>CANSGD010000787.1:7820000-9070000 GCA_947645195.1 Patellifolia procumbens
ACTTCGCCAATCTCCTTTTCCATATTTTTCCAAACCAAGAAGAAATAACCTGTTCACATATGACATATCATACACCATACATTTTTATTTGAGATCAATATAGCAAAATGAATAGTAACGGACCAGCAGAAACATCTAATGACAACTGAGACCTAAGCAAAAGAAGCCCGTCTCCAGTGGACGTGTCACACACTCAAATGACGATACGGCATTATGTGTGACACTAATTATCTATTATTGGTAACTTCATTAGTGCTCGTCAGTAACTTCATATATTTAGCCCCATTATAACCTCAATAAGGTTCATTATTAACCCCCATATATGTATCATTAGCAACACTGTAAATGCTTGTTAGTAACCACGTCACACCAACTAATAGCTTGGAAAAAAAACGTACAAGAAATTCTGACAAAAATCAGCATAAGCAAGGTGCACACTCAAGCACTTATCAGTATGGAAACAAAGGTAACAATACACTGCAGAGATGCTTCCCTCAACATAAGAGAATTAGATTAGTAGATTATGCATGCTCAAGCACTTATCAATATGGAAGCACAGGCAACATATCCACTGCAGAAATGCTTCCCTCAACATTAAAGAACTAGATTACCATCATTGGATATGCAACAGCTCAGATAACTTCTCATTGAAGAATGTGGAAATGTTAAATATGCACATTCGACTCCGAAGTCTAGCAAGTCTAATTGGTTACAGTTTATGCGACAAATCAACTATTCATCTTTTTCTTTTAATAGAGATAGAACGCTAACTGATATGAAAGACCAAGTACAATAAAAAGTTTAGGCATAAATACAGAGACACATCCAGCAAAGGCAACAAGTTCAGTTTTCACTTTCTATGCTCTACTGCAAGGTACTGATATGCATTGTACTTCCTTTGGAGCAAAGTTCTGGCAGTTACCGAGAATGACATTAGACAGGAACAGAGTTTGCAAGGTTGCTATTGTGCATACAAATGCACATATAAGAACAGAGGTTTAACTCTCAAATTATTTCCTACAACATCCACCATGCATGTCACATGGGCCCATGAGTAACCAATTACGGCTGCCTTAAACAAGAATCATAAATTCATAACAGAACTATAAAATTAAAAGGCTACACAAAAAACACAAAATATATACACATATTTAGTTCAGGGAAAACCACTGTCATCGTGAGCTGGGCCGGGACTTGTCCCCAAAGTGACCTATTTCGAGTCTGCCCAAATCCTGGGAATCCGGGTTACTAGAGCTTTTCGAGTTTACCGAGCCCAAAAACATGCCAACGCCCAGAAAAGGCTAGGTCGGGTCTGGGAAACAGGCAAAAAATGTACCCAAACCCGGGTTATTTGGGTGAGGCAACAGTTGATCCCCTCAACAGAAAAGACATGAGAAGCTACGCACACGTCTACTTGTAATGCTCTTGTAAGGCAGCAACACACTTGGAAACAATTAACTTGTCCAGCCTTTCTAATACCATGTGATGACACTCCGGAGCGCAAGCCTAATAGGACTTGTCGGACTTCTGTTTCGTGAAAGAGGTGTTAAGGAGCAATGGACAATAACCAAATCACTTATCACAAAAGGGATCCTGGTGACTCAGATTACAATTGTATTTGACCACCATAATTTGCAGGCGAACTAAATGCTCTCTAAACCGCATAAAACTTTTTTTCTCCAAATATATTCCAAATATGGCAAGGTTACCAATTTTATAATTCCTGTGATTCTTATGAGGCTCTCACCAAAATTGAGGAGATGAGGACTTGAGGCAGGAGTAGGAGATATCATTCACACTTCACAGTCTTACTCATACAATACAAAAAGGATCTTTTAGCCATACTAGTACAATCGCAAAGAAGTTTTTTTCAGGACCTTTGATTTGAAAGGCAACTAACTAACCTACTGCCTACTACCTGACGGCTGATAAAACATAAGAAGGATAGTTTATTGAGCTTCTGTTGCACGATCACAAGCCAAATACACGTGGAGACAATATTATCTTTTAACCTCAAGCAGGGTTACAAGCCACAAAGGATTTCAGGATTTACAAGGTTTAAATAGAATTTCTTCCACTTTCCGTTTAGTGCAAAGCTTAATCTAAAAAGAGCTTTTCTGTACAACTGAGTTGCTACTTCACCGGAGTTTTTTTTAACAGGAAACATTAGCTCTCCGTCATTTTTACAAGCAAAGCAAGTAATTAAACATCCTATATCAAGGAGCATGTTCAAAAAGACTTATTTTCACAACTTAACTCAAATGGCATTGAAACTCCCACCTTATTCGAAAGACTTATCTTTGAGTAAAAAAACCCAGACATCAGTGACTACCAAGATCAGGCACCTGTAGAAGGGGGTTTGGATTTCTGACTAGAAGTTTGTGGAACAGTAAAGAAGAAAACTGGATCTACTACTAGCATATATACATAATGACGACTGACCTATTTGCAAAATACCAAGATATCATTACTCCAATCTCTATGGATACTATCATATGGAGATACTGAAGATGCATGATGCCTAGAGTGTTATTCTTGTCTATTTGAAACAAACGCTCCCTTTTAGCAGACTTACGTCAAATCTAGTGTCCTGCCACTTTTAGTTTTTTTTTTAACGCTGTTTTGACAGGTTTATACTTGCATTCTTTTCTTCTCAATGTAGTTATTAGAGAAATCACTAGCAATATCCCACCCTGCTTGTCCTCATTTTATTTGGAACCTCTCCATATCAAGGCTATGTTTGGTTGGAAGGAAAATTATTTTCCATGAAAACCATTTCCAAGGGAAAACTCAATCATAGATTCACTTTCTTTTGTTTGGTTCCTTACATAAAGTTAGAGGAAAAGAGAAAAAACCGAAAAGGAAATGGGAGGATATATTGGAGAAAGGAAAGGGGAGGGTAAGGAATAGAGTGGAAATGTGTTTTCCCTCCATTTAGGGAAGAATATGTTTTCCACTTTGGCTCCTTTTGTTTTGGTGGAAAACCATTTTCTGGAAAAAAAAGTTTTTCCTCCATCTTCCCATTTTCTTTGTTTGTTTTGGTAAGAGGTGGAAAACAATTTTCTTAAAGGTGGAAAATGCTCTTAGAAGAAGAAAACCAATTTCATTGTGTAAAGAAGGTATGCCACATTTTCCCCTTCACTCTCCTTCCTTCTCTTTATTCTCTCATCCCATCTTTCCTTCTCTTTTACTTCATTTACCTTTTCTTCCTAGGTTTTCCTCCAATAAAACAAACAAAGGAAAACTCTTTTTAAAATTATGTTTTCCATTGGCAATTGTTTTCCTTGAAAAGTGATTTTCCATGAAAATTGTTTTCTATCAAAACAAACGAAGCCTTCAAGGTAAAGTATTTTCCATCATTAGGATAACTATTTTTCACCCCTTACAAACCAAACAAAGAAAAAGGGAAAAGTAGTTCTCCGAAAAAAGTTATCCTACCAACTAAACGGACCCTAAGTATTTGATTGGCACTTCTTTTATTTGTGATTTTGTTGTGGGAAACATAATAGTCCTAGCTATCTCAATTCTCACCTATTCATATTCAGACGTTCCTCCCTCAGATCTGCCAAGATAGCAAGTCCATTCTATTATCTCTTGTAGACTTGTACTGTATCTACAGCTTCTAAATCCTCCATCTATTGTACAATAATTCACCTGTTTATGTATTTCCAAATGGCTTATCCGAAATATCATTTTCTCTCTCAACATTTAATACAAAGCTGTACTAAATCCTATTCGATCAAACCTTTTCAACTTCTTCTAAACATTGTGAATGCTCAACTAGAAATAAAAATATGACACAATCCTCAACTAAAATTTAACCCGGCACTTCCAAAAAAATTATCACAAGGCAGTGTCCTTTACAGCAAAAAGACCCATTAGATCTATTTAGACCAACTCAGACCGTAAATCTTCTTCAATAAAATCATCATGTCACCAGTTCATTTCATCTCTCCTCATCAACTAGTTCCCTCGTCCATTGAGCCTTCCAAGTCACAGAAACATACCTCTTCTCTAGTTTGTTCATTCAATCAGTTGCATATGCATTGCGATCCTCAATTATATCCACAAAAAAACACTTCGTATGTATCCCACAAATTTTTAGAAAAAGTAAGACGTAAACCCTCTTATTCTAACTGATTAGCAGATTATACCACCGTCTACCGATACTGATCGCAGAATCTAGTCATCCATGAATCCCTTTTTCGAAAGGCAAGTGCAAAATCACTGGATCAATCAAGGTTTCTATCGTTTAATGTCAAGAGATGCTCCTCTAGCTTCCAACTTAAGCCAAAATACTACTACAATCAATATGAGCCATCTCCTACTACGTATTCTAGAAAGGTAACCGCTTTAGGGTATCTCATATGGAAGGCCATGGGTCCTGTGTGAGGTCACTTCATTTCCTCGTCCAGCTGGGTCATTGGGGATGGGTCTTCTATTAGCTTTTGGCAAGGTAGATGGCTTGGTCACCTCCCCCTTGTTGGAAAGAGTTTTGGGCCCTCTCTTGGAGTCTGAGGAAAACCTCGTGATAGGGGAGTGTATCAAAGACCGGTGCTAGGACCTTCTAGAATGGAGGTTACCACTATTTCCCTCCTCCCTTATATGGACAGGTACGTCTCTTCTTTCGTCTCCAAAGGTGCCTTCAGCATTGGGTCAGCTTACTCCTCTTTCCTGCAAGACCCGTTTGTAGGGCACTCATCCCCTGAGGCCATTTGCTGCTGCTCGACTCCCCCCAAATTACAGGGTGCCTGCTAAGTCCCTGCTTTCAAACAGTGCCCTTGGACTCACCTTTCTGCTCGTTTTACCCGAATTCGACGCACATCCTTTGGCCCTTTGGGCAAAAAACGATCTGATGCACATCCGAATGTCCGATGCAACCCAAGTGCGGCACCTTCTTCCCCTTCATGGTTTTTTTTTAAAATCACCTTCCCCTCCTGATTCATTGAGAACTTTCCTCCAACCAGTCTGTCAATAATCTCTCGTGGAATATCGTTTTCCCTTTGCTATTGCAGTTAATCTAGAAGAGGCGTAATTCGTGGGTTTTTAGGCATCAAATTTCTAGCCTTCCTCTTGCTTAAATTCTGCTACCTTTGTGCCTGTGGATTTTGGTCAAATCTTTCCCCCTCAAAAAAAGACAAGTTCGAGCCCTAGCCTCAATCCTGACCCTCCCCTAGCCTGTCTGTGGTCCCCTACTCGCTATCCTCTCGTCAAATTTAATATGCATGCATCTTGGCACAGCTCCCTCACCCTACAGGGCTAACCCGTACAGCGCATAAACATGAGGGAGCCTGGGTTGTGGACGTTTGGTTGAAAGGTGTTTCACATTCCCCTTTGAGTGCAGAGGTTCTAGTGATATGACAGGCCTCCTACTGACCAAGCGAAGGATTGGACAACCAGCATCATCTCCACGGACTGCAGTCCGCGGTTTCAACTAGTTACTCACAAACAGCGCATAAACATGAGGGAGCCTGGGTTGTGGACGTTTGGTTGAAAGGTGTTTCACATTCCCCTTTGAGTGCAGAGGTTCTAGTGATATGACAGGCCTCCTACTGACCAAGCGAAGGATTGGACAACCAGCATCATCTCCACGGACTGCAGTCCGCGGTTTCAACTAGTTACTCACAAAAGCTGCTGCAAGATAATTTCATGAACATCATTCTTGATTGTGGGAAATTCAAAATTCAGCTCTCAAGTTGTCAAATTCAGTTTGAGGCAAGAGAAACCAACCAAGTGGCCGATGGTGTGGTGAAACAAGCAAGGTTCGGTACTTCTACTTACGGTACAACGAAAAAACTAAATGGTCTGCCTGATTGTACTATGAACTTCTATAATTTTGAATGTCTTCATGCTAGGAGCCTGCTGCCAGCTAGCAATTCTGTGTACGACGCTAACTATGATTTTAGGTTGTGTTTGTTTCAGTCTGTTAAATATAATCAGTGCTTTTCTACCAAAAAAATAATAATAATATCAATAATCACTTACCATTAAAAACTTTTACCTTTTTAGCACGAGATTAATGTATTGCTAAAGACACTATCCACTTTGGTTTATCTATCTCTGTGCATTCCCACTCAGGATAAACAGTTTATAGCATAGACTGCATAGTGCTATCGAAGCAAAAAGGGTAAGGCAATGACTGGTCAAAAAATCACATGGCCAGGATCAAGAACTTTCAAGCACGTACAGAAGGTGATTATGTGAAGTGTTCCACCTCATTCAGATTTACAATAGCAACCTAATTCATCAGTTTCCATTACTAACTTTAGATAAAGTGCAAACTCCATTTCTAGTCAGTATCCTGTCCTTATTCCCAAAGTGATTTGGGGTCGGCTAACATGAATCGTCAACTGAAACCGTTACCAGAGGAGATGGCATCGACAAGAGTGATAAAAAGTTTTTTTTTAAAAGGGTTAAGTTTTAAGAATTTTTAAAGAATTCTTTTTTTGAAAACAAGGTTTACACCAAAAGGTTTTAAAAGAGGTTTTCAACAAAAGGTTTTAATACCAACACAAATGAAGGCAAATTAAAAAAAGGGACTACCCCATATATCTTTTGTTACTTTTGGAGAGAAAGAGTAGAAGTAGATTCTATATTGTGGGATACTGGAGAATAAAAGAGGAAAAAAAATTATCAAATAAGGAATAACATACAAATGGGTATACTTAATAAACAGATGTAAATGAAAAATGGTTATAACTTTGAAAAACAAAGGTAATACTTACAAAATGTGGGATAACTCTACAATGAATACAATAAAAGTGAAGTCATTGTAATTATTTAAATCTTAGGTGCCGTTCGGTATCACTGTGGTTTTCTGTTTTTTGGTTTTTTGATTTAAAAGTCATATGATATATGTTCTATAATGAATAAAATATTCAAATTTATTGAAAACATGATGATTTTGAAAACTGACAACTAAAAAGTGGACTGGTTTCGTGTTTTTGGTTTTTAGTTAGTATTCAAAAAAACTGAAAATTGAAAACAAAAAACGATAACGAACAGGTCCTTAGCCTTTTGTTTTTGTTGGGGTCATCTTGTCCATTGATTTAATATACTTAAAAAACCTCCAAATATCATAAATTAAAGATTGGCTTTTAAAAAAGAAAAAGCCACTGACTTAAAGTGGTAAAACTCCATTACCAATACTTACAAAATGTGGGATAACTCTACAATGAATACAATAAAAGTGAAGTCATTGTAATTATTTAAATCTTAGGGGCCGTTCGGTATCACTGTGGTTATCTGTTTTTTGGTTTTTTGATTTTAAAAGTCATATGATATATGTTCTATAATGAATAAAATATTCAAATTTATTGAAAACATGATGATTTTGAAAACTGACAACTAAAAAGTGAAAACCACTTTTTCTGGTTTCGTGTTTTTGGTTTTTAGTATTCAAAAATACTGAAAATTGAAAACAAAAAAGGATAACGAGCAGGTCCTTAGCCTTTTGTTTTTGTTGGGGTCATCTTGTCCATTGATTTAATATACTTAAAAACCTCCAAAAATCATAAATTAAAGATTGGCTTTTAAAAAAGAAAAAGCCACTGACTTAAAGTGGTAAAACTCCATTAGCATCTTCCCTGCACCTTGCTTCTTCTATCTTCCAATCAGATGTACTCCTATCATCAGTAATTAAATCGCATAATTCTTTTTCTTTGTCCAATTGTTTTACAATGTAATTTCAAGCAAATTTCATTTTGTAAACAACTAAAAAAGATCTATTTCTCTAATCCTCCATTTACTCACCATAAAAATGAAATATATATGTGTTTCTCTATCTCTCACCATAAAGTGAACTCAGAATAAGGTATCTAGCCTGAGTATTGAGGAACAAGCTGCACAAAACATGGAAAGAAGGGGAAGAAAGAGAACTCCATAGGTAGAAACCGAAGATGAACCCCTTGGACGATTTCTGGTTTTCTTTTTTAGAATTGACATTTTAAAAAATTAAACAAATCAATTTAACAAAATAGAGGGTTGAGATTGAAACAACTGTAGTGGCTACAATTTTATTCTAGCCACTGAAAAACCTTCCAAATGTAATTTAAAAAAATAAAAACTAGTATATATATGAAAAAGTTATTAACGAAAGAATGGACAAGAACCTGTCCATCAAATCGCATCTGATAGCATGGCCTTTAACGCAGATGATTATAAAAATGAGATGGTAGTCTCAAAAATGATCACTGGCATATAACAGAAAAAGGTACGCACTGCCAAAAGAACATCGTAGTGGCCAAGTCAAGGTTTAACAGAAAAAAAAAAAATACTCTTTAGGAAGGGTGCATCATCTTGATAGAAGCAAAAACCCACTGCTTTAGTATACAAATCATTCAACTGAACAATTCACAAAATCACAACTTAAACATCAGAAAATGCCAAAGACCTAAATGACAGCATTGCAAAAGCGTGAATGCTGAGGATGTATTATCTAGGCAACGACAGTGTATCAGGCAAGACAAAAACTCCATTTCATATACAAATTAATGAGATAATGATCGTCTATTAAGGATAGATGGTGAAGGTCTTGCCCACACAATCCGCAATATGCAAGTTCCATTATTCACAAGAATACGAGATCACAAAAAAGTATCTAGTTTCTCACAATTCACAGGGTGTCTTGCCAAAAAAGGTAACTTCTTTATGCTTCATTCTACAGTCACATACTGGTTAAGTACTTGGCATTTGAGATGATAAATAGATACTGTCTAAAGAAGCCAATAAAGTTTGCAGAAGATTGGAATGTTTTAGGGGAGACAGTGCAGAGCCCATGTCAAATAATATTGATATTAACCTAGTGCATTCACTCTACAACTTCATCGTAACAGAGAAGCATTGTGGGAGGGAGGGGGTGGGCGGACAATGAAAGCTCTCCAAGCATTAAGAAAAAGCACCATTCCAATCTACTATAAGATACAAAAAGCTTAAAGGCTTTAATGATTGCTAGGGTCATTAGTTTAAGGCTATTTGCTAGTGACATTAGTTTATGACCATTATTCTGAGTACTGATTGCTTAAAATCCCAGTTACTCCTGACTAGTTATCATCCAAATCCACTGCCTTGGCTGTAAGCTCTTCTACGGGCCAAAGTACAGCCTTATATTTTCCTTCCCGGGTAATGTCCATCTCTTTGTCTTTAGTTTGTTCTACGTCCAATACTAGCTTTTCTATTTCCTTGAAATCTGATCAGACATGACATACGATTCAGCGAAACCATACAACTTAAATCAGGTGTAAATATTTACCATCATAGCACATCTAAATAAGTAATTCACCCGTTCATTCTCAAGTTTTTTCAAAAAGTACTCAGTGGAGAATTCAGTGGGAAGGAAGAAGTTCAAAGGTGCATTCAATAGGCGAGAGCAGCAGGCAAAAGACAGAAACCACTCGCGAAAGATTTGGGAAGTGGTAAAGATATGTGCACAATTTGGACATCCAGAAATACAGTTGAAGAAAATAAGAGCTATCCTCGATACAAACATAAAATCTTTTCTTCGACACCCTCCCCTCCCCTCCCCCTCTTAAATTTTCCAAAAGGGCCCTGGGGGCAACTTCCTCCAACTATCTTGCTGCTGCTCACTTCAACTGGTGGAAACTTCTTCCACACTCAATGCACCCTCAATAAGGTAACACATACAGCATTGAGTTTATGGAATCAACGGAATATAAGCTTCTATAATAAAGACAACAGGCGGACGTATATGGATTTTAGAGACATAGATTAGGAATATGCATTCGGCATTAGTCTATAGACGAGTTATTTTGTCAACTTTATTCCTGCGGCTGAAACATGTGATTACACAATGGATCTCAATACATTATAAAAGAACGGACATCTTTCTTTTGGTGATAGGAATGACAGGTTAGACACCGACATTTTTAAATATTATGTAAACTATCCCGCTAGGTCTTGTTTGTGCTAAACAAATTGCTTTCTCATATGCACAAGAAGCTGGATCCTATTACTTTTCTATGCCCCACTAGGTATCTTCTGTAATGACTGGATATTACTAGACTAAGGGTATTTTAGGTAGTTTATAATAATTTAGGGTTTAGAAGTTTTAGGGTTAACTTATCTATAAATAGAGCTAAGTAGAGAGAGTGTAGGCATCATGAAAATTAATGAGAGAATGAATCTTTTCTAGTGTAGTCCTTAACTTGTATTATTCTTAGGGTTTATGTAATATATTCATCCTATCAATCTAAGTTCCATTTCTAAGCTCTCAAATCACCATTAAAATCACTAATCCTTCCCTTACATTATCATCTACCTTGTCCATCAAATCCGGTCTATAACATCTTCACAGCAGGAAATGTTAGGAACAAACAGTGAATACAATGCTTTTTCATTCGCCTCGTCATGGCACACTCATAAATTACAAGAAAGAGTATAAGTGAAGCATGTAAAATCTAATGAAAAGGTTACACATTGTGCTGAAGTCGAAACAATAATCAGAAAGCTATGAACAAGAACAAGCAGCTTCTTATGCCAATCAACTGAAGAAATTGAACATTCTACAAACAAAAGCAAATTCAAGTAGCAAACTTGCCTGTGTTCATCCTCAGTCCAAGCTATCCCTTTCCTGCGTTCCTGATCCGCCTTTGATGCCTTGCTGCCCTGATTGGATTCGCTTCCTGCATTAGCAAATTGGCCCTTTTTCCCATTACCTTCTTCAGCAGCAAGATCTGAAGAACCCTCTGAACAAGAACTGTAAGAAGGCAAGGGAACACGACCAGACTCAATCTGCTTTAGATCCTCAAGTAGTAGCTCATAGTGATGCTTGACCTCTTCTAAGCACTTTCCTGGCACATCTGCAGCTATCTTTTCCCAACGATCTTCCAACTCCTCAGGATGAGTAGCAATGGCATTCTCAAATGCCTTATCCTGCTCTCTACTCCAAGCACTGGTATCACCCTTTTCCTCTACACTCATCTAATCTTGTTTGAATCCACTCTCAAACATTCAGCTCTTATAGTCGTTGAAGATCGTTATTCAAAGGTAGCGACAAAAGGGGCGGTATGGTCTTTGAAAGTATAGGGCCCAGAAACTAAGCAATAGATGAAGGATACAACTTACTTCAGCTTAACCCTACGCCAATGATTAATTAGGACAGAGAACCTTGAGAATCAGATGCTTCTAACAGAGAAGGGACAGACTCAAATGAATTCGAGCTGACCAATGACTAGTGACTACATTCAATCAGATTCATGAAGTTCACGAACAGGCAGAAGGTGGAATCATTAGTGACTGAAATTATATCTCAAAGATTGGAGTCACGTGAACTGCTGACCTATTTATCGAAAATGAAAACAGAATTCAGTTATGCCTTGGAAAATTCCTCAAAGAGTAATGAGTTCATATATATAAATTTACTGAGTGGCGGAATTACGGAATAGATGGTGTCGAGGTCACTCAAATAAAAACAGAAGCAGGAATAAGATGATGGAATTATAAGCTAGACACAATTAGGGCTTTGGACTGCTACCTATAGAGAAACAAAATACAAAACAGAGAAGCCAATAGGTTGAAGATAGATTTTTTGTAAAAATAATAATAAACTCAAATTGCCATTTCTGTGTCCAACAACAACCAATTCCTACCTGACAATGACAGCACTTACAGCCACAGGCCCACAATAAGTTACTAGTCTTTCTACTGTGATTTTGATGGTTTCCATCCCTTTCTTTCAGTAACTTTTAAAATTTACTTTGGTTCATGATTGAAGGAGAGAGAGCATGATTCTGCACTTATTACTCTCTCATATGACAATATCTCAAATCAGAGAACAAAGGTGAGGAAAACTTCCCCTAATTCTCATATTCTAAATCATAATAGCATCCACCATTAAGTACCCTTAGCCGACATGGGTACCCGAGTCCGAGATTCATAGAGCATAAGACACCTAATCCACCACTCTTTTTATCCCCTTTTCTAAATCAGCTTTCTAAATTCAGATAATTAATTGCTTGAAGCATCACAACAAAGAAATCAGTATCAAAAAGCATGACATGCCAACCACAACCCCACTGTTTTACCTATTCTTCCTTTATTACTCTTCCTTCCTCCCTCATTAATTTCCCTTGTGCACTAAAATAAAGACTAACCTTTTTCCATAAGCAAACTCCAAAGAATTAATACCAGACTGAAAATCCAAATTCAAGCACTTGGCAGTGTGATATTCAACTAAAAGCCAAAAAAATGGTTTCAACATTGAGAAAGAAGTAAAACTCAGCTTATTGTAACAGTTGGCAGAAAAGTGCACATTAAAATAGCAATAAACTGTTAAGTAGATATTTTCCCAACCCTAGGAATTTGACCAAGTTGGGAAGGCATCTAGAAGACCAAGGTGAGGGGCCCTTCCGAGCCACGAACTTTAAGGCTCACTTCTTTGGAACTGAACTTAAATGGAGTGAACTCAACTGAAATGACGTGAACTGAAATTATTTAAGGGAAATTATGAGAGGAAACTAACTGAACTAAAACGAACTTGATTTCCATTAATTCAGCCTAAAAGAACAAATGAACTAAAGGAAGAGATATACAAAGATATTAGAAAAGGAAAAAAAAAACGTTACTCCAAATCATTAGAGACAGATTTAAGATGTATGAGCAAATAGGATAAAATTAAAAATATGTTCAAAGATAGAAATTACAAGGAAGTGGCCAAAAAATGGAAAATTATGAATGATGTAGACGGATTTATCCATGTTGCAGAAGATGGGGTCCCAGCAAAATTGCAGGCCCTACTTGCATTTCATCAATTGCACCTCAGCCTGTGAGTGATGAAGAAGGAAAAGACAGTTGTTTTATTATATGGACTTTTTGGGTTCTTTGCACCCAGAATAAAAGGGACTACAAGTTGCCTTAACAGGAGAGGCAATCACTGCCCTCTCTAACACTCCCTCCATTAATTCTATTTTACAACCAACATGATGAGACTGACCCACAAATATCACCCCTATCCTAGTTCATAGTTGGGATTATCTTGAACTGAACGGCTATAGTTGCGATTATTTTGAACTGAACGCTCTATAGTCGCGATTATTCTTATCAATTTTTTCCTAAAATTCAGAAAGGAAACTACCCAATTGACCAGGAAATCAGCAGGCTGAATAAAAATCAAATCTTTCAACTAATTGAGCATTAAATTTCAGAAATTGATGAGGTAAAATAGGGTATAAAGTCAAATGTTGCTGGTGCAAGCAAAATCAAAATGAATCACTTGAAATAGAACTTCAAATTTAAGATTCTGGGTATTACCTTTGAGTCTCAATTTCGTTGAATTATTCATTCATCTAACCATCAAAGTGAATGTTTTTCAGTGAAGTGCTAAGAAAAAAGCTTCTTTCTTGTTTCAACCCCTTTTCTTTCTCTCTCTCTATCTCTTTCTTTGGCCCTTCTGAATGAATGATTCTTCTCGCGGCTTTGTGTTGGATTATTTGGTTGAGTGATTTGTTTTTAATCTTTGTGTTAGCCCAATGATTAAGTTGCTAAGAAATTATGTAAAAGGATTAAAAGAAATGAAGAAGATATTTTCTTATCCATATCATTATCATTAATCATTAATCATTATAGTACACACCACCTATCATCATCTACATTGAGATTTGTTTGATGTCAAGCTATTGCCTACTTGGCTATTTAACTTTTTCTGAAAGAAAGAGAAATTTCATTATAAGATTAAATTAGATTTTTTGGTCCGGTCGTTACCATGACTATTTTCTAAATTTTTCATTTTATTTTACAAAGGGTAAGAATTCTAAATAGAATGATAATAATAATAATAATAATAATAATAATAATAATAATGGATGTGATAGAGTGATGAAGTGGTTACTTTTCAACTAAGGGTCATAAAAGTTCAAATCTTCTTTCTCATATTTTTCAAATAATATCTTAAATTGGCAGGTTTGGGTGAGATATGGGTCAACACGTAATTTTGGGGCACAACAGCGCCAAGTTAGCATGTGACATTGGATTGCCACGTGTCGGCCTGCAATGGGTGCTCACGTGTTTTAATATAAGGATTAAACTTTTGACATGTGGGCCCACGATCAATTTAATTTATTAGATTCCATAGTCAATCTTTATTTCTAAGCATTATAGAAATATCCTATTAGACCTATTTTACTTAGGTGTTTCTTTTTCTTGGGTGTAATATGTTACTTATTTAAGGTCATTTTCTATCGGAGCAAGTCTAATAAAATAGGTGTTTTGTAGGAAAAGATCTAATAAAACTTTTTGGTATTAAATCATTTAATATATATATATTTAGTTTGTCACTAGAGTCTACATTACTAATTCCCAACTATAAAGTCAGCAATCCATCGTTAACTCGTCAAAGGTCGTTAAATACTCGTATATTAAGTGAATGAACAATTTTTAACAAAAAATTAAAGCTCGTTAAGTAAACGAGTGAAGGTTGAACAACCTTATAAGCGACTCATTATTGTTCATAAACAACTTGTTTAAAGCTCATTCAAACTATACATTATTACAATTTAAATACTATTCAACTATTTCTATATATCTTCAATTAAAATTTAAAGGTTAAAAAAATATAAATTTTTTTGGTATGTAAGTAAATATATTTGGTCAATGAAAACTTTGAAATCATTAGCCTTAAATGCAATTCAAGGCTTGTTCATTTAATCGAGCTCGAGTTGAAGTTTGTTTAAGATTGAGATGAAACTTGAAAAGCTAACGAGCACATTCGTGAACAAAGCTCAAACAAGTCTAACCTTAATGAGCAAAGCCCGACCAAGAATGCTAAAAGCTCGTTCGACCTCGTGATAGCTCGAATGCTAATAATTACGATCAAGCTTAGCCCGAACAACCAATACTCGACTCGACTTGTTTGTAGCCCTAGTAATCGTACACTTTGTTCTGGGGGAAATTTGAGAAAATGACATGAGTCAAGAGCCAAAGTCAACCATTGGAGATGAACCTATTTGCTTGCTTCTTGAGACCTTTGGATTCAAGCTCAAGGCCAATGGATCTTTTGTGACTATGTTAGCTTGGGAGGAAGAACTAGCTTGAATTGGCTAATATGGGGCGTCCATATGTAGTCTTCTAGAGTATTCTATTTGATTTTGTTAAGTCATTTTGTTTCATGTAATAAAAACTACCATAGGGGCCGAAAATATGGTTATTTCAGTTATCTATGTGAGATCTAGTAGGTTTCCAAATCCTATTGTGATTAGGATTGATGTTGGAGAGAAAATGATAAGCTTAGGCGTGTGGAATGGATATGATAAGGCCGAATGCCTATCATTTTCCTTAGATGCTTATCCTTGCTTATCTCTATCTCTATCTTTCCCTTCATTTTAGGGATTTAGTTTTATCTTGCTTTTTAGATAGAGTTAGGGTTCCTTATCATACTAGAGATGTACTAGTATAAATAGGGGACTATGTAGTCGATTTTATTCAGTGAAATATTAAGAACTTTGAGTCATATTTTCAAGCTTAATTGTTTGTCAATTAATTTCGTGCCATTTAATAATTTTCAGGAGTGATAATTATTGAGTGATTAATCTACTTAATTCCAGGAGTGGTTTAAGTGAGATTAAAAGTTAATTAAATCTTTCAGGAGTGATTGATTTAATTTCCATATCCCTAAAACACATAAACACATAAAACGTTAGACACAAAACACATACAGAATTCGGACTTTTAATTATCTAGGTTCCTTTGCATTGGAGTACACTTGAATATTGCTTTCATAGAGCCATATTCATATCAATTCCGACTTTCTTGGTAAGCATTCTAAACTAGTTAATTCTAGTTATTGATCCTTGTTTGGGCTTGTGTGGTTGGTTGGCTACTATTCTTGTTGGCGTGACTTTGTGTATTTGTGTGGCTTATTTGTTGTTGTTTAAAGCTTTAAATCATGTCTAGTGTTGAGAAACTTGAAAAAATGATGCATGATTTACTTATTGGTGTTGAGGAGGACAGAGCTAGGGCTAGGAGGTTGGAAACCGCCCATTTAACCTTGCATGATATGTTTAAAAGGAGAAACGATCCTAATCATGTTGATTATGAATCTGATCATGAGGTTGTGCAAAATGTTAAATCCACTTATGATGTCGATAGGGGAATAAAATTGGATGATTTTGATGGTAATGCAAATCCTGAAGATTTTCTTGAGTGGATTAGGCAACTTGAGAAGGTGTGTGACTATAGAGGATTTGATGATGAGAAAAAGTTTAAAATTGCCACTATTAGACTAACTAAAGATGCTGGAATTTGGTTAGAAAGTCTAAAAGCAAAAAGGGCAAAACTTGGAAAACCTAAGCTTAAAAGTTGGGAGAAGCTTAAAAAGAAGTTGAAAGAGAGATTTATTCCAAGTGATTTCATTCAAAGGCAATACATGAAAAAGCGTGATTTAACTCAAGATTCTATGAGTGTGAATGATTATACTTTGGAATTTGATAAATTATGCTTGCTATGTGGTAATGAAGAGGTTGAGCAAGAAAAGATTGCTAGGTTTATTGGAGGTCTTCATAAATCTATTGCTAGAAAGATTGATATTGCCAACTATAGTACCTTTGATGATGTGTGTCAATTGGCTTTGAAGTTTGAAAGACATGAACTTGAGGATAAGAGAACCTATGGGGGGAAAAACACCACTTTCAAAAGCTTTAACCCTAACCCTAATTATCCATCTTCTTCCAAAACCTTTGAAAAAAATGAAATTCCTTCTAAGGGGGAACAAAAGGGGGAGCGCCCTAAACTGGTGGTTTCTAGAGAGAAGTTTGATGATAGTAGGAAGTGTTTTAAGTGTCAAGGGTGGGGTCATATTGCTTCGAATTGTCCCACGATAAAAGCCCTAACCATGAGACAATACATGACCATGGAGGAGGAAGAGAGGATGTATGACTATGTGGTGGAAAGTGACCATGAGAGGGTGGAGAGTGAGGATGAAGATGCCTATGCTGAAGATGACTCTAGGATGATTGGAGTTATTAGGAGGACTTTACATGTTGATCATTCACCTAATCATGAGCAAAGAGAAAATCTTTTTCATACTAGATGTAGAGTTGGTGATTTCTCTTGCAATATGATTATTCACAGTGGATCTTGCACTAACGTGGTGGCATCTAATGTGGTCTCTAAGTTGAACTTGTTGGTTAGAGATCATCTTTGTCCTTACAAGTTGAGTTGGTTAGATGATAAGACTGGTTTGATGGTTAAGAAACAAGCCCTTCAACCATTGGAGATGAACCTATTTGCTTGCTTCTTGAGACCTTTGGATTCAAGCTCAAGGCCAATGGATCTTTTGTGACTATGTTAGCTTGGGAGGAAGAACTAGCTTGAATTGGCTAATATGGGGCGTCCATATGTAGTCTTCTAGAGTATTCTATTTGCTTTTGTTGAGTCATTTTGTTTCATGTAATAAAAACTACCATAGGGGCCGAAAATATGGTTATTTTGGTTATCTATGTGAGATCTAGTAGGTTTCCAAATCCTATTGTGATTAGGATTGATGTTGGAGAGAAAATGATAAGCTTAGGCGTGTGGAATAGATATGATAAGGCCGAATGCCTATCATTTTCCTTAGATGCTTATCCTTGCCTTGCCAGATTTTCACAAATTGTTCGAGGTAGAGTGTGATGCAAGTGGGATTGGAGTAGGTGCCGTTTTGATCCAAGAGAAGAGGCCTATTGCATACTTTAGTGAGAAATTGAGTGGCGCTAAGCTCAATTACTCTAACTATGATCGTGAGTTTTATGCTATTGTAAGGGCCTTGGATCATTGGTCTCATTATTTAAGGCCAAAGCCTTTCATACTTCATTCAGATCATGAGGCACTCAAACACATCCATGGGCAACAAAATCTCAATTATAGGCACGCCAAGTGGGTTGAATTCCTACAATCTTTTACTTTTTCTTCTAAGTATAAAGAAGGAAAGAGTAATGTTGTTGCTGATGCTCTTTCTAGGCGTTCCTATCTCTTAACCATGGTTGATGCTCGTATTTTAGGGTTTGATCATTTGAAAGAATTGTATGTAAAAGATGATGACTTTGTAGTTCTTTTACTAACCCTTATGGCATGTATGTAGTGCAAGAAGGATTTCTGTTTAAGGGGAACAAGCTTTGAGGGAGTTGTTGGTGAGGGAAGTCCATAGTGGTGGCATGGCTGGCCATTTTGGCATTCAAAAGACCCTAGATACATTGAGTGAGAGTTTCTATTGGCCTAGCATGGTGAAAGATGTTCATATGGTGGTTAGTAGGTGTGCTAGTTGTCAAAGGGCCAAGAGTACCTTCCATAAAGGCCTATACACTCCATTGCCAGTCCCTAATGCTCCTTGGGATAGCGTGAGTATGGATTTCATAGTAGGGTTGCCTAGAACTCAAAGGGGAAAAGATGATATCATGGTGGTGGTAGATCGTTTCTCTAAGATGGCTCATTTTGTACCTATGCATAAAACTGATGATGCTTTACATGTTGCTGATTTGTACTTTAGGGAGATCATTCGCCTACATGGCATCCCTAGAAGTATTGTTAGTGATCGTGATTCCAAGTTCCTAAGTCACTTTTGGAGGAGCTTGTGGAAGATGGTTGGAACCAAGTTACTTTTCAGTACTAGTCATCATCCTCAAACTGATGGCCAAACTGAAGTAACTAATAGGACTCTTGGGGCTTTATTGCGTGTCTTGGTGAGCAAGACACGAAAGTATTGGGATATGAAGCTAGCCCATGCTGAGTTTGCTTATAATCGAGCTCATTCAACCACTACCTCTCAATCTCCATTTGAGGTGGTCTATGGTATCAATCCTTTCCTTCCTATTGATTTTATTGTGCTAACCAAAGCTGAAATTCATGTTGATGCAAAGAAGAGGTTCGAAACCTTCAAAAAAACATGTGAGCAAGTCAAGGCAAGAATAGAGAAGATGAACACTCAGTACAAGGAGAGAGCAAACAAGCATAGAAGGCAACCAAAGTTCAAAAGTGGCGATCTTGTGTGGATTCATTTGAGAAAGGAGAGGTTCCCAATCAAGAGGAAGAATAAGCTCATGCCTAGGGCTGATGGTCCCTTTGAGGTGCTTGAGGTGATTGGAGATAGTGCCTACAAGATTGATCTTCCAAGTGAGTATGGAGGTGTGAGTGCTACCTTCAATGTTGGAGATCTTAGTCCGTACTATGATGATGAAAATCTGAGGACAAATTCTTTTGAAGAGGGGGAGAATGACATGAGTCAAGAGCCAAAGTCAACCATTGGAGATGAACCTATTTGCTTGCTTCTTGAGACCTTTGGATTCAAGCTCAAGGCCAATGGATCTTTTGTGACTATGTTAGCTTGGGAGGAAGAACTAGCTTGAATTGGCTAATATGGGGCGTCCATATGTAGTCTTCTAGAGTATTCTATTTGCTTTTGTTGAGTCATTTTGTTTTATGTAATAAAAACTACCATAGGGGCCGAAAATATGGTTATTTCGGTTATCTATGTGAGATCTAGTAGGTTTCCAAATCCTATTGTGATTAGGATTGATGTTGGAGAGAAAATGATAAGCTTAGGCGTGTGGAATGGATATGATAAGGCCGAATGCCTATCATTTTCCTTAGATGCTTATCCTTGCTTATCTCTATCTCTATCTTTCCCTTCATTTTAGGGATTTAGTTTTACCTTGCTTTTTAGATAGAGTTAGGGTTCCTTATCATACTAGAGATGTACTAGTATAAATAGGGGACTATGTAGTCGATTTTATTCAGTGAAATATTAAGAACTTTGAGTCATATTTTCGAGCTTAATTGTTTGTCAATTAATTTCGTGCCATTTAATAATTTTCAGGAGTGATAATTATTGAGTGATTAATCTACTTAATTCCAGGAGTGGTTTAAGTGAGATTAAAAGTTAATTAAATCTTTCAGGAGTGATTGATTTAATTTCCATATCCCTAAAACACATAAACACATAAAACGTTAGACACAAAACACATACAGAATTCGGACTTTTAATTATCTAGGTTCCTTTGCATTGGAGTACACTTGAATATTGCTTTCATAGAGCCATATTCATATCAGAAAACTACAAATGAAAAGAATGAATAGGAGGGAGATAGTAAATCAATGTCAAATTTCTGACTTCTTGTATATTTAATTGAACTTTAATACATATTTAATTATACTAGTAAACTATTAAAAGTTATATAAAATTATTAGAACTGATTGTCCTTCATTAAAATTTATTTGAGTTGATTGACCGACTGAATTTATTAAACCTAGCTAATTGACCCGATGGGAACATCTTAGACCAAATTGGAAGTGATTGGAACTTGTTAAAACTTGACAAAATAATCTTAACTTATTGAAATTGAAACTTATTTTTTACAGTGAAAATGATGCACCCTCATTGTCTCCCTGGAATAAAATTATGAGTATGTGTCTAGGAATACATACATCTACATACTCTCGAGAGTACCTAAAATTGTGCTTTATGTCTTATACTAGGTTTTTATAACGTGCCAAATGCACAAATTTTTTTAAGTATATTTGTATCTATTTTTTAATAAGTAATGGTTATGAGAAGACAAAGAAGTTTAACATAATATGTATATTTATCAATATAATAATTATGGTGTACAAATATATGAAAAATAATCAATAAACTAATAAAGCATTATTTAAGTAAGTTATTAGGGTTATTTGTTTCTAATAATGCAACCTTTGTTCACAGATAATAAAGCAACCTTTTATTATTGCAGAATATAGAAACCTTTATACTCCATTAACTTTGAGTAGGATAAAATGAAAATTTACTTGAAGAATTGGTAGTTTCTTTTCTTTTGTATAGGTTTTATGCAACCTTTATAACAACATTTTGACCAATTATTAAGAGACAAGTGTTCAAATTTATCATTTTTATAGGTTTAATTTTATTTTATCCTGCTCAAAGACAATGGGGGCATAAAGGTTGCTATATTCTGCAATAATCAAATAGTTGCTTTATTATTTGCGAATCTCCAAAATGTTACGTTATTAAAAGCAATTTTTCTAAAGGTATTATCCAATAGTTAGGTATATTCACTAATTTAGTCTAATACCTAACCTTTTAAAATCCAAATTTTCTCGTATTGTGCATATCAACAGTTTTTTGGGTGAGAAAAGGATGAAATTTCATAATACACTTGTTTGTCTTTTTTTTCAGTTTTCTTCTTTCTTCCCTAATTTACTCCTCACTGTACCTCCTCTCTCTTCCGTCTCATTTTCATCTCATCCAAGCATCAAAGAGAGAAATACATAAAGACAAAAGGAGAGAGAAGCAAAGAAGTATAAGAAGCATTGCAAGGATCTACTCATTCATTTTGCCAATTTCAGATTCTTTTCTCCTAATTTCGGAATATGATTTGCATAATTGAATTTCTTTTCTTTGTATTTTAGATTGAGTATTTTGCAAGAGGATGTCGATTTATCAATATTGTTATCTCGATAAGAGCAATCTTTCTCTTAGCCAAAAAAACCACTCATTTTTGTCGGAAAACACCGATTGGTAATGAAACCTACTGGTATTACGTATATAAGGTAGTTAAAGTGAACAACAGTTGCATCAGGGTGTTAAACCAATAACGTGCATTATATTAAGTAGTTTTTGACAAAAAAATCTATATATATTATGTCAAATATGGAAATTAATCTTATGAAATTTCTACAAAGTGGCTTATCTTGAACCATTGACTAACATATTCTCTTATACTTAATTTTTTTGTTGAATATTTCTCCTCACATCTTATCATCTTAAGGAAATTTGAACAATTACTTGATTGGGAGGATAGTTGTTTTGGGTGGAACTTTTTGTGACGGGTTAGAACAACGAATATACAAGTCATATATCACAACAATCTTCATGTGAAAGGTTGTAGTCAAATATTACACTTCCTCCGTTTCTTTTTAATTGCAACAATTGCCAAAAATAGAAATATCAAATTAATTGCAACAAAATGTTTTCTTTCCTTTTTTACAAGTCATTTTTTTCTATCTCTCTCTTTATCACATGACTTACTTTCTCTCTCCATCCCTTTCACACTCACAATAAAATTTTGCCTAGGAGTCCACCACTTGAGTTTGTCGCAATTAAAAAGAAACGGAGGAAGTATGTAATAGACATTTGAACTACATTTTCTTTAGGATAATTTGTGAAAAACCACTACAAAGTTTACGTTTTTTTGAAAAATACCACCAATTACTTTTTTTTTGAATTTAACTACTATAACTTTGCAAAAAATTTGTGAAGCACCATCTTTTAACGGAAAACGTTAAAACCCTAACCTTTAAATTCACCGCCAAACGAAAAACTTAACATTTTCCGTGAAAGGTGGTGCTTCACAAAATTTTGCAAAGTTCTAGTAGTTAAATTAAAAAAAAAGTAATAGGTGGGTTTTTTCAAAAGGTATAAAGTTTGCAGTGTTTTTTCACAAATTTTCCTTTTCTTTATTTGGATGTAAGTTTTTTTCATTGGGTATAAATACAGGGATTAAAACAGTAGAAATATAACTAAAGTAAATCAATGAGCTTGACATTAACAAGTTTTTTAATGTAAACTTAATTCATTAATAAAAAAAGCCATAAATTAGAACTACAAAATACAAAATAATTTGGATCCAATAAAATTCTAATTTGACATAACCATGATCGTTGTAGATGAAACATAACATTAATGAATACCCTTTTTTACATCAATGTTTGATACAACCTTCCACGAAGGGGTCTTCCGATTAGTTGTGGATTTGAAATTGAACTGAATTTAATATAATCATTTGTAGATGTAGAACTGACGTCTGTCATGACACCACCCAGACTCTCTCAAGGAAAGAGATAAAACACAATATATATGAGTAGATAAAACCCAATAGCTGGGTAATAAATTCTCAAAGTGATAAGAGAGAATAGATTTTCATTCGATCATCATGTAATAAGAAAACACATAGAATGCAAAGGGGCTTACCCTCAGCCAAAATGTTGACGGTAGCCCTTATATCAACAAAAGTTTTTTAGGGTTTGAAGGAGGAAGAAAGAGTTAGGAGGAAAAAAAAGAGACAGTTATGATATGAAATAGGGTACAATAAAGATGACTAGCTTGAAATCAAGTCAGAACAATAAAAATGTAAGGGTATTTATCTAATATTCACTAATCACATATATAAGTTATAGTTAAATGAAACTTTTACATCATGACTAACCATTAATTTTAACTACAAAAATCTCAAAACTCTTGACTTAATTTCATTTTATTTGATTATTCAAAACAATCTAGTAACTTTTACATTGAAGTATTTGATGAACTGCACTAGGCTTAATGTTGCTTTGCCATTAGTAGACCGAGTAGGTATACTCAAAACCCCAGCAAGGACCATTGGGGCGCTTTAATTTGCATATATTACTTAGATTCCTTAGAGTATCCATGGATTGGGGCATTCATTAAACGTCTTATCATGTTGTTTTAGAAGGATATTATTCTGCTAATTGGGTGTTAGAAAATGGTGAGATTAACTCTACTAGTGATTTTGTATTTACCTTTAGTGCAATTTCTTAGAGATTATTACTATGTCACCTATGGAAAATGAATTTGTTGCACTTAAGTTGGCAGGAAATGAGACATAATGGCTAGCAATATGCTGAATCATGTTCCATTGTGAGGGAAACTAGCTTCTTAAGTTGCATTATATAGTGATGCTCAAGCAGCTTTTGTAGTAGCAAAGAATAATGTCTACATTGGAAGGAAAAAGGCACATTTGCCTTAGTACACAAGATTGTCAAAGATTTGATAAGTAATGGAGTAACATCAATGGACATTTGATGTCCAAAAAAAAACTTACGGTTGTGTTTACTAAAGGTCTTCCTAGAAATGTAATTGTGAATGCATCTAGAAGGATGGGATTGAGACCCATTTTAAATGTAATAATGGACCCCTACTCTACACAAAGAGAGTTCAAAGGGCAACACTAAGTAATGAAACCCTACTCTACACAATTCTATATCGATGGTAGCAACTATTGAAACTGATTTCTAAACTAATGAGCATGATAAAAGTGAAGAGTCAAAACACGCCCACACAAAAAAAAAAAACAACCACAACAAATAAAGTAAAATACCAATTTGCACTTACAAAAACCAAACCTTCTCATCCCCCTTTCTTCCCTTTCTCTCTCTCGTTCCTTTTGTTTGAAAGATCTTACTTTCTATTGAACTTTAATTCAGAATCTCTTCATCCTGCTATGGTTCCTACACAAATCAAACGATTCAAACATAGTTTTATTCCTGTGAAGTGTGTTCTTCGAGTTCATGAAATAGAAAGAGATTACATGCTGAGAAGTGAATTCCTCAGGAGTGTCAAAATCACTGTCTTCTCTATTAGATATTATTGTTGAAAAAGCTCAAAATTTCAGCTCCAATTTTTCCAATTATCAAAGTTTTAGGGTTTTCGATTAAAAATCATCACTCATAAAGCGTTGCTAATTCTGCACAAAAGTAAAAATAGTTGTTTTAGGGCTTTCTATAACGAATTTTCTGAATCAGAACTGGCATTCAAAGTATAACGAAGGTGAAAATAATGAAAAAAACATAAACAGTCCACATAATCGGGTGCTTCATAGGAGGAACGGTTCCTCTATGGGAGGACCAGTCCTAGAAACCGGTTCCTCCATGGGAGAAGCAGTCCTACAAACCGGTTCTCCTTTTGGTCCTCGAAATAGGATCAAACACAGAAATACCAACTCTGTGGAACCGGGAACTGAAACTGGTACTCCCATAATTGAACTTATGTAAATTAATATTACCAGAACTTAGTTTTTATCTACTCCAAGTTCCACAATCTTCGGTTTTCGCTAGTTGGATTTTCACTCCTATGACATCACATTTTATCTCACATATCAGTGGAATTAGGGACTTGAATGAACAGAAATCGAAAAAAGCTAAAAAATACCAAAACACCTATCCTTCATACTTCAACGATCGTCGTATCTCAACCTCTATGTACAGGAAGCTTCAATAATTTTGAATCTTTTTGCACTTTCATATTCTTCGGATGATTGGGTTCTGCTTTATCATCCAAAGGCATTGGGTTAAATTTATTTGCTGAGTAATTTTAATAAGTTCATAGTGGTGGGTAATAAGTTCATAGAATTAGTCTTTTTAATTAATAGCGTGGGCATTTTTTGTATTTTATGGGTGGAGTTTAACAACACCCGAATAAAATAATTTTAATAACTATGATAATAAAGCGCTAAGACTGAGCATCACCACTAACGTTAATTGATCAAGCACAACGTACATTCCAATTAACGAATAGAAGCTTAGGCGAGATGACATTCTTTCAGAAAGGAACTACCTTAAGACCACATTTGTGACTACAAAAGGCTTAACTAATATGTATACTTCCTATTTTCATGGCTAACATATAAAACTAGATGCATTACGAATTAATGTCAATGAAGTTCTCAATCTCCATTCTCACTTTTCTCATGTGAAAATCTCGACCAATGACAAACTAAACTAGATTTAATCCCAACTTTTATTGATAGATTCAATCGATCAAATAACAACTTACTACAAAGAAATGCCCATTTCAATTCAACCTTTCATTGACAATAAAGACTGGGGCTAAACAACGATGCAAATTGATATGAAAACAAACCTATCAAGCCCTGATCATACGATTCAATAACATAGAACTAATAGAAATAAGACGATCACTCCAAACTAGGGCTCAATTCAACCTTAGAAATATAACTATTCACTAATCATGACAATAGAAACATTAAACATATTCAAAGACATAATTAAGAATAGAATAGGAGAATAAAGAAATCAAACTTGAACTAATGAGTACTTGAATAATGGGATGAATCCAATGTCTTCAATCTTTAAAACTAATGCTAAAGCAATGTAATTAGGGCTAAATTATGAGTTCTTATTGTAAACTATAGATACAAGAGTTCAAAACTAATTTAAGTAATAATTAAAAAAAGGTTACAACTTTCTAATTAAAACCTATTTATACTCTACTAAAAAAATTAAAGATAAGAATCCGTAAAATAAAAATCCGACGCTAACCTGCTCGGGTCCAATCAATCCCAACTGGGTTTTCAATCAAACTCGCTCGAGTTTTGGTGGCTCCGATCGGGTTTTCATACGTAACTAAGGATCTGCTACCATCTAACTAAAACACCGATTGGATCAGGTATAAACTTGACTAGGTCCATGTTGAAATGATTTGAATTACCCTCCAATTGCATCCAAGTGAGCCTGAACGTGATCATGAGTCTCTAACGGATACCTACATGCTCCAAAGTGGTCCATTCCACCTTCAAATAACTCCAATGTCTCTGAGATAGCTCAAAAGGCACCAAACTATGAACAAACGTAAAATCTAGTTGAATATAGCGGAATAATGCATGAAATGTGACGTTTCAGTAAGGAAATGAGGGTTAAAACATGCTGAAAACCTGAAATAATGACTCAACAATGGGTACCACACACACGGTCGATCGCGCATAGCCTGGTCAGGCTCGTGCTCGCAGTTAGCGCGGCGAGGGCATGTGTCATGGTTTTATTTATCGTTCCTTTTGAGACTTTGGACTGAAAGAGTCTCAAAGTCAGTTTGCAACATTCTAGAAATCTCTCCGTAACATAAACTTGTTTATTGCCGTTATTGTTGCGATATTCTTGCCATTTTTCTTGCCATTACTTTGGCAGTTATTTTCTTCCTAAAATAACTTGTAGTTTTTCCTATTGATTCTTGGGCTATATATTAGCCCTCTTCTATGATTAGCAAAACATACAAAAATCATCATTCATTCTTTCTCTCTGAAAAATAATGTTTTATTAATTCAGGTAGTCTTGGTCACTCCATCCATCTGCTTGTGAGTGCACATGAACGAACGACGTTGTGCTAATTCTGGAGGATGTTCGTCGGGAGGAAGTTTGTCCCCATGTTGTGCCGAAATCACCATTAGGGACAGTGAAATTCTCACAATGACTTTCTCAACTCCTATTTCCATACTTCAAGTTATTAGATTCCTCTAATTTTTTATTCTGTATACTTGCGCAATTAATTTTAACAATAATAACATGAACGTTTGAGTTTGGGAATAAAAAAAATAAGATTGTAATTTCATATAATTATTAACTGATCATATCCATAAAATCATATTTTAAAGGCTAAGATGATATGTTTTAGTTTTCAACTGAAGATTGGTTTTTATGGGGTCTCATTCTTGTTTGTATGTGTGGTAGACGTGTGTTAAATAATGTGAAGTAATTCAAATCACATGCAATATAATTACTAAGAATAAATGGCCTTTAATTAAATACTTCATGTGTTCCACAATTATCAACCTATTTACTGTAGAAACAAATATTAGGTGGGGCAAACCAGTGGGGGGTAATGTAGGGGGATCGGAAAGGAACAAGTTACAAGTCTATACTAAATTTAAAATAAAATGAAAATAAGAGAACTGAAAAGATCTAGTAAGAACGAAGGAAGATTTTAAAGGAATGAGGGACTACTTCTAATAAAATTATCGCCAAAGATAAATAACTTCACGTGATTTTGTTAACTATGATGGTTGATTTGAAGATCATGTTAAGAAGATTGTATATAATTTTGTAATGTAATTTTCTTTGACTACGGGATCATGTGATAAGACTTTTCATGTCTTTACCACGTTTATAGATCAATGCAGTGTTTGGTATCAATATAAATAAGCAAATTAAGTAATCATGTTGTTCATGCGCTCATATTCTCAAATGACCGGCAAAGGTCTACTTTATAAGAGCACGTTTGGTTGGGGTTTTTTTATAACTCTTGGAAAGGGAGTCATTCTCCCACCCCCTTTCATCTTGTTTGTTTTAGCATAAAAGTTTTTTCACTCCATTTCTCAACTTTATCTGATTCTCCCCAAATGATACCCTTCTCTCCCCTAAGGTAACAAAAATTATTCCACCATTCCACTGTTGGAAACCACACTAGCAACCACTGCCTGCCGACAAGCCTCCCCTGACCTCTCTCTCTCCTCTCCCTTTCTTCTCTTCCCCCTCCTCTTTTCTCTCTCCTCTCCCTCCAGCCCCACCGCCCTCAAATTCATCTGCTGCAATTTGACCATGTCAGTTGGAGAAGTTTGTAGAGATGAAAAAGCTTGGGAATGATGGGTTTTTTTTTTTTAAAGATTTCTATATGGTTTCATTCCATTAATTAATTGAACCAAACAAGTTTGATAATTAATGATTCTTGTTTCCATTCCCTTTTCATTTTATCACTTGAACCAAACACCCCCTAAATCTACATTCCTCTGTGCAACATCAAGACGGTCCACCCATCCTCATTCTAACGGCAGATCACCTGGTGTCTATTAGTAAAAGAGCGTAATTTGTAATTTTTGGTATAAACCGCAAAGTCTACAAAGTCAGATGTGCACCACATGTCACAAAAGGAATGGTCAAAAATAATTAATAAAATTGGCGTGTGGCCAACACACCCTACCTTATTTGGGGTGTCTGTTAGTAGGGTTCGGTTGGGTTTGGATATGGTCAATTCGGGTGAGATGAAACTCAGGTTTTGCTTGTTTAGGTTACTTCAAGGCCTGGTTTCAGATGGGCCATTTTCGGATCGTTGATCGGGTTGGATCAATTTAGCCAGGTTTATATGAGAGTACGAGACTATTGAATTTGATTGCCACAAATTGAATATAAAGACTAATAAGTTACCATTATTAGCATTCGCCAACAAAGTGTTTTTTCTTCTAGCCTAACTCTTAATGTGTCGTCCATTTGAACAAAAAGCGCTTATATTTTTTTATGCTAACACGCCATGAAAGGGCTAACATTTTGAGATTAAGAAGTAAAGAGTGTTGTGCTAAACGCCGCCCTATTACTCTACTAAATGCCAGAAATACTATTGAATTTCCAATAAAACTCTTATCCATCTACCTCTTTGACTTCCACTCTCTCCTCACTTTCCATCCATCACATCCCTTCACCAGATACTAGTCGGCCATCTATAGCTGGAGTGGTCGCCAACTCGTCAGAGCCTCTTTCATCGCCGGAGTAATTAAGTCTTGCCGGAAATAGTTGGGTCGTCCCCACAAACAACCGACCACGAGAGCGATCGGTTGTGACAAATGGCTAGCTATAAGTCACAGTTGGTTACCCACGTGGTTAACCGTTCGTGACTTACGGAGCTAGAGGGAAGCGAGGAAAGGGTGGAAGTGATAGAAGGGGATTGTCAATAGAGATGCGGGAGCAAGGATGGGATCCTAGGGGTGGTGGTGGTGAATTGGTGATGATAGATGAGGGGAGGGGTGATATGGAATGGATTTAAGCTAACTAATTTATTTATCTAATGTTTTAAAACATGAAAAATGATGTTTTAAAATTAATATCATATAGTTAATTAGGTCAATCACTTTTATTAATTATTACTAGCGTAAAATGCACGCGATACGTGCGAGAGCATCTAAAGATTTAATTCCTAAAACGGTTATTTGTCAAACTAGGAAAGCAGATGGGATATTGTTTTCATTTTTTATTCTTTTATGGTGTCCACCTCTCTTGACTTATATAATAGAGATATAATATTTTAATAGAATTCAGATCTTTAAGGTTACTTTTGTTGCTTAAACAATATAATAGCGTTATTTGAGAAATGAAAGTTTTTCCCACCAAGTATAAAATACAAAGTTGAGGTCTCTCAAGTTGAAATTTCCTTTTTTTAAATAATAGAATTATTATCATATACTTCCTCCGTTTCTAAATAAGTGACACATTTGCGTAGTATTTACTATTCACAGTTTAGACTTTAATTAGTTTTGGTGATTTATATTTTAATAAAAACTTATTCATGTAGGATCTTGTTAGATTCGTCTTAATGTGAATTTTTTTAATATCAACTTTTTATAATTTTTATTTATTGATAATTATAGATATTAAGGATTAAAATAATGCATTGACAAACGTGAAAACATGAAGTGTGTGACTTATTTAGAAACGGAGAAAGTATATTTTTATTTAGTTTATCATACATTGTATTTTTAAGGGGACCCAATCTACCATTTTACCTAGGGCCATAAAAGATGAGGACCAAACCTGGTCAAACTTGCTTTTATGATGTATAAGGAGTCACGAAGACATAAGAAAAATCGATTTTAATATCACTTCAAATGTACTCAAACCAACTAAACTGTCATTCAGGCCCGGCTAGGGCCTCGCGGGAGTATCAGGGCCCCTGATTAGTGTCAACTTATAAGATTATAGTGCTGCACACATTGACATGCTAAACGAGTTTGGTTCAGTGGTAGAGGAGCAGGTCATGCATTATGTGTGGATGCGGGATGGGGGTTCGAATCCTGCTGCTGTACAAATTCCGCATCCAACTCTTTTGTTTTTAATGCTATCCTCAATGTCCCCATCTCTATTTTAGATGACGCTTTTATTACACTTTCTAATCTTAATTTGTTTATATTTTCCTATATGCATTTTGAAAGAAAACTTTAGTACATTTTTTCTTATACAGTTATTGTCATATAAATTTTTGGTTGCAAAAGTTTAGATTACTAATATATGTTTGTTTTAACTATGTTAAGAGGAAAATAATAGATACCTTTTAAAAATAAAATATTCTAAAATAATTTTATATGCTAAAACATACTTTAAAGGTTAATATATTACTATATTATAATCTCGTACGGGTCTAACTTAAATCTTTAATCTTGCACAGGACTCCGATTTCTATGAGACGGGCCTGCTATCATTCACTCACTTTGTTAAACTTGTTGATGTGTCTAAATCAACCATCATATCCAACTAATCTTGTCCAACAAAAGCACTTGATGGTGAATAATGTGTAGAATCGATAGTGTGAGCCAAGTAATTGGGCACTTTAATTCCTGCATGTCTTCCAATAAGCCCCTCCCCTAGCTATAGAATATTGGGTCGAAGCTTAATCTTGATGGTAATATTTCCAACATTCGACTACATAAGACCTATTGATCCCCATTTCACTCAAATGTAGATACATTTTTGGTTCATCAATATTAATGGTGACAGCCTAAGCTTCTGCTTGGTATATTGCCCTGGAAATCAAGCACATATCGAATATATGATTCCCAACCAGCAATTAAGTGTCATCTAGATTAGCAGATTTTGGAGTGGTAGATCATTTCAAGCTGTATGGGATAAATACCCTTTCCCGAATATACGGCCCAAGGCCCAAACGACACAAGGCCCACGCTCACTTGTTTATATAAGCCCCTCATAGGGCTAAGGTAAAGGGAGCCAGAATCCATTCTCTCTCCCTACACCCACACTCTCTCTATCTAAAATGAGTACTGACTTGAGCGTCGGAGAGCCCGTCCTCGGGACACCCCCGGGGGTTTGGGTTTCATGTGCAGGTTCTTGGCCGGAGCTCGGACTGGGACCGCTCATATCCGCCGGAAAGAGGTACGACACTTTTGGACAGAAACAATTTGGCGCTAGAAGGAGGGGAAGAGAAAAAGCGCCCATGGAAACCCACCATTTCCATGGCTACATTGCTCAAATAGCTATTCTATGGTCTGAAATACTCCAATTCAGACCAAAATCTACAAGATCTAGAAACTAATATTTGGTCGATCAGACAATTACTCTCCCTCTCCCAAAAAAGGGGGGGGGAAGAAACCTGATGGATCAATTCATCCACTGCAACAAGCTATAAACTAGCTTTCACTCATTATCACAAAAAATGCCAAGAGGTGGCAAGGTGTAGAAATTATCTCCAAAAAGAAAGTAAGCACCACAAAGCAAAGGACTTCATTTCAGTCACTGGTTCGTTTGCTAACAACTAAACCAAAAGTGAAGCTATGAACTCATGATGAACTTGGAAGGAAAAATAAAAGTTGAGTTGGAAAAATCAAGCAAATGAAGCTGTTATAAAAGCAATCTTACATCTCAAATATCCACTGCTGAGACGCATACCATCAAGCTTACAAGCCATGTTCACCATCTGTTATTAAAGCTAAGTATTACAGCTATAAATTTGCTAATTTCTTACTTTAATACGCTGATGGAGTTGGTTAAACCATACTAGAATGTAGTACTAATCCTCATGCTTTGAAAACTGAGGCATAAAAACTGAGGCATATATTCACCTCTCTGGTAAAGATGGTCGCCCGCAAGATGTTTGGTAAAATGCTTATATGAAATCAGACTACAGAAAAGGGGCAAAGTAAATGAATGCACTATAGGGCGTCATTCCTTTAGAATCCAGAAGTTTAATGCAGAGCGGAATGAGCCTCAAAAGGTCCTCTGCAACCGGCGACCTGAAAGCAAACGGCAGAATGCATCAAGTTGCAGGAGCACATGACAGACAACAAACCAATCAGCACATTAATGAGCAGTCTTGGGCATAACTAGCAGAGCTAGATGACATGGGTGATGAGTCTGCAACATCAACCAAAGAACTTGCAGACTTACGGAGCAGACGCCGATTTACGGAATAGAGCAGAACTTGCCCAATCAACCTGAAAACCCAATCTGCAACGTCACCCAGAGAATGAGCAAGCCAACGGGGACGGAAAGCTTAGTCTGCTGTATCAGGGAAAACCATGATGGCCGAAGCTGACCAGCAGACTAGCCCATAATGCTCGAGCAGAACAGGTTCAAGTGAACTCTGGCGTGATGATGTGCAACCCAACCCGCAGCAGAACTAACCAAAAAATGAAATGACATAATCTGCATTAAAAATCAGACCAACTCCTGACGGTTTGCGATCAAACACGCACCCGACAGACTACAGCAGAGTGTACTAGCTATAGGGCAGATCCGTGCAGAACTCTGATCTCCCTTAAAATGTGCAGACTATCAACTGACTTTTACAGAGCAGACCTGCGTATCTGCAACTAGCAAAACATAATATTAGCTTGCTCAATCGGCCTGAGTCTACGATGTCGCCTTGCAAAGTCAGTCTGCGATACCGCTCTGCAACCTGTACCTCTTGCTCAATCATGCTCCTTGTTCATGATCATCTCAAGAATCTGCAACGTGAGCCAAAGAGTCTGCAGACCAAATGCGTCAGAGCAGACCACAAAGATTGAAACAAACCGGCAGAACAGACCACAATGGTTTGTGCAGAGGAAGCTCAAGCAACCCTGTACATGATAATCTGTGGACCAGCACCAAATTGGCAGAGTCCCCGCAACCTGCATCAGACCAAGATGGTATTCTATATCGAACTTCAGCAGACTTGGCTAAATAACAGCGAGCTAAGTATCCCACCTCCACTATTATTGAAATCAATTTTGCTTATTTTTGAGGCAAAATTAGATGGAGTTTTATGATGGATGTTATGCTTAGTTCATATTATAAGCTTCAAACATCGATTATCTGTCAATGATTATCTGAAGAGTTACAAACATTCATTCTATTTAATTACATGACATGATTAAATGATGTCTATTTAATTACATGTATGTCTAGTTGGGAATATATTACTCTCAAATTGACCCAAGTTCAACCTAAGAGTAGGGGGCAAATGAGTACATATGACCCAACTTAATGGGAAATTTCTTTGGAATATTCATTGTAGTGCTCGAGTATACGTGACCCAACTTGCTGAATTCATTGTAGTGCTTGATTATGAAAGCACCTATTTTTTGAGTCTGCACATAGTATTGAAGGCTTCAGCAGGCTATTAAGCCGCTGAAAAGATATATTTTGTTATTACTATTGCAGACACATCTTATCGAAGACTCTAGTAGGCTTAAACCTGCTAAAGTGATTTTCTGTTATTATTATCGCGGACCCCGCCTCAGACAGAGGGCCCTGCCCATTATTATCATTAGCAGATCCTCGCTTCAGACAGAGGATCCTGCCTCTTATTTTTATTGAAGACTCCAGCGAGCTACTAAGCCGTTGGAAATACTTAAGCGAAGAGCTAAGTATAGTTACAAATCGAACTCTGCTGAAGAAGCAGAGAGCTTTGCTGAAGAAGCAGAGCGAAGGACTTAAGCGAAGAGCTAAGTTCTTTACCGTCATTATTAGCAGATCCTCACCACGGATAGAGGATCCCGCTCCTCATTATTATCGCAGAGCACCATCTCAGAGGGCTCTGCCGTTATTTTTACAGCAGATCCTCGCTTCAGACAGAGGATCGTGCTCATTATCATTACAGCGGATCCTCGCTTCAGATATAGGATCCTGGCAGATCCTCACTTCAGACAGAGGATCCTGCCCCTTATTATTATTGCAGATCCCATCTCAGACAGAGGGCTCTGCCATTATTTTTATAAGCAGATCCTCGCTTCAGACAGAGGATCCTGCTCCTTTTATTATTGCAGAGCACCATCTCAGAGAGCTCTGCCATCATCATTAGCAGATCCTCACCTCAGATGGAGGATCCTGCCTATTATTATTTCAGCAGATCCTCACCTCAGATAGAGGATCATGCTCACTATTATAGCAGATCCTCGCTTCACACAGAGGATCATACTCTCCATTATCATAGCAGATCCCCGCTCACTTCACAGAGAGGATCATGCTCTCCATTATCATAGCACCAAAAATATTAGCCACTTGCAGACTAGGAGGGGAAAAAACCCACAGTCCGGCAAAAGAAAACAGGGTCTGAGTCAGACTGAAGGCTGAAGAGGTTCTTCAGACACAAAAGTAAACTATATAATGAAGAAAGGGAGTCGGCCAAAAGGTTAACTCTGTCCAAGAGCCCCCTGAGGCCCGCAGAGTGATCGGATGCCGACTCGACTTACCGATGTCATAGACCTCTACCTCTAAACCTGCGGGGCCGAAGGCCCAAAAAGCAGCAAGGATAAGTCATAGACACCTAAGGCTAATGGGGACGCGAGAGTTCCTAAGAACCAAAGCGTACCCCGACACGAAAAAGATGGCAGAAGGAGCTAAAGGGCGAACCCCAAAACTCCCAGAATCATCATGACTTAGGGCGTCAAAATACCTCCTCTGCTCTGCTGTTGTTGAATCTTTGTCATACATAAGGCAGAACAGAAGAGTAAAGGCCCCCTAAAGTCCCAGCTCTGAGCAAATCTCACCGGCCACCAAGCCAAGTAAACGAAAACACTCAGATATATTGCTTGATATATCTCCTTATTTTAGCAGATCCTCGCTTCAGACAGAGGATCATGCTCATTATAGCAGATCCTCGCTTCAGACAGAGGATCATGCTCCTTATTATAGCAGATCCTCACTTCAGACAGAGGATCATGCTCCTTGTTATAGCAGATCCTCGCCTCAGACAGAGGATCATGCTCTTATTATTATCGCAGACCCCGTCTCAGGCAGAGGGCTCTGCCATCACTATCATTAGCAAATCCTCGTCTCAGACAGAGGATCATGCTCCTTATTATAGCAGACCAAGTCTCAGACAGATGGTTCTGCCATTATTTTCATCAGCAGATCCTCGCTTCGGACAGAGGATCATGCTCCTTATCATTAGCAGATCCTCGCTTCAGACAGAGGATCATGCTCCTTATCATTAGCAGATCCTCGCTTTAGACAGAGGATCATGCTCCTTATTATAGCAGATCCTCGCTTCAGACAGAGGATCATGCTCCTTATCATTAGCAGATCCTCGTCTCAGACAGAGGATCATGCTCCATATTATAGCAGACCCCGTCTCAGACAGAGGGTTCTGCCATTATTTTCATTAGCAGATCCTCGCTTCAGACAGAGGATCATGCTCTTTATTATAGCAGATCCTCGCTTCAGACAGAGGATCATGCTCCTTATCATTAGCAGATCGTCGTCTCAGACAGAGGATCATGCTCCATATTATAGCAGACCCCGTCTCAGACAGAGGGTTCTGCCATTATTTTCATTAGCAGATCCTCGCTTCAGACAGAGGATCATGCTCTTTATTATAGCAGATCCTCGCTACAGACAGAGGATCATGCCCCTGATCATTAGCAGATCCTCGCTTCAGACAGAGGATCATGCTCCTTATCATTAGCAGATCCTCGCTTCAGACAGAGGATCATGCTCCTTATCATTAGCAGATCCTCGTCTCAGACAGAGGATCATGCTCCATATTATAGCAGACCCCGTCTCAGACAGAGAGTTCTGCCATTATTTTCATTAGCAGATCCTCGCTTCAGACAAAGGATCATGCTCTTTATTATAGCAGATCCTCGCTTCAGATAGAGGATCATGCTCCTTATTATTATCGCAGACCCCACTCAGGCAGAGGGCTCTGCCATCACTATCATAGCAGATCCTCGTCTCAGACAGAGGATCATGCTCCTTATTATAGCAGACCCAGTCTCAGACAGAGGGTTCTGCCATTATTTTCATCAGCAGATCCTCGCTTCGGACAGAGGATCATGCTCCTTATCATTAGCAGGTCCTCGCTTCAGACAGAGGATCATGCTCCTTATTATAGCAGATCCTCGCTTCAGACAGAGGATCATGCCCCTTGTCATTAGCAGATCCTCGCTTCAGACAGAGGATCATGCTCCTTATCATTAGCAGATCCTCGCTTCAGACAGAGGATCATGCTCCTTATCATTAGCAGATTCTCGCTTCAGACAGAGGATCATGCTCCATATTATAGCAGACCCCGTCTCAGACAGAGAGTTCTGCCATTATTTTCATTAGCAGATCCTCGCTTCAGACAGAGGATCATGCTCTTTATTATAGCAGATCCTCGCTTCAGACAGAAGATCATGCTCCTTATCATTAGCAGATCCTCGTCTCAGACAGAGGATCATGCTCCATATTATAGCAGACCCCGTCTCAGACAGAGAGTTCTGCCATTATTTTCATTAGCAGATCCTCGCTTCAGACAGAGGATCATGCTCTTTATTATAGCAGATCCTCTCTTCAGACAGAGGATCATGCCCCTGATCATTAGCAGATCCTCGCTTCAGACAGAGGATCATGCTCCTTATCATTAGCAGATCCTCGCTTCAGACAGAGGATCATGCTCCTTATCATTAGCAGATCCTCGTCTCAGACAGAGGATCATGCTCCATATTATAGCAGACCCCGTCTCAGACAGAGAGTTCTGCCATTATTTTCATTAGCAGATCCTCGCTTCAGACAGAGGATCATGCTCTTTATTATAGCAGATCCTCGCTTCAGATAGAGGATCATGCTCCTTATTATTATCGCAGACCCCACTCAGGCAGAGGGCTCTGCCATCACTATCATTAGCAGATCCTCGTCTCAGACAGAGGATCATGCTCCTTATTATAGCAGACCCAGTCTCAGACAGAGGGTTCTGCCATTATTTTCATCAGCAGATCCTCGCTTCGGACAGAGGATCATGCTCCTTATCATTAGCAGGTCCTCGCTTCAGACAGAGGATCATGCTCCTTATTATAGCAGATCCTCGCTTCAGACAGAGGATCATGCCCCTTGTCATTAGCAGATCCTCTCTTCAGGCAGAGGATCATGCTCCTTATCATTAGCAGATCCTCGCTTCAGACAGAGGATCATGCTCCTTATCATTAGCAGATTCTCGCTTCAGACAGAGGATCATGCTCCATATTATAGCTGACCCCGTCTCAGACAGAGAGTTCTGCCATTATTTTCATTAGCAGATCCTCGCTTCAGACAGAGGATCATGCTCTTTATTATAGCAGATCCTCGCTTCAGATAGAGGATCATGCTCCTTATTATTATCGCAGACCCCACTCAGGCAGAGGGCTCTGCCATCACTATCATTAGCAGATCCTCGTCTCAGACAGAGGATCATGCTCCTTATTATAGCAGACCCAGTCTCAGACAGATGGTTCTGCCATTATTTTCATCAGCAGATCCTCGCTTCGGACAGAGGATCATGCTCCTTATCATTAGCAGGTCCTCGCTTCAGACAGAGGATCATGCTCCTTATTATAGCAGATCCTCGCTTCAGACAGAGGATCATGCCCCTTGTCATTAGCAGATCCTCGCTTCAGACAGAGGATCATGCTCCTTATCATTAGCAGATCCTCGCTTCAGAACAGAGGATCATGCTCCTTATCATTAGCAGATTCTCGCTTCAGACAGAGGATCATGCTCCATATTATAGCAGACCCCGTCTCAGACAGAGGGTTCTGCCATTATTTTCATTAGCAGATCCTCGCTTCAGACAGAGGATCATGCTCTTTATTATAGCAGATCCTCGCTTCAGATAGAGGATCATGCTCCTTATTATTATCGCAGACCCCACTCATGCAGAGGGCTCTGCCATCACTATCATAGCAGATCCTCGCTTCAGACAGAGGATCATGCTCCTTATTATTATCGCAGACCCCATCTTAGACAGAAGATCGTGCTCCTTATCATTAGCAGATCCTCACTTCAGAAAGAGGATCATGCTCATCAGCATTACATATCCACGTATCATCGCTATTACGGACTTGTCTATAGCATTCTAATCTCAGTCTGCCTCCTCTTCCGCAAGCAAAGCAGACAGACTGGGGGGGAAGGATACGTATGGTAGGAGGAAGAAAGTAGCAAATAAATAGCATATTTTCTTTCAAAAACTACTCAAAAGAACGCAATGAATACAAAACTAGCAGAGGCTATAGGCAATGCTACATTCTTGCTCATCAGAATCTCAGATTGGTGAAGCAACATCACAGACTACGTGAGCAGACCTTCACTAGAGGATGCTACACGGCAGATTATCATAGCAGACTCCTAAGCAAAGGAAGCTTCGTCTCTTATTACTTGAGAAGATCCTCACCTAGAGGATGATACACCTTAGCTCATTGAAGAAAGCTCTCTGGCTGAAGAGGCTACATCTCACAGCAGAGACTCGATCACGCACAAAGTTCATCATGAAGACATACATGTCCAATATCATGAGGAACCAAGTGAATAAGCCCAATATAGTTCAAGTTCAATCAACGATTATCACTCGAACTAGGGGGGCAAATTGTATGGGATAAATACCCTCTCCCGAATATACGGCCCAAGGCCCAAACGACACAAGGCCCGCGCTCACTTGTCTATATAAGCCCCTTATAGGGCTAAGGTAAAGGGAGCCAGAATCCATTCTCTCTCCCTACACCCACACTCTCTCTATCTAAAATGAGTACTGACTTGAGCGTCGGAGAGCCCGTCCTCGGGACACCCCCGGGGGTTTGGGTTTCATGTGCAGGTTCTTGGCCGGAGCTCGGACTGGGACCGCTCATATCCGCCGGAAAGAGGTACGACACTTTTGGACAGAAACACAAGCTTTTGGAAAAGGTGACAGCTCTCGAAAAAATAGCTGATATGTTTAGCTTCCCATATATATCCTCCGTCCCAAATAACTTTTAATATTGTTATGGCACGTAATTTTTTAGATGATAAATTGTTATTTGATTACCGATTAATTGGTTTTTATTTTTATATTATAAAGGTCGATGTGATAGAAGTGAGTGGTACTCCATCCATTCCCATTTGTTGTTTTCATTTGTGATATGGGGAAAAACAAATGCAAATTAATTGAGGTGGATGAGAATCTTTTTAAGTTTATATGTATAAAGTGTAGTTTGGTAGTACCTTTTTGCTCTTGAAAAAGTAAGAGAGGAAAAAAAGTGGGTGATTGGGAAATAAAAGATTCTTAAGTGGGTCATGTGTAAAACAAAAAGTAAAAAGTGTATTAAATATTGGGTTGTTAAAGGCTAAGATGGGGAAATAAATATTCTTAAAATGTAAAAGATTTAAAGTGGGAATAACTTTTTGAAACATTCTAAAAAGGAAAATGAGAACATCAAATAAGAGGTGAGATTGTTGGCTGGATGGTGAGAATAGATGTGATACAAGAAATATCTATATATTCTCTATTAGATGTTATAAGAGTTGGTTGACAAATTAATCAAATACTTCGTATGTAGTGGCAGAGCATATTTGTAATCTATATATATATATATATATATATATATATATATATTAAAAGCGTAGCCAAGCATTGCAATCCGTCACGTGTCACTATCATCTTCAATGACATTATGTCCACTTCTTTCTCATATTAAAAAAAATTGTCTACGTGAAGAATTGAACCCACGACCTTGAGTATGCAAGAATAAAGCTCCAACCACTACACCAACATACTATTGTTGCTTCTACTATCAAAATCAATGATGATATATAAGTGAAAACTAAGAGTTATAAGTTGTAACTTTCAAAATTCATATCTTAAATGAGACAATTTTTATCCGTTTTTTTAATAATAAGTTTTTTCATGTTACATGACATTAATTATTTTCAACTATTAGTCAATTGTAATGCATAAAACTTCCGGAGCATCGTCGGGGCCTAAGTACTAGTTGTATTTTAAAAATATGTGGATCAAGTCTAAAAATGAAAGTGTAAATAGTAATTTGGCCATAACTTTTAGGAAAAATTGCTTATAATAATGCAACCTTTTGATGATTCGCAAATAATAATTCAACTTTTTGATTATATTGGAATAATGCAACCTACATACCTCATTTATTTTAAATAGGACAAATGACCGGTGACATGAACCATGGGTAATTTTTACTTAAATCTTTAAATTCAAAATAATAAATTAAAAATAAACTTTAAAAAAACCTAAATTAAACTACCCCAGCCCTACCCCCACCCCCACCCCCTCGCTGGAAATCCAAGCTCCCTCACTGGAAATCCAAGCCCCCTCGCCGGAAAATACCCGAAACCTCCCCATCCTTACCCATTGCCGGAAAATTCATGTTTTTTCGTCTCCTATCTCTCGTCAACCCCACCATCCCACGCCACGCCACACCCACCTCCTCCCTCCCTCATCTTGTTAAAATACTTGAATTTGGTGGTTTTCGGCAGGAGATGTTGGTGATTTTCGGTTGTGGCTGGGTTGCTTGGACGGGGTTTGGGTGGTTTTCACGCGGGGGATCGTGATTTTCGAGGGTGGGTTGGTTGTTTTTGGGGGTGGCCGGGTGGTTTTCAAACGAGGGTTTGTTGTTAGGGAATCTGGGTGGTTTTCGACCGCTGCTAGGGGCTAGGGGTGGTTTTCGGCCGTGGCTGGGGGTTGGAATCGGGGTGGGGTGGCAGTGGGTGGCTGAGGTTGGTGGCAGTGGCTGGGGATGGGGTGGGGGTCGGGATTCTGGGTGGGGTTAGGGGAGGGGTGGGAATTATTTTTTTGTTTTATCTTTTACTTTTAAATTTTTTTTATAAATCAATTTAATTAGAACCAATTATAAGCCGACATATGTCCCACTAAAACTATTCTTCAGGTTATAATTGATTTTATCCGTTTTTGACTTATTTAAAATAAATGGAGTATAAAGGTTGCATTGTTACAAAATAATCTTTAGGTTGTATTATTATTTGCGAACGGGCAAAAGGTTGCATTATTAGAATCAATTGTTCCTAACTTATATTCTATACTCAAACTATCTTCTTGCCGATTACTCATATTAAAACACTCCATCCAAATGAGCAAAAAACCATTGTAGGAGAAAGCTCATCTTTCACCTAGATGTACATATATTGCATGGTGGTTTTATTAATAGTTTTGTCTTCTTAAGGGATATAAATGTATCACTTTAGTATATTATATAAGCTTTTAAATAGTACTATCTCCGTTGTTTAATATGTATGTTTGCTTTTGCGTGCGCACCAAGGAAAAAGTGCAAAAGTAAGAGAGAAGGTTAGTAAAAGTAAGGAAAAAGTGAAAAAGGTAGAGAGAAGGAAAGAAAAAATAGGAAAGAAGTGTAATAATTAGGTGGGCCAACTTTCCATTTATGAGAAAAGGGTAGAAAAGTACATATTTAAAAAAAACATCCCAAAATGGTAAAACATACATATTAAAAAAAACGGAGGGAGTATTAGGCATGGACGATGTGTCGGGATTTTCATCCACTTTAATATAATAATAAATAAAAATAACTAATGTCATCTAGTGTGACAAGATGTCATCAAAAATATTAATACATATACAACTTAACTCTTCCTTTTCATTTATATACATCATCATTAATTTTAATGAAAAAGCAAATAATGTGGTGTAGGTATGGTTGAAGCTCTTTCTTCCTTACCTAAAGTTGTGGGTTCAAATCTTGACATTGACAATTTTTAATTAAATGAGAATGATGCGGAAATAATGCTACTAATAGAGGGATGCTGACATGTGGCGTATTGTAATAACTATTGCCGTATATATATAGGAAGAGGATCTGGTGAAAATTATTTTCGCCGTGAAAACCAAGTAAAAGGGGTATATGTTAAGATAAAAGGGTACACGTGCTTTCATTAATGACATTTTTATAAATACTTACAATTTTGTTGTGAAAACACGTGTATCTCTTTATCTTAACATGTACACCAGTAAAACTTATATGTACCCCTATATTCAAGTTTTCACGATTTTAAGCAAACTTGTGATTTTCAGCAGAAACTGACTGTGTGTGTGTGTGTGTGTGTGTGTGTTTCGGGTGACCCGGGTTTGATCCCCGATAATGGCGCCGAAATTTGACATGGTCGTTGTACGTGTCAAATAGTAACCTAACTCAACTTGATATAGGGTAAGATAGGGTCGAATCCACGAGGAAGCAAGGATTAATCAAGGTTTAAATGCGGTTACGCGAGCTAAGTCTATTTTTGGTGTGTTTTGGATATATATGAGCAACTAAGAAATAATGAACTAATTAGCTAACACTTAAACTTAAATGATTTGATTTATACTATAAAAAGAAGACACTAGGGATAGGGGATTCACAAGGTAATCATAAATTAACCAATTTGTCAATCCAAGGGGATTCAAAGGGGTCGATTAGGAGACTAAGTCACTCAAATAATATTTCCTAATTACTTTCTGAAGCTAATTAGGAGGACCTAATAAACCAATTTCACCTATTCTCATGGTAAAACCAATCAACTAAGTATTTCCACAACTCATAGGAGTTCAATTAAGGTCCTAGGAAGTCAATCACCTATTCTCACGGTGAACTCAACTTAATGTCTAGCCAAAGGTCAATCCAAGGTTTCATTTCTCAATCCTTGACCTTGGATTAACATAGCAAGTTCAAATGGTGATCAATCAAATAAACATGGCAATGAAATAAACTAGGCAACACAATCTTACTTATATCTAACCCCCAAGCTTGACTTTCATGGTCAACTCATGATCAACAAGGTCATCCCCTTCCCCTAACTACTAAACTAGTCACTAGCCATGAAAAGAATGAAATAAAAAGCTTAAAACGACAATAATGAAGCAACGATGGTGGAAATCATTTCAGACAAACTAATCACAACTAATCAATGCTAAATCAAAATAAAACAAGTATTAAAGTAATAAAAAGAAGGGTAAGAAGTAATACTCAAAATATATAAAAATCAATTGCAAACCTCCATTGAAATAACTTCAATCATCAACATTCAAAACCTAGATCTACTTTCTCTCTCTAAAACTTCAACTTCTCTCTCTAATCTCTCTCTAATTAAGCTAATAAAATTCTGGAAATAAAACTAAGTGTCTTGATTATTACATAAAATGGGCTTAAATGCCCCAAAAGTAGTAAGGGCAAACTCGTAAAGGCAAATAAGGAGTCGTGCGACAGCGCAGTGGAGCGACCCGCACCGAGAACAATGGAGTGGGTGCTCCAAACATGCTCCATGCCCGCTCTAGGCTACTCCTTCCCTGCTTCAAATCTCGGACTATATAGCGGTCGAACCTTAGTAAATGGAGCGACCACTCCCCTGTTCTTGTCCTTTTTTTTCGCGCCTAAGCAACCAACACTTAAGAGAAGGTTAGATAAGGGGAGGGGGGATGCAAATGTTTATGCAAAGAACTAGATGTAACCTATTAGCAAATGCACTAAAAACTAATGCAAAACATGAGAACGTGAAAAAGGATGTAAAAAGGAAAGAAAAGGAAGCTATATGACCTAATATGCATCTAAATGACCTAAAACTACTCCTAATTAGTGAACCTAAAGTCCACTTATAAGGTTTAGATATAAGATCTAGGAATTAGAGTCGAGTTGAGCTTTATTTTTGGTCCAATGCCATGTGGGGTTTAGGTGTGGAATATTTTCAATCAAAAACGAATTGTTGGCCTTCCCTTGTAATAGACACACAAAGATTTTCTCTCCGCTTCTCTCTTTTTCTTTTCTTCTTGGATAATTCTGTGCTATACTCCAAAGAGCCCGTAGTTAGTAATGAGTTTTTAGTATTGTTGTGTTAACCTTGAAAATCGTTCTGGCAAGCTGCGATACTTCCTAAATATGGTATCATGGAGTTAGAGGTTAGTTGAGCTATATTTGTGGCCTTGATCCATGTGGGACTTAGTGTGTGGCATTTTGAATTCTAAATGTTTGGCTATTATAAGCATTGATTTTGGGCATGATTTCAGCGGCCCATCATGGGATTTTATCCTGTAACTGTTCTTAGTTTCCCCTATAAAGCTGCCTTCCCTTTGTTTTGGACACACAAAATTCTGCTCTCCTCTTCTATCTTCTCCGACTCTTAATTTCCTTTCGGGTAATTTTGTGCTATACTCCCAAGCACTAGTAGTAAGTGGTGAATTTTGGTGTTGTTGTGTTATTCTTGGAAAGTGTTATAGACAGCTACTATTACCACCTAAGTCGGGCAACAATTGCTTCCAAGTGTGAGGTCTACTACCACGAGTCCACGACACAACCTTCTTGAAATCCTCTTATGCATATAATATGTCCCCTCATGACTAGGATATAAAACTAATAAACTAGTGTATGGCCTGAACAATGTCCCAAATTATTAGATAACATACATGACCAACTTATCAGTATTTAATCAGGTCCTTTGGCAAATTAAAACTAAACTATATATAGCTCCCTCGTCATTGGAGGCTAAAATTCTGTCGAACCTACCTTTTCATGTAGAAGTGAACTTAAAATGTTGTAAAAAATAATAGGTTTCTAGAGAGACGGACTCTTCCTTCACTCTAGAAACCTAGTTCCGTTATTTGTGAATTTCCTCATGGCCATTGATTTACTTTGGTAATAAGGAAATTGGATCCCATCTTAATCCTAATTATTCTTAAAGCGTATCAAGGCTTTTCACCTCTAGTCACTAAGGTTTCATTGTCGTCATAGATGGAGTCGCCTATCCAATCTCCACAAAGAAAGGTTGAAGGGAACATAAAAACGTTTAATTCGTCAAGAAATTATTACGTTGTTATGATACATCTACCATACTTAATTTATTGACTTAAACATTCAAACGAGGCAAAAAAAAGTTGAGTAAAATTTTTTTGTCACATATATAACAATATACATAAGAAAGATAGCATGACTCTATCATTTTTATGTAACTTTAATCTTCTCACTTTTCAATTCTTACTATTTACCTATAATGGTTTCTTATTGATTAATTGTAATTGAAATATATACTTTATCTTGAATAGTAGTTACTCCCGTGAAAGTATTCAACATAGCATTTCTTTAGATCAAAGTTTGAAAAAATTTAACCGTTTATAATAATAACGTAGGAGTTTGATAGGTTTGTAACTAAAAATGTTGTAACTCTAATCTTCTGGCTTTTCACTTCTCCCTACCTTTTACTCATTTGTTAATTAAATACGAAGTTATTACAAATTACGTTGTCGAGACCACAAAAATCAGATGGAGCATATATTACTTGATGGAAGGGTGTATTGAAGAAGTAGTTCAATATAGTAGTAATTGATAACGTAGAACCTAATTTATGGTTGCATGCGGTCCGAGGTCGCGCAGTTGATATGTTATCTGAAACTTAAAGATAATGAACCTAATTAGCAGACATTAAATGTGATTGGAGCTTTTGGCCTTAGAAATCAAAAGCTCTGATGGGACTTTACGCAATGGAGTTCGAGCTGTAAAGCTCTTAAACATTAAAATTCAGGTCATGACCGGAAAACCCAAATAATAACTACTCCAATATTGCCAAGTAATATAGCTTAGTGGCCAAATATGTTTTTCTACCAATCAAATTATGTTGCTATCTTGAAATTTAAAAATAAAAAAGAAAGTGTATTGATAGTTAGTGGCAAGAAATTGTTTGGTGCATCACAAAGATTAGGTCATTGGTTTCTGCCGATTGTAAAGTGATACTTGTTTGGTACCACGGCTGTAATCAAGTAAGTTACTGGATATATTAGAAAATACTTTGTCCTCTTCTAAAATTTTAAGGAGTACAACACTTTGGTTTTTGTATTTGCTAACATACACTTCACCAGATTTTTTTTATAATCAATATATATAGATTTTTACGTTTATTAACGCACAATTTTGAACTTCAGTAAATATTTATCTATACTTTTTATATACTTATAATAGTTGATCACAAGAGTATGTGAAACTGAAAAGTGTGATCATAGAAGAATAGAAGAAGTAACTTTGACTATAATTTTTGTTAATTATCAAATATTTTAAAATTTTAATTTATAGTATTATAATATAAATTTGACTATCAATTATATTAAAAACAAATTATGTTTTAGATTGGTAGCATATGTAATATGTTTAATAAGTATTTCATTCGAGGTTGTTTTTTGAATTAGTTTGAGGTTAAACTACAAATATATTTCATTATACACATTGTTTAAACTTTTTCCATCACACAATTCAATGTAGATTGGCGTTATCGTAACTAGTAGCAAAATGAGATAAATATATATTAAACAAATAATTGAGACAATGTGATGTTGTCATTGCTTCGAGTCGGCAAGTCTGCTTCATAACTGTTGCAATTGCTTAGTAGGCATGATCTAGCGTACTTCTTTACATAAAGTGGGAATTGAACTCGAATTAGCAGGAATGAGTTGAGAATGAAAATATTGTGGGGAGAATTTCTAGTGTATAATGTGATATGTTCCATGGTTGTAGATTTTGAATCCATACCCATGAGGTTCTCATTTCATACCATTCCATTGCAATTATTTGAACCAAACACCCCTTAAGTAAATTAGTCATATCTGTTTATGTATTAATATATACAAACTTTTAAAATTAATCGTTTTCCAATATTTCTATATAATTCGTAGCTAAAGACCCTCATGGTTAGAAATTAAGCATTTGATATCATACAAATATCAAATAAATAGAAAAAGTTGTATGAAAGGACTATATTTTTTAAAAAGGGTAAAAGTAAAATCGTCCTTTTAATGTTAGTTAACATCATGTTGTAGAATTTCTCGATTTGACTTTCCTGGCGGGCCTTACATAATTTGATTAAGTAGCCTATCCTAGTTGTAGTGCAACGTGTATCACGCACATCTAGTCTTTAGATAGATAGTGTTATTTGGAGTGTTCATGCACTTCGATCTATATAAGAACTACAAGTGTGTTTGCTTAACTTGCACTACATACACATTCATATATATATGCTAGTACATATCTCATCAAATCCTTAGAGCATTATATTACACCATTCATCCCAACATACTACTATCTATAATGGATTCCAAATTAGGGGCTAATTATAAACCAAGCATAGAAGTTATAATAGATGATGCACCAAAGACTTGTAATAACGAGAAGAGTACTAGGGTTGGCCTTTACGATCATTTTGTGTGGAACATATTAGCAAATTTCCATGCAGGCTACTTTAGGATAAGTTTGGGGTTATGTGCTCAAGTTTGGTTGTGGAAAACTCTCGTTCGATTTACACAAGACAGCCATGATCCTCATTTGCACCCGGTGCTTGTGATGTTGCCAAGAATGGCTTCAACTCTTCTATGGTCGATGGCCTTAGTTGTCTTGATCTCGCTCTCTGTAGTCTATGCGTTGAAGTGTTTGTATCACTTTGACAAGGTGAGGGATGAGTTCTTGCACCATGTAGGGGTAAACTATTTGTTTGCTCCTTGGATGTCATGCCTCTTTTTGCTTCAAACTTCACCAATTCTTGTTGTTCCAACTGGTAGTGTTTACCAACAATTAACTTGGTGGATGCTCGTTGTACCAATAATCATGCTCGATGTCAAGATATTTGGACAATGGTTCATAAAGGGGAAACGTTTTTTAGCCAAGGTGGCTAACCCGGCTTGCCAGCTATCTGTGATCGCCAACTTGGTTGCTGCGAAGGCAGCGGTTTACATGGGGAGGTCAGAGCTTGCATTGTGCTTTTTCGCCTTGGGCATGGCTCACTACTTGGTGTTGTTTGTCACCCTTTATCAAAGACATCCAGGTAGCAATGGTGTTTCGGTGATGCTAAGGCCTGTTTTTCTCTTATTTGTTGCAACCCCAAGCATGGCTAGCTTAACATGGAGCTCAATCACTGGGACTTTCGATATTGCTTCAAAGATGTTCTTCTTTCTCTCAATATTTCTCTTCATGAGTCTGGTGAGTTTTCAATACTGCTTACTCTGTGTATTACTAGTTGTTTCACTTTGATTTCTATGCATAATATTACAAAGCTTCGACCATAATTATCCTCATTTTGCTTTTACTAAAAAAAAATTAGAAAGTTGGTGTTTTTTTGAAGATATGTTATATAATAGTAACACATGCTTTATATTAATTATATATTAGCAAATTAACATATGGTCAAATAAATTATAGGAAAAATTTACAAAAATAGGCTCAACTATGATCGCCCTTTTCAAAATAAATCAATCTTTGAAAAATTTGAATTTAGGCCAAAGTATGCGTTGAGTTAGATAAAAATGGGCCAAACTATGGTTTGGATTGGATAAAATTGGACCCAATCGGCCATGTTACACCATTTTTATACAACTCAATCCATAGTTTGGCCTAAACTTAGATTTTTCAAAGATTGACCTATTTTGAGAAGGTCGATCATAGTTGGGCCCATTTTTGTGAATTTTTCCTAAATTATATTCATCGTGTCAAAAGTTATAGTGGAACAACTAATAACAATATAAAGGAATACTAATTATAATTTCGATTATCCTTTCTACTTTAAGAAATTGCTCTTTGAGTCACAATATTTTGTGTATTCCACCATTAAGTGGTACTAATAGTAAAAATAATATCCAAAAACTTTTCTTAAGATTTGGTATCAAATTTGAAGCTTAATTTAAGAGGTGACAATGTTAATGGCAGGTATGTAGGCCAACTCTATTCCAGAAATCACTAAGAAAGTTCAGCATAGCATGGTGGGCATTCTCATTTCCTTTGACATTACTAGCGTTGGCTTCCATCACGTACGCGCAAGAGGTGAAGGGTGGCGTCGCACAAGCACTAGCACTGGTCTTGTCAATCATCTCGATGATGATTTCCCTTGCTCTAATGGTCTATACCACTATCAAAGTTAACAGCTTGTTCCTTACTACTCAACCAAATCCCAATCCTAACTAATGTAATATTGTACTTAGTTCTTTAATACAATAAATGTATTGTATGTAACAAGTTTTAATAACCCTAAATAGCATATATAATAAGTGCACTTCTATCAAGGGTTGGCCTAGTAATTAGAGGTTCTCCCTACTCCCTATAACAGAGGTTCGATTCTCACCCCTTATAAAATGGGATCCGCATATCTCCCCCCACTTGTACAAGAGATTTCTCCTTACCAAGTAAAAGAAAAGGTACACTTCGTATATGGAGGTGATTTTTATGTGATTTATGGTAACTAAAAGTTGTTATATATAATATGTTTGTTGTATACAGGTTTTTTTGTGATGCACTAGTTGTTTCAAACTTTCAATTTATTATGTTTTTTCAAGGATTAGGAAATAAGTTAAGAGAAAATATATTGGTGTATAGTTAGAAATTAACTTGCATTTGTATTCGAATTTAAAATTAATACGATGTACACATCTCAACATTGAAATTCAATTTACTATATATGTGTTGATACCATAGACCAGTTCTTTTCGTCTGATATGATTTGGATTATTCTAATTTGATATGAACTTTTCTAATCTGATTTGATCTGAATTTTTCTGATCAAAACTTATCATAGTTGTTTTTTATTCTTCTCATTTTCTGATCTGATCTGATCTTAACTTTTATCTGATTTGATCATTTCTAGTGCTTAAATAAGCTGAAAAGAATAGGACCTATGTATTCTTATGTTATTATACTTCTCTAAACTTTTTTTTTCTTTTTGAAATGGTACTACTGAGTAGTAATGGGTCCATAAAAGCTACGAGTGGACAATCGAAATTGTGAGCTCAAATTCACATGCTATAAATCCTACCAAGAGATCAAGATTTTCTTGTTAAATCTATACTAGATAATAAAGCCGTCCCGAAAGGAGCTACCACATCGCTCCACGTCATTATAAATAAATAATTAATTAATTTAATTTTCAATAGACAATAATTAAAGAAAATGATTATATCTTAAATAAAAATTACACTCCTTACCCAAAGCTACAACTAATCCTTATCTAAAACTACAACTGATATAAAATTATAAAATAAGCCATAACTTTCATTTTAAATCTTAGATTATTTTAATTTTTTCACCGTTAGATTCGTCTCGAAAAATACTTTGAATCAAGATCCACTTATGATATGTTTTATTATACATAATTAATTAATTAATTTAATTTTCAATAGACAATAATTAAAAAATGATTATATCATAAATAAAAATCACATTCCTTATCTAAAGCTACAACTAATCCTTATCTAAAACTACAACTGATATAAAATTATAAAATAAGCCATAACTTTCATTTTAAATCTCAGGAAATTTTATTTTTTGCACCGTTAGATTCGTCTCGAAAAATACTCTGAATCAAGATCCACTTATGATATGTTTTCTGGAATTGCAAAAAAAAACAACTAGACCACTCATTAATTAATAAAATAAGTTTTAAAAAACTTAAACACATAGTCATAAAAGAATCCAAATTGCGCAGTGATGGATAATATCATTCATATTAATTGTTATGATAGTAATCATGCACAGAGGCGGCATTAAGGGCATTTTCTGTTTGGAAGGAAATGCCAAATGATGTTTTAAAATTGAAGAACCTGCATATCCTACGAAATACATGGGGTAAAAGGTGATTTTTATTTGGGTGCATCTATTACGGTTAGGTCATTTAAAATATTATTTCAGTTGTTAAATTATAGTTGGTGCACCCTAACACAAAATATACAAAATCATAAGGTCATTTTAGAAAATCAAGATATTTTGTTTTTATCATATGGGAAAAAAATAATTCCATAGGGTCACTATAGTTACATATACAAAATTATAGGGACATTTTAGAAAGTCAAAATATTTTGTTTCCACCATGTAGAAAACACAATACTACAAGTTCACCATATCGAATTTCCCAAAAAAAAAAATTTAAAAAATTTTTAAGTTGATTTCTCAAAAATATATTTCGATATACACCTTACATTTTTTTTCAAAAAAGATATTCCTATTTGGTCAACTATCAACTAGGCGACACAAGTACATACTACTCAAAAATAGTCCCAAGTAAGAGAATTTCAAGTAAACGTGTGCAACGTAATGGATCTTGATGATACATGTAATATCAAACCAATGCAGATTATTGTCAAACAAGAACCCACAAAAAATAATGTAAATATATTTATACATGCAATTTAAGTTGGAAATATAGATTTATACATCTCGAAATTGGTATGCAAATCAAACCCAAAAGGAAACCATGCATTATAATCTCAAACTAAATAATCTCCATGGATGAGAAGCAATTATTTTTTACCTAAATGAATCATGATTTTTCTTCATAAATTTGTTTGAAATCATTCAGACACACCTCATTTCAGACAAGTTTTATTATACGTCCGGGTGTATTATGAACATGGTACACCCAAGGCTATATTTTTACTCATTGCTCATTTGGACGTCTCAACCCATGTTGATCTAATGAGAATAAGCAATCATAGTATAATTATTGTAGCACAAGCTGCAAGTAGTTCTTCAACTGAATTGATGAATTTATAGAAGAAATGAAAGTGAAAAAGAGTAATCATCTGACTCTACAATATCGACAACATCAATAATAATCTAAAGGAAACATTTTTGTTGTGTTTTTTATTTTATTTTGAGAGTTAACTTTACCAAAGTAACATTTGTGTATTTAACTTCAATTTATTTTATTTTTCAAACCACTAAAGCATATAATGACTACTATATCTATAAAAGAAAGTAATTCTAAGGTCGAGATAAAGAAAATTATGAGCTCTTAATATAAGAATCCTCTAAACATTAAACAATTTTTACGTTAGTCGGATGAGAATTATATGTAAATAACAACCGAAATATGATATCTATCAGTTTACTAATTAGTTTATAATATTTTATTAATCTTAAAGTGTTTAACACTAAAATTTAGATATAATGAAAATTATAACTAAATAAAACCCAACCCGGGTATTGCCCGGGTCATAAACTAGTATGAGTATATAATTGATACATGTGTGGTTTGTACGTCCCATATTATATCCCGCTAATGAACTGTTTTCTTGTAAAGACCACTGATTAACTATCTTCTTTCATTGATGTATAGCTCGATAATTATTCTACAACCATGAAAGGTTGTATTTAGATCTATATTTAGCAAGAGGGAACAACAAAAGAAGTTTGTTGCGTATTTTAAAAAAAGCCTCTTTTAGGATTAACACTAGCTTAGACAATCTCATGAATGATTATAACTCTTCGACTTCTATCCGTCATTTTTAGGTCAACTAATCAAGTGTAGGAGTGGAAATCCTAGTTAGTCATTGCCATAATTTCCATTTGAAAAATACAAGGCTACTTAAATTCATATAAAATTAACTCATATCAATACTTAAACTTTAAAGTTGGCATTATAAGGCTAGATAATTAAGTGAAATTAACTATTGTCTCAGAGTTTAGGCCATTAGTCAAAGTTACATAACTATCATAATGTCTAAATTAAAAACCAAATAATTCCTCATAACTCCGCTATTCCTTCATCCCTATTTGTACCTAATACATAAAAAAAAATGTCATAAGTCGAAGCTCAATAGCATACTAGTCCAACATCGGAAATTCATTTGAATTAATATTATTTGTAATTAGAGAGGAGAGAAATGTATATAAACACATTTTTTAGAACATAAGAATCATTCAACTATCAATTCTCATATATATATATATATTAAAAAGCGTAAGCAATGAATGTAATCCGCCAAGTGTCAACATCCCTCTTTGAATGACACTCTATAATTTCATTCTCATATAATAAAAAAATATCAACGTTAAGGTTCGAACCCGTGATCTTGAGTATGCAATAAGGAGTTCTAACCACCACTCCAACATGTTATTAGTGCTTCTTTTATCAAAATCAATAATGATGTATAGATAGAAACCAAGAGTTAAGTTGTAAATTTATAAAATGCATATTGTGAATAAGAAGACCTTTTATATATATAATTTTTCACATTACATGACATCAATTATTTATTTAATTATTGTTACATTTAGTATAAAAAAATTTCGAGCATCACCGGGGCCTAATCCTAGTTATCTTTAATATCATGAACCGAAGACTTCATTTGGTTTCTTGGCAAGTATATTGGATGAGACGTCTCTCATAATATGGTGCCATTAGGGATAATTATCGCTAACCATATGGTGGCGTTTTTGTCATACAATTTCATCATCGTCACAAGACATTAGCCATCAGGTCCACCATGGACATTGTCCCTAACCAGAAGTTGGTATAAAGCCAAGCATAATGTGGCGCTACCAGGGATCTTATCCCTAATCAGAAGTTGGCGTTTCTGCCATATAATAGAAAGGTAAGTGCACGACCAATAGAATTGAATAATCCCAAGAATTATCGTTCACTTATATTATCATATTTAACATCTTTTTTAGACATTGTAGCAGATTCTATATAAAATCTGCAAAATATCATCAAACACCAAAATCGCAACTATATGGAAATGGTTAGTACAAATAGCTCCTAAGAGCGTCTATTATACACATTTTAGCTTATAAATGAAGGGAAAAACTCAATATAAAATCATAATATCAGGAGACGGTTAATTTTCTTAGTTTTTGTTTGATTATTTAGACTACTTATTTTGCCTCTGAATCTCCCCGTTCCAATTGAGGCAATTCTAACTATTATCCTTGTTGTTTCCTCTTTATGCCCAGGTTTAAAAGAAGAGGTCCTATAATTCATGTGGACCCCATGATTATTGATAAGTCATTGAGGGAGCTATTATTAGAAAGGAAATTGAGCGAAAGAAGCAGTCTGCTAAGAAGGGAACCATCGAGGAAGAAGCTTCAAAATCAGTCACTAAAGTCATATGGGATGCCTTCCCCTAATGATATTCCTACCAGTCCAGCTATGCCGACTATGGTTGTGGCCAATTTTAAGATCAGACATGCCCCCTTCAACATGCATAGTGCAACAAAACCAATTAAGAGGGCACCTTACTAAAGATCTAGCCACCCACCTGCAGAGATTTCAATAACTCGACAGAATTATCAAACATTCTAGAGTCACTCTTAAGTAATTGAAGGTCACACTATTTGAGTTCCTTCTCTTTCAAATACAAGGCTCAAAAGTGGTTCAACAATAATACTAAGATAAAAATGGGCTTGGATTTCTATTGTGTTTCTCAATCAGTCCGATTCTCCCACATTATAAACAAGCTAGTCACATTCTCCCCAAGAGGCTGATGAAACATTGAGGGAGTGAGGACCAGATTTAGAAATTTATGAAGGGAGTGTCCACACTACTATATGGACAAGTGATTTCTGGACCTTCAACAATGGTCTGCATCATAGGACGAAGAATGCAGTTGATTTGTTTGTAGGAGGCCACGTGTATTTTTAGACAAAGGAGTGGATGATGGTTATGGATTTTTGGCAAATCTGACAGCTAATGACCACTCAACTTCTCGAAGCCACACCAAGAAGAATTTGGATGTAGATGCTCTAGCGCTTCTTTTCACTCAAGTAGCGCCTCTTAGTATGAAGATGGATGCGTTGAAACCCTCTAGTTTAGCATCTCCTCCTATGAGTATCAACGCCATGTCTTCAATTCGCCCATAACCTCTTATTACTGCAAGGTATGCGGTATTCAGGGTCACTTTGAACATAATCTTGTGTATGATTAACTGGATGCAACACATATGGAGCATGCAAATGCTTTTCAACAGAGACCGCCTCAGAATCCTTACTACAACACACATAATCCGGGGTGGAGAGATCAACATAAATTTCCCTAACGGAGTAATTGGTCTGGAACCTACCTCCATAAACTCCACAAAAAATTCTAGACCACCATTCTATCCAAACCAAGGGGTTCATCAGAATCACCCCCTGGTTTTCAGCGACCTACTCATCAGAGCTATCAACAGCAACCACTTTAGACTGTTGCCCCTCAAGAGCCGAATATGTCTGATTTGACGAAGATGATAGTTTCTATAAAGCAGAGCACTGATGAGAGATCTAAGTTGATTAGGAATCATGCCAAATATTTGGAGACTCGAATTGCTCAAGTCGCAAGTAACAATACTTAGAGGCAGTAAGGACAATTGCTTAAGATAACCTATTCAGAAAGAGCAAGCAAATATAGTTACACATCGTAGTGGTCCTGCTTATGAGCTCTTCCCATGCCCAACTAATGATGCTGCACCTCAGACTGAAAAGAAGGTAGTAGATGAAGAGAAGGAGGACACGAATGAAGTCAAATCACCAAAGGAGAATGCTACATGGAAGGAAAAGGAAAAGGTCGTAGAAGTGCCAATTACTCCATGACTACCTATTCCCTACTGGATGCATAAGTCAAAGGTCGATCAACAACTTCATAAGTTCTTGGTTGTGGTCGAAAACCTTGAGGTAATAGTTCCTTTTACTGAATTGACATCTCAAATGCCTGTTTACGCTAAGTTTTTGGAAGACATGATAATTAAAACGAAAGACTTCGTTAGGGTAGATCGAGTCGCTCTAACTAAATAGTGTAGTACTGTCATTCAAAAAAACACCACCTAAGTTGAAAGATCATAGTAATTTTTCTATTCCTTGCCATGTAGGGGCATTATCTGTAGACAAGCTTATGTGATTTAGGTGCTATGTGTCTGTTACCTTTACACTATCTACAATAAACTGAAAATGAGAGTACTTAAAAGCAACCAATTTACGCTACAAATGGCTGACCGTTGTATAAAAAGCCGCTACGTGTCTTAGACGACGTCCTTGTTAGGGTTGGAAAATTCTATATTCCTGTGAATTCTTTAGTACTTAATATGGAAAAGGGTGCCCAAATCATTACGGAGGGAGTATAAGTTAACTGAGATCAATTACACTTACACCCCTAAGTACACCCACACCAAAGATGGGCTTTGAACAAGTACACAAACTAGTTACATTATTATTGGTTCTTAGTAATTGACCAAACCCAATGTCTAATACTACCTCCGTTCCATAGGTATTACAACCTTTGACATTTTGCACTATTCATATACTATCCTTCGACCCTTTTTTGTGATTTATACACAAGGATAAATATAGCCATGTAGGATCTTGTTAAATTCGTCTCGATATATGCTTAATTAAAGTCTACTTTTTATAATTTTTACTTAAATAAAATGAGATATATTAGCATTTAAAGTAGTGCGTTAGGAGACGTAAAATTCCATATGTTACAATACATATGGAACAGAGGTAGTATGTAATAATTAAAAAAATGGAAGTCAAAGGATAGTCTAGAGTCTAGACATGTAATAGTAGTAGACTAGTAATGGCAGCAACTTGTCACAAAACAGAAACCCATCGAACCCACAAGATCTGCATTCTTCCATCACCATAAACAACTGCAACCAAGCTGCACCGCCATATACACTTCTCCACGTTCTCTCTCTCTCTCTCTCTCTCACACACACACACACACTTCTTAAACTCTTTAACCATCAGTCCACATTGTCAACCCCCCATCCATCTTCTTCCATTTCCAAGTTCCAATCTTTCTTTCTTTCTTCACAAATGGTGAAACTATCAGTAATCCTATACATAACCATCGCAATCACCATCTTATTCTTCCTCTCTCGCTCTCCTCCAAAACTCAATGATTCCCAACAACCCCACCACACCAACCACCGTCGTATGAGCTCATCTCACAGAAACAACAACCACCGCCGCTTAAAACTCCGGTCCAATTTCACCTTCACATCACAAGTAGACCACCTTGACCACCCTGACCCCCACCTCGAGTTTCGCCACCATGTCCATGACCCTGTTGCATTCGATCCCGTTGTTGCTGAAATTGAGCGTCACAGAGAAGATAAAGAGTGGGAGAGAATGTACTTTCAGGAACACCACCATGAGATCTCCGGCATTGCCCGCCACGCCGAGCCGAATCCACAACAAGAATACCACCAACACCAACACCATGATGATGCAGCTGCACAGGGGTATGAGCAACAGCCTGAATGGGAAGACTTTATGGATGCTGAAGATTACTTGAATGATGAAGAGAAATTTAATGTTACTAATAGACTTTTGTTATTGTTTCCTAATATTGATGTCAACCCTGTTGATGGGTTTGCTTCTTTGGATGAGTTGACTGATTGGAATTTGCAGCAGACTGAAAGAGAGGTTTTTCATAGGACTCAGAGGGAAATGGAGGTTCATGATAAGAATCGTGATGGCTTTGTTTCTTTTTCTGAGTATGACCCTCCTAGCTGGGTTAAATCCGCAGGTATCCAATACTAGTCTTATATGCTACTGCATTCTAGTCTTGCCTTATGGAATGAATATAGATTTGATGGTTAGGGTTTAGGGAGTTTTATGGTTTTTGTTATTGGGGATGTCCTTGTAAGTGGAGGGCTTGTTTAAGGCTTTTGGTAGCTTATGCTGATCTTGTTTTATAAGGCCAAATCTTGTTTTTTGCAGGTTATGGATGATGAATGTTGTGGTTGATTAATTGATTTATTTTGCTGGGACATTAGATCAGATGTGTGGGAAATCTTTCCTTTGGGTCTAGGGTTTTATCCCTTTTGTTGAGTTTAAATTATAATTTATAACAAAGTACCTAGGATAACGCCGCTTCTAAGAGTTTGAAAGTGTAGCTCAAGTAGTCCTTCAGCTGCCTTTCGTCAACTAGAGCTGTCAAAATTTCTTGGTATGCTAAGGGAGAACCTTTTCATTTGCCTCTCTTGATTCAATTGCACTCTTTTCTGATGAATACTTTGGTAACTTGATGGGTTGATTATGATTCGAATTGAGGTCATTGTTGAAATTAGTTAAGAGTTTAGGAATTCTGGTAGTTTGTTGTTGGGTAATCTTTGAAATAAAAAGTTCTCCTGATGCTCATTCAGACTATATATACTTATCAAGGAAATTCACCATTGATGAGCTTGCAACTGGAGCTTGCCCAGTTGCTCCGACTTTCTTCTTAAGCTCTTAGAATAAGTACTACTTTGGGTGGAGGGAGTTGCATTTTGAAGCTTGTGTTCCATACATTGGCTTTAGTAATCAAAATTTAGCCATTGTGCTTGGTGACAGCCACATTATCAACTGCCCTACACAAGACATAGGTCCATGTTGACCTTGTGCTTATGCTTACTATAAGAGTATTTGATGTAGCCATTGGATCCCTTCGATCGATGTTTCTAACGATATGGGCAAAGAGGAGTATGTTATCCAGTTTCACTCATTGCCACTCTAGAGGTGGTATTGACTGGTAATAGCAATTTCTCCAGAAAAACACGATTGCAGAAAAAGTTCTGTTACCATTAAAGAACATAGGGCTTTCCTCACAAACTTCAAAATTCATTACTGTTGCTAAAATTTATTACGAGTTACTAGATGGGCCGTAAGTTCAATCATTATAGGCCTATATGTAGAGTTAGTGTTGCTAATTTAAGAACTAAAGAGCTTTATTGACCCATGTAAGGAGTTACTTCTTATATATGTATTTAAGATAGAACCACATATGCTTTGGTGTCTGGGGTAAGAATATGCTCTCTGGATGCCTGCTGACTTTGCAATCACGTTGTTGGACTGTTGTTTGATGTTACTGATTTAGTGCTTTAATAAGAAGAGGATTTTTATGAAGCTTTTTCGTCTTGTTTATTTGTGCATTTTGTAATTTTTTTATTTCCAGAACATCTGAATCTAGCTTCCATTAGGCTCCACATCATTTTTTTTGCGTATATTCAGGTGCTAATGCTATCACGTCTGTTATGGTGTTGTCTTTATTACTGAATAACACTAAATTTTAGCAGATAATAATACCTTTGGATATGAAATGGGTTGGTGGAGAGAGGACCACTTCAATGCTTCTGACATGAATGGAGATGGTCTCCTGAATATTACAGAGTTCAAGGAGTAAGCTCTGGTCCCTCAGATATTATCCCTTAGCTACTTCATTTGTAATGGCTTTCCTAATTCATCATCTTTGTAATTAATAGCTTCTTGCACCCTGCTGATACCAAGAACCCGAAGTTACTTCAGTGGCTGTGCAAGGAGGAAATTCGGTATGAAAACTTTCGCTATACAACTTGCAAACTTTAACTACTTTTGTCTGTTCTAAATTCTTATGTCCTTGAATGTATTTTCTTTCTTCTTTTTTTCTAGCTTGTCTACTATATCTGATGTTAGTTTTGTGCTGCAATTAAAATGAAGTGTTCTCAGACCTCAGTGAATTGTTTTTGCTGACGTGGTGCCTTCTAAGAATTTTTCAACTTAACATTTGTAATGTTAGCTTTTAAACATGTAAATGTTTAACATCGTCAGATGCTTTAATAGTTTTTTCAGAAATCCACTGTTTTTTTTTTCCACGTCTGCGACAGATGCTGTCTAATGATTGCCCACCTATGAAGATACGATGTCCGAGCTTCGATGCTAGAAATTGCAGGCTTGCTGTTTGTTATTGTAATACCATGTTGATGCTCCTCTTCCTTATCATTTGAAAGTAAAGTTATTATTTCTAGATGTCTTGGAGATTGCTAATAAGGAAATCTAGAAATTGAAAACTTCGGCAAATTTGACTGGATGGACAAAAAAAGGAATTGCTGGAATTTCTATTGAGGGTTGGCTATTCCAGTTGCTGTGTACTTGGTTACTTGCATTCAATTGTTTCCGGATGAATATGATATTTGACATTTCCGGTTTGGGTAGTGGTACTTACCGATAACTTAATACTTCCTCCGTCTCGTAATACTTGCAACCAATTGAGATGCACAAATGCCAAGGAAGAGAAAAGTATTGGGAAATCAAGCAGAATTGCTCATGGGCTTCACAAAGCCAAATCACCAAAATAAAGATCAACACCATCTACTCAATGTAAAGCTACCACCCACGACTGTCAGTTCGGCTGCCACTGCCACTGCCATTAACCCAACCGCCACCGCCGCTGTCAACCTTTCTTTCTCTCTCGCCTTCACTGTTCAATCTCCTTCCTCCATAGATCCATATCTTGTACCCCTGTGTCTTACCCTCTGGTTCACTCTCCCTCCTCCATATCTTTAAACTTCGGGAGGGCGAGTAAGTGAGAAGAGAGACTGGGTGGTGGGTGTGGGGTTGTCGGCAGGGGGAAGGAGTGAGGAGAGAGACTGGGCGGCAGGGGGAAGGAATGAGGAGAGAGACTGGGCGGCAGGAGTGCGGTTGTCGGGAGGGGGAGGGAGTGAGGAGAGAGAGAGAGACAGGGAGTGGGAGTGGGGGTTTCGAGAAAGGGGAGGTAGTTTTTAAACAAGTTCGTTGTTAACTTACCAAAAACAAGTTTTTGTTGCAATTATTGTGAAATTTCTCTAAAAGGAAAACATTGCGAGCATTGAGAAACAGATGAAGTATGTAGTTGGTTAAAAAGAAACTTCATTAGGTAGTTTTTTTAAAAAATAGTTATGAATTTTATATGTAGTCTATCTACAATTTTTTGTAAATTTGACATAGTCTTATCCCTCAATGAAAGGTAGAAAGATGAAGATGGAGGAAAGTAATTGTAAGGCCATTTATTGGTTTTGATTGAGACTTTGTTGACATATGCCAAATTTTACCATCTCTGTACCGTGATTACCTCACATCCCTATTATACAAGTGAAGAGCGGGGTGGACACCGAAAAAGGAAAAAGGAAAAAAGAAAAAAGAAAAAAATGATAAAAAATATCCTAACTACTTTCCTGTTTTGACAATTAATCGTGTGCATTTTACGCTAGTTCTTTCTAAGCAAGTTGCCATGCAACTCGTTGTTCGATTTGAGGCTAGTCATCAAGTGCTATTCATAAAAATTTATATGGTGGTTTATCCAATGTCACATAATTCTCTAAACTCCTTGCAAACTGCGAATTGAAATAAGCAAATTATGATCGGTTTTGGGCTATTTTTGGCCCAATTTAGTCGAACTGCAAATTCAAAAGGCGGATTAGATAGCGAAATATTTGACTATCGTTTATCACCTCTTGCACATAATTGGATTAGCAAAATTCTATGTGTTATTTTCATAGTCATAGCCTTTCTTACTCTTTTTTATGCTTCCACTCTCTCCAGTAAGTCAGCCAATGTATTACCATCGAGAAATATTTGAATATAATGCTTCTAAGACAATCATATCAATATAAAGAAGTGCAGTTACATGTCGCTTTTCAAAATTCAAACTTTGTTGCCTTTGATTGATGCATGTAACTGTATTGCAGTAGATATTTACATCTGGAGAACTTTGTGGAATTTAGAAAGTCTGTCTCATATGTTAAGGAAATGAATCTTATACAACAACAACAACCACTACTAAGCCTTATTCCCAAAATGATTTGGGGTCGGCTAACATGAAACGTCATCTGAAAACGTTAAAGAAAGAGATGACATCGGCAAGTGTGTCGAAAATTTTTTAAACACAAAGAAACACACATTAAAGATAAACAAATAAATAAGGTAATCACACCCCTTCCTCTACATGAATGTTGTCCCTCCACCCACCTCTATCCAACGTTATTCTCTTATCGATCCCAAGTAAACCCATATCACTTTCAATTACCTTCATGCAAGTTATTTTAGGTCTTCCCCTGCCCCTTATAATTTGATTACTCCTTCACTCTTCAAGTCTTCTCACTTGTAAACGTTTTTGCTACTTCTTGTATGTTCTTGTGATAAAATTTTAAAAGAATGCCGATGTGAGGATGAGTTTCTTGTTTCAGATTTGTTATCTGTCCATTATGGTTTATTAGCTGTTATGGTGTTTTCTGTTTTGAAGATAGCATATTTTAGTTTGTTCTAGATTTGTCATGATTATCTTGTGGCTTGATGCTGATCTCTTTAATGCTATGTTGTCCTCATTAATCCACTCCCTTCCACCTGTAGGGAAAGGGACACAGATAAAGATGGTAAGGTCAATTTCAGTGAATTTTTCCACGGGCTTTTTGATCTGGTGAGGAACTATGATGAAGATGGACACGGGCACAATTCTACACATCATTCAGATGATTCTCCTGAAACTCCTGCTGCTAAGAAACTGTTTAATGATCTTGACAAAGATGGTGATGGGTATGTCTCAAAGTTTTATAGATTTTCTGTTGTTCTGGACTCCTGTTTGCATCGTTCTCATAAATTATGGCTTAGCAGTTCCATTGGTTGGGTAGGTTGTACTAATTCTTTCGGGTATAACATGACATTACGTTTTTACAGGTTACTGGATGAGGCAGAGTTATTACCTATTATTGATAAGCTCCATCCTTCAGAACGCCATTATGCCAAACAGCAGGCAGATTATATCATATCCCAGGTACTCCCTTACTTAATTGGTAATACTTTATGCTTTATTTGTGGCTAGAACTTTGTGTCACATGTCAAAGGAATTATGTATGCTGATACTTTTTGGGTTGAAAATATAGATCCTGTTCTATGTTTATTATTTGCCGAAAATGAGGCATGCTTCAGTATATTGAGCTACTTAGTCTTAAGCTGGTACAGATGACTGAGTTTTCACCTGATGACTGGTGTGGCTGGTTGATGTCGTGGTAATATTGTCTTTGCTGAAAGGATTAGGGTATGCATTGGTTATTTTACTGCCTAGCTGGATAGGCTAAGTCATAATCAGTTCTCCAATTGTTGATGGCTTTTGGAGGACCATATTGTTGTTTGTTTTGCCTGAAGAAACTGGTAACTTCTAGGCAGTAGTATGGCTACAAGCTAAAGTACCTCAAAAGGGAAGATGTTATACTTTGTCTAGTTTATATATATCTAAAACGTATGCAAATCCGTTATTTATCACTAACCCTCTTTCAATACCATTCTATCCAAAATCATTCTCATATATTAGACAAAATTGTCAATGTGAAGATTCGAATCCACAATCTTAATATGTAAGAAAGAGCTCCAAGCCTCCAACCATCACTCAACGTCTCCACCATATTATCATTGATGCTTCTATAAAAAGATAATGATGATATATGAATGTAACTCAAGAGTTAAGTTGTATGAAGATGCCTTTTTTTTCTTAATGATATATATGTTCGAGCTAAATTGCATTAGTTACCTTAAACTAAAAGTCCGTCTCATTGCCCGGCACTGATACTAGCTATTATTAAATTACTGATTTTCTAATGTTTTTCAATTAATCTAATGTTAAAACTATTAGTTACAGTGGGGGAAGGGTTGTGACCCAGTACACAAGTGTTAGGCTTCTAACCAACTTATTACCTCCCCGGTTTCCAACGTTTTACAATTAGGTCTTGTTCTCATCTATCCATCTTTACTTATCTGTTTTGCTGTAAAACTTCTGAACTTTGCTAAACTCTTTTAATTTTTAAAACTTGCAAGTTTAATCAGAACGACTGCTACAGTGCTACTCATCACATAAGCTTCTTTTGTTAAAGGACAGCTAATGGTCGCAAACTCACAATAACAAATTATTTCTTTGGTAATCGCTCTTTGGTGTTAGACTTTTATGTTAGCACATCAGTCATTATAGTAGATTATTAAAGCTGTTACATTTTTATTTGGATTTTCGGTCTTTTTTCTGGAGAAAAATACAGAAATAACAACACCAGTAAGAACAACTACTGCTACTACCAGATTAGATCAAGGTCGTTCCGTCTCATCAGTGCCTTTTAATAAATCGGTCTCACTATAAGTTGTCATTCTGCTAATAGTCGTTTAGTATAAATATAGTTACACTTTAGTGGTAGAAGTTTATGTTACCGCATAGTTAGTTATTAAAGCTGTTAGATATTTCATTGCACTATTTAATTTACATACAAGTTAACTTTTAAATAGCGCAAGGCTTTTTGACTTCTGCATAAAAGGGGTTCTCAGAGTTCAGGCCTGAGGGATGAGGCGGAGGCACTCATCATGCAAACAAGATGAACTTGTACAAGATATTTTTATTATATTATCTACCGAAGCACAATTCACAATCCACATTAGGCCTTTATATTTTTTATTTTGTGCAAAAGCTTGGTTTCATGTGCTGGTAGGAAGAAACTGAAATCTTTTATCAATGGTCCTAACTAGTAACACCAATTCTAGTCTCCCATCTGTCTCTTTATATCTCTTACATGTAAAAAACGCGGAAAGTAGGAAAGCTTAAACAGTGAGAAGAAAGGACAGATGACGAGAAGTTTATGTTCTTTATACAAAGAGCACTATCAATGTTGCTCTTCTCTCCTTTATAGTCGAGTTACTACGTACCCTAGCTGACACTAAGCTATTTCATAACCTTTTCGGAACCTGTGAGAGCACTCTAAAAATATACCAGCAAAGACTTCATTCAGTACTTAAGAAGTAAAATCCATCACAATAATGCTATGTTCCAAGGATTAATTTCTTAACATATCAATGCTACTTTCCATTGGTTGTGTCCAATTTCTAGAGGTAGATATTCTGAAATCTTTTAATGCATTATCCTCAGTCCAAGCATGCTGTAGAAGTGGACTTAACAAGTTTTATTTATTAGTATTACATTACCTTTCATTCAATAGCTTAGGGTTTTAGGATACTGTGACGTCCAAGCATGCTGGTTTATCATTTGTGGTTGAGCTAATAGACTCTGTTTTTTGTCCTTTTCCTTTACCGAGTAGCCAGCTATTTGCCTGCCATACTGTGCATTTTGCAGTTTTATATTAATGTTCCTTGATTCTCAGGCTGATTCAGATAAAGACGGGCGCCTTTCTCTGGCAGAGATGATCGACAATCCGTTTGTTTTCTATAGTACTATTTTCAGTGATGAAGATGATTATGACTACCATGATGAGCTTCGTTGAATTGACTATAGGTATCGGGGCATTATCCTGGTTTGCATTGCGGCTACTACAGCTATCTTATACTATGTTCACGCCTTCAATTGATGATGTTTTCTCCTTTCCCATGCAGAGAAATTGCAGGATGCAAAGTATCATTTGCAATTTGTTGTAGATTTTCCGATTTGGGATGACAAATTCTTTTTGGTGCGCGTTTATTTTACTCCTTAACCATCTTGATTTTGTGTATATGATAATCTGGAATGTATTTCTCTGATGATATATGTGCCTCTATTTTGCAGTTTGTGAATCTCAGGCTGCTTTAGGATCTTATGGAGTATGTTAGATGACATCAAAGAATTGGCTTTGAAGCGGTGACATTTAGTAATTTTTTTGCACCTTTATAGTTTCACACTGTTTTTCATGCCTTCATTAAGTTATAGTACTATTGATTTGGTTTGTTAATAGTTGTATCATATGAAACAACGATCAATGGCCACCTACAAACAGGCCATATAGCGCCAGTAGATGTAATTGTTCATTAGCAATCTATGAGTTCCGATGAACCGAGTCTATGTTTTGGCTTCATATATGTAACAAATCAAGCATCAAAACTACACCCATTAGGTTTACTGTTTTGTGATTTTTGCATAAACTTTACTATCCATTTTGTGCCTGTCCATAACAGGCAGACCCAAGATTTATCATCGGGGTGTAAAACGTAGAATTATTGATTGCTTACTCCCCGTTTTAAAATGGGAAAACAACACTACTTGTTTAAATTTTTATTGTCCATTAAAAGTGTAAAATAATTTTGAATTAGGAATTGAATAATTGATTGATACCTTAGTTCAAGTTCATTCATATACACAAATTTCTTTTAGTTTTTTTTGTAAAAATTCTCTGCAATGGAGATCTGTTACTACTGACACATGAAATGTTTCATATGTCCATTTGTTTGACTTCTTATCTACCCTATCTTTCTGAATGAAACTGTCGTGGTGGTTGTCAAGTGTTGCTAGTGTGAAATATGGTGTCCAAAGTTTCCTTTACGGTGGTTACATGTAATGCAAACACTAGCCTCGGGGGTATTTCTGAGGAATGCTCATCCGACGCCTAAGTTAGCTCTTGTATTTCAAGTTCAGAAACTTACTTGTTTTGAGTGTATTTGTCAACGCACCTTTTCTCATACATATGCATAGGCATTTATAGTGGTTCTTTGCTTTGACCTAGGCTTATTAGAGGTTCTGGGACTCTTTGGCCGACATGAGCCTCTTTAATGAAGCTCTTGGCTCATCTCCCAAAATGGACTTTGGTGTGTTACTCCATTAAAGGAGTGTGCTTGGAGGGCTTCGCCCAGTAGTCTCTACTTACCTGAACTTTGCTTTGCTTTGTTGGCTTTGGCTTTCTAGCTCTGTTCTATGGGCGCAAAGGTACACATACACTTAGTGTGTGTGGGTACATGTGTTACTACTAAAATGTATATTGTTACTAAAAAATTAAAATTTTGCAATATTTTGACAAATAATTTTATTTTTAATGATTTTTGCTTTATCTTTGTTTAAAAGATCTGTTTTATGAAGATTTCTTTGTTTAGATTTGTAAGAATCCTTTGTTTAAAACTAAAAGAAAAGAATTGTAATTTTTTTTCCAGATTTATTCATATATTAGCTTCATATTGTTCATCTTCATCATTTACTACTATTGATTTCTACTAATTATCTGTCGTTTTCAATTATTTAATTTGTTTGTCGAAAAATAATGTTATATTTTCATCCATACCATGTAATAAAATCCAATTCAAAATATAATATTTCAATCGTCAATGTATTATGTAAATTCCAATATCGTTAATTAACAAAATAAGTTCAAATAATTGTAAGTTTGCAATTTTTTAGTAACAATATAGATTTTAGTAGTAACACATACACCTCCCACATACACTGAATGTATGTGTATCATCTCTCTTCTATGGGATCAGCGAACCCACGCATAATATTTGGTATTTTTGATTTTAATGTGCATTTATGTTTATCTGATTATCATTATCATTGTTCATATTTGTGATTCTAATATTCATTGATTTTACACACTATGGGCCTGTTCTGTTCAGCTTACATTCAGTTCAGCTCAACTCAGCTCTAATAAGTTCAGTTCAGTTAATTCTAATATTCCTGTTCATTTAATATTATTCTAAATTAATAATGAGTAATTAATGATTAGTATTAATGTTTATCTGAATGTTATTTCAGTTCAATACATTTTATCCATATTGGTGTTCATTGGTATAATTCTAATATGCAATGACTATAAGGATTTACAAATATTATATGTTGGATGGTAAAACACTATGATAATATTATATAAACTAGAAGACAAAGATTAAATGATAAAGATGGATTATACATAGACTAAACATCAAAATAACATTCTTGACAAAAACAAATGTAATGTGCTCCTTTTTCTAGAAAAATAATGCTCATTGTAAAACAATAAGACGTTCAACAAACAACTGCTATATAAAAAATTAACATAAGTTTATAATTAAACTATAATATAAATTAGAAGACAAAGATTAAATGATAAAGATGGATTATAAATAGACTAATCATCATACTTGCAACGTGCTAGACAAAAACCAATGTAGTATTAATATGCTCCTTTTTCTAGAAAAATAATGCTCATTCTACACAATAAGACGTTTAACAAACACCTAATGTAAAATATTAGCATATGTTTATAATTAAACTACAAATGAGTTGTAATGTTTTTTCAGGATAATATTTTGTAAAATAATTTTAAAGCACGTTTATATTATATCTTTGTCAAAAATCATAAAAAAATCAAAAACATAATTTGAACGTTTATGAACATAACAATATTCAGCGTTTGGATATTAATATACATCTACTAATTAACGCAACTATACAAAATAGAATATATACTTCCAAATACAAAATCCTTCCAATTGGTGCAAGATTCAGATGAATAATTTTTAAAATCTATAAAGGGGATACCCTCTTTAATTTTCAATATAACAATTACTAATATAAAATATGCATTGCAAATTGAATACTATAAATATTTGTGATGTTATAAGAATATCAATATTGTTTACAATTGTTGAAAAATTAAATATTCTTTTGGATCTTTTAAAGAAAGATCAAAAGCATATATTTGAGTTGAATTTGAATCTTTATTTTGTAATGCATGTTTGATATCAATAATTAAATATCTTTAATAATTAAATAAACATTAACGTTAATGTAAAAGAACATATGTCAAGTTAGTGGAAATAAAAACTTTTTAAAATTGAGTTGATTTTAATGCACATTTGATATTTGTAGTTGAACATTTTAAATATCTTGAATAAACATAGCTTTAGGTAATAGAACGTAATGTTAAGATTAGTACAAATAATGAAATCTTTTATAAAATCTTTTGTACATTCAAATCGTTCTCGTGTGGGTAAGACGTGAAAGAGATTAAGTATGAATTTCAATGACTTATGAATGGTTATGTTCATTTTGAACCGTTGGTGATAAACAAAACGCGGTTTTATTTGTTTGGGGTCGCATTTTATTGTGTGAGCAGGTACACGAAGGTGGGCTGTTAAAAAATCGATATCGACCTGAAAAATACACAAGATTAGACCTGAATTAATCGGTTCGGTCTACAGGTCGTCAATTTCTATTTTTTTGGTTTCTGGTCTGCTCTGGTTCGTTTGTCGGGTTTGACCACACAGGAATTGTTTTGCCTTTTACTTATAAATCATATAGTATATTTTATGACACAAATATATTATTTTCTGCGGAAGACTTGTGTGGACCTGGTCCACCTTACCTTTAGTGTGGACCGGCCACTTGCACTCGTCGGAAACTCCATTAAAGCGTCGGAAATCGGAACCCTAATTTACCACCATCATCATCAACCCCATCTCTTCAACAACCCAAGCTCATCAATGGCGGAAACGGCGGCAACAGCAGCAACGAAGGAGGAGAAACCCAATTTCGCATCCTTTGCCCAGCCGAAAAAGTCGCCGGAGTCATCGGAAAAGGTGGCGCAGTAATCCGACAACTCCGCGAAGAGGATGTTGAAGGTTGATGAAGAGAGGAGTGAGAAGAATGAGGAGCAAAAGAGTGATGAAAGAAAAGAGAGAAAATGTTAATGGTAATGGTAATTTGAACCGTCACAGTCACCGGAAAACGAGCAAAAAATAGGTGAATTCAAGCATTAAATCCCTTTCTTTATGTTTCAATTTCATGAATTCAAATGTTTTTTTTAACGAATTGTAATGTTAAATCACCATTTAACACCCAATCAAATCGAATTGGGGAAAAAATCTAGGGTTTTATTTTGATAATAAAACCTTAACTTTTCGTTCATAACACTTAACTTTTGATTACATAACCTTAACTTTTGATTACAAAACCTTAACTTTTGATTGTTAAACCTTAACTTTTAATTACAAAATATTAACTTTTGCTAAAAAAAATCTTAACTTTTCATTCATAACACTTAACTTTTGACTATAAAAACTTAACTTTTAATTAAAAAATCTTAACTTTTGGTAAAGAAACCTTAACTTTTGGTGAGCAAAAATTTACCTTTTACTAAAAAAACCTTAACTTTTGAGACCTAGCCCTGGTCTACAATAAGTTTAGTGTAGACCGGGTCCATATTAGACTTCCTATTATTTTCTTCCCTAATGTGTTCGGATATATACTAATATTAGGCGAAATGTTCAATAATTAATGTTGATGGATAAACAATAATTATTTTTCTTATATTTTTCCCTTATTTAAACCCCATTACGCATAAACCATTATATTTCATATATAATTTTGTTTTACTCATCCATCTCAAATAGGGTTGCTAATCGAGCTCAACAGCTCGTGAACTACTCGAGCTCGAATCGGTCAAAGCCTGGTTAACGTTCGACTCGAGTTAGCTCAGATCGAATTCGAGCTCGACTTGCGACATTAATAAGACGAGTCGAGATACACAAAACTCGGCCCGAACACTCGCGAGAAACTCGAATGATATAATATAAGGTAAAATATTCAATTATTATATACAATTTATATTATGGATGTAAAATAGACTAAAAAACTCGCTAAAACTCAAGTCAAAATCGACTCAACTCGAATCGAGTCCGACTCAAAATCTTAATTAATCGAGTCGAGTTATGTAAAGCTCGATGCGACTGGACTCGATATCACACTAATCTCACATTAGAGACATTACAAGTTTACAACACACTAGACAGTAGACACACTACACACGCTCTCTCAAGGAATTGGGACTTTCCCTCCATCTATTTTAAGATTTGATACTTGAATCTGCCTGAAATTTAGAATCAGAGAAACGCAGAAATAGCCTTGGTGAGTGAATGTGTTACTATTATTGATTTCATTGTTTAACTTCATCGCACTTAACTTGCTGGTAAATTTGCATTAAAAATATATACTTTTTTTTTAAGCTTTTTCTTTTTTTGAGACCAACGTTACCTAATTCGACTTTTGATTTCGAAATTCGCCTAAAATGTGCCAAAAAATTAGCCCAAAATGGCCTATAATTCAATTGTCTCAGCTCGTAATTCGTAGGTGATTAGTGATGTGGGATGTTGCACGCCAACTGTTTGATATAATGTGTGAATGAGCATTGGGTTTATTTTGCTTTTCCTTTTGTATTCATCCCTCAGTTTTGTATGTTGTTGAGTTTCTAATGTCTTTTTATGATGTTATTAATAGAATTTTGGGGCGCACGCGAAAATATAGTTAACCTGAAAATATATAGTATTTCATAAATTACAAAGAATTCTTTACATTACAAAAATGTACAATAATATATTGGTGGGACACTTGTTGCTCACATTTACAATTGATACTGAATGTTGTGTGAGCTCGTGTCTCAAAACTCTCGTGTTATTTTCCCTATGGTGAGCTCATGTCTCACCGAAACTAATTTTTTTGTTGGAAGTATACTTGTGAGAGCTGATGACGCTCCACCTCTCCTATGAGGTCGTCTAACTTTTCTCCCGATGCTGAGTCTAGCTCGTTAGCGCTTTAGAAAGATTGCAAAGGCCTCGGCTCTGCAAGGGGAGAGGAGCTCTTGGGGTAATGATAAACCAATAACCATTATTGGGCACCCTTGCCCAATAACACTCACATTAGGGGTATATTTTTGGGTTTTTGATGTGTTTTTATGATGTTATTAGAGTAATTTTCTGCTCTCTTATAAACAATAGGGGTAAAATTTGATGGCAAAATGAAGGCTAGTGATCAAACTTAGTGACGCAAATATGTTTTTTTGGTTTTATTTATGATGTAAATGTGGGTCTATAAACAATACTATTATGATTGATATTATTGTTCCGTGAACACAAAAACTGTTAATATAGCTTAACTTTGTCATGGTTTACAAATTAGAGTAGTTCAGATTAAAGTAGCTTTATTAGATGAATGTACATAGGATATGAGAGGCTTTTATAAGCGATGGGTGTTTTGTTTAATTAGTGACCTTTATCAAGGAGAATTCTCAATGCTTTTGACAGGAATAATGGTTTTCCTATGGTGGAGTCGCCCATCTCTTAAAGATCAAAAAGCTTGCTTGGAGAAGTAATTCATGGTTTTCTTACGCTTTCGTTAATATCCTCTTTAGTTTTTCAAGGATTTCTCTTCATTTGTTCTATGCTTTCTGTAGGACCAATTCCTTCAATTATGACTATAAATATAAAGGAGCTACTGAGAGGTCAGTTTCTTTTCTTCAAAAAGATAAGGAGTTAACAGAGAAGGGCTTTTTACTCAATCATGCTCGTGTTCTAATTGGTTCTGGTCAAGAGACGTATGAGAAAGGAAAGAATGCACTTCAGAATTGGAGGTATTTCGGTGTCTGTAACTCATGATTGATAAAGTTGTGGAAAAATGCCTTGTCTATAATTGATTGACCTTTATGCTCTTTGATCTTCCTATATACAGGCATTTCCAAATGAATTGGACATTCGTTGAACCAACAACTCCGATAAAAAATGGAGAAAAATTCTGTGTTTGTGTCAAGGAGTTCCTGCCATGGCTCATGATGCCCCTTCAGGTGGTTTATGTGAATGAGAACAAGAGTTCTGGTAAAATGAAAGCCTCCTTCAGCTTTGGTAGTGGCACCCTTCAAGGTCACTTGTTGGTCAGTATCCTTTCCTTGTCTGCTGCTGCACTTCTTAGTTTGTACTACTGTCAGCCTCTGCCCTTCAACCCCCCCCCCCCCCCCGAAAAGCACCATGTAATACTACCCCCACTCTTTGTACACGGTACATGGAGGGATTTGGCGCATTTTGCGAACGCATAATGTTGAGAAAGTTGATGGATCGAAAATATATAAGGACCAATCTATAGTTATGTACTAGTATAATTTATAGAAAGTTGGTAGATCGAAAATATACGAAGACTAATCTAACAATATCCTATACACTTCCTCCGTTTTTTTAATTGTGACACTTTCCATTTTGGGAGGTTTGAAATTAGCCGACACTTTCATTTTGTGCAAATATTTCTCTCTATCTCTTATCTCTCCAAAAATTGCCTAGGAGTCCGTGAAATCAAAAGTGTCACAACTAATAAAATACAGAGGAAGTAATTAAGTTTTTCCGTACGTATTAATAATACAAGATGGTGAAAATACACTATGTGAATAGTGTCAAAAGTCGATATGCAACAGCCAAAAATATAGTGATGGAGAAGTTGTGTCGAATTTTATGGTAAGAGAACTAAGAAGAACCAAGCTTGGATAGTTTATGCATATAATTATGATTATTGTTGTTGTGAGAGATGGATTTTGCCACCAAACTTGGTTCGTAGTTGTTGACGTTGAGGGGCTATTACATGGGTTCATAGAACCAACATGGTTTTTGCGCATATTAGGAATACAATTACTTTGTAATTTGCATGGTTGCCTATCCTCTCTTACTTTATGTTCCAACATTCAACGGGAAATAAAATCTCATATTAGGTCTTCTTTCCTTGTCAAGGTCTCAAAGCTGGATAGTCTATATCTGTTTGTGGACTTATTGATGTTATTCAACCTTTTTCTATGCTTGATATGTATAGAAATGACTCTTGCTATCCGAATCCTGTTGTCTTTCGGAAAAATCAGATGAGATATATAGATGAGGTACTACCTTAGCCAGTTTAATTATAAGTTTTTGATGTTTGCTCAAGCAGGCCGGTGAAGAGCGTTTTTCGGTTGAGATGGATGACAATAATCAAGTGTGGTATGAAATACTTTCCTTTTCAAAGCCTGCACATTTTCTCTCCTTTCTGGGTTATCCTTATGTACAACTTAGGCAGAAGTACTTCACTAAAGAGTCTACAGATGCTGTATTGAAACATTTATCGGCTTAATTGATGTATGTATGCCCTTATTGTATCAAAAAATTTTCTTTTGTTCTTTCGTCTTACTTCGTTTCTTTGTCCCTAGGACGGTTTATATACTTCATATAACTCACATGTTTAAGAGTGTGAAATGGTAATTTTTTGTTTTTGTTCTTTGAGGTCTATTGTAGTTTAGATCTATTGGGTTAGTTTGTTACCAATGTAATTAGTTTTAGTAGTATAAATAGCCTAATAGGCTTTGTAATTCATAACCAAGAATTCTAACACAATGTAGTTCATCAATTGTTCTATTTGCTCTTCTCATCTCTCATATCTCATTACTCTGCTTCTGTCTTCCTGCTTCTAGTTCATCAATGGAAATCAACCATCATTCATGAAATCTAACATGGTACCAGAGCGGGTTTAATCCTAGCTCAATTCCTTCCGCAATTATTCTGTTCAAAATTCCAAAAAAACGTCATCTCTTCCCTAAAAATTTCCCGATCGAAGCTTTGATCATTTCTCTCAAATTTGTGCAGCTTTCTTAGCTTGCACGAAATCTCCTCAGTTCTTACTCGAATTCAAGCAATTTGGATTCGAATTTACATATTCTCCTGATTTTGTTTAGAAGAATTGGATTTGAAATTCTTGATTTTTCCCCAATTTCTAGGGTTTTTTGGGTTTATGCAAATTTAAGAAAATTTTGGGCATTTCTTTTTCTTTCTTTAATTCTTTGATCAAATTTGTTGTGAACTTAACAAATTCAATTCTTGACGTTTCTGGGTATATGAAATTTTGCCCTCTAACACTTGATTTTCTGGGTATTTGAGTTATGGGTTTAAATTTCCCCGATTCTTCTTGACTACAGAATACATAGTTTCGATAGAATTTGTTGCAAATCTCACAAATCCGATACTTCAATTTTCTGGGTAATTGACATTTAGCCCATAAACACTCACATTCTCAAAATCCTCAAATTTCTTGGGTTTGCTTCGTGTTGCTCACAAGGTGTTCGATAAAATGCGTGAGAGACATATATTTTTGGGTTCGTGTTCTTGTCGTTTATTCTGTTACAGAGAGCGGTTCATCTTCACAAACTTCTGATTGTGCTTGGAGCTTATTACTTCGGATATTGCATACAGACAGAGTCCCATCTCCACTTATTGCTAAAAGTCTAAATTGAATCTGATGCGAAAGTCATATCCTATATGTACCCTTCGTGAACTTCAAAAGTGTTGCAACAGGATTGTTGCCTTTCAATAATTCTCTTCAACTTAGGGTCTTGATTCATGCCCTGTGATCACTCAAATGCAAAATTGCCAAGGCAATGCAAGGCCTGACTTGGAATATGAAAATTGGAAATGGAGGCCGGCTCAGTGTGAACTTCCAAGGTTTAATGGAACTAAATTCTTGGAGCTGATGAGTTTTTCTAACTATGGTAGAATGTGGCACACTTTGTCTCCAAGTACAAAAAATAAAAAATTCATTCTTCATTTCTTATGTCTGAGTTGAATGCTTACACTTCTGTTTCGTTCCACATTTCGTTCCTTCTTCTAAAACACAAAATTTTTCTACTTCTTATTGTGATTTCCTACTTCTTTTCTTGAAATCAATCTGTGATTTCGATCATATGATATTCCTTCTTTACTCTCAGTTCTTTTTCCGTGTAACACTACAATAGTGATTTTATTTGATCATATGATTAGTTTTTCAGACCTAATAGATGGTCATTTTCATGACCCTAGAGGCCAGATTTGTTGTGGCCAAAAGGTCTATTGTGTGATCCATTGAGATCAATTTTGTTGCGACCCAAAGTGGTCATTTCTCAACACCCAAGTGCTCAGTTTCAGACCTAAGAGGTCAGCTTTCAGATTCTTTGTGATCATTTTCTTCCATCTATTCCAACTCTGCCCATAGAGGCATGTTTTGTGACCCATAGATGGTCCATTTGTTATGCCCATAGAGGCTATTCTCATTGATCCGAAGAGATCAATTTTATGATCCATTTTAGTAAAGGAAAGGAAAAGAAAGGTGGAGAAAAAAAAAGTAATTATAGTTTCCAGTGTTTGGTAATTTTGGAGAATTTGAGAGGAATCACATGTTTAGTTACTCATTAGTAAAGAAAAGGAACAAAGAGACGGAGGGAAAAAGGGCAAAAAACCTGTAAGCTTTCTTTCCTTTCAAACTCCTCCGATTTTGGGAGGAAAGGAAAGGAAGAATTTGATAGTATTATTTTCCTTCTACTTTCCCCGCTTTCCAATCAAATCCCTCTCATTTATTTTTTACCAAACATAGGAAAAATGTCTTTTTCCTTTCTTTTCCATCCAAATCCCCCATACCAAAATGGGCAAACACACTATTAGAATTGATTTGCATCTCATAATTTTTGATAATAGAATTTTAAGATTGAGAATTTCTTAGGAAAGTTTTAATGTCCGATGTTATACAGTCTCCAATGGAAATAAAAATTTCTTAATGAATTGTCTTCAATTTGGCCTAACTTAATGCTCAATTTGATTGAGATCTCAACTAAGTACTCATAATATTATTTGATATTGTGCCAATTTGAACACAAGTCAAAATTATTAAAGCTAAAAATATTTAACGTGCATATTATAAAACCTTATTATCAACCAAAATCTCCACTAACAACTCATTAATATGAAGATGGTAGTATAATTTATTAGGGTAATTTGGTAATTAGACTCTTAGTAGGCTTGTAAGGATAGATTTTCATAACTCTATATATATAATAGTGCCAGGCAACCTAAACTGGTAGTGGTCATATTATCATTCTCTTGCTATATGTTGATGATATTGTGCTTACAGGTAGTAGTTCCTCTTTGCTTCAGAAATTTATCAGTGTTCTCTCTTAGTAGGCTTGTAAAGATAGATTTTCATAACTCTATATATATAACAGTGCCAGGCAACCTAAACTGGTTAGCCAATCATTCATAATATTCGTACATAATTATTTTAATTTCTATCTTTAAAAGTTTATGTCATATTTATAGTGAATACTAATTTTTCAATATCCATGTAATATATTTTGGACATAATTAAAAAATTATATCGAGAAAACTTATTAATAACGTCAATAATTTAAGACTTGAACTCTTTTTTTATAAAATTTTGTTGTACTTATTTTTATTTTATTTTCAAAAGATGTACAAGAACTTCTTATGGGATCCTTCTCTCAACTCGTTAAACCTAATTATGTCAACCTGAAGAGCATAATAGTAACAAAGGAACTTGTGACTTACAAGATATCGTAGTTTATTTTATTATAATAACATAATAATACAAAAGCATTTTCGACAACATTTAAATTGTAAAAACGCACATTTTAGAAAGCATTTTTTTCCTAATTTTTTTTGTCTCCCTTTAGTATGTAATAAACACATTACCTAAAATATGAGTGATTTGCAATATTTTAAGGTTAAAACTTCCTAATCTATATTTCTCATCAATAATTTTATTCATAAACGTGTATATTCCAAAAAAATAATAATCCAAAAGTAAGTTTGAGTTTGCAAATTCGAATTTTAAAAATTCAATCAAAGTTAATTAATTATATGATATGCTTATCTTTATTATCTTTATCTTAAGCATGGTGAGTAATGATCACCCACTTGCAAATATAGCAAGCAATTATAAAATTATGACACAAAATTAGGGATTTCAGTCAAATTACTTATAAAATAAAATTGCCTAAGCCATTTGATATCCAGAAAACATGTCATTAAGCCTCCTAAAATCAGCCAAATATACTACAAGAAAATACTATAAAATCTATATATTCAAAAAGAAAAAAGTAAGATTATCTTATTTGCCTATAATAATGAATGATATGCTATAATATCCTAACGTAAGTTCTTAAAGCTTAAAGCTTATTTTAAAAAAAGAAAAAATCAAGGTGATTCAATAAAATTTGCCTAAATATCCTATTATTTGCCTAAGTTAGATTATCTTTTTCTCAAAAAATTCGTAAATATCCTATTATTTGCCTAAGTCATGTTTTGCATAAGTTCAAATACTTAGGTAAATTTTTAAGTGCATTTGAAAAAATATATATATTCATAAATATCCTATTATTTGCCTAAGTCATATTTTCTTTTTTTTAAACCTCACGAGAATATAATATCTTAAAATCCTAAAGTTGTTCGATATCCCAAAAAATCATGTCATTTAGTCACTACGATTTGAAAGATTCCCGTGATATTGCAAAAACTTCCTACTCCCTCCGTCCCACAAGATTCTTCCTACTTTTTGAATATATGTAAGGTATAAAATAATAAAATGGAAAGCATATTGTGGGACGGAGGGAGTACTATTTATGATATCTAGATATAGGAATATTATGATATCGCTCTAGATATGATAATGACTATATACATTAATATGGTGCAGTATTCACCTCATATAGTTTAGGAAAGTAAATTTGACATAAAAGTGTAGTACCTTAAAATTTTCAAAAAGAAAGTTTGATTGTAATAATTTGGATTCAATTTTTTTAATAAATTAATGATATTCTTGTCTTTAGTTTAATTAGTTACGGTGAGTGATCACCCAATTATCAGTACAATAAGGAAAGAAATTGTTGTGAAATAGGAGTGAATGTGTTTGATTAGTGCGGAATAAAATATTGACAATATAATATGAATGAGAAAAGAGACAATAAGAATAAATAATGACACAAGGATTTAATGTGGTTCATTCAACTTGACCTACGTCCACGAGTGGGGGATTTGAGAGCTTCTATAATCTTCAATGGAAAAACTAGAGGAGTACAAAATAGGAGTATTGAAGAGGCTAAAGGTATTTGAGGTACAAAATAAATGATAGCCTAATGGTTCATTTTATAGCACAAGAAAACCCTAATAAAATCCTTTACTAGCCGTCATATACAAGATAGAAAAACAGGAAAGATAGGAATAAACAAGTAAATATATATCAAATAAGATAAAATCTCCTCTAAAAGATATATCAGATTTCCTTCTCCTTTTGCTTCTTGGTAAACCGACAGATAAAGATTTCAATGCATATATTTTCCATAACAGAAATAAATATATTATCATACGAAATTACAGTACTGATTTTAGTCTAAAGGTCCGTTCTTTTCGTCTGATCAAATCATTCTGATCTGAACTGGTCTGGATTTTTCTTATCTGATCTGATATGAATTTTTCTGATCTGATGTAATCATGTAAACTTATCTAGTTGTTTTTTATTCTTATTTTTCCTGATCCGATCTCATTTGATCTGGGTTTTCTGATCTGATCTGATCATTTCTGAAATAAGGACTATAGTGCTTAAATAAGTTTAAAAGAACATGGCCTAAATATATATATTTATATCAGTCACAAATATTATGAGTGATTTAGGTAATTAAAATTTTAGGCAATACTAAAAATGATCTCGAATAATTTTTTATCATGGAGAAAATTTAAAAAGTGTTTTTGTCATAAATGCTTTTGACCGATTACTTTAGTATGTACTCCCTCCGTTTTTTTAATAGGAACTTTTGCTTTTGCGCGCGGATTAAGGAAAAGTGCAAAAGTAAGAGAGAAAGATGGTAATAGTAAGGAAAAAGTGAAAAAGGTAGAGAAAAGAAGAAAAAAAGTAAGAGAGCAATGTAATAATTAGGCGGGACAACCTACTATTTATAAGAAAAGGTAGAAGTGTCTCAATTAATAAAAAGCATCGAAATATCCCTATTAAAAAAACAGAGGAAGTAATAAACAAATTGGAAAAAATATATGATTAAGTTTTTTTCGAAAGAAACTTTGCGAAGCGCTGAGCATGCATTTGCAAGGCTAGCTAACATAATATAGATAATTATGATCTTACATATATTGTTGTAAAGCTACATGAACAATATTATACAGTACGTACTCATTCAAGTCACACTTAACTTGAATGGTCACTACTTATATTTATAGATAGGACATATGGATACATGACACATTCCTACGACGTAAGTCATCATAGAAGCACCTTATTTAGGGTGTTACTAAACATAGCCCGTACTTACTAGAGCATAGCCCGTATTTTTGAGTGAAATGTCTAACTTACCCTTACTAACCCCTCTCCTTCTCCTTCCATTCATCACTCTCTAACCTTCATCCCCTCTCACTAACACCTCTCCTCATTCCATCCTCCCCTCTCACTAACCATGGCTCCAAGAACCAAGAGGGCAAAGATCCGGCAGCCGCCACCGCCGCAACCGCAACCGCCGCTACCGCCACCACCACAAACTTCGTCTTCAATGGAGGCGCCACCACCGCCACATCGCCAAGTAAGTTTTTTTTTTTGAATTTTTATAAATAATGTTCAAAGAACTCCTTAAAACCGCCCCATTTTTTTTAAAAAAAAAAGCGAAAACACGGAACCGGAAACTGGGTCCGGTTCCGTGTTTTCGTGTAAAAACTTTTTTTTTTTTTAAATGTTGTTTGATGTTAAAAAGAGTTGTTTTATTTTATTTTATTTTAAATGTTGTTTGATGTTAAAAAGAGTTGTTTTATTCGAATTTTTTAAAAAAAAAATCAAGAAAATTAGCGTTTTGGGTGTTTAGGAGCGTATTTTTGGGCGTTTTTCTGGAAAAACACGGAACCGGACCCAGATTTCGGTTCCGTGTTTTTCCAGAAAAACGTTTTTTTTAAAATTTCTGGGTTCACGGAACCGGAATCTCGGTCCGGTTCCGTGCTTTTCTGGAAAAAAATGATGAGTTTCATCAGATTTTGAATTTTCTTTAAATTTTTTTTTTTTCAAAATTCGAAATTTACGGAACCGGATGGGGATCCGGTTTCCACCATGGTGGTACCGAGAAGCCAGTCCCTCTCCACCATGGCGGAAACCGGATCTCCATCCAGTTCCGTTATTTTCAGCATTTTTTTACGGAACCGGATTGGTTTTCCGGTTCCGTGAACCGAGAAGGCTATCCGGTTCCGTAAAAAAATTGAATTTTACGGAACCGGATGAGGTTTTCGGTTCCCGGTACCGGAAAACTCATCCGGTTCCGTAAAAATCAAATTTAAAAAAAAATAATTCATCAAAATTACGGATCCGGATTAGTTTTTCGGTAGAAAATCCGGCCAATGTGGTGGTGGTGGTGGTGGTGGGACAAGGTGGTAGAAGGGGAAGAAGTAAGTTGAAAATGTTAGAAAATGATTAAAGGGGAGGGGGGTAATATAGACTTTTATCTGCGTATTTATACGAATACGGGCTATGAGTTAGTAAATACGGGCTGTGAATAGCCGCACACCTTATTTATTATTAAGACAATACATAAACATATGAGACATGCGTAGAAGGTTATCATGGCAGCCAAAGGCTTCATGCATACTTAAGAGCGCTAGTAATCCTGATCAATTTGGCAAAAACAACAACAACAATAGATTAGAGTTTGCAGCCGAGTGCATGATAGTAGCATGTATAAATCGTATTGAGATCCTCTAGGTTTTTTAGCTAATAATTGGAGAGCATCAGAAAAAATCATGTAGGAGACGGAATTTTAATTAGTAAGATTCGTGATCAACCCACATCTGGGATTTAGAGTTTTGATTAATCATGGATAAAGATAAAGGTAAAAACAAAAAAAAATGTCTGAGTGATCCAAAGGTTGGCAATGGCAACCCTCATCATGAGAGAGACAGAGAGAAAGTGATAATAATTGCAAATATTTAGAGAGATAAAATGTTATTTATAAATGTTATTTAAATTAATATATTTATTATGATTTCTCTATCTCTCATAAGGATTGGCAATCTTTAAAGTCACTCAACCACTCACTGGTAAAAAAACTCTACCTACAATGGTAAGAGTTTTAAGGATGTAATATTTTCACCAAATTATGGAATTTTAACAAGTGAGATAATAATTTGCCCACATGTGGGATTTAGAGGTTTAATAGGTCATGGGTTAAGATATTTTAATGGTGAAGCATCTACCTTTAATAGTGAAAGTTTTAAGGTTGTAGATATTTTGATGGTGAAGCCTCACCTTTTGCACTATATTTTATTCACTAATATGTTGTTTTGCTAGTTTCAGTGTAGTATAAGTGTTTGAAATAAGTGTATACTTTCAAATTATTAAACTTTGATAAATTATTACGTATATTATTTATTTAGAAATATCAATGGGTCAAATTTGTGTATTGCAACTTGCAAGTGTAAAAGTCGATCAATTGTAACTATTAAGAAGCAAAGGAAGAATAATACAATGCAAAAATTATATCAAGGAAGGAAATAAAACTAAGTTGCTTAAAGAGAAACTTACCTTTTCAACCAGAATTCCAATGGACTCGAGATACCTGTTGCTCCTTCCAAAAAATCCAACGATACGACCATCTGGTGGATTAGGAGATGAGAAAGAGCAGAGACTCTTAACATCTTTTTCTTGTCCATATGGTCCATATCCAGTCGGACAAAGATTGGTGTGTATCTTCAGAGTGGCAACAACACGTCGGAAAAGGCCTTCATTGCCACCGGAGAAGTAAAAAGTCACTGCAGCCACATCTTGCACACTCGGGTCACACAAGTGTTGGTAAGTCCCACTTGTCCCGCTAATATGGGTTATGTATTCACCATTTTTGAGTACAATCTGTATATATATATACACGTATTTGGAGAGTGAGAAATGAGAATAGTATTGGAAGAAAAAAAAAAAGAAAAACATTATTGAAAAATCATGCATATAGCAATCACCTTGGATGTGTTACCGCCATTGCCATAAGACATCTGAGTGGTGGTGGTACGTCCACATGGCTTTTCTATCACGAGCCCAATTTCGTCCACTACATATCCATGCCTTATGATTACTTCTTTGATACTCTCATTTTTTTCAAGTACCAGGCGATAATTTTGTTGCAATTGAGAACCATAAGGCCCGTATTGCACAATGCGTTGACTCTGTTGCGAAATTAAAACGTAAAAGTCAAATATAGTCTAAGTCTGGATTGTAAATCCTATAAGAAGATCATGAGTCCATATGTTGTAGGATGAATATTTTATATGCAAGGGTATTTTTTGTTCATTTAAAGTTTTCTTATAAGTTATAATATGAAATTTGCTTATTTGAAGTTTCTTAAATAAGCAATGAGCACAAAAAAAAAGAGTTTTAAGTGTAGGATAAAAGTTGTAGATTATAATCCAACTATTGAAGAACATCATCTCTTTTACCTCTTCTTTTATGTTAAAATCATGTTACCTATTATTCTTAACTATATGAGATTGAAATGTTAGAAGTAGACACAAAATTCAGTATAAAAATTGTGCACAGAAAAAGAGAGTCTAGTGACTTAAAGCAAGTACTCCCTCCGTTTCTTTTTGTTTGTCCCATTTACTATAGCTCCAAATGTCAATGTAGATGATGTCATATGCATGTGGGTGGGGACAACAATTAAGGAGTGCACTTATTTTATAGTAAATGTGAGGGTTAAAGTAGGTGAGAGAAAATATTAAGGTACACGTGGGACCAAAAAGTGATAAAGTAGGGGTAGATGGGTAATAAAATTTTCCATAAAAGGAAACATAGAAAAGTAGGAGAAACAAAAAGAAACGGACAAAAACGAAAAGTAGGACAAACAAAAAGAAACGGAGGTAGTACAAACCAAACCTGGCCGCATAATTGAGCCATAATCTTATCCTTGGCTGAGGAAGGAAAAATGAAAACTTAGAAAGTTATAAGTAAATTTTAGGATCTATAAGTTTATTGTGATTTATTGTAATTGAGGAAGATATATATAGAGAGATGAAGGCCTAGGGAAAGTATGCATGATTACACATTTACACACAGTTTGATCAGCAAGAACATATTCTGCTATCCATCACAGCTGCCACTATTTAGTTAGCGCGTATATAATCCGTATTTTGATCAAGAACATACTTCCTCCGTTTCGCAATACTCGCAACGTTTTTTGTTTGCACACTATCCAATGCAATGCTTTGAAGCTTAATATCTCTAATTATTGATAAGTAAAAATTATAAAAAGTTAAAATTATAATAGTATGCGTTAAGACGAATCAAATAAGACCCCACTTGACTATATTTTTTCGTATATACTTGTGAAAAAATATAACATAAGATTGGTAGATGAATAGTGGTTACTATTCTTATGTTGCGAGTATTGCGAAACGGAGGAAGTATTCTACTAGTCCTTGAAAGGTATATAATCCGTATTTTGATCAAGAACATATTCTACTAGTCCTTGAAAGGTGCCAAGCGCCATTATGTAGTTAGCGAATATACACTATAATCCCTCCCTTAGTATTATAACAGGTAGAACACATTGTCACAGCCGTTCATATATGATTATACTAGCCTATACACGCTATGCGTGCGATATAGTAACATATAAGAATTTTAGGAAAATAAAAAAATGGCTAAAAGATTGACATTTTTCTAAACAAAGAAAAACTAAAAACTTATTGATTATAGCAGCTTTAACTTCCTTGATTTGTTTAATTTGCTTTCTCCTTTTTTTTTTTTAGTGTCCACCCGGACCACCCCCACTCTTCCCTTATAGTGTATTGTAGAGATATTTACGTGAAACACTTTTAATCAAATCTCTTTGATAGATGATGGGGTCATTATTTTATATGATAATATCTAGAGGGGGAGAGGACAGATCAGAGTAAGCAAATTAAAATACGAAGAAATTTTGCATTAAACTTATTCAATTAATTCTAATAGAATAAGATTGCATACAATATAAGATAAATGTTAATATTGCAATTGGGCAATTCATCGGATTGATAAGTGTTTTTATGATTTTGATGATAACAAACTAAACTAATACACTAACATGGTTTAATGAGCTTATGTGTGCAAGGTTTATAATAAGATGGTGGTATACAAGATCAAGATTATTATTAATCTGAGTTATGGTTTAGAAATGATGGTTACACTTACACATGAAGTTACTTATATCTTGGTTATATCTATGCTAAGACTTTATGTGAGAAGTATACGACCAACGAGCAAGAACTTAGTTGTGCTCGTAAGGAACAAAGTTTACAATATGGTTGAAATTGTATAAAGTACTAGTACAATAAAAGAAAACGGACCATACGGAAAGTAGGAAAAAAATCAAACAAATAGAGTATATTTATTCATATTCTTTTAAAGAAATTATAAAACACCTTGAATATCAATCGGAATGAATTTGAGAATCAAGATGTTAATTTTCAATCAAATTTTTTGAAAAAATTAAGATTGGATCATACTACTGAAATATAGATAAAATTGACATGAATAATCTCAATTATGACCGTTAGCTCAAAATAATCATAATTATGGGTTGTTCTAAAACAATTCGAATTATTAGGGATACCTTCTCAAAATGACTCTTTCTTAATAAAGTCAGCTACCTAGATAGCACACGATATTGATAGAGAATTTTTGAGCCTCTAGACAAAAACCCTAAATCAAGCCTAACTAACCATATACGAGTACGTGGCAAGGAAGAGTCAAGATCCTCAGAGACTAGAATAGAAAATAGGCACGTAAGTGAACATGTAAGCTAAACCGAAGAGAAGAAGTCGATTGATTTATTTTAACTAAATTATAACTAAGAAGTCAAATGTGAGGAGCTATAAATCAATGGGAAAAAGCGTTAGGGGGTGATAGGGATCCAATGCAACGAGATTGATTTACAAGATGAGATTAAACATAATGGGTTGAATTAAGACATTGCAATCTTAGGCTCCTCTTTCAATTATGCTCCACATGCAATGGCGGATCCACTATCAATTAAGTGGGGTCACTTGACCCCACTTGAATTGTAAATTTGTAAATTTTTCCTTTAAAAATTCGGTTTTTTGAAAATTGTCGTGAAAAGTTGACTATTTGACCCCGATAAAATTTAATAATTACGCTTTGATGAACCCCACTAAATAAATATTCTGGATCCGCCACTGTCGACATGAGACAACACTCTCAAATAGGATTAGATTGTCAATGATGAACACGAGGTCAAAGATAGCTAAAGTTCAACCCAATCTCGCCTTTCGAATGTTTGTGGAGTTGAAACTCAAAGAAAGACGAGATTTCTCACTCAATCTTACTTAGAGATAGCAATTCCAACTACGTGACCAATTTCAATAATCCACACCTAAAGGGCAATCCACTGATTCAATTGAGTTAAGGTTATATCTTTCAACTACACCTTAATCAACCAATCAATTGATTAACTAATCCAACAAACTAAACACACTAGTTTAGGGCCCTCATATCATAAAACAAGGTCACTACATATTCACCCAACCACCTAACTAAAAGACTACTCAAAGTTGCTTCTCATGTTAACAAAAACTAGTTCTATAATGCAAATAGGAGATTAACGGGAGGAAATTCAGATTTTTGTCATTCGTATTAAGTGTTTGCAATAACATATGGAGAAGATAAGAAAAGAAAAACATAAAACAAGTGAAAAAGAGCAACTAAGATTAAGATTCTAATAAGCAACTGAGAATAAAGCTACTAAGAAAGCATAAGCCAGAATAAATGATAAAGCAAAATAATAAATGAGAGTAGAGAGGAATAGAGTTACGAAAACTTCAATTAATAATCCAAAATCATAAAATTTCTTCAAACACTCATTAGTATCCTTGAAAATCACCCAAAGCTAAGTTAAAGTGTAGCCTCCAACTAGCTCTCTAGAGTTAAAAAAATGAAAATCAAAATCCCCTAAATTTAGGGCAAAAATAGTATCTATACAACCCCAAACTAAGGGCAAAAAGGGAAAATAAATAAAATAATATTTTCGCAAACACGTAGTGATCGGGGATCTACAGTAGTGATCGCCCAATCAGGACAATCAGAAACTTTGGGAGAAAACTGGGAAAAGTGGATCGCCAGATCCAACAGTGGTAAGTGGGCGATCAGATCCGTTGCATCACTCGATCCCATTTTTCAGTCTTTGGGCTCTTTTCTTCTTTCTTCTTCTTTTTCTTTTAGGCTGGGCCCTTCTTCTTTCTTTCCTTTCTTTCTTCCTTTCCTCCTTCAATTGGGTTGGGCTTCTTCCTCTTTTCTTTCTTTCCTTTTCTGTCCTTCGTCATTTAATTTCTTCCTTTTTTTAAGGTTGGGCTCCTTCTTCTTTTGGGTTAGACTCCAACCACTTTCCTCTTTTCTTCAATCCTTTTTACTTTGCACTCATTCTTTTCCTACATGTTAGTACAATGTACAAGGAAGGAAATTTTATCAAAAACCACCTTTTATAATACACATCGTAGGTTTAACTACCTTTTCTAATTTTTGTTTACTTTAAATACCACTTATAATTGAAACCAGTAGGTTTCACTACCAAAACCGCTTTCAGGCCAAATTTTAGCGGTTTTCCGTCATGTTGTTCGTTTCTCCCCCAATTTTCATTCGATTTCCATGAATCAAGTGCCCAAATCTTATTTTTTTCCCCCAATTTCATTCAATTGGACATTTAATTGGGCAATAATTCGTTAATCAAGTGTCCAAATCTTCAAGTGGACGTTTTTCCAAACCCTAGTTTCAAGATTCCGGCAACCATAGTAGGCATTCCAGATTTTGATGGCGAGAGAGAAACCACCACCAAACGGAGTAGATTTCGCAGGGAGAAAGTGGGGTAAAACCAAACGGCGCGAAATTTCTCCCAATTAAGTATTCAATTGAAAAGAATCTTCAAATTTCTCCCAAATTGATGAACTAGGATTGGATTGAATGAGAAAATCGAGTAAAAATTGGGGGGAAATTGAAGAACATGACTGAAAACCACTAAAGGGTAAAATCAAGAAATTTTTTTTTGGCATAAACGCGGTTTTGGTAGTGAAACCTACTGGTTTCAATTATAAGAGATAGTTAAAGTAAACAAAAATTACATAAGGTAGTTAAACCTACAATATGTATTATAAAAGGTAGTTTTTGACAAATAATCCTTATATTATTTTATTTTATTTTTATTTTATTGATTGAGTATTACAAAGAAATGTCAAAATAAATCACAAGATCTCATGATATTTGGAGAAAAGCTATAACCAACTAGGCTATCCCGTGCTCTCTATCAATCCACGATAATCCATTATACAGACCCGGAGACGAATAGCCGTAATGCCGTATTTGATTGTTTTTGGATAAGAAAATCCTATGGAAGGGGGGGGGGGGGGGGGATCCATAAAAAAACCAATCAATCTTAGCTTTGTCCTTTTGATATATATTGAAGTGGTGACTTGCGGACCGGACATATAGCATATATTCATGATTATCAAGATTAGTATTTGTTTGGGAATATGATCAGGGATAGTCATAGACCACAAAAGTTCCAGCTAAGAATCCAATTTTTGTGGCCTTTGCAAGCTTACTAATACTAAGATAAAAGGGTCTAAGTCATGAGATCAAACCATTTAAAAAATCATTTATATATCTATATAAAACAAAAAAAAAACATGTAGGACCTCTAGGCTATATGTCCGGCGCTAGAAAAACGTAACAGGGGTCAATCACATAAAACTGTATATATTTTGTAAGAAAATCGATTTTAGTAAGCGTATATTTCCATAATTATTGCAAAAGATGTTATGAAACACATATTTCGAATTTTTGATAGGAAAATTTGATCATGAAAATCGGATTACATAATATATCAAGCAACTTCACTATTTATAATATTGAAGATTTTAATGGATGATAGAATTTCGGAGATTAATTTTATTCTACTACATTAAAAAATCTCAATATTGTTAGTTTGCAGCGAATGAGAATCCGAATTTATTAAACTTTGTTAGAAGAAGTTTCATTTTTTTTGAGTAAAACAATCACCAAAAATAAATGTTCCAATTAAAAAGCGAGGATGATATATATATATATATATATATATATATATATATATATATATATATATATATATATATATATTTCGTAGTTTAATAAGAAGAACTAATCAAGAAAATACGATATATCTTATAATATCTTTAGCAAAACATATAGGAAAAATTGATAAGAATAATCCGACCTTTGGCCGGTCTTCTATCAGTGGTACCACCTTCATTTAATCCAGCAATAATCCCACCTTTGACACTCATATTCTCTCAATGGTCCCTCACCTGTTGGTGACCTACAATTACAGGTAAACTCTCTTAATTACGTGATTAATAGCTAATTAAATATAATTTAAACCTAAATTCTTAATTAACCACTAATTAAGTATAATCTATAAATTGACTTAACAAAATTTTTTTAAAAAAACCCCTCCCACCCCCTTCCCCCATTACTGCCACCCTCCCCTCCCACCCTCCCCTCCCCCATACCATGGCTGCCCCCACTCCCCTCCCCCTTTCCCTGCCTCCCTTCCCCTGCCACCCTCCCTCCCCCTTTCCCGCCCTTCCCCTTCCCCTCCCCCGCCTCTACCGCCCTTCCCCTCCCCTTTCCCACCTCTGCCACCCTTCCTCTGTTTTTTTCCTCTCCTTCCTGCCATAAACAATCGAATAGGCAGAACCACCCCATCTAGAACCACCACAATTTCGAAAATCCACCACGCACCAATAACAACTCGAGCTAATTTCTGGGTTTCAGGGTCCGAATTTTTGGGATTTCATGGATTTGGGCTTTGATATTTTGGGTTTGGACTTCATTTTCACTGAGTTTTTCTTTCAAATTGTGATTGTGGTTTGATTATGGTAATGTCAATTTTGGGGGTAAGGGTTGTTTGATTGTGGTGGTTTTGTTAAGTGGGGGTTTCGAAATGGGTGGGGTTGGGTGAGGGCTGTTTGGAGGTGGCGGCTGGTGGGATTTTGGGTTAGTAAGTGGTAGCAGGGGATGGGGAAGGGTGGGGATTCCAGTTATGGTGGGATTGGGCGACGATAGAATTGCGCGGGGTCAGTGGAGGAAGGAAGTGGCGGGGGAGGGTAAGGGAGGCAGGGAAAGGGGGAGGGGAGTGGGGGCAGGCGTGGTATGGGGGTGGGGAGGGTGGCAGGGGAAGGGGAAGGGGAGGGGTGGCAGTAATGGGGGAAGGGGGGAGGGTTTTTTTAAAGGTTTTTTATTAACAAAAGTCAACGGTAATTTTGGCGGTCAAACAGGTTGCCATCATCCTGTACCATTGAGAGAATATGAGTGTCAAAGGTGGGATTATTGCTGGATTAAATGAAGGTGGTACCATTGATGGAAGACCGGCCAAAGGTCGGATTATTCTTATCAATTTTTCCAAACATATAATCAATATTGGGCAAGACTATGAAATGCCACGAATAAAAAAATCATCTTTGTGAGAATCGTATTATATATTTGTATATTTGGGCAATATTATAGATATCAATAAATAAAATGATAGGACTTATAAATTTGGGCAAGTACTCAATGTTTTTTTAACTAAGATTTCATAAGTAATATAAAAAGTACGAATAAAATTGATTATATGATAATATTAATAATTTCATAATATAGTAAGACAAGAATAAATCATATCATATGGATATTAGATTTATAGGAAGATACGACTAAAATATATTAATAAAAAAAATTTATTATATGATAATATTATTAATTTCATAATATAGGATGACACAAAGAAATAATACTTTATTATGTGGGTATTAGATTTGTAGAAAGTTACAACTAAAATATATATTAATTATTTCTATAATATAGAAATATAGAAATATAGTATATTATATGAAATTAGATATATTTTAAGTAATACTTACAAAATAAAATATGGGAAAATACAAATAATTATAGTATATGAAAATCATATTTTTTTTCTAGACGAGTAATAAAAAATACCATGCTCGGTAATCTTTTTTATCATTGCCAACCCAAGAAGTAAAATAATTGAATTAGTAAACTGGCGGATAGATGCTCGAAAGAGTTCAATGGTGAGATTGGAGAAATAGAGTATAGGATTTCAATATGAACAAAAATGGGTTGCCCGAGACTCGAACCGAAAACCAATCGGATGGAGTAGATAATTTCCTTGTTACAAAAAAAAACCATCCCCAAAACATGCTTGCATTTTTCGTTGCACACGGCATCCCTATGTATACATTTCAAACTCAGTTTTCTTTCTAGGGGAAACTCTAACAAAGTTCAATACTCAATGGATTCAACCCAAAATATAATAAATGGAAATTTGCAAAAGGATATAGAATGATACTAATAGAATTTCTTATATGAAAATAAATCTATTAAGAAAAATTTGAAAAATAATAAAAAGTAAATTTTATTCCAAAAATATGGAAATACAATAATGATATATATTATACTTCCTCCGTTCCATATGTATTGCAACCTTTACATTTTGCATTATTCATATACACTACCCTTTGACTTTCTTTTGTGATTTATACACAAGGATAAATATAGTCATGTGTGATCTTGTTAGATTCGTCTCGATATGTGCTTAATTAATATCAACTTTTTATAATTTTCACTTAAATAAAATTAGAGATATTAGCGTCTAAAGTAGTGCGTTAGGAGGCGTAAAACTGCTTATGTTACAATACATATGGAACAGAGGTAGTATGAAAAATAAAACAAATATTTTTCTGAAGCAATTTGAAAAAAAGAATATTAAGAAGAATATTGGAAGATACTACTCCCTCTCTTCTTAATAGGGTCTTTTTACCATTTAGGAATGTTTTTTTAGTTGGGACACTTCTCCCTTTTTCTTTATTTGGTTCACCTAATTACTACACATCTCTCTTACTTTTTATTTTCTTCTCTCTACCTTATTTACTTTTTCTTACTTTGAGCATAATTCTCTCTACTATTTCACTTTTTTTTAGTCGGCATAAAAAAAGTAAATGTCCTTCTCAAAAAAATGATGGAATTAAGAAAATGTTTTACATAAAAAAATTTTAAGCAAAAAAATAAAAAGAAAAAACATAATATGATAAAAATCTGTTAAAAGTACTAATGAAATATGCTACATTAGTAAAAAAAAAATAGCAAAATTTTGAAAACAAGAATTGGAAAAGAATATCTAGACGAATGTGGGAAGACATTAGAAACGCCATTCAATTCTCTTTGTTTGTCATGTTTAATATAGCTCCAATTATCAACTAGGGTAATAAAAGATGATACAATGCGGGGGTAAAGGGTAAGGGGAGAGAAAGAAATATTGGTGAAATATGTGAGACCAATGAGTGGAAAAGTAAGGTTATAATGGAGAAAATTGTATAACAAAAAACGAAAGATTCTAAGAAGGACAAACAAATAGAAACGGACAAAAAAAAGTAGGACAATGAAAAAGAAACAAAGTGAGTATATATATTTAGTGATTGTTTGGTTCACATCGGAAGTAGAAATTCTCACAAAATTCAAGTGCACAGGAATTAAATTATATAATCAAATTCATGGGAATTTTACAAAATTGTTTGGTTTGCAATGTGGGAAGTAACTTCCCATAGGAATTTCTATTTACCTAGGAGAGACTAAGTAAGAAACATCCATTTTGTGGGAAATGAAAATTACTAGGAATTTTCAGTTCCCCCATTTTTGTAGGAACTCATAGATGCAATTAGCGGAATTTCAGGAAACTTTTTTCCTAACATCTATAACAAGATCGTATGTATAGATTAATATGTATCAATAATTAGGTTCAGATAAACAACCTTTGATGCGTGACTTCAACTGGTAAGCGGGAATGAATACCCCAAAGTATTATCAACGATCCGAACACCTTTAGAGCTCTAGAATTTCAATTGTAGTCCCTCTACTTGGTCCACGAACATTGAATATAATAACTCCCACGTTTGCTAGAATGGAAGAGGATGAACAATTTCACACTCTTACTTTTAAGGGATGTGGTGCCAAAACTCTAGTATAGATGAGGGATTCTTTCCTCTCAATTGTAAAACTTAATTTTTTTTTTATGTTTTCCTTCACTCATATATCATATGTATAGGGATGAATATAAACCACTCCTAATCCATCTTGAAGTAGGAAACCCAAATTCTCCTTGGATTATGATAAATTGAGGAAACTCTAATCCTACTAATTGGCCCGTCCACTGTAGGCCCAACTTGGGATTTTAATTCTCTTTTAATTAGTGTGACCTCATAGGATTAATTATTTTAGTTATAGGCCCAATCATATTGATCTACTAATCTACATTTATTCTCTAGCAATTAAATACGATTACTAAAATAATTAACTTATAATCTCTATAATTATATTCCTATTTATATTTAGTAATTGCGAAAGTTGTTAAGGACATATTCCTTCAATTTCACTATTTTATTGTCAACCAAACAACTTAGCCTCTTTGCAATTCTTAGGAAATCTAAATTCCCATGTTATTTGATGTCAACCAAACAAACATTCTTCAAGAAATTTCAAAACACATTAAGGATTAATCCAAAAGAATTTAAGAACTAAGATGCTAATTTTCATTCAATTTTTTTTTGAAAAAATTAAAATTGGAACATACTACTGAAATATAGGAAAAATTGACACGAATAATCTCATCTATGACCGGCAACTTAAAATAACCTTAATTAAGGGTTATTCTAGAATCATTCACATTATTGGGGGTAACTTCTCAAAATAATGCAGATTGTCAGTTCTCCTATACATGATAGACCAAAATGGATCATTGAAGGCAAAAAAAATAAAAGTACGAATTATTATAGGAAGGTACCGCAAGTATAGATTATTTCCGGGAAGTTACCCCATTAGTTTGGTTTATTCTAGAATACACAATTGGGATTATTCTAAACGTAACGATCATAGTAGGGACTATTGGTGTCAACAATTTCTCGAAGTGTAAAATTGAAAAATAGAATAGGGGAAAGAACAAACAATCCAATCAAACTTAAATTTTCAAATGTACATGATGATGTGAAAAACAATATGGGTATATACGAAGAATATACTCCCTCCGTTCCCTTTTGTTGTTCCCATTTGCTTTTTCACGTTTGCCAATTTTGTGTATATCTCTAACAACATGTTAATAAAAATTATAAAAGTTTGATATTCTTGATGTACTCGTCGAGACGAATAAAATAAGATACACATAACTATGTTTTTTCTTATATATTAGAAACCACTTAAGATTCTCTCTACTTTCAAATAGTGTAAGATTCCAAATGAGAACAACAAAAGGGAACAGAGGGAGTATATTATATGAAAATCAACTTTTTTTGTTATGCAACTTTTTAAGAAAATATCACGGTAAAGAATATGAGACGATACTGATAAAATATATAATACTATAAAACTTACATTGTTTTTGAAGAAATTTTTAATGGAAGAATATGGAATATATATATATATATAATATAAATCATTTTTTTATAGCAAAACTTAATTATAAATAACATATTATGAGAAGATATTAATAAAATGTATCATGATTCATGAAAATCATATTTTTACATAAAACATTATGAAAACATAATATGGGGAAGAATATCAAAAGATACTGATAATGTATATCAAATGAAAAGGAAATTTGCGAGAAACAATCTTTATAAGCACTTTTCTTTTCGAGAAACAACCTTTTAATTTTTTTTGGCCATCGAACAACCTTAAACAAATTTGTTTTTGCGAGGTCACACCTTAAGGCTTTTGTGATATACATTATTAGTATCTTCGTTGGCGTGTCCGTTTTTCGAAAAAACAGACACCGCCGTACGCACTTAATGGGCATGAAATTATTACTAATCCTGTTATGTATGTCTTGAATTTTTCTAAGCTAATTGTGCAGGTAGCAAGCTATTAACAGCTAGCCAATGGCTGCTAGAAGCCTCAACTAGGAGCAACAGGTAGAGATATGTACTGTTAGCTGAGCGAAGGAATCATTTCAGCTAAGCAATATTCAACGTGCCAACAGAGTAGCAACAAAATCTCTTTCAAAGGGGACGACTAAGTCTAAGGAAGTTCAACCGCCCACTATGCACGAGCTTATTTGAAGAGGAGACCTATTCTACTCATGCACCCGTAACTAACTACCAGCCGTATATCAAGGGAAGGCGTGCCAAACTTAGTTGTGTAGATCAAGGAATGGTTGCAACGTTCATAAAACAACTATCTGTGCAGCATTATAAATAGGGTAAATCTGTATTCACATATTCATTTGCAATCAATTGTACTCTCAAGCTTACAAATTTACATACGATCAAACTCTAGCTTCACATTAATATTGTACTTTATATTGAATAGTGGATTGGTGGACTCAAGGTCACCCATGGTTTTTAGATCCTTATTCATGGGGTTTTCCGCGTCACCATCCTTGGTGTCTCTCTCTCTTTGTTGCTTTACTTGTTCGTTTTTGCACTGTCTATCTTGATTACTCGTTCATTAGTACCATTAGCTAGTTGTAGGTGTCCAACTAAGTTTTGCCATGTGCGAAATTTGGCATAAACAAGTCTTGTGACCTAAAACTGACAACACAATTTAAATTATGTGTGCCACAACGGGTTAGTCACGATATCCAATATGTAGTTATTTTTTGTGTTTCATGTCATTAGCTCAAATTGATGATCGCTTCATCTTATTAGGACATGTTGTTAAGGACCGAATCGACTTGAACCAAATTTTGATAGTTTCTAGAGTAGAGAGGAGAGTGAATAAATATGGAGAACATTTGCGTTAAACTTGCTCAATTAATCTCAATATAGTAAAAGCCTTTTATAGGCTACAATATGCAGCAACTAACCTAGTTAGACACATAACTAAATAGTGGAAAACATAACCCACACCACAACTAAAAACTAAAAACATATTTTAATTATAAATTAAATAACCCAATAACTACTGGCCACTAATACTAATTATTAGAATTACATTTTGACTACTTTTGGAGCAAAATTCCAACAAATTTGTCTAGATAGAACTAAATTTCCATTACTTCCGTCTAAAAAAGCAGAACCCTAGTTTTCCTGGATTGTGCTAAGTCATCATTTTTGTTTATTTTCTTTTTCAATAAAAAGATTTCCAGCCTAATCGAGAAGCTCCAATCTCGTGCACTGATGAGCGACTATCACCTCAACTTCGAAGATGGCATCGAGACTTCACAGTTCTCAACCCCAAGGCGGCTAACAGTTGATGAGATACCCTTGGTCGTTAATGATTTCATACTTGCTACTAGAAATGCCGTTGATGCTGGTGAGTTTACAGTCTTAGAGCCCCAAAACTTTCTTATAGGAGATTGATAGTTTCACTCTTCTAGTGCAAAAACTTGTCTGAAACTTTCTCATGATAATTCCTTAACTCAAAGATGTGGGGAGACCTATACATACAGTGATGCAAAAATATTACTTCCTCAGTTTCTTTTTAATTGCAACAAATTCAAGTGGGTGGACTTCTAGCCAAAATTTTGGTGTGAGTGTAAAAGAGATGGAGAGAGAAAGTAGGGCATGTGATAAAGAGAGAGATAGAAAGAAATAACTTGTAGAAAAGGAAAGAAAATATTTATTGCAATTAATTTGATATTTCCATTTTTGACAATTATTGCAATTAAAAAGAAACGGAAAAAGTATTAAGGTTTGACAAATTATCGTTTAGGTACCCTAGTTTCCAATAATATCAATTTGGGTACTTGAAGTTTGCAATAGGTTCAAATTAGGTCCTCCATACTAACGGTGTTAACTTACCGTAGTCCGTACGTGTGATCCACTTCTTGAAATATCAATGACCTTAATCTTGTAACGCCCCGAAAATGGGGGTCCTTAATGAAACACCATTAGCCTTAATTAACTCGTAATTGAATAACAATTAGCGGAAGCAAATCCTTAAATCTGTGGGTTACGGCCCACCAATAAAGTTCCCTTAAAATACAACTCGATAACTACTTTTCCTTTAACAGAAGAATTTACCTTTCATTAAATCAATTGATGTCACCCTTAAAACATAGCGTAATACTAAACTCCTTAAATGAATCGTTAAGAAACTTGTTCATATAACATCTTCATTGATTACTATCAGAACTCTCCTTAAGCTTGTGTCTTGTGACATTTCCAACAATACCTAAAACAGAAAAGCAAAACGTCATGAGCCGAGGCTCAGTAACATACTACTCTAACGTCGTAAATACATTTCAACTCGTTTTAGTTGAAAACAGAGAGGAGAGAATAGTGTTAAAATCATTTCACAAACATATATCCGAAAACAACCATTCAAAATCATAACTTCTTTTATCATAGTTATCATCATAAACATCTCATTTAGTATCTTGGCAAGCATAACAGAAAGAACGTCATCATTAGCGCCGTAGCCACCAGGGACGTTGTCCCTAACCAGAAGGTGGCATAAGCCATACATAAGTGCTCTACCACCAGAGGCAATGACCTCTAACCAGAAGGTGGCATGCAATGCCATACATAAGTGTTCTACCACCAGAGGTAATAACCTCTAACCAGAAGGTGGCATGCAATGCCATAATGCGGGTGCCACCAGGAACGATGTTCCTAACAGAAGGTGGCGTTTCCGCCATAAACAGAACATAGTACCGCCAAGAACCGTCTTTCACTTTCATTTATCATGTTTCATATCATTTATTTTCTTTTCATAAATCATGACATAATCATCGTATAAATCGTATCTCTTTCATGACATCGAGTCATGCATCAAAATCATACTTTTCATAACATTCAGTCATTCGTAAACATCATTTCATAAAGCGTTTCATATCCCACAAGCCATAAGATAACATTTGCATAAACGTCATATTTAAATCAACATGAAACATATTATAAGGGGCTTGTGGGTGTTAGCAGTAGACGTTACCTCAAGTCACTTCCCTTTTTCCTTTAATTACCAGATAGGCACTCGAGTACTAGTTCCTTTGATGCCCGAAGCTACCATCATGACCTTTGACTCCATATCCCTTGCCGAACTTCAATCTCTATAACCTCCAATAGTGGTAGCATATATTAACGAATGATTTATCACACTAAATAACAACCTTGAGTTAATTATTTTCCCCGCTTCCTCAAAAGCCTTGTCATTAACCTATAGTTCATATTTTCCCAAAATATTTACTCACAACTATCTTACTTTCTTTGACCTAGTTTAACTTGGTAGACGGGGAAGGTTGTATATCTTTTCCCTTTTTGCTTAGGCGATAAATAAAGCATTAAAGTTCTTAGTATTAACCTTTAGCTATTCTTCTTAAGTTGTTAAGATTCTTGGATCGTGAAACGAGTTCTTAATGGGACTTCATACATCTTACTTAATAACTTCTTAGTTTAGTTGGAGAACGATTTTGTACTTAATAAGCCATAATGACCTTTAGGAATTATGCGATTTATCATACCATGATGATATATCTTAAAGCTTTTTAAGAAACATAATAATATAATTTGCATCTAAAATTTTATATAGTCATAACATGACTTAGAACTTTAATACATAGTTTTCCATCAATTGGAAATTATCGTTAATAGTAAAGTAACTTGTTTAATATAAATTTTATAATAATAATATCACTCGTTTGAAAAATCACATAATATTATAAATAAACATTTATTAGTAACCTAAAAGAAATTCTTTCTTTAGAACAAGTTTTACTTAAACTTTTATGCGAAATTAACATTATCTACTTTATTACAAATTAAGCGAACTATTTATCGAAGCCATATAAAACTGTAAATTGAGTTTCTAAATAATATACCATCAAAATTGGAAATGTAGAATAACCATTTTATAAGAAACCTTTAGCTTGTGATAATAATTACATATTTCTTTTAAACAAAACATAATAACTTGTTTTATAATATATAAGAGATTCTAATGTTATATTTGAAATTACTATAACATGATTCATTAATTGATAAAACTCAAATGAAAATATATATGCTTATCATTTCGATTTAGAATCAATGTTAACTAAAAATGAGAAGTAATAATAATAGGGATTTTTTTCATTAAAGTAGGTCCACAATATTATAAATAAATATGTATTATGAAATCATAATGAGTTATCAAAACATTAGAATTTGTTAAATAAAAGTTTAGTTTTATAACAACAAATGAAACTAAAACATAAATATAAAGGTGAGCTTCTAAATAATATAGCTTCATTAATATTAGAAATACAAACTTAAATGTTTAATCTATGATTATTAGTTTATAGCCAACAATTATAAAACAAAGCCTAATAAACTTTATTATTTCCTTTTTATTAAACTTATAACATTATCTTGATAGTATTGGAGTCATATTAGTCTCATAAATATTTTCATTAGTTATTTCATGTGAACAACTTAGCATTGTTTAGATTAGCTTTATTACTTGCATTTTAGTCCAAAGAGATATTAGTAAATGGGTCATTAAAAGGAGGTACTTAAATCAGTCTATAAACCTTAAATGGGTCAATTGTTAGTTTATAAGATAGGCTCAAATACTTAGAACTTAGTCCATAAAAGAAACAATAGAATTAGAAGTATACCTTCCTAACTTAGTTTCAATGGAGGTAAAATAATAATAAAAGAGCAAGGAAGTTGGGCTGTTGTGTTGAGCTCGTGGCCGGCGGCAGAACGCGGACGGATCTCCGGTGGTGGTGTCGGCGGCAGCAACCGCTGCTGGTGGCGCAGCAGCTGCGGACACAGCAGCGAAGGGGGGAGCAGCAGGGGGCAGCAAAGGAAAGGAAGGGAAGAAGAAGGGGGGCAGCTGGCGGCGCGTCTGGGCGGCTGTGGCGCGTCGCTGGTGTCTCTGCCGGAGTGGTGGTGCTCCGGTGGTGAGGAAATGAGGGGGAAGAAGAGAAAGGAGAAAGAAGAAAGAAGGAAATGGTGTGAGTTCTTTGGGTCAATTGGGTTCTTATTTATAGAGAAATTACATAGGCACAAGCTATTAAAATAATCCATCATCAAAGCTTTGAGTGGTTGCTCAGAAAATTTCTAATTTGGGTTGAGTATTTGGTTAAGCTCTTCAATGGAGGAAGACTAGAGGAGGAAGATGGAAGATGGAGTGTTTGACTAGTTTTGATTTTATTTTTCCTTTATTTTTATTATTTGGGCAAGTGGGACAAGTGGGCAAGTTGCTCATCCTTTTTATTTTTCAAAAGCTAGTACTTTATCTCTTTTATGTACTTCATATTTTATGTAAACTTGCAATTATCTTTTAAGTACATTAGTTATACTTTAGAGATTAATTAGTATACATATTTCTTACTACTTCATATAAAAATAATTATGTATGTACTTATTTAATTTAAGAAACTTTCATTAGTCACTAATTATCATAAATTAATACGCCTTAAATTTTAGGGATACTAAAGCCATAGTAATTAAAATAAGAACCTCTAATTCCTCATTTATAATATAAATTATGCGTAGCTTATTTAGGGATATTAATTCCCTAATAATGTTAAACGTATTTTCAAAATAAAAATTTAGGACGTACTTAAGCTAACAATTACGTTTAATAGCTAATTAAACGAGATTAAAATACGGGGTATTACAAATCTATTTCAAAAATCTGATGGCTCTCATTTATTTATTTGTTTTTATAAAAGAAAAGTTTCAAACTAACCAAATAATTGTTTCGCCAATGACGGATCAACCCTTTCTTCTTGTACCAAAGATATTACCCTTTCCAAATGAGAGGTCATAAGATCCGCTGACAAAACATAAGGCTTGACAAACTCCCTTTTTACCAGCCCACTCTTGTACGGGCGGGCAGCGGACAACAAGTTGGAAGACACAACAAAAAGTTGGAAAGCTATTCACTAATTGAAGAAAGTTGGAAAGCCTCTAAAACCTCAACCCCTACTAATTATATAGAGTACTTATTATTGTGCATCCTGTATATGATTAGGATCATTGATTATCAAAAAAAGTAGGTCACACTTAACAGTAAGTTAACACCGTTAGTATGGAGGTACCTAAAATGAAACTATTGGCAAACCTCAGGTACCCAAATTGATATTATTGAAAACCTAGGTATCCGAAACGATATTTTGTCAAATCTCATTTACCCAAAATGATAATATTCCTTAATGATAATCTTGAAGAGATATTCTTCTTTTGAACTAGGCTATTTTAGAAAACACTATACTGAAAAACTATATAAAACATAAGGTTAGCACATATAATTTTTCAATTATTATGTTGTCGCGAAAATAAATAGTCATCTTTAGTTTATGTGTCAGTGTCGTACCGTGGGTCCTAGTGAGCGTATCTTGACATCCCATGGCCTCCGCGCTAATATTTGAGAGAAAAAAAACTCGTTCGTTATCGTTTTTTGTTTTCAATTTTCAGTTCTTTGAAAACTAAAAATAAAAAACAGGAAACCACCAAAAGTGGTTTTCACATTTTAGTTGCCAATTTTCAAAATCATCATGTTTCCAATAAGTTTGACTAATTTTTGTTTTATTATAAGAAATATAACTTATGACTTTCAAATACAAAAAGCGAAAAAACTGAAAAACCACAATAATGTCGAACGGGCCCTAAATTGTGACATCATGTTAAATTTATTGAAACTCGTTGATTGGAGAAATTGTCGTATTTATAATTTACAAACTAATGACTCCTATATTCACTTAGGAACATGAATCATAGTAAGAAAAGGATACATAAAATATTATCATGCTCTACAATATATTATATCCTATAGAATAATAAGAATAATCCTAAATAATAATTCTATATTATTCTATCTATCGGATAGATAATTAGATACCATAATGTAATTTATATCAATCTTTTAGTCAAAGAGTTTGATAGACATCAACTCAGAACGTGAAGATTTGAATCCCAACCTCAAGTATGGAAGTAAGAACTCCAACCATTACTCCACGATACTATTATCAAAAAACATGATGATATATGAATTGAAACCAAGAGTTAAGTTGTACAAATAAGCTGATTTATTTTCCCTTTTTATGATATTTTTCGCGTTAAATTACATTTTGTATCTTTAACTAAAAACCTCTAGCGCCCGGGACTAATACTATGCTCTTCTCAAAAAGATGTAACTTTGTTCATATTAAATTTGACTGTCCAGGTTTGGATGGTGTTGAGATCCATGGAGCTCTCGACTACCTCATTGAGCAGTTTATGAACGATCAAGTTAACGACCGATGTGACGACTATGGTGGATCCCTAGAGAACCGTTGTAAATTCCCACTACAAGTAGTTGAAGCAATTGCAAAGGAAATTGGAGCACATAGAGTTGGATACAAAAGTTCTCCTTTCAATAATATTATGGAGGAAGAAGACTCGAATCCAGAAGGCCTTTATATGGCGAAATCGCTTAGTAGATATGGGATTCTCTATTCCCATGCAATGGAACCACATATATCAGTTGGCGACGAAACAACTGTCCATATATATACTCTACTCTTCATGAGAAAAGGCTCCGATTGGTATGGTGTAAAACATTTTCAATGTAAAATTATTTTCACGGAAAACAGTTTCAATGAAAAACACTGCAAAATCCGTTTTCCATTGTTTGTTAGTTGGTACCATGTAAGAAAGATGATGGAAAAAAGGGAAATGAAAGGAAAAGTAAGGAGGGGTACCAATGTTTGCATAATCCTCCCCAATCTCCCAGAAATGCGGAGAGTAAAAAGAATAAAGGAAAATAATTTTTCAGGAAAATATAAAACACCCTACCAAATGGAGCCTCAATGGTACTTTCATGGTTACTGGAGGTTACGATCGAGAACATTGCAATTAGGCTGTAGCCAAGGGTGCTTGTGATCTTGTAGCTTATGGTCGCTTTTTTCTAGCCAACACAGATTTGCCTACAAAGATTTGAGCTTCATGCTCCTTTGAACAAGTATCATTGTTGGTACAAAAATGATTTTGCAAACAAGCAACGATGCCCCGTCACAAGTTGGTCCTGAACACCAGGGATGTGATATTCACTTTCCTAAGAGTCACTAACGCTTTAGCAATAAGGGTTACCTTCAAAATCAAAGGAACCTCGCTAACTTAAATGAGCACAGAACTATTAATGGCTAAGAAATAGTGTGCTAAATATAACTTAAATAACTTTAAAAGAGTTATAGAGAGACAAGTTGCCATAAAAAGACAAACAAACTCGAAGGAAACTATTTCATTTCATTGATGATAATAATTCCGGTCTTACACAAACTTGTATAGAAAGAAAAAGTAACAACAAGCTTAATTGAGGAAAAAAGAGAGGAATATCGTCATCCTTCTTGCGCTCAATGAGACAATAACAATGGAGGGCATCTAGAACATAGAATTTTCTTACCAAATAACTACCTAAAACTATGCTTAAGATCTAAGGATAAATTCTGATATTTGTTGTGTTGATGATTGATTGTTGATGTTCTCTTCGTCTGGTTGAAGCCTCTATTTATAGCCAAATGGAGCAGCAGTTATCTACCTTCGAATTTGAATTATCTTCTTAACCTCCAAACTGCTGGGAAACTTTTGAATTTGGCGCCTAGTATTAGGCGCTTCTTGAAGCTTCTAGAGTTTGCATCCCTTTGAGACTCTTGTTGGATTTTGGGCCTCTTATCATTTAATGTTTGTATACTATTTGACTAGGTCAACATGACTTGGACCTGGGCTACAAAGAAATGGGTTTATGTGGCCCATGAGTCTTAAAGCCCAGAAATTAAAAGTGGTAGTAGCAAATGCCCCCCTGATTTGTGAGGTTGATGTGCTATAAACCTTGCAAATCAATGCACTTGAACTTGATGCAAGACTGATTAATAATCTTCATTTATAGAAGGATGGAAATTACACAAATTCCTAAATCCAATGTCATTCTTTCTTAGTAAAGAAAGTGATATGGACATTTTGGAGGATAAAACTAAACGTACATAATTGGCAATAGAGTCTCTTCAGATGTGAGACTCTTTAAACTAAATGAAAACTAAGAGCCTCTGCAGGAATATGAGACTCTGTGGTACTTAGACTCTAGGTTAAGCCCAACCTTCTGACATGATGTCTGGTAAGATGACTTCTACCCCTGGACGATGATTATCTTTGAAGATGAAATGGTGTCCATGCCATCCATCAGCAGTCATACGAGGGGTTCCTTCATGGAGGCAGCCCGTATTTTTACCTTCACATTTGCAGGTAAACTTGATGATTTGATCAGGGTCATCAAGATACTTCCCAAGCCTTAGGACTAGCACACAAGAAGAAGCATAATGGTAAATTTATTCTTCTTTGTACCTGGTAAGTATGTCGGGTTTGTGATACTACTTTTGCACAATTAGTTTTCCCCAACCCCTATACACAGTGAGTGCACGTTGGCGGGTTCCATCATCCATTTATGGAAAAATGAGAAGAGAAAGAATATCAATATCAGAGCCTACTTGAAAAGCAGGAGTTTCAGTAGGTTGATCACAAAGTATTTTAGGTTTTCTATGGAAATGGCGATTGACAGCCCTTTCTAATAGTTTACGTTCATAATAAGCATATGCCATTAAGTCTCTAGTTGTATCAGCATAGCGCAGATGATGATTTGGACAATCAGGCTTAGTGGATGCTTCTTCTGGTTCTTTGAAAGGAGGATATATTTTCGTACTAGGTTTTCCATATTGAACAAAATGATTAAACAGAAATGGGTATATAATTCTAGTATCTTTTTACTTCTTTTATAGAGTGTAAGAAGTGGGTGGTTACTTGATTGTAACTATGTGTACGTGTAAGGGTCACGTTCCATTTAAGTTGTACATGGGATCGGAGAGTCACGTTCACTTAACCATTGCTTGCATCCATAGTCAACCTCTGAATGGACAGGGCTTTATGATGGATTTTAATTCAAAGGCTGGTGCTCTGCTTATTGGTCCAAAGAGCTAACATTGCTTGCATCCTTTAGCATAAGCTATGCAACCTTTGCGGATGGAAGGCCGAAAGAACCCGTGTCTATGGATCAACCATCTCATTTTTAGACCATTTTGGTGAGCACCATATAGTCCTTTATGTACTTATACCATCATAGTCAGAGCTTCACCATCATCTATACATTTCAACAGCAGACCTTCAGGATCTCTCCTATAGAGTTCTCCATTGTCTAGAAAGTATTTAGTGGAAGCCATTTTGACTCTAATAGGAGTTTTCTTCCCCATAGGGCCATTCAAGTAATCTATGATCTCCATTCTTCCCTCCTGTTCAGTATTCAGGACATCAATCTTACAGATCTCCCATAGTGTTGTATTTTCCACTATAGAGTCAAGAGACTCTAGGCTTCGTTTGCATATTCTGATAGTCTCATCATCACCTGACAGATTGCCCGTAGATGAAGCTTGTTGGGCTAGGAAATCAGCTGTCTGATTTTCCTCTCTAGGTACATACATGAAGTCTACCTTGATCAATTTTTCAACTAACTCATAGACTCTAGCGCCACATTTGATTGCAACTAAAGCAATACTTTTGTAGTCACCTTTGATCTGGTTGATTACTAATTGAAAGTCTCCAAATACCTTAACCCTTTGTGCTTTGAGTTCTACTAGGAATTCTAATCTTATGATTAGAGCCCCATATTCAACTCTATTGTTAGTACATGCTCCTTCTAAAGTAACTGCGAGTTTAGTGATTACACCTAGAGGAAATTGAATGACAATCCCAGCTCCTGATAGATCTCTAGTACAAGATCCATCAAAGTGCATGATCCAAGGAGGTTGGCTTGGTTGCTCAATTCATACTTCACAACATGGGTGAGTGGCCAAAAAGTCGGCTAGGGCCTAGCCTTTGACAACCTTTTGAGGAACAAACAACAAGTCAAACTGTAAGAGGTGTAAACTCCACTTGCTCAAAGTTCGCTTTAGAATAGGTTGAGAAAGCATGTGTTTTATTACATCTGTAGGAGAAACGACTTCAATGGTAAATGCCATAAAATGATGAATCAACTTAATAGATGTGTCATACAGGCAAAGACACCATTTTTCTGCATTCGTGTATCTTTTCTCAGTATCATGTAAGATCCTGATGTATCACATTTATGTACAGTTTTTATATGCATTTAGTACTCCTTTTAGAGCATTTAGGTGCATAATGACATGAATTTACATAAGTTGTGCTCTACTACTCCCCGTTTGTGTGTTTCGATGATTTTTAGGTTATTTTGATGCAAATTGATTATGATTATATAAAATCAAGCCTATTAATCATTGAGGATGAATGTAGCTTGCATAAGGATCACGATGCATCCGTTGGGACAATTTTGAGTTGGAATGAAGCAAAGAGTTAGTAAAAGAAGTGCCAAAACTGACACACGTTCACTATTTTCATCATAAATCTTCATAGAAAATTGATAATCAAAAAATTCTAATTGGGTTGGATTCTAGATTTCAATATATTTCCAATGATAGGTCACACGCCCCAATTGGACTTCTGGTTTAGAAGATACGACCTTCGAAACTTGACCCAGTTTCGCCAGTTTTCATCCAATCGGGCGGACTTTAGCCCGACCGGGCCCTCTACCCGAAGGCTTTGTTTTTGGCCTTTTTGGGCCTAAATTATAACCCCTTCTCCTTTCTATTTTAGATTTTAGTATTAGCTTCTTTTATTTTGTGAGGCAAAATTTTTATTTTCAGCTTTCATTAATTTAGTTTTAATTGCTTTCTTAGAGTAAACACTTTAGATTAATTTTGGAGGAGATCAAACCTCGGATTATTTAAATAAAAGTTATTGCTTTTCGTCATTCGGTATTGTTCTTCTCTCTTAGTTTCTTTGTCTAATCTTTGACTGCTTAATTAATTAGTTCATGATGCAAAGTTTAGATTTTTATATTAGATTTATTATTGTTGATTCAATCATGTCTGAGTAGTCTAATTTCTAGGGTTTTAGATAGGAAAACCATGTTTATACCATGATTCATATTTGAATTGCTATTTATTTCTAGGGCTTGATTAGATTGATTATGGTGTGATTTGTTCTTGATGAGTAATTAATGTTATTGTGCAGTTTCATTGATTACTTGTGGTCAATAATCGTTTGCACTGATCCGTCATACTTTTAGAGGCCTAGTACACATCAGTAATTCAGATTATGTTAGTGAACATGAAGCATATGTTGAATTATGGGCGTTAAGTCTTAACCATAGCTTAACACGTGCTCTAATCTATCGATTCTTGACCTAGGTTCTGATAGTTGTTTAATCCCTTGATTGGTATAAGTATGGTGGACCGAACTAATTCCCTAGACCTTTATTTCATAGATTAAAATCCCTCTTTACATTGCTTTTTAGTGTCTAATTAGTAGTTCAGTTTATTCCTATCTGATTTTGTTTGAAGTAGCTGTTTAGCTGGATATCAACTTAGAACTCCGTCTCTCTGTGGATTCGACCCTACTTCCCTTGACTGCCATTGTTAGAGGACTGTAGGAATTATCTTTAAATAGGTGATACGAATTTAGCCTATCAGATCCTACTGAGATAAAACACAACTTGTTCCTGACCCTTTTCATTCTCTTGGGTCAACAAACTCCCAATAGAGTATGTGGCTGCAGACAAATAAAGTGTTGCCATTCTGTTTAGGGGGAATCAAGACTAGTGGATTGGCAAAACAATTTTTTATTTCATCAAATGCTTCTTGATGTTGTTTTTCCCATTTAAACTTAGATGCATTCTTTAATTTTAGCAGAGGTGAGAAGACCTTAGTTTTCCAGCTAAATTCAAAATAAATCTTCTAACATAATTAATCTGCCCCAAGAATCTTTGTAATTCTTTTTTGTTTTGGGGAGGTTGAACTGCTAATACAGCCTTAGCCTTATTTTGTTCAATTTTCATTCCATGTTTATGAATCAAGAAGCCTAAGAAGTTACTTGCTTTAACCCCAAAAGCACACTTTAAAGGATTCATTTTCAGGTTGAACTTTTTCATTCTTTCGAAAGATCTTTCAAGGTGCTCTTTATGAGAAGATAGATCATGAGATTTCACTCGTCTTATCATCAATATATACCTCCATAATCTTACCAATCATATCCTCGAAAATGAGGTTCATTGTCATTTGGGAGGTTGCCCCAACATTTTTCAAACCAAACGACATAACTATCCATTCATACATGCCTAAAGATCTTGGACATCTAAAGGCCGTTTTGTGACTGTCTACTTCAGCTATCCTTAGTTGATGGTATCCTGCATATCCATCCAAAGAGGAAATATACTCATACTTAGAGGTTGCATCAATCAACATATCTGCGAGATGCATAGGATATTGATCTTTTGGAGTAGCTTTATTAAGGTCTCTGTAATCGATACAGACTCTCACTTTCCCATTTTTCTTAATTACTGGTACTATATTGGCTATCCATTCAGCATATTTGATAGGTCTGATGAATCCAGCCTGTAAAAACTTCTCTATTGATTCTTTTACCTTTGGGATTAAATCAGGAGATATAGGATTTTGTGCCACAGGCACATGTCCTTCTTTAATTGGTAACTCATGCTTAGCAATAATTGATGGGTCAATGCCAGGCATTTCATGATGTTCCCATGCAAAATAATCTTTATATTTCTATAATATACTGATTATATCTTGTTTTTCTTCTTAGGGTAACAACTTACTGATGTAAGTATGTCTAGATTTTTCTTTAGTTCCTAGATTTACTTCTTCTAGAGGATCATGGACTTCTTGTCTTATATCCTCACTTTTGGCCCAAACTCTAGTTTATTCTTCTACTAGTGGTTCAGACTCTGCATTACAAGGTAATAAGTCTACATTTTGTTGTTGTAGCTTATCCATATATTGTTCTAAAAGAAAATATTTCATATAAAAGTCAATTGTGGGTGTGTACTCTTCAATTTCATTACTTGGTGTACTAATCATTACAATTTTTTGATAAAAGGTAACTAAATACAAAGGACCTTCTGTACTGATCCTAAAGACTATGGGAGCTTGGTACTCCATAATAGATCTTTCTTGTGGGAAAGCTTCTATAACATCTTCCACCAATATTTGATAGACGTTGTCACTCTCAATGATCTCCTCTACTGTGGAACCTATTGGAGTCTTTGGGGAAACTTCTATATCGTCTTCTATCTCTTCAATTAGAACTGCTTCTGACTCTACAGTGTCTAATAAAGCTTTTGTGTCAGGTTCAAATGCCACTTCTATGCTGATGGATGGTGTAGATCCCAAAAGTGTCTTACGAAAACCAGAAATAGGAAAAATTGAGTGAACTTCCTCATCAGCTTTAACAACTTCAAAAGACTTACCATTCCATAATACTAAAAACGGGTGCCAAGAAGAAGGGATAGCATAATTGAAATGAATCAAGTCTCTGCCTAAAATAGCATTATAAGAAGTAGGTCCATCTACTATAAAAAAAGCTAGTATAGGTGGATCTCGTCCCAATCTTAGTTCTGATTATTACCATTCCTTCAATATGCTCAGAAGAGCCTGAGAACCCTAACACTGTCATCTTAGTATTCTGAAGATCAGCCTTGGTCTTTCCTATTTTATGCAATACAGAAAGGGGCATGATATTAATAGTAGCTCCTGTGTCTACTAAAACTTTACCTATCTTAGTACCTTCGAAAATAGTAGTTAGATATAAGGCTTTCTTGTGTTTATTATTGTCTACTTGAGGACACCTAAACATCATGTCCATAATCATCTTTTCGTGTTTCTAACTCAAAGAACTTGCATTAGGAGATAGGTCACTCTAGTACGATTTAAAAGAGTGGAAATATTCTGAGTAGAATTTGCAGTAAACTTAGCACCATTCGGAGGGTCTTTTGATTCATCCTCCTCAAAAGGTAGAGTTATATCAGCTTTGAATTCTGAAGGTAGTTTGATAACATTATATTCACCTTCAAGAGGTAATTGTTCCAGATCCTCAAAATTGAAGATACCTGAGTCATCTTCTTCTCCCAACTCCAGATTCTGCATCTGTGACTAGGAGGTTCAAATCATCTTTAGAGTCTGTATGAGACATTAGTGATTCGAAGTCAGAGACTTTGGCGACTTCAGATTTCAATTTTGGGGGAATCCTATCGAATGTGAGCTATTGTTTAGCATCAGGACTACTTGAATATCATTCTCTTCTTCTCTGTTTCTTTCCAACTTTTTATGATCGTTTCTAGTTGATGGCTGAGATTCAACATCAACAATTATCTTGTCAAGTGTAACATCTCAGCTTTCAAGACTCCTGCATTTATCGCCTGATCATCAACTCGGATATGAGCTACCTGAGCCTCTTGTTGTGGCATCATAGCTAGTTGCCCGGTATGCAACAACTTTCTTCTTTGATTCAGTCTTAGTTCCATTATAATGACCATTGGAACTAGTGTCTGAGAATTCAGGTGCTGCTGGACCATAGGTTTTGTTTCTAACAATAAATGGAGAAGCATGATTTCTTGGTGGGAACTGACTTTCAGGTCGTCCTCCCTTTCCATCTTAGGTGGATACATGGGATAAGGAGCCCAGTTAGGACCTCTGCTCCTTTTAGAATAAGGAGGAGGTTTCTAGTAGGATGGTACCCACTTTGGATCATTAGGCATTAACTGATTCCTGATTAATTGAAAATGTAGCATGTCTGAGCAAGTACCACACATACTTTCTCTCAGACTCTTTAGATTAGCAATGACAACAAATGGAGTTTTGAGTACTTCCTTATAGGTCTGCTGAGTTCCATTTTGATTAATCTGATTAAAGACAGAAGGTTTGGGAGCTTGAACATTCTCCTCATTTTTTATCTGCTCTGCAGGGATTGGTAATGCTAGAGCCTCTTTTTTCTGAGACTCTCTTTGGCTAGTTGGACTTCGAATTCTTCCATATTAAGGGCTTTGGCTTCCCTATCAGTGATGGTAGTCCTTCCCTTTTTGATAGACTTCAATAGAATTCCTTTGAACGAATTGCACTGATCAATGGTATGGCCTGAGTTGACATTATATTTGCATACTCATCGTCATCATGCCATTTCGGCATGATCAAAATGCCTTCATCAATAACCCTGTTAAAGATTTGGTTTGCTATAGCAGTGTTATGCTGATTTTCCTGCATATCCAAGATAATGTCATCAAAATCAACAAAATTGCATTCTAATTAAGGTTCAGTTTCCTCAATCACATTAGCATCAACCTCATCAGCAAAGAAAATAAGTTTCTTATCTATAACATCCTGGACTTTATTTCTAAACACAATGCAATCATTTGTATTAAGAGTAGTTGCATCATGATATTTACAATATTTCTTTCCTTTTAATTCTTCAGCCGTTCTTACTCTATGTCTGCCATTGATTTTCATTTTCTTGTTTGCCAAAACTGAATCAAAAAGAGAATCTGACTTGGACAAATCAAAATCATAATCTCTTTTTTGTCCTGATTTCATGTCTCTAATAGCTGTAGATTTCTTTCTTTTAAGTGTAGGACACTTATAAGGAGCAGTTTGTATAAACTCTGCAACTTCTACATCTATCTCCCTAAAGCTAATATCAGCTTTATCGAAGTTTATATCAGTCTCTTCACAAACAACAAATGCTTGGTGTTTAACTCTACTGTTCAAATTTAGAAGCCTGATGAGCTAGCTCTCCAAAATCTGCAAAGTGGGAGTCACAGAGCTTCTTCCTATACTCATGACCTAGACCATCTTGTGCCATTTGGAGGACTTCCATTTCTGGAGCGTTGGTATGACACTTTAATTTAGCATTCTTAAATCATTCTAAATAATCACTCACAGGCTCTCCTGGGGCCTGAGTAATCCTTGACAATTGACTTAGACTGACTTTTGTTTGTCTTCTGCCAAAATGATTGATGAACTGTTTTTTCATTTCTTGCCAGTCAGATATAGATCCTGGTGCTAAATGCATATACCAGTCATAAGCAACATCAGAAAGTAGGTTGCAAAGAGCCTTAACCTTAAATATTCACATTTCCCACAATCCCTACTACATTGAGAGTTAGATCTCTGTAAGTGTTCTTGGGCGGATTTCCCATCCCTACCAGAGAATAGGATAAAGGGATTGGAAAGAGTTCTAGGCAAAGGATAAGTTTTATCAATCCATTCAGGGTATGGACTTAAGTCTTGTCTCTGTCTCCTACCCATCTGTTCGTCTAATATAGCCAGAACTTGAGCCATAGTCACAATCTGATCTCCTTGTGGACCTCTTGGGTTGCCCATGATTGGTTGAGCCCTATGAGGTGGGTACTAGTAATCTAGATCATCACATGGTTCTGGTGTAATATGTCCCATAGGAGATATACCCCTTCTACGATTAGGACGTACTTAGAACTGCTGTCTTTCTAGGTTATGTTGGTAAGTAGGCTGTTGACGATGACTACGCACATTACGCAAATTTGGATGTAATGCATCAACAGCAGTACCATTTTGGTAGCCATAATTAGGTTGGGAAGGGATGTAATCTTATCGATTACATCTAACTCCCTGACAAACATTATATAGAAGTTCTTCATTTTGATTGAAGTCTTCATAATCAGTCCCCATTTCTGGAGGAACCAATCTAAGTGGTTAGACATTAGTGCAATTGAGCCAGCTTGTTTCAGCCTCCATTCCTAAATGTTCGACCCTCCTAGACTGGTTCCTAACACCTCGAAGATCACCTTGGGTAGGATGATTTCTAGTTTGGCGTTGGGTGGAAGTTTGTGGATATGTAATTCTCAAGATCGGGGTTTGAAGGCTCTCCTCGTGTGTGGGAGTTAACCTGATTGGATCTGTTTGTATCTAGACTTTGTTCTAGGGCCTGTAGGAGTTGGTCATTCAGAACCTTATGTCTATCAACTAACGGTTCTAGTCGACGTGCAACTTCTTAGGCTACTTGTCTAGATAAAACCACATCGGTGGCACTTAGAGTCTTTCGAATTTCGAGGATAATTCTATCTACCTGGGCTGTCATAGCATCCCTAGAGTCTTCTATCATATTTCTAGTAATATCTGTAAAGACTCTAGCAGACTCTTGAGCAAGAGCTCTATATTGAGAGTCAAATTGATGTCAATGGCTTTCTCTAGCCTCAATTAAGAGTTGCCTAATGGTCTCAACATATCTAGAATGCATTTGATTCAAACAAACACGGATTGCACTAGACAAACGTGTGATCCTTAGAGGAACGTTATCAGTCCTATCTTCGGCTCTAATTGAGAAACTATCATCCTCAAGGTGAGTAGAATTAAGATGTTCTATCAGGGGTGTTTCCACTATCCTGTTATATGAAGATTTAGGGTTAGAACCCTCAATTCTTTCTTCAGGGTTATTAGGATGAGATTAAGTGGATTCTGGAGTTCTTTGCTCTTCTTTGGCACCTCTTCTTCTATTAGAACGAGTATTAGCCATTTCTTTAGAGTGTTTTCAACTTTGTGACAGTTTGGTTGCCAAAAACTTGTTGGTACAAAAAAGATTTTGCAAACAAGCAACGATGCCCCATCGCAAGTTGGTCTAGAACACCAAAGAGGTGATTCACTCTCCTAAAAGTCACTGGCCCTTAGCAATAAGGGTTACCCTCAAAATCAAAGGAACCTCGCTAACTTAAATGAGCACAAAACTATCAATGGCTCAGAAATAGTGTGCTAAATATAACTTAAATAACTTTAAAAGAGTTATAGAGAGACAAGTGGCCAAAATAAGACAAACAAACTCGAAGGAAACTATTTCATTTCATTGATGATAATAATTTCGGTCTTACACAAACTTTTATAGAAAGAAAAAGTAACAACAAGCTTAATTGAGGAAAAAAGAGAGGAATATCATCATCCTTCTTGCACTCAATGAGACAATAACAATGGAGGGTGTCTAGAACATAGAGTTTTCTTACCAAATAACTACCTAAAACTATGCCTAAGATCTAAGGATAAATTCTGATATTTGTTGTGTTGATGATTGATTGTTGATGTTCTCTTCGTCTGGTTGAAGCCTCTATTTATAGCCAAATGGAGCAGCAGTTATCTACCTTCGAATTTGAATTATCTTCTTAACCTCCAAATTGCTGGGAAACTTTTGAATTTGGCGCCTAGTATTAGGCGCTTCTTGAAGCTTCTAGAGTTTGCATCCCTTTGTTGGTTAAACTGATTATCCATTTCTTGAAGATGTAATGTAGTTTGATATCAGAGTTCTGAAGAGCTCTTCCCTCAAAAAAATTGAATTCTTATGTATTATTTTGTTATTCTTGGATGAAGTTTAGGAAGATGTATAGTATTACGTGTTTGTTATGTATGTTTTATGATGTGAATGCAAAAATGCTATTCAAAATTATTTATCTATTTATTCGGTTTTTACAATTTTTTTTGGTGTGGTTACAATTCTAGATGATTGAGAGTTGGTTGATTGGTTGCCAAACAAGCAATGGTAAAGTCTTTTTGATTTTCTTAGACTACTCCTAGAGTCCTAGACTAAGCAATCAATCAATATTATTTCACGAGGCTTAGAATGAGTTAAACCCATACCATGTGTTTGTTGTTAAGAATGTGGATTTAAAACCCATACCTCAAACTCATAAGGTATAGGGTTTAGAAACCTTAGGGGGGAGGTGGGTTGGCTCATTCCAACCCTTAGGTATCAAATCATTACATAAAATAAAAAATTTTGCCTATTAATTTTTTGTTCCTTCGGCTTCAGTCTTCTCTTCCAGATCGTCTTCTTCAGTCTTCTTCTTCCCAGGAAAATCTCTCCCCCCCTTTTGTTTTTCTTTTTTATTTCTTTGCCAATATTCAAAATTTGGGTTAATTTACGCTTTAACCTTAAGCTTTGGTCAAAATTATAGTGAAGAATATGTCATTAATTCATAAATTAGTGTTTGAGAATAAAGGGATTCCCTTGACCTCTCCACGACATAATAAACTTCAATAGGGACCAAAAACTTCTATATCCTACCTCTGTTACTTCTCTGGCTTGGGAAACTACTCATGATCCTGATATTATCTTGGAAAAATTGATAAGAAAAAACTGACTTTTTTTCAGTTTTCCACCGCTGATACCCCCTTTAGATAATCCAACAATAATTCCACATTTGAGGTCCATTTTCTCATATTGGGTCGCCATGACCTAAACTTGTTTGATTGTAAAAATAACCGTTGACTTTGTTAAAAAAATTAACATAAAAAACTCTCCTAGCCACCCCCATCCCGCCACCCCTCCCCCACCACCAAAAAACCCCATCTTCCCCACCCCAACCACCAAAACAACTCCCTCCCTCGAAAACAACCCCACTCCCCTCCACCACCCCGCAAAACCCCCCCTCTTGCCCCGAAAATACCCTACTCCCGCCGGAAAGAGGGGGGTACTGTTTTGCTGGGGTTGGGGAGGGAGTGGGGTTGTTTTCGAGGGAGGGGGTTGTTTTAGGTGGCTGGGGTGGGGAAGGTGGGGTTTTTCGGTGGTGCGGTAGGGGTGGCAGAGGGGGGGGTTGGCTGGGCCTGGAGGTTTTTTTTATTACAGTTAATTTTTTTATATAAATTTATTAAGACTTTAATTAAGAATTTATGTTTAAAATATATTTAATTTAGCTGTTGATCATGTAATTAGGAAAGATTCCCACAATTGCAGGTCACCAACAGGTGACGACCCATTATGAGCATATGTAGGTAAAAGGTGGGATTATCGCTGGATTATCTAAAGATGGCACCAGTAGTGAAAGACTGGACAAATGTCAGATTTTTCCTATTATCTATTAGTAATAGTAGCACTAGGAAACTACTCTAGGCGCTCGTCCGAACATGAGGTTACTCCCCCTAGCAGACAAGGCCTACTTGCCCGTGCAAAAGGCTTCTAGCCTGAGTAGTCTCGACGTGTGTAATCTCAATATTTTTCCTCTCTTTGCTCCATCCAAGCACAAGACAAGCTCACTAACGCATGTTTTGCTGCTGGTCCGAGCATGTTACATGTTTCACAAACTTTGTATGTTCTCATAATTCATAAAAACGTATAAATAAACTAAATAACACCTACATATTTATACTCGCATGGGTACCTACAAATATAATCCCTCCGTTTTTTTGTTTCCCACATTTACTGTAGTTCTAAATGTCAAGGAAGATGATGAGATGATTTTATGGTGGTCTTTTTTCAAAACGACCACCATAAGCCTCTAATTAGGTTATGTCCATTAACATGATAGGACATTGCCTTTCTTAATTTTTTAACTGGTTATGTCCTTAAACAGAAAATGAGATTACCATTATTTAATTTTGTTACATGTTTATTGATGGTAATGTCTTATTCTGTTAAAGGACGTAACCAGATAAATGATGAAATAAAAGACTTATGATAGTCTTATTTTTAAAAGACAACTATAAAATTTTCAAAGATGAGGTCATAGGCATGTGGGTTGGGACAACAATTAAGTAGTTTACTTGTTTTATAGTAAATGTGGTGATTAAAGGTGGTGAAAGGAATTTGTAAGGTACATGTAAGACCAAAAAGTGATAAAGTAGGGATCAAGGTAATACATATGGGAAAAGATGAAAAAGTAGGACAAAGAAAAAAAAACGGACAAAAACTGAAAGTAGGAAAAATAAAAAGAAACAAATAAAGGAAGTACATTGCTACATCGTGTTTCATTATTTTCTTGATTGATTATACCTTATGTGAAACTAGTAAAACAATAATTGACGAATTATGGTGGCCAAGTTTTAGTACTTGGTCGTTGTCAAGAGTAACCCTTATATACAAGGGTGCCACTATCTCACGCCTTGCTTTTTTTTTTTTTTTTTGCCCGGGAAATAAAATAATCATACACTCCGTCGTCCTTACAACTAAAATAATACGCATACATGTTTTTGAGCAAATACCTAACACATTAGTCCTATATTTACACTATAGTACCAAGTAGTACTTAGTATAGTGGAAAGGATTGTACCCTTCCAACCTCAAGGTTGGGGGTTCAATCTCCACTAGTGGCACTTTGAGGGTAGGGATTTCCCTTACCCTTCCCCCTACTCTCAAGTGCCTGACCCAATAGGACCCGAGCGGGGTCCGGACCACTTCTCCTTACCCAAAAAAATAGAAAAATTATCGGGAATAAGTCAACCTTTTCGCAGTCTTCTTTTAATAAGTCAAACTTTGAATAATCCTGTAATAAGTTAACGTTTTAAGGGTATTTGCTTTTAACAAGTCAAAACCGGTTTAAAAACACAAAAATGGTTGGGGATGGAAAGTAGAAGAAGAGAAGGAACACAATAATGAAAAATTAAAATTTAAGAAAAGCCTCATGTATTACCGGATGAATAATTTGTAAGTCATTTGACTTGTTAAAAGTTTAAGTAATTCAAAGTTAACTTATTCCGGGATTATCTAAAGTTTAACTTATTAAAAGAGACCACGAAAAGGTTGACTTATTCTTGACAATTTTTCCCAAAAAAAATAAAAATATTTACACTATAGTTCATTGCATCTTTGGGATCGAATGTGTTGACAAGGTAAAGAAACTATGACAATGCCACCAACCACTTCTTATAGCATAAGAGGACTTCCATATATATGTAACGTATAATTGACATTGTACATTAAACAATAGGAAGAAAAAAAATGTGTACATTCTATAGATATCATGATACAATAAGACTACGCAGGAGATAGGGGAGGACATGTTCCATCTCTCTTAAGCTCCTCATCAACATTCTATGCCAATAAAACAATTCTGGATCCATACCTTATATTTTAAACAAGCTTAGAGTGTATATTTCTACAACTGAACTTATCCTTGACATTGTATTTTACTTCAATGACAAAAAGGGAAAGCAACTACAATAATAAGATCAAAACCAAAGATATTTTTTGTTTTTTGTTTTTTCCATTTTACTCTTTTGGCTTTCACCCCTCTCAGCAAAGCTAAGGTGATTGGTTAATCAATCAGGGAGAACATGGAAAAAAAGTACTCCTGTCCAAGCTCACTCATAATATTGAGTTGGAGCAAGAAGATTGAAGAGGGTTAAGATTAGAGCGAAAACTAAAAGTAGCTAAGTATATGTTGCACAAACTTTTCATGGAAGTCGCGTATCTGTTTCAGAAAGGACATGTTTGTGTGTTTCGGGAAACTGTTTTTTATAGGAAGAATGTCATTGGTGGGATAGGTTAAAAGAAAGAAAAACAGAAGGGCTGTTAAATTGAGCAAAAAGATGAGCAAAGAGGAGGAAGATCCCAAAAGGCATCAACAGGATCATGAAGAAAATCGATATACTCACGAACCTCATTGTTGGATGTTGAAATCTCCTCCACTTGCATTTTCCCATTCTCCAAAAATTCCGCACTCAATGCCGGAGGAACTACTACATTCTCCGGCATTTGCGAGACAGACGCCACCTCTTGGCTAAGGCCTAAGGGTAACTTTTCCAAGCTAGGATTCAAGTGATCATAACCCTTAGCCATACCACATTGGGATAATGAAGAATAATCAACCATCTCATAGTTTCCGACAAAACCACTCAATTGGGGCTTATATACATCACCATACATCCTATTATCTTGTATATATTGGGCTTGGGAGCAAAAATTAACAAGACTTTTGTACCCATAATTACCACTATTAGTACTCATTAGGTTAAAATTATGGCTAGATGAAGTAGTGTCAAAATTGGGGGGAATTGCAATGGTATTGGTAGTTGATGAGGGTATTACTAAGGGATTATTAGCAACATGATTATCATGTTCAACGTAAGATTTTTGTGACTCTAAACTTTTGTTTTTGAGGAGATTTTTGATCCTAGAAGCAAGAGCGGAGTTAGGAGAAACATGAGTGACAACAAAATTGGTTCGGGTGTTTGACCCCCTAAGAAGGCAGGCAGCTTCATCATAAGCTCGAGCAGCCGCCTCCGCGGTCTCAAAAGTTCCGAGCCACATCCGTATCTTTTGAGTTGTATCTTTGATCTCCGCAACCCATCTCCCGCTCGGCCTTTGTCTCACCCCTACAAATTTGTTGTTTCCATTGCTTGATGATCTTCTTGATCTTCCTTTTAATTTTGTTACATTGTTTGTTGGAATAATACTCTTCACATTATTTGTTGCCATTTTCTCAATGAGTTGAAGTTTGAAGTTGTGGTTGTGGTTTTGTTGGAGTTGGATATTCATAGAAAAATAGCAAGGTTTGAACATAGTAGCAAAAAAAATAGAGGGATGAATTTAAAGGGGTGAAACAATGGAAGGAATAATGGGCTTGGTCTAGTTATTTGTTAGTATTAGTGGAGGACGACATGTTAACATGTCTTTCTTTGGTTGGTGATTGTAATTGTTCCCTTGGACCCTTCGTGAGGGTATTGTTATTTTAAGATATGCTAAGTTGACTACTATATGTTGAAATATAGTATTTTTTGGTATAGAACAATCATTAGTTAAAGAATAATGTGTTACTGCTTATGATGTCTTTGTCCTAATCCGAGTGATATGACTAAGTTGCCCTTAAAATGGCGCAAATAAGGTCAAATGATCATGGTATAATATCTTCCAGAGGTGTCATTTGGGTCGATTTTGGGTTGACTTCGTCTAATGTTGGGTGTCGTGCTAGACGAATTCGACTTTTCCTTTTAACCCAACCTAGTTGGTCTCGTCGAATATAAGCCGGATTGGAGCCGGATTATGATCCGGTTGGACCTTGTAATCATCATCTGGTTTGGGTGAAATAGACCTGGTTTCAAGTCAAGCTTTTACGGATTATATTGGGTTCGGTGGACTTTTAGTTTGTGCCAAATTAGGTTGGGTGGTTTTTGGGCATAGAGTCACTTCGGAATTTTTGATATCAGCTCGACTATGATTCGTTATGACTAGATTTCAAGTTGGGTCACTTCGATAATATGAGTTGATTATACACATACTATTTTAATTTTCAATAAAATTTTGGTTGGGGATTATCAGGCATATCAAGCGTGGCGATTCTTGAAAGTTTTTCATTATCGGGTGTTTAAGGGATCATTCTAGATCTATAGATTAGTTCTTGTTTCATTCTATATACATATAGCGTGCCATTAATTATCGTTGTAATATTGACGATGTACAACGTAAGTCATGAGATCGAATCATTTTCTGTATAGCATGCAATTATAATTTTTGCCAACAATTTAGTTGAAATTTTCTTATGGGGCTATCATTTTTTTTATCGACTTCGTGTTTGGTCATTGTTTCGATCGAGTTGTTATGGGTTGAGTAAGAACTATGTTCAAATGTAATTTGCAATAGTATTATAAAAATAAGCGATTATTATAAGTATTAGAATCAATACATATATCAAAAACATTATACGTCTTATAATATATATACACACACGAGAAAGAACAATGACGATGAATAAATAATAAAATATATATAGTATGCACTAAAAAATTGAAGGAAAAATTGGATCAAACAGTACAAACTATACGTTTGTTGCACAAAACAGCACCAATAAAAAAAGGTGTACAAAACAACACAAACTTTTTTTAATTGGTGCAAAAAACGACATAAGTGGGTTTTTAGCCTGAAATTCCCTATTTCCGGTGAATATTATTTTAGCCTGAGATACCCACGTTCAAACTCGTTAACGATAACAGTTCTGCTAACAGGCGCACATGTGCGCTACATAATAAATAATAATAATGATTTCGCTAACACGCGCCCTCGAGCGCTAACTAAGAAATATTCTTTTATATTAAACTACTCATAAAATTGATACTAAGTTGGGAATGTATCCACAATCATGTACAATGTCGTGGTATTAATATTAATGCTACTTAAATTTTCAATTTTACTCCTTATTATAGCCCAAAGGTTTATATATGTATCGTTTTCATCAAAAAGTGACATTGTATTCTTCTTATAATGTCGCTGGGAGCCCACCACCATTTATCTTTTATGATAAATAGTTGTTATTCAATTATTTTATTGTGAATTTGGGCTTCTTTGACATCTATTTATATAATTAGGAAGATTAGGGTCTATAATTATGAACAAAAAGATTAATACATTGATAAATAGATATTTTAATGAAAATGTGGGAATTTTCAAAGTTTGAAAAATAGCCTAATATCCGTTTTTATTTATAGAACGTAAAAAAATATTAACGCTGGAATAATGTTTTAAAAAAAATCACATTAAAAAGTCATTTTCATACCATCAAACGGTAATGCTAGTGTTGATTTTATAAATCAACCACCAATCTTCTCATCGTTCATCACCAAACTATCAAGTATGCGTGAGTAATTGCAAATGGCTGACCCAGGTGACACTTGTGACATTTTCATTGGGCAGTGACACTTTTCTTATACTTCCTTTGCAGCAAAATAAACGCAATAATTGTACTTTTGATACTATTAACAATTTGAATTTTGACCGTAATTTGTAACTTATACGTAAGGAAAAATATAGTCACCTGCTGTCTCGTTAGATTCGTCTTAACTTATAGTTTTTTATGATCTAATGTTTATAGTTTTCACAAATACATAATTAGAGATATTAATCTTTAATATTTTGTCTTGGCATGCGTGCCCAAGCAAAGTATTGCATTTATTTCGTTACGGAGAAAGTATAAAAAGGAACCAGCTTACGCTATGTGTAAGAGTGATGATTAATTACAAAAGAGAGTCCACGCCAATTGTCACAATTTGGTTGCTACCAGAAGTGGGAACTAACGCTTGGCAACAGGCTTTCCCATGATAGGAGAAGGGTCCAACGATCATGAGATTAGAGCCCATGACTCTGGATGTTCTAAGGATATCAAGTCTCACGTGGGCTTGGGTGGATTTGCAAGAGAAGAAAAGATATTGGCTTTGGACCTTTACAAAGCAAACCTTTGCTTTTGACAGCCTATATGCAGAACTTCCGGAAAAATAGGAAGGCCTCCGCGTGGCAAGTGGGAATGGGGCAATGAGAATAGTCACTTACTCTGATTTTGTAAGTACTTCCTCCTTTTTTATACTTGTATTATTGAGGTTAGGCACAAGAAATAAGGAGAGGAGAGAGATAGAGAGAGTGGAAAAATGGGACCCATGTGATTGAAGAGAGGTAGAGAGAAAATATTGCCATAAAAGGCAATAATGCAAATAATTTGCAATTGCCAAAAGTGGGAAATGATGCAAGTAAAAAAAACGGAGGAAGTATATTATAGTGTTGTGTTACAAATTTACAATAAATGCAGGGAGCTATGTCAGAAATTCCATGAAGTAAAGAAGATGAAGGATCAAACAAATTCAGCTAGGCTACAGACCTTTTGGCCAAAGTAGCAAGGAGTAGTGTGATTAGTTGTAATGTAACTAGGACTTTTCCTACTACCCTAGTTATCATCTGGACGCTAATAGGACGGATTGGAGAAACTCTTGGGTGGACCTGATCCTAGTGTAGACCATCTAACTTTTGATTGCTAAACCTTAACTTTTAGTAACAAAATTTAACTTTTTATCTATAACACGTAACTTTTGATTCAAGATCCTAACTTTTGATTGTTAAACATTAACTTTTAATTATAAAATCTTAACTTTTGAGTTTTGTACTGGATCTACAATAAATTTAGTGTAGACCCGATCTATATTAGCCTTAGCCGATGGATTGTATAAACTTTTTAACATTTAATGTCCTATCTTGCTGTATATTGATAGTTAGTTTGCCGTAACCGAAACCATCCTTTTTATTTGTCCCCCTTCTTTCTTGCAGAATATTGATACATTCGGACTAGTTTATTTATTTATGGAGTGGAGATACATCATAATTCATACATACAGGAGGCAAAGACTATAAGTGATTTACATAAAAGATTCTAGAAAGGCTTCATCATCTGCCAGGATAGAGCTTGTAATACTTAGTGTGGTCTTTTTGTACTTGAGGATACCCATGTCATTTTTTATTTCATTCACCATTTTGTACTCAGTAGTACCAACTTTAAGGGGTGGTGTTATAGTTGTGCATTTGGGTGTTGCTGCTTCTGCTTTATGAATTGCAGCAGAGATTGCATCCCAATCGTTCTGAAAATCTACCGATTTCTTTTTGAAGGCTGCTGTATTATCCCCTGCAATTATCCCTTGCTCCATAAATTTGAAACGCGCTGCCTCTGCAACCATTTGAATCGCGACAAGAAAGAATCTAGCCTCACCATTGCCCTGGTTTAGCTCTGCTTCTGATTTACCATACACATTTTTTATGCCGCCCTCTAGGTTCTTAATTCCTAATACAACGTTTAGTCTACTTACACCAGCAGCCGATTCAAGACTCTTATAGTTACCTCCAAATCGAGTTATTCTTTGTGTTGAACCAGGGAACAGGCTATTCTTGGCAGCTTGAGGAGCATCATTGAGGAAAGTGGCCCTATAATTTCCGTTATATTTTACGTTGTCTTGATAACCCCATACATATGAGTCTCTCGCGTCTATTCCTAAAGTCACCCATTGTTTCTCGCTTATTTTGAGGTCTACTAAAACATACTCTTGGCCTGTTAATGGGGTGCTTCGGGTTGATTGTATGCCGCAAGGCCTGGTGGGTGCTTCCACTGCGTTGCGCAGTCTTGTTAAGAAACTTGAGTATCCTGTAACACCGTTTTTTAGTTCAAATGTTAGGGTTGTGTAGCGGAGGTTTTGTTCCACTTCTTCATCTTTGGTTGTCGCTGATAATGGCACTACTATCACCATCATACACCACCAAATACATACTGTTGCTGCTAACACCTTCATGTTTTTCTTCTTATCACTCGAACTCCCCTGCACAATAATATACATCAAATGGAAATTCACCCTAGAGTAAATTAATCTAATTACTTCTAGAATGTAAACTTTAATAATAATTGGATTAAATAACTTCAGTATCCACAAAAATATAAGGCTAATTTCGCTAAAGCAATAGCACAGTAGAAGAGTTTCTAATAAGATGTTCCAAATAGAGGCTGACTTCTTTTTTTTTTTTGGTGCGAATGAGCCACAACACCGATACATATTACAAATGGGGGAAGGGGGGATTCGAACCCTTGACCTATTGTACAGATGCACTCAATTTTAACCACTAGGCCAAGACTTCATCGGTTCCAAATAGAGGCTGATGGCTTCCCCAATTCTAGGACTCTAAACGAGTTTTGGAGAGACCACGGAAAATAGGGGGTTTTAGGTCTAGAAAGAGGGTAAAAGATTTTAGGATAAAAATTATATCAAAGAAAATTTCTTTGCTATAAAACTTGAGTTCAAGCTTCAAAGTCGATTGAAAGAAAAAATTCATAAAACAAATCAACGAAGTTCAATCCATATAGTAGAACGAAGGGGAAAAAAGCATGAGAGAAATAGAGTAAAGAGAGAGCAGGATTATAAAAATATTGGTTTATACTACAACTTTTGTCCTACATTTAATACCATTTTTTTTTGGTGCTGGCTCATTTCCAAAAGTTGCAAATGATTAAATGAATAAAAAACATGGACGTAGAATTAGAAAATTGCACACAAAAAAAATATTGGAAAAAGGATGTTAATGTACAAGTATATTCGAGAACTTACGCAAATAGTTGAAAGGTGTGAGTGGATAAAGGGAAAATTGATAAGCAAAAGGATGTGTTGGAACTTAGGAAAGGATGGGTGTAATGTGCAGCGTCAAAACTAAGACCTCCTTTATAAAGGCAGAGTTGGCAAGTTACTATAGAATATACGATAAGAAATAAAAAAAATGAAGAACTCAAGGCTGGCAAATGTGGCTGTTCAAAAGCAGGTCTAGACCTGTAAAATGAACGAAATGATATCAGACCTAATTTGACTGGTTCGATCTCTGGGTTGCAAATTTATGTATTCTAGTTTCTGGTCGGGTTTATTTGTCAAGTTTGGACCAATCCGAACCTGTTTTTTTACTTATAATGCCATAAAATATTCTCATTAATTCCTTATGTTCGGATACTTGCTAAAGTTAAGGGAAATGCCGAATATTTAATGTTGTAAGAATGTGACTTGCTGGCAACTCGTTAAAACGACAAAAATTTAAAGGCTTTGAGCGTAGATCTATACAAAGTATATACTTCATATTTGTAACAATTATAGATCTAACCAAGTAACGCTTGGCGTAATGGTTAAGGGTATGGCCTAATGACTTCAAGGTCATGGGATTAAATCCTCCTAGGGGCATTTGAGGGTGGGGATTCCCTTACCATTCCCTTACTCCCAAATATCGAGTCCCGTAAATGCCAGATCAAGAAACTGTGCTAGTTGAGATCTGGTCAGGAGTCCACCACATTACGTTCACAAAAAAAAAACAATTATAGATCTAGTTGTTTCAGTTTTAGGTTTCTATCCTCTTCAACAAAAAAAAATGGTTTTAAGTGTGTATGGGTTGGTTTTCTCTTGGTGCATAGTCGGTCATAGGATAAAAATCATGTCCACACAATATAAAGAAGAGAGAGAGTCGGTTTATAGAAATTAAGGAGGTTTCAAATCAAAATTAATTGGTGATAGGTGGGTACTTTCATCCTTCTCGAAAAGCTCTCCTTGTATTTTTTAACAGAGACACTTACATATGGAATATCATGAGACTTTTTTTTAGGAAGGTAATGTGGTGGATCCCTGACCAGATCTCAACTAGCACAGTATCTTGATCTGGTATTTGCGGGGCCCGACACTTGGGAGTAGGGGGGAATGGTAAGGGAATCCCCATCCCCAAATGCCCCTAGTGGGATCTGATCCCATGACCTTCAAGTCATGAGATCAAACCCTTAACCACTAGGCCAAGCCAAGATTGGTTGGAATATCATGAGACTAAGAAGGCTATTCATTTCACAAAATATTGAATACAACTAGTATTTAGACCCAGGCGATGCTCTGGGTTTATTTGTATTATACGTTAGTACTTTAAGACAATTAAAATTTGGTATAGAAAGATGACATTTAAAGTTATAGATTAGTAGTTTTATTTATAAATGCAATTAAAATATTGTTTTTCATTGAAAACATATAATATCATTATTAGTAATCATGAAAGAAGCAACAACAATGTAGTGGTGCAATGGTTAGAACATTTCTCTCCCATACTCGAGGTCGCGAGTTCGAAACTCCTTATGGACAATTTGCATTTTATTATGAGAATGACGTTGATAAAGTGTTGTTGAAAAAAAGGGAGAGTGACACGTGGCGGATTGCAATCCGTGCTTACGCTTTTTAATATATATATAGATTGAGTTATCCCTTACCTTTATAATGGATTTATTGTAATTCGGATTAAACTACTTAAATTCAATTTGGTTATCCCTTACCTCTGTAATGGATTTATTATAATTTCGGACTAAACTACTTGGTACACAGATTTGACTCAGATTAAATCATCCAAGCCACCTTGTATTCATAGGCAGACTTGCCAGGAAGCTACAGCCTACAGAATAACAGAAAAATAGATCAAACTGATACCATGATGAACTAGCGGATCCCGAGTACTGGTAATAAATTATATGGGGTCTGCCTAGCAGACCTCCAGCTGGCAGCAGACCACTGGTCCTACCACTCCACGTCAGAGTACCAGGAGCAGAGCAGACCTCTTCAGGCAGACCACTCCGGATATAACCTCTAGGCAGGAGATTAATGAAAGCCTTGTTCACCTTAGCCCACTTCCAAAGAGGCCCACCTACTTTGCTAGGTCAGTTACAAGTCCATATCTTATATAAATACCCATGCCCATGCATGGGTAAGGTACGTTCAATCAAACACTCACAAAATACTTGCACTTGATACTCGTTTTCTCTCTATTAGAGATCTTGTGCTCAACTTGGACTGACTTAGGCATCGGAGAGGCGATCCTCGGAACCATCCCCGAGGTTTCTCCTTGTTTTGCAGGTAACCACCACAACGAAGGACGTTTGGGAGCCAACTTCCACCAAGTACCCACCACCACATACACTGTAGCTGTCTTGGACAGAAATAATTTGGCGCTAGAAGGAGGGGAAGAGTAGAAAAGCCCAATCTTCAACTTAGCAATGGTGGTTCCTACCTCAGAAACACTCGGTACCGACAGTTCAGGAGGAGAGAGCAACTCTCAACTGAGAGAAACAACCACGAGATCAACTAGAAGGGGTAGTGCTGCTACCACCAGGTCAGCTAAAAGGGATAGCACTGCTATCCACACTCGAGAAACTAGGCAGACCCAGCAGCCAAGCAGCTCAGTGGTCATGCCCACGCCTGAACAACTCCAAGCAGCCATCCACGTGCTGCAATCTGCCCAGCAGTATATGCAGACTGTTGGAGGCCAACTTGCTCGAAAGAGGAGGAGAACTAGAACACATGATTCAGTTCGAAGACACATGCGACTGTCATCTGAAGAGGAGGCAGCCACAGCAGAGCCCCTGTGCGGGTATAACAAGACAAACATCACTCCTACCCCGACGTCAGAGTATGGCTTATCTAGCCGCTCTGGACCTGGATACATCAAGAGGGGTTGGCAAGAGGACGAATGGGATATCGAGGTGATACAGGAAGAACACCCTAGCCTGTTCGAGGAACTGACACCCACAGGGTATACAGCAGGCTCAAGCCGGAAGTCGGTCCACAGAGGGAACCCAGGAGGCGCAGCCCAGGGGAAGCCCCGGCGCTGGATCAGGCGTAACGCAGGAGATGAAGAGGCCCTCTCTACGCCTGGAGCGGATCAATCAGAAGGCACGTCAGCCTGAGATTGGGGACAATAGCAGAGAAGGGCTCCGGCGATAATGGAGCCCCCACAGATCTCAGAGGACTCATATCCCACAAAGTTGGTTCCAGACCCATTGTTGTCTCACCAGCAGAAGAGATTAGGTCTCCTTCCAAATCTCCCTTCACACCTGAAATCATTGCGGCCAGAGTGTCGAAGGCGAAGCTCCCACTGAATCTCAAGTTTGAAGGGGAGGGAGACCCAAAGGAGCATGTGGCAGCCTTTGAAACCCACATGGAGCTAGGGAACTACAATGAGGCTACTTGGTGCAAACACTTCCCTGCCACTCTGGCAGGGATAGCTCAGACCTGGTTCAGAACTATCCCTCAAGGAACGATAGCCAACTTTGATGAACTGAAGAAGAGATTCAAAGAGCACTTCGTCAGTGGAAGCAGGAGAAGCAAGTCCACTCATGAGCTGCTATTGCTGAAGCAGACTCAGAATGAGAGTCTACGGGATTTCATAGGGAGGTTCAACAAAGAGCTGGTTCACATCCCAGAGCTGGAGCAGAAGCTCGCTCTGCACGCTCTGAGGAACGCCCTACCCCACATCAGTAAGTTCAGGGATGACTTAAAATGGGTCACCATGACGGAGCTCAGCGAAGCCCTGGCCCTGGCAGAAAAATACATAGCTGTCGAGGACTTCAACAAAGCCTCGACACCCGGAGCAGGCAGGCCTGCCAGGCAAGAAACCAGACAGAATGAGCAGCCCTTCATAGGAGGCAGGTTGAACTTTGGAGGCTCCAGGCCCCATCAGAGCAGTGGAAGAGAGAAGCAGAAGGAAGCAGAGAGGGAGGTGGACCGGCTGAGGGCCCAGGAAAAGTACAATAACTACAGCAACCTCAGCATGCCCAGGGCTGAGATCTTTCTGACCAACAGAGATGACAACAAGTGGCACAGACCACCTCCCACCAAGAAGAGAAGCCTAGGCCCCAACATGGCAGAGTTCTGCGCTTTCCATGAGGTGCCAGGCCACAGTACCGAAGACTGCATAAGTCTAAAAAATGATCTGAAAAGCCTGATCAGAAGAGGCTACTTTAAGGAGTACCTGGCCTGGAATCAGGGGATAAAGGAGAAGGAACAACAGAATGAAGGGCGAAAACTACAGGACAAGCGGGCGGAGATCAAGGAAGGAAAAAAGAAGACGATATATGTCATATTTGGCAGTTCTAGTTCGATGGGGGGAGAGAGGGCTCATCTGAGGCAGCTCACCCACCCCAACCTCTACTCCATCGACCAGCCAGAGCTGAGCCCAGATCTGCCAAATATGACTTTTACAGCAGAGGACTGCAAAGGCATCAGTTTTCCACACTCTGACCCTCTATTAGTCACTCTGGAGATTAGCAGTACGGATGTACGAAGAATACTGTTAGATGGCGAGAGCGCCGTGAATATCCTTTACAAGGATACCTTCGATAAAATGGAGCTGGACCGTTCAATGCTGAAACGAGGAGGAACTCCAATCGTCGGCTTCACAGGGAACTCCATCATCCCAGAGGGGAAAATACATCTGACTGTGACCACAGAGGGGCAAAATGGAGTGAAGAGAACTGTAGTGCAAGAGTTCCTGGTAGTAGACCTCCCATCACCGTACAACGCTCTGATGGGAAGGAAGTTTATTGAGGCAGTGCAGGGAATCCCGTCAACCCATCACCAGACCATGCTTTTCCTAAGCAGTACTAGTGAGGTATGTAGACTGAGGGGAGACCAGAGAGCAGCTAGGTCATGCAATCTGACCGCTCTGAAGAAGGATAAAAGACCTCCTCCTCCTGACCACTATGGGTCCAGGAGAAATAGGAGAAAGGAAAAAAAGGAAGGAAAGAAGAAAGAGGTTGAAGAAGCCAAGAAGGACCAGGCTGAAGAAGTCGGGAAGGAAGGAAAGGAAAGGCCGAAGAGGGCAAGGAAAGAAAGGAAGAATGTGCAGCTATCAGTGAGGTCGATGCCCGACCGGAAGCAGATCAAGAAGCAAATAAGCCTGAACCGGGGGAAGAGACCGAAGAGGTACTCTTGGGGCCGGAAGAAAGCAGAACAGTCAGAATAGGTAAAGACCTGGATCCTGAAACCAGAGTCAACCTAATCAGTCTGCTGAAAGAGAATGCAGATGTGTTCGCCTTCTCAGCAACTGAGATGCCTGGGGTAGACCCCGCCACCATCAACCACAAATTGAACACTGCCGCAGGGTACAGACCCGTAAAGCAGAAGAGGAGGAACTACTCTGCGGAGAAAAATAAAGCCATCGAGGAAGAGGTACAGAAGCTGCTCGAAGCAGGGTTCATAGAGCCCTGCAAATGTCCAGAATGGATGGCCAATGTGGTAATGGTAAAAAAGGCGAATGGGAGCTGGAGGATGTGTGTTGACTTCACAGACCTCAATAAAGTCTGCCCCAAGGACTGCTACCCCTTGCCAAGAATCGACCAGCTGGTAGACTCCACAAGTGGTCATGCTCTACTCAGCTTCATGGACGCATTCAGCGGATACCATCAGATCTTCATAGATCCTGCAGATAAAGAAAAGACGACATTTATCACCCCTATCGGGGTATTTTGTTATATCATGATGCCCTTCGGGCTGAAGAATGCAGGCGCCACCTATCAAAGACTTATGGATCAGGTCTTTGCAGGTCAGACGGGAAGGAATCTGGAGGTGTATGTGGATGACGTCATCACCAAAAGCAAAACTGAGGCTGACCACATAGCAGACCTGAAGGAGACCTTCGCCAATCTCCGTGAACACAGCATGAAACTGAATCCTAAAAAATGCGTGTTCGGAGTACGGTCAGGGAAATTTCTGGGCTATCTGGTCAGTGAAAGGGGGATTGATGCGAACCCCGACAAATTAAAAGCAGCTATGGATCTGCCAGAGCCTAAAAGCATCAGAGATATTCAGAGGCTGACAGGCAGAATGACAGCCCTGTCCAGATTCATAGCTCAGTCTGCAGAGAAAGCTCTCCTATTCTTCAAGATATTGAAGGGGAACAAAGAGTTCAAGTGGGAAGCAGAACAGAGGGAGGCATTCCATAAGCTGAAATCACACCTCTCTGGTCTGCCAACACTGGCAAGACCCAAGACAGGGGAGGCTCTCTTCCTGTACATTGTTGTTACTGCTGCAACTGTGAGTGCAGTAATGTTAAAAGAAGAAAACAAGAAGCAGCAGCCAGTGTACTTTGTGAGACACACCCTCACGGGTGCAGAAACACGCTACCCATTGATAGAAAAAGCGGCCTACGCAGTAGTGCTGGCCACCAGAAAGCTGAGGCTGTATTTTGACGCACATCCCGTCACTGTGCTGACAAATATGCCCTTGGAAAAGGCAATGGAGAAGGTAGACAAATCGGGGAGAATCATGAACTGGCCCTGGACCGCCTTGAAATTACGTTCGCCCCACGAACCTCCATCAAAGCACAAGCTCTGGCAGATTTCTTAGCAGAGTGTGCATACCAGGAAGCAGTAGGATAGCCCAGAGCCTGGGAAGTCTTTACAGATGGGTCTGCAACCATCAATGGCTTTGGGGCAGGCGTGGTCATCAGAACCCCGAAGGGAAAATCATCGAATACGCCTTGAAATTCTTATTTTCAGCGAACAATAATGAATCAGAGTACGAAGCGGCCATCGCTGGACTGCAACTTTGCCAGACTCCAGAAGCCAAGCACGTCCACCTCAAAATTGACTCTCAGTTGGTAACCAACCGAGTCAAGGGGGAGTATGAGGCTAAAGAGCCCACAATGCAAAGTTACTTGGCCAGGATGAGGTCTCTGATTTCAAATTTTGAAAGTTATAGAATTGAACAAGTGCCCAGAGCACAGGACGCCCAGGCAGATGTTCTGTCCAAATTGGGGAGCAACGGTCTGCAGGAGTTGAACAGATCTGTCCTGGTGGAAGTCAGACCCACCAGCGCAATCTGCGAGGATGCAGAGCGTGTCTTAGAGCTGGAGCATATGCCAGAGTGGATCAGGGAGATCGCGGAGTATAAGAAGACTGGTAAACTATCAGAGGGAAAAATGAAAGCAAGAAAGCTCAAGCTGACAGCATGCAGGTACTGCCTGATCGGGGACGAGCTATACAGGAATTCTTTCTCTCTGCCCCTACTCAAATGCGTAGGGCAGAGAGACGCAGACTACATACTGAGGGAGATCCATGAAGGTCTCTGCGGGCACCACATCGGACCAAGAGCTCTGGCCCACAAAGCTCTCAGAGCGGGTTATTATTGGCCCACAATAAAAGCTGACTCTGAAGCTCTCGTGAAAAAGTGTGACAACTGCCGGAAGTTCGCCCCAAACATCAAGCTGCCAGCAAACGACCTCAAGCCGATCTACAATCCTATCCCATTCGCCCAATGGAGACTGGACATCCTGGGACCCTTTACAACAGCCCAATATCAGAAGAGGTGGTTGATTGTGGGGGTAGACTACTTCACTAAGTGGATAGAGGAAGAAGCCCTATCCACCATCACAGAAGCAGCCGTCAGAACGTTCCTATGGCAGAGCATCATCACCAGATATGGGATCCCGAAGGCTTTCATCTTCGATCATGGGAGATAGTGTGACAATATGCCCCTGTCAGGGTGGCTGGAACAGTTTAGGATCAAATACGCTCTGTCTTCAGTCTGCAACCCTCAGTGCAATGATCAAGCCGAAGCCGCTAACAAGCAAATCCTGATAGGTCTGCAAAAGAAGCTAGAGGAGCAGAAAAGCAAATGGTTAGAGGAGCTACCCAACACTCTATGGTCAATCAAAACCACAGTCAAGGAGTCAACTGGGCAGACCCCCTTCCATCTGGTGTATGGCTTTGAGGCCGTCATGCTTGTTGAGATTGGATTTGAAAGTCTGAGAATAAGCCTATTTGAGCCAGGTCTGAACGATGAAGCTCTGAGAACAAATCTAGATCTGCTGGACGAACACAAAAATGAAGCCAGACTCAGAATGGAAGCCTACAAAGCCAGAATCAGCAGATACTATAACCGGAAAGTGAGGGCTAGGCCTCTGGAAGTAGGGGATCTGGTGCTCAGAAATGCAGCAGCTGTGCAGAAAGACAAAATACACGGAAAGCTGTCGGCTAAATGGGAAGGACCCTACCAGGTTAGTGAAGAGCTATACCCTAGAACCTACAGATTGAAAAGAATGGATGGGAGCGAACTGAAAAGCAACTGGAATGCCCGCCTACTGAAAAAATACTTCGTGTAACCCAAATTGTATCAAAAAACTCCTATGAATGAAAGGCCTTTGAGCCACCTTTTGCAAACTATACACTCTCTATTTCGCACTAAACCCCCATCCCCTTATCTGTTCTTTATAAAAAACAAAATGCCAAAATCAAACAGACCATCAGCAGACTGAGAAAAAATACCACAGTCTGGTAAAACAAAACAGGGTCTGAGCCAGAATGAAGGTCAAAGAGGCCTATCAGACGCAAAAACTGTCTATGAAGAAAGGGAGCAGCCAAAAGGTCAACTCTGTCCAGAGCCCATGAGGACCACAGAGTGATCAGATGCTAGCTCGACTTAGCGATGTCATAGACTTCTACCTCTAAACTTGCAGGGCCAAAGGCCCGAAAAGTAGCAAGGATAAGTCATAGACACCTAAGGTTAATGGGGATGGCAGAGTTCAAAAGAGCCAAGCGTACCCCGACATGAAAACGATGGCAGAGGGAATTAAAGGGCAAACCCCAAAACTCCCCAAAACCATCACGACTTAGGGCGTCAAAATACCTCCTACGCTCTGCTTATCGTTGGACCATCGTCACACATAAGACAGAGCAGAAGAGTAAAGGGCCCCTGAAGTCACAGCTCTGAGTAAAACTCACCCGCCACCGGGCCGAATAAACAAAAACGCTCGGATATACTACGTTGCCACACAACAAACTCAGCGTCAGAGCATAATGCCCTTGGACCTGCAAGGTACGCCAGGCTAAAGGGCAGCAGAGCACAAACACTTAGCAAAAATAAGAAGATTTGGCATGCACAAGATAGAAGAGACAAAAATCAATACCAGAATAACATAACTCGCATTTCTGGGAAATCATTGTATCTTACATAAAGGGTCTGGCTATAAACCAGATCAGAATGCTACAACACTACTACTATAACGGCGGCTACCTAACCAAAAGAAGGGAGCAAATACAGATGAAAAGGAAATGTTTGACTATTTAATTACAAATATTACAAGAGAAGTCAATTAGGGATATCATCGGAGGGCAAAAACGGAGGACTGCAGTCAGTTAAGCACAGGCTCCCAGCTCATCCACCTCAGCAGCTCAGACAGGATTCACAGGAAGACTGAGGCGAAGCGCGAGATAGCCGCCCGAGTTCCTATTGCTTAGGAACAAAGCTGCCATCCCCCGCAGAGCTCCCATTAGCTTGTTGCTCTGAACACTCTCCCTCTACAGGCAGAGAGTAGAGCAGCTCCAAGTCTCTGAGCTCCTGGGTGGCAGGAGGTTGCATGTACACCCCGCGGGCATAGGCCTCGTCAAAGGCGTCCCAATTGAACGAAGGCTGCAAATGCCAGAGGACCCTACGGACAGCTACCTTGCAATCCTCCCAATACTTGTTTCGGAACCCCTCCTCCATCTGTGCAGCCCGAGCCGCCTCTTCGGCTTTCAGCTGAGCTTCTCTCTCTGATAGCAGATTCGAGAACTCTGCCCCTAGGTCAGCCTCCCTCTGCCATCAGCCTGCACAGCAGAAAGCTAACCCTTAAGCTGCTCTTGCTCTTTCAACGAAGCCTGCAGCCTGGCCTCAGAGGTCTTCAGCTTCGTCTCCGCCACGAAAGCGCGAGACGACGCCTCACTCATCTGGAAAGAGAGCTTGGAATGTTCAGCCGTGATAGCCTCTGCTCGCCTCGCCATACCTTCCATGCGTTGGTTGGCGGTCCGCAAGGTATCGCGCTCCACAGTTATTGCGTCCTTCTCCTCCTCAGCAGTCTGGAGCGTAGCCACAACCAGGGAGTTGTGGGCTTTCAGCTTGGCATATTCCTGACTCTGCTGCGCCACTTGAGCTCTAAGCTGATGCAATTCAGGGAGATCCGCCTCTTGTCTGCCCAACCCTAAAGCATGGCAGAACTCCCCAATGAAGGTGCCGGCCCGCGTAGCCTATATTCTAGGAAAAACATATCAGAAGGAATTCAAAAGAGTCAGAAGCAGATAACTAGGAAAAAGACAGACTACTCACCAAAGGAACGTCCTAAACGACGTATTCCGGTGAAAAGCGACCAGCCAAAAGCTTCAACCACTTACTGGGGTCAGGGAAGGCCACGGACATCTGCTCCTGCCCCTGAGCCTCATGCTGGTCATCCACCGATCCCCTCTGCAGAGAACCTGAGCCAAAGGAAAAACCAGTAAGTTCCACAGAAGGGAAAGAGTCGGAATTGAGGTCGGGTAAGGGGTACGCACCTTTGGTGACTTGTTCAACCTCAACATCAATGATCTGAGGGGGGTCAGCAGGAAGACGAGTTTTCTTTTGAGGGGGAGCTCCGTCCTCACTCTGCCTCTCTGCTTGACTCTTCGAGGAATGCGAAGAGACCTCAGACTCAACTATAATCTTCTGAACAATCTCAGCAGGAACCTCAGTCCTACCTGCAATTGGAACAGGGGTCTGAGGAACCTCAGCAGACTGCACCTTCTTAGCTCGCAACTGCTTCTGAAAAAGGCAAAAGATAACAACATTATCAGTAAAGCAGGACACACATCAAATTGAAAGCTGGAAGACGGAAGAAAGGAGAAGAAAACACTAACCAGGCGGGCCAATTGCTCAGGAGTTGGAGCCAGGGTCTGCTTGAAACCCCTAGGAGGAGGAGCAGCCTTCCTTCCACGAGGAGTAGGTTTCTGAACAGGAGGAGACACGACAATCTCCACTACCGAGATGGAAGTGGAACTCTGCTGTGCCACCTTCGCATGCTGAAGAGGCTCCAACACCTCTCCCCGGCTGGTCTGAGCAGACGTAGGCGTAGCCTGCCCAGTGGGACCTAGCAAACCAAAAACAATTCAAAAAGGTCAAGAACATTCAAGTGAAGATAAAAAGAGAAGAAAGAAAATCATGGGTCTGAAGAAGACACATACCTGATGCAGTCTAGCCCTCTGCAGTCTAAGTCGTGGCAGTCTGAGCGTTTTCTGTCTCAGTCCTGTCAGACTCGGTCATCGCTTGGTGAGACTCCTGACCAGTTTCACCCATGGGAGAAATTTCTTCCTTGGTCCTGTCGGACTCTGTCATAGTTTGGCCAGGCTCTCCCACTGGCACTTCCTCCACCACAAGTGGATCTGAAAACAAGTAGAACAGATAAGGAGTTTGCAGACTGATTATAAACAAGTAGAAAGAGCAGAGCGATCATCGTAAACATTACCTGTCTGTACAGGAGGGAGCTGTTGTAGAGGTTCAACAACCAGAACATTCCCCTGCAGAGTGCTGGCTCCCTCTGCATCACCATCATCATCGTCATCATCGTCCTCCGGTAAATTCACAGCACGCCGGGAACGACGAGTCTGTAAAGGTTCAGCCGTCGCCTCCTCCTCATCACCAGATTCGATCTCGGTGATAGTGACAGAAGGGCCAGGCGACGGCCGAGACACCCCGTGTGCCTATCCACAAGCTCCGGACGCTTGGTCACGAGAGAAGGGTGGTCCAGGGGGGTAGTGTTGATCTCCTTGACAAAATCCGGGACGGAGTAGGTCCCCAGATCCGGTATCGGGCGATATCGACGACACACCGAGGATTCACTCAGACCCAACTCCATGGGGATAGCAGACCCCAGAGTCTCTACAGAGTATTAGGAAATTCATCAGCAACTACAAATCAGATAACAGACAGAAAATAATGGAAAAGGGCAGAGCGTATTTGTGAGCTCAGGACCCACCCATAATCAGAGCGCGAGCTATCTTTCTGCATGGAGCTGCAGAACAGCACAAAAAATGAGTGCCATGGGGCACAGCAGAATGGAAAGTAAAAATACAAAAGACAAAAGGCTGGCAAAGCACTTACCAGTAGTGTAATCCGGTGACAGCTTGCCTATCCTCAGGAAGGCATTCTGACACATCACATAGTGATGCGACAGCCAATACTTAGGAAGAAACTGCTTCCCGTGAGCAGGTCCCTTGGGTTTGGACTTGAAGTAGTAGTAAGCTACCCTCTCGTCCCAGTTTAGAACATGGGGGTCCTTCTGCTTTTGAAACTCAGGCTCCACAGGGCGCAGAGGAGCCCTGAATTGATAAGGATGCCCCGCCTCCGTCGGTATTCTAACAAAGACGAAACTATCCCGCCAATCCTTCAGAGTGAGATCAACAGGATAGACCGTCAAGTGGTTGGTTCGTACCGAACCTGTGAAGTAACCATATTCCCCCCTGCCTCTTGAAATGAAACAGACACTTGAAGAGGTTCATGGTCAAGGGGAAGTCCAAAGCTTCACAGACCCAAATGAACCCCAGAATTTTCTTCAAAGACTGGGGGTTAACTTGGCAGAGCGCCATTCTGTATTCGCAGAGGACCCACTCCAGAAACCAATGGATGGGGACCTGAGCCCAAACTCCAGCTGCTTAAAATACACGACAGTGTACCCCTCTGGTACATCTGCCAAGCTCTGGCCCTGCTTGAGAACTATCACCCAAGACCCACGAAGCGGCTTGATCTCCGCAGCAATTTCAATGTAATAAGCAGCATGCGCCCGTTTGAACGCATCTGCAGATTTTTTAGCCAAATACGGCTTGCCCTTGCTGTCATATAGGGCAGTGAGTTCCATCTTATGCCTACTGTAGGACCACTTGATGCGGGGCAGAGAGGGCTTGAATTTATAATTAGGAGGGGACATGTTGGTCTCATGGCCCAAAGCCTCCCGGCGCAAGCCGTCCCAGGGATCGAAGATAGCCCACTCCTCTGGAACCACCTCGTCCTTACATCGAGGGAGATTCATCTTCAAGAATGGAGACTGAGTATCCATCGGATAAGGTTTGTCTGGTTCAGACGAAGAAGTAGACACCACGCCCTTTCCACGGGATGCGGCAGACTGAGAGGTAGACATTCTGCACAACACAGGAGGCAGAAGACAAAACATCAGACTTAAAGTCACAATACAAAATAGTCTGGCACCTCAGACCTACAGACTGAGCCACCAGACTGGGTGGCAAGGATATGTATGGTATGAGAAGATCAGAGATAGCCAAGAAATAGGATATTTTCTTGGTTTTCTTTCAAAAAGATACATGCAGAGTAGTCTGGCACCTCAGACCTACAGACTGAGCCACCAGACTGGGGGGCAAGGATATGTATGGTAGGTGAAGATCATAGATAGCTAAGAAATAGGATATTTTCTTGCAAACGATACAAACAGAACAATGAAGGCATATCACAAAGATCTACAGCCCAGCAAATAAGGAGGATAACAGGGTAAACAAAGCAAACCCTAAAATCCCACAGACAACAGTCAAGCAGATAGGCAGAGCAGAGCTCAGCTGAAGAAGCAGAGCAGAGCCTACCACCCAGAACAACAAAGTGGAAGTGAAACAACACCAAACACACAAGAAGCAAGCAAATAAACAGTCGCATATGAAGGTCAAAGAAAGGCAAACCCTAATTCCCAAAACACAGGAAAATAAGTGTGCACAGAGGAAAAAAGGGAAAAACACATAGACACAAAGAAAAACCCATAGACACAAAGAAAAACCACACCCAAACCATTCAAGAGGAACGAATCAAGAGTAGATCTCGAAAAAAGAGTTACCTAGATGAAGAACGGAAGATGCTGAGAAACGAAAAACGAAGACAACAGACGCGAAGTACCAATACTCCAAATTGATGACCAAACACAGGCAAATCCCAGGAAAATCGAACGAAATCACTCGAAAATAGCTGGGGCAAGAGGAGATTCTTGGAGAACAACAGGAAAAACTATGAGCAAAGGGTTCGAAAGAGAAGAGAGTGAAAAGTTCTACAAGGGGTTGATTCAGCCTTTAAATAGGCAAATTACATCCACTCAACATTAATTTCCCATCATTACATTCCTTGGGAACCCCAAGAGTCACATCAATTCAATTCGATTCAAAATGAATTAATGATCCTTGTTCAACACCCCAACCGATTGGGCGGGAAAAATAGAAACACTCTGAAGTCTGTGAAGAGCAACTATCAGAGAGCCACCTATCAGTCTGCGAAGAGCAGAACGCCAGACCAAAACAAACGTACCCAGCATATCGCAAACTGCAAATACTGGGTCCGGGGGGCAAATTGTATGGGGTCTGCCTAGCAGACCCCCAGCTGGCAGCAGACCACTGGTCCTGCCACTCCACGTCAGAGTACCAGGAGCAGAGCAGACCTCTTCAGGCAAACCGCTCCGGATATAACCTCTAGGCAGGAGATTAATGAAAGCCTTGTTCACCTTGACGCACTTCCAAAGAGGCCCACCTACTTTGCTAGGTCAGTTACAAGTCCATATCTCATATAAATACCCATGGCCACGCATGGGTAAGGTACGTTCAATCAAACACTCACAAAATACTTGCACTTGATACTCGTTTTCTCTCTATTAGAGATCTTGTGCTCAACTTGGACTGACTTAGGCATCGGAGAGGCGATCCTCGGAACCACCCCCGAGGTTTCTCCTTGTTTTGCAGGTAACCACCACCACGAAAGACGTATGGGAGCCACGTTCCACCAAGTACCCACCATTACATACATTGTAGCTGTCTTAGACAGAAACACAAATTATATTGATATATTGTTGTTGTCTTCATCAATAAATGGATTGGTTATGAGAGAAAGATGCTTTTCAGTTTTCACTACCTGCCCTGTTTGAATATTATTGTGTACTCCGTACTTGAGAAGTGAGAACGTGTTAATTTAGAAAAAGGAGATTGAGGCCCATTAGGCCATTATTGAGGTAAAGATTAATGATGGGTACGGCACCATCATATTACTAAGGTTGATGACGACAATTTTGTCATTCTCTTGTTGATGAAGTGTTTCTTTAGTCGCCTTGTTAGATTAATTTTTTCTTTTTGTTGTGTGGAACTCAGTGAAAAATTTTCCCCGATCTCAAATTGAGAACCAATTACTTGAATATATAAAGAGGGTATAAATATGTTTATTTACGAAGTACGTGGTTGTTTCACTCCAATCTATGGTACGACTAACTTATTTTTATTTGTTGGAAATTGACGGGACAACAAAATATATTATAGTATATGAATATCGAAAGCACAACATACATCACAAAAATATACACGAGAGAACAGAATATCAGACAAAATGATTTTCGTGGAAAAACCCTCCACTATGATGGTAAAAACCCACTACATCTTAACTATTAGCAACAATGAGAGTTATGTTAATATAAGTCAATACCAATTGCTTTATCATATAAGCCACACATAAGCTACTTGGGATTTTTATGTAGAAGTTATACTAATAATACAGATAGGAAGCCACCACACGCATACATACAACAACACGTACGATAATAAGCATGTGGAGAAAAAATGTCACAAGTTAGTGATAGGAGGCTCATTGAACAAGTCAAGCATTGGGAAGAAAAAAAGTTCATGTTGCAACATTTTGGAAATTTATAACAATGAGTTGTTTTTGAGCTTAAGCGAGACGAATATAGTATTATAAAGCTTATGAATAGACTTATAAATGAGCTGTTTTCGAGCTTAAACGAGAATGTAAGATAAACGAGCTTTAAAATTTCGTTCAAGCTTGTTCGTTTAGTTTTCGAATGAGCTTTCACCGAATTTTTATCGAGCTTATTCACGAATTGTTCGTGAACATAATGGCTCAGTTGCAACCCTACTTGCCTTCATTAACATTTCTCTTATGCCTTTTGCTTTATATTTGGTTTACAACTTCATTGATTATATTTCATTTTGCTTCTGTGATTCCCTTTATGTGTTTGGTCCGTTTTACTTTCCAAAACTTTCCATCTCTTAGGCAATATTCATAAGTGTTCTTAAACTGTTAGGCAATAGTCATGTACTCATGTCTACCCCGCACTTGATTGACAAAAAGGTTGTGGTAAGAGAACTAATCATGGTATATATTGGACTCCCCCTTTGCTCCCATATGAGAGGCCCATTGATTAGTAGAGGAACCTCCTCAATTTTTGAGGTGCCCTTCCCATTGGAACCCTTTTCAAATAAAAAGTGAAGGACAATTGAACATGTGGCTTTAAATTAGTTAATTAAAAAAATGTTAGTGATGGAGGATAGGAAAAGTAGGAGAGAGAAAAGGTAGCGGGTAAAAAAAGTAGAAAAGAGGGGGTAAATGAAGAACTACATGAATGGAGATATGTAATTGTAAATTGGGAAAAATAGAGGAAAAAGTGGGTGGTAAATGATCTAAAGGAATGAGGTGAAGAGAGAGAAATTTAGGGAGGCCCTATAAATGTGATTTTTACTAAGGGAAGTGTTTAACTCACATCACGACTATTCACATAAGTTTGTTCGTGTTGCTCATACTAGCAGTTGTTCCTACATTTTTCCTTGAATTTGTTATTTAGTGCTTCGAATGAGCAAGCATGTTGTATGGGTTTATTGCTCCGTGTTTTGGTTGAGGCCCGTGTTTAGCCTATTTCATTTAGGTTATTAAAAAGAATATTATAAAAACCTTCTGATAGTTTTAATTTCTGCCTCCATATTTATTATATTAAAGATATATTAGGATACTAAGATGTTATAATTATCTTTAGGATACATTAGTATTTAGGATATAATATTATCTTAGAGGAAATATTATTTTGTGATTTATTTCCACATATTAGATTAATATTAGGAATAAGATATATTTAGAGATAGCTTTCTTCTAGGAGTCCCTTTATACTCCTATATATTTATAGTCTTTGTTCATTATTAAACACATATTAATAAATCATATTATTTTTCGCCTCTCATAAACTTATCATGGAATCAAGAGCACACGAATATGTAATTCGTTTATCATGAAAAAAAAAATTCATTTCGTGCGCATCAGTATGTTAGAGAGTTGAATGTTTTTCCCCCCAAAACTTCTATCTTTGGTTTTTATCAAGTGGGACTGCATCAAGACTTCCTTACTAGTTACTAGTATTTTTCATTTATGTTGATCCACATTATATCAGAAGCAAACTACCCCCACTTTTACAAATCCTGCGGACGTTGAGGATTTTATTTTTTAATTTTTTTGAAAAAAGGACTCACCTTGTGCCGTGAGACAAGGATTCATTGGTTCTCCATGTGTCGTGAGACATGGATTTATATTACGACTCTCCTTGTGTTGTGAAACAAGGGTTTACTCTGATTTGAGCATAGTTTTGCTCTAGAAAACAACATCTTGTTTGATGTTTGTTCATTAATTTGGCGAGTGGTTCGAAAAGAATGACGTTTCTGAACTGAGATATGACAGGTTCGAAAAAAATGGCTATCCTGTTCTGGTGATATTAATGGGTTCAACAAAAATGTTGTTCAGTTATACTACAAATTAGAGGATTCAAAACGAATGGCGTTCCCCAATTTTTCTCAAGGAAATTAAAACAAAAATTTTGAAGACGACAACACCAGTTTAGTGTATCGACTTCAACGAAAAAAAGTTTCAGTTCATCAGATTGTTCTGCAACTATTATTGATTTTTTTTTCTCCAATCACAACGTTCTTGTTACTGTCATTGCGATTGCATGAGGGTATTACTGTTTTAAAGATATATTAGGATACTAAGATATTATAAATATCTTTAGGATTTATTAGTAGTTATGATATAATATTATCTTAGAAGAAATATTTTCTTATGATTTATTTCCACATATTAGATTAATATTAAGAATAAGATATACTTAGAGATAGCTTCCTTCTAGGAGTCGCTTTATACTCCAATATATATTGTAGTCTTTGTTCATTATTAAACACATATTAATAAATCATATTGTTTCTCTCCTCACATAAACTAATCGATATTTGTAGTAAATCATGTTAAATATGGTGTTGTTTCTTTGTTGTTTGATTTCAGTACAAAAAAGCTAAATATTAGTAGGTACCATTATATCATGTTACAAGGCCGTCTAAGGCCATGTGCAGGGTGAGCAACCACACAGGGCCCCAAAATTTTAGGCCTAATTTACTAAATTTTCACCAAAAGTAAAAAAAAAACCTATTTACTGCATCTTGACGCGTGAGACAATAAATACTAACTTGCAGCAGCATCCTTTCCTCAGTCAACTTTCATTTTCAATCATAAACTGCCTTTCAATTCCCAACACCAAACTCCATACTAAATATCCATTTACTTCTGACCTTCTCCATGAAACCATGCTCCTCTCTTTCTTTTCTCCATGCTCAAGCTTTACATTTTTCTATCAAAAACAATTGAACAACCTTAATTTTTCTATATGATTAGCCGTTTGTGAGTTTACCCATCAATTTCTATGTAACATGTCTTGAATTTTGTTTGGAAAAAAAAACTTCTATGTATTATATGAAAGTTTGATTTTGAATCAATATATATAACGATATTTTTTTTAACCTTATAGGGTCTTATATTAATTTAGAACTGGACCCCAAATTATACAAGACGGCCCTATCATGTTAATTAATGTAAGATAATCTTATTAATACCTTGAACAGATCGGATTTCGTACTTAAGCTTGCAACGTGCTCTGCGTCAACAAGATGTAAAATTATGGATTTTTGTGGTTATCTCCTAATTATTGTCGTATGCAATAGTCCCACCGTTTTAGGTAGTATTATTAAGGAAGAGCTCTTTTCTCGATTTGTTTGATTCAATTTAAAATAGTTTTTTATACAAAATTCCCGAGCATTTATGCTGGAGTGATGTCTTGGTGTTCTTATGTGTTACAATATAGTATTTAAACTTAATTTTTGTCATTTTGCTAGCGTGTAGAAATCTATTCAAAAAAAATATATATCATCTCATTTATAATATGGGTTTAGATATAACTTGACTCTTATTTTATATTTATGATCATAATTTTGAAATTTGATGAAATAACCAATTATAGCTAATATGGTAGGGTACGGTGATAGTTAGATCACTTTCGTTCATATTTAAGGTTAACAGTTCGAGTATATATTCATATCGGCAATATATATGTAGTTTCTTCAAATTACGAAACAACGTGGATAAAATATTCTGACATGCTTTTTATTAACATATACTTTTGTTACGCAACTAAGCAATAGGTATATGCATCTTTGTAGGGCTTTGAACCACATCTTGAAAACTACTTCCTCCATCCTATAAACCTTATATTTCTTTTCAAATTGTTGTCCCAAATATAAAATATTCATTTCTCCAAATATATGTACCTATAATAGAAACATGTTTATATACGCGACTCATACTTTATGGCATTAGAAACAAATAAAGCTCTTTTGAAAGTCAACAATCACGATTGTTTTATCGTTATAAAAACTATCGGATTCACCAACACCAAATTCATAAATTGCGTGCATTAGATAGATAAAATATTATTAAGAATCCATTCCACACATATTTGGATTGTTGGCAGGCCCTGTCTCTAAAAATACATTGTATTATTTAGTCATACATATCCAAAAATAACTTTGCTTCATAAAATTATTGAAATAGGGCTTTGTCCCCAATCTGATTATATGAGTTGGTACTAGTGAAATTACTTGCTTAACCAATAATACTATACGTCTAATCATATATAATGGAATTATATGGATCTATTATATAAGGAAGAGGGTGTGGACACTAAAAAAGAAAAAAAATTAACTTTTTTTTACTAATTGGATAATTAATCGTTTCACTAATTAAATTTTTTAACCATTTTTGCATGCATCACGTGCATTGGACACTACTTTACATATATTCTAACACACCCCCTCAATCGAAGCTGGAGGAGATCAGATGTTGAGTGAAGTCTTTAAAGAGTATCAATGGAAGACCCTGAGTAAAAATGTCACTAATTTGATAGAGGGATAGGACATGTAAGATGCGCACCTCGTCATGTGCCACATTCTCACGCACAAAATGAATGTCCATTTCAATATGCTTGGTCCGTTGAGTTGAACTGGATTACCAGACATATATATCGCACTCACATTATTAGAATACACCAACATTGCCTTTATACTAGGACAATGAAGTTTGATAAGCAGATTTCGTAACCAACACGATTCGGAAACCACAATGGCCAATCCCTATACTCAGACTCAGCGTTGGAACGAGACAGAGTAGACTATCGTTTTGAAGACTGGGAGAGTAAATCGTCACCAAGACAAATACAATAATCAGACGTGGGTTGTTTAGTGTCGGAGCAACCACCCCAATCAGCATCAGTATGTGAAATGAGGGTAAAAGTGGAAGATGGATACAAGTGTAGACCATGATGAAGTGTGCCCTTAAAGTATCTGACAATACGACTTTTCAGTGGATGCATATGTTCCTCCAAAGGCTGATGCATGAATAAACAAATTTGTTGAACAACATAAGAGATGTCAGGTATAGTGAATGTTAAATACTAAAGAGCACATGAAGACTCCGATATAGAGAAGGATCGGAGCACGAATGCTTATATTGAGCACTGAGCTTCAATTTAGTATCAACTAGAGTAGAAGAAGGCTTAGAATTGCAGACATGACTACCCGTACAATAAAAACCTCAACATATTTACGCTTTGATAGGAAGAAACCACCTGCATGACGAGTAACATACAACAATGCCCAAATATAACTTAAGGGCCCCAAGTCTTTTATGGTAAACTGAAAACTAAGGAGAGACGTGATAGACTTGTGGAGAGTATAGCAGATGAGGTAGTTAATATGATAGCATCTACATAGAGGAGAATATAAGCTATATTTTTACCTCTTCGATAGATGAACAAGGAATGATCAGACTTACTGTTGTGAAAACCATATGAGTAACATAAATAACAAATATGTGATACCAAACCCTAGGGCCTTGTTTTAATCCATAGAGAGACTTCTTGAGAAAACACACATGATTCGGAAAATTTGTATCCCGATAGCCCAATGGTTAATGCATATAGACAATTTCTTTTAGCTCACTGTGGAGAAAAGCATTTTTAACGTCCAACTTATGAAGAGACCACCCTTAGATAAAGTCAGATTAAGGACAGTCCGAATAGTAGCTAGTTTGACCACACGACTAAAGGTTTTGCTATAATCAATGTCAACCTATTTTGTCTTATCATCACCTAAAAGACGAGCTTTATGCCTCTCAAAGGAACCATCAAACCTTTATTTATGAGTAAAATCCACATAAAACAAATAATATTAGCATGAAGGGGACGGGGCACCAACTCCAAGTCTTATTCTCAATAAGAGCATTAAAATCATCGTTCATAGCCAGTTTCCAATTCAGGTCACGAAGAGTCGACATAGGATTACGAGGAAGACGAGAACGACTAACATGAGTGTGAAAAGAGGTGATGTTCTTTGGCTTGTATATTCCATTTTGGCTACGTGTGACCGGTCGGAAGGAGGAGAGTATTTTTGGGCTGTTGGTGGATGAATGTAAGGCTGTTGGGTTGGATTTGGCGACGGTAATGGGTCGTGAGTACCGCCTGAGGAAGATGAGTTATGTGAACCAAGAGAAGAGGAGACGGGAGAGGATTCACGTGCAATCATGGGTGGTTTGGCACGCATAGGCCTAAGCAAAGGAGGTAGAAGACCCCATTGGCGAGAAGGTGGGGACGCACGAAGGATTATGGGCCTAAGCGACTAAGGAGGGAGGGGCTTGGGGTCACGAGGTCACCATTTCAAAAGGCAATCTTAACATCCATTTGATGTATTATTGTTAGGTTATGTATAACAGCCAAAGCAATCAAGGTTCTTAGGGTATTAACAATGTTAACAACAGAAGAATATGCATTTATCAAAATAGTCTACTTTTCCCATTGAGTGAAACCTCTCACAAATAGTCTTGCTTGATACTTATCAATTGAACCATCATGCTTTAAATTCTTCTTGAAGATCCATTCGTTTGAGATAGGCTTATAACCTCTAGGAAGGTCTGTTAATTCCCAGGTGTTGTTGCACATAATAGTATCTAGCTCACTATCTAAGGCTTCTTTCGAAAATACAGCATCAACAAATTTCATAGCCTCACTATAGGTTCTAGGGTCCTCTTCTAAGATAAATACATACACTGAATTCACATTCATTGCACAAATTTTAGTAAGAAAGGAAGTAACAAAGTCAAAAACAAAACTACTTTCCTTTCTTGATCATTTACTCCTCCTAGGTCAATTCTTCATCAACAAGTTGTCACTAGAGGACTAGTGATAGAAAATGCAAGATCAAAAGTAGAAGAACATGAAGCAATAGTAGAACATTTCAAAGGAAAAACATGTCCAAAGAATTCAACATCTCTTGACTCAATAATTTTGAACACAAAGCATAAGAGCCTCCAGCATCCTTAATAAATATATAAGCAACACTATGAAAAATAAAACCAATGAAAATAGCATCACATGTAGGGATGTTCATTTTGGATTATCCGATCCGAAATTTTAGGATCTCTGAAAGTGTGATCAGAATCCGATTCGATTTTTTCGGAAAAAAGTTTAAAATCAAATTTATTTAGTGAAAAAATAACGGATATTTTGGTTCGGATCGAGTTTTTCGAATATTGAAAAATATCCGATTTTTAAGCATATTTCGATTATCCGAAAATGCTAAAATGGTGATCCGTACCCAATCTGAAACACTATATTTCGGATTGAATCGACCAAATCGCTAATCGGATATTATGAAAACCCCTAATCACGGGTCTAAGTTTGCCTCGGGCCAAAAGATACTACCTGCCTAGAGGTGTCAAAAGCTGACCCGACTCGATTACCAGACCCGATTTGACCCGGACCCGAGCCCGATTCGATCCGAGAATTGCATACCCGAAACCCGACCTGGTCCCGAGCCGAAATATACCCGACACTAATATGACCTGATATGACCCGACTCGAAACCCGACCCGGACCAACCCGTAGTCAACCCGTACCGGATCAGCCCGATAGTCAGTCACCCGAACCCGACCCGGACCGACCTGAAACCTACCCGAAACCCGCTTCAACCCGAAGAATACCCAAAAAGGCCCGACCCGTGTTTGACCCGACCCAATAAAATCCATCGACCCGACCTATTTTGGACCTCATATAGTTTTTTATTGCCTGTGTCCCAAGTTAAAGACAACACTTTCCCTTTCTGGCTCTTCCTATTTAGAGGCAACACTTCTATATACGGCAATAAACACACTATTTTTTTAATGTTTCTCACGCCACAAGTAGAGCTGTCAATTTGGTTGAAAAGTGTTGGGTTGAACTGCTAACTGAACCGAAACGGAACTGAATAAACCGAATCAAAAACGACCAGTAATTGATTTTATTTCACACAATATATTTATAAGAAAAATATTGATTTTGTTGATTTGTTAGAGAAATTGAAAAATAGAGCTCAAACTGTAATTGTGATAGCTTTATTACTCTCTCAATATCTTCTTAATATGATAATTTTTAAATAAAAAATTAAATAAAATTTTGGTCTCCACGACTAACGCTATGGAAAACCTTAGTGCCTCTAATTGGCAAAAAAAAAATATGAATATAGTTAGCATCTTAGGTAGCTAATTTTAATCTATAAGCTCTAAATAACCTAAAATAAATTACAGAAATCTTATTCAAAGTATCATCAACATTCACAATCTATACCTCGTGAACAACATACTTATCCCTCGTCAAACAGGAGTAAGTCTCATCAAACATAAATATGAAGTATAAAAAGCATAATCCCTATCATATACTTTAGCATTAAATTAATGGTGTGAGTTGTTCTTTCGAGTTTCGATAAGCAACAATGTTAAATAAAAGTTTGATTTTTCTATTGGTTTATGTTTTTTTTGTTATAAAAAGTTAAAAAATTCTACATACTAGCCTTGTACTTCTTTTTTATCCATGGTAGCCAAAAGCTTGAGAAGTTATATGGTAGTCTCTGACTTCTTTCTATGTATATTCAATAACCAAATTATATTAAAAAATCATTTTTAATATTAAAAATACATTTTTATAACAAAAAAATCAAAATAAGTTTTCCCTCCTTAACTAGCAGCCCACTCCCCCTGTCCCCCCCACTCCCCCACTCTTAATCGTCCCTCCCCCTCCCCTCTCACACTCCTAGAATTTTTTTTTTGGATTTCTACTTCTACCAACTAAGTACTAGCAAAACTTTCAAGCTTTCTGATATTGGTTGTGCAAAGATTTGTATTAAAATTTCTTTTTTTTTTTCACTTTGAAGATGAAGAGCAGCAAACCCATTGCACAGAAAAAAAATGAATTACAGATCTTAATACAAAGTTTGTTTATTTTGACTGTGAGCCTCTAGATGATTCTTTTGGAATGAATTTGATCCTTCGGTAACGAAAGATTGTTAAGAGCTTCATAGAGTATGGCGCACATCTCTTATTCCATGAGATTCTTATGGATCATTGGTTTATTTTTCGTTCAATATACACGAAATTAACAAGGTTATTTCATGTAATTAATTCAAAATCAGTGAATCAATTTCTTAAACATTGTATGAAGTAAGATCCGAAATTTCATTAACTCATTATTTGTCTGGAATTTTTAATCCAGGCAAAAACATGAATGCACAAGTAACAACAACTAAATAAAAATAATTTTAATCCAAGCAAGCATCTGTCTGATCTGACAATGGAACAACATGAACAACAAAAACCCAGAATTTTAGACAAAGAAAAACGAAAATAACAAGAAAATAGAGAAAACAAACAAATCGATCTATGAATTAATAAATTAAACATTATTCTAGAGTATAAACAACGAACAAGTAGGTAGACACGGTGAGGAAAGCTTCAACTATATGAGCTTTTATGGTGGAATTCGACCATAAAAGCTCCATATTTGGAACTTTTATCACCGAATTCGACCATTGAAAGCCCTAAGTAGCACTTAAACTCCGACATATCTTCATCCAATATCTTCCCACTCTTTGTTTTAGTCACTTTTCACCATAAAGCAAACTCGGTTCAACTCACCGAGTTTTAATCCCGACGAGAATGGCAACCAAACCTTCGTCATCATCATTGAACACAATGAAATCCCATCCCCTTCCAAAACCCTACCATCACCTTCTCCATTGAAAGTCCTTCAATTGAAGGGAACCAGAGAAAGAAGAAAAAGAAATAGAGGAGAGGAGGCGGGTGGAAGATAAAGAGAGGGTGCTTTAGGGTTTAGAAAAGGAGCAAGGTTTATATATGCAAAAGGGGAGTAATTTTTTACCCTTTATTTAAGTTGCATATCATATCTAACGGCTAATAATGACAATCCATGTGTGATTGTGTTAGTAAGCTTTTAGCCATAGATTAAATTTGATCAATGGTTGAGATGAATTGTTTTTTCTTTGTTAGATTTACAAGTTTTTCCATTTTGATCAACTAATGAGATAATAGCATTATTAGAATTTGTAATATAAAGATATTATAATAACAATGTATAAAACTTTTGACGTAAAATGTCTTTTTATAAGCTATAACGCTAATAATGTTTAAAAGTCGTTGTTGGTGTAAGACTTAAACTAATATTCTCGTTGTATAATAACGATCTATCAAACTATAACTGAATTGAATTTATAAACTTATCGGCATTTTCCACTCAAATTTATTTATATATATATATTTATACCTAGATGAAAGGTAGGATATTTTCTAAATATTAGTATGATAATATTATCTAAATTAGCTCACTCTTAGTAAAGTACTAATTAAGTAGATGACTAATGTGTACTATACTGATAAATTGTATTGACAAATTGCTTTTAAGTATTGTCTATTAGTTTTTTTTTGACGTGAAGTATAGTCCATTAGTTATACTTGTTTACCATAGTCCATATTGTTTACATCGTGGTATCACAAAGAACTGTCTTATTCACCAATTTAATATATTGCTAGTTGGTCTAATACACTAATCTTAACTATTTTATTCACTGAACTAATATAATGTATTGATAATCAAATATTAACTGTCGTATACATTAATCTATATGATGATGATTGATCTACTATATTGATCTTAACTATCCTAGATAATGATCAAGTATGTTGATGATTGATCTAATACATGAACTAAACTATTACAATTGATCTAATGTATTGGTATGAATGGTCTAATACACTAATCATAGCTATAATATACACTGATCTAATATATTGATGATTGATAGATTGATCTTAGGTATGTAGATGATTGATCTAATACACTAATCCTAACTATATTGATGCCTGATCTTCTAATACAATAATCTTAATTATCTTATACGCTGATCTCTAGCTTATTGACAATTGATCTAATATATTGATCTTAAATATCTTATATATTGATCTAATACGCCGATGATTGATGTGATACATTAATCTTAATTATCGTATATATTGATCTAATATGTTGAGAATTGTTCTAATGCATAGATCTTACTGTATAACTCTAAACTACATTACATACTTATATATATATATATATATATATATATATATATATATATATATATATATATATAAAATGATTGATCTGATACACTAATCTTAACTATCTTAAATGTATTGATGATTGATTGATTGGTGTAATACACGGATACACTAATTGTAACTATCGTATACATTGATCTAGTATATCGGTGATTGATCTAATACACTAGTACTGATTATCGTAAACTTTGCTTTAATGTATTGACGATTAATATTCCACAACTTTGTTGATTGATCTAATATATTCATGATTGATAAAATATATTGCTCTTAACTATCTTATACGTTGATCTATTATATTGATGACTAATTCACTACATCAATCCTAGATGTAATAATGATTAATCTAATACACTAATCTTGATTATCGCATACATTAATATAATAAATTAATTATCGCAGTGTTCCTTATTAATTGATTTTACTAACTTAACTTAAAACTTGTAACAAGTTTTCAAATTTTAAGTTTATTGAAAATAAAAACTAATAATATAATCAATTAATTTAATTAGTTTATTTCACTTTGTAGAAAAAAACGTGGCCATGAAAGTACAATACTTTTTGATTTATACGTCGATCTTTATACTTTCAATAACCGAGTCATTTTCAATATTCTAATAACGGAGTACAATACTTTTTAATTCTAATATTCTTAAAAACAATTAATAACACGTTATCAAGAATGATTTTGGTCTAAGATACAATCAAATAAAGTGATTACAAAAACAGCGATGATCTTCGAAACACATCATAACAATTCAACTTCAAGAATAAGTTTATTTGTTAAGACTCAATCATAAACATACCCACCGGCCACCGTTGAGTGTGATACGAAATGAATTCAACTTAAATCCGAATCGAATGTCACGGAAATAACTTGAGATAAAGTTGAGCGAACTTGAAATGAACTAGAGTCGCAGGCCATAATAGGCAGCCGATCTTGAATCGACCGACCCAAAGTTGTCCGAACTCGAAATTAACCCGACCCGAAGTCGCCCGAATCCGAAATCAACCCGACCCAAAGGCTACCCGAACCCGAATCAACCCTACTCAACCCGTTTATCACCCGACCCAGAGTGGTCCGAACCCGATAAGCCCCGACCTGATAATGACCCGACCCGAATCCGACATGCTCATTTACCCGGCAACACCCGAACATTACAAACCCGGACCGGTCCGACCCGGTCCGACAAACCAATCTGACCCGACGACAACCCGACCCGATGTGGACCGACCCGAACCCGACCCAGCCACCCGATTTGACACCTCTATACCTGCCCAAATTGTTGCACTTTAGAGAATAAGTATCAAAACTACATATTCTGATTCTTATGAAACTCAAGGATTTAGTTGTGGCCTTGTAGTTGTTTTAAACTAACACACAAGGCTAAGGAATTATCAATTGATTTTAGAAACAAATCTCGTTAGGTGTGCATCACATGATTAAAATATCTTCCAACCGATAATCAATTGGTTTTATATATGTATATGATTAATATTAGGAAAATTTGAACTAAATCACCTTAAGTTTTCATTTATTTAGAAACTACCACATTTATGTTTGTTTTTTTTATAAATTACAACCTTAAATTTACCAGACTTTTATAAACTCACACCTTTTGACGGAATTTGCCTAACACCGTTAACTATGGGCCCCATATCAGTCCAATCTTTTGCCTATATACACCAACTATAATTTAACAACTGAAACAATATTTTAACTGACCTAACTCTAATTGATGCACCCAAATAAAAATTACCTTTTACCCCCATGTATTTCATAGGATATGCATGTTCTTCAATTCTAAAACATCATTTGGCATTTTCTACCAAACAGAAAATGCCCAGATAATAAAGTCGTACCGAAAGGAGCCACCACATCGCTCCAAATCATTATTATGTATTAAAATTAATAGTTTTTCATAATTAATAATTAAAAAGAATATTTATATTTTAAATAAAATATTACATTCCTTATCTAAAAATACTATCAATATGAAATTATAAAATTAATCATAACTTTCATTTCAAACGCCATAAAATATAATTTTTGCGCTGTTGATTCATCTCGAAAAATACTTCGAATTAAGATCCACTTATGACACCTTTTTCTTGAATTGAAAAATCTTATATTTTACCTATCCATGACATGTTTTATTTGGCATAAATGAGTTAAACTATGAGTGATATTATCCATCACTGCGCAATTTGGATCAAAGACATACAAATTTAAACATTTTTTTCTTATCTTTGAGATAATATTTATCTTCTATGACTATGTGTTTAATTTTTTATAAACTTTTTTATTAATTAATGAGTGGTCTAGTTGACATCATTAGTAAAATATAAGTTGTTTTTTTGCAATTCCAAAAAACATATCATAAGTGGATCTTGATTCAAAGAATTTTCCGCGATGAATCTAATAATGCAAAAATTAAATTTTTTGAGATTTGAAATGAAAGTTATGGATCATTTTATAACTTTATATCAGTTGTAATTTTAGATTAGGATTAGATGTAGCTTTAAATAAGGAATGTAATTTTTATTATCAATATAATCATTTTTGTAATTATTGTCTATTGAAAATTAAATTAATTAATTAATTATGTATGATAAAACATATCATATGTGGATCTTGATATTCAAATTATATTTCGAGACGAATCTAATGACGCAAAAATTAAAATCACTGAAATTTGAAATGAAATTTATGGCTTATTTTATAATTTTATATCAGATGTAGTTTTAGATAAGGATTATTTATAGCTTTAGATAAGGATGTAGTTTTTATTTACGACATAACCATTTTTTTATTATTGTCTATTGAAAATTAAATTAAATAATTAATTATGTATAATGACGTGGAACGATGTGGTAGCTCCTTTCGAGACGGCTTTATTATAGATAATAATATTCCAAAAGAGCATATCAAGACGAATCAAAAAAGATCACTTATATTTTTTCTTCCCTATATATCTCAGAAATGAGAGTCACAGTAAATTTGTGACTAGTGTAAAATATCAAAGTGTAACCATTAAAAAGAAAGAAGCTAGTACATTCCAACTAAAGTTTGTGCATGCATGGTCGAAGATTTATCAATAAGACATCAAAATGATCATGAATTTAGCTTTTATTTAAGTTAACCATGGTACTGAAATAGGAAATTACAACTGAGTAATCAAACAACAACACAACAATAAGCATAGAGTGTTGCTTATTCCACTACATTGAAAAGCACGAAATAGCATCAAACTACATAACTTATGAAATTGACGACGACAATAGAAACATCATCGTTAAACTAGATCACCGCAAGTTCCTCGAGTATAGCATACAATATCGGGGCAACACTTAAGATAATCGTTGCAGATCTCGCCCTTCTTTTGGCAGCGGAGAGGTTTATTGACAAACCCCTCAAGCATAATGTTTGAGAGGCGGCCAGGAATCTCATAAGTGATGATGGTTGCGGTTAGCGGAGCTCGCCGCGCCGCTAACGTTGGCTGAGCCATGGTGCTTATGACCACAATCGCCACCAACAGAAGTACATGACTAACCTTAACATTCTTGCCCATCTCTTCTTTCAACTCTCAATGTAAGTTACAAGACTTGATAGTATTCTCTCTTATTATGAGGGTTTGTATTTGTTATTCTAACTTGCAAAGTGAAAGTAATAGTACAATAAACCTCATTATATAGCCATTTGTAAATTGTAATGCCATTTGTATGGTTGATAAATTTTTTACTTACAAGTCAACGAACTTATCGCTTACGTATAAAGATGGATAAACATTGGAAAACTCCTACCTGCTATGAGGACTAATTTAACAACATTTATTTTAGGACCACGATATGAAAATATGGAAGAATACACTCATACTCCACGTAAACAAAGATGTAGAAGGACAATAATTGATCCGCAAAAGATTCTTTAGCCTTGAAATAAACGTCCGTCACGTGGTATTTATTCAGACAACGACAACGAATTTTGTTTAACAAATTAACGTGCCATATCATGCATGCTCCGAGCGAATGACAAACTAAAATAGTACTATAGTACTCCCTCCGTTTCTCAATAATTGTTACGCTTTTCTTTTTAATACGTTTCACAAAAATTGTTACACTTTACTTTTACTATTTTGGGATATATGGCCCACAATTTTGTATTCTTTATACTCTCTTAAAGTTAATTTTTTATTTTTTATTCTCTCTCCTAAAGTTACTTTTTCCTATCATTGTCATGCTTTTATACCCACTTCCTTGGTTCTTGTGTTTTTGCAAGTGTAACGATTTTTAGGAAACGGAGGGAGTATGTGATTTGTTAGGCGGTGTAGGAAGAACTATGACGGGTTAAATCAATAAAATTATCTAAAGTATCATCGTCATATGCTGATCATTGTATTAAAGTTAAAATCACCTTGCTAAAGGAACATGAATTCATGCTAAATTAACTTTCGGGGTTAATACGACCCGACCTGACAAGTGAAGTACAAGGAAGTGGTTTGATAACGATTTTATATATTGCATAGAATAGAAATATATTTCAAAGAGAGGAAGGTGAATTTCCATTTGTCGAAACAATATCAGAATAGAGGTATTTATTGAGACTGAAGCTACAACCGAAATTAGATCATTGGCTAAAATTCTGGGAAAAAATCGATTAGTAATGGGGGAGTGCTAACAATGGTCAGTAATGATGAAGTGGTAAAAACGGTGAGGATTGAAATTAAGAAAATTGTCTGACTCTTTCCTTTTAGCTTTTACAAAAACCGATCAATGTTTTTTTTTTGCTTAAAAAGATAGTTAAGTTTATTCCCCCGACCCACGCCCCGACCTATAGTGTGGTCCAAGCGGGCGCGCGTGTGGTAGCAAGTCAAAGCAAGTTGTCCAACCAGAAAATCATCTCATACTAACAACTCGAAGGGTAGATGAAGAGTAATATATATATATATATATATATATATATATATATATACCTTACTCTTTCCCTGTAGTCTTTCTATGTGGGGCTTAGGACTATTCATATACTTTTGAAGCAACATATGAGTTTTGAACCAAAACTATAAACTACAACAATCCTCCACATGATTCAAAAGAAGAAAACAGAAAGAAATAGGGTTGAAAGTATCAATGTCTTAAAGACTTGAATTGATACCCAGTATATACAATCATGTCATACTTCCTCCGTTTCTAAATAAGCGACACACTTTCCTAATGTGGAAATGTCACAATAAGTGACACCAAGCTCAAAATACGACATTTAAAAAGATATAATTACATGGTTACTCTTACTCAAGCAATATATATCCAATTGTTTATTTAGTTAAAATACCCTTTCTCTTTTTAATTGTGGTCCCCGACTTTCTCTCTCTAACATCCTTGGTTTTCCCCCACTTTCTCTATGTTCCACTTATTTAGAAACGAAGGAAGTATTATCGTATCAGGTAGATTTCTCTTTGAACCTTCTACAGAGTTCATGATCAATATTTAAACCAATTTCAAAATAAGAAAATTTATCATACAAAGATCTAATTAGTTTGTACCTTGTCCTCTTGAAAAGGAACAATACATCCTTCAGATTGCTTCATATAGATCTCTTCATTTAGCTCACCATTCAAAAATGCAGTTTTTGATCACATCCATTTGATGCACAATAAGAACATATGCATAGATGTAAGTGCAATTAAAACTCTAATAGTGGCTACTTGGGTCACCTTGGAATAGGTATCCAAAAGAGCTTAACCTTTATTTTAGTGTTGTCCTCCAACTACAAGTCTAGCCTTATACTTGTCTGAGAACCCACTAGGCTTGCATTTCTGAGTAAAAATCCACTTACTACTTAAACCTTACAACCCCTAGGTTGGTATGTAAAATCCAAGTGTTGTTACTCATAATGGACTCTATTTCACAGTTAATGGCCTCCAACCAAAAACTAGAGTCGACAGATGTAATACCTTGAGTTTTTGGAACACAATAAAGTAGACAATTAACCTGAGTGCGTAGTAATTTGAAAATTTGGGACTTAATAACAACAAATTACTAAAATTAAAACTAAATACCAAATGAGCTATAACGTATTAAGATATATACAATTACTAAACACAACTTGATGATGATAATAATAATAATGAAGTTGGGGGGCCGGGGGGGTATGTTACAAAAATAGGGAACAAAAGAGAAGAAGGAATTTTAGAGCAAAAGGTTGATGGTGCACACGCATGCACCATGAGCATCATACGCTCAACTAAAATACAGCTCAACCGCAAATTTTATGCTACACACGGACTCATGGTGAGTATGATGCGCACAATGAACATCAGTCAGTGAACAATGAATATCACCCAATGAACATCATCCAATGAACATTACCTAATGAACAATGAACATCACCCAATGAACATTAGTTGGACATCACCTAATGAACATCACCCAATGATCCACCTAATGAACAATGAACATCACCAAATGAACATCAGTTAGGTTATATATTTCGAAGTTCAAAAGTTTGAATCATATTTTAAAATTGTAAATGTTCTTTTGATTTACTTTATTGTTCATTTGAGTGAGTTTAGTGTTCTTTTAACATAAACTGATGTTCATTGGTTGACATTTTTAAATTTTCAAAAATTTGAAAATTTTCATGTCAAATCAATTTTGTAGTCTTGTTTATTGGAGAACAGATTATTGTTCTTTGTGTGTAAACTTAGTGTTCTTTTAACACAAACTGATGTTCATTGGGTGACGTTCATTGGATGATGTGCAACTGATGTTCATTGGGTGATGTCCAAATGATGTTCATTTTGTGACGTTCATTGTTCATTGGTTGATGTTCATTAGGTGTGTTCATTGGGTGATGTTCATTGGACGGTGGGTGATGTTCATCGTGTGCATGGTACTCACCATGAGTCTGTGTGTAGAATCGACCAATTGCAGCTCAACAAACACAAAACGCAAGAAAATAAAAAGGTCAAAACACGGAATGAACAATCAGTTTATGCATAATGAAGAGATTGCCTCAAACATGGAATGAACAATCAATTCATTCATAATGAACAGATTGCCCTAGACACGAAATGAGCAATTAGTTCATCCGTAATGAACAATGAAAATGGGTCCTGTTTTTTCTCTTTCCTACATTATCTCTTTCCCCCTTTTGAATTAAGACATTTTGAATCATTTCCTATAAATTTTCCTCTCCTTCATTTTCTATCTAAAAACTCTCCATCTTCTTCCCAAGATCGAATCCTACTGACCATTTTCATTTGAAATTTTTTTTGTAATCAAAGCTAAATTCCCACATCCAACCTATTTTAGTAAAAATCCTACCCCTGTTCATCGTTAATACCTCAAAAAATCCATATTTCAACCCCAAAAAATATTTATAAGAATGGTAATGTATTTTTGAGTTTTTTTTCCATAGATTTAAAATTCTTTTCAATTAGTATATCCTTACATTCTTAAAAATGTTCGTTAAAAATATTAGTGATGTTCATTTCATTTTTATTGATATTCATTTCATTTGTTTGATGTTCATTTAAATTTGATGAATATTTGAGTAATACTTTTTTTTTGAAATATTCATTCAAAATAATAATGATGTTCTTTTGTGTTTGTTTATAGTTTGAATGGTAACAGTAAAACATGTGATAATTGGTTTTTTTTGGCTTTTGTTGAAATTTAAATCCCATGGATATGCCAAAAATTATCAAGTGCACGTGGCCTCATGTACTCTAGGGCCAATTGGTTTTTCCATCAAGTTCTCTCCGAGCATCGACAATGTTTCAGTTTACTCCACATCCCACTAGTCGAATGTATTTTAATTTATGTTTATGCGTTTTAATGTTTTTCAACTATAGTAAAATAGTTAGACGAGAGGTGCTTCCTACCCATCAGGCCCGTCTAAGGCCCTGTGCAAGGTGAGCGCTCGCACAGGGCCCCGCGGGGAAATAAGGGCCCAGTTTCCATTTAAGATCGAATATATAATAGTTGTTGCACTTAGAAAGCATGGTCATTGTCTTGCTCCAGTGGTTGGTATGTTGTACTCTAAAGTTGTAAGCGCAAGGTTCAAATCTTGCCTTCAATATTTTTAATGCTCTATTCTAGCCATTTGTTTGATTCCTACGCCTGGCAGGCTGGCAGATTTAATGCTCTAATAGAAGTCTATATAGTAGCCTCTAGTAATTTATTTTTATTATTAGTAGTCTATTTTCTTGCGGCAAGAATATAATTTTATTTATCATTTTTGAGAGAGATCTTTTTACCACATATCTCCAATTTGCTTTGTTTTTCTTTTTTCTTTTAACTTTTATATTCTTATAAGATATATTTTGTTTAGCAAAATCAAGAAAGACACTCTTATATACATTGATATATGTAGAAATTTATATCAATGATACTATCCATTTTATAAGAATACATAATGGACCTCATAATTAGGTCGATTTAGCGTTCACGAAAAAAAAAGATGACTTCTAAAATAAAATGCGTCGTTGAAATTTGTTATTATTTTACTGTTCTAATTTTACAAGGCCTAATATTCAATTTTGTACAGGGCCCCTAATTTCTACGAGACGGCCCTGCTACCCATAAACTAGTCGAAAAGACTAGGATAAATGGTATGGAACCCACTTTTCTTTATTTTGTCTAATTTCAACAATTGTTATATGCCATTTGTAAAAAAAAATCATTATAATAGTATTTGCTATTGTTCTTTTTCTTACTATTTTATATTTTATTTGAATTTAATATTTCATTTTATTTGAAAGATTATTTGCATTAATAATCATTACAATACTATTTTCTAATGTTCATTTTATAGGTATTGTTAATTTTATTTGAATAATTGTTAATTTTACTTGAAAGATTGTTCATTTGCATTGATGTTCAATATAATAATATTTCAAAATGTTTGTTTATTACTACTATTCATTTTTTTATAATAATTTGTTCATTTTATTTGAAAGATTGTTCCTTTTCGTTGATGTTTATTATGTGTTGGATCACAAGGAGACACTCAAGAAGGGGGGGTTGAATTGAGTGTGGTATTTTCTAAATTTTATCGAACTTTCTTTCGAGATCTCAGAGACCTTCTCTGAGCTTTTGAGTTGCGTATATGAATATTGTTTATTCGATAAGAATTTCTAGAATAGTAAATAGAAAGGCAGTAATAAAGAGACGAGACAAGCAATTTTACCGTGGTTCAATCTCACCTCTGAGATCTACGTCCACCCTACCTTTTCTTTTATTAATTGAATCACAAAATACCAAACCCTTGATACAACTTGATTCCCTCACTACTAACCCTAGTAGTGCCCCCCAACACTTAACCCTAAGTGTTGCTAATTGAATTAGATTTATACTCAAACCAACCCAACACTCTCTATCATAAGAAAATTACAGAAAGATTTTAGTCCTCTAAAATCGTGCTTCTTGATAAGCTAATGAGGAAAGTTACGATCTAAAACTGTTTCCAGCTATATAACAGCTCAGTGCCATGCTCAGTGCCGTGCTCAGTGCCTTGCTCAGAGCCACTGAAGACAAATATCTCTTCCGAAAAATCCGGGCCATAATCTTTGATCTTCTATCTTTTCCAAACTCGTCTTATATCTTTTCCAAAGCTGATCTTCATGTATCATTGGAGATTTTGCTAGAGGATAAAATCTTTTTAGAATTAATCATTTTATCTTTGACATAAAAAAGATAATATTTTCCAAAACTAATCACATAATCAGTTTTAGAAAACTATCTTTATTTATATACAAAATCTTTATTTCAAGAAACAGATTTTTATGAAAAATAATATTAACATGATTACTTTATTTCTTAACTCTAAGAGAATAAGTAATTATGCTAAAATTATTTTCATACTTTGTTTAAATATCCAACTATCAAAAACTCCAATGACTTTGTTGCTCGATCATGATTATTTCACTGACACACATACCCAAAACATGTTAATAACATACATGTGTTTGTCATCATCAAAATACACATGGACAAAGTGTCCCAACAAATTCCCCCTTTTTGATGATGACAAACACATAATAGTTCTCCCTCAACATAAGCAAATATTACATTGGCAAACAAGATATGATTTCATGAGAATGAACATCTAGCATTAACATAGTGCTATATACCAAATCTTCCCCCTTTTGGCATTATCAAAAAGGAGGCATAAAAATCCATAGTACTTAAATAGTTCGAAGTCAATTGTCCATGCAAAATAGTAGCTCAAGCAAAAATCAATCTAGTGATGCTGGTGCTACGTCAAGATTCAATTCACAATCCAAAATTTTGAAGCAAGAACTAATCCAACTCACAATCCGAAACTATAAAGCAAGAGTTAATCCAATTCACAATTCAAAGTTATGGATCATAAGGTAAAAGTGAAGAATTATGGTAGGATAAAGAAATAAGGTAAGCAAGCTTGAATTATTTGGAATGGAGATATGCTCAACAAGTGCTCAAACCTTATTCACCTTTTTGACATCATCACGCATAGATTTTGGAACTTTCTTCACTTCGGCACTGTATATGTTACTGTGCCACTGGACAATCTCTTTCCTTCAAAGACAGCTTTGCTTCGTATATTCAATAATCCAAAGACATGGTAATCACAACTCTTTTCATCATCTCATAAATAAACTCTAATATGAATTGTCTCATCTCATTTTTTTTGATGTCATGGAAGGATTTTTTCTTTTTCATTTTTTTTTCTTCTTATTTTTCTTTTTTTTTTTCATAAAGAGATGTAGACTATATAGAAATCATAGAGTCAATTAATGAGAACCAGCAAAGAATATTAACTTGTGAAACGTGATCTTATCTTCTTTCAAAAAATGTCCATGGCACTGTGCCTTGTACTGTGCCCCACTGATTTCTTTCTTTCACTTATAGAATTTCATTGCCGACCTCTTCAAGTTCCCCCTCAACTCATGACATCTTCTTTCACCATTTTTACAGAATGTCTTTGCCCCGAACATAATCATGAATCAAGGTTAAAAGCACTTGTTGTTTGGAGCAATAGGGGATGAAAAACGAGGATGTAATGGGGAAGTAAATGAAGAATAAGTAAAGAAGAAATAATAAGGCCAAATGTCAAACTCAAAATAAGCAAATCAAAATATCGGGCTAAAGATCAAGCTTGCCATAGAAAAGTGAATTAACATTTCATAGCTCAATAGTTCAGCAACTTAGGATCATTTAGCTTAATACTTTGGCAACTTAGAATCAAGACATCAGGACAGCATCATTAGACCTTGCGAGTCCTAAATCACAATTAAAAGACTCTTTCACAAATTTTCACATAGATAAATATTATAGACTCCGATTCAACACATCTATGAGAGAAGATAAGGCATATAACACAAACCAATTGCTAGAAATATATCTCAAAGCCAATAAATTCACCCTTTTTTTTGTTGCCAAATGTAACACACCCTCCATGGTAAGGCTACAAGTGAGAGGAATTGAATTTTCACTAATCATAGGTCTTAAGCAGCTAATGCGGAGGATAATAGGCTGCTTTCTCTCACTTTCACCTGCAAAAAGATCACTTGTTAGTTTTAGGAACCCAAACTTGCTTGGGTCCCTTCTTCTTTCGTTGAGCATCTAAGAGATCCTTTCTAACCCATATTTGATTTACATACTTTGCATTCTTCTCAACATGTTTTTTCTTTGCATTACAGTCATTCATGAGATGTCCATTCTTTCCACAGAAGTAGCAAATCAAATATTCAGGAAGATCAACATATTTTCGCTTTCGAAAGTCTCTTTCACAATTTTTAGCTCTGAGACCTGTACTGAGCTTCTGGTCAGTATATCCTAAACCATGTCTGTTTCGATTCTTTGTTTGAGAGATCATATGGTCTAGGATATTACTACCAGGTGTGGCAATTTTTGACTTCTGCAGTTGCACCTTCAAAGACTCAATTGTTGCTTTCAAGTTTTCATTTTTGTCATTTAGGGTGTTTAAGTCATGTTTGGCTTTTTCAAAATCTTCACAAAGTTTTGTACCTTGTCCTACATTTATAGGGTCGACCCTAGGGTTTTCCTTTTCATTTTTCAGTTCTAGTAGTTCAAGGTTCAAAACGTTTATTTGTTTTTCAAAGTCAAGATTCTTTGCCTCAATCTCAGTATAGGGCACAGTGCTGTTTACAATTTCTTTAGCAAGAGCTTTTTCATATTTTAGCGCACTTATCTCAACGACTTGGTCATTTATCGTTTTGTCCATTTCTTTATTTCTTTTGACCAAGTCCTTGTTATCATCCAGCAATTCCTTATATTCCAATTCCAACCCAATTTTTTGCTTAGTGATGTTTTTCAAATCTTTTTTCATGTTTATAAATTCATCACGCATTTCTTGACAATCGTCAATTACATTACTAAGCAAAGCAATTAGTTTGTTTTTGGATAATAGAGGTATCTTTGATTTCAAAGAAGTGAGATTTACCTCTGCATTGTCCTCCTCATCTTGGGAGGTGGGTGTTTTCGCCATAAGACATAAATGCGAGTCATCTAGGTACTGAGACCTTCTCTGAGATCCTTCAGTTGCATTTAGGCAAAGTTTTGCCTCTTGGCTCAGTGCCTCTGACTGTTCCTCATCAGACTCGGATTCTCCCCATACGGCTGCTACCATGGCCTTCTTGAACTCCCTTTTGATTGTTCTCTTTTATCTTTGGGTTTCTCATTTTCCCACAAGGGACATTCCTTGATCCTGTGGCTATATTCTCCACACTTAAAACATCCAGAGTTAGTAGCACTTTTCTTATAGTTAGATGTAGTACTCTTACCTTTGAAATTCGCATTCTTGCTAATTACTATTTTTGTTCTTTTTAAGAAATTTTTTGAATCTCCTAGTAAGAAAAGTAACATCTTCATCACTATCACTATCATCACTTTCTAATTCAGATTTTAATGCTAGACCTTTGCTCTTTGGTGTAGGATTATTAGCATCTAGAACAAGTTCATGAGTCATTAAAGAACCAATTAATTGTTATAGGGGAAGTTTCGACAAGTCCTTGGCTTCTTGTATAGCAGTTATTTTTGGTAGCCAACGACTTGTCAAACTTCTTAACACTTTCCTAACCAATTCTTCTGAAGAATAAATTTTTCCAAGAGAACGCAATTCATTTGTGATGATAGTAAAGCGAGTAAACATTTCATTTATTGATTCATCTTTATCCATGGTAAACAATTCATATTGTTGAACTAACAAATCAATGCGAGATTGTTTTACCTCATTCGTGCCTTCGTGGGCTAACTCGAGAGTATCCCATATTTCCTTTGCCGTTGAACAAGCAGAGATCCTTGAGTATTCATCAAGTCCAATTCCATATTGGAGAATATTCATAGCTTTAAAGTTCTTCTCGGCCTTTGCATAGTCGGTTGAATCATAGTTGTCTTCGTCTTTGTCAACCAACTTTCCCTCATTATTTTTGACTTGGATGAGGATGGGTCCTTTTCTTATGATTTTCCAGCATTCATAATCCGACCCTTGGATGTAAATCCTCATCCTAGCCTTCCACCATCCATAATCTTCTCCATTGAAAACCGGGCACTTTGAGTGTCTTCTTTGAGAGTCATTTTGTGAATTCATGCTAGCTATTCTCTAGGGATTAACCTTACAAGAATATTAGGCTCTGATACCAATTGTTGGATCACAAGGAGACACTCAAGAAGGGGGGTTGAATTGAGTGTGGTATTTTCTAAATTTTATCGAACTTTCTTTCGAGATCTCAGAGACCTTCTCTGAGCTTTTGAGTTGCGTATATGAATATTGTTTATTCGATAAGAATTTCTAGAATAGTAAATAGAAAGGCAGTAATAAAGAGACGAGACAAGCAATTTTACCGTGGTTCAATCTCACCTCTGAGATCTACGTCCACCCTACCTTTTCTGTTATTAATTGAATCATAAAATACCAAACCCTTGATACAACTTGATTCCCTCACTACTAACCCTAGTAGTGCCCCCCAACACTTAACCCTAAGTGTTGCTAATTGAATTAGATTTATACTCAAACCAACCCAACACTCTCTATCATAAGAAAATTACAGAAAGATTTTAGTCCTCTAAAATCGTGCTTCTTGATAAGCTAATGAGGAAAGTTACGATCTAAAACTGTTTCCAGCTATATAACAGCTCAGTGCCATGCTCAGTGCCGTGCTCAGTGCCTTGCTCAGAGCCACTGAAGACAAATATCTCTTCCGAAAAATCCGGGCCATAATCTTTGATCTTCTATCTTTTCCAAACTCGTCTTATATCTTTTCCAAAGCTGATCTTCATGTATCATTGGAGATTTTGCTAGAGGATAAAATCTTTTTAGAATTAATCATTTTATCTTTGACATAAAAAAGATAATATTTTCCAAAACTAATCACATAATCAGTTTTAGAAAACTATCTTTATTTATATACAAAATCTTTATTTCAAGAAACAGATTTTTATGAAAAATAATATTAACATGATTACTTTATTTCTTAACTCTAAGAGAATAAGTAATTATGCTAAAATTATTTTCATACTTTGTTTAAATATCCAACTATCAAAAACTCCAATGACTTTGTTGCTCGATCATGATTATTTCACTGACACACATACCCAAAACATGTTAATAACATACATGTGTTTGTCATCATCAAAATACACATGGAAAAAGTGTCCCAACATTATCATTGGCTAATATTCATTTTATTAATATTTTTTATACCTTTTGAATAATTTATTTATTTTACTTGAATGATTGTTCATTTGCATTGATGTTTATTATAATAATACTCCCTCCGTTTCTTTTTGTTTGTCCTACTTTGACCAAATATGTGAGAGCTTTTTGGTCAAAGTAGGACAAACAAAAAGAAACAGAGGGAGTACTTGTTAATATTTGTTAGTAAAGAGGGAGTACTTGTTAATATTTGTTAGTAAAGAGGGAGTACAGAGGGAGTACTTGTTAAATACCTCCGATACTAACTTGCATAGTAAATACAAAAATTGGCATTGCCAAGAGCCTTGGTGAAGATATTAGCGAGTTGCTCGGTGCTCGAGACATGACATGGAAGAAGGAGACCATCTTGAACAGCATCACGGACATAATGACAGTCGACCTCAATGTGTTTAGTGCGTTCATGAAAAACAGGGTTTTGAGCAATATGAAGAGCCGATTTACTATCACAATATAGAAGCATAGCACGCTCCTGACGAACTCCAAGGCTTTCCAGTAGAGCCTTAAGCCATTTTAACTCACAAGTGACGGCGGCCATGGAACGATACTCGGCCTCAGCCGACGATCTAGAGACGGTATGCTGTTTCTTGGTCTTCCAAGAGATGGGAGAATCACCAAGAAAAACTAACCAACCAGAGAGCGAGCGCCGTGTCAAAGGGCAACTAGCCCAATCAGAATCACGCCAACCAGAGAGAGAGGTCACACAAGGAAGAGAGAAGGATTCCTTGACCAGGACAACCCATCAAGTACCGTACCACACGAAGGGCAGCATCCCGATGCTCACGACGAGGGGACTACATGAACTGAGCCAAGATATGAACAGTGTAAGCAAGATCTGGACGAGTGAAGGATAAGTAGATGAGGCGACCAACCAAACGACGATAGGACTCGGGATCAGTCAAAGGAGGACCAGTATCAAGAGCCAAGGTATGATTATGCTCGATCGGAAAAGCAGCAGGTTTGGCTCCAAGGAGACCAGCTTCAGAGATAATGTCCAAGGCATACTTCCGTTGACAGAGAAGAAGTCCTTCAGCACTACGAGCAACCTCGATGCCAAGAAAGTATTTCAAAACCCCTAAGTCCTTCATATGAAAACAAGCACCCAAGTACTCCTTGAAAGAAGACAGGGCAGTAGTGTCATTGCCAGAGATAATGAGATCATCCACATAAACAAGAACATTCAGCTGAACATGACCCTTAGTCAGAGTAAATAGAGAATAATCAGAGTAGGACTGACGGAAACCATAGGACGTCAAAGAAGTAGCTAACTTAGCAAACCAACAACGAGGATCCTGACGTAAACCATAAAGGGATTTCTTCAAACGACATACGTGGCCAGGAGTGGGTGGAGTGAAACCTGGTGGTAACTTCATATAAACCTCCTCAGAGGGATCTCCATGTAAGAAAGCATTGTGAACGTCCATCTGATGTAATTCTCAATTTTTAGCTGCAGTAACGGCAAGAAAAGCACGAACAGTGACCATCTTGGCAACAGGAGCAAAGGTCTCATGATAATCAACGCCCTCGAAATGATGATTGCCAAGAATGACCAAACACGCCTTCAGACGTTCAACACTACCATCGGAATGATACTTGATCTTGTAAACCCATTTTCAACCAAGAGCCTTTTTCCTAGGGGGAAGAGACGCCATGACCCATGTGCCATTATCCTCATTGCAGCTTGCCAACCAACATCGGTCATAGACTCTTTAAAGGAACGAGGCTCCACACCCTCAAGAATATCTGCAATAAAAGTACGATGTCGCGCAGAAAAATTATCACAACTGACAAAATGTGCTAATGGATATGGAGTACCTGAGGAATCTGTGGAGGATGAGCGAGAGACGGAACTAGAGGACCGAACAGTAGGAGTGACAAAATCACGCATAAGAACCGAGGGCCGCTTTTCTCTAAAACCACGACCCAACTCCTCAGGAGCAACCATAGAAGTGGGAGGGGCAGGAGAGGGCACAACAGGCCCAGTAGGCAAGGTATGCGGGTCTGAGTGGGGGGGGAGGAGAGGTAGAGATGGGCTTAGATGCGGGTTGAGTGGGTTGGGAAAGGGTGGGCTCAGTTTGTGGGGGAGGGGTAGGCAAAGGAATGGGCTCAGCAACACTCAAATCAACATCAACACCATAATCATCCTCCAAGAGAGGAATAACAATATCATGAGCATCTAAAAACCCATTAGGATCCCCAACCACAACATCAGAATTATCATGGGCAAACGGAAATTCATGTTCGTAAAACAACACATCCCTTGACACCAAAAACTCCTCTTTATCGAGATCATATAATTTCCACCCCTTTTTTCCATTAGGATAACCAACAAAAACACACCTACGCCCACGTGGAGCAAACTTATTGCCTTTGAAACGTTGGTTGTGAGCAAAACATAAACAACCAAAAACACGTAAAGAATCAAAGTCCGGGACCTTGCCAAGAAGCATCTTATAAGGGGTTTTATTATTCAACAGACTAGAGGGAGTGCGATTTATTAAATATACGGCACCAAGAACACATTCGCCCCAAAAGGACTCGGGGAAGTTAGCTTGAAACATAAGGGCACGACCAACATTCAAAATGTGTTGGTGTTTACGCTCAACAGGACCATTCTGTTGAGGAGTCCCGACACATGAGGTTTGAAACATAATCCCATTAGTAGCAAAGTGATCAAGCATGCAATTAAATTCCGTCCCATTATCACTGCGAATAGGTTTGACTTTTATCTCAAATTGTTGTTCTACCATGGCTAAAAAAGAACATAAAATTTTGCAAACTTCTGTTTTACGGCGCAACAAATATACCCAAAAGGCACGTGAATAATCATCAACCAAAGTCAAAAAATACACAACATCACATGAGGAAGGTAAACTTGAGGTCCCCATAAATCACAATGAATAAGTTCGAAAATACGACTGGTTTTATTACTACTAACAGGAAAACTATCACGCTTTTTCTTAGCCATAGGGCAAGTCACACATGCTTTATTCAAACTTTTCTTAGAGGTGTGATAAGGATTTAGTCGTATCACCTAATCAAAGATAATTTCTACAGTCCTCTAACTAAGGTAGTCAGTGGAAGCAGGGTCGAATCCACAGGGAGACAGAGTTCTAAATCAATATTCAGCCAATTCAGCTACTCCAGAGTAAATCAGGAAGAAATTAATTAAACTAATGATTAAGCTAAGAAAAACGAATTAAACAAAGGATTTAACTATGGAATAAAAACCTAGGGTATTAGGTCGGTCCACCATGCTTATAGTTCAACATACGCCGCATGTTCACTAACGTAATCAGAACTACTGACGTGTCCTAGGCCTCTAGTCGTAAGACGGATCTGTGCAAACAACTATTAACCACAAGCAACCAACGAAACTGCGCAATAACGTTAATTACTCAATAAAGAACAAATCACATAACAATCACCCTAATCAAGCCCTAGAAATCGATAAGAGTCTAAATCACAATCATGGTATAAACATGGCTTTCCTATCTAACACCCTAGAAAGAGACTACTCACTCATAATCGAATTAACAAAAACAAAACTAATATGAAACCCTAACAATTGCATCATGAACGATTAAATAAATAAACTAAGCAATTGAGAATAATAAAAGAGATTAGGGTAAGAAAGAATACCAATTAACGGAAAGCAGGAACTTTATTGAAATCGAAATAGGTTTGATCACCTCTAAATTAATCTAAAGTGTTTGAATTGAACTAAGAACAATGAAGAATAAAACTAGTCTAAAGCAAATGAAAGATGAATAAAAGATGTCTCTAAAAAATGAGGAAAAAGGTATTTATAATACCCCCTCAAGTCTAATTAAAACGGAAACAAAAGACGAATTCGCAACATAATGCACCGGACCCGATCGGGCCAAAACCCACCCGATCGGGCCGAGGTATAAATCAGCCCATTTGGTCTCCTGGTCAACGCATCATCAGCAGCTTAAGTGGAGTGAAAAATTTGGACCAACCCGATCCAGCACCCGATCGGGTTGGCAGCGAACAAGGCCCAGCAACACCTTTTATGATACGCACAGTCGCACAGCACATATACGAATATTGCGGCCCACCCGATCGGGTCTGAGGCATCCACCCGATCGGGCCTGGTGCATTTTTGGGCCCACACGTTCTTCTCGCAAGCAGCAACAGAATAAGAGCCACGAGCACCCAGCCCGATCGGGTCGGGCAGAGGATGCCCTATCGGGTCTGGTGCATGTCTTCTCGCCCGATCTGATCGGGCACATCTTGCCCGATCGGGTCCGCGACTACTGTACCCGATCATAAATACTTCGCCCGATCGGGCCATTTTTGCCCGATCAGAGTACGGAAACCTCCTTTTTGACTCTTTGGCTCTCTAAACTTCACGTTTAGGGGTCTTGAGACCTCCTAAACTACCCATAAAACTCGTGAGCCTTCCTACGTGCCCCGTAACATCTCGTAAAGCCATAGTTGCTTCCAAATGGCTCGGGAATAAGGAGAAAACTCCCTAAAACCTGCAATTCAACACTAAAACACGAAACCACAACTATAAACGATAGTTAGTACAAAATAGCTCCTAAAAGCTCCAATTAAGCACAAATTAGCTTGTAAATAAGGGAGAAAAGTCTATATAAATACGTGATATCAAGGTGCTACTACTAATGGCAGGTACTAATGTGAGAACTCTGTCCGAAGGATGCCCCAATCGACGATGCGACAACTCAAACTCTGAGACTCCCGTTGCAGCGACGACATGTACTATAGGAATGCTCCGAAAGAAATAAAGTTCGTCTCTCTGTTTACCTGCTCCAATCAGATTCCTGGTACGTTAGTCCTGTATAGCACATAAAGAGTCAGTAAAGCGCACAAAACATTTAGAGTCATCAATTAATTGAGTTACAGAGATCAAGTTGCATTGAAGCTGCGGCACATAAAGGACATTCTCAAGGATAAGATCCCGAGATAGGATCACACAACCCATCAAAGTTGCTAACACACTATTCCCGTCTGGCAATCCAACGGGCCAACGTGTAAGAACACGTGCATCAACCAAGCATTGTTCATTCCCTGTGACGTGGTGCGAAGCACCCGTATCAATTATCCAACCCAATGAGGGAGACTCACCCGTCATACTTTCCCCGGAGGCTGAAGACTCACTGTTAATCATGTTAAGAAGAGTTTTGACTTGTTCCGTGCTAAGGTCCGCAAGAGCAGCAGTAGATGGGTTGAATGCACCGCGTCAGTCATGGCGTGGGCTCGTGTCTGCTCACTCCCACTCCCAGCAGTAGCAGTAGGGGCAACAGCAACAACAGGGGTTGTAGAGGGACGAGCTCGAGCACGGTTACGCTCCTCCCACCACTCCGGATAGCCATGTAACTTAAAGCACGTGCTATTATCATGACCCCGCTGCTTACAATGATGGCAAAAGAGCTTGCTTTTGTCGACTCGGCCACGAGAACGTTCCGCTTGCAAGGCAAAAATACTCGTTTCCTCATGAGTTACCTTCCCTTGCGCAATAGCACGCGGCTTTTCTTCTTGGATCAAGGTTTGATATGCCCTATCTAATGTCACAACAGGGGTTTGTGAAAGCAAATTCGATCTTACAAGCCCAAAAGAATCATCATCTAGCCCAATCAAGAACTGATGCAAACGTTCTTCATCACGATCTTCCTCAAGTTTGGCCGCAATATCACAATCAGAATTATGGCAAGCACACATACACAAAGGTTTGAGGCGATAGAGTTCATCATATAGACCCATGAGTTTATTGAAATAATCATCCACATTCATCGTTTTGGTCTGTCTGCATCCAATAATGTCGGCCCGAAGTTGCTGCAACCTCGGTCCATTAGCAACACAGAAACATTTTTCAAGGTAATCCCACAGCGGCTTCGCCTCATCATGATGGGGTATAGATGCAGCAAGTTTACTGTCCATTATACGGAGGATCCACGAGACCAACATTGAGTTAACGGTCTCCTAGTTTAATAAGCGAGAGCTTCATCGCTCTTACCCACGCAACATAATTGTCGCCTTTAAGGACGACGTGAGCAATAACATTACCCGGCTGATCGCCAGTGCCAAGAAAATATGGCGAGGTAGGGTCGATTTTAGTTTCTTCGCCTACATCCATGGAAGAACACGAACGGATTCACGCTGGCGAGGTTCGTGGCTGTCAACGGAAGCAGAGTAGGGTTACAGTTCAGTCCGGCGGTTTGCTAAGCGTGCGGCTCTGATACCATGACAGATTTAGGTTTAATTTGTGTTGGTTTTTCATTAAATCAGTTTAGGGTATTTATAATACATCGTAATGACCCTAATAAACACATGGGCTAAATACAAGATGATACAAGAAGCCCATATTTGGCTTTATATCACAGACACGCTAACATTTTTTCAGTGTTGTTTAGGTTAATAATCCCTAATTAGTCGATCATCCAAAGCCAAAATGAGTAATTTGTTAAGTTAGTAAGAAGTGGGCCCCACGCTAACGGATTTCTTCACAGAAAACGTTAGTCGGTGAGAATTTATGAAAAAATGGAGACAAAAGGTGATAATTTAAAAAAAATAATAAAGGTGTTAATTGGCAAAAAAAGTGATACACAGAAGGTGGTAAGATACAATTTGAAGACTCGAACGTGAAGACTCGAACCCATGACCTTGAGTATGAAATAAGGAGCTTCAACCACCACTCTAACATATTATTAGTGCTTCTTCTATCAAAATCAATAATAATGTATGAATAGAAACCAAGAGTTAACGGTCTGTTTGGTATCACTGTGGTTTTCTATTTTTTGATTTTCAAAGTCATATGATATAAGTCCTATAATGAATAAAAAATTAGTCAAATTTGTTGGGAACTTGATGATTTTGGAAACTGACAACTCAAAAGTGAAAACCACTTTTTTCTGGTTTCGTATTTTTGGTTTTTAGTTAAAAAAGAAAACCGAAAACTGAAAACAAAAAACGAAAACTTGTAAATTCTTTAAAATGTATAATGTAAATGAGATGACTTCATTTTTAGATTTTTTTCACACTACATGACACCAATTATTTTAAGTATTATTAAATTCAATTTACAGTAATCCCGGAACATCGCCGGAGCCTAAATACTAATATGTGTTCAAAATAAGTACAACTTAATTCTCAAATGAAGGATTAGACTGGATTTGGCCCACAATACAAGCCATTTGGGCCATGAGAGATAGGTCTGACTTTCAGGCATTTTGGCCAGTTCGAGTCTACCTTTGTGGACCAAAATCAGTCCGCCACTGGGTTTAAGCCACTTTGATCAACTATAAAGGCTATGAAATTTAATGGTTGTCTTCTGAAATATGATTATCATAAGTTTTTTATATATTATTATTTACCTAATTTAATCGTTTGACCAAGTAGGATATTACCGACAATAAACCTATAACAAAAATTAATAACGGTAATGCCTTTTTTTTAAGACATAACTAATTAACAAAAGTAATGTCATATTATGCTTAAGGACATCAAACGAGGACCACAAAATCATCCATGAAAACTAAGCGGTGTTTTCAATGGATCTATTTTATTTATTGGAAGATTTAACAGACTTTGCTGATCCAATATTTAACCTTTTTTGTTTTTGAGAGGATCCAATATTTAACCTTATTGCACTTATATAGTAACTAAGTTCCAGGTGCTTGAGAAAAATGAAAGGAAATATGTGCAATTGGGTTCTACTGATTTTGGTCGTCCTAGGTCTTAGCGCATGCAACAAATGTGAGCTTTGTCATCCTAGCGCAAGCAGCAGATGTGAGCTTTAATGTAGCAACTGCTAGCGATGGTGATCACTACTCTCAGTTTTTAGTGGAAGTCGCGACAATCAATCCGAGATTCCACTACGGTGGCACTTATATACCAGTAATGGAGGCACCTAGCCCAACAAAGTATTTTTTTCGTCGATCTTCATGGCGAGAGAGGAACCATCACAAGCGCGCTGAGTAAAGACGATTTATATCTGGTGGCCTGGTGGGTTATCTTGATAAATTTGGTGGAAATTAAGAGTGCATTTCTTTCCTGATGCTCCTTTACTTGTAAAGATGACTCTTTTCCCGGAAGCAAAAAGTGCTAAAGATCGTATGGAAATGTATTATAAGAGTACTTACGGTGAAATTGAGGGAAAGCAGGTTGCAGAAGCAAAATAGGCCTAGTAATAAATCCACTTAGAAAAGCTAATGAATAAAGTTTACGGGAAGACCGTCCATGTTCCTACGAAAGCTATGTTAATGTTAGTTTTCATTCAAATGGTTTCGAATTCGGAGGCAGCGCGTTCCAAATAAATCGAGCACAAGACTTTGGAAAACTTTTATGGATTGTATAACCCCGATCACAAGGCAACTCGATTGGAGGTACATTGGCAGAAAGTTAGTAAAGGTATTAGAAGTCTAGGAATGGAGTAATGTCACCAGTGCTTGATTTAGAAGATATGTCGATGGTAGCGAATGGAAAGTATCTCAAGTCGAAGAAATAGTTTGTTTCGGTCCAGGACAACTACAGTATATGTGGTGGTGGGTACTTGGTGGAATGCGGATCCCAAGCGTCCTTCGTGGTGGTGGTTACCTGCAAAACAGGGAGAAACCTCGGGGGTGGTTCCGAGGATCGCCTCTCTGATGCCTAAGTCAGTCCAAGTTGAGCACAAGATCTCTAGTAGAGAGGAAACAAGTATCAAGTGAAAGTATTTTGTGAGTGTTTGATTGAGCGTACCTTACCCATGCATGGGCATGGGTATTTTTATGAGACATGGACTTATAACTGACCTAGCAAAGTAAGTGGGCTCCTTTTGGAAGTGGGCCAAAGTAAGCAAGGCCTTCATTAATCTCCTGCCCATAGCTTATGTCCGGAGCGGTCTGCCTGAAGAGGTCTGCTCTGCTCCTGGTGCTCTGACGTGGAGTGGCAGGACCATTAGGTCTGCTGCCAGCTGGCGGTCTGCTAGGCAGACCCCATACAATTTGCCCCCCGGACCCAGTATTCGCAGGTTGCGATATGCTGGGTACGTTTGTCTTGGTCTGGCGCTCTCCTCTTCGCAGACAGGTAGGTGGCTCTCTGATGGCTGCTCTTCGCAGATTTTTGTCCAGCTCTATTTTTCCCGCCCATTTTGGTGGGGTGTTGAGAAAGGATCATTAATTCATTTTGAATTGAGCTGATGTGACTCTTGGGGTTCCCAAGAAGTGTAATGATGGAGAGTCACTATTGAGAGGATGTAATTGGCCTATTTAAGGGCTGAATCGACCATTTGTGGACTTCTTCCATTCTCTTTCCCTTCAAACTCTTTGCTAATAGTTTCCATTGTTGTTTTCTATGGATTTCTTCTTGCCCTAGCAATTTCGGCGTGATTTTTCTTCGATTTCTCTGAGATTCGTTTGCTTCAAGCCCCAATTTTGAAGTGGTGATATCTCGCACCTGCTGTTCGACTCTTCGTCCCTTCATTTCTCAACGTCTTCCATTCCTAAAATAGGTAAAAATTCTTGTAAAGATTCACTCTTGGTTTGTTCTTCTTGGATGGTTTGGGTGTGGTTTTCTCTTTGTCAGTGGATTTCCCTCCTTTTCCCTCTGTGCGCAATTATTTTGCTGTTTTCTGGGGATTAGGGTTTGCTCTCCTTTGTGGTTCATCTGCGACTGTTTATTTGTTTGTTTCTTATGTGTTTGGTGTCGTTTCATTTCCACTCTGTTGTTCTGGAGTAGGCTCTACTCTGCCTCTTCAGCTGAGTTCTGCTCTGCCGGTCTGCTTGACTGTTATCTGTGGGAGTTAGGGTTTGCTCTTCTTTGTTTACCCTGTTGCTTTTCCTATCTGCTGAGTTTCGCTTTCTATGCCTCTGGTACCTGTCTTAGCATTTTTTCTCTTTTCTTCTGTCATTCTGCCTTTTGTAGTCATTCTGAACATAGCTGTTATGCTGTAGATCTTTGTAGCATGCCCTCATTTCTCTGTATATGTCTTTTTGCAAGAAAATATCCTATTTCTTGGTTATCTTTGACCCTCATATACCATATGTATTCTTGCCCCCAGTCTGGTGGCTCAGTCTGTTGGTCTAAGGTATCAGACTATTACGGCCGGAAATTAGGTCTGATGCTTTTGTCCTCTTCCTCCTGTGTTGTGCAGAATGTCTACCTCACAAGCAGGAGCGTCTCGTGGGAAGGGCAGGGTGTCTGCTTCCTCGTCTGAGCCAGACGAGCCGTATCCGATGGACACCCAATCTCCATTTTTGAAGCTGGACCTTCCTCGGTGTAAAGATGAGATGGTCCAATAGGAGTGGGTCGTCTTCGATCCTTGGGATGGCTTGCGTCGGGAGGCATTGGGTCCTGAGACCAACAGGTTCCCTCCGAATCATCAATTCAAGACTCCTCTGCCTACCATCAAGTGGGATTACAGTGAGAGTGAGATGAAGCTCACTGCTCTGTATGACAGCAAAGGCAAGCCGTATCTGGATAAGAAGTTTGCAGATGCTTTCTCCAGCAAGCATGCTGCTTACTATATTGAATGGACCGCGGAGATTAAGCCGTTCCGCGGGTCCTGGGTGGTGGTTCCTCAGGCTGGCCAGAGCTTGGCAGATGTACCAAAGGGGTATCCTGCCGTGTACACCAAGCACTTGGAGTTCGGGCTTAGGTTCCCGAGACACTGGTTTTTGGAGAGGGTGCTATGCAAGTACAGAATGGCGCTTTGACAAGTCAACCCTCAGTCTCTGAAGAAAGTTCTGGGGTTCATTTGGGTCTTTGAAGCCCTGGATTTCCCCTTAACCATGAATCTCTTCAAGTGTCTGTTTCACTTCAAGAGGCAGGAGGGGAATTATGGTTACTTCACGGGTTCGGTACGAACCAATCATTTGACGGTCTATCCGGTTGATCACACTCTGAAAGATTCGCGGTATAGTTTCATCTTTGTCAGAGTGCCGACGGAGCTGGGGCATCCTTACCAATTCAAGGCCCCTCTGTGCCCTGTGGAGCCTAAGTTTCACAAGCAGCGGGACCCTCATATTCTGAACTGGGATGAAATAGTAGCTTTTTACTACTTAAAGTCAAGACCTAAGGGGCCTGCTGACGGGAAGCAGTTTCTTCCTAAGTACTGGCTGTCGCATCATCATGTGATGTGCCAGAATGCCTTTCTGAGGATAGGCAAGCTGTCGCCGGACTACACCACTGGTAAGTGTTCTGCCTGGTCTGTTTCTTTTATGTTTTTACATTCTGCTCTGTCGTGCCCCATGGCACTCATCCTTTGTGCTGTCTGCAGCTCCTTGCAGAAAGATAGTCCGTGGTCTGATCATGGGTGGGTTCTGAGCTCACAATTTGCTCTGCCCCTTTTTCTTTATTTTCTGCTTGTTAACTGCTTTGTAGCTGCTGATGCTTTTTCTGATTTTCAAAGAGACTCTGGGGTCTGCTATCCCCATGGAGCTAGGCTTGAGTCAGTCCCCAATGTGCCGTAGGTATCCCCCGATACCGGATCCGGGGCCCGATACCGGATCCGGGGCCCTATTCTGTCCCGGATTATGTTCGGGAGATTTCGAATACCCCCTGGATCATCTTGTCCTCCGGACCAAGCGTCCGGAGCTCGTGGATAAGCACACGGGGGTGGTTCGACCGTCGGGCGGTCCATCTGCAACCATCACCGAGATCGAGTCTGGTGATGAGGAGGTGGAGGAGGCTGAACCATTACGGGTTCGTCGTTCTCGGGGCGTTGTGAGCCTCCCTGAGGATGAGGATGATGCAGAGGGGACCGACACTCTGCAAGGGACTGTCTTGGTTGTCGAGCCTCTGCAGCAGCTTCCCCTTTGCAGACAGGTAACCTTTCTGCTAAATTATGATCAGCTTATTTCTTTATGTGCATGTATGCTTTCATCTTGACTTGGTCTATTTTGATGGGTTTCAGATCTGCACGTGGCGGAGGAGGTGCCAATGGGGGAGCCTCACCAAGCAACGACCGAGTTGGACAGGACTGAGAAAGAAATCACCCCAACGGGTGGTTCCACTCAGTTAGGTAAAACTGGTCAGGAGGCTCACCAATCAATGACAAAGTTTGACAGGACCGAGGCAGAGACTTCTCAGACTGTAGAGGACCGGGCTGAGGACCAGACTGCATCAGGTACGTGTCTTCTTCAGACCCAATTTTATCTTTCTTCCCTGTTATTCTTCAATTGTATTTTCTTGATCTCTCTGACCAAACTTTGGTTTGCTAGGTCCCACTGGGCAGACCACGCATGCGTCTGTTCAGACCAACAAGGAGGAGGTGTTGGAGCCTCTCCAACATGAAAAGGTGGAACAACTGAGTTCCACTTCCGTCCCGGTAGTGGAGACCATCGTTTCTCCTCCTGTTCAGAAACCTACTCCTCCTGGGAGTAAGTCTTCTCCTCCCCCTAGGGGTTTTAAGCAGACCCATGCTCCAACTCCTGAGCAGATAGCACGCCTGGTTAGTGTTTTTTCTCCTTTCTTTTCTGTTTCAGCTCTCATTTTGATGTGTGTTCATATTTTGCTAATAATGTGACTTTTCTTTTACCCTTTTCAGCGTGAATTGCGGGCCAAGAAGGTACAGGCTGCTGGGGCTCCTCAGACCTCTGTCCCAACTGCAGTTCAGCCTGAGGTTCCTGCAGAACCGATGCAGAAGCCCGTGTTGGAGTCTGAGGTCTCTTCGCATTCTCAGAAGAGACCAGCAGAGGGGAAGAACGAGGAAGAGGTTCCCCCAAATAAGAAAGCTCGTCTTCCTGTTGACCCCACTCAGATCATCGACGTGGAGGTTGAGCAAGTCGCCAAAGGTGCGTTCCCTTTACCCGGTCTCACTTCCGGCTCTTTCCCTTCTGTGGGAGTTACTGATCTTTCCTTTGGCTCAGGTTCTCTGCAGAGGGGATCGGCGGGTGACCAGCTTGAGGCGCAGGGAGAGGAGCAGACGCCCGTGGCTTTCCCTGACCCTAACGAGTGGCTGAAGCTTCTGGCCAGTCGTTTCTCGACGGATTACGTCGTCCAGGACGTCCCTTTGGTGAGTTCTTTACCTTTTCTTCGTTATCTGCGTCTGAGTCTTCTGAATTTCTTCTGATCCATTTTTCCTTGGATACAGGCTGCACGGGCCGGTGCCTTCATTGGGGAGTTCTGCCATGCTTTAGGGTTGGGCAGGCATGAGGCAGACCTCCCTGAACTGCATCAGCTCAGGGCTCATGTGGAGCAACTGAATCAAAAATGCGCTTCAATGAAAGCTGACAATCAGATGATTGTGGCTGCGTGCCAGACTGCCGAGGAGGAGAGGGATGCCATAACCGCGGAGCGTGACGCTTTGCGAACTACAAACCAACGCTTCGAAGGTATGGTGAAGCAAGCGGAGGCCATTGCGGCTGAATATTCAAGGCTCTCTTCCCAGCTGAAGGAGGCGTCTTCCCGCGCTTCTGTGGCGGAGACGAAGTTGAAGACCTCTGAGGCTAAACTGCAGACTGTGATGAAAGAGCTAGAGCAGCTTAAGGGTCAGCTTTCTGCTGTGCAGGCTGATCATGAAGGCTGCTCTTCTAAGTTGGATCAGCAGGCCTAGGAGGCTGAGCAGGCTCTGACGCAGAGGGAGACTGATCTTGGGGCGGAGTTCTCCAAGCTACTATCAGAGAGAGAAGCTCAGTTGAGCGGCGAGGAGGCGGACCGAGCTGTGAAGATGGAGGAGGCATTCCGGGACAAGTACTGGGAGGATTGCAAAGTTGCCGTCCGTAGAGTCCTCAGGCACCTACCGCCCTCCTTCAATTGGGATGCTTTTGACGTGGCCTACGGCCGTGGGGTGCACATGAAGCCTCCTGCCACCCAGGAGCTTAGAGACATGGGGCTACTCTACTCTCTGCCTGCAGAGGGGGAGTGCTCAGAGTAACAAGTTGATGGGAGCTCTGCGGGGGATGGCAGCTCTGTTCCTAAACAATAGGAACTCGGGCGGCTATCTCACGCTTTGCCTCAGTCTTCTTGTGACTCCTGTCTGAGCTGTTGAGGTGGATGAGCTGGGAGCCTGTGCTGAATTGACTGCAGTCCTCCTTTTTTGCCCTCCGATGATATCCATAATTGACTTCTCTTGTAATATTTGTAATTAAATAGTCAAACAATAGCTTTTCATCTGTATTTGCTCCCTTCTTTTGGTTAGGTAGCCGCCGTTATTGTAGTAGTATTGTAGCATTCTGATCTGGTCCATGACCAGACCTTTTATGTAAGGTACAAGGATTTTTCAGATTTGCCAGTTGTGGTGCTCTTATATGTATTTTTCTCTCTTTTGTATTGTGCCTGCAAAACCTTCTCATTTTTGCTAAGTGTTTGCGCTCTGCCCCTCCTTAGTCTTAGCATTTCTTGCAGGCCCAGGGGCATTCTGCTCTGATATTGAGTTTGCTGCGTTGCTGCATAGTATTTCAGAGCGTGCCTGTTTGTACGGCATAGCGGCGGGTGAGATTTGCTCGGAGCTGTGACTTTAGGGGCCCTTTACTCTTCTACTCTGTCTTATGCATGACAGTGATCCGACATTGAGTAGAGCGTGGGAGGTATTTTGACGCCTTTAGTCTATGACTTATCCTTGTTGCTTTTTGGGCCTTTGGCCCTGCAGGTTTAGAGCTAGAGGTCTGTGACATCGCTAAGTCTAGCCGACATTCGATCACTCTGTGGTCCTCATGAGCTCTGGACAGAGTTGACCTTCCGGCTGGCTCCCTTTCTGCATAGGCAGTTTCTGTGCTTGATGGGCCTCTTCGGCCTTCATTCTGGCTTAGTGCAATGTTTCTTCTCAGTTTGTTGATGGTCCGTTTGAATCTGGCATTGTGTTTTTATAAAGAACAAATAAGGGGATGGGGGTTTTATGCGATATGGAGAGTGTATAGCTTGAAAAGGATGGCTCAAAGGCCTTTCATTCATAGGAGTTGTTTGATACAATTTGGGTTACACAAAGTATTTTTTCAGTATGCGAGCATTCCAGTTGCTTTTTAGTTCGCTCCTATCCATCTTTTTCAGTCTATATGTTCCAGGGTACAGCTCTTCACTAACATGGTAGGGTCCTTCCCATTTGGCCGACAACTTTCCATGTACTTTGTCTTTCTGCACTGTTGCTGCATTTCTGAGTACCAGACCTCCTACCTCCAGAGGTCTAGCCCTTACTTTCCGGTTGTAGTATCTGCTGATTCTGGCTTTGTAGGCTTCCATTCTGAACCTAGCTTCATCCCTGTGTTCGTCCAGCAGATCCAGATTGGTTTTCAGAGCTTCATCATTCAGACCTGGTTCGAACAGACTGATTCTCAAGCTTTCAGATCTGATCTCAACCGGCATGACGGCCTCAGAGCCATACACTAGATGAAAGGGGGTCTGCCCAGTTGACTCTTTGACTGTGGTTCTGATTGATCACAGAGTGTTGGGCAGTTCCTCTAACCATTTGCTTTTCTGCTCTTCCAGCTTCTTCTGCAGGCCTATCAGGATTTGCTTTTTGGGGCCTCGGCTTGGCCATTGCACTGAGGGTTGTAGACTGAAGACAAAACGTATTTGATCCCAAACCGCTCCAGCCACCCTGACAGTGGCATATTGTCAAACTGTCTTCCATGATCGAAGACGAAAGCCTTCGGAATCCCATATCTGGTGATGACGTTCTGCCATAGAAACTCGCTGACGGCCGCCTCTGTGATGGTGGATAGGGATTCTTCCTCTATCCACTTAGTGAAGTAGTCCACCCCCACAATCAGCCACCTCTTCTTATATTGAGTTGTTGTAAAGGGTCCCAGGATGTCCAATCCCCACTGGGCGAATGGGATAGGATCGTAGATTGGCATGAGGTCGTTTGCGGGCAGCTTGATGTTTGGAGCGAACTTCTGGCAGCTATCACATTTTTTTAACCAGAGCCTCAGAATCTACTTTCATTGTGGGCCAATAATAACCATCTCTTAGAGCTTTGTGGGCCAGAGCTCTTGGCCCGATGTGGTGTCCGCAGAGACCTTCATGGATCTCCCTCAATATGTAGTTTGCGTCCCTTTGCCCTACGCATTTTAGTAGGGACAGAGATAAAGATTTCCTGTATAGCTCATCCCCAATTAGGCAGTACCTGCATGCTGTCATCTTAAGCTTTCTAGCTTTCATTTTTCCCTCTGGTAGTTTACCAGTCTGCTTATACTCTGCGATCTCCCTGATCCAGTCTGGCATATCCTCAAGCTCTAGGACGCGCTCTGCACCCTTGCAGATTGCACTGGTGGGTCTGACTTCCACCAGGACAAATCTGTTTAACTCCTGCAGACTGTTACTCCCCAGTTTGGATAAGGCATCTGCTTGGGCGTTCTGTGCTCTAGGCACTTGTTCAATTCTAATGCTTTCAAAATTTGCAATCAGAGACCTCATTCTGGCCAAGTAGCTCTGCATTGTGGGCTCTTTTGCCTTACTCCCCCTTGACTTGGTTGGTGACCAACTGAGAGTCAATTTTGAGGTGGATGTGCTTGGCTTCCAGAGTTTGGCAAAACTGCAGTCCAGCGATGGCCGCCTCGTATTCTGATTCATTATTGGTTGCTGAAAATAAGAATTTCAGGGCTTATTCAATGATTTTCCCTTCCGGTGTTCTGATGACCACGCCTGCTCCAGAGTCATTGATGGTTGCAAACCCATCTGTAAAAACTTCCCAGGCTCTGGGCTCTCCAACCGTTTCCTGATATGAACACTCTGCCAAGAAATCTGCCAGAGCCTGTGCTTTGATGGCGGTTCGTGGGGCGAACTTAATTCCGAACCCTGTCAGCTCCAGGGCCCGGTTCATGATTCTCCCCGACTTGTCTTCCTTCTCCATTGCCTTTTCTAAGGGCATATTTGTCAGCACAGTGACGGGGTGTGCATCGAAATATGGCCTCAACTTTCTGGTGGCCAGCACTACTGCGTAGGCTGCCTTCTCTATCAAAGGGTAGCGCGTTTCCGCACCCGTGAGGGTGTGACTCACAAATTACATTGGCTGCTGCTTCTTGTTTTCTTCTTTTAACAGGACTGCACTCACTGTTGCATCAGTAACAACAATGTACAAGAAGAGAGCCTCCCCTGTCTTGGGTCTGGCTAATGTTGGCAGACCGGAAAGATGTGATTTCAGCTTCTGGATTGCCTCCTTCTGTTCTGCCTGCCACTTGAATTCTTTGTTCCCTTTCAGTATCTTGAAGAATGGGAGGGCTTTTTCGGCAGACTATGCTATGAATCTGGACAGGGCTTTTATCCTGCCTGTCAGCCTCTAAATGTCTCTGATGCTCTTGGGCTCTAGCAGATCCATAGCTGCTTTCACTTTGTCGGGGTTTGCGTCAATCCCCATTTCGCTGACCAGATAGTCCAAAAACTTCCCTGACCGTACTCCGAACACGCATTTTTTTGGATTCAGTTTCATGCTGTGGATATTTGCAGGGCTCTATGAACCCTGCATCTAGCAACTTCTGCACTTCTTCTTCGATGGCTTTATTTTTTTTCCGCATAGTAGTTTCTCCTTTTTTGCTTTACGGGTCTGTACCCTGCGGTAGTGTTCAATTTGTGGTTGATGGTGGCGGGGTCTACCCCTGGCATCTCAGCTGCTGAAAAGGCGAATACGTCTGCATTCTCTTTCAGAAGATTGATTAGGTTGACTCTGGTTTCAGGATCCAGGTCTGTACCTATTATGACTGCTCTGCGGTCTCTTCCCCCGGTTCAGGCTTGCTGGCTTCTTGGCCAGCTTCCGGCCGAGCATCGGCCTCGCTGATAGTTGCACATTCTTCCTGTTTTTTCTCAGCCTCTTCGGCCTTTCCTTCCTTCCCTTCTTTCACGGCTTCTTCAGCCTGATCCTTCTTGACTTCTTCAGTCTGCATTTTCTTTCCTTCCTTTTTTTTCTTTTCTCCACTTGTATTTCTTAAGAGCGGTCAGATTGCATGACTTGGCTGCTCTCTGATCTCCCTTCAGCCTGCCTACTTCACCAGTTTTGCTGAGGAAGAGCATGGTCTGGTGATGGGTTGATGGGATTCCATGTACTGCTTCAATAAATTTTCTCCCCATCAGAGCGTTGTACGGTGATGGGAGGTCTACTACGAGGAACTCTTGCACCACAGTCCTCCTAACTCCATTATGCCCCTCTGCGGTCACAGCCAGATGTACTTTTCCTTCTGGGATGATGGAATTCCCTGTGAAGCCGACGATGGGAGTTCCTCCTCGTTTCAACAGCGAACGATCTAGCTCCATTTTATCGAAGGTATCCTTGTACAGAATATTCACGGCGCTCCCGCCATCCAACAGTATTCTCCATACATCTGTACTGCTATTCTCCAGAGTGACTACCAGAGGGTCAGAGTGTGGGAAACTGATGCCCTTGCAGTCCTCTGCTGTGAATGTCATATCCGGCAGGTCTGGACTTAGCTCTGTCTGGTTGATGGAGTTGAGGTTGGGGTGGGTGAGTTGCCTCAGATGAGCCCTCTCTCCCCCCATCGAATTAGAGCTGCCGAATATGACGTATATCGTTTTCTTCTTCCCTTCCTTGATTTCTGCCCGCTTGCCCTGCGGCTTTTGTCCTTCATTCTGCTGCTCCTTTTCCTTGATTCCCTGGTTCCAGGCCAGGTACTCCTTAAAATATCCTCTTCTGATCAGGCTTTCCAGATCATTCTTTAGACTAATGCAGTCTTCGGTGCTGTGGCCTGGAGCCTCATGGAAAGCGCAGAACTCTGCCATGTTGGGGCCTAGGCTTCTCTTCTTTGTAGGGGGTGGTCTGTGCCACTTGCTGTCGTCTCTGTTGGTTAAAAAGATCTCAGCTTTGGACAAGCTGAGGTTGCTGTAGTTATTGTATTTCTCCTGGGCCCTTAGCCGGTCCACCTCCCTTTCTGCTTTCTTCTGCTTCTCTCTGCCTCTGTTCTGATGGGGCATGTGGCCTCCAAAGTTCAATCTACCTCCCATGAAGGGTTGCTCGTTCTGCCTGGTTTCTTGCCTGGCAGGCCTGCCTGCTCCAGGTGTCGAGGCTTTGTTGAAGTCCTCGACAGCTATGTATTTCTCTGCTAGGGCCAGGGCTTCGCTAAGCTCCTTCATGGTGACCCATTTCAAATCATCCCTGAACTTTCTGGTGTGGGGCAGAGCGTTCCTCAGAGCATGCAGAGCGAGCTTCTGCTCTAGCTCTGGGATGTGCACCAACTCTTTGTTGAATCTTCCAATGAAATCTTGCTGGCTCTCGTTCGGATTCTGCTTCAGCAATAGCAACTCGTGAGTGGACTTACTCCTTTTGCTTCCACTGACAAAGTGCTCTTTGAATCTCTTCTTCAGTTCATCAAAGTTGGCTATTGTTCCCTAGGGGATAGTTTTGAACCAGGTCTGAGCTATCCCTGCCAGAGTGACAGGGAAGTGTCTGCACCAAGTGGCCTCATTGTAATTTCCAGCTCCATGTGAGTTTTAAAAGCTGCCACGTGTTCCTATGGGTCCCCCTCTCCTTCAAACTTGAGATTCAGTGGGAGCTTAGCCTTCGACACTCTGGCTGCAATGATCTCATGTGTGAAGGGAGATTTGGAAGGAGACCTAATCTCTTCTGCTGGTGAGATCAGAGTGGGCCTAGAACCAACCCTGTGGTATATGATTCCCCTGAGGTCTGTGGAGGTTCCATTGTCACCGGAGCCTTCCTCTGCTATTGTTCCCAGTCTCTGTCTGACATGCCTTCTGATGGGTCTGCCCCTACGCGCAGACAGGGCCTCTTCAGCTCCTGTGTTACTCCTGGTCCTACGCCGGGGGTTCCCTTGGGCTATGCCTCCTGGGTTTCCTCTGCAGAAAGATCTCTGGCTTGAGCCTGCCATATATCTTGTGGGTGTAAGTTCATTGAAGAGGATGGGGTGTTCCTCTTGCATCACCTCAGTGTTCCATTCGTCCTCTTGCCAACCCTTCCTAATGTACCCAGGCCCAGAGTGGCTATATAGACCATACTCTGACGTTGGGGTGGGAGTGATGGCTCTCTTGTTATACCCGCACAGGGGTTCTTTTGTGGCTGTCTCCTCTTCAGATGACAGCAGCAGGTGTCTTCGAACAGAATCATGGGTTCTAGTTCTTTTCCTCCTTCGAGATGGTTGGCCTTCAACATTCTGCATGTACCGCTGAGCAGATTGTAGTACATTGATGGCTGCTTGGAGTTGTTCAGGTGAGGGCATGACCACTGAGCTGGTGGGCTGCCTAGTTTCTCGGGTGTGGGTAGCAGCACTACCCCTTCTTGTTGACCTGATGGTCGTTTCTCTTGGTGGAGAGTAGCTCTCTTCTTCTGAGCCGTGGGAATCGGATGTTGTTGAGTAAGGAACCACCATTGCGAAGTTGTAGATTGGGATTTTCTACTCTTACCCTCCTTCTAGCGCCAAATTGTTTCTGTCCAGGACAACTACATTATATGTGGTGGTGGGTACTTGGTGGAATGCGGCTCCCAAGCGTCCTTCGTGGTAGTGGTTACCTGAAAAACAGGGAGAAACCTCGAGGGTGGTTCCGATGATCGCCTCTCCGATGCCTAAGTCAGTCCAAGTAGAGCACAATCTCTAGTAGAGAAGAAACGAGTATCAAGTGCAAGTATTTTGTGAGTGTTTGATTGAACATACCTTACCCATGCATGGGCATGGGTATTTATATGAGACATGTACTTATAACTGACCTAGAAAGTAAAGTGGGCTCCTTTTGGAAGTGGGCCAAAGTAAGCAAGGCCTTCATTAATCTCCTGCCCAGAGCTTATGTTCGGAGCGGTCTGCCTGAAGAGGTCTGCTCTGATCCTGGTGCTCGGACGTGGAGTGGCAGGACCATTAGGTCTGCTACCAGCTGGCGGTCTGCTAGGCAGACCCCATACATAGTTGATTGACATGGCTCTCTTAAAGAATGAAGATGCTGAAACCTAGAGCTCGTTTATTACGAGCTTTTGGGTGGGCAATGACAATGGTGTTCATCAACTCAAACTCTGAATCCTGGGACTAGTACTACTATTTTCTAAAGTTTTTACTGATTGTTGTTTAATTAGGCAAGATTGTCTTAAGTCTTTTCTAGTGTGGAGGGTTTTTTAACTTGTCAGGGGCTAAACCCGACGGCCTTATCCAATTATCCCTTGTTACTCACTCTATCATTTGATGTAAATGTAACCTGAATTAAAACAACTTCCATGCATTTGGGTTTAAGTATATATTCATGAAACCTATGTCAATTGATTTCCTCTATTTTCTTCTAATGCGTCATTTAGTTGGCATACTTTTTAACATAGAAAAAGTTTAGTAATGAAAGGGGACCATAATTGCTACTTAATATAAATTGTAAGGAGAAAACCTTTCTAAAACTAAATATGTCATAATTAACATATGGAGTACAATAACTTCGATCTAACAACAAGACCATGATGCAATAGAAAAAAGACGAAGCTAGTATTACGATAGAGTGCCTACAAAGAAGGGAGGAGAAAAGTATTAGGTTGCTTTTGGGAATTCAGATTTTTATTACAATTCTGGATAATAGAATTTTGTTTTGGATTAGGAATGAGGGTGAGATGAAAAAAGAGTTCCTATCAGAAGAAATGTATCTCTCATTTGCTGACAAAAAACAAAAACAATAAAATTGCGACGATTAATAAGTTTTCTTTTTTTATATATATATAAGTTCACATTTTGTTTATCGTTAATGATTAAAGTTGGTTGTTTACATAATTTATTAAATTAATTCATCGTGGGGATAATATGATTACCAATTGTATTAAGGATTCATTTTATTTAAAGGAATGTGATCTAATCACATCCTAATTAATCCAGTCTATTGCTTTGTTGTTGTGTAAGTATGAAAGATGTTGCTACCTATCGCCAATTTATACATAAATATATAAATTAGCGTGGGAAAAGACAATGAGATTAGAATATATAGATCATTGCACTCCGATGATACATATGAAGACTTTTGGCACCTAACATTGTGCTAAAAGATAAGAAACTGGAACTAACACCTTTATTAGTAGTATTATTTTTAGCAAACATCATCATACAACACACGCAATAAGACTAGTAGTAATTAATTATGGCATATAATAAACGAAGCCGCCGGCCACTTGATTAGTTATCAATTATAGAAAATAGAGTTTCCGCCATTATCAGGAATGATAGAACTAGCAAAACTTAAGCTGCCAGATTTATATTTCAGAATACCCATCTCATTTTTTATTTCAGCCACAGTCTTCACCTCCTGCCTGTACTCAGTGTTACTGATTACAAGGGTTGGCGAAATAGCGGTACATTTACGTGGCGCGGCTTCAGCTCTATGAATTGCTTGAGAGATTGGATCCCAATCGTTCTGATAAGCAACCACTTTCGCTTTAAAAGCTGGTGTATTATCCCCCTTTACAATTCCTCGCTCCATGAATTTAAAACGCGATGCCTCTGAAACCATTTGAATAGCAATAAGTAAGAACCTTGCCTCATTTCTACCTTGGTTTAGTACACTTTCTTGTTTCCCATACACAGTTCTGATGGCGCTTTCTAAGTTTTGGATTCCTAATACAAGATTTCTTCTATTAATTCCGGCAGCCGGTTGGAGACTGTTATAGTTACCTCCGAATCTAGTTATTCTTCGTGTTGAACCAGGAAACAGGCTATTTCTGGCAGTTTGAGGAGCGTCACCTAGGAACGTAGCGCGAAATCTGCCGTTATATTTTTTATTGTCTTGATAACCCCATACGTATAAATCTTTGGCATCTATTCCTAAAGTTACCCATTCTGTGTTACTTATTTTGAGGTTTACTAACACATATTGTCTGCCTTGTAAGGGGACCCTACGCGTTGATTGTAAGCCGCAAGCTCTAGTAGGGGCTTCCACTGCATTGCGCAGTCTTGTTAGGAAACTTGAGTATCCTCTAACACCATTTTTCAGCTCAAATGTTACTGTTGTGAAGCCTAGTCGTTGCATCCCATCAAATTCATCTTCGGCTATCGCCGATGATGGTACAACCACCAGCACTATCATCAATAACATACACCACCACATCCATCTTGTTGCTAACAACTTCATATTTTTACTCACCGGCCTGCAAAATAATATTTACAGAAAGATATGTCAATACACCCTACATATGTAGATTATCGTAGGTTTCTTCTCAATTGTAAACTACAAATCATTGGCAATTTTACTAAATGATTTTAAAAGTTTTGAATAAGCTAGGAGTTTTAAAGAATTATATATACAATTAAGGTCCCTCTTAGTTCACCCATATTTGCTGAAGTAAAACTATTTTTACAGTGAACTGAAGAGGGTCTAATCAGGAAAAACGTATGCATCTTTGAGAACTTACGGAAATAGTAGTAAGAAGGCGTGAGTGGATGAAGGGGAAATGGGAAAGTAAATTATGTGTTGAGATTTAGTGAGAAGATTGGTATAATTATATGCAATAATACAACTTCTTTAAATAGACTTGCCAGGGAACGCAATCCTTGTAACTTGGCAATGTCACTCTATTTCCTTACCCTTTTGTATCATTTTTTAATACCGCCATTGCTGGTAGCCATCTCACCAACGCTTAATTATTTTTTTCCCACCGTTACCAAAATAAAAAGGTAATATATATACAACCCTTAGATCTGTATGTAAGTATTAAATAAATTGTCTAAAATAGTATTAAGTTGGGAATTTATGCCACAATCACGCATGAAACGATGTTATTAATGTTTCAAATTTAGACAAATTTCCTATAGACTCTTATGTACAGCCCATAAGAGTTGCATTTATCATTCTTAAAATAAAATAAAGTATAAAAATAGACAAACCTGCAGAATGTTTGGGGTCGAAAGCTAGTTACAAGACCTATTAGGGATATTCAATTTAACCATGTTTGATACTAGTTGGGAAATAGAGGCGATGTATATGTTTGATTAGTGTTGAATAATATTTGACAATAAAATATTAAAGTAATAAAGAAGAATTAAAAAAATATAAGGATTTATGTGGTTCGATCAATATGAAGTAGTCCATTAGTAGGGGATTTGAGAGCTTTTCTAATTTTCAATGGAGGGGAAAACAAGAGGTCGGATTACAAGGAGACATTCTAATTGCTTGAGAAATACATTTATAACTAAATTAAAGAAGCCTCTACAAAACCGTAGAAAATATGTAAAATAGTTGTCACAAATATTATATATGGAAACCTAATGAAATCATGCGAAACGTAAACAAATTCAGAAAACGAAACGGGACAGAAATGGCCTAGTGTCCGTCCAAGCACCAATGGAAGCACGTTTTCTCCGATTTTTCGTGCTTTTTGCTTGATTTTTGTACGGCAACCGAGTCCATTAACACATTTCAAGGCACATATAATAATCGTTGACTTTAAATTCATAAACCTAAAAAACACCATGATGTAATGCTCATCCAAAAAGAACGAATGTTAATTAATCACCTTGAACAATTCCTACTAACTTTAGGGAATCCAAACGGAAAACTTCTCTAAAATGCATTACCCATATATATCTTCAAATACTCCCTCCGTCCCCTAAAGGATTTCCCATTTGCTTTTCTTAAAGTCAAACTTTGTAAACTTTGACCATAAATTATAACTAATATATAATATAAATAATTATCATAGGTGATCTTGTTAGATTTGTATTAATAGGTATTCAAAATATCAATATTTTATCATTTTTATTAATAAATAATAGGAGATATAAGCGGTCAAAGATGTGCATTGGAGACCGTGCAAAAAGCAAATGGGAAATCCTTTGGGGGACGGAGGGAGTATCTTATCAACTTAATAAACCAAACAAAATACATTGGCAGCCTTTGGTGTTAATGATAATGATAGGCGTCTCATTTGTGGTAATGATATTGAGTCCCATGAACATCTGTTTTCAACTGCAATTTTAGCAGGTAGTGCATGGATAGCCTAAGAGGTTGGTTGGATACGGTTGTTACTAGGAACACCTTGCTTGAGCTGTTTCAATGGATTCATAGAAGCAAGAGGACCGAATTTCAGAAAATGATGTTGTGCGTAGTGTTTTCTGGGTTGGTATATATGATTTGGTGGAACAAGAACAATAATTTTTGGAACAAAAAGGTTTATACAGTAAAGATAATCAAAGATTATACTAGAACTAGGATTTAATATTTATGCTTTTTTATCTAAGAATTTGGCTAGAAGAGATTTAGGATGGTGGGAGAACTTGTAAAGTTTGACTGTAATTAGTGTTTGGTTCTCAAAGGAATGTGTGTGATGAGGAGGGGCCAACCTAGTTAGTTCGTCCAAACACGACTAGTTTCTTAGGATGTAAAGCTTTTTTTAATTATTATTCTATTATTTCTTACCTATCAAAAAATATGTACACATTTCTAGAAATTTAAATCACATCAAAATTTTCGAAATTGCAAATGTATTATAATGTCGAATTATACGTAATATTGAAATTTAGGGCTTAATCTCACATTTTGTTAAAGTTATGGAGTTTAAAATATTACAGTTATATAGAAGTTAAGGGCCTAATCTCACGTTTCGGCAAAGTTAGAGGTTAATTTACCACTTTCGCGATTTGTCAACCGAAAACGCAAACAATAAAATTGCGACGATTAAATAGTTTTCTTTCTCTTTTTTTTCTATATTTAAATTTAAACACATTTTGTTTTTGTTGGATATGCCTTGAATTATCTGTTGGTTCGAATGACCAAGCACTGGGGTCTTGCTACCCAGTTAGCGAGTCTGGGTCCAAGGGTGAAACGCGCTAGTAGGGTGAAGGGAACGCCCTGGTGAGGGTGAGGGGGGCAACGCTGCCTTACCTTTTCGGGTGTTATAAGGTTTAGTTAAATCTTATACTCATTATGTTTTTGGTTTTTGGCCCATTCTGTTTTAGATTAACTCTAAGGGCGTTTATATAAACCCTTAGGTTAAGCCTTAGACGTATTATTCACATATGATTAATCTTAGTATTGCCTAACACTAATATGTATTCTGGTTCTCTCCTAATAAAACTACTCTCTCTAGTCTGGTGGACGTAGCTAGGACATTGCTAGTAAACCACGTTAAACTCTGTGTGTGAGTTTATTACTTTCACGTTCAATTAATCTCTATGCCTCTTCCGTAATAACATGTTTATTGGTAATGGTGGATGTTTAAGTCATCCTAGGAATATATAATTAGCAATAGTATTAAAGGATTCTTTTTATTTAAAGGAAAGTGATCTAATCATGTTCTAATTCAGTTTATTTCATTGTTGTTGTATAAGTAGAAAGTTCCAACCTTCTTTTACCAATTGATTTGAATGTTGTGAATCTGTGATCGCAAATTTATATGGAAAAAGAAATATGTAAATTAACGTGGGATATGACAATGATTATAGAAAATAAGGATCAATGCACTCCGATGATACATATGAAGACTTTTTCACCAAAGATTGTGCTAAAAGATAAGATACTGGAACTACAATCGCACACTTTATTAGTATTATTTGTGGCCCACATTGTCATACAACACACACAATAAGACGAGTAGTAGTAGTAGTATAATTAATTATGGCATGACATCTAATAGACGAAACCGCCGGCCACTTGATTATTTATCAATTATAGAATCAAGGCTTCCAGAACTTCTGATAGTTTTTACTAGTCACTAATTCTAATTGTTAGGAAAATTATTTGACTACTTTTAAAATATAATATAACAATTTCAATAGTGTCGCCATTATTTTAGCCACAGTCTTTACCCTTGCTGGCTGCTGGTATTACGTGTTACTAATTACAAGGGTTGGTGAAAAAGCAGTGCATTTACGTGGTGCGGCTTCAGCTCTACGAATTGCTTTCGAGATTGGATCTGTTGTAGAAGACTGCAGAAAACAGGGAAAAATTCCTTAAAACTTTCAAATCATAAAAAAAATCACAATTAGATAGAAAAAGTTAGCGTAGAATGACTTCTAAGATCACCGATAACACACAATTTAGGTCAGAAACAGGGGAAAGTTATATATACAACCATAACATCAAATTATCCCAAACTAAATCTTTGCTTGTCCCCTAGCAAAGCATGATATGAATATGAATATAATATAATTATCTCACCCCCCATGTAGGAAATTAAATTTCAAAATATTTTCAATACTCAATATCATTCAAGCAGGCAGTATTCAAGTTAAGCTATTTATATCACTCTAAACCACCAAACGCCTTAATCTCCCAGCAAACAATCAAACACAACTACCTTACATGGCATGCAAATCTTGAAAAGGTGCTCACCTAGGTGTCATTCCTCTCATTTTTGTAGCAGGCATAAAATGTCGATTCAAATAAAAGACTTACTTTTTTAACTTTGGCAATTTGACTGAATATCAACTTAATTAACATAAACAAATGCTCAATATGTCTTTTTCAGGGTTATAATGGGGCTTAGATAAAGGTAGAGAAAATGTTTAGAGAATATACGTGGTGAAAAATTCAGGAAAAAGGGAGCAAAAACACTAATCAATTAGACCAAGTGAGGTCTAAGCAACTCTTATGGCACCAACTCTTAATCAAGTTTGGACCAACTATGCCAAAACTTGATTTCAACCTATAAATCCAACAGAGCTTGCTAAGTTTAAGCTACCAGATTTATATTTCAGAATACCTATCTCGTTTTTTATTTTAGTTGCAATCTTCACCTCCTGGTGGCTGCTGGTATTCTGTGTTACTAACTACAAGGGTTGGTGAAAAAGCAGTGCATTTACGTGGAGCGACTTCGGCTCTACGAATTGCTTTGGAGTTTGGATCCCAATCGTTCTGATAAGTTGTAGAAGACTGGAGCGATTAGGGAAAAATTCTGTAAAACTTTCAAATCATAAAAAAAACTCAACTAGATAGAAAAAGTTAGCGTAGAATGACACCTAAGAGCACCGATAACACACCATTTAGGTCAGAAATAGGGAAAACTATATATAAAACCATAAAATCAAATTGTCCCAAGCTAAATCATTACTAGTCCCCTAACAAAGCATGAAATGAATATGAATATAATTATCTCACCCCCAAATAGGAAATTAAAGTTCAAAACATTTTCGATACCCAATATCATTCAAGCAGGCAAAATTAAAGTTCGACTATCTAGATCGCTCTGATTCACCAATTGCCCTAGGCCCCCAAGCAAACAATCTAACATAACTACCTTACATGACATTCAAATCTTGAAAAGGTGCTCACCAAGGTGTCATTCCTCTCATTTTTGTAGCAGACATAAAATGTGCCCAAAAACTCACTGATCCAACCATAATATTCCCGCTCACTCACAGTCTCATGTGTTAGAAAGATTAGGTGGCTCTTCCTAATTAGGTCGATTCAACTAAAAGACTTACTCTTTAACTTTGGCAATTTGACTCAATTTTAACTTAATGAACATAAACAAATGCTCAATAGGTCTTTTTTAGTGTTATAGTGGAGCATAGGTAAAGATAGCGAAAATATTTAGGAAATGTGGTGGAAAAGCCAGAAAAAGGGGAGCGTAAAACACTAATCAACTAGACCAAGTTAGGTCCAACCAACTCCCATGTCATCAACCACATGACCAAAACATCATCCAACTATTAAATGTCACCAAACAACCAATGAACCATTGTTTTCAGGACAATGTCTCATATATTTTCCAAATCAATGTGAATGAAAGAACAAAGAATTTTTGCAATTAATCACAAGTTTTTTACTTTTCTTTGAACTAACATACAACACTTTTGCTTTCACTATCTTTTTTTTTTTGTCAACTCTTCGAAACCATTGGACATCTTTTCCAATCTTTCACCACTGCACAAACATCCAATGTCAATAATCCAAACAAGTGCTCCCCTAAGTTAGGATTGGGATAAAAATCAATATAGGGCTCAAGGCTTGTAATGTGGCTTATTATCAATAAATAGCTGTTAGACTCAACATGGCTAGGAAGGAAAATATTTCACAAAAACAACTCTTAAGCTCAAGAATCAATCAAAAGTGTGCCTCTATCACATCATACATGAAATGTCACAAGAAATAATCAAGTACATCGCTAAAATCAAGATCTTAACGCAATTGAGGAATTAAAACACAATAATAGGATTTGGTAAATTAAAAATGTGTAAAAGGGTACATCGGAGGCATTAAGGGCAATGCATATTTCATTGATGGAATTTTTCTAAATACTTACAACTTTAACCTCATTGTTAATTTTTAGTTTTCACCAAAGTATAGGTTTTTATCAAAACCTGACTATATATATCTCTATTCTATAAGTGAAGAGTAGGGGGACACCAAAAATCACATTTATCTTTTTTTATAATTGCTAATTAAATAGAACAACTCTCTCCATAACTAACTCTTTTCACATATTTAAATTTTGAATAGAGAAATAAAAAACCCTAAATAAACTAAATGTTACATTTTTATATAGAATTTTACCTGATTCCTCACGCATCGCATGCATATATAAGTCTAGTATATATATACTACATCCGTTCCATATGTATTGCAACATAGGGAGTTTTACGCCTCCCAATGCACTACTTTAGATGCTAATATCTCTAATTTTATTTGATTAAAAATTATCAAAAGTTGATATTAATTAAGCATATATCGAGACGAATCTAACAAGATCCCACATGACTATATTTAACCTTATGTATAAATCGCAAAAGAAGGTCAAAGGGAAGTGTATGAATAGTGTAAAATGTCAAAGGTTGCAATATATATGAAACGGAGGTAGTATATATGAGCCCCATCCTTTTTATATCCCCTCTCTTATCTGCTCATCAACTAATTGCTTATTGTTTAGCTAGACGTACTCCAATCATGATCTAGAAAGCCGCCAATTGTCTACCTACAAAAAAATTGAAAATGCTCAACTACATATAAGGTTTAAAAAGAAAAAACCATTAGCTATTTTATTATACCCAACGATGCATAATTTACATAATTAAAAAAAAAAAAAAGAGCAAAGCCGCCTGCCCGCCATGGATTCTGCATCCATCGAATCAAGGCATCTCTCTTTGGATAACATCGTCGTTTCATTTTGATTCCTTGCCAACTTGTCAACTTGACAAGTAATTTGCCTATATAAATCGGATGGTGTTTTGTAATTTATACTGTAATCCCACCCAAGCTTAGCTTTCCTTTCCTGTGTAAGATCTCCATCCAATTACCTACGATTCGTCGTAGTCTGGTACACTTCCAAACTCGTTAGTTTTCTTTTAATAAGTAGGAACATAACCTAGTAAATTGTTAGTATGCCAGTAGGTACTAACCTCTTTAAATTATTTATACGTAGAAAAGATATTATTAATATGGAGTTTTGTTAAATTCCCTGCGTTATACCGTTTCACTACAATAATTATTTATAATTTTTCTTTTTATGTTATATTAGATATTAACATTATAGTTGTAGGTCGGAAAATATGCCAACTGGTTTTTTTAGTACAACTAAATAAGATGTTAAACATGCCTTAAATTATTTGTTAGTTCGAATAAATAAGCACGGGAGTCTTATATAAGCCTTTAGAGTTAGCCATATTTTGAAGTAATTCATTACTTAGTGTTGCCTAACATAATCTGTATTCTGGTTTCTCCCTAATAAAAATACTCTACCTCTGGTCTAGTAGAAGTAGCTAGCACATTGCTAGTGAACCACGTTAAATCTCTGCGTGCTATTTATTGCTTTACGTTCTATTATTCTTTATTGTTAGAATCTGACGTAACAAAAGCCATGGGAGTTATTGTATAGTTTACATTTTTATGGTAGAGCTCTATGAGTAAATGTATTCTCCTAGCTCCATTGTTCCCTCTCTTTTTTCATTGTTGTTTTTAAATGTCTATTATGGAATTTTTTTAGCTCTCCTAATTTGTTCAATATCAAATTATATTGTAAATCATTCGACAAAAATAAGGAGTTATATATAGTACACCAATTTTACCGGTATTAAGCTAGTTAGTTCTTACTACAATTTTCGTATGTTCTCAAAGATGACTAAACTTTTTTCTGAATAGAGCCTCTTCAGTTCAGTGTAAACCAATAATATTGATTACAAATAACTTCAGTTCAATAATTGACCGAAAATGGCCTTAATTATATATATAATTCTGTAAAACTTCTAACTTATTCGAGACTTTTAATACTAATCATTTTGTAAAATTGCCAATAATGATCTTTTCAACCAATCATCGTAGTTTAAAATTTAGAAGAAACCTACGACAATTTACAAATTTAGGGTGCATTGACATATTCGTTAATATGCCTTAAATTATCTGTTAGTTTTCGAATAATCAAGCACATGATCTTGCTAACACATCAGTAATTTGTATTCTCTCTCATAATAAAACTATTTTCCCTTTGTCTGATGCATGTAGCTAGGACAATACTAGGGAACCACGTTAATCTCTATGTGTTCTTTATTGCTTCACGATGTTATTATAACTGTTATTTGAATATCTGTCATAACACATATCTTTTTGTAAATATTAGTATTTTGCAGGACGGTGAGTCAAAATATGAATTTATTAGCAGCAAGATGGATGTGGTGGTGTATGTTGATGATAGTGCTGGTGGTTGTACCATCATCGGCGATAGCCGAAGATGAATCTGATGGGATGCAACGACTAGGGTTTACAACAGTAACATTTGATCTGAAAAATGGTGTTAGAGGATACTCAAGTTTCCTAACAAGACTGCGCAATGCAGTGGAAGCCCCTACTAGAGCTTGCGGCTTACAATCAACGCGAAGGGTCCCCTTACAAGGCAGACAATATGTGTTAGTAAACCTCAAAATAAGTAACACAGAATGGGTAACTTTAGGAATAGACGCAAAAGATTTATACGTATGGGGTTATCAAGACAATAAAAAATATAACGGCAGATTTCGCGCTACGTTCCTAGGTGACGCTCCTCAAACTGCCAGAAATAGCCTGTTTCCTGGTTCAACACGAAGAATAACTAGATACGGCGGTAACTATAACAGAGATCTCCAACCGGCTGCCGGAATTAATAGAAGAGATCTTCTATTAGGAATAATAAACTTAGAAAGCGCCATCAGAACGGTTTATGGGAAACAAGAAAGTGTACTAAACCAGGGTAGAAATGAGGCAAGGTTCTTTCTTATTGCTATTCAAATGGTTGCAGAGGCAGCACGTTTTAAATTCATGGAGCAAGGAATTTTAAGGGGGGATAATACACCAGCTTTTAAAGTGAAAATGGTAGCTTATCAGAACGATTGGGATCCAATCTCTCAAGCAATTCATAGAGCTGAAGCCGCGCAACGTAAATGTACTGCTATTTCGCCAACCCTTGTAATTAGTAGCATTGAATACGGGAGGCACGAGGTGAGGACAGTCGCTGAAATAAAAAATGAGATGGGTATTCTGAAATATAAATCTGGCAGCTTGAGTTTTGGAAGCTCTATTATGGCTGATAATGGCGACACTGTTGAAGTTTTGGAAGATGTACTTTCTATAATGGATAACTAATCAAGTGGCCGGTGGCTTCGTCTATTTCAGCGATGTGTGCTAAGAAAAATTACTAATAAAGGTGTGTCATGTTAATTACTACTCACTAGTCTTAATTGTGTGTATTGTATGATTCTATGATATGCCATAATTAATTACTACTAGTCTTATTGTTGTGTATTGTATCACTATGTGGGCTAAGAATAATACTAATAAAGGTGTGTGAATTGTGATGTTAGTCAAAGTATCTTATCTTGTAGCACAATGTTTGGTGGAAAAAGTGTTCATATGTATCATCAGAGTGCGATGATCTTTATTTTCTTATATCATTATATCATTGTAGCGTCGAACGTTTCATTTATGGTATTGAGATTCTCTATCGTTTTTTTATAGAGTTGGTAAAGTTTACTCAATATAATAAGGAAAATTTGCACAGAACCACCTTAAGTTTGCCAATATTTGTAAACTCCCACCTTTATGATTTTTTTTCTTAAATTACCACTTAAACTTTACCAAACCTTTATAAACTCCCACCTTTTGACGGAATTTGCCTAACTCCGTTAACTTTGGACCCCATATCAGTCCAATCTTTTGCTTTTCCCTCCAAAATCCTCATTTTCCCATTCATCTCTTTATTTCTTCCTCTTTCCACCATTGATGACTTACTTTTGAACTTAAGTTATGCACACATCTAACCCAAAATTCATATCTATCCTCTAACAAAAAAACCCAATTTTTTCTCGTTTCTTTAATTTCAATAAAGTGTCAACCAAAAGACTCAAACTTTATTGCTTTTATTGCTTGCTGCTCATAGATATGGGTCTCTTTGTAAACCCAGAAAATTCACTACCCAGCTTGCTGGTCAGGAACCTCTATTTCAATCGAGTAACTGAACATTTGAAAAATTAGTGAAAGATTTGAACTACCCAGTTAACAAATTCAATGGAGATTTAGCAGAAGATTATCTTTCATACAATTTGAACATATTAGATGCTTTAAATTCAATCAGTTCTTCGATTTCTCATCTGGATATATGTCGTTTAACACTCACACATGTTATAAGTTTTATCCCTGGTTCACCTTCTTCAGCACTTCATCATATGAAACCAATTAAACCCATAAAATTGAAGGTGCAAAGATTAGAGAGATGAATGGGGAAAGGAGGAGTTTGGAAGGAAAACAAAAGATTGGATTGATGTGGGGCCCACAATTAACGGAGTTAGGCAAATTCCGTTAAAAGATGGGAGTTTGTAAAGGTTCGGTAAAGTTTAGGTGGTAATTTAAGAAAAAAAATCATAAAGGTGGGAGTTTACAAATATTGGCAAACTTAAGGTGGTTTTGTGCAAATTAACCATATAATAATTACAAATGCACAAAATAATTAGTTACTAATGTTATTTTGTATTTTGAGTAAACTCTAGAGAATATCAACACTTTTTTTATATATAAATTTGTGTTCACAGTATTCAAATCAATTGGTAAAAGAAGGTTGGGACATGCTACTTATACAACAATAAAAAAAATAAAGAATCCTTAATACAATTGCGAATCATATTATCCCCAAGATGACCAAATCTACTAAATTGTTAAACAACCAACATTAACCATTACTAATAAACAAAATATGAAGCTCAAGATTATAAAAGAGAGAGAGAGAGAAACTTATTAATCGTAGCTATTTGATTGTTTTTGTTTTCGGTCAGCAAATGAGAGCTACATGTTTTCTGACTATAAACTTATTTTATCACCAGACCCTCATTCCTAATTTAGAACAAAATTTTATTATCGAGAATTGAAATAAAATCTGAATTTCCAAACACAACCTAATACTTTTCTCCTCCGTTCTTTGTAGGTACTCTATCGCAAATTCGCAATACTTCCTACGTGTTTTTTCTATTACATTATGGTCCTCTTGTTAGAAGTTACATATTAATTATGACATATCTAGTTTAAAAAAGGTTTCTCCTTCCTTTTAATATTAAGTAGCAGTTATAGTCTCCTTTTATTACTAAACTTTTTCTATCTTAAAAAGTGTTGATATTTTAGAAAGATAAAAAAAAAAAAAAAAGAGAAAATGAAACACAACCTTATGTTATTGCTTCATGCTAAATTTATGAAGTACAAGAGCAATATTAGGCTAGCTAATAACAAACTACAACTAAAAGCTAATAAGGTGGAACCATATTCCACGGTTACACCCACTAACAAACCTACTAACAAATCGCTAACAAGTAGATATTATTTGACTAGGTAAAAGATGCTAAATAATAGGAAACTAACTATTACAATATACCCAACTTAAATGATGCATTAGAAGAAAATAAAGGAAATCAATAGACATAGGTTTTATGCATATACTTTAACACTTAAACCCAAAACCTTCACAGGCATGAAATGATAGTGTATTAAGGGAGAACTGGATAAGGCCAGGGTTTAGCCCCTTGACTCCACACTAAAAAAAGACTTTAGACAAATTTGCCTAATTAAACCACATTTTCAGAAAATAGTAGTACTAATCCCAGGATTCAGAGTTTAAGTTGATCAACATCATTGTCATTGCCCATTCAAATAAAACACAACAGGAGCATTCAAAGACAATGTAGAAAATTAGGAACCTAAATCAAGATTTCTAACTGCACATTCTATCACATAACATCAAGATAAAGTTCCATCAAAAATAACCTAAAGGAACACCAAGTAGCACTGATGACAAACTTAAAACCAAAAAAAAAGAACCAAACTAGAGATATTGCAGGCTACTACAATCAACCAAAACATAATCCATTCATTTCAACATGATCTAGCTTGACCATATGGTCACATAAAAACTACTCTTAAAAAGCATAGAAATTTCTACCTTCTCTTGGCTCGAATCTTTCTTGCACTTCGTACTCTTGATCCTTTCGTAGTTGCTTTCGATTCCTGAATTTGACGACCTCCATAAACAGAAACAAGACTTCCAGCGCACAATGTTAGAACCCTGAAATAACAAGAAACCCTAGTGTATTCCAACATCCTAGTTGTTTGATCTCGAATATTATACCATACACAAGTATCAACCCCTAGTCTATGAGGCCAATCTTTACCAAGCAAAAGCTTGTTTTCCCCCACAGCAAACAAAGGCGTATATTCACAACTAGGCACGGCAATGAACAACTTCATCCACCACTCTCTCACCCCGTATTCCTTCATCATCCACACATCTATATATGGTAAATCTTCAACCATTGTCGATAAACACAAACAACCATCGAACATCCCTAAATCAAGGGGTATAATAGTAGTTCCAACGTCATCAAAATGAGGCAATGGTACGTGATAGATTATGTAATTAATTGTGAATATAAATTAACTACTAATTAGTTAGTTTGTTATATTTAGGAAAGCGTATATATCTTATTCCTTGTATTTAGGAATGATGATTGACTTGACTTGGATGGTTAGTATATAAACCCATCTTGTACATTTTACTAATCGACGAATATAATCATAATATTCTTCATGGTATCAGATTTACCCTAGGGTTTTCTGATCATGTGCTTCCGCTGCCCTTGCTCACGGCCTTCGACCAAGCCCACACTCCAGCCACGCCTCACGCACCACCATGGCTGACGGCAAGCAAGCTTCTTCCTCTTTCTCTTCTTCTTCTTCTCTTTCTTCTCTACATAACTCCAACATTAAACAAAGTATTCCAATCACTCTAGATATGGAGAACGTGCAATACTCCACGTGGGCGGAGTTATTCAAAATTCATGCACGTTCCAACCGTGTGATTCATCACATTATTCCTTCGACTAAGGTCAAGGGTCCTACTACGGATGACGAAAAGGAGGAGTGGTCTACCATTGATGCTACGGTTTTGAAATGGATTTATGGAACTATTTCCGACAACCTCCTTAACACTATACTCGAACCAGATTCCACGGCGTTGGAGGCGTGGGAACGTCTCCGTGATATTTTTCAGGACAACAAAACTTCAAGGGCGGTCACCCTTGAACAAGAATTTTCCAATACATCAATGGAGGATTTTTCGAGTGCATCTGCATATTGTCAACGTTTGAAGATGTTGGCGGACCAACTTAAAAACGTTGGTGCTCCCTTTACCAATAATCGGCTGGTTTTACAAATGGTGGCGGGCCTTACGGATGCATATAATGGTGTAGGCACCTTACTACGCCAAAGTGATCCTCTTCCTCCGTTTTATCAAGCGCGGTCTATGCTCGTGTTAGAAGAAGTGGGATTGGCTAAAAGGTCGCTCTTGGCTCGTCCTCCTCGGCTATGGTGGCCGACACCACTCGGTCCCCAACACCGCCACAACACCGTGGTACTCACGGTGGTAACAAAGGGAAAAATCGCTCCTCTAACAAGGGACGAAATTCCGGTGGCAAGGTTGGTGGCGGCAACGGTGGCGGCAATGGTGGCGGGAAAGGTGGCCGGCAGCAATCCGGCGGTGGTGGGCGGTCAGGCGCCACCCAGCAGCAGCAGCACCAGCCCGCCTGGGGCGCACCGCGGCAACAGTCCCCTGCCTAGTTTCCAGCGTGGGGGGGTTGGCCTTGGGGCTGGCCCATGCCACCCTGCCCTTATCCCACGTCTGGCTGGGCTAGACCCAATGCGTTCCAGCGCCCTCCCTCTTCTGGCAGTAGCATTCTAGGCCCACGGCCCCAGGCTTATATGGCCGAGACTCCCTCTTATTCACCTACGGACATCGAGGCAGCAATGCATACTTTGGGCATCACTCCACCGGACCCAAATTGGTACATGGACACGGGTGCTACCTCCCATATGACCTCCTCTCAAGGTAACTTCTTGTCTTATTTTAATTTGAGCAAAAATGAGGGTATTGTAGTTGGAAATGGCCATAGTATTCCGATTCGTGGTTAAACACATGTCATCCTTCATTAACCCTCAAAAATGTTCTTCATGCTCCTAAATTGATTAAAAACTTGGTCTCTATTCGTAAATTTACTACTGATAATTCTGTGACTGTAGAATTTGATCCTCTTGGGTTTTCTGTGAAGGATTTTCAGACGAGGAGGCCAATCATGAGATGTGAGAGTCGGGGAGCCCTCTATCCTATCACCTCTTCCTTTCAACCTCGAGTCCATTCTGCGTCTAGTTTTGCTACCTTAGCACCGTCTCTGTGGCATGATCGGCTGGGTCATCCTGGTGCTCCTATCCTAGATATTCTTAAGCAAAATAAAGTGATTGAATGTAATAAACATAGTACTACTTCTGTTTGTTACTCTTGTCCTCTTGGAAAACATGTTAAGTTACCTTTTGTTGCTTCTACTTCTAGTACTATGATGCCTTTTGACATTGTTCATTGTGATTTTTGGACTTCTCCCGTTTTGAGTTCTATGGGCCATCGTTACTATCTTGTTTTTGTGGATGACTTTTCGGATTTTGTTTGGACCTTTCCTTTATCTAAGAAATCACAAGTTTACTCCACATTCTTACAATTTCGTACTTACATCCACACTCAATTTGAACGGGAAATTAAAAATTTACAATGTGACAATGATCGGGAATTTGATAATTCACCTTTTTGGGATTTTTGTAAGACCCGTGGTCTTTCGTTCCGTTTCTCTTGTCCTTATACTTCATCTCAAAATGGTAAAGCCGAGCGGAAAATACGCACTATTAATAACATGGTTCGTACCTTACTTGCTCATGCTTCCCTTCCCTCCTCTTTTTGGCATCACGCACTTCAAATGGCTACATATCTACTTAACATCCTTCCCACCAAGAAACTCGTCAATCACTCTCCCCTTCATATTCTCTTCCAAAAAGAGCCTTCCTTCTCTCATTTACGGGTTTTTGGGTGTTTATGTTTCCCTTTACATCCCTCCAGAAATATTCATAAACTCCAAGCCCGTTCTACTCCTTGTGTGTTTTTGGGGTATCCTTTTAATCAAAGGGGATACAAGTGTTATGATCTTTCATCCCGTAAAATTATCATAAGTCGTCATGTTGTCTTTGATGAGCACAAATTCCCTTTTTCGGCTCTTTATAGCCCACAATCTACCTCCTATGAATTTTTACGGGCTCCTAATCCACTGGACCTCCCTTCTCTCCCCTTACCCCAAACACCACTCCCAGGCCCTCCTACTGGTCCACACGCAATTCGTGGGCCACCAGCTCCTCCCAGCCCAGGCCTTCCCTCTCTAATTCGTCCAGACTCGCCCAAGCCTTCCTCTCCTCCTACTCTGGACCACACTCTTGGGCCGCGTCCTACTCCCAGTCAGCCCCTTCCTCACACGCTGACTGGGCCTACCCCTAGCAGTCCACCCCTAGGCCCTCCTCTTCCTCATTCCACTCCTGTGGTCCGCCAGCCTCGTCGTAAAGCTGGTTCGCCTCTTCCTTCCACCTCCCGAGCTACAACCCGTAGCCAAAATGGTGTCTTTTTTCCTAAGAAGCCCGTCAACCTTCACACCACATTGACTCGTTCCCCCTTACCTCGTAACCCGGTTTCGGCTCTACGTGATCCGAATTGGAAAATGGTCATGGATGACGAATTTAATGCTCTTATTAAAAATAAGACGTGGGAGTTGGTACCCCGTCCTCCTGATGCTAATATTATTCGATCTATGTGGATTTTTGCTCATAAAGAAAATTCTGACGGTTCTTTTGCGAGGTATAAGGCTCGTCTTGTAGGTGATGGGAAGACACAGCGTGTTGGTATTGATTGTGGGGAAACTTTCAGTCCAGTGGTAAAACCTGCTACTATCCGCACTGTCCTTAGTCTTGCCTTGTCTAAAGGCTGGGATCTTCATCAGTTGGATGTGAAAAATGCCTTCTTACATGGGGGGTTGAAGGAGATAGTTTACATGCATCAACCTCTGGGTTACAAAGATCCTCAGTTTCCGACTCATGTGTGTCTTCTCAAAAAGTCCCTCTATGGTTTGAAACAGGCTCCTAGGGCGTGGTATCGACGGTTTGCTGATTTTGTTTCTCATATTGGTTTCACTAATAGTAAGTCGGATAACTCTCTGTTTATTTACCGCCGCGGTAATGACATTGCTTACCTACTTCTATATGTGGATGATATTATCTTGACTTCTTCTTCGGTTACTCTCTGTCAGTCCATTATGTCCCTTCTTGGCTCTGAATTTGCCGTGAAGGATCTGGGTGCTTTGAGTTACATTCTTGGTATTGTTGTTTCCCGTCATGCAGGTGGTTTGTTTCACTCTCAGCGTACGCTGAGGAGATTATTGAGCGCGGGGATGTCGGCTTGCAAACCCTCTCCTACTCCAGTTGATACTAAGCCCAAGCTTAGTGCTCAGTCCGCTGTGCCTTGCTCTGATCCTTCTCTGTATAGGAGTCTGGCTGGTGCTTTGCAGTACTTGACTTTTACCCGCCCTGATATCTCATCTGCTGTGCAGCAGATCTGTTTGTTTATGCATCAGCCTATGGAGGATCATATGCATGCCCTGAAACGTATTGTCAGATATGTTCAGGGGACTCTTCACCATGGTCTACACTTGTATCCTTCCTCATTATCTACCCTTATTTCATACACTGATGCAGATTGGGGTGGATGTCCTGACACTAGGCGTTCTACCTCTGGTTATTGTGTATTTCTGGGTGATAATCTGCTCTCTTGGTCGTCTAAGCGACAAGCTACTCTCTCCCGTTCCAGTGCTGAGTCGGAATATCGTGGGCTTGCTAATGTGGTTTCGGAATCTTGTTGGTTACGAAATCTTCTCATGGAACTTCATTGCCCTATTCAGAAGGCAACCCTAGTTTATTGTGATAATGTGAGTGCAATTTACTTATCTGGCAATCCCGTACAGCATCAGCGCACTAAACACATAGAGATGGATATTCATTTTGTTCGTGAAAAGGTTGCCCGAGGTGAAGTGCGTGTTCTACATGTTCCGTCCAGGTACCAGATTGCTGATATTTTTACCAAAGGTCTTCCATTGATCCTCTTTGAAGACTTTCGGGACAGTCTCAGCGTTCGACTGCGGGGGTGTGATAGATTATGTAATTAATTGTGAATATAAATTAATTACTAATTAGTTTGTTTGTTATATTTAGGAAAGTGTATATATCTTATTCCTTGTATTTAGAAATGATGATTGACTTGACTTGGATGGTTAGTATATAAACCCATCTTGTACATTTTATTAATCGACGAATATAATCATAATATTCTTCAGTACGGTATCAACCCATTCTTCACTCACAAGATCAAAACAAACAATCTCAAAAGAATCATCATTTGATGAACATAAGTTAAACCAGTGAATTAAATTGTTGTTTATAACAACACCATTCACAGGAAGATATCTGAGATAACACATATTGAATGCAAAAGGAAACGTCTCTTTCTCGAGAGTCCACGAGTAGCCACTCCCTCTCATACTACTACTACACACCATAACACTCCCGCATACTTCAAAAAAAAAAATTTACCACTCCTATTAAGAAAATAATCCACCACAACAATTTTATAATCATCGTTTGTACTGTCAAACCCGAACCCAAAATGAGTGCGAATGCTTTTTGTAATTTTGTGAGTTAAAGATAATGATGGAATATCAGATGTAAAGATTCGAGTAGATGGATTTAATAACATATTAACATGAAATGTAATTTACCAATATGGGTGGAAAAAGAAGGTGATCGAAGACAAAGCAAGCCATTACAAGTTCCAACGACATCGAAATCGTTGTCATGACCATAAAATGGTTTAGGAAGAGGGATGCAACGAGCATTATTGGATTTGGATTTGGATTTGGAGTGAGTGTGTAAGTCTAAGGAGTAGAGGACTTGATGCCGTGTATATGAGCAGTGGAGAATATGAGACTAAGGTTATTATTTTTGTGAGATAGGAGAAGATGATCATTGATAAATTGTTTGGAAGGAATGAATTGGTTTAAGAATTTGTTTACGCATTTGAAGATTTGTAGGGTTTTTGGAGGTAATTTTGTGAGGATTTCTGTGGTCAATATTTCAATCGGAAGTGTTGGCATTGGAGAATTTTGATTCCTCGTAGGGTTTTGCGAAATGGAGACAAAGAGGATTTACTAGTGCTTACTTTATCTCTATACTGTAAGGGAAGAGGGGAGGGACACCAAACTTAATATATTGCCCAATTTATCTTTATCCTTTGTTATTTAATTAATAATTAAATCCTTTACAAAACCCAAATAAAAACTCACGTTAAAAACCCCAGTCCCCACCCCACGTTCCAATTAAAAAAACAATAATTAAACAAATTCTTTACCCCCCAAAAATCTGAATCAGTTTATCTTCTCCAACAGAGAAAATATCAACTGCTTCTTATCATGCGTCAGTGCATCTTCAAACCAAATATTTTTCCTTTCAAAAATTTAATGCTCCATGGAAAAAGGGAGTTGCGACGGAGGAGAGGAAAAGAAGGCGGCGAGGTGGTGGTGGAGCGAAGGGAAGGAGACGACCGTGAGATGACGTCATTGGCGGTGGTGATCGACGGCAGTTCAAGGACTCTTCCCCAGACCCGTTTCGAATGAGTTTCGTCATGGTTACAACCTCCACGCTCAAACTTACCTTTTCTTCGACGTTGGTTGGTTCCTTTGGTTGGTTCCTTGGCCTTCATACAACAACCTTTGACCCAACTCTACCTGCCTTGCTTCCGGATCTATTGACCGCACCGTCAAACTCTACAAATTCCCAAGTGTGTATTTTCAATTTCGGCATTTCTATTGGCTTTCAGTATCTGAGTACTTTTTGATTATTTTTTTAATCTGCAAGTTTATGGGGATGTTTTTAGTATATTCGTCTCTCTGATTGCGAATATTGATTAACATTTCTATTGAGTAATTTTTGGTTTAATTGCTTAAAATGTAGTTTTTGCAAGATTCTCAGGTAGAATATAGAGTATATATGTATCAATAGCCTTTATGATTATATCAATGAATCGTCTGTTGAAGAATCTGGAACATTTCTTTGAGGTATATGTGCATTATATTGCCAAGAATCTTATGGTTTACATTTATATATTAGTTATTGTTTGATAAGAGTTGCTCTTTAGTTGCTTTTATGAATTTCATAACTTAACAATTTGAAGTGTGGGACGGAATTAAGATGGGTTCCAAAAATCCTTTATTAAAAACATTTGACCTAGCTTAATTTTTGCTGAATTTTTGTAAGTTATTATAACATTTGATCTTACATGGCCAGTAGATAGGTGTCTCATTTTGTGGATTTTTCTCAAAAACATTACTTGCTACACAGGCAAAAAAGGGTAGGAAGTATTGATGGCTTGCTGCATAGGAAGTGTTGTCTTGCCCTTGGACGACTGAATTGATGAATGTGGTATTGGTTGTCGTAGTATGGTGACTGGTGAGTGTTCCATGGTCGTGGTCCAGTAGCGAACGCGTGAAGCAGACTAGCAAAACCTTTAAGGCAGTGAATAAGAAAAAGTTAGTTTTTTATATATTTTTTTATCTTTTTAAATTTTGAATTTTCAATTGATTAAATTCATTGATTGGTTAAATTGTAAATTGAGTCGAGATTATTGAGTAAATTGTGAGATTATATGTTGTTGATTGAATTGTGAATTACGTATTAAATTGTTGATTATGAGGAATATAGTGGATTGTGAATTATTGGTTATTAGTAATATGAATTGTTTGTTAAATTCTAAGATTTTCTTTTTATTTCTATTGTCGAATTAAATTGAGTAAGAAAAGTTCATAATTAGTGATTTTTTGAGTAACTATATAATATATTTCGGAACCAAGAAGAGAAAACAAACGAGGAATATTTCAAATATTTTTCAAAATGGTAGTATGGGGGACTGGGGGTTCAGCTAAGAATATAATGGCAATGCAGTCACCTGAGATTTTTAATTTTTAGTTGAGTTGGAGAAGAAATTGGTGTATCCAAGGAATTTATCAATGAAAGAAACTATTTTAGTTGTTTAATTAATAACTTTTTTATTTGTCATTACATTGTTTTACGATTAAGAAGTGATTATGCATTTATATGTTTTCGCACGCATCGCGTGCATATAAGACTAGTTTATATGGACTAAGGGCCTATTCAGATTTACTGAAAACAACTGAACTGAACTAAACTGAACTGAACTGATTGGAGCTGAACTGAACTGAATTGATTCGCGTTGAACTGAACTGAACTAAACTGAACTAAACTGAACTGAATTGAATTGAATTGAATTGAATTGAATTGAATTGAATTGAATTGAATTTAATAAATATATAAATAATATTTAAACAATAATAATATGAATATTAAATAATAATTATGATGATAGGTAATAATAATGAATAATTATTAATGAATAATAATAATTGTATTTTAGATATTTTTAAATAATAATTATAAATAAATAATATTAATAATCATAAATTAATAATAAATAATGATTAATGATTATAATGATAATTAATAACAATTATTTTACAGTCTTTGTATTAATATATTAATACCTGATGATTATATAATAACAATAATATCTAAGAATCAAATTAATATTACTATTTTAATAATTATATTTAATTATATGTTATATTTAGTAATAAAATAATGATTGGATCGGACATGCAAATTACATCATAAATCGTTTTGACGTGATTTGATTGGATTATGGGCTGAAAATGCGGGTTTATTTATGCTTTTAACCTAAACCATGTTCCTCCCTAATGATAATAGTAATAATAATGAATAAATCTATAATTAAAAAATAATATACAGATAATAAAAATAATAATAATACTTAACAATAATGATATAAAAATAATAAATAATAATAATAATAATAATAGAATAATAATAATAATAATAACAATAAGAGAAATTAGTAAAATAAATTAGACCAACATAATAATATTTAACAAAATTGTTATAAAAGAATGGAGCTGAACTGAACTGAACTTAACTGAAATTAAGCTGAAATGAACAGGCCCTAATACTCAACCAAAGGAACGAGGGAAATACCAATACTTAGGGTGTACCTTAGCTACACTCGGGGCTTATTAGTCAATTTTCAAAAACAAAAAAAAACAAAAAAAAATTCCTTCTCACGTGATTTTAACTGATTCAAGAGATTTTTTTTAAAATAAAAAATTCAATAGTTAGAAGGTGCATAATACCAAGGTATACCTTATAAATTTGTTTCAAAAACCAAAAAAAGGAAAAAAGAAAATAGAAATATTAAAAGCAGGTTTGACGTGAAATTGGGAGACGAGAGAGAAAAAATAATTACTTGATCTAAGGAGAGAAAGTAGGAGAGTAATGATTTTGGGATAATTCTACAACTGCTACAACAAAATTGTAGCCACTATAACTATTTAAATCTGAACGTTTTATTTTTTGTAGGCTCATCTTGACCATTAATCCAATGATTTAATGAACAAAGAAAGTTATTTTTTTTAGAAATTAATTATAATCAATGGACAAGATGATTTCTGCATAAATTAAAGATTGAGATTGAAACTATTGCAATGGCTACAATTTTATTGTAGCCATTGAATAACCTGTAATCCCCTGTAATTTTATGAATTTTATAAATATATTTAAAATATATTTATAATTATTTTCATACTTATTTTATTTAATTATTTAAGTTTTGAATATTTTGAAAGTCAAATGATTGTTTAAACGTTTTCAATAATCATTAATATCTATTTAGTTGCATTTAAGTATTGAATATTTTATTAAAGGTTTTGGATCGTGTTTAGAGGAGCCTAAACCACTTGTTTAAGTTTCATGATCAACTTGAGCCTAAACTTAAGCCTAACCTAAGTGCCATAGCTTTTAGGCAAAACCTATAAATACCCACCAAAACCCCAATTTTGCACACTTATTTTCTCTCTCATTTTTCTCTCCTCACTCTTCCGCCCCCTCTCCCTCTCTTCTCGATTTGTGTGTCGTCCGGCCGACCACCACCACCACACCTCTTCCGTCTATTTTTCCGGCGAGCCCACACCACTCGCCACCCCTCCACTCCTTCTCGTGTGCAGCCACACACACTCGTCCTGCAGCAGCAACACGCATAGCAGCCCGCGTGGCCTGCACGCGCCGCCAACCGACTGCCCAGCCGTGCGCCTCCCGCGTGCTTGTCCTTTTTTCGTTTTTTCGGTTTTCTTCATGGTTTTCTTTGGTTATTTTTTAACCCTTATCCTCTACTTTAATGTTTAATTAGTTTAATGTTAAAGTTATAGTTTATATGAATTTTTATATGCTTTATAATTAAAGTTGAAAACTTTATTATTCGAATTATTAAAAATCTGATTTTTGTTTTTTGTGAATAAAAATTATAATTTTAGATTTATTAGTATTGGTTTAAAGTGAGTTTTAAGTATTAAATTAATAGTTTTTGAGGTTTTAAAGTATAGGCTATGAGTAATTAAGGTTGTTAAAGGTTGGAACGTTAATGTATTTTAAGTATTTTAATACGAGTTTTGAAACGTTTTAAAATAAATTATATTGCTGTGAATTAATTAATATATTAATTCATTGTTGTATTATCATTTTGGTAGGCAAAGAATTTACTTTAGGCGACTTCCAGAATTCTAAAGTGGCCTCTCACTTTGTCTACACAAGGTATGTACTTGTCCTTAGGTGTTAGACTAGTACCATGTCCTAAGGATTAGGATTGTTTATAGTATCATGTGTAGGGAACCCTTTTATGGTTCATACGTGGCTATTGAAATGTAATTATGTGTTGTCTAGCATGTTAATTGCCTTTTATGATTTATTACATGATTGAATGGATGTTTGATTCAAGCATGTTGTTATGGGAATGTTTATACTTTGATCCCTCATGTGAAGTTGGATTAATATTATTTTATCGTTGGATTATGGATTTTGGCATTGTTTCCCTTATTGGATATTTTATTACTTCTCAAAGACCGTGAACTTTGTGAGTAAGTTGGATTATTATTGGTTATGATTATATATATTACTACTTTGCAAAGACCGAGGGCTTTGTAGGGTATGTATATTTATTGTCGTTGGACATTCGATTGTTGATTTAAGTCAACAAATAAATTTGGAGGATTAATTCTTGGTCAATTGGAATTGTTTGATCACTTATTTAATCCGAAGATAAAAGGAGGAATATTTTGTTGTATTCATGTTATGTGTTGTTTGTCTGTTTAGAGTCCAACATCGAATAACTTACTAATACTTAAAGTGAAAGTGAATAGCAATAGCTTTAGACTAGTGTTCGTCTGAAGTTCTGGACTAGTATGAGTTGGAGTACATGGTGATAGCCTATGGATTTTCTCGGGGTCGGATTGATCATCGTATCCTATTTTTATTTCTAAAGGTTCCTCGATATCGTTGGTCAAGGGGTTACGGAGTTGCGCCCGTAACTCGGTCCTTCATTTTTGAAGACTGGTTTTTGGTTAGACAACTCGATTTATTGTCTATTCAATTTACTAAATATTTATCATGTTGTATGTCTTGTAGTCAAGTCTTATTTTATGAGTTGAAGTCTGGTGGTATTTTATTAATCATGTTTGGTTGTTCAATAGTATCGTGATTAGGTTTCGTATTTTATTTTATTCCTGTATGTACTTAGCCTTGCTGATTACGTGCTTTTCTGTGTGTCGATCATGGCTGTGCCTATTGATCTTGTGATGACCCTTTATTGGCGAGCAGTTTTCAATTGAGTATTTGCCTACAGGTTTGAAGGCATGATGCATAATCTCAAATATTCATTTGGGACTCAGGAAGTGATCAGTCCGTTTTAGTGCATACTTATAGCTCATTTTAAGTCTCATTGCATGTAGATTTAGAGCATTTAGAGTTAGGATTGCATGGTTTTTCCTTTCTTTGGATTTCAATTATACTTCACAAGTGTTTGGTTGTTTTAAATGTATTTCAAGAGAATTGGCACGTGTTGGAGTACTTTTGTGATCTAGGGACTTGGGGCATGTTCGAGGGTGCGTGGCTCGTACTTTGGAGAGGCTCAAGTGAGTCAACCTTGGAGGAATTTAAGGAAGAAGGCCACCACGGCCGTGGCTCATACACCACGGTCGTGGGCACCTGTAGCAAGCAAATCAGTTTTGTGGAGACTTGAAGACTGATTCGATGAAATCAGGTCACCACGGTCGTGGTGATTTTGCCACGGTCGTGGTGCCTGATCTTCACAGAATCAGTGGCTTGTTTGTATAGTTACTGCCTGGACGTTTTTAAGGCACCACGACCGTGGTGACCTGCTTTCGGGCTTTGACCCGTTTTGTCCGTCAAACTTTAATGACTCTTTTAATTAGTTTTCTTAGCTTAGACTCGTCATTATCTCATACTCTTAGTCTCTAATTACATTATCTTAGCCCTAAACTCTCTCTAAACACTTAGTTTTCTCAATTGTTCATCTTTGAAGATCGAATCCATTATTCAATTCAAGTAATTTTCCTTCAATCTCTTTTCTTTATTTCTATTGCTTTATTTATCATGTTTACTTTTATTAATCTCTTTTGCTTTGAATCCATGATTAGTGAGTAGTTCCTTATCTAGGGTTTTGGTGAAAGCTTGAATTAGGGCTAATTGAGATGTTCTTGTAATTGCTTTATTCATGTCTAATATGCATTGATCTTGGTGTTTTGACACCTTAAGGTAGACCTTGATCAAGTTTATGCTAGGGCTTAGATTTCAATTACTCTTAATTGATTGTTGTTGTCTAGTCATTCCCATGAATCAACTTAATTTCTAGACCAAGAGATTGAGTAGAAATTAAGATGATCCAATTTAGGGGTTTCCCAAGCAAATTGAATCTATTAATCAATTGGCTAAAGACCATTCAAGAGAGGATTTAGTCGATTGATTAATTGATTACTCTTGAGGACCATTCGAGAGAGGACTCAAGGACTTTAGAGGGAAACTTAACCTTGCATGTTATTCTCTATAGTTTCGTAGTTGCATTAGTGTCGTGTCTTGCCCGAGTTCATGCGAGTAACCCAAGCTCTAGTGTTTTCTCTATTATATTTACTTCTCTACTTGATTACTAGTCAATAATCTCTAGTTAGTTGTTAACTGGTAACTCTTCAATCTTACACCCCAGAAACCCTTCACTTAGGTAGTTTTCGACTTAATAGACCGTAGTCAATCCCAATTTCCTTGTGGTTCGACCCTTGGCTTTTCATTACTACGTTCATAGTAGTTTCTCGTTAGGTTTATAAATTTTGTTTGCTAAGCTGTTCTTAGTGCCTTAACGAAACACTAAAAACCTTTTATCAGGAAGCATTGTTGGGAGATCGTTTATTATTTTATTTGTCTCCTGCCTTTACGTTATTTTAACTAAGTTGTTTTATGGATTATTTATTTTTAAATGTTTTGATTAGTTTTGAATTACTTTCGAGGTTTGGATATTAGTTTGACAATTATATGTTTTAAGTATTTACTAAAGTATATTTAATGTTTTTCCGCTGCAATACTCTAAGTAAGCCGATACGTTTTCACACGGGCGATAATGCCTTGATAATTCTCTATTTTAGTTGGAAAAAATATACGTTTTCAATGTCTTTCTCTTCTTCACTCTCCCCAGTTTCTGTCAAACTCGTAATAATATGCCCCCCCCCCCACATCATATGAAGAATTTCTTATCATTGATCTCTATAGATCTGCTTCTAGTACACATCTGAAGAACCCTTTAGAAGTTCAAAGAGGCTAATTGTTCATATTCCACATAATCCTGTCGCACTTTTGATTTTATAACATTTCAGGAAGGAATGGTTTACATTGACCTTATTGCCAATTACATTTCAAATCGGTCACAAGTGTGAGATTTTCCGTACATTCCCATATTTCCGTCTCACTTTAAGGGTATTACCCCTGTTTAGCAAACTAATTTGTTTCTCTTTCTTTCATTTAGTTTTTGGGTCGTGTAAACAAAATTAGTCACAAACAAGGTGATCAAAATAATTCAAAATCATCTAACCGCCATTTTGCCAACATAGTATGATTGACCGAAATGAAAAAAAGACTAACTAACCTTGATCTCATTCATGCATAAGGTTTTGTATTCCTTTGGTACTAGTCTCCAATCAGAATATCCTTGTGGTGCTAGCTCCGGATTCCTTCTTATGGTCCCCAAAAAACTAGCTAAAAGACTAGCTTCTTCACCGATAGGTTGTCCATAACGGTTCAGTGTAACAACCACTTTCTCATCTGGTGATTGATTCCAAATATCTGCAAGAATAGTTGGTCCTCTAAGCCTATCTGACAAACAAGAAGTAACTATTAGTACAGGAAATAGATTGAAAATAGTAGACAAACATGTGCATCTATATAAGTTTCATGAAGATACTAATTTAGTTCAATACCCGGTGCTTCCGCTCCTTCTTCTGCAGAATCGGAATCCTCATTAACTTGCGTCAAATCATCAATCTCATTTTCTGGAGAAGTTTCTTGTGTGATCGATACATCCCTTTCGCTTGAAGTATGGTCGGGGATGACACCAGGAGACGAACCAGTCACAGTTGCAGACACGCTTACCTTTGTTAACCGTCTTCTTTTTGCCATTGAATCTGAAAGACAATCTAATAGAACACAAATCACACTAAGTAACTGATGTATCAATGACTTCCTGTCATAGCACATTCAATTATTCTAAACACAAAGCTATAAACGCAAATCTATACAATAGAAAGCTAGGCCAAACATAGAAACACGCAAATATAGAAACACACAAACATAATTCGAATAGGATATTTTGGCACTAAAACTTAACCAAATGCATATATATATATATAAAACAATATTCGACATATGAAAATATATCATATAAACCCAATATTAAAAATAAAAAGATTGCTCCTCATATGTATCCCTAAGACTCTACTCGAACATCTATGCTTTTTACATCTCTTGTCATCCATGTCAAGTCATCGATATCAATGTCACAATTTTGTTCCGCCGAACTTGATGCATCCCTTTCACTCTCCATGAATGAATCTGATTCTACATTCTCATCACCCATATCAAACGTATCCCTTGGCCTTATTACTCTAGGAACAAACCAGTCACAATCACGCCTATCTTGTACATACATAACCTGGTGAGCTTGAGATGCAAAGACAAAAGGCTCGTCGTTTAAACGCTCACCAGTATGTATTGAGCGTGATAAGTTAACAAGGTTCAAACCTAAATTATCTTTCTTAATTCCAGTGGCATGATTTACATCAAACCAATTACATCTAAATAAGAAAATCCTAAATCTATTATAATAGTTTAACTCAACCATATCAGTTAAAACCCCATAGTATGTCACATCTCCTAGTATAGGCCTTGTATCCCTAATGCTTGCATAACTTTGTGTCTCCGCCACAACCATCACACCACTGTTTTGAGTCTTATTGTTCCTCTCATAAACCACAGTGCGATATCTATAACCACTATACGTGTCAAAAGCTTGAAATCTTCTTGCAAGAGACATCGGACCAAATGCCAAATGCCAGTGCTTTAACATCATGAGTGATCCTTTTATCAGTTTGGTTATCAGGATCATTCACCTAGAAAAATAAAATATAAAAGATGTTAAAACCATGATTCATGAGAACCTTATAGCTTTTTAAAAAGAATTCTATTCTAAACTTACAAAATGCTTCAACCATTCACCAAATTGTTCAGTATGCATACGAACTATTGCATGTTGTGTTGGACGACTTCGACGATGGATCCTCTTAACATAAGCAATATGTTCCCTAAAGATTTGAAAAAATCAATACTAAACCAAAAGTTAGAGCATTGTAATATAATGGATTGATGCTTGAGGTACATACTTTTTTAAAGACTTAATTTCCTTGCAATCAGAATTGAAAAGGACATATCTATGTGCTTGAGTCTTCATTTTCTCATCCATCATAACTCATTCCTTTCTCCCATAAGGTTGTCCGATTGTGGGAAAAAGACTAGCACACTGGTCACTTTTATCACTATCACCATCACCATCACCATCACCATCACCAGACGTAGTATTCCTACTAGAACGATTTGTTCTTCCTTCAACATCATCCATATCTCTAGAACAGAACATTAAGCACTCTTCAAGGATATATCCTTCCGCTATTGAACCCTCTGGACATGCTTTCTTTCGCACATATGAATTAAGAGATGATAAATACCTACACGACAAAACAATTGGTGTCTCAAGACACAAATGCTAAAAAAAAGAAATAATAAAGAATAAGAGCATTAATTACCTCTCAATAGAATACATCCATCTATAATGAACGGGACCAGCAACTTTAGCTTCATCAGCCAAGTGAACCACCAAATGCACCATGATAGTAAAAAAGGTCGGTGGAAAAATTTTCTCCAAATTGCACATTGTTATCACCAACTTAGATTGAAGCTTCTCCAACTCATGAACATGAAGTGTTTTCAAGCATAAAGCTCGAAAAAAGTCACACAACTCAATCAAAACAATGGCTACTTTCTCATTCACAGTACCTCGCAAAGCAAGAGGAAGCAACAACTGCATTAACACATGACAATCATGACTCTTAAGCCCAAATAACTTTCGCCTCTGGACACATCGCGAAATATTGGAGGCATAACCATCTGGAAACTTAACATTTGCCAAAATGTCACAGAAACGATCTTTTGCTTCATTACTTAAGCTATATGGTGCAGCAGGCAATCTTATTGTTCCACTTTCACGTTCTATAGGCCATAAATGCTTTCGCACCCCAATTTCCTTTAGAGTACGACAAACCTTCAAATTATTCTTTGACTTCTTGCCATTATTTAGAAGTGTATTCACGATGTTATCACATACATTCTTCTCTATATGCATCAAGGTTATGACGCAATAAACTATCCTCCCAATAAGGAAGTTCAAAGAAAATGCTTCTCTTTTTCCATTGTTTTTTATTTACGCCACATATCTCCTCTTTAGTAGTTTTTCCAAGTGTTAAAATAATGTCTTTTAATTGTTCTAACACTTATGAACCGGATGGAGGAACAGGAGCATGACCAAACTCCTTGGTATTATCAAATGATTTTTCATCATATCGATACCTATGCCCCCCTCGTCAAGAAATCTACGACCACCCATGTAACAAAATTTACCACTATTATTATATCGTTTTGACCAAGTATCCACATTACAACAAGGACATTCATAACTACCATAAACACACCAGCCATATAGATTTCCATAGGCAGGAAAATCATTTATCGTCCATAGCAGAGAAGCACGCAAATGAAAATTTTCCTTTTTATAAGCATCATATGTTGGCACACCCACCTCCCATAGTTATTTCAATTCCTCTACAAAAGGTTGTAAGTAAACATCAATATCATTTCCCGGGGCTTTGGGGCCGGGAATTAGTAATGAAAGCATAAAATATGGCTTCTTCATGCACAGCCATCGTGGTAAATTATAAGGCATCAAATTCACTGGCCATGTGCTATGTGTGCTTCTCTTTTCTCCAAATGGGTTGAATTCATCACTAGCCAATCCCAATCTAACATTTCGAGGATCTGATTTAAAATCTGCATATTTAGAATCAAATCTCTTCCATGCTTCTGAATCTGCAGGATGTTTCAAAACACCCTCCTCTTTTTCACGATCTTTGTCATGCCATATCATATCTTCAGCAGTTTTCGGTGACATGTACAACCTCTGGAGCCTTGGCTTTAATTGAAAATATCTTAAAACCTTAACAGGAATATTTTTTTCATTTTTTTCCCGAGATTCGGATGTATCACCATTAACACCATCTCCAAAAGATTTCCATCGAGAAGTTCTGCATACACTACAATGATCATCTTTAACCTTATCTTTCCAAAAAAGCATACAATCATTAGGGCATGCATCAATCTTCTCATAAGAAAGACTAATACCCTTAATCATTTTCTTAGATTCATAAAGGGAGTCGGGTAATTTTTCACCTTCTGGAAGTGCCTTTTTGAGCAACTTAAGTAACTCACCAAATGATTTATCAGACCATCCAAATGAAGTTTTAATATGATACAGGTGCAAAAGAAATGATAATTTTGAGTACTTTTTACACCCTGGGTACAACTTGACTTCGAGATCTTTTAACAACTTGTTAAACATATCAACATTTGGCGTGCATTCTTCATCTAGTTGTTCCATATCTACCTCATTACCCCCTCGATCCTCTATGTTAACATCGTCATTTAGATTTTCATCATGAAATCCAAAAATATCTCCTAACATTTGGGCCACATTATCACAACCACTTGGCTCCTCTTGAGCTTTATCATCCTCAGATGGTGTTGATGTTAATCCTAATTCACTATTACCAAACCATTTCTCAAAGTCACGCATAGGACCGTTTATTACTAGGTGCTCATAAACTTCTTTCTCATTACGCCTATGATAGCGCACACATTTAGAACAAGGGCATGCAATTGTCCCATCACAAGAACCTTGAAATGCAAGTTTAACAAACTTTGTCAACTTCTCTTGGTATTCACTACTTCCGATATCACAATCCACCCAACTTTTACGCTTCCGATATCAAAACTCGCACTAATTTCCTTCTAAACTATAAGAAATTTAAAGTTCATAGGATAAATATAAGTAGTAAAAGAAGAATCTATAAATGACAAAGGCGAACAAACATAAAGCACATAAGTCTAAAATGAAAAGTATATTAAATTACATCAAACTGAGAATTACAATGCACCTCTTGAATAGGAGCAAAGAGGAATCTTTATAAAGTATGCCGAAGTACAAGAAAAAAGGAACAAAGAAAAAGAGAGCAAGAGCATGCAAGAAATCATCAAATTCAGCATAACAAATGAATCAAACAAACAAAAAAGAGGGGAAAGTTCAAATCCAGATCTCAAACTATTTCATAGCAGTTGTACCACAAAATAATCAAGTGATCAAGACATAGAAAGCCACATATATGAAAAGGCAACAACAGATGTGGTCATGTTCGCGGTAATGGTCGTGATGAGGTTGAAGCGACTACTAACAGATAATTGGAATGAGTTGCGGTTAAAGCGATTTGAAATTTAGAAAAGTCACATTAATGGATTCCTAACCTCAAACTTGCATATTTCAAGTTTAAGAACTAGTCTCACAAAATAATATGACCAAACCAATTATATGACTAGGTTATATAAGTGGCCAAAGCAATTTGAAATTTAGAAAAAGTCACATTAATGGATTTCTAACCTCAAACTTGCATATTTCAAGTTTAAGTACTAGTCTCACAAAATAATATGACCAAACCAATTATATGACTAGGTTATATATGTGGTCAATCATTAATTACTTAAAACATGAATGCCCCATCCTATTATTAATATTAATAAGAACTACTCATATACACGAACAACCATCTCTTCTTCAGTGTTTGAATTTTGTTCAACTAATTCATGGCAGCTTCACAGTCAATGCCTCTACCCTCATTTTCCTTTCTAATTGGGATTTAAAGACCGTCTAAGCATTTTGGATCCATGGTCAGTTGTAAACTCCCTCTTTATTACCAAGCGGATAGATGTAATGCAATGGATATCACAAAGTTAAAGGCATATATATGCGATGTGGTAGTTTCTGGTACATTTATAGAGTAAGGGTATGCAAAGGTATACATGTGCTTCGACGAGCTCGATTTCAGATGGACTTGGAGGACAGAAATTTAGGAAATCTTTCATGCCCGGATAAGCAGGACAAAATGATTTTCTTGAGGGAATAAATCCTTTGAGAACTAGTCTCCAAGTGCTAATGCTCTTATAACCACTTCATCATAAACAGTAATATCCTTTGAGAAAGTTTGGTCTCAGATCACCATATATTACTTAGATTGAAAGAAGGGAAACGAGGTACTTTCTAAGTGTTTTTGTAGACGAGCCGCAAGACTTTTCACAACAACTAAATAGTGAGAAATTGATTCTGTTGGTGTGTAGTTGGGTTTTTAATTGCTCAAATCTTAATTTCAGTGACAGCCTCAAAAGCGCTTCAAAATATAATATGCGATAAATGTAATTTGAATATACACATATAAAAATAGAATTAACAGAACACTTGGAGAGCACGCAGTTACTCACCCTTACTCTTTAAGCTTGGGAAGGTCTTTTTCAGATGCAGAGAGAATGTAGCAGGAACCTCTAAGTGATCACGAACAGGGTTTTTATAACGGTGATTAAGAACTGCTGGTGCATAGAAGCATGGTTTTGCTATCACTCCTGTATAGAGTAACCAAACACACTTAGAAAGTTGCAGGACAGTCAAATATTAGAGTTTTAATCAAGTTTCAATTGTGTGTTTTGATATCAGTAGTTGCTCAAGTTATCAACCTCATTTTCACTATTATCAAACTGTCAAAACCAAAGAACATGAATCAAATTATTCTGAATGATTTTTCACAGAAGTTAAACATAACAATAAAAACCACATAAACGTGAGGGAATAAAGTAACTTCTGTGTGAGCAATGCCAAAAAGTAATACATATTCTTTATGTTATTAAACACATCAAACAATATGCCTATGCCAAAAAAGGATTTTATTTGAGCCATGTAAATCTCGTTTGTTGTTATAGCCTACAGTGATAAACTGATAAACAGAGAACATGATCATCATAAGTTCTTTTTTTTACCCATATCAGTCCCATTACCCAAATTAGTCCAATTATTATTCCCAAATCTCAAATACCCCAATATTTCGGGATCATATAGCGCTAAAATTCCAAATTCATCAAACAAAACCACATTTCTAAGATTCAAACCAGAGGGGTAATCTTTGAATTCTAAGCTGTAACCTTTGATTAATTCTATCAAGTGGAAATTCAATACATTAATACTCTTACGAATATTATTTCTGGGAATTGAATTTATACGAGGGTTTAAGGAAATAAGAGGGTTTAAGAGCTGCAATTTACCTGAGCTTGATTCAATTACGTTAACTAAGCAAGCGGAAGCACGACTTTGTGAGGCGGCAAACAGTGAAGCTAGATAACAAAGCTCTTGTAGAGTTCTTCAATTCAATTCAGAGGCCCTTTTTTCTCCAACCTAGATTAGGATTATACCCTAAAACCTGTCAAATTATAAAATCCAGAAAATAACAGCAATTAAGAAAAACTTTTGTAATCAAGAAAATAAATTGATGAGGAAGATGAATTCAGGGAAAAGGCAAGAGGAGACTGATTAACGAAGGAACTCACTGATTTCGGCAAGAAGACAAAAAATCGTACCCAGGCCCTATCGTCGTCAACGTTAAACTGAATACCAGACTGGCAGACTGAGAGCAGCAGCAAAATCGTCCCACCAAAGTCGAATTTCGGAGATGAAACGCAATACCAGATTAGACACCACCGTAATGCACTGATTCAGTTTCTATGAATTGAAATTGAATTTTGGAGTGAAGAGTGGGAGTGATTTGAAATTGGATTTTTGGGGAAATTGGATTTTTGGGGTGGCGGTGGAATGAAATATTTTTGAGCCTTTTTGTAGTTTATGCCGCCTAATCATAAATAGAATTTGGGATTTGACGTTATTAAGTTTTCCCATCGATTTTTTAATAGGCTTTTGTGTTAATTTTTAATAGCTACGGTAGACTTAGTCTTTTAGACCTTTTTCTAATTTATTGTAGCAAATTGTTAATTGATGCTAAAAAATTGCCACCAAAACCTATAATTGTTGTAGTGTAGCAAAAGAAATGAAAATAGGGTTGTGAATGTCGCCTTGTATTTTCTTACTAATGTCCTTATTTAATACGTTAACTAACTACCAACTACTTGTATTTCGTTTGTAAATGTGGTCTACACCAATTATCTTACACCACTCTTTTCCTACCACCACATCCACTCTTGATCGACAACCACAACCACCGCCACCACCAATAACAACGACGCCACCACCATCACTCGGAATAGCAGACGACCGTTCGTGGAGGAACCCGACCTAAAACTTCTAATGGCGGTAAGTTTTTCTTACAAAGTATGACCAGGAAAAAAAACATCCATAAAGCGAGTTGGAAGTATTCTTTTGATACTTAGTTACTTCACCTTTTGGTTTCATGTTATAACACTTAACATAAGTCGTCTTATTAATGGAGATATATCTTGGATAATTTTAGGGTCGGTTGGAAAAGGTAACGAAAGAAGTTGTATAGTCGAATGATCCGATTCCTTCAATTAATAAAGTGTATATTGTGATGGGGGTAGGATAGGGGTTGGGATCAAACAATTTAAAAGGGCATTTGATGCTGCAAACATTTTAAAAACCAGCTCATGCAAGGGGTGAAGTACCATGCATAGGGGTCACAATCCTCTACAAATACAGACTACACAATAAGAAGCACCTTGCATTGGAGAGAACAATTCAGCCTAATTAAGTGCCTCAACTGAACCCACAACCCATATGAAGCAAGTCAGATCTTTCGAAGGATCCATGAGAGATTTAAGATTCTCCACAAACTGGAAACTGGTTGTGAACTGAACTGTTGAACCATGCTTGCAAAACTGAACACTATACCATAGTTTATCTTAGCAATTGTGAGCTTTTTCTTCTCTGAAATGTTTAATTTACTAAGGTTTTATATATATTTATTCTTGGCAGGTCTTTAATTTGAAGAAATGGAGAGATTGATAGCCTAGTGGTGACATTAATTTTGATCACAAGATACGGAATAAAAGGAGCTTAAGATGCAATCAATTGTGTTATGTAATTGTTTCAGTTTTAGTTCAAAAGAGATATTATATGTATGGGCCCATCCTATTTACAACCTCCGTCTCACATTAGTTGCAATAATTTGACTGATACACTTGCCAATGCACAACTTTCACCATTAACCTAGCTGTTAATTAGTAAAAATTATGAAAAATTAAAATGTCAAATTTATACATGGACACAAATCTAAGAACATCTTATTTATTAATTTTGGTTTTATATATTAGTTATAAAACATGGTCAAAGTAAGACATATGAATAGTATAAAAGTCAAACTACTGCAACTAATATGGGAGAGAGTGTGTATTGATATCACGTATTTATATAGTGTTTTCTCCCTTATTTTCAAGCTAATTTGTGCGTCATTGGAGATCTTCGGAGCTATTTTGTGCTAACTATCGTATATAGTTGTGGTTTTGTGTTTTAGTGTTGAATTGCAGGTTTTATGGAGTTTTCTACTTATTTCTGAGCTATATGGAAGCAACCACGGCTTTACGAGATGTTACGAGGCACGTAGGATGGCTCACGAGCTTTATGGGTAGTTTAGGAGGTCCCAAGACCTCTAAACGTGAATATTTGAGAGCCAAAGAGTCAAAAAGGAGTTTTCTGTACTCAAATCGGGCAAGAAATGGCCCGACCGGGCGAAGATTTATTGATCGGGCGGTGAAGTTTCGTACCCGATCGGGCGGAAATCACCCGATCCCATCGGGTGGAAAAACGAAAAAAATAAAGTTGGCACTTTTAAGCCCAACCCGATCGGGCAAACAAGCCCCTATCGGGTGGGTGATCGGGCGGACTTAAAAATCTAATTTTGATGTGGCTGCGTTGCTTGGGCGAAGAAAGAGCAAAGCTGGGCCACTAATACCCCAGGCCTGATCGAGCATCTTCAGCTCACCCGATCGGGTGGAAAGCCAGCTCCTTTGATTTATTGCTGCACGCGAAAAGTAGCTGAAGTTGAACTCTTGGAAGGCCAAGCTCCTTTGATTTATTGCTGCACGCTGAATAGGAGTATAGGATAAAGGGGGCCAAGCCCATTGGCTCATCTTGCTGCTGCTTCTCACGCTGAGTGGGAGTTGTGTGCACCCGATCCACTGCCCGATCGGGTAAGGGATCGGGTGGGGCCCATTTGCTCTATTTTTGGTGCTGTTGGCTGCATGGAGTCCAAGGAATATTTTGATTGAATTTTTGTGTGCCAACGAACGGGTGGCCCATTGCCCGATCGGATCCCGTGCACGATGACGCGGAAATTCTATCTTCTAATTCCGTTTTAATTAGACTTTTGAGGGGTATTATAAATACTTTTTCCTCATTATTTTAGAGACATCTTTTTCTCTAGTTTTATTTCCATAGTTCTTAGCTTAGTATTATCTTAGTTTAAACATTTTAGATTAGATTAAAGGTGATTGAACCTCGGATTCGATTTTAATAAAAGTTCTTGCTTTCCGTCAATTGGTATTCTTCTCTACTTTAATCTCTTTAATTATTTCTTGATTGCTTAGTTTAATTATTTATTCATTCATGATGCAATTATTAGGGTTTCATATTAGATTTATTATTATTGATTTAATTATGATTGAGTAGTTTAATATCTAGGGATTTAGAGAGGCAAGCCATGTTTATACCATGATTATTTGAATTGCCATTAGTTTCTAGGGTTTGATGAGATAGGTTATGGTGTGATTTGTTCTTATTGAGTAATTAACGTTATTATGCAGTTTCTTTGATTACTTGAGGTTAATAATTGTTTGCACAGATCCGTATTACTTTTAGAGGCCTAGTACACACCAGTAATTCTGATTATGTTTGTGAACGTGCTGCATATGTTGAATTATGGACGTTGAGACTTAACCATAGCTTGACATTGTTCTAATCTATCGATTCTCGACCTAGGTTCTGATAGTTGTTTGATCCTTTGATTGGTATAAGCATGGTGGACTGAACTAATTTCCTAGACCTTTAATTCATAGTTAAATTCCGATCTTTATATTGCTTTCTAGTAGTTAATTATTAGTTCAGCTGAATTCTATCTGATTTTTGTCTGAAGTAGCTTTATGGCTGGATAATAACTTAGAACTCCGTCTCTTTGTGGATTCGACCCTACTTCCCTTGACTGCTATTGTTAGAGGACTTAGGTTTATCTTTGAATAGGTGATACGACTTTAGCCTGTCAAATTTTAGCGCCGTTGCCGGGGAGACGACTAGTTTTCTAAGTTTTTGTTTGGTTATTTGGTCTACTTCTCTGTGCCTCATTGGAACTTCATTGTTCCAATTGAGGTACGTTTTACTGCTTCTTTTTGTTTCTTTTGTATGCCCAGGTCTCGAAGAAGAGGTACCCTCGTTCCTAAGGATCCCGATTTGACAAAGACACTCAGGCAACTTCGAAAGAAAATTCAGAGAGAAAAGCAGTATGTTCAGCTGAACACCTCTAGATCAGACACCTCGAGTTCAGTTATGTCTAAACCACTGAAGTCGTATGGGGTGCCCAACCCAGATGGTCTCTCCACTGGACCTACTATGCCCACCATCGCCGCAGCGAATTTTGAAATAAAGCCTAGACTCATCAGCATGGTTCAGCAAAATCAGTTTGTTGGGCATCCTACTGAAGACCCGACAAATCATCTGCAGAGGTTTCAACAGCTTTGTCGAACCGTCAAACATGTTGGCGTCACTCCAGATCAACTAAAGGTCATGTTGTTCGAGTTCTCTTTAAAAGATAGAGCCCAGAAATGGTTGAACGACGTGAAAGAAACAGAATGGAGTGAGATTTCTGCTGCGTTTCTGAGAGAGTACTATCCACCTACAAAGACAGCAGAAATCAGAAACAAACTAGACACGTTTTCCCAAAAGCCTGATGAAACATTACGGGAAGCGTTGGCTAGGTTCAGAGATTTACAGAGAGAGTGTCCACATCACAACATGGACAAATGGTTCTTGACGCAGACATTCTACAATGGTCTGCAGCCTCAGACGAAGAGTATAGTTGACTCGTCTGCGGGAGGAATTTTTCTTGATAAGGAAGTGGATGTAGGCTATGATTTTCTATCAAACCTTGCAGCCAATGATCATTCCACTTCCCGCAGCCTCACGAGGAAAGTATTGGAGGTAAAGGTCATTGCATTACTGACTTCGCAGATAGCGAAGCTGACCCAACATATTGACACCTTCAAATCCTCTTCCTCGACAGCACCTCCCTTGAGTATAAACGCTATGTCTTCCATGGCACCCATTACCTCATCTTACTGCGAGGTATGTGGTGTTCAGGGTCACTTTAGGCATGACTGTCAGTTCAGTCAACATCAGATAGAGCAGGCCAACGCCTTTCAACAAAGACCACAAACCTTTCCCCCTCCACATGCCTACCAAAACCAGCAAAATTATCAACCTCCACCTCCACAAAATCATCCTAAACCCTCATATTATCAAACCCCACAAAATTTTCAGAGACCCCCACCACAAAACTTCCATAACCCCAATAACTTCCAAGCTCCACAAAATTTTCACACCCCACCTCCACAAAACAATAACCCACAAGAGCCTTCCATATCTGAAGTGATGAAGCTGATGTGGAGCATGCAAAAGACTAATGAGGAAGCACAAAGAGCCCAAGAGAAGCACATCAAACTTCTCGAGACTCAAATTGCACAATTAGCAAGCACTAATGCTCAGAGGCGTCAAGGGGAATTGCCAGGGCAACCCATTCAGAGAGAGCACGTGAATGCCATCACTCTTCATAGTGGCACTGCTTATGATGCCCCTCCAATGCCCATTGATGATGTTGCCCCAACTGCGGGGAAGAAGAGGGTGGTAGAGGAAGGAAAAAGGAAGAGTTCGACGTCTGAAGTCGACTTATCTGAGGAAGTTAAACAGACAGGGAAGAAAAAGGAGAAGGTTTCTGAAACGCCTTTTATACCAAGGCTACCTTTTCCTCACAGGATGCAACAATCCAAGGTCGATCAACAGTTTGGTAAGTTCTTGGCTATCGTCAAGAACCTTGAGGTAACGATTCCATTCACAGATTTAACTACCCAAGTCCCTGTTTATGCCAAATTTTTAAAAGACATGATAACCAATAAAAGAGACTTTCGTGGGGTAGAACGTGTCGCACTTACTGAAGAGTGCAGTGCTTTTATTCAGAATAAAACCCCACCTAAGTTGAAAGATCATGGTAGTTTTTCTATACCCTGCCATCTTGGACCTATTTTTATTGATAAAGCTTTATGTGATTTAGGTGCTTATGTTTCTGTTATGCCATTATCTGCTTATAAGAAACTGAATATGGGAGCACTTAAATGCACACAAATCACTTTACAGATGGCTGATCGTTCTATAAAATACCTCCTAGGTGTTTTAGAGGACGTTCCTGTGAGGGTCGGGAAATTCTACATTCCTGTTGATTTTGTAGTGTTAGATATGGATGAGGATGCTCAGATTCCCATTATTCTGGGTCGACCGTTTTTGTGTACTGCTGGTGCTGTATTGATGTTAAGTCTGGGTCTTTAACTCTAAGTGGTGGTGATGATAAAGTGATTTTTCAACTAACCAATGCTGTTAAGGCACCTATGCTTGAACAATCTTGTTGCAGGGCTGAGGTTTTGGATGAGGTAGGTGCAGAGAAGGTGAAAAATGCACCTAAGGTTGCCTCACCGTCTGGAGGTATTATCAAGAACATTTGGAGAAGGAAAGTGTTTGATGAGGGTGGCTCTCACTGCCAAGCCCCTCCTATTTGAGAGATGGAGGTATTATGGTCGTGCGGGACCTTTATAAACCAGCGCTGTGCGAGAGGCGACTCGTATTTTTCCCCTTTTTCCTTTTCTTTTTATTTTCCTTTTTCTTTAGTGAGGGTGAGGGTACTAACGTTGTTTTTACTCTTAGCATAGTCCTTTGTTACCATTTGGCATTGAGGACACTGCCAAGTTCAGCTTGGGAGGATTTCTGTTTGTATTCTCTATCTCTTTTATTGCTTTCTAGGTTAGATTTATTGCTTTCAAAAAAATACTGAAAAAATCAAATAAATATGGCTACCATGACTGGTTTAGTTGCCTCCCTGTGCCCCTTGTTGTGCTCCAATTGAAAATGATTTGACTCTGTTTTCTGGATAGCTGGGCATTTGTGATCTCGAGGCTATGATTTGATGTGTGATTGCTATGATTTCGAGCGATTTTGGATTATATTAGACTACATTGTGTTACATGCCTGAATTGGTTAGACTGTGAGGCCTCTTTATAAGCCTATTGGATTCATTTCATTATCCAGTCTATTTTTGTGTGTTAGTTCCCCTTTAGTGGATTGATCTTGACTTTGACTTCGTACTTGTCTGATATTCGATGATTTGTAGCATTTGCTGTGATAGAGGCGTTCTTTTGTCTGATTCTTGAGCCTTAGAATGAATTTTTGATATATTTTTATCCTCCTTAGCCCCGCTGAGCCTAATGACTTGTTTCATGTGACTTAAACCCTTATTATGAGCCCAAGGCCTTCATTTCGATATTATTTCCAAGCCTAGCTTGGGGGAGCTTTTGTATGGGTTGAGTTTGAGATTGGTTTCATGGTTGGGTTTGGTTGTTGAGGAATTAAAAGTATATTTGTTGTGGTTTGAGCGTGAGAAAAAGAAAAGAAAAGGCAATATTAGAGTTGCGTGAATGAAGTTCAGAAAAATGAAAGAAAAGTTCAAAAGAATTCAAAGTTCTTTCATTCACGTATGTTCACAAAGAAATATTCGCTTCATTGCTTGGAAATTGGGTTTGTTGTGACTTTTGATTGATTTATAAGAGTTGGGTTATTTTTCGTGGTTATATGGTGTTGTTGCGAGTTGTTTAGGCCATCTTAGGCCTTGTTTGAGTGATTCATGCTCCCCCTTTCTTGGTTTTTCCACCACATTACCCAAAAGTATCCCCTACCTCTTACCTAAGCCCCATTACAACCATATAAAGTCCTCTTGAGCTCGTGTCTGCATTGTTTATTGGATTGATTTCGAGTCAGTTTGTCAAAGTTAAAGAGTATGTCTGCTAATTGAGTCGACTTGACTAGGATGAGCGTCATTTAACCTCCTTAAACACATGAGAGTGTGAGTGGGAAGGTGATAGGCTAAAGTCGTATCACCTAATCAAAGATAATCCTAAGTCCTCTAACAATGGTAGTCAGTGGAAGCAGGGTCGAATCCGCAGGGAGACAAAGTTTCTAAATTAATATCCAATTAACTAGCTACTTCAGAAGAAAAGATGGAGAATTAATTAAACTAAAGATTAAACTAAGAGAGACGAATTAAACAGAGGATTTGACTATGGAATTAAAAGCCTATGGTATTAGGTCGGTGCACCATGCTTATACCAATCAAACAAGGTCAACAACTATCAAAACCTAGGTCAAGAGTCGAGGGATTAGAGCATGTGTTGAGCTATGGTTAAGACTCAACGCTCATAGTTCAACATACGCCGCTTGATCACTAACGTAATCAGAACTACTGATGTGTCCTAAGCCTCTAGTCGTAAGACGGATCTGTGCAAACAACTATTAACCACAAGCAATCAACGAAATTGGCCACTAACATTAATCACTAATTAAGAACAAACCACACCACAATCACTCTAATCAAGCCCTAGAAATCAATAGGAGTCTAAATAGCAATCATGGTATAAACATGGCTTCCCTATCTAACACCCTAGAAAGAGAACTACTCAAACATGATCGAATTGACAACAACCAATCTAATTGAAAACCCTAAGAATTGCATTATGAACTAATTGAGAATAAGCAATTGAACTAAAGTAATTCAGATAAAGGAATAAAGCAATAATCAAGACGATTACCAAATTGACGGAAAGCGAAAACTTTAATTGAGTTGAAGTTGTACTTGAAGCTCTTCTACAATCGAAGCAATGATAAACTAGGCTAAGAGCTCTCTAAGTGTTTAATAATATGAAAGATACAAAAAATAACAACCTCAAAAGTATTTATAGGTCCTAAGAAAACAATAAGATAGAGTGGGGAAAATAACGAAAATCGCATCCCCGTGTCGTCCACCCAATCGGGCAAAAGGGCCGCCCGATCGGGTCTGGGAACAGGTTCCCAACAGCAGCAAAATAGGCTTCACCCGATGGGATCGGGCATCTTCCACCCGATCGGGGCCGCAACCTCAGCACCCGATCGGGCGAGACCACCCGATGCCATCGGGTGGTGGTCTTCTCAGGCTCTTCAGAATTCCAGCAACAAGGGGCTAAGTGTTATTCCGCCCGATGGGATCGGGCAAGTCCACCCGATCGGGCGAAAAACCTGAACTTTCTGCTCTTTACTCGTACCCGATCGGGCAGTCGTTGCCCGACCCGATCGGGCGAGTCTACTTTCTCCTTGCTTCTACTTGGCTTCAGACGCCAAGTTTTTGCACATTTACTTCTTCATAATGGGGTCCAAATACCATCTTGAGACCTCCAAGATGCCTCATAACCTTCCGCTATTAGTGTGGTGCTCAAAATATCAAGTAAATAGGGAGTTTTTCCCTAAAACCTGCAAAATAAAATAGAACACACAAACCACAACTATATCGAAATAGTTAGCATAAATAGCTCCTAAGAGCATCAATATCGCACAATTTAGCTTGTAAAGAAAGGGAAAAACTCTATAAGAAATCGATATATCAAATTCCTCCAAGCTAAACCTTTGCTTGTCCTCAAGCAAATAGAACATGATCGTGGAATAGATTGCCTCACCCCATAGATAAAACAATTCAAGCTCAAAAAACATTTTCAAGACTAAGAATCGTTCAAGCAGGCATAATTCAAGTTCGGCAAATCAAATCCTTCCAACCACCAATCATCCAAGCAATTCATCAAGTTCAAGTGACTACTAGGCATACAAATCCTGAAAAGGTGCTCACAAAGGGTGTCACTCCTCTCAATTTTGTGGCAGGCAAAGAATGTGCCCGAACACTCACCGACCCGACCATAAATGTCCCTTCCCACTCACACTCTCATGTGTTTAAGAAGGTAAAATGTCGCTCATCCTAATCAAGTCGACTCAACTAGCAGACATACTCTTTAACTTTGACAAACTGACCAAAATCAATCTAGTAGACATTGTAGGCACAAGCTCAAGAGGACTTTTCCGGGTTGTAATGGGGCTTAGGTAAGAGGTAGGGGATACTTTTGGGTAATGTGGTGGAAATACCAAGAAAGGGGGAGCATGAACACTCAAACAAGGCCTTAGATGGCCTAAGCAACTCCCAATCAACACCATATAACCATGAAAAATAAACCAACACTCCAAATTCAATGAATACGCACAACAAACCCAAATTTTAGGCAATGACATGAAACTTTATTTATGAACGTGCGTGAATGAAAGAACTTTGAATTCTTTTGAACTTTTATTTCATTTTTTTCTTTCATTTTTCTGAACTTCATTCACGCAACTCAAATTTTGCCTTTTATTTTCTTTTTCTCATAATCAAGCCACAACAAATACACTTTTGATTCCTCAACAACCAAACCAAACCATGAAACCAACTTCACTCTCAACCCATACAAAAAGCTCCCCCAAGCTAGGCTTGGGAATAATATCGAAACAAAGGTCATGGGCTTATAATAAGGGTTTAAGTAACATGAAACAAGGTCATTAGGCTCAGCGGGGCTAAGGAAGATGAAAATGTATCAAAAACTAACTCTGGGGCTCAAGAATAAGTCAAAAGAACGCCTCTATCATATCAAGTGTAACAAGTCACCAAACATCAAATGAGTACGAAGTCAAAGTCAAGATCGATCCGCTAGAGAGGAACTAACACACCAAAAATATAGACTGGATAAAAGTATGAATCCAATAGGCTAGAAAAAGGCCTCACAGTCTAACCAAATCAGGTATGCAGCACAAAGTAGTATATCATAGTCAGACAATTTCTCGAAATCAAAGTAGTCGAACATCAAATCAAAACCTCATAATCACAAATGCCCAGCTATCCAGAAAACAAAGTCAAATCATTCTCAATAAAGCACAACAAGGGGCACAGGGAGGCAATCAAACCACTCATGATCAAACATTTTTTTTTTTCAAATTTTTCATTTTTTCTTAAAGCTGTAAACTAAACTATCAAAGCTTTAAACTACACTAAAAAGCAGTAAACTATACTAGAAAGCAATAAACTATACTCACAGTGAGAGATTCTCCCCCAAGCTGAACGAGGCAATGTCCTCATTGCAACGAGGGAGAGGAGAGAACAAGGGCATCAGCCGCCCATATCATCATTAGTGGGGTCACTGAAGAAACCACCACTAGAAGTACCACCACCATCGGTATAACCACCACCGGAGGGACCACATGAAAAACCACTCATCCCACCACCAAAGCCACTAGGACCTGCATCAAAACCACTGCCAATACCACTAGGCCCAAGACCAAAATCTCCTAAAGAGACGGACTGACGAGCAGGCTCCTCCTCCTCATCCTCTTCCATGTCATCACTCTGACCGGTAGGCGGGCCATAACTCGGGTTCCAATGGTACCACGAGGGGTGCTGAGCAGTCTGCTCAATAATGCCACGCCTACAATAGTCGTCATAGAGAGGATAAAGGGCGTAGTGCTGGTCGTTAGCCAAGGTATCCATCCGCCCCCCATCTGGTCTATACGGGTGGAGAGCTGATCGATGCGAGTGCCATATCCCGTGAGGGTGGCGGTGTTCGCGTTGATCAGCCCTTCCATCCTTCCCATCCCTGTCTCCATCCGACCTAGGGTCGACATCATAGAGGTAAAGTCAAATGTGTCCGTGTGAGGGGGAGGGGGGGAGTAGAAGTGGAGGCGCCCTCGTCTAAAGTCGGCGTATGCCGCCTATGGTAAGAACGGCGAGGGGGCTCTGGGTCAGGGACAACTAGGTCGACTCCCTCTATAGGGAGTAGGTAGTTTGCCTGACGAGGCCGTAGTCGGACCCTAGAGTCGGGCAGAATGAGGGATTTTTTGGACTTAATCACCCACTGAAATCTATGGTCAGGCAGGCGGTTCAGGACTTTGAGGGTGTTGAGATAGGTGAGGTCAATGAGGGTAGGGCCTAGGACGGGGGTACGCTGAGTCTCGTCAAAGCCGGCAATTTGCCGGGCAAACAATGTGATCAACCCCCCGTTAACTAACCTCCTAGAGGTCCAACTACCATCTTCCCTTGGCTTAGGGAGCGAGTTCGAGATACGCTCGAACTGGATAGCGATATGGTGAGCCAAGTTGTACTGAAATGGCTCCCTAGAGCCTTTAGCAATATAGCTAGCTATAGCAACTAGCTCGGCCCTCCGGACCAAGTGACCCTCAAACAGTCCAAACAGAGTCTGGGCCATGAATCGTATCCAAATGCTAAAATAGGGTGATGGAAGTTCGCCCAATGACAGTGCTGGATGTCAAAGGGCGTAGGGTCCCCTGTCAGCATAACATAAGTATCGGCCATCCTAAAGTGGTCGAGTGGGTAGTAGTCACCCCGTACCTGTAACCTAAGAACCCCCGCAAATTCCCAAAGGCTAAGGAAGTGTTCTTGGTTTAAAAGTCTAAAGTGAACATGGGTGACCGGACCGGCCCGGGGCTTTGTCAAACTAAAACTACTAAAAAATTCATAGACTAGAGGAGGATAAGTGTTAACATGTACATTATAAAGCGCCTCCATGCCTAGAAGTTTCATCAAATCCTTAAAATCATCAGCTAAACCAAGTTTAGACAAAAGCTCAACATCTAGAAATCGGGTAGGAAGTACCTCACGCTTTTTAAATTGCAAGAATTTCTCGCGATGTTCATCATCCCGGAAAATGATTTCCGGGTATTGAGGATCCCGCGGAACTTGTGGTGGTGGTGGTGGTTGTGGTGTTGCTTCTCGCCAAGATCGCGAGCCTTCTCCGCGAATGAGCCTTCTGAATTTGCTTGCCCTGGTAGAAAATGAGCTTTGTAACCTCTTGTAACACAAAGATGGGGTTTAAGGTGAATGTGGGAAGAGAAGGGAGAGGGAAGATGATTTTTGTGAATGAGAATTTGTGAGATGGAGGGTGAAAGGAGGAAAGGAAGGGGTTTTATGAAGTTTGGTTGAGAAAGGATGGAGATTTGAGGTAGAAGAATGGGGTTTTAATGGAGGTTTGGGGTTTGGAGGTTGAGGATGAGTGAAGAGAGAGAGAGATTGTGTTGAAAAGAGATAGGAAGTGAGTGGTGTGAAAGGAAAGTGGGTTTGGCCGTGTAAAAAGGTGGGTATGAGGTCGCAGGCCCGATCGGGTACCATGCCGCCCGATCGGGTGATTTTCAAAATTTGAGGCTGGGGAAAAAAATCTTCCGCCCGATGCATCGCCCGATCGGGCGCCTAATTTTGCATCGGGTGCTCAAGTCTCGCGCCCGATCGGGCGACTGTTGCCCGATGCCGTCGGGTGGAATCCCTGTTTGGGAGATTTTTACTTTTTGCAAGGTATTTTTGATCGGGTGCTAGGGTTGCGCACCCGATCCGGCATACCTTGCCCGATGTCATCGGGTGATATTCTTTTTTTTCCTCTCTGAAACTTCTCGCCCACCCGATCGGGCATCAGCCACCCGATCTGATCGGGCGAGCTACTATTCAGTAAGTCGCTCGCTTTTTGCAAGTTTGGGGCAAGTATGGCTCAAGTTGCTCTTCAAATAGCATATCTGCACATTAAAGCACACAAGATCTAGGAACACATTAGTACCCTCACGCTCTCTCACATGCTACAAACTACGAAACAGAAGAAAAGAAAATCTAACTAAGAGATACGGGTTGCCTCCCGCAAAGCGCTGGTTTATGAAGGTCCCGCACGACCATATTACCTCTCTAGATAGATGAATCAAGTGGGGAGGAATCAAAGCGGATTTCCTCCACGCAACCAACAAAGGCACCTTCATGGTACAGCTTCAGACGCTATCCATTGGCCTTAAACTTCTCTCCTTTGTGGTTGGCTACCTCGATGGCACCATGTGCCTTCACTTCTGTCACCTCGAACGGTCCAGACCATCGAGATTTGAGCTTTCCAGGAAACAGTCTCAACCTGGAATTGAATAATAGGACCTTGTCGCCAACTTTGAATTCTCTTTTTCCTATCATCTTATCATGCAGCTTCTTCGTTTGCTCTTTATAGAGCCTGTGATTTTCATAAGCATCCAAAAGGAGCTCATCCAACTCATTGAGTTGAAGAAGTCGTGCTTCACCTGCAGCTGTCAAATCAAGGTTAATCTCTTTGACCGCCCACGCAGAAAGATACTCCATCTCAACTGGTAAGTGACAAGCCTTGCCATAAACCAGTCGATAGGGTGTGGTACCCAAAGGAGTCTTAAAAGCAGTGCGGAGCGCCCAAAGAGTATCATCAAGTTTCAATGACCAATCCTTTCTAGCTTTAGTGACCACTTTTTCAAGGATTCTCTTAATTTGCCTATTAGACACTTCTACTTGGCCACTGGTTTGAGGGTGATAGGCAAGTCCGACTTTGTGGGTGACTCCATGTTTTGTCAATAGGGTCTTGAAGGTGCTCTTATGAAAGTGAGAGCCACCATCACTAATTACAACACGGGGGACACCAAAACGGGGAAAGATTATCTTTTTAAACATCTTCATCACAACCTTAGAATCATTGGTTGGTGATGCTATAGCTTCTACCCATTTAGTCACATAGTCGACGGCCACTAGAATATACCTATTCCCACAAGAGGTAGGAAAGGGTCTCATAAAATCAATCCCCCAAACATCAAAAGGTTCGACCTCTAAAATCCCACTCTGTGGCATCTCTTGCCTTTTTGAAATATTACCCGTCCTTTGACAAGCATCACAAGACAAACAAAAGGCACGGGCATCTTTAAAAATCGAAGGCCAATATGTAAGACTATAAAATCAGTAGCTTGGGAACCGAGATGACCACTAGGAGGCATACTATGACAATGTAGCAAAACACCCTCTATTTCCCAATCAGGAATGCAACGACGAAACATCCCGTCGGAGCACTTCTTATATAGGAAAGGATCCTCCCAAAAATACATTCTAGCATCATGATAAAACTTTTTGCGCTGCTGATATGTAAGATTGGGAGGATGATAACCACTAACACAGAAGTTAGCAAAATCAGCATACCAAGGAGTTTTAGAGGACACAGAAAACAAACGATCATCAGGAAAAGAGTCATCTATAGGAGGGTCAGAAGGGGATCCAAACCTCAACCTAGAAAGGTGGTCGGCGACCACATTCTCAGCGCCCTTCTTATCTTTGATTTCCAAGTCGAATTCTTGCAGCAAAAGAATCCACCTGATGAGCCTAGGTTTGGCCTCCTTCTTAGCCATCAAGTACTTCAAAGCAGCATGATCAGTGTGTACTATAACCTTCGAACCTATAAGATAGGTTCGAAACTTATCCAATGCATAGACTATGGCTAGCAACTCCTTCTATGTCGTAGCATAATTAACCTGGGCTGGATCCAAGGTTTTGCTAGCATAGTGAATCACATGGAGTAGCTTATCCTTCCGCTGACCAAGTACTGCCCCTATCGCATAATCACTAGCATCACACATGATCTCGAAAGGGAGATCCCAATCTGGAGGTTGTATAATAGGAGCAGTGATCAAAGCTGTTTTTATCCTGTCAAAAGACTCCAAACACTCATCAGTAAAATCGAATGTGGCACCCTTTAGCAACAATTGAGTGAGGGGTTTCGCAATTTTTGAAAAGTCTTTGATAAATCTGCGATAAAACCCCGCATGACCAAGAAAACTCCTCACTCCTTTGACATTCATTGGAGGGGGAAGTTTCTCAATCACCTCAATCTTTGCTCTATCCACTTGGATGCCACGCTCAGAAATCAAGTGACCTAAAACGACACCTTCATTCACCATGAAATGACATTTTTCCCAATTAAGCACGAGGTTTGCCTCAACACATCTTTTAAGCACTTTGGACAAATTATGCAGGCAAACATCAAAATCAGAACCATAAACACTGAAATCATCCATAAACACTTCCATGATATTTTCAATAAAATCAAAGAATATGGCCATCATGCAGCGTTGGAAAGTAGCGGGAGCGTTACACAATCCAAATGGCATCCTACGATATGCGAAGGTGCCATAAGGACATGTAAACGTAGTCTTTTCCTGATCATCTGGATGGATGGGAATTTGGAAAAAACCAGAATATCCATCTAGATAACAGAAATAGCTATGTTTGGCTAGCCTTTCCAGCATCTGATCAATAAAAGGGAGGGGGAAATGGTCCTTCAGGGTGGCATTATTAAGTCTACGATAATCAATGCACATACGCCACCCTGTCAAAGTCCTAGTGGAATTAAATCACCTTTCTCATTTTCAACAACAGTGGTCCCCCCCTTCTTGGGAACCACTTGCACAGGACTGACCCACTTCGAATCAGCAATGGGATAAATGATCCCTGCATCTAACAGTTTCATGATCTCTTTCTTCACCACCTCTTGCATGTTAGGATTCAAACGTCTCTGAAGTTGAATGCAAGGGCGGTGATCCTCTTCAAGATTAATACGATGCATACAAAAATCAGGACTAATGCCCTTTAGATCATCAATACTATACCCAATAGCCTTCTTGTGGATACGAAGCACAGCAAGCAAGCTTTGCAATTGGCTATCTGTGAGTTTAGTACTGACAGTCACAGGACATTCTTCCTTATCATCTAAAAATGCATACTTCAAATGAGAGGGAAGTGGTTTGAGTTCTACCTTAGTTACCTGAGGATTAGAACTGGAGCATACACTTTCAAGTATCACAGTTTCCTGTTTCTGTTCAGCTCCATGACCCTCTAAATCAGCAAGACAGGCATCAACATCAGTATCAATGCCTAAGGAGTCACTCTCAGTCAATGCTACCTCCAATGGGTCAGCATCACGTATCTGCTGAAATGCAGACATCACAGCTTTGTCTACCACATCTATCCTGCAACAAGATTCTTCAAGCATAGGAGACTTTATAGCATTGGTTAGTTTAAAAGTGGCAGTATCATCACCAACACTTATAGTCAAAGATCCTGACTTGACATCAATAACAGCACCTGCAGTACACAAAAATGGTCTGCCCAAAATAATAGGAATTTGGGCATCCTCCTCCATATCTAATACAACAAAATCCACAGGAATGTAAAACTTTCCCACCCTAACAGGGACGTCTTCTAAAACACCTAGAGGGTATTTTATAGAACGGTCCGCCATCTGCAAAGTAATTTGAGTGCACTTAAGTGCCCCCATATTCAGTTTATTACAGACAGACAAAGGCATGACAGACACAGATGCACCTAAATCACATAATGCTTTATCAATAAAAAGTGCACCTACATGACAAGGGATGGAAAAGCTACCCGGATCTTTCAATTTTGGTGGGGATTTGTTTTGCAAAACGGCACTACACTCTTCAGTGAGTGCGACTCTATCTACCCCACCAAAATCTCTCTTTTTTGTGATCATCTCCTTCAAAAACTTAGCATAGACAGGCACTTGAGAAATTAGTTCAGTGAAAGGGACCGTTACCTCAAGGTTCTTGACCATAGCCAAGAACTTACCAAGTTGCTGATCCACTTTGGACTTTTGCATTCGATGAGGAAAAGGCAACCTTGGTGAAAACGGTGTATCAGAAACCTTCTCCTTCTCCTTCTTCTTTTCTGCCTGTTCAGCTGTTTCAGACACTTCGACATCAAACGTCGAATTCTTCTCCAATTCCTTCTCTACTACCTCCTTTTCCTTGCTAGGGGCAATATCATCATCGACGGGCATAGGAGGAGCAGCATAAGCAGTGCCACTACGAAGAGTAACGGCATTTTCTTGCTCCCTATGTGTAGGTTGCCCCGACAATTGTCCCTGCTGCCTTTGTGCATTAGTCTATGCCAACTAAGCAATCTGAGTCTCGAGAAGTTTTATGTGCTTCTCTTGGGACTTCTGTGTTTCCTCATGTGTCTTCTGCATAGACAATATTAATTTCATCAGTTCAGAATTGCTAGGCTCTTGTGGGGTTGCATTTTGTGGTGCTAGCTGATAATTCTGATGAGCAGGTCTTTGGAAACCAGGAGGATGATGAGAATTTCCTTGGTTTTGGTAGTAGGTTATGGGTTGTGGTGTGGAGGTTGATAGGAATTTTGTGGGGGATGGTAGGAATTTTGTGGTTGTGGGTTTTGAACATTGTTGCTTCTATAGGAAAGAAGTGGGTTGTCTTTCCAACCAGGATTGTATGTGTTGGAGTAAGGGTTATTGGGTTGTCTTTGCTGAAAAGCATTAGCCTGCTCCATCTGATTCTGACTGAACTGACAATCATGGCCGAAGTGGCCCGGAATACCACACACCTCGCAGTAAGATGAGGTGATGGGTGCAACTGCTGACATAGCGTTGATGCTCATTGGCGGAGGTGCTGAACTAGAGGATTTCATTAGCTGTTGAGTGAGTTGCGCCATCTGAGATGTAAGCAATGAAATAGCGTCAACTTCAAGCACCTTCTTAGTCAAACTCCCAGATGATGAATGGTCATTGGCTGCAAGATTTGCTAGGAAGTCATAACCCTCATCAACTGCCTTGTCTAAAAAGACCCCTCCTGCAAACGAATCAACAGTACTCTTCGTCTGAGGCTGCAGACCATTATAAAAAGTCTGCGTCAGAAACCACTTGTCCATATTATGATGTGGACATTCCCTCTGTAGGTCTCTGAATCTAGTCCACGCTTCCCTTAATGTCTCATCTGGCTCTTGGAAAAACTTTGCCAACTTGTTCCTGATTTCTGCTGTTTTGGTGGGAGGGTAATACTCATGTAGAAATGCAGCAGAAATCGCCGACCATTCTGTCTCAGTGATATCGTTGAACCATCTTTGAGCCTTGTCTCTGAGTGAGAACTCAAATAACATAACCTTCAGCTGTTCAGGTGTGACTCCTTGATGCTTAACAGTCCTGCAGAGTTGTTGGAATCTCTGCAGATGGTTGGCCGGATCTTCAGAAGGATGCCCACTAAACTGATTCTGCTGCACCATATTAATTAGTGCAGGTTTGATTTCAAAATTATTCGCAGCAATAGTGGGCATCGGTGGACCTGTGGTTATGCCTTCAGGATTAGGCACCCCATAAGATTTCAGTGACTTTGACATAGCTGAACTCAATGTATCTGTTCCAGGGGTGTTCAGCTGAACAGACTGCTTTTCTTTCTGCTTTATCTTTCGGATCCGCCTGATTGTCCTAGTAAGATCGGGGTCCGCTGGAATTGGGGAACCGTTTCTTCGGGACCTGGGCATACAAAAGAAACAAAAAGCATCAGTAAAACGTACCTCGATTGAAACAATGAAGTTCCAATGAGGTACAGAGAAGTAGACCAAATAATCAAATAAAAACTTAGAAAACTAGCCGTCTCCCCGGCAACGGCGCCAAAATTTGATAGGCTAAAGTCGTATCACCTAATCAAAGATAATCCTAAGTCCTCTAACAATGGTAGTCAGTGGAAGCAGGGTCGAATCCGCAGGGAGACAGAGTTTCTAAATTAATATCCAATTAACTAGCTACTTCAGAAGAAAACATGGAGAATTAATTAAACTAAAGATTAAACTAAGAGAGACGAATTAAACAGAGGATTTGACTGTGGAATTAAAAGCCTAGGGTATTAGGTCGGTCCACCATGCTTATACCAATCAAACAAGGTCAACAACTATCAAAACCTAGGTCAAGAGTCGAGGGATTAGAGCATGTGTTGAGCTATGGTTAAGACTCAACGCTCATAGTTCAACATACGCCGCTTGTTCACTAACGTAATCAGAACTACTGATCGGTCCTAGGCCTCTAGTCGTAAGACGGATCTGTGCAAACAACTATTAACCACAAGCAATCAACGAAATTGGCCACTAACATTAATCACTAATTAAGAACAAACAACACCACAATCACTCTAATCAAGCCCTAGAAATGAATAGGAGTCTAAATAGCAATCATGGTATAAACATGGCTTCCCTATCTAACACCCTGAAAGAGAACTACTCAGACATGATCGAATTGACAACAACCAATCTAATTGAAAACCCTAAGAATTGCATTATGAACTAATTGAGAAATAAGCAATTGAACTAAAGTAATTGAGATAAAGGAATAAAGCAATAATCAAGACGATTACCAAATTGACGGAAAGCGGAAACTTTAATTGAATTGAAGTTGTACTTGAAGCTCTTCTACAATCGAAGCAATGATAAACTAGGCTAAGATCTCTCTAAGTGTTTAATAATATGAAAGATACAAAAAATAACAACCTCAAAAGTATTTATAGGTCCTAAGAAAACAATAAGATAGAGTGGGGAAAATAACGAAAATCGCATCCCCGTGTCGTCCACCCGATCGGGCAAAAGGGCCGCCCGATCGGGTCTGGGAACAGGTTCCCAACAGCAGCAAAATAGGCTTCACCCGATGGGATCGGGCATCTTTAACCCGATCGGGGCCGCAACCTCAGCACCCGATCGGGCGAGACCACCCGATGCCATCGGGTGGTGGTCTTCTCAAGCTCTTCAGAATTCCAGCAACAAGGGGCTAAGTGTTATTCCGCCCGATGGGGTCGGGCAAGTCCACCCGATCGGGCGGAAAACCTGAACTTTCTGCTCTTTACTCGTACCCGATCGGGCAGTCGTTGCCCGACCCGATCGGGCGAGTCTACTTTCTCCTTGCTTCTACTTGGCTTCAGACGCCAAGTTTTTGCACATTTACTTCTTCATAATGGGGTCCAAATACCATCTTGAGACCTCCAAGATGCCTCATAACCTTCCGCTATTAGCGTGGTGCTCAAAATATCAAGTAAATAGGGAGTTTTTCCCTAAAACCTGCAAAATGAAATAGAACACACAAACCACAACTATATCGAAATAGTTAGCATAAATAGCTCCTAAGAGCATCAATATCGCACAATTTAGCTTGTAAAGAAAGGGAAAAAATCTATAAGAAATCGATATATCAGAAGGACATTTATGGTCGGGTTGGTGAGTGTTCGGGCATATTCTTTGCCTGCCACAAAATAGAGAGGAGTGAGAGCCTTTTTAGGATTTGTATGCCTTGTGGATGCTTGAATTTGATAAATTGCTTGGATGATTGGTGGTTGGATGGATTTGATTAGCCGAACTTGAATTTTTTCCTGCTTGAACGATTCTTAGTCTTGAAAACGTTTTGAGCTTTGATTGATTTATATCTATCGGGTGAGGCAATGTATTCCACGTTCATGTTCTGTTTTCTTGAGGACAAACAAAGGTTTAGCTTGGGGGAGTTTGATATCACGTATTTATACAGAGTTTTCTCCCTTATTTACAAGCTAATTTGTGCGTCATTGGAGCTCTTCGGAGCTATTTTGTGCTAACTATCGTATATAGTTGTTGTTTTGTGTTTTAGTGTTGAATTGCAGGTTTTAGGGAGTTTTCTCCTTATTTACGAGCTATATGGAAGCAACCACGGCTTTACTAGATGTTACGAGGCACGTAGGATGGCTCACGAGCTTTATGGGTAGTTTAGGAGGTCCCAAGACCTCTAAACGTGAATATTTGAGAGCCAAAGAGTCAAAAAGGAATTTTCCGTATTCAGATCGGGCAAGAAATGGCCCGATCAGGCGAAGATTTATTGAATGGGCCGTGAAGTATCGTACCTGATGGGGTGGTAAAACGAAGAATATAAAGTTGGCACTTTTAAGCCCAACCCGATCGGGCAAACAAGCCCCAACCGGGTGGGTGATCGGGCGGACTTAAAAATCTAAATTTGATGTGGCTGCGTTGCTTGGGCGAAGAAAGAGCAAACTGGGCCACTAATACCCCAGGCCCGATCGAGCATCTTCAGCCCACCCGATCGGGTGGAAGCCCAGCTCCTTTGATTTATTGCTGCACGCGAAAAGAAGCTGAAGTTGGACTCTTAGAAGGCCCAGCTCCTTTGATTTATTGTTGCCCGCTGAATAGGAGTATAGGACAAAGGGGGCCAAGCCCATTGGCTCATCTTGTTGCTGCTTCTCACGCTGAGTGGGAGTTGTGTGGACCCGATCCACTGCCCGATCGGGTCAGGGATCGGGTGGGGCCCATTTGCTCTATTTTTGGTGCTGCTGGCTGCGTGGAGTCCAAGGAAAATTTTGATTGAATTTTTGTGTGGGCCCGATCGGGTGGCCCATTGCCCGATCGGGTCCCGTGCACAACGACGCGGAAATTCTATCTTCTAATTCCGTTTTAATTAGACTTTTGAGGGGTATTATAAATACTTTTTCCTCATTATTTTAGAGACATCTTTTCTCTAGTTTTATTTCCATAGTTCTTAGCTTAGTATTATCTTAGTTTAAACACTTTAGATTAGATTAAAGGTGATTGAACCTCGGATTCGATTTTAATAAAAGTTCTTGCTTTCCGCCAATTGGTATTCTTCTCTACTTTAATCTCTTTGATTATTTCTTGATTGCTTAGTTTAATTATTTATTCATTCATGATGCAATTATTAGGGTTTCATATTAGATTTATTATTGTTGGTTTAATTATGATTGAGTAGTTTAATTTCTAGGGATTTAGAGAGGGAAGCCATGTTTATACCATGATTATTTGAATTGTTATTAGTTTCTAGGGTTTGATGAGATAGGTTATGGTGTGATTTGTTCTTATTGAGTAATTAACGTTATTGTGCAGTTTCTTTGATTACTTGAGGTTAATAATTGTTTGCATAGATCCGTATTACTTTTAGAGGCCTAGTACACACCAGTAATTCTGATTATGTTTGTGAACGTGTTGCATATGTTGAATTATGGACGTTGAGACTTAACCATAGCTTGACATTGTTCTAATCTATCGATTCTCGACCTAGGTTCTGATAGTTATTTGATCCTTTAATTGGTATAAGAATGGTGGACCGAACTAATTCCCTAGATCTTTAATTCATAGTTATTCCGATCTTTATATTGCTTTCTACTAGTTAATTATTAGTTCAGCTGAATTCTATCTGATTTTTGTCTGAAGTAGCTTTCTGGCTGGATATTAACTTAGAACTCTGTCTATCTGTGGATTCGACGCTACTTTCCTTGACTGCTATTGTTAGAGGACTTAGGTTTATCTTTAATTAGGTGATACGACTTTAACCTGTCATGTATATAATCATATCCTCTCTTATTTGCTCACTAATTACTTGTGGTTTAGCTAGACACCTATACTCCAATCATGATCTAGTTTCAATGTGTAAAAAGCATAGTTGAATAGAAAGCCGCCAGTTTTCTACCTAAAAAAAAGAAAATGTTTAACTACATATAAGAAGTTAAAGATAGGAAGAAAAACCATTAGCTAGTTATTATTATATCAAACGATGCGTAATTTACATAATTGGAAAAAAAAACAAAGAAAAGAAGCCGCCAGCTCCCGCCATGGATTTTAGGACCACTGAATGAAGGCATTAAGAAAGTAATTTACATAATGTTTCATTTATTCCTTGCCCACTTGTCAACTTGACAAGTAATTTGCCTATATAATTCGATGGTGTTTTCTAAGTAGGGTCCGTTTGTTTTAATGGAAAATAATTTTTATAGAAAATCACTGATCAAGGAAAACAATATTCAATGGAAAATATGATTTTTGAAAAAGTTTTCCTTTGTTTGTTTGAATAGAATAAAACTTATGGAGAAAAGGTAAATGAAGCAAAAGAGAAGGAAAGATGAGAACGAGAGAATCAAGAGGAGTAAGGAGTAGAGAGGAAAATGTGGCATACCTTGTTTACAAAATGAAATTGGTTTTCCTCTTCTAAGAGCATTTTCCACCTTTAGAGCAGGCTTGGAATGGGGGTAAAATATTAAGGGGGTAATAAAAGTCAAACATAGGAAAACTAAGGTAGTTAGAGGTGATGATAGGAGGAATAGAGGGGTTGTGAAGAGGATAATGTGGTATTGGTAGGAGGCAAAATGGAAGAAAGAGGGGAACTATTACCCTTATCATGGGGGTAATTATTATCCACCACTACCCCTAGGTAACTATTACCCTCATTTGAAGGGTAATAGTTCCTCTCTTTCTTCTATTTCCTTCCTACCAACACCACATTATCCTCTCCACAACCCCTATATCCCTCTATCATCACCTCTAAATATCTTAGTTTTCATATGTGTGACTTTTATTACCCCCTTAATACATTACCCCCATCTCAAGCATGCCCTAGAAAAATTGTTTTGCACCCCTTACCAAAATAAACAAAGGAAAATGAAAGATGGAGGAAAATCATTTTCCACCAAAACAAACGGAGCCGTAGTGACAACGCTTACCCTGTGTATCGGACCCAGCCTTTCCACTATAACTCCACCGTGCTTTTCGTCATAGTCTGGTACACATCCAAACTCTTAATTTCTTTTTACAACTAGGAACGCAATTTTTTAAATTGGTAGTAAGCTAGTAGGTATTATTTATACGGTAGAAAAGATAGTATCAACATAAGTGTCTTGTTAAATTCGTCCTGTTATAAAGTTTTAATATAATAATATTTTAGAATTTTTATTTTTACATGATACTTCCTCCGTTTCGCAATACTCGCAACGTTTCTTGTTTGCACACTATCCAATGCAATGTTTTGAAGCTTAATATCTCTAATTATTGATAAGTAAAAATTATAAAAAGTTAAAATTATAATAGTATGCGTTAAGACGAATCAAATAAGACCCCACTTGACTATATTTTTTCGTATATACTTGTGAAAAAATATAACATAAGATTGGTAGATGAATAGTGGTTACTATTCTTATGTTGCGAGTATTGCGAAACGGAGGAAGTATTAAATATTAACATATAAAGTTATATGTTGACAAACATGTGAAATCATTTGAATATAGCTAAAAGAGACAAGGAAAGTATTGTGTAGTTTCCCTTTTCAGAGAAGAGCTATATTAGTAAATGTATTCTCCTAACTCGGTTCTTCTCTATCGCTTTTTATTTGTGTTTCTTTATATTTGTGTTTTTTTGACAACGAAACAAGCAAGGAACAACAAAGAAACAGCAAGGAAGAACAAAACCTAGAAGGAGCGCCGAGCTTGAGTAGCAAGCAAATGCGCATCCCGGACATCAAGACGAGGAACTTTAATACAAACAAAGGAGCTAAAATTAGAGATAAGAGCGATAATGTGGTCAAGAAGAGGCTGGAGTTGCACATGACAATTACGTCATTGGCATAGAGCTGTAACAACCTGCTGACAATCAACTGCGACCTGTACATCGTGGCACAACGAGCGAGCTACTTCAAGCGCTGTCGAAAGGGCTAGAAGTTCCGTATGAAAGGGGGTCAAGGCAAAGACACGATTTGCTCTCGAGAGTGTCCTCTGATTGTTTGGCAAGGTGATGCACCATCCAACTGCAGCGTAAATGTGCCCATGCGGATCTGACTTCCAAGCGCCATCGACCACAATTCGTAAGAAGGGAGACCGGAGAGCTGCCCCAGAGGCGTACATGTGGGGGAAACTAGGAGATGGAGACAGAAGAGAAGCAGAGACAGTACGGTGTCGTTGGTGAAGCAAGGATTGCACATGGCAAAGAATGGACGAAGGAGAACAAGCGTTTTGCCGAAAAGTGATGGAATTGCGATGACACCAAATTGCCCAGAGAGCTGCTACAAAGGTATGAAGAGGGGAGGTGTCAGTGCTGGGTTGTTTAGCCAAATATAGCATGAAGGCTTTAATCCAATCTGATAGTCCCATGTGGATGACAGTGCTACGAATGCCAAGATCGGAAGCCTCCCAAATGCGTGCTGTGAACGGGCAGTCACGAAATAAATGTTCAGCTGTTTCCGGAGCTGAATCACATAGCTGACAATGTGGAGAAACCTCCATGTGTCGCTTCCTGATATTGTATTTAGTAGGTAGGATATCATGAATCAGTCGCCATAAAAAAATCTGCCATCGAGGGGGAAGCTTCTGTTTCCAAAACACCCGCCAGAAGATATCAGTTGGTTGCGAATGGGTCCCTGTAATAAGCCACCAGTAAGCCGAACGTGTAGTAAAGCAACCATCGGGAGTGAAGCGCCAGAAGAGCTGATCCTCCTGTTGGGTTGGAAGTGGAGGCAGGGGTAAGGCAAGAATCCTTTGTGCCGTAGGGGTGGAGAAGGATTGCCAAATCAAAGGAGCATTCCAATAACCTTGAGAAGTCAGTAGATCTTTCACCATATTGAGATGTGGAGGTGCAGAAGATTTCAAAAGCACCGGGAATTCCCCAATCCAACCTTCACTGCGGATGGAAGTGGAAGAGCCACTTAGAATGCGAGAAGCAAAGCCAGACTGAAATCGATGGGCGACCTTGACAAGTCCACGGAAAGCCCAAGAAGGAGGGGAGGGGAAGACTGCCGAATGACGTAAAGGTGACTGATGATATTTGGCGGAGAGCAACTGCCTGATAAGTAATTGAGGATTCTGGTGAATTCGCCACGAGGTTCGCATAACCGTAGCCAAATTAAGTGCTTCCAAATTACGAAGGCCCAGTCCTCCATTAGTCCGATGTTGCTGGAGTTTTTGTGTGGGACACCAATAGATGGGTTTTTTGTCACCAACACCAGACCACCAGAATTTAAGCATGAGGGAGCTGATTTTTTGAATGATAGTCTTTGGAATAAGAAAAACCGACATTAAATGTGTAGTTAAGGAAGTGAGGACCGCATTAATAAGAAGTAATCGACCAGCCGGGGAGAGCATAGAGAATTTCCATGAAGAAATCTTTTGCTGAACACGCTCAACCAGAAATTGAAATAGAGCTACCGACTTACCATTGACTTCAAGGGGGCAACCAAGGTAATGGCCAAAAGAAGTCGAAGCGAAAACACCCAGAGGTTGCTGTAAAATATGTAAGAGAGTAGTGGGGGTATTGGGACTGAATTTAACAGCAGACTTAGTAAAACTTACCATTTCCCCCGAGAGATGACAAAAACCATCTAGAACAGACCGGAGACGGGAACAAGATTCTGGAGTAGCTTGAAAGAAAAGGAGGGCATCGTCAGCAAAGAATAAATGGGAGACGGGGGGCGCATGTCTGCTGATTTGAACACCTTTAAGAAGGCCAGCGTCATGTTCCTGATGAAGTCGTTGACTAAGGACCTCCATACATACTAGAAAAAGATATGGGGATAAAGGGTCACCCTGATGGAGGCCAGCAGTAGGTAGAAATTGGTGTGAAGCCACTCCATTGACAAGGACAGAATAGGAGACCGTGGAAATACATTGGGAAATCCAGTGTATCCAAAGGAGTGGAAAGTGCATATGACGAAGAGTAGCTTCCAGGAAATCCCACCGTACACGATCATAAGCTTTGTTAAGATCAATCTTCAGAGCCGCATAATGCTTCCGACCAGAGCGTTGGCGGTTAATCCAGGAGATAACTTCATGGCCCATGAGGATGCTGTCAGTCATGATACGCCCCGGAACAAAAGCATTTTGACTATGATTAACAAGGGACGGGAGAACAAGTTTTAGCCTGTTGACGAGAACTTTGGAAATGATTTTGTATAACGTATTACACAAGCTAATCGGTCGGAAGTGATTCGGGTCCGACGGATGAGGAGTTTTGGGGATGAGGGTAAGGAAAGTACGATTAAGTTCCCGGAGCATGAAATGACCATTGAAGAAGCCAAGGATGGCCTCAATATTGCGATCCCCAATGAGATCCCAATGGTGCTTAAAGAAGAGAGGAGGAACGCCATCCGGGCCAGGGGCTTTAAGGGATAGCAAATATAGCAAATATTTGTGTTTTTAAATTGTCTATTATGGATTTTTTTTGCTCTCCTAATTTGTTTAATATCAAATTATATTGTAAAACTTTCGACATAAATAAGGAGTTACTATGTCTATTACCTTTGTCACAATATAAATACACCAATTTTACCGGTCTTTGAGGTAAGCCTAACTCAGTCAAAAATCCATCTATCCATAAAATGCTTGTTGTACATATTATTTTGCTTAAGCTAGAATACCATATAAGTATGCTCCAACATCCAATTGAGAAATTACAATTCCCGAATAAATTAAAGGGTTTGGATATTTTAAGCATTAATTATTTTAACTAAGAGAAGGTATTGGGTGAGACACGTCTGACCATAACATTTGGTCGGACGACTTTCAGTTGGTTATCATTTTTTTTAGTTGGTTTCATTTTTTTTCAGTTGGTTTCAATTTTTGTTCAATTGGTTCCATTTTTTGTTCAGTTGCTTTCAATCTATTTTCAGTTGGTTTCAATTTTTTTCAGTTGATCTTTTTTATTTCAGTTGGATGTCTTTTAATTTCAGTTACTTATTTTATTATTTCAGTTGATTATTATCTTCTTTTAGTGGGGTATTGTATTGTTTCAGTTGGTTTTTATTTCATTTCAGTTGGATGAGTTTTTGTTTCATTTGGAAATTAAAAGCAAAATCCCAAAAGAATTGGCAGCAACTCTAACTCACCTCACTTTCTCCTTCTTCTTCATTTCGCATCAATGGCATCTCTTCCATCGCCTCTGCTTGGGTTACGAGGACCAGAGAAGATTGAGGGGTTGTGGCTCGTCGGCGGCGGAGGCTGGTGGTGGTACCTGCTGTTCGCGGAGAGCCCGCGGGGGGGGGGGCTGACGTGATTTCACGGCGAGGGAAGGGGGTTGCGGCGGGTCTGGCCCGTGTTGGTCAGCGGAAGGGAGAGATGGGAAAAGGGGGTTGCGGTTTGGCGGTGACGCCTGTTGGCTGCATTTGGGGGCGTCAAACGGAAAGCCGGTGGTTTTCCGGCGGTGGCTTTGTCCGGTGAAACATATTGGGTCAGACTCACTTTAACTAATATATGAAAATTTATTGGTAAATCAAAAGTCAATTAATCTTAGTGATTATTTGTTTTTACTAGTTAAGAAAAGTATTATTCGTAAATGGTTATGCATAGCCCTAAGGGCTACGTAGATCATTTACCTAAGGTCATTGAGGGTGTGTACTGTTTCACCAAGAATTAGTGATAGAGTTGGTGGTTGATACAGAGTATTAAGCTAGTAACTTGTTGGCAATTAATGAAATTAATGCCCAATAATACAAAAGTCAATAAGAGTCAAAACATGGTTTAATAAAACTAGTATCTATATCTATACCTATTATAAAAAGGAGGAAAAGGTCAAAAAATGGTCAATATTTTGTCGTAATTTTAATAATCCCCATATTGCCCTTGAATGTTTTTTTGCAACATTCTCCATTAATAGAAATACTTACTTAAGTTATGTTACAATTGCTTCAAAAAAAAAGAATTTATGTTACAATTAAGGTAATTATGAGTCTTTAGGATCCGTTCTTTTCAACTTATTTTCAGTCCTGATACGTTTATATAATGTTTAATAAGGTCTAATAATGTCTAATAAGGTTTAATAAGGTTTCATCAAATAAGTTCGAATAAGGTCAAATAATGTCTAATAAGGTCTAATAGGTCCAATAAAATCGAATAAGGTCTAATCCAATACGTTCAAGAAGATAAGTTCATATATATGAGCAAAAAGAAGTTGAACATAACCTAATCTTATATATTAGTAATGTGTCTTAGAGATTGATGTTGGCAATTGAGATTTATGTTAGGATTTTCAACGTATGAAATAGCCTAATTTTAAGGTTATCTTCTAATAACATTCCTTGCAATTTATTTTTAAAAATAATAAACAATAAAAGAAGAAAAGGACCATTTAAGTTAATGGGAAAGATAACTTTAGTAATACATGTTTGATGAGTCATGTTCGCATGTGTTTAATATGTTAATATGAGCTACATCCCACAACTCATTAAGGGAATGTTTGGTTGGACGGACAACGTTTTTCCAATTTTCCTTTGTTTGGTTTATATAAGGGATAGAAATTTGGTTTTCTATGAATGAACAAAATTTATTTTCCGTTGTACCATTTTCCTCTAACTTTTTATCTAAGAGCAAACAAAGAAAAACTAAACTACAAAGTTTTCCTTGGAGAATAAATTTTCATGGAAAATCATTTTATGCCAAAATGTTTCAAACAGCTTATAGATAGGTTCAAACTTTATTTGGTTGCACATACATTGCTTGATATATGTGAAGTCTAAAATAAGCCTATATATATATAGGCTAAATGCTCAACGTAATAATTTAAAGTCGGAATATTCAAGGTAGATATTTTTCATTGCTTTATAACCTCATGAGCAACAATAACAAATTATGCCAATAACGTGCGAAGCACGTACTTGGAATCTTGTTTTTTGAAAAGTGAAAAAGTTTTTTGTCTCACATAAAAAGTGCAAAACCGTTTCTTACCCGATATGGTAAGTGCTTATTGAAAAGTGAAAAAGTCATTAATCACATATGAAAGAAAAATAGTAGAAGAATTCTACTTTGTTTATACTTAAAACTTAAAAGTGCGATAATTTGTGTTTGAAGAGTTACTTGTCAAACATATTGATCTCACTTGGAATACATATATCTAATTATTGTTCAGATATTACCAGTATTATCATTGTATGATTTTATTCAAAGGACTTACATGTTTGCTAATTTTAGGGGGTCTTCTAAAAATAAAGGAAATTTTGCGGAAAAAACACCTTATTTGTTACAGTTTTTGTGAGTGTAAGTTAATGATAATCTCCTTAATTGGAGTGATTTTATTAATTAAATATATATAGGAATACAACCTTAATAATAAATCAAATAATATCTATACAAAGATAATTACCAAACAATAATATCTATACAAAAGATATACATAAGAGAATATTGAGATATTCTCTATCACACCCCCTCAGTCGGAGCGGGAGGAGGTCGAACGCTCAGACTGGATCGAAAATCAATGAATAGCTGTCGTGGGAGTCCTTTAGTAAAGATGTCAGCATACTGATACGCTGATGGAACATGAAGGACACGCACATGACCTAAGGCTACCTTTTCCTGAACAAAATGGATGTCCATCTATGTGTTTCGTACGCTGATGATGGACAGGATTGTGGGCAAGGTAGATAGCAGAGATGTTGTCACAATACACAAGAGTAGCCTTCCGCAAAGGACAATGTAACTCAAGTAGAAGGTTTCGAAGCCAACATGACTCCGCAATGACGTTTGCAACACCACGATACTCAGCTTGGGCACTCGAACGGGACAATGTGGCCTGCCGTTTGGCGGACCAAGAGACCAAGTTGTCACCAAGAAACACTGTAACACCCCAAAAATTTAAACTAATAATTGATTAGGAAAACATCATTTGACTGTAAAAACCGTTCATTTAAACCTTTAGGGTGTTACCGCCGCATAAACATGCAAGGCTAAAGTGAACTGGAAGAACTAAACAACTCATTATTAAAGAACTCAAAGCTACCAAAGCTAAGTCATAATACTAAAGTCACCAAAACAAAAATAAAGAGTAATAGTCAAAAACACTAATGTAGTCGGGACTAAGTGATCCTAAGCTATATTGCTCTCAAATGCCCAACGTAATCCCTTTGTCAAGAACCTGCAAAAATATTGGAAAACAAAATAGAAACAAATAAACTAAAATTAGTAAAAACTAAGTAATTCCAACTCCATCCCGTAAAATAATAATAGTTTTGTTTTGAAAATAAATTTAATAATTAGAGTAGTGCAGCTATACATAAAACGTAATTATAAATAAATAATCACAATAATTCACAAAAATTCACATAGCTCATTATTAATTAAGAAAGGGAAATGGAACGCCAGTAGGTCGGGACTAATCCCAGTAACCACCTACTTGTCTTTGGATCGTCACCCAAAAGTCATATAGCATGGCCAAAATATTTCACAGAGAGTCCCTAGTGTGCACACCCCTCACTAACCGCCTAATGATCTAGCGCGCCAAAAGGTTCACTATTAGGAGGAAGACAAAACAACATTTTAATATTATAAGGAAATCAAAAACCTAAATTAGCAGCCCAATGATCAAACGTCATTAGGTTCACTACTAAACAGGGCAACCTGTCCATCACCTATGGAGGATCCAATTCCATAGGCTACATTCCCTTCTTAACATTCCACTTTAAGTGATTAATGGATTTTAACAAGGTTACAAAAATACATAGCACGTAACAACTAATTCCATATTCATTAAAATTAGTCAAACAGTAGTCTCGTGAAATCCATAACGTCCATAATCAAATCACAACCACAATTTACTTAATAATTGTTACGTCAAGAGATCAATTGTCAACTCAAGTTATTACTTGTTACCCACTTAATATCATAATAGCGGTGTCAAAAGTATTGAATGAAAATTAATAAAACAATAAGTTTGACAAAAGATCAAAATCATAGGTATACACGAGTATAGTTGTTAATAGTTAAATGATATTAACAACAAAACGTGAACATCAAATTTTAGTTTATAGTAGTATAGTAGGTTGTACACAAAATTCACACTTACAACACATAGCACGTAATATTCCTATACGGGAATACTAGAGTAGATGGACATTGCGAATTACCTTGATAAGCGCACTCTAAAAATATTACTGGTTCTCTGTATAGTCCCCTACGAAGCCTTCGTCTAAAATAAAATAAAATAACCATAGTCAGTAAAATTGCGTAACTCCTTAACTCGCAACTTAAACAATTATAAACATTACTTAAGTCAGATTACTTAAAGACAAATAAAAAGGTAGAAGTAAAAATGATAAGTTTAAGTTTTAAAATAACAATAGAAGATTAAAGTAATAATAAAATAAGAGTAGGTAAAACAAAAGTGATAAACAAAATAAAACTTATTCAACAAAGGAGTAAAACATGTAGCAAGTTTATGTAAAACAAGGTGTAACAAAATTAATGAAATTAAAGAGAAATAAAAGAAACAAATAAATCAATGTAAATAAAACAAAACCCCTTTGAAGTACTCCACAAGACTAAATGAAAAAGAGTAAAAGAAAAAAGAAAAAAAGTACTAAGAAAAGAACATAAAAGACAAAACAAATTAAAAAGGCAAAGTTTAAAGAAGGAAAAAAAATGAAAACATGAACCCCTGGTTCATACGCAGCAGAGGAAAAAGAAGGAAAGGGAAGAAAGAAGGAGAAGGAAAGAAAGAAGAAGGAAGAAGAAAGAAGGTCACGCCGGGCGATTTCACCGGCGACAACCACCGATCGGAGACCGGTGTTTCTAAAACCTTTTCTCTTTCTCTTTTCTTTTTCCTTTCTCTACTAATTTTCGAAAATCTGGAAAAATGAGTAATTGAGTTTTTCTCACCTCTTCAATGGTGAAATAGAGTAAGGAAGAAGAACAAGGAAAATATTTGGAGAGTTGTAGACTGATTTTCGTAGGGTATGAGAGGGGGTTTATATAGAAATTTTTTTAGGGTTAATATTCTAACTTATTTCGAAATTTAAAATTCAAATCGAAAATTATAAAACTGATTTTTGGGCTAGAAAATCTGATCTTTGACCTTAACTCAGAAAATCCGAAAATAATTTTTTTTTTCTTTAAAATCCGAAAATCAGATTTTTTTGTTTATTAATTTAAATTTAAATCCGAAAATAAGATAAGATTGTGAAGATTATCTGAAAAGTAAGTTTTCAGACTTTTTGCTAATATAATTCCGAAAATAAAAATGAAACTTCCATTTTATTTTCTTTTTGTAAAATAATTTAAAAAATAAAAATGGGTATAATATAAGATATGTAAATAATAATACTAGAAATGTAGTAGAAATTTGGGGTATTACAAACACACAATAGCCTGAGGTAGAACGAAGAGTGTCAGGACACCCTCCCCAATCAGCATCAGTGTATGCGACCAAGTTAGTCGGGGCTGATGGGTATAAGTGAAGACCATGATCTAGTGTGCCTTTGACATAATGAACAATGCGCTTGAGAGCATTAAAGTGAGGCTCTCGAGGGGCATGCATGAATAGACACACCTGCTGAACTGCATATGTAATGTCGGGGTGGGTGAAAGTGAGATACTGAAGAGCTCCGGCCAGGCTACGATACAGGGTCGGATCAGACATAAGAGAACCATCAGATGCACTGAGCTTGGAGTTTGTATCAACAGGGGTAGTAACAGATTTGCAATTGGTCATGTTGGCACGCTGAACGATCTCCTCTGTGTATTTTTCCTGACAGAGAAACATACTGCTGGGTGTGCGCTGCACAGAGATGCCTAAAAATAACTCAGTTTGCCAAGATCAATCATGGCAAATTCAGCTTTCAAAAGACCGAGTAGACGATCCTTGAGAGCATCTGAGGAAGCTGTCAAAACAATGTCATCCACATACAAAAGCAAGTAAGCAGTATGAGCTCCAGAGTGAAAAATAAACAAGGAGGTGTCACTGGTGCTACAAGTGAACCCAATCTGCAAAAGATAGCGCGCAAAGCGCTGGTACCAAGTCCGAAGGGCCTGTTTCAAACCATATAGAGACTTACGTAGCCAACATACATAAGTGGGAGCATTAGGATTCACAAAACCAGGAGGTTGATGCATGAAAACCGTTTCCTTCAGAGATCCATGAAGGAACGCGTTTTTCACATCAAGCTGATGAATGGGCCATTTCTTGCCCATAGCTATGCTCAAAATTGTCCGAATGGTGGCCGGTTTGACCACGGGGCTAAAAGTCTCATCACAATCGACGCCAACCTGCTGAGATTTACCATTAGCCACAAGACGCGCTTTATAGCGCTCAAGTTCCCCTGTGTCCATGTACTTAAGACAAATAACCACATACAACGAATAATATTGACCCCTTTCGGTCTCGGAACCAAATCCCTAATATGTTGTTTAGTTAGAGCAGTAAACTCCTCATGCATGGCGGCATTCCATTTAGGTTATTTTATAGGATACTTATTTTGGACGTCGTGTTGATTATCGATGGTGGTAGTCATTTTTTAAGAGGAATTGATGATTGTAATTTTTCATTAATGCATTTGAATACTACTACCTAAGAGTATGATACTTATTTTAATTATTATTTGATGATAAATATTGTAGTGCGTTTATTGAATTAACAATCAATTCATTCATAAATATAATTAATTAGATTATTGTACTTAATTTCATTAATATATAATATCATTTATTAGGTTCAGAATTCTAACAGCTACTTTTACCAAATACTAAAACTTACTACAACTACCTTCATATCTGACAGCTGACAGCTACTAGTAGACAACTGTCAGCTGTCGATAGCTACCCCAACAGCTGACAGTTACCCCTACAGCTAGTACTGCCGAACAGACTCGTAGCCTAGTGCGTTAAGATAATTAAGGACATTTAGGGCTTTTTTTTATTTAGTTCAGTTCATCTCTAATTAGTACTGTTCGATTTATTTCAGTTCAACTCAATTCATTTTTTAACTATTTCGGGAATATTATTATTATTGGTCTAATTTATTTGAATACTTTCCAGAAAGGGTGTCGAAAAAATAATAATTATCATAATGGTGTGCACTTTAAAATGATTCTATTATAAAATAGTTATTATATTCATAATGTAAACATTTCTTATTATTATTGTTGTTGTTATTATTATTATTATTATTATTAATATTAATATTAATATTATTATTATTATTGGTATATACTCTATTTTGTTTATTATATATTTACTCATTATTATTACATTATTATTAGGGCTTAGCATGATTTGGATCGGTGAAAATAGCGATGAAGAAGAATACAATCATTAGAGGAATCTTTTAGAGTGAAGTTACTTTTGGTAGTTGTTCTTGTTGATATGGCAATAGCTTAATTGTATAGTTGAATAGAGTAATTGAAGGCTTTTTGAAAGTACTTTTGGTTTTCTATTTGATTCAAAAATTTGAAGTTATTGAATTACAATGAGTTGCAAAAATCTTGCATAAATTCTAGGACTACATTTTTTCATTATGATTTGTCGAATTTTGATGCAGATGATCTATTTTCATAACTGAACATATAGAGAGTGATTTTACCCGACGAGTTGATGTCGCAATCTGACATTCTTGAGTTTGTTAGAAGTTCGAATTGCCTTCCAAAAGTTCTAGTTGTCTATCGAATCCTTTTAAATATGATGGTACCTAGTAACATATACTAAGGGGGCGTTTGGTTGGAAGAAGGGTAAGGGAAAGGAATCAAGAAAGGGTTACGTAAGGTAAGGAAACCCAAACCCTTAGTTCAAAACACTTGTTTGGTAAATGAAGAGGGAAAGGGTTTAAAATATTTTCCAATTCTCAGCCTCCCTCTTTTCCGGCAACAGTCACCGGCGCATCCTCTCCCTCCGACGTCTTCTCCTCTCTCTCTCCGGCTGATTCTCACACTTTTCCTCTGGCGCCTCCTTTTCTCGTTGTCCTAATCAGTTCTGGGTGTTTTAAGTGGTGGTGGACTAATCTTTGGTGGCTGGGGTTCGGTATTTTGAGGGGTGGTTTTCGCTCGAGTTTTGGGTGGGCTTTTGGGTGTTTTCAAACAAGGGGTGTTTTTCGAGGGGTGGTTTGGGTTCGGTGGTTTGAGGGGTGGTTTTCGCTGGAGTTTTGCTGGAGCTTTTCGGTACATTAGGGTGTTTTCCGAGGGTTTTGGGTGGGCTTTTGGGTGGGTTGTTCGCTGGGTAGGGTGTTTTGAGGGGTATTCTCGCTGGAGTGAGGTGGTTTCGGAGGTTGTTAGGGATGGTTTGGGGGTAGGGTGGATGTAGATTCGAGTTTGGGAGGTGGTTTCGGGTAGGTGGTGGTGGTTTTGGTGGGTGGGGATGGTTTCCATGGTTGTGAGAGTGGAGGCATCGGTGGGGGTAGGGTGGTGGAGATGGAGGCAGACTTAAAAAAGGACAGTGAGGGTGTGTGCTGTGGTGGGGGAAGAGTAGTGGGGGGGTTGTCAGGTGATTTTGGGGTTGGGTGGCGGCGGTCAGGTGGTTGGGTGGAGGTGGTCAGGTGGTTTTGGTGGTTGGGTGGGGTGGTCAATTTTGGTCAATGCTAATTATATTGTAGAGGGATTTGGGGGAATCCAAAACATTAGGTAGAGGTGGGGAATGGATGTAGAGGGATATGGGGGTAATCTATTACTGAAAAAGGGTAAAGGGAAAGGAAAAAAACACCATCCAAACAACAAGTAAGGGTAACATAAAATTTCATTCCTTTTCCCTTTCTTGAAAACCCCTATCCAAACACCCCCTAAAAGAAGTTTTCTGAAGTTGTACAAGCCAAACTCTAGCTAAACAAATAAAAATATGAGGCCCTTTTGTCATGATATTACCTATTTCACGTGGCGTTATTTACTTAATTGTAGTGGTACTAGTACTACTAGAGTACTAGTGTCCAGTTGTGTGTGTTTGTACTTTGTAGTGATAAAAGCAATTCTTTTCTCTAATCTCTACACAGATTAGTCAAGAAAGTAGACCCCTACACACAGGTCCAAATCCACTTAACCATTCACTAATAATTTCACCTTCTCCTTTCTCTTCCAGATTCAGATCTACCTCTGCCCCCCCCCCCCCCTCTCTTTTCTTCTTTTCTCAAATTCCCACTCAGACTCAGGTATTCTTTCCATTTGCGTTTCAATTCCTTTTCGTAAATTAAGGCTTAATTTCAGTAACTTTGTATTTCATTATCTGATACTAATCATAATTGAGCTAGCACATCCTTTGATTATTATTCTTTCCAATTAATCGGCTTTATTACACTGTATTGCCTTTTCTTGTTGTTGTTCTTGTTGATACAGTAATGGCTCTCTCCTTGCAACGCTTCACTTGGGCAGATTCAAACAGCCGTTTAACTCAATTGTTGAAACAAAGGTGTGATTTTTTTGTATCATCTTCTCTTGGGTTTTCTTGACTTCCACTTTGACTTCACTTCTTTTTCTTTAAGTCTAATTTTGATGGGTTTTTTTTATTTTTTTTCATCTGAGTCTTTTTAACGAGCTGTAGGAGCTGTAGGGGTGTTAACGAGACGAGCCGAGTCCTAGGAGAGGATTTATACTCAAACTCGAGTCGAGTCTCGAGCTTTTTCGAACTCAAACTTTTAACTTACTCCCTCCGTCCCAATATAACTGCTACATTTGACCAAAAAAGTAGATACCATTTTTGGTCAAATGTAGCAGTTATATTGGGACGGAGGGAGTAATTCTTAACTTAAATACTTTTTAGTATTATGAAACTTTAAAGAAAATACTCTGGGTAAATTTTGACATCTTTATTAGCTTTTGGCCCGGTTTTTTTAAAGTCGATTAATTGAAAAACATTTCAGTTCAGCTCCATTTAGTACCAAAAAAACAGAGTCTCAATATAATGCTCAAATCTTAATGTAAATAAGTATTTCAAGCCTGTTCACGAGCAGCTTGAGCCGAACTTTGATTGTGTTCGGCTCTTAAAAATCTTGAGCAGTGCGCGAGGCAGGCAGGCTCATTAACACCTCTAGTGGGGTTTATAAATGGGCTGGTTTTATTTATTTATTATGTTTTGTTTGGCTTTGGTGGATTTTTCAGAATCAAAAATGAAAAGGAAAGGTCAATGTTGAAGGCAATCAACAAGGTAGATCATTTGCCTGAAAATCTGATTAATGAGATACTGTCATGGCTGCCAGTGAAAGATCTGTTACAATACAAGAGTGTGTGCAAATTATGGTATGCTATTATTTCAAGTCCTGATTTTGTATCTAAACATCTGGAAAACTACTATAATAACAATGATGATTGGCGCGGTTGTCTTCTTGTTCAACATTATGTAACCCATGCTGAAATTCAGTTGTATGAGTTGTTTCTTGACGAAACTCCTCGAGTTTTGGCTGATGAAGTTTTGTACAGCATGCCCTTGTATAGTTCATATGTCTGTGGTCCTTGTCATGGAATATATTATGTGTATCAGTATGATTCTAGTGGTCGTGCTTTGTGGAATCCGGCCATGGATGAGCTCAGGCACTTACCTAAAATAATTTCTAAGCCGGATCTTCCATCTTGTTTCACTTATGCTGCTAACGAAGTTTATGGTTTTGGGTTGGATCCTGTAACTAGAGACTATAAGGTGGTTGTTCTTAAAGGTTATTGGAGTACTGATGATGAAGATACTGATGTTAAACATCCTGTATCAGTCCTTGTATACTCTTTAAGGACTAATTCGTGGAAATATTGCGGAGATCTGGCTAAAGCTTATGACTTGGAAAGCAACAGATGTTACATGAATGTAAATGGATGTTGTTACTGGTTTGGATCTTTTGAGTATAGTTCTGAAGTGATCATATCCTTTGAAATGGGGACTGATGCATTTAAAGAGATTCATGTTCCTGATTATGCACAGCCAAGTTCTAAATGTTTAGGAATATATGATGATTCTCTTGCTTTTTTGTCACTCCATGAGAGTGAGAAGAATCTTGATATTTGGACATGGAATGAGGGGTCTTGGACCAAAAAAGTATCTGTGGGACCCTTTCCCGATATTCGAGGTCCTATTGGTCATTGGAAGGATAATAGACTCGTACTTCAGTGTGAAGATGGTAAACTAGTCTTGTTCGATCCAGACACGCAAGAAGTACGGGATCTTGGATTTCAGAATGATAGGTGGTGTGAAGGAGTTTATGCATACATGGAAAGTTTGGTTTCAATCAAAGATAAGAATAAGTCCGGCCAGGCCGAGGAAGTTGTAGCGCAAGATAACCAAGCTTAGGCTTTCACAATTCTCTACAGTGGCTTTCTAGAGCTCAAGTTGTCTGTGTATCCAGTAGAATAAAACCGGCCGTTCTGTTTGAGTGTGTGCTTTGGTATGTGTAAAGAGTAACCAGAGGCTGAAGAAAATGTTACACTAGAGTTTTCTCATTTTCTGATAGCAACTAATAAAGGTTTTAGCTGGATGTTTGTATGTCAGAGACATTCGGATATGGAGGATTATCTTGTATAATTAGAGCCTGCCTATAAAATGCTATCTGCAGTTTGTTTGTCTTCTGCTATTAATCGCATTTTGTCTAGCCTTTTTGTTTCTCGAATGTTACGATTTTTTCTCATGAGGTGCTATTAATGAAGTTAGAAAGGAGTAAAATTAGTAACTTCATTATTTCTCCTTAATCTTATCCCAATCAATACCGAATATGGAATTACTCTAACTTTGTTCTTATCCCACTTACTAATTCCTTAGTCCTTACCCCTATCCAACCTTTATTCCTAACCCTATCCCTATCCCCATGACATACCAAACGCCCCCTGAGTATTGAGTCTCACATTGATCTTATAGGGGATTGATGTGGGCTTATATAGGACTATGGGCTCAACTCCCCTTAACCTAGCTTTTGCGGAGTGATGTCCTGTAGTCTTGTATCAATGATATCTTGCCATCTGGCCCTGTGGTTGCATTGGAAGGCGGCCGGTGAGGACACGTGGTTTGCTTGCTAAGCGTGGTGGATGTTGCGAATCCTTCCGCAACCTAAATGCCCCAAAGACTGCAGATCACGGATTGATTAGCTACAAATATTTAATTAACAGGTCATGCCAATTATCAAGTGTGTGCACCTTAAACTAAAGCTACACTCTTCAAAAAAAGAAGTAAACATTAGTTCTAAAGCTGTTAAGAACATGAAACTAGCTCAAAAATACACCTACGGAAACATGTATCACCCACTGCAGAAAACATAAGTGCTGCAATAAAATTGTGGCAATCTAAGCCACCTAAACATGCTAGCAAGAAAATGGAGGCTTTAAAAGTTCCGACCTACAAGTAGCTTAGCATTAAAAAAAAAAGTGTAAGATAATGTTTATGCAAATTTCCTCAAAGAAACCTTGTTTTGGAGGAAATGTGAAAGTGTTATGGCCAAGCTCTTGATCGAGCTTCTTTAGCTGAGAAACTAGTTTCAGCTTCTCTCGAAAACGCAAAACTGCTCCTAGGGGCCTTAGAAACAGAAGCTTCATATTGGAGCTTCTCTCAGCAATTTCACGGGGAGACCTTAGCTTACTCCCATTTAATGAGATTTTTCCCGAGCAAAATAAAACCCTGAATATTTCGAAAACTAACCTCATGCCCCATCTGGCCATCTACTAAAAATCACTTGACAAGAAAAGAGAAGACAGGCAAGGTTTAGGAACTGACGATGTATTAGATATCTATAAAACTAAGTTTGTTAGGAATTTTAGTAGGTTTGGGTTTACAAGAGATTGTACCCAATATATTGGGAATTTTACCTATTATGTGTATATATGAACGAATTTTGTTTAGTTTTTGCTCAAATATTCATAAGTTTTGGAGGAATTGGTCGTATTCAGTTATAATGTGACAACACTTAGAGAGCACGATGCAGAATTTAACCAGGCTGTACATTTGCTCTTTTGACTGCAATGATCATCACTCTCATGTTATATATGATCACCAGGGTTTTTTCTATCAATGTCTTACATTTATATACAGAAATTGGCGTTTTCTGAACTACATAACTTCATAAATCCATCTGAGCATCTTACGCATCTCATTGTTATAGTATTCCAAAGATTAAAGTTCTTGATGATCATATCCAAAACCACTTTGCTTCTCAGCATGCTTCATGGAGAATGATTTAATAATCTTGGTGATATAGAATCCAAGTAGAATAATTATCAGCAACAGCATAACATGCACAACGAATATTCTCAGTTTCTCTAGCTTTCGTATTAGCTCCTTAATAGTCTCACTACCACCCCGGGCTTGGTTATCCCTCTCATCTAACTCAGATTTTTCTTTGCTCTCCTCTGCATCCTCCTCCTTTTGCTCTGAAGGAGCTTCTTGTTCATGCTCAGGTGGTAATTCTTGCAGTTGAGGTTGTGGTACGGGTGGTGATTCTTGCGGTTTAGTTTGTGGTAGGGGTGCTGATTCCTGTAGTTGAGATTGTGGCACAGGTTCTGATTCTTGCGGTTGAGGTAGTGGCACAGATGCTAATTCTTGCAGTTGAGTTTGTGGCACAGGAATTGATTCTTGCAGTTCAGGCTGTGGCACGGATGGTGATTCTTGTAGTTCAGTTTGTGGTGCGGGTACTGATTCTTGCAGTTCAGGTTGTGCCACAGGTGGTGATTCTTGCAGTTCAGGTTGTGCCACAGGTGGTGATTCTTGCAGTACAGGTTGTGCCACGGGTGGTGATTCTTGCAGTTCAGGTTGTGAAACAGATGGTGATGATTCTTGCGGTTCAGATTTTGGTGGTTCTGCAGCTGTCATTTCCTCGGCATTTGTTTGTTCAGTATGTGCTGCTATGTTCAATTTCGGCTGTATGAGGTAAAGTTTGCCTTCCAGAAACTTGCTAGTCATACCATCCATATCGACACTCGGTGCCGGCTGAAACTTCTTTCCAAAGCGTATCCATTTGTTGTTTTCAATCAGCCGAGCTCCACTTATCCTTACGTTGCATGATGAGGTTACTGATACAGTCAATTGCTCCTTCCTGAAACCTGCACATATAATTATTTCAGCAAATGGGTTCATTTAGCTTGCAAAGGCATTCATCATAGCCTAAAATGAAGGATATGATAGACCTGCGATCTGTGAACCAATTATAACCCGACTAAAAGTGGAGTTGCTGCGAGAAACCTGAACTCGGTGCCTCATCAGTCATCAACGCTGATAACTTGAAAGTGATGATTTATATGCTTTCACTCATTAATCTATTAACGCATACTATGATACTTACTAAGAACCTTTTTGGGTGATTTATGGGGGAAAATACCGAGTATAGCATATGAGCATGTACTGGTAAGATAGGAATTCAGACTTCATAGCTATCAGGCATTGTACATAGTTTTTTCACGTGTTCTAAGCATAACTCAAAATCAACCTGAGAACCAAACCCGAACTTAGACCCATTTACTTGAACTTCCAGCTCAACTCTCCGTAGAAATAAAGACTTAGAGTTAGAGAAAGGAAGAGTTATCTTACCTGGGAGATGAAGAACTAAGGTGTCACTTTCTTTTTCTGATATCAATTCTGAAGTAGGATCAAAATCTTCGTAGTAGCGCCTAGAATTGTTAGCCATTATGGGACGAAGGGAGTATCTTCGATACTGTAGTTTGTTGTTTGTGATGGAATATATCACCTTATATAACTGGAAATCTATCTCTTTTTATGTGAAAGGAATTCCTTGTGTTTCTCATTTTATTTTGTATATTTCCTTTTCATTTTTCGATTGAGTATTTAAATATCTTGTAAGAATCTCTTTTTGTGATTTTGTTCTCAAAAGAAAGCACTTTATGGCTTTCTTTTACTCTTTCAATAATGGTTTTTGAGGTGTAAAAGAAAAGGCACGTCAATAATGCTCCTAAATAATTTGGGGTTGAAGGAGGGGTTTGGGGAGTCTTAACCTGCAAGTAAACATTGATCATAAAATGAATGAAGTTGGCTCGTCATCAAAATGTTATGTACGCTCGACTTGTGATTGCACTTCTTTACTCCTCAGTTCTATTGAGATTAATGCCCTATGCAATATTGGTTACTTTTTAAGCGTGAGAAGGATATCAGTTGGTCTTGCATACACTGCAACAACAACTAAGCCTTATTCCCAAAGTGATTTGGAGTCGGCTAACATGAATCGTCAACTGAAACCGTTGCCAAAGGAGATGACATCGACAAGAGTAATAAAAAGTTTTTAAAAGGGTTTAAGTTTTAAGAATTGTTAAAAAGTTTTTGAAAGGTTTACACCAAAAAGTTTTAAAGGAGGTTTTCAACAAAAGGTTTTAATACCAACACAATTGAGAAAAATCAAATAAATGCAATAATCACATCCCTTCCTCCACATGGATACTGCCCCTCCACCCACTTCTATCCAACGCCATGCTCTCTTCAATCCCAAGTAGCCTCATATCGCTTTCAATTACCTTCATCCAAGTCATCTTAGGTCTTCCCCTACCCCTTACAATTTGATTACTCCTCCACTCTTCAACTCTTCTCACCGGTGCATCATCTGATCTCCTTTTCACACGACCGAACCATCTTAACCGATTCTCCCTCATATTTTCTTCAATGGATGCAACTCTAACTTTTTCTCGAATCACTTCATTTCTTAATCGGTCCTTCCTTGTGTGGCCACACATCCACTGCAACATACGCATCTCCGCCACGTTCATAAGATGAACGTGGCATTGTTTCACCGCCCAACATTCGGTGCCGTATAACAAAGCGGGCCTAATTGTCGTTCGGTACAATTTCCCTTCAATCTTTGGGGAATGCCGGAATCACAAAGGAACCCGGTAGCGCTTTTCCACTTTAACCAACCCGCGTTAATTCTATGAGCCACGTCTCCATCCAGTTCTCCATCCTTTTGGAGAATAGATCCAAGATAACGGAAGACGTTCGATCCTTGAACCACTTTGCTATCCAAAGTGACCGCCCCTGCCTTGCTGCTTGTAACCCCACTGAACTTGTACTCCATATACTCCGTCTTACTTCTGCTCAATCTAAAACCACGGGCTTCTAATGTATGCCTCCATAATTCCAACTTACTCTCAACACCTTCCTTTGTCTCATCAATCAACACAATATCATCCGCAAACATCATACACCACGGTATATCATCTTGAATTGACCTCGTTAGTTCGTCCATGACTAGAACAAAAAGAAAGGGGCTAAGTGCAGAACCTTGGTGCACTCCGATCGTAATAGGGAACTTTTATGTCCTCCCCACCGTAGTCCGCACACTCGTAGTTGCCCCCTCATACATATCCTTGATGATATCTATATATTTTTGTGGGACAGCTTTCTTTGCCAACGCCCACCAAAGTATTTCTCTTGGTACTCTATCATATGCCTTCTCCAAATCAATGAAAACCATATGTAAATCCTTCTTCCTATCAGGGTAATGTTCCATTGTTTGTTGATGCAGGAGCGAAGTGGCTTATCCAAGATATCACTATCTATGACCTTCGCAATTTTTGGGTATGGTTAATTCTTCAAAGCAAGGCCATGGGAGCTACGAGCTTAAGCTCAACACAACCTTTTCGTCCATGTTTAAGGTGGATTGAAGATGGAGTCCAAGAAGGATGAAGCAAACGTCCATATTTGAGTCCTATTGAGTCATTAGGAGTCTTAGTTAATTTTATTTAGTATTTAATTCAGCATTTTAATTAATGTTTTATTTTAGATTCGTATGGCCGAAATTATGTTGTATTTTTCGGTTATATGAGGAGTCCTAGTTGAGTTCTAGTTCCTATTAAGTTTAGGATAGATTTTGGTAAAAGATAAGAATTATAGGCGTGTGAAATAAGATCACTACTACAAAAGCTCACTTATGCCACAATTTACGCCACAAAAATTACAATCGTGGCATAAATGTCTCTTGCCACGGAAAATCATAATTCAAAGAAATGGAGGCACTTAATATTTAGAAATAGGCCACAAAACAACATTTTTCGTGGCAAAATTACCATTGACACGGCTGCATCTACATTTTATGCCGTGGCTAGCTAATCCTCTCAATTGAATTTGTGTGCGGCTATTCACAGCCCGTATTTACCAGTTCACAGCCCGTATTCGTATGAATACGCAGTTAAAAGTCTATACTACCCCCTCCCTTTTAACATCAACTAACATTTTAAACTCACTAACTTATTCTCCCTTTTACCACCTAGGCCCACCACCACTTACTTCTTCCCCTTTCACCACCACCACCACCACCACCACCACAACCACCACATTGGCCGGAATTTTTGGAATACGATGGCCGACGAGGAGCGGACACCGCCGCCTCCACAACCGGTGAGTGAACTTTTTTAAAAAAAATTTTGAAAAATTCGGAACCGGATGAACTTCTCGGTCCCCGGTACCGAAAAACTCACACGGTTCCGTAATTATGTTGAAAATAATTCCAAAAAATTTGAAAATTACGGAACCGGATGAGTTTTCCGGTACCGGGAACCGGAAAACTCATCCGGTTCCGTAAAAAAATTTGAAAATTACGAAAACGGCCTCGTTTTTCGGTACTGGGAACCGAAAACTAGGGTCGGTTCCGTGAAAAATGTGAAAATCACGGAACCGGACCCAGTTTTCGGTTCCCGGTACCGGAAAACCGGTCCGGTTCCGTGATTTCCACATTTTTCCATAAGCGATATTCGATTTTAAATAATGAATAAATGTTATTATTTAAAATATTGTTATTATTTAAAATAAATGTTAAATATTAAATTTATAATATAATATTTTGATTATTAATTAATTAAAAATAATGATGTTTAATAATTGAATAGTTAACAATGCCTGTAAATTATATGAATTTGTAGGTTTCCGAACCAGATTATGGTGGTGATGGCATTGATTATAGTGGTCGTTTTCACAATGACTTTGTGTTTAATGAGCTTAGTGAGGCGACAGAGTGGTGTAAGGAAGTTGCATTGAGCATAGGCTTCATATTAGTAATTGCTTCTCATAAACCGTTGAAGGATGGCTATGTGAATGTCCAAATGCGTTGTACACGTGGTGTCCCCTATGCAGGATCAAAGCGAAATCTAGAAACCGCACAACGCAAAAATACGAAGACCAAAATTTGCCATTGTCCCTTTAATTTGAAGATCAAGCAACTTAAAGATGGGTGTGGATGGCAGGTTGTTGTTAGAGCGGGACATAGTGGTATGCACAACCATGAGTTCATCGTCTACCCCGAGGGTCACCGTTCATTAAGCGGTCTCAGTGTTGGTGCTAGGAAACTTGTTTGGGAGATGACAGCCGCTCAAGTAAAGCCGGCGAACATCATGGTTGCTGTAACGAAGAACTTTCCAGATGATCATCAAACTATCAGACACATATACAACTACAGATCTTCAATTAGGGAGGATAATGCGGAAGGGAGAAGCGTCATGAATCAATTTCTACATATGGCGAAGGAGGAGAAGTACAATCATTGGGTATTGGGTGATGAATCGACAAGCGCAGCTACTCATGTGTTTATGGTGCATCCAAAGTCGGCAAACTTGTTACGTACTTTTCCTCATGTTGTTGGAATTGATGCAACATACAAAACTAACAAGTACAATATGGCACTTGTTGAGTTGATTGGCGTGACCCCTTGCAACCACAACTTCGTAATTGGTTGGGCTATGATAGAAAATGAGACCACGGTTAGCTATACTTGGATTTTGGAGAAATTCAAGTTAGTACTTGGTGTTCAATACACACCGGCGGCTATTGTTACTGATCGGGAATTGGGACTTATGAATGCTGTTGAGTCTATTTTTCCTAACTCTCATCACTTATTATGTAGATGACACATCAACAGGGATGTTGAGGCAAGGGTCGCCAAACTTTGTGGGGGCGACAAGTAATTCGGGAAAAGGTTTGTAAATGGTCGATGGAGGAAAGTTATAGAGGCTCCCGATGTAGATGAATATTTGATGGCCTACATGGAGATGACAGATGCTTGGCAGGCTTTTCCAAGGGTTCTACAATATGTTAATGCTACATGGCTTCCATATAAAGAAAAATTTTGTTCAGCTTGGACGAATGATGTACTGCACTTGGGTAACACGTCCACATGTAGAGTTGAGAGTGCCCATGCATCGTTGAAACAATGGATATGGTTCAACAGTGGAGCCCTTGACACTGTATTCAATGCAATTCATGCTCACATCGGCAACCAAATTTCGAAGATCGAGACTGCTCTCGAGTCTTCTCGTCGACGACATGGGGCCATGTATCAGGGGTTGGCTTTGAGAAATCTAAATGGACGTGTTTCCCATTATTGTCTTGATTTGTTATTAGCCGAGGAAAATCGAATGAGAGAGTTGGCGAATGAGGTTCATGTTCGTTGTGGATGTGCATTGTTGCGTACTCATAGTATCCCGTGTGCATGCAGTATACATAGAACTCTCTCATCTGGCACGAGTTTGTACCTTAATCAAATTCACCATTACTGGAAGACACTAGTCATTGGAGATGGGGTAGATGTCCCAGAGTTTGTAGCTGAGGAAGCTCAGGATGTTGATTTGTTCAAGACATTGATTAATGAGGTCAACACTAGTGATCCTAGTGTTCGTAGAAGTGTCAACCAACTTCTTCACTCACACTCGCACCCCGAACAAGCCGGTTTTGAGGAGCCAGAAGTTAATTTGACCAAAAGAGGATGCCCTACTCGGCAAAGAAGTCATTACTCCATTAGGAGAGATCCTAGCGGGTTTGAGTACATGGGTCGTGGCCGTGGCCGTGGTCGAGGTCGTGGTAGATCCACTCCAGATCCTTCTACATCAAGTCAGGGCAGAGCACAAACAGGTTCATCCATGGACTTATCTGCATCAGCTGGTATAATTTTTTTCTTTTAAGTACATTTGAATTTTAGTTCATATATAATTTTTCTCGTTTTAAGTACAATTACGACTCATGTTATCACAGGTTCTTCTCGGATGGATGTGGATCAATTTCCTTACTACAGACGTATCCCTGGAGTTATTCGAGATTTTATAGTGGGATGGACGGATGTTGCTTCAGATGGCAACTGTGGATATCGTTGTGTTGCTGATCTTTTTCTTGGTGGTGAGCAGCATTGGCCGATGGCACGGATGATGATCGCAAATGAGATTGCAGGTTATCGAGATACGTACTCCATGGTGTATTACGATGGGATTGATCGCAATATTGATAGGATCAGATGGACAGGTGGTGCTTGTTTGGAAAATCATTGGATGGTTGTACATCAGGACTTATTTCCGATAGCTGCATTTTTCAATGCGGCAATTTTCTTGTTCTCAGTTGGTCCGCATGGATCATTGTTTCCATGTCTTACCATTCTTCCTTGGCGCGCCCCGGACACAGCTACTGGGCCAACATCCGAGTTCTGTATTGCACATTTAGGGAGTTACAAACATTACATCATATTAGAGTTAGCTGAAAATCACCCTATACCTCCATTATGTGGGATTTGGCGAGATATTCGTGAAGATAGAGTGAGTGAATGGCATCAACAATATGTTCATAGGCAACGTCATTGGGAGAGATTAGTAGAAGCCTCTAACTTGTAGTTTATGGTTTCATATTGACATTATATTAACTTAATATTATGTTTAGTAGAATCCTATATTATGGTTTGTTATGCATTCAAGATCACATAATCATAATTATAAAACAAACGCGAACAGAAAACATTGTTTCATTAAATAAACAAGTACTTAAAATAAACTAAACGGTTAATGAGTAGAGGTCCAATTCACTACTAAACTATTACATAATCCGAGTAAATTCCTCATCAGTCATCATATTCGGGGTCCACCCTTGACAACCGCAAAGCCTCATCCCAATCAGCTACAATATCTTCAATCATAGCATAAGCGGTCTGAGTGGTAAGTCGTTGATCATCATGACGTTGCTCCATCAAAGGATGTGTAGCACTCATCCACCGGCCCATCCACTGCAAAATATCAAAGTTAATAGTGACATAAGCAGTGACATACATAATCAAAGTTATATACAATTATTAAAAATTAGTGACATACATAATCAGTGTTCGTCGTCTCTGGATTAGGGCATACTCCGGTAGTGTCGTAATTCAAGATCCGAACATGAGAAATCCGAGTAAACCATTCCATGTAGTCGGGTGAACATGCAGATCTCTCTAGAGCAGGCTCCAAGGCACCAACAATGAGACCTCCACACCTTGGCGAGAACCGTCGCCATGAGGACTCGGCTGATTCAGCTGAAAACTCGACCTCATACTGCTTCACGTTAGCTGGTCTATATGCACTATCGGGCGTAGGAATAGGAGAGGGGATACACTGTACGTAACCTAACTGCCGTAACACTCGATCAGGACTATATGGCTCCACAATATCTCGATAACGTATGCATCCAATATACATAGTCCTGGGCACTGCACGTGCTGGATATGGGCCATAAGGCAACCACTCAACCTGCATATATTTTTTGAAACGTAAATAAAATGAAAAGTACTAATAAACTACTAAATAAATATACAAAATATTATACCTCAAATGACTGAAGAATGTCCAAGCGCTTCCGGAAGGTGGAAAGACGAATGTGATCCTTGCTCTCAAGTCTGTAGCCCCACCTACGAGCCCTGGGATCATGCGGAGCGATGGATAACGACTCTCGTAGGGGCCGAAAACATGGAAAGTACTCATAAATCCACGCCTGTAAAAGTATGCAAGAGTAGCTGAACCCCACGAGTAGCCGGCTACTGAATCAACATCACGTACCTCCAAAATATTCGCCGGAGGAACTCGAGTGCCGCTCTTGTCCACAAACAATGTACATCCTAGAACCAACAGCAAATAACCGGCAATGGACGCAGAAGGAGCTCGAGATGAATCTCTACATCTCGATAGAATGGGAGAAATGGTAATCCCTCCGTTGCCCCAAATCGGCAACGGCTTCTGAACAAGGTCCTCAATTTGCACCTGCAGCAACTCAGTGTATAAACCCTTCAACTCCGAGCTATCCATAGTAGAACTAACTGTACGACCCTCAACTGGAATCCCTAAAATCTGATATACATCATGCAACATGATAGTCATCTCTCCACAAGGCAGATGAAATGTGTTCGTATCAGGTTGCCAACGCTCAACAAATGCAGAAATCAAAGGCATGTCAATGTGCATATACATAAGATCCGGCAAATGGCTCAAACACGTGGCATCAATACGTGTGGCCATGGCAGGAGGCATAGATCTACCCCAATCCCCTAAGGATGTACAAGTCACTCCCCTAGTCTCACATTTAAGGACATCACGATCCTCTCCTAACCACAAACTCGAAGCGATGTGACCCGGATAACTAGGAATCACACTACCATCAATAGGACCTCCTGGCATAGGTCCCTGAACCAACCACGATTTATCTGCATTCTTCAACACTCTCCTTCTACTTTGGCCCGTGCTAGAAGACCCCCCGACAAACCTACCTCCTCTACCCTTCTTCAACCTAACAGTCATACGACCCTCCTCTGAACCATCCATATGTGTCTGCAAATCAGTTTGCATATCAGTCTGCAAATCAGTCTGCACATCAGTCGTCTCCTCGGAATCCCCATCACCATCAGAACACGTACAAACATTAGACTGCTCTGAATGGACAGCTTGTTTGCCCCATGCCATGTCCCGGGCCCTCCTAATGGAGGCATCCACGCCCCGAGATCGAGTATGCCGAGGACCCGATTGATCATCATAATGAACATGAATAAGAGGTAACGATTTCCCGCCACGTGTCTATTAATTCAATAGTATAAATAAGATTTAATTTTTATGCATTGGATAACAAACAATTATAAAACTAGGAATGAAAACATATTATTAGCAATGATATTATATCTTTCATTTCATTTCATGTAATTATTCTAAGCATATGGTGTTACTATTCTAAAATAATAAATATTAAAAATTGTTAACTAATTATTCTAAACTAGTTATTAATAAATGCGAGCACATTACAAATTCTAGACTAACTATTATGTTAATATATATATTAACACTATTTAAAGAGATTACTAATTAACAATGATATTATATATTTCATTTCAAACTAATAAATAATCATGAACTAATTATTATTATTTATTATAAACTAATTATTATAAACATATGGTGTAAACAAATTATTCAACTAATTATTAAGACATTTTCTCAACTAATCATTATAAACTAATTATTAACAAATGCAAACAAGTTACAAATTCTAAAGTAATTATTATTTTTATTAACGAATATTGACACTATATAAAGAGATTACGTATGGAAAAGTATAAACTAATTATTATTACTAATTTAATATTATTAATTTTAAATAATTTTTAATTAGTATTATTATTTATATTCACTAATTAAAAGCAATATTAACAATCATATCCTTTATTTACAAATTTTTTTCATATTATTAATATATATAATATATTTTTAAAATAAACTCAACTAAACAATAACAAATAATAAAATTTTAAATAAATTTTTTTAATAACTAATTAAAATGAATTTTGTAAATAAATAGATATTTTTCGGGAAAAAAAAATTCGTTGAAAAATGACGAAACCGGATGGAGATCCGGTTTCCGCCATGGGGGAAACGAGAAGGCAGGCCCTCTCCACCATGGCGGAACCCGGATAAAAATTGGGCGGTTATAAGGAGTTCTTTATAAAAATTCAAAAAAAAAACTTACTTGGCGATGTGGCGGTGGTGGCGCCTCCATTGAAGACGAAGTTTGTGGTGGTGGCGATGGCGGCGATTGCGGTTGCGGCGGTGGCGGCTGCCGGATCTTGGCCCTCTTGGTTCTTGGAGGCATGGTTAGTGAGAGGGGAGGATGGAAGGAGGAGAGGTGTTAGTGAGAGGGGATGAAGGTTAGAGAGTGATGAATGGAAGGAGAAGGAGAGGGGTTAGTAAGGGTAAGTTAGACATTTCACTCAAAAATACGGGCTATGCTCTAGTAAATACGGGCTATATTTAGTAACACCCTTGAATTTGTAGGAGTACTGTATTTTTTGCCAAAGCATTGGCGGGATTTAAAAGAACAAAACTGCTTGGTTGTCATATACTCCCTTCTTTCACAATTCTCCATCTTCCTGGCTCATTTACTCTACTCCAACCACTCTCCTTTTTCGCGATTTTCAGTTCTTGGATCTCCGAATCGGTGATATACTCAATCAGGTAGTGTTTGATTTCAAAATTGCTCTAATTTAGGTTTTCATGGAGCTTAACAATTTTGTGATACAAAGGTAGTATTTTAGGGTTTTATTCGTGATTATGGAACTGATTTGGGGTCGTTGATTTTGCTTAATTAGTTGTTTGTTTTTCTCTCCTTTTTTCCTCCATTTTTGCATAACCTATTTTGTTAATTTCCTGGTTTGTTTCTGCTTCTTTCTTTTCTCAATCTACTTCGAAATTGCGATTAGCTAATGGTTTCAAGTTGACTGACATTTACGTTAATGATTTGTGGTTTGATTGTGATTTAGGCATCTCAATTACTCTATGTTTGTTAACTGTAAATTTGTATTTGCCTTTGGTAATTATGGAATGCAGTTTTGATTCTGATCGATTTTTTTTTGTTTTTGAGCGAAAATCTCTAGTAGTTGCGTAATTTGGTTGAATGCGAAGTGTTGTTTGATTTGAGTCGAATAATGTTGGAGGTTGATTGGTGAATTTTCCACCGATTTGATAGTGTCTAAGCTACTAATATGAAAGCATTTTTTTAGCAGAATTTTGAACATTTGCTTGATTTATTTGTAAACAATCATCATGGGCGTCAGATTTGATCATGTACTCAAGCCAAAATAGCTTATTTGAATCATCAAAAATTAGGAAATAATTAGGCCGAAGATTACTAACTTGGTATTGCTTCGTGATTCTTTTCTCTAAAATCATGGAGTGATGATAATCTCAGTGAACAATCAAGATAGGAAGTTTTTTTTTACTATTTTTGGGATTTAAGTAGTTGTCCAATGTATTTTTAAGCCAAATTACGAGTTCAGTATGAGTTTTGGAATAATTTCATAAGTCTAATCCCGGTATACCATAACACCCATTAGAATACACCATAACACCCATTAGAATACACCATAACTCTAAATCTAAGTTGCCACAACTCTAACAACTCTATTAACTCCTTACCATAACTTTAATTCTAAGTTGCCATAACTCTTAGTACTAGTTAGCATAACTCTTAGTACTAGTTAGCATAACTCTTATTTAAAGCTGTCATAACTCTAACGATCAATTAGCATCACTTACATTTAAAGCTATCAAAACTCTAATGACCACTTACCTTAACTTCAAACTTAATGTCATATGATTCTCTTAACATTACGTTGTGACTTGGAGTTTGATTGGGTATAAGTAATCTATATCTCTAAAAGCAACTATTGTCCCTCATTCTGCTCATCATCCCCCACCTCAGAAGTGGTGGTCGTCCTTAATCATACATGCATGCCACAATTTCAGACAAATAGGCTTTTAGCAACATATCATAGATTTTGTTGAAAGGCCTTATCTCTTAATGAAAGGGTGGTTAGAAAGGAATTAATTAAAAGGTCTTCCCTGTATGAGATTTACCCTTTCACTTCACAATAATATAATTTTCCAGCACTGCTCACTGCAAAGATCCCCAATCAATATGATTAGCAGAGCATAAGTATTTTTACCAATAATGTCTTGCTGCATGGTTTCCTTATTATTGCCTCTAGATCTTCTAGAAACTTCAATTCAGTTTGTTATGTGACCTGCTCCAAATGGTAGGTAATGTGGATATGGTTTACTTCAATTGAATTACTAAAGTGCTCTGCATTTTTTCTTATCAATCTGTAGCCTACTAGACGTAGAGAACAGTAGTTGTCATTCTGGCACATACTAGCTAAGTTAAGATTGTTTTAAATGGATGATCTATGTTGAACTGAAGCTAAATAGCATGCCTTTGTACTATGCTTGTATGCAATGATTTTGTTTAAATTATGTTACAATAAGATGGAAAATAACTCTAATCTAAGTTGTCACAGCTCTAACAACTCCTTACCATAATGTCAATTCTAAGTTGCCATAACTCTAAAAGTAAGAGCAATTTACTGACGAATACACCTTGGTTATGTATGTATGCCTCCATGAAATACTTTTATGAAGTTTAATATTTGGTGGGTATGTATTAGAGTAAAAGTAGAAATCTTGTCTATATTACTTCTTATTACTTTTGATAGCAATAGTGGATTAATTTTTCGCAAAACTTTTTAGTATTTGGACCCCCTTATGTCAATTATCAGTTGAACACGTCAACAATGATCGTGTTGGTTATGTTACGGGGAATACATGTGAGAGAATCATTCGTTTGTTGGGTGTGAAGCTATGTGGAAAACATCTGCAAGAGAAGATTATTCTCTTTTGGTGAAATAGTCCCTAATGTTGTTGACGAGTTTTCTATATTTTGGTTTGAAGAGCCTAAAAATGTTTTTTTTATTACAATGTTTAATAGGGTGAAACTTATGGAAAAAGTAGTTCTTTTTCTATTTTTGAGTTGCAATAGATGGTACAGTGTCTATTTTAAGAGGAAAAAAGCTAGATTTTATTTTAGTTAGTGATGCTTTTGTGCAAGTTTTGGCTCTTAGTGGTCCTTTTATTGTTTCTTTAGATGTCTAGTTAATGTAGAAACTAGCATCGATATAGGTTTTTCTGGCTTCATTACAATTCCTTGTGGTTGGACTTGATTCAAGCTTGTGGTAATGCGTTATATTCTTGATTCATTCAAATTATTACTTTCGCCCAATACAGGTTACTTCTTCTTCCCCTCTGTTTACCTCTACTTGTGTTTCTCTCTCTTAAAAAGTCCCCAAACAAAAAGAAATTGATCAATTTAGGAGGTAGAAGCTCTTGTTTATATGTGTAGTTGGATTAAAATTTTCACAATAGTACATTTGTAGCTTTTCATGGTACTTTATGAAGCATCTAAGAGCTTGTCTTTCAGGATTAAGAGATCAAATGTTTTAGGCCATAATTTTGGCCTCTAGTAAGAGGCTTTAAACACTTAACAAAGACATAGAATAATTGGTAACTAAATTTATGACTTTAGGACCTAAAATGAGCCCTTTTTCGGTTATAAGTTGATTATTTTTCGTTTCAAGCACCAATTTTTTATAATCTTTGTTTATGCCACTCTATAATTGCATTAACCTTTAAATTGAATCTGCTTGTATGTCAACCAAATTAATAATCTAGATGACTAACATGAGACTAGTTTCAGAGTCTCTTGAATAATGAAATTCCAGGGAATCATATAGTAGTATCTTTATGTTTGTTTTTGCAATCACATTGTTATCTTGGAATTTTTGAAATCTACATATAACAATGCAAATTGTATTTCTATTTTTGCAGGGAATATCAAAACTGAATGGACTTTAAGAGGGAGAGTGCAAGATATATGCGAATAGAGTTAAGCTACTTTATTACAAGACAATGTAAATAGTTTTTTTTTTATGGTGTGTATATACATATATTGTTTAAATCCTTTGTACGTATTATTTATATACTTGTATCGTGTAAATACTTTGTGTTATTTATTAAATTTCACAATTAGAGATTGAATATCGAGTTATAAATTTATTTTGGTGTAGTTATTATAATATTGAAACAGACTATGTTCTTCTTGTCATAGTTATTATATTGCTCACCACGTGTATGAACGTGGCTTATATCAATTACTATTATAGAATAATGTTTGTCATGATTGTTATGGCTAATTAGGTTACTTGCCACGGGAATTTTTGTGGCGCCACAAGAAAAGTTGTGGCGATATGCTATTATTAGCCACGGATTTTCCCGTGGCTAAATATGAGGTTTGGCCACGATTTTAGTTTTTCCCGTGGCAAAATTCTAGCCACGCTCACTTATGCCACAACAATCCCTGGCTTGAATTTCCGTGGCTAAGTAGTAGCGCCACGAAAATCTTGCACTTTCGCCACAATTTTAATAGTAGCCTAAGTGATGATTTGTAGTAGTGGATTGATATGGCTGAAATCCTATCTTTCTTATTTAGCTATCTTTTCTTATGTTTATCTTTATCTTTTCCTAGATTTTAGGGATTAAGATTTATTTTGCTTTCTTGATAGAATTTATGCTTCCTAGATAGAGTTTTAGGTTTCCTAATCATACTAGCTTATGTACTAGTATAAATAGGGCCTAAGGTCGACATTAATAGACAGATTTTGAGAATTTTGATTCATATTTTCGATTATTAATTGTTTGTCAATTAATTTCGTTCCATTTAATAATTTTCAGGAATGATTATTATTGAGTGCTAATCTACTTATTCCAGGTAATGATTTAAGGGAGATTGTAGTTAATTAAATCTTTCAGGAATGTTTGATTTAATCATCATATCCAAAACACAATAAACACATAAACACTGGTATTTTCGGACTTGTTCTTGATTTTAAAGACCTTTGCTTTGGAGTACATTGAATGTTATTCTTTCATTGGAGTCACATTCATATCATTTGTCTCATGAGGTGGATGGCCTCTATAGTCGATCTTCCTGGCATAAATCCAAATTGGTTCTCCGATATCTTCACATGTTTCCTAAGTTTTTGCTTAACCACTCGTTCCCAGAGTTTCATTGTATGACTCATTAGTTTGAATTCTCGGTAGTTGGTACAATCTTGTACATCGTCTTTGTTCTTATACAAAGGAATCAAAGTAATCTTCCTCCACTCTAATGGAATTTTGTTGTGTCTCCAAATCATAATGAATAATGTTGTCAGTCATTCGATTCCTCTCCCCCTAAACACCTCCAAACTTCGATAGATATGCCATCTGGCCCCGTAGCTTTCTTCAATCCATCTTTTTTAATGCTGCGACGACTTCTCTCTTTTGAATCCTCCTCATAAACTCTCGATTTAACATACTTGGAAGGATGTGTACATCGTGGAATTGCATGCACTGGATGGATGGATAATAATTCATCGTGGAATGTTCTCACGGCCGTCTTATAGAAAACTTGACCCTGTGCTAAATTAAAAATTAGGCCCATACTATATTACAACACTAAAATAATGTATTAATTTCAAATATTCATTTTATTTAAAAAGTCATCTATTTTTCCTATTTGAAATAACCAAATCATAGAATAAAATGGTACTATATGTGTAGAACTTTTCACACATGAGTTTCATAGTTTATATAAGAGAGTCTTCTTGAATTCCCTGAAATAATATACAGTCTGTAAGAACTTATAGTTGAGAAGAAAACAATTAGAAGTAAAAGAGATGCTCAAATTCTCTCAAAAAAAAAGTATACTAATCATTTTTAGTAAAGTATTAAAACTTTGCATGATAAATCCTTAGAAAGAAAAGCAAAATTGCATGAGAATAACTGTTAGTACTATCAAAAGGTAACAAAATTAATTACTACCTCCATTTTCTTTTAGATTTTACACTTTTTATGGACTCCTACGCAGTTTTTGGTGTGAGAGAAGTAGAGAGAAAAGCCAAGTGGAGACCATGTGATTGGAGAGAGATAGAGTGAACTTTTTACCAAAAAAGAAAGTGTAACATCTAATTGAAAATCTCCCATAATAGAAAGTGTAACATCTAAAAAACGGAGGAAGTATATATAAAAAAAGTAACTTGAAATGCATACTAGTTGTCAACGAGGAGGAATCGAACCCTGCCTCTTCGGAATTGATAGAAAAACCAAAGCATCACAACAACCGTTGATCCAAAGGACAGTTATAGGAGAAGTGTATAATAATTTGCTTATAGTTATCTAACTGGAGCCCCCATTCACCCGCGGGGTCCTGTGCAGGTGCTCACCCTGCACAGGATCTTAGTCGGGCCTGAATATTTTATTTAGCATAATGTAAATTCAGTAAGCCTGTGAAAATATAAAACGAAAACGACCCCATCACCCTTATCTAATGCTACATCTATCCTTTCTCCAACATCAACTACCTATCTGTCAAAAAATAAACGTCAAATTACCTTACAACATTAACCCATTTGTAATTATGAAGTTATCCACATTGAGGAGTCGACACAAGCCATTACTTACTCCTTGTTTGCTCATTAATTATTATGTACTTGGTGTATGTTAGACCGGGAGATAAAGAGAGCAAGTAGGGAACTTTTATTAAATATGATGACAATAGGGTGATATCATGAGCATAACACAAAAAATAATGTGTTATATGCATATATATTCACAACCCGATAATTTGATTGTAAAGACTTGACTAAGACAATTATCTTAGTCAACCCATGAACTGAGACGGCCCAACACAATTCATTCTTTCTCCCTCACTTCCTTCTCCTTAGGGGGGAGCATAGTTGGGGCTTAAGAGAGGTCATGGTCATGACTTCTTCTATAAAAACGCAAAGTAAAAGAAAGTTAGGCATATACTCTAGTAAAGTGGCCCCAAATCTATTTGACAGGTCCACCTTCTCCACCAAATCCCTTTTCGCCCTTGTTTCTCTTTCTTATAATATTGTTATTTTTTAATCTAGGAAACATGATCAAGCATAAGTCAACCTTTACGCCGTTTACTTTTATCAAGTCATCTATTTACCTGTTAATAACTTATTATTTTAAATCACTTGTTCACGTATCTTGTTTTGTATGATTTGAAATATATATAGTCTTAATTTTAATTTGACATCTCTCTTCTCTCTCTTCTATTCTTTTTCTCTCCCTTTATCTTCCCCCTCCACAACCACGACCACCACCACCCTCCTCCTTTTTCACTCTTCTCCTCTTTCCTTGCCACAATTTTTTGGGTGTGTGGGTTGCTTTGGTGGAATCAAGGGTGGTGAGATGGGGCCGGTGGTTAAGGGTGGGTTGCTGGGATGGTCAAGGATAGTCGAGGTCATGTGGTCTTAGTGGTCAAATCGACGGTTTTAGGGAGCGGAGGAGGTGGTTTCGAGGCTGAGGTCGAGGAGGGAAGGGGATGGCGATGGTTCATGGGGTTGGGGCCAGGGAGGGGGTGATGCACGGGTAAGGGTCTGATGTCGGGGTGGGTGGGGGGAGAGGGGGTTTTGTTTATTCTTTGAAATATAAATTTAAAGATTAAAAATGGCCAATAAAGGGGTGGCACGTGTCACTTTAACCCGTCAAAAAAGTTAATAAGAGGTGACGGTCGATTGTAACTTGTTACAAGAGGATGACTATAAGAGTTCTACAATTATCCCATGATAATCAAATTGTTGACTCGTTAAAAGGGGACTGTTGAAAAATTGACTTATTTTTGACGATTTTTCTTTGAATTCAATAACACAATGTAATTTTGATCTGTGACTTTGGAGTGTCTAATATGTTGGATGTTGAAGCCACAAAAAAGTATATTTTCAACAATTGGAATTCGGGAAAATTATAGGGCGACTATTTGAGAAATGCACATCACAACATTTTAATAAGGGATTAATATCAAGCAATCATTGTGTCTTGTAGGATAATAAATTTTTTTTAATTGCAAAAATATAACAAATTCATTTTTTATATCTTCTATAAATTTAGATAATAATCAATAAATATTTTTTCTGTTTTCGGAAATTATTTTAAAATTCTTATATTTTCTAAAATTAAATTTTTGATCAAATTAATTAAATTCTATTTAAATTTTTAAAAATAATTTTCAAAACAAAAAGTCATTTATTAAAAATATTATCTAGATTTATAGAAAATATATAAACTATTTTTTTTTATTTTTTCAATTTTAAAAAATAAAATTCACAATCTTACGTGGTAAAATAATTGGTGGTAACACCCTAAATTATTCCAACTCTCGCAAAATTCACGCAAGCTATTCGCTTCTTATTGTGATTGGGCTAGTAATTAAGGTAAATAGTTCCGAAAAAAAATAAATGGGAAAACTTTGGGAAGGTAATAAGGTTGATAGCATATTATAAATTGGTAACTTATGTTTAAACTGATAACTATATCTTATAAATTGATATATTTATTTGAAATATTGATAGCTAGCTTATGTTTTACATGGTTTTTGCACAGCTGCATATTCAAGAAGATGATTTTTGGTATAAATTTCCCTAAGTAATTGAAGGGATTTTTGTGTAAATAAATGTTACCATTGCTGATTTTAGAGTTTAACCATTGCAAATAGAGTTGTTGTCTTCAATTGGGAGTGGAAAAGGTAGTTACAAACTGAAATAGGCGGGCCTCACGAAATGGAGAAAGTTGGCAGAGTTAGAATTTTGGGGTGCAACCACTAACTTTACTAAGTTCGGGCCTGTTCTGTTCAGTTTATTTTCAGTTTAGTTCAGCTCCAACAAATTGAGTTCAGTTCAGCTCTAATAAGTTCAGTTCAGCTCCCATAAATTCAGTTCAATTCAGTTCAGCTCCAATAAGTTCAGTTCAGTTCAGTTCAGCGCCAATAAGTTCACTTCAGTTCAGCTCCATTCATTATTTAACCATTTTGTGTAATATTAATATTATTATTATTGGTCTTATTTATTTTACTCATGTTATTATTATTATTATTACTTATTTTTATTTTTACATATTTTTTGTTATCATATCTTTATTCATTATTATTACTATTATTATTGTGGTTAAGCATGGTTTGGATTAGTGTGCGATTTAACCAAATTTCATGTTAATACGAGTATTCTAATTTGTAATTGTTGTTTTATTTTACCGACTAGATATTCACTATTACATCATACAAAAAGCTACAAGATATTAAAAAATTACAAAGTTGCTAATAATACTGGTGTACTATTTAAGGTACAACATCGTCATTACGTTGAATATTAAAGATACTTTGGCGGTTTGTCGTAGGGTTTGGTTTATAAATATTATATATCAACCCACCACAAATCGTTGTTTGGTCAGAAGCACATACCAATTCATATTTTAAGCTAACTATTATTATATATAATTACTAATTATTATTATAATGGTAATATTAATTTACTTCTTAGACATAATTATTATTATATCATCATCAACTATTAATATACTGATACTAATAATAGTAATTACTCATTATTAATTATTTCAGTAATTATCATTTTTTAAATTAATTTATCATTATTACTATTATTTATAAATATTATTTAATAATATCAAAGATAATATTATCATTATTCATTTAATATTATTCTAAATTATTAATGATTTATTATTATTACTTAGAATTATAATTACTTATTATTTAATATTCATAATTATTATTTTACTCCATCCGTTCCCTTTTGATGTTCTCATATGGAATCGGGGAGAGGATTAAGAAAAGTGAATCTTTAGTAACAATACATTTAAAGAATGGATATTTTAGAGTTATCATACAATAGTTATCATACCAAAGCATTGTAAAGGTAAAAATATCATTAATGCAAAGAAAACACAACTTACTATGCAAAACATAAGAGTTATATTTTAATTTAGAGATTGCAAACTTGTTTGACTTTATGTGATTTAAATTTAGAAAGATTATAAATGGGAACAACTTAAAGGAACACCAAATCGGGAAATGAGAACAATATTAGGGAACGGAGGGAGTACTTATTATTTATATATTTATTATAATTCAATTAATTTCAGTTCAGTTCAGTTCGGCTCCAATAAGTTCAGTTCAATTTAGTTCAGTTCAGCTCCAATAAGTTTAGTTCAGTTAAGCTCCAATTAGTTCAGTTCAGTTCAGCTAGAATTAGACGAAGAGAACAGACCCTTTCTAGTGTTATTTTCACAAAAAAAAATTTAGAGGTTTTTTCATAAAAAATGGAAAGTTGGAGGAGTTTTTTCACAAAAATCTTTTTTTGGGTTAATAGTTGTGGTTTTAGAGTCAAAAGTTTTAGAGTCAAAAGGTATGGTTTTAGAGTCAAAAATATAAAAAAAAAGACACGCATGGTGCTCCTTCTTAGAGATCCGCATATTTGGGCACAGACTCTCTCTCTCTACTTCAATCTTGTTATCTGAAAGTATATGCATTAATGAATCGGATCCATAAATCTCATGAGAGTTCGTTAATTATTAACTACTTCTTTCATAAGAATAACTTTTGTATTGGGTGAATCCATAGATTGTATATAAGTAATATTACAATTAAAATTTGGTTTACTTTTTCTAGGGGAGTTGATTTACTTAACAAATAGATTAGCGAAGCCATCGTCCACAACCAGCGAGGAGAGAGAAGGAATCACTAGTTATGGCTCCATCTTTCCTGGTTTGGTTTCATGAACCTTCAACACCGTCAAGCTCGTGCTACCAGTCAACAGGTTGTCGTTTGCTTTCTCACGAGTTCGCTCTATCTACCGCCTTTTGCAGTGGTTGCATGTGGTGCATCGCTTTCATCTAGGTCAGACGAAGAAGACCCTCGTCGCTTTCCTTTGGGTCTGCCACTCCCATGTTGCGTTTCTCAGTTGAGGAAATTACCAGAGAAGCACCTTCAAGATCTGCTTCTCATGGTGTGCCCTGTCCACCGCCCAAATTCAGTGGTATTTTTGTCGAAATCCATCAACTTTGTCTACTTCCTTGAGAAGCTTAGCCTTAGCTTCCTTGAGAAACTCTTGTATTTTTGTTTTAGATTTTGTTTTAGTTTAGCGGGGCCTTAATATGTCTGCCCTCTTTTTCTCTGGTATTTTAGTAAAGATATAGATTTAGCAATATTATTATATTATATTATATTATGTTATGTTATGTTATTATTAAGAGTAATTGGGTAAAATTAATTAGATTGAAAATAATAATAATATTAACAAAAATAGTTAAATTTCTGACGCAAAGGAAAAGCCAACGCAATCCCTCGAACGAACAAACAGGTTTACAAGCGATAAACCTGTAGAAAACTCCGGAATCCACCAGAAAAGAGAATTAACTCTGAAATATTATTATTCCATTGAAAAGTGTCTTCTAATGACGGCTAAAAACGTTTAAATAGCCTAAACAAAACCCTAATACGAATTTAAGTAAAAAACTAAAAACGGAAATAATTAAGATGCTGTTTTCGGGCCCTAAACGAACTCGGATGGCTTAAAACGCCTATGAGTCACGGCATAGTGGTGAGCTTAGTTAGTTAAAAACGGGACGGGAAATTAAACAGAGTTCAATTCGGCGAGTTTAAACCGGCAAAATTTTGAAAAATACGGTCAAATATTCGACAAAAAGAACGTTGACTTTTTATAATACAGAATAAGGATGTATACACGTTTAACACGGCTCCACCTTAAAAGTTCGGCTAAAAATCCAGACACTATTTTCTTGCGTTTTACTCATGTTATGCTCTAATTTAAAATATATCCACTTATATACCTATTCATCATAAGTAGGTCTCAATATTTTCGAAGAACATATGCTATAAAAGACTCAAAACAATAATTACGCTAAAACTCTAAAAGGTCGCGTATAGTCGCAAAGACATGAGAATTTGAGACACATGGTTTCTTTTTTTTCTTGAAAGGAGTTTTTTTTCAAAAAACGCATTCGGCGCGTTTTAAACGTGTTTTATACGGGAGGTGGAGTTTTTTGTGTTTAAAACGGCGGAGGCTCAAAAAAACGTTTTTTTGGCGTTTTTTTCAAAAAGATGGAGACGGAGTTTTAAACATGTTTTAACTAACTACGGTGGTGAGTCAGCTTAGTTGGGCCGTTACCTTTCCGAAAAGGTATTTTATTAAGCACTCTGACAATATGAGCCCGACTAGTAGAAATCATTTCCCCTGTTTTTAACGATTGACTTCTTTGTCGAACTTTGCCGCAACCTACATTAATTTTAATAATATTGAACTATGCTGAACTAAACTTAAAATACCTTTGATATCCATTATGACCTCCAACCATCAATGACCCCAGCCATTAAAGAGTAAGACAAACTCTCAATCCAAGAGTCAAACTAAAAATGTGTTCTTATCTTTGAGTCTTTGACAAATTGAAAGAAATCGATCTATTCATGAACCATGAGTCATGACAATCTACAGATGCATGAGAGGACTTCCAACTTGCGGGCGCGGCTGAACGTAAGCATCACGCCATTTGGGACACCAACCACGGCAATATAAGAAGAAGACATTTATACAGCTATCCATTGAAGATAGGCCACCGTCATTACATTTAAGAGTAGCCTCGTCTTGGGGCTATGGGTCTGATTTGGGTTTATGTATTTATATGTGTATTATTTTGTGTATTATTTGTCCACTAGAGTGGGGCTACTGGCTGCTAACACCAATTCAGCAATAATACAACGAATTATCATGTTCAATCCTCGTGGGTCTATGAATTGATTTGGTTGTTTTTAATATTAATCCATGGTACGTTTTGTGTTTTGTGTTTATGCTTTGTTAGACAACATTGATAAAGTAAAATTAAGAGTCTAAATCATCTGTCTCATACCCACAAATGATCCACACTGAAAAATTAAAGAAGTGGGAAAGGAAGGTAAGGAGACGCTGGTTAAGAGAAGAAACATTGCATTTATAGGTTTAAATAAAACTAGTTTGTAGCAGCCGGCGAATGGCGATGTTTCGAGTCCACTTATATGTTTAATTGGGCTTAAATAATATTTCTCGTTGATGAACAATTTATTTTATTTTTGAAACTTAAAACGTTAAGGATTTAAGAAGCAATCAAACAATTTACAAGAATCATGAAAGTGGTAATGAATGAGATCTTCTTCAGTTTATCCTAAACATTAATAAGACCATTATCAATATAGGAAAGTAATAGTGATGTTGATTTGGGATGACACGTGACAAGCCGCAAATCTTACTTATAGATTTTACTATATGTAAATTTTAATCGTACCCACATGTCCTACATATTAGTTTTAAGATATGTATCGGTCGCTTATTTAAAGCCTACTATGGTGGTGCCTAAAGTATCCTTAAGCCTTTCGCAACTTCATAAACATAAACGGTTCCTCTCTTTCTTGTCGTCAATCCTAGTGGCTTATTGAGTTGTGGCGCAAAGGTTTGTGTCAACCTTCAAAAATTTTGTTGAGCTCCATATCATTAGTGTTTTGTTTTTACTATCTTTAGATCATGAATTACTTATATGGTTTGAGACTTTGAGGTTCCAAAATATATTTGATGTTTCTTTTATGGTTTTTAGCTTTTGTGGTTTATATACTTTCTATATCTCCTGAAAGTAGGAATTATATACATACCATATTATCATTAAAATATTGTTAGTCCTTATTAAATAGATTGATCTCATTGTAATGAAATTTTAATTGTATGTGTACGTGTATAGTCTAGTTTGAATTCTCTAATTAGCTCAAAAAGATTTGTTTTTCATGGCACATAATTAGCAGAAAATTGTCACTGTTCCCACTCAAATGAAAATTCTCATATTGTAATATTCTAATCTCAATGGCTAGGGTTTTCGTATGAGTTGTGGTCCCCTTCTCTCTTCTAACCTTACAAGAATTATAGATTCTCTCGTAGTCAACTTTTTATCATTGAAAGAGTCACAAAATAACATAAATGAATGTATACAACAGAAGCAGTGTCGTTTACTTATTTTTGCCAAGAGATTATCATAAGATGGAGTTTAGGTGTAAACTACTACTTCCTCCGTTTTTATTTAGTTGACACGTTTTGACTTTTGATACTATTCATATAATCTACTTTGACTATCTTTTGTGATTTATACGTAAGAGAAAATATAGTCATGTGGGGTCTTGTTAGATTCGTCTCATTATATATTTTCAAAATATCATATTTTTATAATTTTTACTCATCAATTTTCCAAGATAAAAGTGATTGGAATCACGCGTTGGCAAACGTGATAAAAGAAACAGGCCAACTAATAAAAAACAGATGAAGTATATAAGTGTACCACCATTGAGGTAGAGCATAGGTGTGTATAGTTTTGCATATAATTTCTTTGCTAAATCTTTGCTTGTTCAATAAATATAAACTTAACCATGTTGTATACATGTTACATAATTCTTGTGTGCTACATATATAAGCTTAATCGTATTGCATGATTCTCCGTGTTTATTAACACGATCATGTTGCAAATAAATAGTGCATTAAGGATTGGGGTTGGCTTAAGTGGTGAGTCTTCACATCTTCTCTAACTTTAGTCTAGAGATCAATTCTTAGAGCATCTACAATGGTTGTGCATAAGGACTACTGGACTAGCTTGCAAATAAAAAAAATACTCCAAGCTAGTAGCTGACCATTGGACGTTGTGGCTTATTTGAGCTAGGTAGCCAAAACAAGCTACTAGCTCAATTGAGATCAAAGAGGAAAGAGCAATAAATGCTCATGATTTAAAGAATAAAAATTGATGTTGGTAGGGAACATTTAGCTACATACATTATTGCTTACCAATGGAGAAAATGGTACTATAGCTAGAACTTGTGAGGTGGCATTGCTAGCAACATAGAAAAGTAGCTAGACCATTGTAGATGCTCTTACCCCACGCATTCGCGTGGGATTTGGGGGGAGGGGGTTGGGGGTTATGGCTTATAATAATAGGCCTCTAGCTGTCTGTGCGAGCGCAGCCGAGAGAATTATTGTTCTTACCTTAATATAATCTCATACTTACAAATGAGATTATATTTTTTAAAATAAATAAATAAATAAATAGTGCATTAGTAGACTAGGAAGACATTTAACATATGTCCGAGTCGAAACTCGGAGGGGACAACATTATCAAAACTTTTACTACTTATTTTCTTAAAAGGCTCGACAGTAGTATTTTGACATTATATTTGCCCAGTATTTGAAAATTTTCCCAAAAAAAGAAAGAAAAATTGAAAAAAACATAGGCAAAGAAAAAAAAATTATATGTATAAATCAAAAAGTGTAAATGATATATAGAGCTCGTATATAGGAGGCTAACTAAAGAAAGTTTCTGGATTAAATAAGGATAACATTGATCGGCACGTGATTTCTTCATAAATTTTCAACACTATACCATTTCAAGAAAGTATATAATTGTTATGTACAGTCCTAAGGATTGTATATATCATGACAAATGAAAAAATGATAAATACAACCTTCAGGATTGTATACTTCCTCCGTAACCAAATAAACGCAACAATTGTACTTTTGACACTATTCACAGTTTTAACTTTGACCGTAATTTGTGAATTATAAAAGATAAATATAGTCATGTGGGGTCTCGTTGGATTCGTCTCAACTTGTAGCTTTTATGATCTAATTTTTATAGTTTTTACAAATACATAAGCTTTAAAGTTTTGTCTTGGCATGCGTGTCCAAGCAAATTATTGCATTTATTTCGTTACGGAGGAAGTATAATAATAACTTAAAAGAAGTAATTTAAGTAACATTTAAATATTAATAACTTAATTGCAATCTACCACGTGTCACCATCCCTCTTTGAATGACACTCTATCTACTTCATTCTCATATATTTAAAAAAAATCAACGTGAAGATTCGAACCCTTGACCTTGAGTATGCAATAAGGAGTTTTAACCACCACTCCAACCTGTTATAAGTGTGTCTTCTATCAAAATCAATAATGATGTATGGATAGAAACCAAGAGTTAAGTTGTTAATTTTTGAAATGTATGTTGTAAATGAGATGGCTTTAATTTTTGGATAATTTTTCACACTTTATGACATCAATTATTTTAACTATTATTAAATTTCATACACAAAAATCCTGGAGCATCGCTGGGGTTTAAAACCTATTTTATATATTAAAAAGTATAGGCAAGAGTTGCGATCCGTCATGTGTCACTATCTATCTTTCAATAGATTTCTATCTACGTCATTCTTATATATTAAAAAAAATTATTAACATTTGAACCGCGATCTCAAGTATGAAATAAAAGAATTTCAACTATCCCTCCACTAAATGACCATACTATTATAGATTCTTTCAAGTACTTAACTTGAAAATCCATATTATATAAGACTTTTCTAATAACCTTTTTTTACCTCTATTTTTTTTTATAAACATAATCTCATTTATAAGTATGAGATTATGTTATGGTAAGAAGAATAATCTTTTGGGCTGTCAATGCACATGGCTTCCATCCAGATGCCCATTACAAGTCATACACCCTCCACCCTCCTCCCCAACAATATTGAAATTTTGTTTCCACCAAGATTTGAACCTTGGTAATCCATGTGGGAGAAAGGAAACTATACCATTAGCCACAAAGATGTTTATTTTTTTTTACCTCAAAATGATATTAGTTTTTTATACTACTACTAAATTATGGCGTACAAAATCTTAAATCTCAAGACATCACTATATTTGTCTTTTAGAAGCTGCATAGTTCCTGCCAAACAAAATATATTAATGGATTTATTGCTTGTTAAATCGATTTTCAGGTGAGTTAACAATAAGTTATGGTGAGAAAATAGAAAAGCAAGATAGCACAACTAAGGAAAGAAAAACCAAATGTCACGAGTCAGAATTTTCGATCTTTATCGTAAAAATAACTTTAAATAAGTTTTAATACGTTCGAAAAATATTATATAAAGTCTAATAAGGCTGAACAAAGTGAAATAGATTCTAATAAAATTTGATAATGTCTGATAAGGTTTATGTAATAAGGTAAAATAAAGTCGAATAAAAGTCAAATAAGAAAGAATTAGTTCACATAAGTTAAGATATGCCATATGTTCAATAAGTTCTAAGTTGGGGAAAATAGGCCCTTAGCCTCTCTAACTAAAATTTTTGTTTCGTCTATCTGTTTTATTTTAAGCTAAGGTTCTGTTTCAGTTGACTTTAAAGTATTATTATTATTGAGTTGAATAAGTTTAATTTAAAGTTTGAGCACGTTTAGTTTATCTTATTTTACTGAATTCAAATTACTTTTACTGAACCAACGTTATTTTTGCTAATATGGACTCATTCTTTTACGTAGACCAAACTTACTTTTACTAATTCTTTATTTTTGATCCTTCTTTGCATTACTAATTTTTATTGAGTCGAACTTATTATTACTGAACTAAATATTCTTGTTGAACATAAGTTTTTATTTACAAAACCGAACCTACTTTTGGTAGACCAAACTTATTGACACTGAATATTATTGTTTTGATGAGTGAACTCAACAAGACAAACAAAATAAGAATCAACAAAAATAAGTACAGTTCAACAAATTCAATAACTACAAAGACAAACAAAATAGGAATTGGTAAAACATATTTTACTTCGGTAATTTAGTGAAAATAAGTTTAGTTTATTATAGATAAGTTCAATTCAACAAAGAGAAGGTCAATTAAAGAGGGCTTAAGTAATATACTTCTCATTTTAGGAAGTTCCAAAATAAATACAACACTTCTATTTTTAGGCTCTTTAAGTTAAGCACTCTAGTGCTTATTTCATAAATGATCAGATCAAATGATAAAAAATATGATCAGAGCAGATTAGATCAAATCAGTATAATTCATAATAGATTAGAGAATTAAGTTCAAATCATATCAGAGAATAAAGTTCAATTCAGATCATATCAGAAAATAATTACAACAAAAAACAATTATAATATGTTTACATCAAATTAAATCAAATCAAAAACCTATAGAACAGAGCAAAAGTTTAGATCAAATCATCCTCCAGGGGAGCAACCGCGCTGATGACCAAGGTAGGCACCTTAAATAGCCCATCTTGAGAGGCACAATGGGAGCTTCCTGCCTGTGGGTAACCCAAGCCTTACCAGTAATCAGATCAAATTCTTTTTGATAATATCAGACGAAAAGAACAAACCCTTAATCAAGAGTATGCGGGGGCGCGAGTGTGGGGCCCGAAAACTTTTAAATTCAGCACATATCACTACTTGTGACTTTTAGTTTTCAAACCCATTACGAAATTATCCAACAAAGTCATACTCATATCAACTTCAACTAGGGTGCGATGGGGTATCCCTCGAATAAAACCCATCTGACTGCTCCTCCTGCAACTTCATTTTTCTCACCTTTTATATGAACTTCATGAATAGTATTATTTCTAACAAAGTTGTTCATTTTTAAGCTTCTCATTTGACACTATAAGTGCCTCTAATGACACTAGACTATTGATTTGATAACATCTACTAAAGTGGTGATAATAAATAAAAAGGGTTGTTATTTCTTTTCATTTATAGGCGAAACCAAGTCAAGAACATGAAGATGTTACTTAGGCAAGTGATATGTCTCTGGTGCATCATAATGGCATTCCTAGTGAAGCCATCAAGAATGGAAGAAGAAGAAGTAGGCTCGAACCTACAAACTGCAACCACGATAGGCTTTGAGACGAGGTACGGTAGTAGTGGCTACGCAGCATTCATCAAAAGACTCCGCAATAGGCTGACAGCCCCGGTGAGGCCTTGTGGTATACAATCCTCTAGAAGAACTCCACTCCCAAGTGTAGAATACATTGAAATTGAGCTCAGAAACAGCAACACTGAATGGGTGACACTAGGTATGGATACTGTTGACTTGTACGTGTGGGGTTATCAAGACAGAATTTCTCGTCGACAATTTCGTGCAAATTTCGTTAAGGATGCTCCTCAGGCTGCCAAGGATAAGCTTTTTAAAAATCGAAAATTTACAAGGACAATTCCTTTTGGAAGCACCTACACTGAGCTTAGTAGATTTGCTGGTACTGGTAGAGAACAGATTGAATTAAGCGTTGATAAACTTAAATTTGCAATCACATCAGTATATGGGAAGGAAAATGTGGCTGCTAATATTGAGGCTAGGTTCTTGCTTATTGCTATCCAAATGGTTGCTGAGGCAACACGATTCAAATACATCGAGGACTTGATAGCTAACAGTGTAGGTGTTAAACCTCCTACGGAAATGATAGAGTACGAGAATAATTGGAGTACAATCTCAAAACGTATACATAAATCAAACTCGGAAACACCCAAGTGTGTAAATATTACCCCACCGCTTGTACTTAAACGGTCCTTTGGACCTCCCAGGACGATTACTCAAGTGGCTGATATAAGGGATCACTTAGGCCTTATTCTGGCCAACAAGTAACAGGCTAAGCATTGTGTTATGAGACAACGGGATCTGTTGTGTGCCAATCGATGAAACTACTTCACTTAATTAACCGATTATATGTGTCACTTGTCAAGTATCACTACTACAGTTATAATGTCTGTGGCCGTCCATCACATCGTCGTGGAGACATCCACGTACCTCTACTTTTAGTGTTCTGAATAAAAGTTCCAGTTGTGAAAAACTAATGTTGTAACTCGTAGTTATTAATGGTGTAGTACTGTGTTTGTTGTTTCCATCATTATGCAAATAAAGCCCTAAGGTAATTTTAATCTACGGGGATACAAATTATACAATAGACATGAGTAACGACACCTTCAGAATTATGGTTCATTTCTCCCCATGTGGCCATATCAAACCAACTAATATTGTCAATTGTCTGCCAAACAGATTATAAGGTTACTAAATGAAGTTTCAATGTGCTGGAGTTACACTCCCATTAATTCTTTGTAATTCTCATTTCGCAAAATTACGTTCGACTTTATGCAAATGAGGTCCCAAGGTTATTTATTCCCTATACTTTGAATTTAATGAAGTTGAACTAAACTGGACTGGACTGGAATGTATTGCAATGAACTGAAATAACTAACTAAGTAAGAGCTAAATTACACTAAAGTGAACTGAACTGAGTTGAACTTAACTGGAATCAAATGGACTGAATAGAAAACAATTTACATTAATCCAGTACAATAGAACAAGACCTTAATCTCAATGGATACATCATTTAACAGGTTGCGGTTATAGGTGACCTTTACCCAACTCAAACCAACAACATATAATCTTAAAGTTTGTTAGTTAAGTGTTAGTAAATGAAGATAATGGTATAGAATCCTGTATAATTCAAAAGAAAAAATTCTCAATGTTAACCATAACAATGAAAACGCATCTTCGAACATAATTTTAGTTGCACATTTCTATTTGGACTCAATACTATCTTTTATCGGATGATTGATGGTAATGATCGATATTTTATAAGGAATTCACAAATTTTAGGGTGCACAAGTATTACATGAATATTGAGATGACATACTTCCATTATAAACTTCATATATATTGGACACTTCCTTTGTAGATCTCTGAATCTAGTCCACACTTCTCAAAGTGTTTCATCAGGCTCTTGGAAAAACATGGCTAATTTGTTATTGATATATGTTGTTTTTATTGGAGGGAAATATTTGATAAGAGGTTTTTAGTGTGTCGTTAAGGCACTAAGAACCGCTTACCAAACAATACTTATAATCCTAACGAGCGACTACTATGAACGTAGTAATGGCAAGTCAAGGGTCGAACCACAAGGAAATAGGGATTGACTAAGGTCTATTAAGTCTAAAACTACCTAAGTGAAGGGTATTTGGGGTATAAAGGATTGGATAATTATCAACTAACTAAAGAACGACAACTAATAAACAAGTAGAGATATGAATATAATAAGGAAAACACTAGAGTTTGGGTTACTTGTATGGATCCGGGCAAAACACAATAAACAATGCAACTATGAACTATGTAAATCATGCAAGGTTAAGTTCCCCTCTAATGTACTTGAGTCCTCTCTCGAATGGTCCTCAAAGTAATCAATTAATTAATCAACCAAATCCTCTCTCGAATGGTCTTTGGTCAATTGAGTAATTGATTCAATAAACATGGAAAACCCCTAAAGGATCCTCTTAATCTCTATCCAATATTTTGGTATAGGGATTAAGTTGATTCATGGGAATGACATAGACTACAACATTCAATTAAGAGGAATTGAAATCTAATGCCCTAGCATAAACGTGATCAAGGTCTAACCTAGAGTGTCAAAACACCAAGAACAATGCATAATTAACATGGAAAGATTAATTACATGAACACCATACGTAGCCCTTTAATCATACTTTCACCCAAACCCTAGATGGTAAACTACTCACACATCATAGTAATTAAGCAAAATCAATAAATTGAAGTAAACATGATTAACAATAATTGAGAAATAAACAAGGTTTAAGAAAATAATACTTGAATTGATGGGAAGATTCAATCTTCAAACTAAGTAGTAATGAGTAATCAATGTGTTTAAGAACAAGAACTAAGAGTTTCTAGAGAGAAATTATCCTCAAAAATAGTCGACTATTACAAAGTATAAAACCTAAGGTATTAATAAGTTTCCTAAAATTAACTTCGGAGAAAATCGGGCCCAAAACCGCCTAAAGGTCACCACGGTCGTGGTGCCTTAAATTTGTCGAGGCAGAATGCAATCTCAAAGGAAACTGCTTCTATGCAAGTCAGGTGCCACGGTCGTGGCAAAATCAACACGGCCGTGGTGACCCAACTTCATCAAGCCAGTCCCAAATCTTCAACAGTCTGCCTTGCCTGCTACAGGTCCCCACGACTGTGGTGAATATGCCATGGCCGTGGTGGCCTATTTCCTTCAATTCCCCAAGTCAAAGTCACCAAAGCATCTCCAAAACACGAGCCACACAAGCTCGAACATGCTCCAAGTCCCTAGATCACAATAATACTCCAACACGTGCCAATCCTCTTGAAATACATCAAAAACAACCAAGCACTCGTGAAGTACATTTGAAATCCAAAGGAAGGAAAAACCATGCAATTCTAACTCTAAATGCTCTAAACTACATGCAAGGACACTAAAAATGACCTACAATTAAGCACAATAAAGTGCTTATCAATATTCCTTGAGGAACGCAGCAGATATGCCACTTTATTCAGTCTCTTTCACACTGTTCAGCCATTTCTGTGCTCTATCCTATAGTGAAAATTCGAACAACATAACTTTCAACTGGTCTGGAATAACTTCAGCGTGTTTCACAGTCCGATTAAGTTGTTGAAACCGTTGTAGATGGTTTACCGTGTCCTCAGTAGGATGCCCACCAAAATAATTATGATGCACCATTTATCAGTGTAGGTTGTTTTCAATGTTTGTTGCAATGGTGGGCATGGTGGGTCCAGTGAAAAGACCATCAGGGTGAGGCACCCCATAAGAGACCGGGGTCTTTGTCGGATCGTTAAGTGTGAGTAATCGTCCGGATTAGATTTTTTGTTATGCACAGTTGTAATAAAGCTAGTGTGAGAATCCAGGCAGACAGGCTGTTACAAAATCAAAGTTCTCAAACATTACCTTATGTTATTAAATAATATATTGATTAATATTCCAAAGTTAGATAGTTTTACAAGTCATTGTATTATATAGAAAACTTTTGTTAAAATGGACCTTTTAAAATATTTTGGATGCGAGCGTACCCATAAAATATTGATTGTGAACAACCACCCAGTAATTAAATATATTTTTTAGTTAGGATCCAAACCTCGTTTTTTGACAAAAAAAATCAACTTTCTAGCATTGACCTCGTTAAAACTACCCCCTCTCTCCCTTCAAAAGAGACGTGCTGGCAATTTATTACCCTAATTTGTTATTTAAAACTCTTCTTTTTCAGAAATATCCCCATTAAAGGCATTTTAAAAGTAAGGATTCTCTTATCCTTTCCCCCTACTCTCAAGTGTGTAACCCGCTTATCCTGAGTTTGGTGAACCGTATGCTCTCCAAGTAGCAATGTAAAGGCTCAAGGCCTGTTTGGTTCACTATATTAGAATGGAATAGTATAGATTCAAAACTCAGAGTATCAGACCGTTCAGACGCTTCAACAAAAAAACTACGTCTCTCTGTTCTCCTCAGCGATCGCCCACCGTGTGCACACAAGTCACCACTCCTCACCGACGAATTTCCGGCATTCACACACCCTTCACCCACGAATCTCGTCTCTCTGGTGCCGTCACCCTTCAAGTAAGCCCTAATTTCCTTTTTTTTTAATAAAATAATTTCAATATGCTTCATGATTTTGGAAATTTAGAATTTCGATTTTAGGTGGTGAATTATGCATAATTATGTTGTTTATAGAACTGATTTTGCTTAGTATGAAATAGTTGTTGGGTTTTTGAGACAAATTGCATAATTTTGGTATCTTTTCGTAATGCTCTGTATTTTTTTCATCCTTTTTGATGTTTATGAATTGTAAAATCGTTGTTTGGACCTCAAAAAAAAACTCCATTTTCCCGCCACGCCATTACTGCTTCACGTTTCACTCCATGGATTGTTTCACGTTTTACTCTACCATAAACAATTAATCGTGCATTCTCACGTATCTTAAGCAACAACACCATAACCAAGTAGCTTAAGTTAAACGTTACATGAATTCAATCAACCAAATACTCTAAATTATCCAACATTAACTATAAGACCAAAATTTTGATTTAATTTCTACTTCTATACTCTAATTTCACTTTAATTTTACGTTCAATTTTTTTTCTTGTTGATCTCCTAACTTGTTTTATGCGTAGCTTAATTTTTTTTTGTTCATTTTTTCGAGTTTTGTTGGTAATTTGATTGTTAGAGAAATTGTTGCTCATGATTTGTAACTAGAGTTCATTTGAATTTCAGAAGTTGCGCTATAGTGTTGCTTTTGCAATCATGTATATAAAACAGGTAACTTTCATTTTTGCGCCTTGTTGATTGATTTATTACCCTAATTTAGATGTTTAGTTTTTATTAGTGGATGGTTGTGTTTGATTCTGTGTTTACGTGATTAATATTTTAAAACTAATTATGGGTTACAATCATGATCGATATTCGGTATGCTTTTTTGGCGCCTTCAATTGATGAATATATGATTTATATGTAGGTTGTTATTGAAGGATTTAAGAGTTACAAAAAACAAGTAGATATGGAAGCATTTAGTTCAAAGGTCAATTGTGTAGGTACGCATTATGTTCTTCTTTGTTATCGGTTGTTATTTGCTTATTTTAGTGATTCTTCTATTAAATGGACTTGTATTGTGTTGTCATGACATATGTGCATGTGCCCGGTCCACCCAAGAAATAGGTGTAACACCCCGCCCAAATCGAACCCTTTTTCATTTAATAAAACTCGTTGGGGGAAAATCCACGAGGGTTCGACTCAGATGGCGTGCTACCGCCGCACTTATCTCCTTGGAAATAAATGCAAGGCTAATGGGTTACATCACACTAAACTCAAATTAAATTAAGTTTTACAACAACTAAATTGTTTAAACAAAACATTAATTAATATAACGTCTCAGAGTCTCAGCGGCAACTAAATTAAAAACTAAGTGGATGACAACTCCAAAAGTTCTCTCTTTGTTTCCCCCAGTCGATCACCCACCTGCACAAATACATTGAAAAGAAACAAGAGAGACAAGCTCCCAAAAATCAGAAAAACTGAGTAATTCCAACTCCATCCCGTAAAATACTTAAGTTGAAAATACTTTGTGAAAATAATAGATTAATAGAGTCGAAAGTATAGCACATATACATATATAAATACAATTAATAATCACATAAGTGCATACGTATATATATAAGATTAATAATCACATAATTTCAATTAATTCAATAATTCAGTATTATCCGTTTATTTAAGGAGAGGAAAGAGAACGCCAGTAAGCCGGGGTCAATCCCCAGTAACTACTTACTTCAAGGGTGTAGGCCGGGGTCAATCCCCAGTAACTACCTACAAATGTTATAATAGCCAAAAACAGAGTCCCTAGTGTGCACACCCCTTCTAACTTGGAAACACATCACGATAGAAGGAAGACAAATAACAGAAAAATCAGCATAGTAACAAAAGAAACCTGTAGGTGGCCGCTGAACCTCCCATACAGGGCAACCTGTTCATCATTTCCCTCTGATATTCCACTTTAAGTGATTAATATCATTTATGAAAGTCATCACTTAAATCATATACACATATACATCATCTCATTTAACCAAGTATGAACATATTCAATCCAATATTCATAACTCAATTTATTCGCGGCTTATCCAGAAAGCCCATATTCATTCATATACAGAAACCATCACTTGTAAATTAATAGTCCATCATTTTCCAATTATAACCAATCCATTATCAATTTTCATTTTCAAACTTTTAATAACGATTATAGCATAATAACAATAATAATGATAATAATAATAATAATAATAATAATAATAATAATAACAATAATAATAATAATATTAATATCATAATGAATAATAATAATAATAATAACAACTTAACAATTAATCTTTAATTAAACAAATGCCGAGAATAAAAGATATGATTATTTATCAAGATCGTCGTTAACATTGGAATAATTGTCATATCGTCCATAGTCCATGGTCCATAGTCATTATTCATATTCATAGTCCGTAGTCATTAGTCATCTTACTAATCATAATCCGCATTTAAGTCAATAGTTATAATTCATAATAATTTTCATAATTAAAATTCACATTTCTAATAACATAGTCACGTAATTAAATTATTTTTATACTACGGGATCTATGTTTGACATCAGAGATTACCTCGTGACGCGTGTCCAAAAGTTAGATTCACGAACAGATCAAAGCTCCTGATAATCCTCGTCTACGTACTCGGAGTCTACAACGAGATTAACGAGATCTAAGTTAGTAACCTAAATAACCCCTTTTTGATTGATAAAATAAACGAACTCCAATAATTCAAATAACATTGAAAAGTTTTCTTAATTATTTCAAAACATTTATAGTAGTTCAAAATTATAACATTTTAGAAATATTAAGAAATAAATTTAAGTATTAAAAGGACTAAATCAATTTAACTTAGAATATGTTATCTAAACAAAGTAACTTTATAAACTAAATAGATAATTTAAAAGAAAACATTTTTTTTTTTTGTTTAAAAAGAAAAACGAAATATGAAAGGGGAGGGGGAGGAATACTGATTCTTTGAATCAGTTTGATAGAGAGAGAACAGAGGAGGGCGAGAAGAGGAGACACAAACAGGGGAGAAGAGGAGGGTGATGGTTGCGGTGTGGCTCGAGTTCAGGCGGCCGGTGGCTGCGCGCACAGGGCAGCGCACAAGGTGGTGCGTGGTGGCTGCGCGCACAGGCAGCGAACAAGGAGGAGGAGGAGTGGGGGTGTTCGGCGGTTTCAGGCGGGTGGAAGGAGTGGTGCAGGTGGTGGTTTGGGAACGCCGTTTCCGGCGGGTAGAAAGCGGTTCAGTGGTGGCGTTACTGGTGGTTCCGGCGAGTCAGATTAGTAGAAAAGGTGAGTTGGAGTTTTTAATTTTTTTTTTTTTTTATCTTTTTACAAAACAAAATCAGAAATTGAAAGAGAAGAGGGAGAAATTGAAGCATCTTTAGAATGTGGTAGATTGCTTGAACAATTGAGTGAGTTTGGGTTGGTATTTATAGGCTTAAGTTTCTGAAATTGGGTGCTCTTTGTCAACCTCCATTGATGAGGGTATTGAAGAAGGGAGATATGCTCAGAGATTTGATCAGAGAAAGGAAGAAATTAGGGGGTTGGAGACTTGTTCAGGTCAAATTGGCAGAGCAAGTTGTGTGTGTGTTCATACGGGAAGAAGAAGAATGGGAGATGGTGATGAATGATGATGGATGGAGGATGATGGTGATGAAGGAGGAATGTCTGATTGTTTTTGTTTCATTTTTTTTGGCTATGTTAGTTGGGCTATGGACTTGATACATATTTGATTGGGCTCATTTGGGTTTGCTCATGTGAATCTAGAAATATGAAAACAAGAATGCCTCCAAGCTAGTTAAATTTTATTAATAATAATTAATAATTTAAATTATTTAAATAGAATGAAAATAAATAATTAAATTATACATTTCAATTAAATCATATTCATAAAACTTGTTTATCAAATAATTTAAAACTAAATGAAAATATTTTTAATAAATATAATTTATCGAATTACCACTAAATAAATTTAACTGAAAATAATATTAAAACTTAATAAATAATAAAATAAGCTTTGAAAATTCGGGGTATTACAATAGGAGAGTAGGAATCACGCATAATCTTGTCAAAATGTAGGTATAGGAAATAGTGTTGCGTGTAATGACATGGTTTTACAATGGTGGCGGACTAATGACTATCTAACATAACGGAGTGATCATGGGATAGCGATTTTGGATTAGGGGACATTGATAAGGAATTTTTGCGTATGGATGTACTTGGAAATTTGGAAGGAATGGTTATCTAATGATCAATCTAGTACTTCTTGATTCAATTGGCTTTCATAATTAATCTTAGAGAATCACTTGTTGGCATATAACTCATTCCGTCCCTGGAAAATAGGCCATGTCTTGAAATTGCGTTGTCCCCAAATAATAGACTACCTTTTGGATTAGTTAGTTAAGCTGATTTTCCCCATTTTCTTTAACTACAAACTCCAAGGAAAGGCTATTTTATGGCATAATTGAGACGTACATCATATATATTGTTAGTTGGAGGGAGTATCATGAAAGGGCTGCGTAACTTAATCTATATTAGTATTCATTAGGTAAGGGGTGATGAAAATTTCTTGGTGAAATATGTGGCTGTTACTATCTTCTCACTTTGTGTTTTAGAATACTTCCATTTCCTTGTTAAGAATTTTTTTCCCAATAGTCTTTCCAGTTTTCAAGACTCGGCTGACATGGGTTCAATTAGGATTAACAAAGTAAAAAAACTTCAACTACTTTCTCTTAAATTGCGTGCCATTTAATGGGTGATGATAATTGTGGGACTGATATTGTGATATATTTAGTTGCAGTGTGGCAATCAAGATATATGGAGTATGTTACGAAATCAATAGTTTTCCACACCAAAGTACCTAGGGGAAATGTGAGAATGTACGGCTGTACGGGACAAGGAATAGAAACCATGAATTTTATTTGAATGATAGTATAAACTATAAACAAAATTACACTTAACAATGCATCAACATGCTATAAGAAAAACAATAAGGCATTAATGATATTGGTTAACCAAATCCAATCCACTATAAACACTCATAGAACCTTTTTCTAGCATTCCTTTACTCCCAAAAAGTTCTTAATGACACTGGCTAACCAACTCTAATCCAATCTAGAATCTCGTACATGCTTGAATTTAATTACTGATCTTTCTATCTGTTGGTGTGGGTATTTCTCATGTTTCTAAATTTGGAGTAATAATTGTTGCATGTAGTTGGTGCTAATGGTTCTGGCAAGTCCAATTTCTTTCATGGTAAGTTACTTGCACATCTTTGTTTTTCCCAGTTTATTACTTTTCTCTTAATGTCAAAGCAGTAACTTTTCCATTAACGCAACTTTCCTGTGTAGCAATCCGTTTTGTCCTCAGTGATCTTTACCAAAACCTTCGCGGCGAGGAAAGACATGCATTACTTCATGTAAGTTTTTCTATTGTTAGTTATATGCTTATATGTGCCTAGAATAGTAGATATTGTTAACCTATGAGTATATGTTGTATTTTCACACAAGTTTCCTCAACTTTAATACTATCTCTTAGGTACTCCCACTTTGGGCGCATTGGTAGGTACCTCTTTACTATTACCAGACGCTGTTTTTAGACTCTAACTCCATGTTTTGGATTAACAAAAGTACCCTTCTTGTACCAACATTTATACTTTAGTACCAAGGCTTCAATGTTGCACCCTTTCTCTGCAATGTTTCATTGCAGGATATGGAAACCTTTTTAGGTTATATTGGAATCTGGTGGAAGAATTATTCATATATATATATATATATATATACTTGTGCATGTTGAATTGTTGATTAATTAGAAAATTTCATTATCCGGCTCTGTCACGAATTGCTGCTTGTGGCATGGAGGGCACCTGTTTAGAGAAGTTCCAAATTGAGAGATCTTATGTGCCTATATGCTTCACCTTTTCATTGTGGGAAACTACCCAAATATTTCGTTGGTTGATGAAGTTGACTATTGTTGTTCTTTAATAGGAAGGAGCGGGAAATCAAGTTATGTCTGCATTTGTGGAGATTGTGTTTGATAATTCTGACAATCGAGTCCAGGTAGTAATAATCTTTAGACTTATTTCTGTTTACTTTTACATTTATATTTTTTTTCCTCTGTCATTCAAAGATAAAAATTATACTCCTGCTCACTTATATCTGCCACTGATTTCCTACGTTCAAGTAATCTCCATGTCTATCATCTCTGCGTCACTTGGCTTGCAACCTTTGACACTTGTTGAAACATTACGATATAGTTAAGCTCATTTTTGTGTGTCGGTTCATATATCTGGCAAATTTATGTCCTTTTCCAGGTTGATAAAGAGGAAATTCGCTTGCGGCGCACAATTGGGCTGAAAAAGGATGAATACTTTTTGGATGGGGGAGCATATCACGTGAGAACATGTTCTTTTTACATTACATTCTGATATTTTCTACTTATCTGTTAATTCATCTATATCAGTGTCCTTGTGTTGATCAACTGGTTGTCTTGCTGTTTGTAGGAAAAATGAGGTCATGAATCTTCTAGAAAGCGCTGGCTTTTCTAGCTCAAATCCTTACTATGTTGTACAGCAAGGAAAGGTGACTTTTGAGTTGTTTATGCCATGTCTAATATGTTCACGTTTTGGTTGAAATATGCCTGTAATTTTTAGTTCTTATCTGTTGCTTGATAATGCTTTCTGGTTGTCCGGTAGATTGCATCGTTGACACTTATGAAGGATGCAGAACGACTAGACCTGCTTAAAGAAATTGGTGGTACTCGAGTTTATGACGAGAGGCGGAGTGAGAGTTTGAAAATCATGCATGAAACCGGTAAGTTACACCTAACTGAATCACCATTAGCATGCTGTACACTTTAAGAACAGGATGGCCTGGGGTGGTGTCTGAAGTGCAAGACGTAGGAATGAGTGAATAGCCACTTTCATGGATGTAGGCGAGTTCATGTTATAAGAGTACAGTCAATGCGTTTTAAGCAGCGGAGAAATATGTGGGATCTAACAATATTGTAGCTCTATAATCTTCTGTACAATATTAATGCAAATATGCAATATGTGAGTCGTATGTCCTTCATATTGTTATACTTTTCTGCTATTTGGTATAGTCGATGAATATATGGAAATACTAGTGATATATGTTATTCAGTGAATTCAGGGTAAATCTATATATTATACATGAACTATGTGCATATCTTGCATAAGCAATTAAGCTTGCATCCTTGATACTTATCTCACGCTTAGGCTCCAGGAATCTTATTACTTTAGTTTGCCTCATACCTTTAAATCATTGATATGTTTTTTAACTGCTTTAGATTTTTTCTGTTGTTTTCAGGCAATAAACGAAAACAGATAATCGAAGTAGTTAATTACTTGGATGAACGATTGAAAGAACTGGATGAGGAGAAGGAGGATCTGAGAAAATATCAACAGCTTGACAGGCAGAAAAAATCCCTGGAGTATGCCATCTATGATGAAAAACTCAAGGATGCTCGACAGAAGTTGGCAAAGGTCAGCATTATGCTAGGACTTCTATTGTCCTTTCCCGCAATACCACCTTCTTCGAAATGGTGTTGGCTAGAATTTGGATGAATTATTTTTGCATACTGTCTGTTATGTGTACAAATTCATTAGAGCTATTGAACGGCTGCACCTATACTTATGAGAAGACGAGAAGTTAGTTGAAGCTACAAACAGCTTTATGGTTTCGTTTCTTGTATCCCTTAGAATGATTCTCTGTTTTCGTCGACTGTAACTATTCTAGTACTCTTTCCCTTTTTCTTGGAGGAGGATTTTGGGTTCTAATGCTAGCTTCATAATATGAAAAATGTAAATATCTTCAAATTCATGTTAATTTAGCTTTATGATCAAAGGTGACATTTGAATTTATATTGCATCATGGGCTGTCAAACATATCTTTCATTGAACACTATCTTGTATGGATACAATTTGTTCTGTTATTTCTGAAAGAAAGTTGTTCAATGCTCTTTTTGTTACAGAGTAGCTGTATGCCTGTATACTTATATCTTATTTAAGATACTGTGTAATCGAGGACTGGTTTGAGTAACTGTTTCCTTTTCATCATTTGGGGTTATCTATGGTTTGTTGATCATTAAATGCTGTTATATTCTAAATATTCTTCTCTTTTGTTGATTGGTTATGGGTAGGGAAATTATTTGCTGGTTTGTGATGGCTGTATTGATAATTTCAGATTGACCTGCATGATCATCACTACCATAGTATTAACTTGAGCATTATGGAATTTTTACTTTATTTTGTTATTTATTGAGATAGAAAGTGCTCATAAATATCGCCGACATCCGTGAGCTGTTACTGGAAAACCACTGAAATGCAAGAAGATGTTGTAAATGGCTGTAGTAGTTATATGACGAGAAGGATACATAGTGGTTATATAATCAATAGACATGTGTTGGACGCATTTAGGATTTGAGTATATCTTTGTTTACGTGATGGTGTAAACAGATTTTATTCTTGCTGAGACCGTTAATCTATGGTGTATGGTAATTATTTTTTTCTGTCTAGTTGTTTTGCGGTTTTCATTAGAGTTTTGTTTTCATTAGAAGTATTTCTCTTTCAGGTAAAAGAAGAGGTGGACAAGATTTCCAAGAAGTCAACTGATATGAACAATAAGGTTCTAGAGTCTGAGGAGAAACGCAATGACTTGAACAAGAATTTCAAAAGGCGTACCATAGAGCATCAAGTGTTAAGCAAAGAGAAAGCGTCTGTTGAGAAACGCCGTACAGATGCAATACAAAGGAGGACACTACTTGAGCTTGATTGCAGAGATTTGAAAGAGAGGATTCTCAGAAGTTCACATGCCAAGGTCGTATAGGATTGAATTTGTTAAATTTTAATATTCTTGTCTATGTTGCAGCTATTTATCGAAGATATTTTCTTTTTTCCTTTCCTCTTTTTATATTGGTGCTGTAGAATGGTGCTGCCGATCAGCTTGAGGTTGTGAAGCAGGAAATCATGGAATCAAGAAATGAGCTTGACCATATCAAGCCTTCTTATGATGCTTTAAAGATCCAGGAGGATCAGATGACAAAAGGGTATGACTGTCTGCCTTGGAGATAAGTAGATATCTAGCAATAGCCTGCAATTATCTGATGCATTTTTTCTGCTTATGTGTAGCTATGTAGCGGACTTTGTTAATTTTGCTTCCTTCTTGCAACATGCAGAATAATGGAACATGAAAAGAAGCTCAGTATTCTTTATCAGAAGCAAGGTCGAGCCACTCAGTTTTCCAGCAAGGCTGCTCGTGACCAATGGCTTCAAAAGGAAATTAATGAACTTGACCGGGTTTTTTCTTCTAATCTATCACAGGTAATGCATTGCAGATGTTATGGTAATGGCCTTTCTATCGGAAATTAATATTAAATATAAAAATTTGAATCTTTAGCCACCCAACATTTAGATGCACTGCTGAGATTTAAAGTAAAAATCGTAATGTTGGGAGTGTAAAAAAAACAGAGGGAAAAAATAATGGTAATGTTGGGAGTGTAAAAAAAAACAGAGGGAAAAAATAATGGTAATGTTGGAAAAATCTGTGGTACCTCCAATCAATAATGGTAATCTTTTAGCACCACTGCACAACCACCACACAACTGCCATCACCATCACCATCACCATCGCTGTACCACACATCCACCGGCACCTCATAAAAGCCAGCACCACCCAACCACCACTAATTCAAGCCTCAAACCCAGATCAGGCCACGCACCCATAACTACCAAGAACCCATAGCCCACGCAATCCACTGAATCCACAACCACAGAAAACTACCTTCACCACTAATTGACGAACCCACCGCCACTTAAAACCACCTTCGCGAAAAAATTTCCAGAAACAGAAAGAAGTGAGTTTGTTGCGTTTATTTTGTTATAGCCAAGAATTGCTATTGTTGGTTAGAAGTGATTTTTATTCAACCATTTTTTCTTAAGTTGAAGTAAACGAGACCTTAGAGCGTATTCTTTCTGCTTGCTTTGGCTTGTGTCAACAGGAACAGAAACTCCAGGGTGAAATCGATAACCTTAATTCTCAGCTCATGGATCTAGATGAATTTGTGAAATCCCTAAAAGCTAGTTTGGTAACACTTGGAAACAACATTAATCAATCTAATGATGTGTTTATCACATCCAAGGGACAAAGAGACAAGCTACACGATGAGCGGAAGTGAGTTTCGATCATTTGCCGCATAGTTTTCTGGTTTGCTAACCCCACTTCCTTTATTTGTCAGGACTGGTGCATTGATTTTTTTATTTGAATAACCTTATTGCATGATAGATTGTTATGGGAAAGAGAAAATGAACTATCGTCTGAGATTAAAGAGTTAAAGTCAGAAATGATGAAGGCAGAAAAGTACCTTGACCATGCCACCCCTCGTGTGAGTACCTCTCTGTTGGTCATATCTTTTGTATGGTTGTACCTTTAACAATGTGTATATAAAACTATTATGTGTAGTTCGGGGTGGGTGTGAGGAATTTTTTGAACTGTCAATTGGATTCTTGGTTTGCCTTTCTATTGTATAGTTTCTGGGTGTCACTGATATCATAGAACATATCAGTAATATGCTCTATACAGCTTGATGCGGGAGTCTCGAATTTCTGCTTGTAGTTTCTACTTTCTTTTCTTTTGACGAAACATCTGTTGGTTGAGACAAATTAATTCTTTGAATGAATGATTGATTGAGCAACTAGCCTCTGCCATGTGCTAATATGTTCAACATTAGATTAGTGCATAAGAGGGATTTTGAAGAGAGGGGCTGATTTTGGGCTTGCAATGAAGGTACTTTTGAGACCCTGATTTCTGCTTGATTTGTTAGTTCACCATTGTGTTTTGATGAGGGAAGATAATGTTGTTTCGTTCTTTGCGTCTATAAGTCAATGATGACGTGAAATTTGGTGCTGACTATCTATCTCTACCTTTTAACAGATTCTGGATCTAACTTTCTCGTAACTGAAAAACTTAAGTATGTAATCTGCTTCTTTGAGCTCCCCCTTCTGTATGTAGATGAATAACTCTATTAACCACTTAATGCTATGTGATAGTAAGGTGGTTCTGCAAAATCAGTAGAGAATTAGAAAGAAATGGATAAGAATGTGGGCCAAATTGATTGATGTATTTGAAAAGCTGCGACGTGTTAGAAACTGTCTTAGAAGCAAAATTTCCCCTTACTACGTTGCAATTGGAAGTGGCATTGCCCCCAAGATTTCACACAGCTCTTTCCCCCAATGTGCACTTAAGTAAGAGAGATTAAGAAGAAAATCCGGGAAGAAGAGTAGAAGAAGATAGTATTTTCAGTTTGTTTTGTGGACAGCAAAAGATTCCTTTTTAGAGCTGAGAGATTAATGTAACTGAAGATTTATTTGCGAGCAGTAATTTGCCACATGAAATCGGAATCATAAAACCATAAAAGCTCCTGATTTTCCTCCTTAAAATCATTTTAGGGGGTATACAATAAGGATTTGAAATAGCACAATTAAATCAGAATTGCTAATGGCAGCATTTCGTATTCTTCTTTCTTACTTAGTTTCGCAATACTCGCAACGTTTCTAGTTTGCACACTATCCAATGCAATACTTTGAACCTTAATGTCTCTAATTATTGATAAGTAAAAATTATAAAAAGTTGGTGTAGATTGTTTAACTGTAGAGTTTCATATTTCTGTTCTCTCAATCACAAATAAGGCCCTTCTAGTCTATACCGGAACTCTCAATTGCAGTATATCCAACACTTTGTACCGGAGATCCCATAGATGATAATCACCTACATGTCCTGGTACTTTGTTACGGTATTTCATAACGTTTTATGAAATGGAAATCTTTAAGGCGATTATATACATTGATCTTTGGACTCAGGTTACCCATGGAAGTGATTTGACCTCTATAGAAAGTAAGGAGGACGTCTATCTCAAGGAAATCTCTATACTCTGATTTTAGACAATATTTTTTGTTGCTTTGAAAGGCTGACATGTAAGTCTCCAGGAATGAAAGTTGAGATAAAGGTCGCTGTTAACAAAATCACCTTGAATAAGTTCCGCATAGATTTGAAATTCATATCATTAATTTATTACTACTAATTTAATAGCAATTTGCAAAGGGTTTATAATGAAAATCTTATGTGCACCTATGAATTGCTTCCAAAATCCTGGTTGCGAAGGTTGCTTCATATATCTGTGGCTAGTTAACACATCTTATCTTAGGCATCTAGGCCATAGATAGATATTAGCTATAATAAACTTATTAGAAGGGTAAGCTTATTTAATCTACTTTATTCTTCTTTATTTACCATGTATCAGCAATCCTATGATGCACTATGGTAGTTGTAGATTTTATTTCATTTCCTAAAATATTTTTCGAAAATTTGCAGGATATTAGGAGAGGATTGTCCTCTGTTAAGAGAATTTGCAGAGAATACAACATTGAGGGTGTCTTTGGGCCAGTTATTGAGTTGTTGGAATGTGATGAGAAGTATTTTACTGCAGTTGAAGTTACTGCTGGAAACAGGTACATATTGTATTTGCCAAGGGAACTGTTCTGCATAACTTCATATATTATTCTTGTTGCTATTATCTAAGAATCTTCTTTCTTTTTGTGCAGCTTGTTCCATGTGGTGGTTGATTCAGATGAAAGTGCTACTAAGATTATTAGACATCTCAACGCATTAAAGGGTGGACGAGTAACATTTATACCTCTGAACAAGGTTAAGCGTCCACATGTCACCTGTCCACAAAATGATGATGTGGAACCATTGTTGAAGAGGCTAAAATTTCAAGAAAACTATACTAAAGCATTTTCCCAGGTCATCAACTCTTATCTTTCTTTTTTCTTTTTTTTTTCTTGTCATAACGTGTGTATATGAATATTTTGGTTTTTAGAAAATCATATCCATACCCTGACCCTTTGACTGTTCTAGTAACCAATTCCTCTAAAGAGACTGCTGCCTTAAGAGTGTCAGATATATGCTTCCTGCTATCAAGCCTGGTACATAGCATTCTTTATCCAAACAACTGCATAAAGGTTCATTCAGCTTTATTTCTACAATCATAAGGAGATTGATTCCGTTTGGTCCTTGATTTGGAAACCATGTAATGGCACACTAATGCATAGCAAATAACACAATCGATCTTTGGTGAGAAATTTGATTTAGTCTATTTCAAATTCGTAATCCTTAATTGAACTTATTAACCACGCACTTGTCTTTAGAGTTCAGACGGTGGAAAACTGTTATACATATTCGATTTTCTTCTGCTGCAAATGATCTTTTGATTGATAGTCATTCTTTATTTCTCTCATTTTAGCAAGCTTTGGAACTTAGCTATTTTTTAAGTATGCTATATTGTCTGTGGCTATAATTGAATTAATTGATTATATATATGAGATGTTATGCTGAGATATTAAATAAAGTTATATACATTTGTTGTTGTTTTTAGTCTTTTTTGTTCTATGTCTTCTTCTTTATGGCTGAGCTTATAATACTGTTGTTAACCTTACTTAAGGTATTTGGAAGGACTGTGGTCTGTCAAAGCCTGGATGTTGCTGCAAGAGTTGCTCGTAATGATGGTTTAGATTGCATAACTCTAGAAGGTTTCCTAATCTCTTCTTTATTAGCTAATTGAAATTGTTGTTGATTGCCCAATTGATTTTGTGTACATGCTGGAGCAGGTGACCAAGTAAGCAAGAAAGGTGGAATGACGGGAGTTTTTATGATCGCAGGTGTTCGAAATTGAAGTTCATTAATATAATTAAGCAAGATACACGGGTTATTGATATGAAGGATAAAGAACTAAGAGACACTAAGCTCCATCTTCAAGATATCCTTCTCTTTAAGGCTTTATAATCACATTTAAGTTTCTTTTTCTGTTTGTATAGGTTAGGACTTAGGAGCGTAGACCCCAATAGTCAAGTGCGTAAGAACTATTTCTGATTATTGCATACTTTCTCTCTTTTTTTATAAATGGAACATAGAGAAACTCGGGGGATTAGTAAGATAGAGAGAGAAAAAGTGGGTCAACTTTTTTTGAAGTAAAGTGAGGTGAATGTGGCAAAAGTGAGAGAATTATAAGTGGGGGTAATGTGGTAGCTTCACAAAAAACAAGCGCGTGAATATTTTTTATTTTAGGTAACGCAACAAGTATTATGAAATTTTAGGCAAGTGTAGCAAGTATTAAGAAACGTATTAAGTATCCACCTGACATAAAACCCTCTCTTTATCTGATGTTTTTAAATGACGTTAAATTCACTTGATTAAAATTTTAAATGTCAAATGTGCTGAATGCATCTATGTGAGTATCACGACCCAAGTTTTGGCTTGCTACTTTTATGGTTCTGGGTATCGGGGCGTTGATTGATATTATTTCTATTATATCTCGAATTTTAAACCCAATCATTTCCTCACCAACACTGGAATGTTGATGCATTTGATATGAAATTGCAATGTCGTTTTAATTTGAAGTTTTCATAATAGCGTTTTTGAACTTGCGGGAGTTGGTTGTACATGCTAAGTAGTTGTTTCTGTTGCTGTCAACTTTTCTAACATGACCGAGGCCTATACTTGTAAGGCCTTTTGCACTTTTCGTCCTGCCACTTTAGTACTCCCTAAGTTGTCTGAGTTGGGGACTGTGTAAAAAATAGATTTGGATTCAGCTGTTCAGCAACAGAAAACGATTATGACTATGATTACGGCACATATACCAATTTAAGTGCCGGTGTTGTATCCAATATGGGGATGAATTGGGTACAGGGACTGCGCTCAAGTGAGGTATCCTTGCTACAGAGACTACCCCCTATTCTGCATGTCTGTTGCCTTTTGCTATGATCCAAATCGTAAAGTCTTATGTATGTGCATATTCTTTGTTTGGGTAGCAAAAGGGTTCTGAAATTTAATCCACTACTGGGCTTGGAGCTCGGGGTTAGTACAAAGGGAGAGGTGCTGAGGAGCTTCATTATTTATGCTGTTTGTTTTTTCTTATCAATTCTCACATATTGACCAGAAAATTACTGAGAAAATCACAGAGCTGCAGAAAATAGATGCTTACCGTGCTCATCATAGATCGGAAATGGAGCAGCTTCATCAAGAAATTGCGGATGCTAACATGCAAAAGAGATCAACATCTACTGCTCTGGAAAAGAAGGTATGTGCCAAGCTATCGATGAAGTTAATTTTTTTATTTTCTAATTTTTTTATTTTATCTGCCTTTTACATCGTCCATGCTGGTTGTTTGTAGGAAAAAATGCTTTCTGATGTACGCACACAGGTTGTGCAACTTAATTCCAATGTCGCTATGAAACGGGCTGAGATAGGTATGGACCTTGTTGATCATTTGACATCAGAGGAGAGAGATCTCCTGTCTCGATTGAACCCAGAGATCAAGGAAATGAAGAAGAATCTTATGGATTGCAGGACAAAGCTTGTAGAGGTTGGCATGAACCTTCATTTGAACTATGCATATGTCACGAATAGGCTTTCGTCTTTGCTTAAGGTCTTGTGTCTTTCCCTTTACAGATTGAAACAAAAAAATTGGAGCTTGAGACAAATTTGTCTGCAAATCTGTTGCGTCGCCAGCAGGAATTGGAGGCTGTCGTATCATCTGCAGAAAATGAAATGTTATCTGCTAAAGCTGAGTCGAAGCAGAAAGAGGTGGACGAGGCTAAATGTTTGGTAGATGGGGCAACAGAGGAGCTCAGAAGTGAGTTCGAAAAACTACACACACACATCCCAACACACAACAACAACCACCGCCTTAGTAGTCTGAATGATTTCTAATTGTCTCAAAAATAATCTGCACGAGTTTCGGCATCAACGGATAATATAACAAAGGAACTCAAGAAAATCAATTTTGAAGATGATATATTGCAGGTGATGGTTAAACCTACACAACTATGCAGCTGCCATTGCTATTACATACATAGTTGATGCCATAATTGTCATTGCAGAAATCAAGAGAAGACTCTGAGAAGCAACTTCAAAAGAAAAGGGAAGAATTGGTGCAGTTAATAAGTAACAAGAATATGCTTCTTGCTATACAGGAGGAATACATAAAGAAAATCAGTGTGTTGGGGCCATTGTCATCGGATGCTTTTGACAAGTAATATGGTTTCGGCACGCAAATTCATATTTTTTTATTATATGGAATATACTGCATATCTTTCTTAAATAGCAGCTTGCATGGTTTGTTTGTTGCGGATCAGTATTTAGTCAGTCACTTTTTAAAGTATCATTGATGAATGATTTCCTTCGTCGAAAATGAATGTTTTACATGCTGTATCATGGGCATTGATACAGGCTTGCAAAAATAAGCATGAGAAACTTATGTGCAAAATGTGTTTTTGTGACAAGTTAAAACGATGAGTGTTTATTGATCCAAGTATGAATTGAATTTTGGGTAGCAAAACAGTTTTAGATGGTATATGGAACTGTCAAATGCAACAACGAAATGGTCCTTCTAGGGAAACTTATAAACGGGTCATTATGGGTGAGTGTGAGTCACATAAATTTAAACCTGGCAGTCAATGCTGTGAAACTATTGGGCTGCTTGTTTAGTTCTCAAGAGCCATTTCTGGTACGGTATCTTACTTTATTCCGGCAATCCGACATTTTTATGGTGACTTGGAGAGAGTGATTGAGCAAAGATACTGTAAATGAATGGGGGTGTTATTTGGGAAGAAATCTGTATTAAAAATACAATATGATGCTATACTGTATCAATTTCTTATTAGGGCTGTTTTGAGCAACATTTGAGGAATGTAGCTGACAAAGATAATATATGCAAGAATTTGAAGAGATAAATAATTCTTGCTGTTTGAGCATGTTTCTTTCCATGTTCAATTAGGAAGCATATTTCAACCTTGCTTTTTGAGAGATTTTAGTATTAAGGTAGTAAAACAAACAAAAGTTTTTTGGGAGATTGGTAGTTTGCCTGGACAGAGTGGATTATTAATGAGATGGGGGCATTGAGAATATGACTTGGTACTGGTAGTTAATGCAACAACAGTTTCAGATCCCGACTCAGATTCCACTTGTAGAGATCTTCAGGAAGTATAGATGTAAACAATCTTGTGACTGATAACTATCTTAGAGGCTGTTTGCAAAAGATACACTATTGTTACCTAAACAGTTTTGGTGGGGTTTACTCTTTCTGTAAATCTAGATGAGATGATACTGGAATTGGTTATTGAAAAAGGACATGGTAATTTCAAATTTGACAGCAATTTCATACAGATGGTCTTATTTTTATCACACTTGTCTTACATTTTTTTTAAAATCTGTAAGAACTCTCTTGACAACATGCTTCGGTTTCAACTTACCAGGTATAGACGAAAAGCTGCCAAAGAATTGCATAAGATGCTTTGTAAGTGTAATGAACAACTCCAGCAGCTTAGCCACGTGAACAATAAGGCATTGGATCAATATGTAAATTTCACAGAGCAACGGGAAGAGCTCCAGAAGAGGCAAGCTGTACTGGATGCAGCTGATAAAGTATTGAATACTTGATGTTGCCTTACGTTGGTTTTTCAGCTTGTCAACTAGTTAAACATGACCGAGTTACTTTATATCTTATACTCCCTCCATTTCCTAAAAATCGTTACACTTACAAAAACACAAGAACCAAGGAAGTGGGTATAAAAGCATGACAATGATAGGAAAAAGTAACTTAGGAGAGAGAATAAAGAATAAAAAATTAACTTTAGGAGAGTATAAAGAATACAAAATTGGTGGGGCCATATATCCCAAAATGGTAAAAGTAAAGTGTAACAATTTTTGTGAAACGTATTAAAAAGGAAAGCGTAACAATTATTGAGAAACGGAGGGAGTACATCTGTAATGAGATAATGCTACTTGTTGCAGAAAATTAAAGAACTAATTGAAGTTCTGGACCAACGAAAAGACGAGTCAATAGAGCGTACTTTCAAGGGTGTTGCCAGGAACTTTCGAGAAGTATTCTCGGAACTTGTGCCAGGAGGCCATGGATTCTTGGTAATGATGAAGAAAAAGGTTAGTAGAGTTGATATCTGGTCCAACTTCTTGTGGATCAATGATGTTATTATATGGTGAATGCTAGTCACTATATAAACAGTTGGTAATTGACTTTCCATGTATATGATTGAGTCCTGAATATCCTGCATATCATTAAAGCTTATCATCCTGACCTTCCTGGTTGTCCAATGCTTTCTGCATCTTTTACTGCCACTGAGAGTCCCTGTTGGATTCAGTAGCAGTAAGAAGCATCAGATTTTATGTTCCTTGTGCTCACACAATATATTATGCAATTACGGAATTACCTATCATACCATTACCTGTGTGGCTTGCTTGTCACTTCAGAGTCACAGGCCGTTAGTTATAGTTGAATCTATGGAAATGTCACAGGCCGTTAGTTATAGTTGAATCTATGTGGAATTGTTGAAGCTGCTAGTGTTTTGGCTATATATCAAATCTTCAAAATTCTGATTAGTTGACCAAGACATATATGAGTTCATCTTTCATAATGTGATTTATTAGCTATGAACATTCTTTCTTCTTGATCCTACCATCAACGGGATCTAGTGTTGGTGGTGGTAATGAAGTATTACAAGTTGCAACTCATTTGATTATGTTCTTGGTGGTTTTTGTAAAAGGTATTATTTACTGGGCAAGGGGAGATGCAGTCTATGAAGCAATTATCTGGGGGTCAGAAAACCGTTGTAGCATTGGCCTTGATCTTTGCCATACAGCGATGTGATCCAGCTCCGTTTTATCTTTTTGATGAAATAGATGCAGCACTGGATACTCAGTATAGAACTGCTGTTGGAGGTATGCAAAAGTTCTCTTATGCAAAAACTGGTTTATTTCACTGTAATTTCTTCTATTAACTAATCTTGTATGTGATGCTGGTGGTTGTGGGTTCAATATTGATTTGCTGAGGATCCTTCTTTTGTTAGATATGATCCGTAGAGTGGCAGACCAAACAAATACACAATTCATAACCACAACATTTCGACCAGAGCTTGTGAAAGTTGCTGAAATTTATGGAGTGACGCACCAGAAACGTGTGAGCTGCGTCAATGTTATCTCCAAAGATGAGGCTATACAATTTATTGAGCGAGACCAGACTCAAAATGCTGACCATTGAGGATAATGCAATTACTAGACTGTCGTTTTGTTTTAATTTGGTGTCTTCTCCAAGCTTTCATTCTGAAATGTTTGCTTTGCAATTGGTTAGGGAACAATCATGCTGAAGTCGGCTTTTTTGAGATGACCGTATGGTGCTGTGCACCTCTAACCAAATCTGTACATTGCTGGATAAGTTAGGTCAGACTTGTGTTGCACGTTGATCTAAGGGTCGTTTTTTCAACTTATTTTCAGTCCTTATAAGTTCAGATAATAGGGTCTAAAGTATACTAAGGTTCCATCTAATAAGGCCGAATAAGGTTCCATCTAATAAAGTCGAATAAGTTTAAATAACTTCATATAAGCAAAGATAAGTTGAAAACACAGCCTAAGTAGGAATTTAGGATGTTTATTAATCTTTATAGTATCGACGTTAATGTAATGGTGTACAAATTCTTATGATGACTTGTCGTTTTCTATATTTGTCATTTTATATCAGAAGCATCTTGTAGTAGTGTACAATCTCATTGATCAGTAAACCTGGTCCGCATCAAAATTTCTTCTACGGTGGGCGGCGGCTACAATGAGGCCCTGTTCTTCTCGGAGGAGGGCCTGTTTCCTCTCTTCCATAGCCGCAAAACAAGTTTTCTAGTATTCATATTGAGTGACATACCTATGAACAAGTGACATACTGATCCTTAAACGAAGATGATGTCTCTTTTATTTCTTACTCCCTAGGTTTTTTTATGTAACATTGAACTTCTCTTATTTGTTGAGGTACATTTTTTACTTGTAATATCGTTGTGGGGTGTTTGTTTCTCATAAACTAGATATCAGATATGGGTTTAGAGTGGTGAAAACCTCTATAAACGTTTGATTATTGATTTTACGACTTCTAACCACAAGTTATGGGTTTTACAAACCTTGATGGAAGGATGTCAGTGGGGCGGGGTCGTAGAGACCCACCCTCGCATCCGCTCTAGTTAGGTGAGATTATTTTGAGCAGATGTATTACAAAGGTGAGATTATTTTGAGAAGACGTATGTCAAAAGTGGGATTATTATGAAATTAAGTGAATGTGAGATTATTTTGAGAAGACCGCCCAAAGATGGGATTATTATTTTCCATTTTTTTATATAAAGAAGTGTTTTTCTTCTTCAAAAGACAAGTTGTGGCAAATGCATTCTATAGCTCGGTCTTTTTTGTTGCTTGCTTGTTTTCTTGTGTCATTCAATCAATAATACTTTCCTTCCTTTTCGAAAATGAAGTGATGATATTAGCACAAGCCATATGAAGATATCGTTTTTAGTAACTAGAAATAAAATGTAAGGACATAAAAAACATGCTTCTTAGAGTTACAAAAGGCAATACTTTAGTACAATATGAAGTTAATATGTGGTGTTCAATAATCTATTAATACATAATAGCCATTTATAAAGACAGAGAATATGAATATGCGTTATATTAGTCTATTTATATATAGTTGTCCGCAAAAAGTTAATGTAGTAGTTTCAAAGGTACGAAAAGCAAGACCTTTCGTTCTTTTGTTGAACTTATGGTTTAAGATGTTGCACATAATAACCATGTGTTTGTGGAACTAACCAACTAATATTTTGTTGTTGCATAATGATATTATTTTAGTATAGAAGGTTTGAATGTCGATTCAAATGCAGCCGCATGGACTGGGTTTTAATTCTGTAATAAAACTGGTTTGGATCAGAATTCAAGCACTTATTTAAGAGGCATTTATGATACATTAGTTTGAGTAACATTCTAAGATGCAAAACAATACAAGACTTTTTTTATAAGGGATTTCGTACAATATGTCAAAAGTTTCAAGAACAAAATACAAGACAAGGTTCTTGGGAAAAGTATTTATAGTTTGGCGAAGGGCCAAAGACTTCAAAAGAGCTCCTTCCAAGATTGATCTAACTATGAATTGAGAATTATGCTTCCTAAATATATCAGAAACCGTAGAATTAACGCTCTAGCTTCTAAAAAATATTGTGAGGAATGGAAACACATAATAGGTTGACCTCGCCATAACGGAAAACCATCGGTAAACCATCTTACCACCTCTTTACTTTAATTCCATGGTCTCACAAATCAAATCAGGGATTTCAACTGAACTAAGAAATTCAAGTTAATCAAAGCAAACATGTCGATTTCCTCCGCTAGAAAGTAACAAGATCAGAACTCCCATTATCTTTTGGATGTCAAACTAAAACTAAATGAATTGGCCTTAACACTTCCTATACAAACAAGGTCATTAACCTATCATCCAATAACCAACTATCATACTCGTAATTCTAGGGTTGATGCAATATCGTTAAACACAAACGTACTTGACGATTTGTGGATGTACATGCTCAGCAAAATCCCTTATTCTGAGACTAACCAAATGAATTGGCCTTAACACTTCCTATACAAACAAGGTCATTAACTTATCATCCAATAACCAACTATCGTACTCGTAATTCTAGGGTCGATGTAATATTGTTAGACACAAACGTACTTGACAATTTGTGGATGTTACATGCTCAGCAAAATCCCTTATTCTGAGACTAACCATTAAAAAAGTTGTCACTGTTTTTATCAGCCCCACATGATTCTTTACTACATTTTGTCAATTCTTGCATGCATTACTCTTCCCCCTACTCTCAAGTGTCTGGCCCAATAGGACTCGAGCGGGATTCGGACCACTTTTCCTTATCAAAAAAAATACATATAGAAAATCATAGTATATTTGTATTTGATAGATGTTTAGTTCACATCTATTAAATATGAACTAAGTTTTTCCCTTAATATAAAAAATTTATGGGACGCAACGAGTATAAATTATAAAGTTAAAAAAGGAGCTAGCCCGAAATTAATGGGAGTGGAGAGTGGAGTGAATGAAAGTGAAGTAACCAAAAAGAAAATGTGAGTCGAAGAGAAGTGATTGTACGAAACAGAGAGTTTTGAAGGGCAGGAGGAGAACGGAGGAGAAGGAAGAAGAAGATGTTGGCAAGTTCAAATGGAGGCGACTGCAATGGCCAAAGTCAGACTCAAACTCACAGAGATAGGATGAAGAAATCTCGTCGGAGATCACGCGACGCTTCTGCAACTGTTGATGGTGCTGCTGAAACTACTACTGACTCTCCTCCTTGTACTGACTTCGATGTTGCTTACTTTCAATCTTATTCTCACCTCGGCATTCATGAAGAGATGATTAAGGTCTCCTTTTTCTTCTTCTTTTTTTAATTCATTTCCAGAAATTTACTAATAATGAATTGCTTTGTAATTTTTTCATATTTTTGCACACAAACAAACTAGTCATTGCAGGTTTGATTTGATAACCTAGCGAACTCGCGTCGAAAAGCTGCTAAAGTGTTATGCTATGTAGCCTCACTTATCTTCTTCAATCAATGTATATTTCCTGCTTTAAGTGTAACCTAGCCTCACATTCTGAATTGCATCCAACTATGTTAACTATAAACCATTCTTATGTTTGCTATTTCAACTTTTTCTGGAGCTCTCCGTTATAAAGATATGATGGAATGATGGTTGGAGCTCGTTATTTCCTATGTGAGGTTGCGGGTTCAAATCTTTTTATATATGAGAATGATGTGGATAGAATGCTATTGAAGGAGGGATGATGACATGTGGCGGATTACGATTCTTGCTTACGCTTTTTAATATATATATAGATGTTAGTTTTCAACGATGACATTTGTAGTGGGTATTATTTTCTTTATTCTGGCGGCCAACTACAAACCCCTTCGCCTCCCCTATTCAAAACAAGCTTAGGAAAAAGAATTGTGAATTGTGATCATGGATATGTGAAAAAGCCCTCTCTGAAGTCACCAAGAGCAATTGGCATCCACTTCTACATCCCTCAAAACTGTTTGACCCTTAATGAGGCAGATAACACCTCTGCAATCTTTGATATTTCATCATAGAATTCATAATATTTTGTCTAGCAGCAGTGCAACATTTTCAACATGTAGTCTTTTTTATTTAATTGAGATTTCGTGGAATCCGAGTTTGCGCAACTTTATGTTACGTATTGCTTTATTACTTCTTTTCTTCCTCTCTTCTAGGGATGCATCAAGTTAGAAATATTTTCTTTGACCACTTATATTCTTATCAGATGGTAAATAGAAACTATAAACATTATACTATTAGATTCATCTTGAAAGATACATCCACAATATTTTCTCTCATAATTTTATCTGATATGTATTGAGTAGTTAGCGATCAAAGTTTAACATTGAATATTGCCATATGAATAGATGTGGAGGGAACACTGCAAAGCAAACAAACCCAAATAAGCCTCCTATTCAGTTACTTATTCTCAACTTCAGACTATAAAGCTTAGTATCCGGGGCCCTACCCACAGCTACAACTACTGGCACTTCAAAAGGCTTAGATTTTAAGGGATTTCCTATTTAAAGGGTCAAAAAGGGTAATATGGAAAGTTGAGTAAAAGCAAGGGTAGGACTGATCCTCTTTGTATTGGGGGGAATATTAGTAATGATGAATAAGGGAATATAATTAGTTAGTGGGGAAGAAATCACTGAATGGTGTTAGTAGTTAATTATGAAAATCAGTGCAAATACTAAAGGAAGATAGAGAATAGCATCTTGAAATTAAAATAGAGCTTTCTTCTTTGGGAGGGTTCCTTATTCCTCTTGAATGAATTGAGGGTTGTATACATGGTTCGAAAATACGGTTTCATTTCCGGAAAAGGAAACGGTCGCGGTTTCGGGGTAACGGGACGGATACGTCTGTCGCGGACCGCGTTGCGGTTGTCGTCTATTTTTTCTTGTTTTTTTTCTTCAATTACTCTTATATCTTAGTGGAGTTATATAGGATCCAGTAGTACGGTGGTGCCTCGTCTCTTACTTTAAAAAACGGCGAACCCTTGTTGTCACAGGTGGTATGGCCGAAACGGCCAAAATATTGTGCTTTTTAAATCCACCTTGTTGAACCGGTAGAATTCGGTTCACCAAGGTTGAAAACCGTTCCGATACGGCCGTATTTTTGCACCATGGTTGTATATGGTGAGATTTTTCTGATTTCATCAATACAATAGCTATCTGTGTTCCTTGTGATTAGTTTAACTATTTTTGGTTACTTAGCTCATAACAGGAACTTCCGACAAGTATTCTCATCTCTCTTGTATCTATGCCCAGGATCATGTGAGGACTGACACTTACAGGAACGCAATCTTCAAATACCAACATCTAATTGAAGGCAAAGTAAGGCTTGTGTAGTTCGCTCTCGTTTTGTATGTGCAGATTGATCTTTGAGAACTAACGCTAAAAGGAAAATATAATTTCAAGCTTGCACATAGGGATCACAGGTCGTGATACTTGTACGTAATATCAAAAAATGAATCTTCTTTAGAGGCATATTAGATTTTGACCCTTGCATATAATACCCTTAACATGTCTTGTTTATTTACTGCAACACAATGTATAGTGGACCATTAGCATTTTACCACCTCCCTTTGTGACGATATCTTTATGCTGCATTGCAGGTTGTTGTGGATGTTGGATGTGGAACCGGCATTCTATCAATATTTTGTGCACAAGCTGGAGCTAAAAGGGTAATTTTTTTTGGTTTCATACGCTTTAATATATTTTGGATTCATGCCCAAATTGTTTGATTTGATCGATGATTGATATGCTGCGGAAAGTAAATGGTAGCTTGAAGTACTATTTAGATGTTAAACATGGTGGTGTGTGGTAATCTTCTTTTTTGGTAGTGAAGTGATCCTTACTTTTGTTTTTCGGGAAAATCCCAATGGTATGCCCATACTTTTGCAAAATTCCACTGGTATACCCAAGTTTTTTGAAATCCCAAAAATATAACCGAACTTATAATAAACTTCCAACCGTGACATTTAGTAACAAAAACCGTTAAATACTACTTACTGGTTGTTTATCTTGGTTAATTGGCCTTAAACCCTTAATACAACCCCCCTTACTAACTCTCTCTCCCTCTCTCACGCACCCACCTACTACCACCATTGCACCTTAGCCATCACCTCCCATCCACCACTGCAAAGAAGACAAGAACTATCACCTGCCGCAACTTATATTAAAGAAAAAAAACTTCATGGATATGCTTGCCTGGTTTCCTTGACACATACATATGGGCAGGGGAGTTTGCAGCTGAATGAATTGCTGGTCTACAAAAAATGATGGCAATGCCCCCCTCCCTAGAGGATATTAGTTGATTTTTTTTTTTGGATGAGAGAATTTAACTTTCTTTTGAAGTAAACCCTCCATCCCCACCCCACAACCCCTATTTGTGCGTGGGGGAGTTTGCAGCTGATTGGATTGCTTCTAAGCTTGGTCTATTAATTGTAAGTTTGTAACCACACCCCCTAGAGGGTATTCCCAAAAAACACAAAAGGAAGCTCTACAGGGAGAGTATACATGGTTCAATGTTTTTCCCTGTTTCTACTTTACCTCATCTTTCCCAGGAATTAGTGGTTTTCCATCAAGAAGCTCTGCAAAGATACAACCAACTGACCGCATATCAACAGCAGGACCATACTTCGTGCTGCCAAGCAGCAGCTCAGGAGGTCTACAACAGGAAATCTGCATTAGCAATTGATCCAGGAAAAGAATAAAAGAAATCTAAAAAGGAGTTGTAAGCAAACAAACGAAACCGTGAGTTATAATTTCATTCAGTATATCAACTACATACCTATACCATAGAGTAATAACACGATTGATAAGATTACTATTCTTGCATGGTGGTTTGCGAGGGGAGTGAGAAAGGAAGGTAGTTTGGAGGAGAGAGATTGGAATGGTGCGGGTGGAAGGAGAGAGATTGCGATGGTTTTTGAATGGCGGTGGTGCTGGTTTGTTATGATGGCTGAGAAACGGTGTTTAGGGAAGATTGGTGGTTATGGTGGGTTATGGGTGCTAGAAGGGGAGATTGGTGTTGTTTGTAATTAATTTTTTCTTTTAAATTTTCTAACCAAGGGTGAACAAAAATATTCCGTTTTTTAACGGAAAATACCTTACTAATGTCACGGTTGGGAGTTTATCATGAGTTTCGGGTATATTTTTAGGATTTCACAAAACTTGGGTATACCGGTGGGATTTTGCAAAAGTATGGGTATACCACTGGAATTTCCCTTGTTTTTCTAATAGACATTAGAATTTTGTTTGTCACACTTGTCGAAGCCATCTTTTTTTTCAACGGTTTTAGATGACAAAGCCGACCTTGAATCATTTTGGGAACAAGACTCTATTGTTGTTTGTTGTTGTTGTAGACATTAGAATTTTGTGATGTAACTATGTACGTCGATGGTTGATTTGGCATTGCAAAGAAGCGGTACGATCTAAAGATTGTTTGTCCCCTTATGTTAGAGATGGTGACATGGTGTATGTCAAACTGAGGATTATTGAGACTATAAAGTCTATTATTGCGGCTGAGATTTCTTAATCCAGGGGATCATTGGATTTCCTGATCCAACTTGCAATAGGAAAGCACCCAAGGTGAACGAAATAAAAAGTGGTTCATTGCTTCTTTCGAGAACAAAAAAAGTGGTCTATTGCTCTCTCTTCTTGCTCATAATGATTGACCATACTTTTGAAGTTGCAACCGTTTCTCTCCAGTAATTTCTGCGCAGATTGTTCCCTTTATAGCTGCTGAAGCTCTGTTAGAAATTTTTCTTCAAACGCTGTATACTTTGTCAGTATTTTGTGCTCTTCAAGCAAATAACAACACTTCCTGACCAGGAAAGCATCATTACTATGGATACTGTCATTTAAATTTGAGGCTACCTCAGGGTCCATGTTATATGATGAGGGTAATTGCTACAAACTGAGGATAGCATTCTTTTTTTCTATCATGTGGCACTCTTAAGAAATATACATCCCGCAGATTTAAAGGTTAGGTAGGGTTGTGCTAATTGTCCCCTTGCTTATGTATATTCCATGAAGGGGCCTTGCTGGTTTTGCCTATCAAGAAGCTGATAGGTCTTGTTTCTCTTCCTAAGATTTTAAAACTCTGATAAACATTAACAGTCTTGATTTCTCCTTTTCCACACAAACTCCAAAGCTTGCAAAGAATATAGGGTGGAAGTAATATAATATTCTTTACCTTTATATCTTCTAATTGCCTTTTCTTGTGTCAGGTTTATGCAGTGGACGCCAGTGACATTGCTGTGCAGGTACCTTGTTTAGTTCATGCTTTATCCCTTGGTTCTTGGCTTCTGGCTTAGTTAATGTGCTGTCCAGATTCTGCTGTGTTGCGTCATGACTCATCTCTAGCCTTCAATATGGCTTAGTGGCATCATTTAATATAAACTTTTTGAATGAAGCTGAAAAAGTTTAGCATGTCAATATTAGAGCTTTGCATAAGAATGGACCAAGTTTCTCTCCAATCTGCCCCCTACTCAGTTATATTCTGGAAAAATTTGTCAGTTGTTTGACTTCTCCAAAGGTTATTATGAAACCTGTGTTGCTTGGTTTCCTCATGGTATATCGAATATTGGAGCATAATTTCTAAATGGTTGAAATTATGGTTCTTCTATGTTAATTAGTCTGTATATTTTTGGAGATGTAATATGCTATTTAATATTTATGATTCCATTGGATAACTAAATATTTCCCACTTCAATTCACTTTTTGAAAGGAAAGACAAAGCCATAAACTTTTGAGCTATTATTCTTCCTTTGTTAAGGTGTCATATGATTCTTCCCCAATATAAATCTGCATTTGGAAAAAAGGAATGAATAAAAGAGGCCGAAAAAAGTCAAGAGGAGGCCAAGGAAAAGGCAATGATTTCCGTGTGATTTTTGACTTTCTGCCTCTGACCTCTCCCTTCCAATAGAAAGAGGGAAAATAAAACTAGAAGCAAAGGAAAAGAATTATAGACAGAGAAGACAATACAGCATTTGGGCCTTATTCAGGAAAAGAATCCCTTTGTTGTTGTATAATACTTTGGTCGGTTAAATATCTAACTTGCAGATTTAGGGTTTGGCCACTCAAACCTAGATGTGCGAATATTCCTTGATCTTACTTTAGTAGAAATGCACATGTCTCAAAGCTGTAGATATCTAGCCCCCGTTTCATTTTGGGAAATACTTTTTGCATATGATTTCACTATCAAAGCAACTCGTGTTCAAGAAGAAAACACTTATATTGGGGATCTTCTAGTTTTGGGTGGGAAAGGCAAGTCATTCATTCTCCTTCTAGAAAGATTGTTTTTAACACCAAAGCATCGGCCATAAAGCTCCTTAATATTGGGCTGACACGCCAAATCCCAACGTATAAGATGGTCCTTTCTCTCACCATCACCCTAGAAGAAAAAACTTTTAATAATTTCTAGTTACTCCTTCGGGATAGCTATTGGCACTTTAAAAAAAGGTGAGAGTTTTTAGGGATAAGTCTAGATAAGTAGGATTGCTGCAAGGTTATGTTTACCACTAGAGGATAAATATTACGGTCATGGGATCCCAAAAGTTTCTTAGTCACACCCCATTAAAGCAGCGAACTTCCTAAGAGTATTATTTCTGATCAAATTTGGTCCCAACTTACTAAATGAACTTAAAGATCTTTCTTTGATCTATACAGGTTAGTAACCAAAAACAAAGTAGTATTGTCTTTATACGTAGATGGAACATCTGGACTGCAGCAGTTCGCGCCTTGAATCACCTGATTGCTCCCTCGAATATACCACTCTCTAGCATCCTATCAAGCACATCAATTCCTTTGTTGAAACCAAAGGTGATGAGTGTCCCATGACAAAGAAAACCTTACAAACACCATTTATCAATACTAGAAATAAGCACGAGACAAGTACCGCTTCATCCAAAGTCTCTACTCTTCACTACCCCCCAAACCCTCTTTCAGTAAGCAAGAAATCAAGAAAATCTCATTCTACCTTGATATAAGCGTTCTCCAAATCCAACTTAAACCACCCCCTATGCCTTCTTGTAAGGAGAACAGAGGAGAAGGCACTCTCGAGGAGGATGTGGGCTATGGTACTTGGAGTTTGAGTTTACTTCAAGTACTATGGCGGATCCTCGATGCATACTTTGACTTCTCAAATTTGGGCAAAAACATGGAAAATTTTCACAAAATAGACGAGTTAGACACTTAGACACGTACCCGCATCCGACATGGATACTGAAGTCCGAGTAACGTAGGATGTGGGTTATTCCTAGTGAAGAAAAGTGCTAGCGAGAGAGGGAATTTTACCCAACATTCTTTGAGATATTTTCTAGATAGTGTCTTGGGCTCTCAACCACAACTATATGCATGCCTTAATTGGTTGTGGATATTGTGTAGAGGCGTAGGTATCGATCAAATAGCTTAACTCAATTCGTTATGGTGTATTCATTCTCAATATTCTATTGCATTTGTAGGTTAGCTCCTTGGGATATGGAATAAGAGAGGGAAGTTCCAATGTAGAACAGTTTGCTTGATTATCCTTTGAGTTTTGTTATGGTAAAATCTGTATAATTTCTTAATTTGTAGACATAGTTAATAGGTGTTGTGGGAAAAAGTTGTATATCTTACTTTGCATCCATTTGGTGTCGTTGTATGATGTCATGCATGGCTCACTGTTCACACCCTCTCTTTTTTCCATCAATCTTCTTTTGAAGACTTCTTGCCTCTGTTATTTAACGAAATTTTCTTTAGCTGAAAGAAATCTGACCCCCCCCCCCTCATTCCATCATAGACGAGTCTCCCCGTTAATTCTGTAATATACAAACTACAAAGTACCTATCCTGAGAAAGAGTTGCAAAAGATTTGTTGGGGGGGGGGGAGATAGTGCATCTCTTACGATCTGACCCGGCCAACTCTCCCTTCTGTGCTACCTGAAAAAAGGGGAGCGAAATTATGTGCTTGCAGTTGTCTTTCCATCCCCCTAACCTTTAGCCGGATTCTCAAAGGTGATATAGGGACCTAATTTGTAGAAATTTTCCTCATAGATTTTTATACTAAGGAAATCCACAAAATTATAAGAGGTATTCCTGAGAAACGTTTTGCTCTGCCAACCAAGCCAACAACTGTCACAAGAAGGCTGTCATTCTGCACTCTTAGTTTGTTTAAGGTTCTTAATTCAGCAGGCATCAATAAGGATGTCTCAATGACCTTTACGGGTTGGAATAGTAGATCTGCTTGCTGATATCATGGATGATTAGTATATTCCTTGGATATAATCTCTTTAAGATAAAAAAAAAGCCTCGATGATGCCATTGCCAGACTTTGGTGTTGTGGTTATTGGAGATGAGAAATAGCTATGCTTTGTGTGTGCTGCGTTTCCCAGATTCCTACAAAGAAGAGCATGCTCTCAGCTGTGCAAGTTAAGAAAATTTCAATGAAGAGAGAGCCTACTTTTTTTGCTTCGATGGTCGAGACAAAGTTGGATTGCATCGTGAAGCTACTGTTAACACAATTTTTGAAGTCTAACAAATAAAATTTCAGTGCCTACAACTACCAAGAACAAGGTTTTGCATGAGAAGGATACTTGAATTCGATATGACGAAAACCTTTCATCTTGAAGAGCGGTGGACCATGAAATCGAGTTAGAACCTGGTGCAAGACCACCCTGTCAGGGCTCTTTTAGAATGGGTCATACAGAGTTACTCAGATTCACAGACAGTTGGGACAGTATGGATTAAGGCTTTATCTAGCCATTGGAGACACCTGTTCTGGCACCAGCTCTCTTCAAGAAGAAGGCTGATCATTCCTTGAGAATGTGTGTGGACTATCGAGCTAATAATGTGCCTATGATGTACAAGTATCCTATGTGGCGAGACCTAAGACATAGTATGTCACTAGATGTGCTGTTTGAGCTAATGCATCCCTAAATTACTTTCTGTTTTTCTAATTTAAATAAGTTATTGATGATTATCTCCATGTGTTTGGTGCTGCTTATTTTGACGACACTGCTCAAGTAGTGTAGATGAGCATCTAAAGGACCTGAGGATGGTGTCTGACAAATATAGGGTATGAGTTCTATGTCAAGAAAGAATAACTTAAATTTGCAATGGATAAGCTAACCATGTATTGGGAGGACGTCCAATCTATTTTCAGAATTGCATTTTTACTTGGGTGTAGCCAAATACTAGTGCGAAATCGTCAAGGGCCATTCTGAGCAAGTATTGCCTCGTTTACCGGTGACAGGCCACAAAGTTTGGTAAATGTTCTGAAAAGCGATAATTGGCGAGTCACTTTTCATAATTTGTGGCAATCTCATCTGAACCGGCTTCAGCAACCTAGCAAAACCCGTTCTCTTTCCTTTTTTTGCAGACACCATTGTGGGAAATATTTCTGGGTGGACGCTAAGCAGGGATTTTTTCTGGTGCTAGCATGAAAATTTTCTGGATGCAGCTGCTCAAAAAACATTAATACCAGGAGCTGCTACACTAACTTATTGTATCTTTCTATTCTCGGCTTTTCTTTGATTGTTGTGGCATAGCACTATCCTGCACTGAGAGAGTGTTACTATTGTTAGTCGGGATGTACATACGTATCCCAATATTTTCTTACTGTTAGAATTTTTCTCCCATATCCTCAAAAACAGTAAACTAACAATTTGTCTGAGACTCACTTCCTTTTCTCAGCAAATCTATGTATTTTTCCTATGTAAGAAGATCTGATTTTATATTTCTTTCTATCTAATGAATCTAGCTCATCTAAGAACTCATTGTCTCTTCTCTTTTAGTCTCTGTTTATTTGGCTCTAGATGAATTTAGTATTAGCGCTTGGTTTTCCCTGTTAGGCAATAGTTTTTTCATCAGACATTGTTTTGAAACAAAATTTTGCCTCTTATCATATTTCAAACATATGCTTACTGTTGTTGCATATTTAACAGGCAAACGAAGTTGTCAGTGCAAATAACCTATCTGATACCGTCAAAGTATTGCACGGACGAGTGGAGGTAGGATCCTGAAACAAGCGCACTCTTTTTAATAGTCAAGCAATTGAATTATTGATATTTTAGGGTGGGATTGCTTGTAATCTAGCAGAATTATAGTCCCAGATGTGCTGTTCCAGATCACCATAGTTTCCTTGTTAAATTAGTTTCTAGAAACTTTCTTATTGATTTTCCTTAGAAGGCACCCGAGACAATCCGTTCTATATTAAGTGCAACATAGGGGGGATTCACACTGTTTAAGGAGGCCATTGATGAGGAGAGAGATAAAAAGAGAGACCCGTGTGATAGCGAGAGAGATAGAGGGAACCCTTAAAACCAAAAATAGAAGTGTTGCAATTATTTTGCAACTTCCCACAAAGAAAAGTGTTACACTTATTTTAGAATGGAATATCTGTTTTGACATTTGATACTTAGTGACTTCATCCTGTTTAATCTTCCAATTGCTTTTCTCTGCTCATGCTTCATGCTTCATGCTTACTTAACCATGACATCCCACTGCCTTGCAAAAATTGGTAACTGTTCCCAACCTGTTTGCTGATTCTTGTCAATTTTGAATGCCACTGTTCAGTCTTTTCTGAATGTTCGGCAGAGTATATCACTATTTCGTCCAATTTTGAAGCCAAAGCCTAAAGTTGCTGATATTTTTTCCATTGCCTGACTCATGTAACATAGCTCAAATAACTTGTTTCTTAGTTGGCACTTAGCCCACATATCCTGATACAAGTGTTTCAATATTTTTGTTTGAAGATATTTATGGCTTAAACTGTTCTGCCAAGTGCCGACAGTGTACTTCTCTACTTATACATTTTATCTTATCGCAGGATGTGGAGATTGATGAAGAGGTTGATGTTATAATATCTGAATGGATGGGGTACATGCTTCTTTACGAGGTTAAGATTTAAACATGTGTGTCACAGTTATGATATTGCTGATTAGATGTGTATTTTCTGTATTGAGATGTTCATTTACATTTTTCAGGTATATTAGTTTTGTGTCATTGACTCGCCGTACATCTTTAATCTTATGTTTTTCTGTAGAGCATGCTGGGAAGTGTTATTACTGCTCGAGATCGCTGGCTGAAGCCTGGAGGTCTTATTCTTCCTTCGCATGCAACTGTATGCTCTTTTTTTTTCTCTATTTCTGAAATTTTAATTATCAATGTATGTAGTAAGTACGATACTGCTTGAATTTCTCATTTTTCATTACGAACATTGTACAGTTATATTACCTTCTATTTTTCAATATGATATTTTTGCAGCTATACATGGCACCTGTTACTCATCCGGATCGATATAGTCAAAGCATTGAGTTTTGGCGTAACGTATATGGGATTGATAGTAAGTACTCGGTAAAACCCTTTTCTCATGACTGAATATCTCAGAGTTATTGCATGTTCATGGAAAATGGAATTAGTGTCTTAGTGGCTCTAATATGTTTCTGGATTATGCCCATTAGTCATTGTTTTTCTTTTCTTTTGGATTTTTTTTCCTTTTAACTTTTTCTGAATCTCCTGTTTGTCCTGCATTGTAGAAGACCTCTGGTAAATTTGTACCCTGAAATTTTAGGTTGCTGCAAAAAAATGCGAAATGTAGTCCTCTTAAGTTGGATAATTCTCATAACTCTTGCTAAATAGTTCTCATAACTCTTGTTGCTTCTGATTTGTGGACATATGTCCCTAGATTGGTATGGGAAAGCAAAAGGCTCCCCAAGGAAGCGTTTGGGGATAAATTATTCGTCTTTTGGTGGTCATGTAGGAGTGGCACCATTGAGCTTATGTCTTCTGCTAAAGCTTATGGCAAAAAAATTATGTGGACACTATCAATGAAATCAGTCTACCTTAAGTCTTGTGAAGTCTTCAATTTTACTGAAATTGCAGCACAGATTAGGAGGTTATTACTATATACCTGTATTTGCTTTACTTCATTTTAGATTGCTGTTTTGATATTATAATTCATTACATATAATTTGGAATGTCAGGAGATTTTGTAGTGCAACTTCCTTTAAGATGTTTTAGAAAATCTAGTCTCCTATCAAGTCCCAACATTTCTAATTCTCTTATATCTAAAGGAAGTTATTTTTCTTGTAAATTTGTAAAAGCAGCAATTCAATGCAGAAGGCTCCTGTATCATTCTCCACATAAATTTGCAGAACAAATGAATTTGTTGTCTAAATTCTTTGTCTCTTCCACGGTTTTACCACCTTGAGATTCCTTCCACTGTGGCTGTCTATCTGTGTTATATTCTTGCTTGATTTCTGAACCTTTTTTTGGCTTCCTCTATTCCTGCATCTCTTGCTTTACGATGGGTGTCTATCTAATAATCTAATTCAGTCTCTTTAAATATGCACGGATATGTGTGCGCACAAACATGAAATAATGGCTGCATATACTAAGTCAAGTTGACATATAGGGAGCTGTGCTGCAAGTTATCCAAAAAAATGATTTCTCTCGTCAGAGCGTGGATCATCAGGCAGTCATTGAAGTATCACTTTAGGAGATTATTTTGTTAGATGATAGACTATCTTACTTTTCGCTTTGATTACCCCCTATTTCAGTTGGCCTTTCTTTTTAATAAATACTCTCTTTCTTGACCACCAGTGTCCGCTATGGTGCCACTGGCGAAACAATGTGCATTTGAAGAGCCTAGTGTGGAGACTATATCTGGTGAGAATGTCTTGACATGGCCCCATGTGGTGAGTCCTTTCTTTTCCCAGCTGTATTGTTTTATGTTTGGAGTTGTCAAATCTGGTTCTAGTGAAGAGTCTTTGCATGGATATAGATGAAGACCATTTCATACGTAAAGGCCTCTCTGAAATAGAATTTATAGTTGCCGTGCCAAGCGAAGTGTCATTAAAAAGCTTTTCCAAATCATAGCACGACATCCGTTGTAGACCACTACATGATAGTATCGGCTGTCATAATATGTTATAGGTCGTTATGGGTAGTACTACAAATGAATTCACTCATGAGACCTTAACACTCGCACTTTGTTCTTTAAAATTTATACTTGTTTAGAACCTCAAATTTTATCTCAAAATAAAAGCATCTGGGATAGTTTGTATTTATCTGCCCGTTTATCGAGAAGTTATGCTCCGAAATTCTTGAATTACGATAATAAAGTTTTTATTTCCCTTAAATTTGTTAAGCGTGATGAAACTGCAGCCATTACTGGCAATGGTAGCCATGTTTTCTTTGTCTGTGTTCTTTTATTTATATTCATCTGCAATGCTTTTTCAATGCTAATTTTTCCTCTTAGACATTTTCTAATATGGAAGGTAGTAGGAGAATATGAGTTTGGGTCTATGGTGGCTTGCCTGAGAAGTGAGAACTGTATTTAGATTGATAAGAGTTCCTCAACTAAATATTTGCTTCTCCTTTTCCCCTTATTTATTTTTCCCGTCATTCGTGTACTGCTTTCTTCTTTCTCCCTCCCCACCCCCCTCTCTTCCTGTAATGTATGTTCTTTTTTTCTTTAAATATATATATCTATACACACCCCGGAACTCTTGGTAAAAAAGAAAACTGGAATAATGTCCTGTATTCTGGTCAATTGTTAAGTGTTATAGGGAAGACCTATTGTCTATTGAAAAGGTGAATTTTGAGTTTTCTTTTTGCTCATGCCATTCATAGAGTATTTCAAGCTTCATTTTTGGTTCTTTTTTTTATCTTTAGAATTTCAAATATGTTTTCCAGTTTTTAGGAACTACTTTTATGTGGCACCCAATTTTTCGCTTAAGATAAGTAGTCAACTGCTGACAAGCAACTCACACACATACAATCTTCTTCATTTTGCAAACAAAAAATGGGAAACTTAAAATGATACCAAAGAAGCCCATAGAGTGTAAGTGTGTACCAAGCTGCTGGTTTCTTCTATATGAGAAGTATCTGTACTGTCAGATTGCGGAACAACACATATCCTGGAGTATCTTCAATTGTCTAATGCTGATCAGCTTTTCCTTTCCAGGTAAAGCATGTAGATTGCAATACTGTTACATTGGCAGAGCTAGAAACTGTTGCAACAAAGTTTAGGTTGCAGTCTATGATGCGAGGTAACAGATGTTGGATCTTTTTTCATTCCCACATTACCTAACTCTTTTACGTGGGAATATCATGTAAAAGATTGGAGAAGAGATTTTCTTTTGAATAAGATGTTAAAAAACTTGTCAAATATCAACTTAGTCTCAAGACTCTCTTGTCTTGTAGTAGTTTTATTTTTACAGTATCTTTGTCGAATACTATATGGTAGTTGCAAATTGCAATTAATGTACCCATTAGATATTTTTAGTTGGCAACATATGGACTAACTCTTGCTTTAATTAGCAGCCCCGATTCGAGCCCCCTTTGAAATTTATGAATTAACATAACTTGGACAGAAAATAAGATGAGAAATATGAAGATTAAGGAAGAAGGTGGTGGTTTTGTATTAATAAACTGGAAATTCAGCAAAATTAAAGATATACAAGCTTTCAAGAGGCTTGAATCTCTCCCATATGAACTCTTTAAAGCTCAACAAAAGATTTATCAATATTAAATAACCCATATCATTCTCTACACTCCTCTATTTATAGGGAAACTAACTTGTTAACTTATTCCTCAAGCCAGTACTTAATTGTCTTTCCCAAAATACCCCTTCCTCTTATTCTATTCATTACAGAATTCAGATGAAGGCTAGGAATATGGGATACTTAAACATCTAGATATTGCTTGGGATAACATACAACCTGTCCAATAATCTATGCTTGTAAAGGGAGAACTAGGCTAGGAGCCTTTTCTTTTGGACTGAAATTTTGGAGATTAAGTTCAATTCGGTCAAAACAAGTTTAGTTAGGTTTGGTTCAGTTCAGTTCAATTCAGGCTCATAAATCATATCATTATTATTGCAAATATTATTATTAAATATAACAAATCAGAATAAATTTAATATAGTTTAGTTCTATTCAGTCCAAAAGAAGAGGGCCTAGGTCGTTGTCCTTATTAAAATTCTTGGTCAACACTCAACTAACATGTCTTTGGACTTTAGAGGTTCTTGTATCTCTCACCAATAACCAACTACTAAAGAATTGATAGCAGGGCACGCTTTAAAGGAGATTTCTCTCCATGCTCCCCATTGCCGAATATTTTGGCGCCTGAAAGAGACCCTAGGCGCACCCACTTTTCCCCTCCCATCACTTAAAAAAAAAACTTTTTTTTAGTTAATCATCCACTTCATATTGGAGACTAAGGTGGGTTTTATTTAATAAATAGGTACAAAGAAAAGTTTAGGACAACCTTCTCTCAAGGAATAATTTTAGACTAAGACTTAGGTGGTTATATTCACACTCGGCGCTTCTATTTTCTTGGAAGTCTATGCTTTTAGTCTTAGTAAGCTACAAATTTTGTTTAGGTAATTAGAACACATCTTGTGTGTACACTTACTTTTTCAGAGCCTTCCACCCCCTCCCCATTAAAAAAAGGTTTTAAGAAAGAATTATACCCAACCGTTTACATTCAGGAGGTATCTCCTATTGCGTGTAATTTCAGAAGCTCCCAGTAGTTTGCTGTTTCCACATATTCCAATAAGATTAGGGCCTTGAAGGCAGGAACAGCTGCTTTACTATGTCATTGAATTATACTTGTTGGTTATAGTTTTAAAACATCATATAGAAGTGGTGAGTGAATCATTTTACCCAAAGTCTAAAAGTAAAAAAAAAAAAAAACGTCAGAGAGTTATAATATCAACATGCTTTAAGAGAGAGAAATTCTTTGTTGTCTGCAAATGATTAAGACTCATTCCTGCTGTTATTTCTCTATAAATACAGCTCCGCTTCATGGGTTTGCATTCTGGTTTGACGTCGAATTTGGGGGACCTGCTAATATACCCACCAGCAATGGTGTTTCCTCTCATGACAAAAACATCAACAATATTTGTGAAAATGGTGGACAGAGAAAGAGACGCACAAATCCTAGTGAAAGACTTGTGCTATCTACTGCCCCTGAGGATCCACCAACACATTGGCAGCAGGTATTTTCTTCCTCTGGATTTTTCCTTATTTCTGAATATATTTGGGGTAGTAGAGGGTGGATGGCTGGGAAGAGGGTGTCTAAATATGGTTTTAAGTGCGGTAGTCACCTGAGGAATAGATACTAGTTAGAACCCTGTTACGTTTATGCTATTGTCACTCACCTGATGAAGTTGGTGTCATGAATACTTTCATTTACAATGTTGTTGCATATCTTTGTTTGGCTAGTACTCCCTATGTCCTAGATTACTTGTTACACTTTCCTTTTTTATTTGTCTCAAATTACTTGTTACACTTCTTAATTTGGAAAGGTCCCACTATTACTTTACTACATCCTCCGCCCCAGAATAATTGTTACACTTACCTAGGCATAAAGTTTTATATGATAAGTGGTGGTTTGGTTATCAAATAGTATTTTATTTAAAAAGTATATGTGATAGGAGTTAGTGGGGTATTATTTAATAGTATGAGAGAGAAGGTGAGCCAAAGGGTTATATCCCTCTTACACATGCTTACACACTTTGGCCTCACCTCGTGCTAAGCAGATAGGTTCCAATAATGTGTAACTTTTGTCTTGTAACATCTAATGTGGCATACTGACAGCAAATATTCAGGACTCGACACACTCTTGGGACTTGAATTGGCATACTAAGATAGCTTGAAAATTTCCCTTTGGGTTTCTACTTGTTGGTTGAAATGTGAACATTAGAACGAAAGTACGTAAAATACACATTGGAGGCCTCTCATATTTAAGCTTCGTATATTCTATAAATAGAGGAGTTCATATCTTTGAGAAAAAGGGAGATAAGATGAGTGGCCTATCTAGTAATCACCTGTCATGTGCTATACATTGTCTAGCTATACTTGAAGGCCACTGAAGTTTGGTGTCCTGTATGTTAAGGCTGGCCTATCACTCAGCTAAAGTAAATGTAGTGTGAGCATGAGGTGTTGAGTCAGTTAGAACTAAAAAATTGAAGACAAAAAAAGAGGGCTGCAAAGTGATCTTGTGTTATTGGAAACTCATATTTACAGAGTTCGTAGTTACAAATATAGGTATATAGAGTTAAATCTCTTTATCTGTTTTAGATAAAGGATAGTTAAAGGAATCGAAAAATAGAATTTGGGATAACTAAAAATCCAGGGGGTTCAGAAATACAGGTTGTCGGCGCCAGGTTAGGGTGAATCATTGACTGTGTCGAAGCCTCGAAGGTAAAGATGATGGTGGTTCCAGGTTTGGTGGTTATGGTGGTACAGAAGATGAGGGGAAAAAGTAGGGGGTTACACCTAATTGAGAATAAGATTAGGGAGAATCATCTAATGATGTGTTTGGATATAGTCATTTCATTTTCAAATCCGGATTTGGTCCAAATGCCTTGTTTGAAAATCTTAAAGTTTTGTATTTGGAATTGGGCCAATTCCGGACCATCGTAAAACGTCATTAAAATGAGAATTCTGAATGATGTCCAATACCCTGTCATTTAGAATTCCAGCTTTAACAAACTAGTACTATGTGTTGACTACTCTCCCCATTTGCTACTCCAAAGTTCATCCCCAAACCTTAGTTTCTCTCTCCTCCATTTGAAGAAGACCGAAGCATCTATGTCTTCCATTTTTCTCCCTGAAGTTTATCGCCTTCATTTTCTCCATTAGCTTCTCCTTCCTCGTCATATTTCTATCTCTTTACTTTCCAACATAAATTTCTCATTAAATTAGGTTTGCGGTAAAATATTTTTGAGTTGGAACTCATGAGATCAAACTTACGTTTTTGAGAATTTTAGCTTTTAGCTTTTAGCTTTTTTATTTCTTCCATGAAAGATCAAAATTAGTATGCTACTTATCATTATTTCTTTTTGTGGAAGCTAGTAGTTTTTATTTGATAAACAATTTTATTAAATTGGTTGTTGAATTCTGGAATTGTATCGAATTCCCAAACAGATCATTTGAAATTGACTATTCTAAATTTGAGAATCTATATTTGATATCCATCATTTCAAATGAAATCTTAGTTCCTAGACACAGCCTAATGTTGTTTGGACTTGGAAGCATAAACCAAATGTTGCACCAGTTAGATTTGCTATTATTTTGTCCCGTAACTTAAATAATTTTTTTTACTTATTTTCTACGCGCTCCCTATTAGTAAATTTTCCTAAAAAACAAAAAAACAAAAATTTAGTTCACTTAGTAAAATAAATGACGAAAACGGTTTATTTCTTTATTTTACTAAGTGAAGTTTATTTTCTGAATTTTCTTTCGGATGAGGATTCACTACTAGGGACTAGGGTGTCATGTGAAAAATAAGTAAAAAAAATTGTTTTATTTAAGTTATGGGACAAAATAATAGTAAATGGGACACCATGTTGGACGGATGATCCGGACTTTGTACGGCCACACATCAACTACGATTTTGATTGAATTATTAAAGAACTTATTTTGCTGGCTAAGCAAGCTGTAAATTAGAAGTTCTGAATTTATCAATCTTGTTTGGCAGCGTATTATTTTACACGTTTGTTACATTTGGTTTAATAACGTATATCGGTTTTGGATAATCTAATATATTTCCTCTATTGACCTGTTTCTTTTATCACGTTTGCCAACTCGTGATTTCAATCACTTTTATCTTAGAAAATTGATGAGTAAAAACTATAAAAACATGATATTTTGAAAATATATAATGAGACGAATCTAACAAGACCCCACATGACTATATTTTCTCTTACGTATAAATCACAAAAGATAGTCAAAGTAGATTATGTGAATAGTTTCAAAAGTCAAAACGTGTCAACTAAATAAAAACGGAGGAAATATATAGCTTGAAGAGCGACCTTCTATCTTTTTGAAGTTAAACTAGTTTGTGGCCTCGGCGATGCCCCGGGCCAATTTCATGTCTAATTCAGTTAGAATAATATTCTTCATCTTTTTATATTTAATAAATAAAAAATTAGACACATTATGAATTACAATTTACTAATAGTTGAAAATAATTAATGTTATTTAGCATGAAAAAATATTATTAAAAAAAGATAAAAATTATCTCATTTAAAATATGGATTTTAAAAGTTACAACAATAACTCTTAATGTTCACTTTTATATCATCATTGATTTTGATAGAAGAAGCAACAATAGTATGTTAGTCTAGTGGTTGATGCTATTTCTTACATACTCAAGGTCGCGAGTTCAAATATTCACATAGACAATATTTTTAATATGACAAAGAAGTGGATATAATGTCATCGAAAAGGGATAGTGACACGTGGCGGATTGCAATGCTTGGCTACGCTTTTTAATATATATATATATATATAGAAGAGTTGTATGGCCATACATCAACCGTGATTTTGAGTGAATGATGAAAGAAAAGATTTTTGCTGACTGAACAAGCTCTGAATTAGGAGTCTTGAATTTGTCGATCCATTTGTTTTTTGTTAATTGAAACAGATTTATTAGGATATCTCAATAAGCAAAGGGTAGATCTTACACTCGAGAGTACGATGCGCATGTTACTCTCGAATGTATTTTAGGAGCATTTAAATGTACATCAGTTTAAATTTAGAAAACAACTGCCCCCACCAATATTTAAGATGTTCATTTATTTCATGATATTGTTCATTCACAAACTTAATATGTTCATCTACGGATATCAAATGTACATTACAAAACTAACTTAATTTTTCCCAAAAATCACTTATACTCACCATTTACATTCAAAATTTTTCAAATTCAAAATTTTGCCAAAAAGGCGGGAATGTACATCAAAAGCATTTAAATGTACATCAGTTCAAATACTGATGTACCTTTAAATGCTTTTGATGTACATTCCCGCCTTTTTGGCAACAATTTGAATTTTGAATGTACATGGTGATTATAAGTGATTTTTGAGCGGAAATGAACTGATGTACATTTAAATGCTTCCAATGTACATTCCCGCCTTTTGTCAAAATTTTGAATTTGAAAATTTTTGAATGAAAATGGTGAATACAAGTGATTTTTGAGCGGGAATGTACATTGGAAGCATTTAAATGTACATCAGTCCAAATTCAAAAATCACTTCAAATTCAAAAATTGATTTTTGAACTGATGTACATTTAAATGCTTCTAATGTATATTCCCGCCTTTTGTCAAAAAATTTGAATGAAAATGATGAGTACAATTGATTTTTGAAAAAAATTAAGTTAGTTTTGTAATGTACATTTGATATCCGTAAATGAACATATTAAGTTTGTGAATGAACAATAACATCAAATAAATGAACATCTTAAATACTGGTGGGGACAATTGTTTTTTGAATTTGAACTGATGTACATTTAAATGCTCCTAATTTACATTCGAGAGTACCATGCGCATTGTACACTCGAGTGTAGGATCTAATTTGCGCTCAATAAGAGGGATTAGAAATATGCCACTGGAAGTACCAACACATACCATAGTCTTCATTAAAAGCATCACTATGACACAATATCCCATCTTCTAGGAACGGCTAAATTGTGAGTTCTAACATTCGCGCCGCTAGACTATGCCAATTACTCCAAAAGCTAAACTCTAACTCTTACATCCATGCTCTGGAACTAGCAAGCTGGCTGGCTTGGCAAGGGAAACAGGAACTCCATTTTACTTCCTACTACTATAGATGATCCTAATATTACCAACCCATTTGGTCCTATTATTTTACATATCGCACTACATTTGGTCCAATCATGTACTGGCTTTGGATGATCGACTAATAATTTAATAGCTTGAAGGACGAGATGGTTGGTTTGATCCCAAAATTTAGACAATTACTAGGAATAATCTCTTCCTTGGCGGAAACTAATCTGACAAAGGGAGACATCCTGTATTGACCTAATTAATCTCAATTTCAAGCTGATCGGTATGGCTTGCTTATCATATAGAATAGCAAGCTGCTTGCACCATTCACTATCATCACTGGGGTTCTGCTATTGATTGAAGGGGCAGCTTCCTTTCTCTTGATAATGGATAAATTCATTTGGATGGTTGCAGGCATTGATATACTTTTATGAGCCAATAGAAGTTGAGCAAGATCAACTCATTGAAGGATCAGTGACCCTAACGCAAAGCAAGGAAAACCGCCGGTTCATGAATATTCATCTTGAATATGCGTGAGTATCTTCACAATTCCCTTTTAGCTGGATGGTTGTGCCAAATATTAGTGTGATTCAGTATTTTTTTTCTTGCAGATCTGGTGGCCGGACCTTAGTAAAAGAGTCTGTTATGCGCTGAGCTTTTGCTGAAGACTGGTAGTTCTCCAGGTGTTGGGGGGAGCACTGCGCTTGTCGCTGGCTCAACCATGGTGGCCAACAAATTTAACTCTGCACGTTATCATCAAAGGCAGATTTTATCAACTGGGCACCAGTTCTCTATCCTACCACAGCTCTGAGAAGTGAGAAATATAAATGCTTTGGGGTACGGATTGTGAATTGATGACATCAGAGTTTGTGATGTGTATTTGATGCCTTATTATATTTTAAGCTCGCTCATTAAGGGTTTAATTCATCTTATTTTATTTTAGTTCATGCCAAATTGCCAATGCTTGTGTAGAAACTAGAAATAGTTATTGTCACCCGGCAATTATATTCTTTCAAATCTGAGAGGTCTGTATTAGGTATGTACTAGAAACAGTATGTCACTAGGCTATATTGGTACATTGGCCAGCAATTTCCTTTTTTTTGTGAAGAATAAGTTATGCAATATTGCTGGTTCTTTTGCTTCTTGAAATTTCCACGGATATCTAAGCACAGAATAACCTCAAAGTTTCAATTTTATGATAATTTGACTTTACATCTTTCTTCTACATGTTTTCACCCTCGGTTTTCCCTCTTATGCTGCAAGAATTGAACCACAACACGCGCAATAGCCCTGTGGTGCATTTGGCATGGGCAAATGGAGGACAGCAAGGGAAAGTGAGGAGTTGCTTGGCGACGAGCCTAACATGAAAAAAAAACACAGGAGAGAGTAGAGAATGTAAAAAGGTGAGAGAAACAAAGCTGAGAGGCATTAGAAAAGTTGGAGAATATATATGGCCGCATCTGAAAAATCTCCGATAGTACAAGCTTTAGATACCTTCTCGAGCCCAGATAAGGAAGCTCAATAGAGTACATCTTCGGTCAAGAAGACTATTTAGAATCATATTTATGATGCGTAACATAATATTTAGAGAAAAGCAGATACGGCTGCAGACTATATTTTCAAGCAAGGACATCAAATTACTACAAAAAGTCAGTGTCTGATGTCCTCAAGCTCCTCCACAATATTGTTTTTGTTTATTAGATAACTTAGGGTTGACTCTTGAGAGAAGGGTCCTCTAAGATTTCAGTGTACTTCATTAAATAAATAAAAAAGGAGACTGTGATAAGCCATTACATATATTGGAGAACTTTTAGGGGGCGTTTGTTTTGGGGTTTTCAGGAAAGGGAAAGGGAATCAAACTATTTGATTCCCTTATATGATGTTTGTTAGGTCATTTTTAATCATTCCCTTTACCCTTCCTTACCCCCAAACTCCTCTACTCCCATTCCCCACCTACCCCCAAGGTTTCATTTACCCTTTCTTTCCTCTACTCCATGGTCAACAATGACCATCGTTGACTATCCTAACACCACCACTTAACACCACCACCTCACCATTCCACCACCTCAACACGGCGGAATTCTCACTGCCGACCAACACCACCAACCAAAATGTCGAAAACGCCCCCACCACCGACCTAACACCACCACCACAGGCCACCATCACACCATCATTGTCCCCTTCGACCGCCCAACACACCACCGACCTCACCTTACCCCACATCTCCATGGCACAGATACTTCCGATTTGCCCAACTCCACCTCCCCAGTCGACACCACAACCTCGACGACGCCTGCCACTGCACCACTAACAACACGACGCCTGCCACCACACCACTAACAACACGACGCCTGCCAACACACCACTAACAACTCGACGCCTACCACCACTCTACTCACCACATCTGTGCCACAACGACAAGGGTGGAGACAGAAGGAGGCCACAACGACAAGGAGAAGGACAGAAGAAGCGATTTTCCGGCGACCACGAGGAAAAGAGAGAGAAGACTGAGATCTGCGCCGGTGGACTGTTTTCGTTCGCCGGCCAAAGAGAGGGTGGAGGCACGCAGGCTACAGGGGAAGGGAAGGAGATAAGAGATAGGGGAGGGGTTGGGAAAAAATAATTTACCAAACAACCTTCTTTATCAAAGGGTTTTGGTTTCCTTTCCCTTGCTAACCCTTTCTTGATTCCTTTTCCCTTACCCCGTAGGAACCAAACGCCCCCTTAGGGTTAAATATTAAAGACATAGAAACTATAAAAGGCATCTTAGGTCAATGTGGAGACTTCCAAAGTTCCAACCACTCAAGGGTCATCATATGGTACCTTGATGCCTTGGGAAAATTCTTGATAAAAATCAATGTGTCCGGAAATATTGGGAAATAGGCTTTTTTAAAGATTAAACTATAAAAGATTTCAAAACTTTAACTTAGGAAGAAACCAAATGTGATTCGTAGTAAGGTCACGTAAAACCACTTAAAAGCAAACCCATAACCAAGAGCGAACATATGATCTCGCTTTAGGGTCCCAAACTCCCAACCAATCGAAAATAATTTCAAGGTATCTCGATATCTTTAAATTTTTTGAAGCGAATATTTTATAAAATTCTTCTAATTTTAACTAAGAGTTGATGCATAATTTTTGCATCCTCAATCATGAGCTCAATTTATTTTTTTAACGGTCTCCGAGATATATATTTGACCATCGTTATCTTTAGTTACAAAATAGTAAAATTCCAAAAACTTGACAATTTTGGAAAAACAAGCTAGGAAGGAAACTAACTTGTGAATAGTGATCTTAGCCACACATACACCACAAATAAGATATTATGAAATCATTATTTATGTTGTTTATAATTCTATAAAACACCTATATAACTCTCCATTAGTGTGAGTAGTTAATGCGGTGGATTAGCACAGAATTTTTCCTCTAAGCATGCAACTGCACATAATAAAAATGACTTTGAGCCACTTTTAGAATACCAAAGATGATATTGTATTAAATTAGGAGCAACTTTTAGGTGCTAATAATGACTCAATTATTGATATGATTACTCGTGTATGCCAAATGGATTCTCAACTTGCATTCTACTGTGTTTGATATTCAAGGAACCAACTCAGCCAAAAGCTGATGGTTGAAAGTTAAGACATAGTTTATACTCTATTACGCATCCTTACACAAATGCCCTTTGAACTCGAAGTGTGGATGCAACACAGACCTCCTCACACCCGGCGCTAAATATTCTACATATAAAGAAGGTAAGAATGGATGAGATTTGGACCTGTGACCTTCTGGTCACACTAGCTGTTGATATCATGTCAAAAAATCAACTCAACCAAAAGTTTAAATTGATAGTTGAAAGCTCAAAAATAGTTTTATACTATATCAATTCCCACTTGTTGTAATGGCTTGGATCTCTCTATCTTTTGTTCAAACTACTAAGTTTGGGGTGTCGTCTTTAATTACTTTCTGCATCTATATTATGTAAAATGTACTCTCTCCTCAAATATAATAAAATGAGTTTTTCGTTCCTGTTTATAGGCGTAGTTAACACAAAATTAGTGAATAAACCACGTTAAATATCAGAATTTGTTTCTTTTTCGTTTTGTTTAATATCAGAATTTGTTTCTTTTTCGTTTTGTTTCTTTGTTTATTGATTGATTCGCTTTAACATTAGAATCCATCACTTTGGTAGTTCTTGTCGTGTTTTCATGCTGAATAATTTGGATTATATGGTCATATTGCTTCCTATCTTAATCCAGGATCCAATTGTTTGCTTCAAATTGGTGGTTTTAGCCTTATACTTTTACACTATATGTAATACGCAGAAGTGGAAGATTTAATTAAGATAATGGGGACATGCACGAGCTGCATTATCAATTAGCTTTATGAGATCATGTATTTCCATTTAACCTACTCATTGTGCTAAAAGACACTCCTTTGATGCCATACTTTTATCTTTGTCATTTCTCTTTTTGTGCAATATAGGCATGAATTAATCTATCAATTAATTTAGTCGGTAAAGCCTTATTAAGATGGTATCATAGATACAGGAGTATAGAACTATAGGTTCAAATCTCATCTACATTATTACGTTTTCTCTCTTTTCAAAGCATAAACAAGTCCGTCTAACACAATATGCGTAAGCTGTGTTACCAACTAATACAGGGACTTTGTGCATAGATTTATTCGTCACATTCTCATAATGGACCATATTTATGGTGTTTCATTTTATACAAAGATTTGTAATTTGATTATCTTATGCAGCAGTCTTACGAAATACTCCTATGTTTCTGTTTTTTAAGACTTCTGCACAATATTATTATTGTTAAAGACTTCAGACCCATTTTCTAAAGTTAGCAAAAGTCGCCTAATTTGTTTAAGACGGCCATGACATGAACTAGCGGTAGGAGTAATGTTACTGCCTCCATCTTTAAGAAGCTCTTCCATTTTAATTTTCATGGAGGAAAGATAGGGGAAAAGGGGAACATAAATTTTATCATACACTTAATGGTACAGGGTGCATAGATGCATGGTTATTGATCTATCGGTCTACACAACGCAAAATCCTTTATAGGAAGAGAGACTTGCCACATGCAGGTTCGGTGGGGGTTCATTCTAAAATCGATTGTAATAGGTCGGTAAAGTACCAACTAGACTTACTTGTTAGCTTAGTCATCTTTCCCATCTTTTTTAAAATAGGATGAACTGACGAGTGAGTTTTTTCAATATAACAATGCTGCACACAACAAAACTACGTACTTACGTTGTTACGTACTCATTTGCTTACCTTACTGGTACGAGATGTGCACCAAGTCATACTACGAAACTGTTAGGAATTTCACCTTATAATTGTGATTTGTACCAGTCAACTACTCATCTTATACATCACAACTTTGATTCCTACAACTGTGGTTCTTTGGGTGAGAACTGTCCTCTATCTTCATACTCTATTCTCAACGTCTAGCCTACAAATTTAGATTGGATTTATAAGTTAGACCGAATTCATCCAAAAAAAAGGTTTCGAAACTAAAAATTGTCAAAAAAAAAAGTACTAAGATGTGGTAATTAAGAGGCCATGACCTAATAATTCTGATATGTTTTGGTTGGCTATTTCTTGCAAGAATTTTTTATTTCAAAAAAAAATTGAAGTGAAATAAGAGTGATTGATTGATTATAAGTTAGATCAGCAAAAAGGAGCAACTTATAGAGTTTAATAATAGTATAATTCAAGCCATATCAGCTTCTACAAACTATAGTAACTAACCCCCTACACTGATTGAGAGGCAAAAAGAGGTGATCTAAATAAATAATCACATTGATCCATTACTTTATTTGTGGTAGCCAATTTGTCAACAAAAGAATTCCAACTTTTCATTTTAGATAACAACCCATTTATTTATCAGTGAGAGGTATAAAAGTTGGAATATATACTAGTGATCAATATTTATTTGTGACATTTTTGTAGTGGTGATAGGCGTCGTTATCAACTCTGACAAGCAATTGAGCACGTAAGAGTTCAATCTAGATCATGCAATATTGCAATGCATGGTATGCATCTACTAAAGTAGTTATATATCAGTAATCATATTTTACCTTTCAATCATCGATCATCTTGTCTCTTTGAGACTCAAGTTGGTTACCATTTTTTCTAATAAGTTTGTCCTCCTATCTTTGTGACTCTTTATACATCCAAAATAAAGGAAATCATGTTGTTTTCTTAGAATAAAAAAGGGGTCATTAGTAGAATGTGTGGAGTAATATTTTTTGATAACTCATTTTATATAGGACCAATTTCAAACAAATTAATTCATGCGTGTAAACCGTTAGGAACTTTAAGGGATTAAACATACAAAGTAGAGTAAAGCAAACATACAAACAAAAGGATTTTGTCAGGGTAATTTGGTTACCCACTTCAAATCAAGAGGTTAATAATCTCATACTTAGCAAAATCTTGCAAAGATAGTAGTAAATGACTTATCTTGATGTAATGAAACATAGATTTGAAGCTGGCACTACGTGAGAATAACCATTGTCCTAAAAGATGATTCCACGCAATTCAAGTATAGTGGGGAAAAATCGCGGTGGCCCTCTATAATTAGCACCACTACACAATAGTTGCGTGCAATCACATCTAAAAAATGGAGATTAGAAGAAGCCCAAGAGAACACAAATGGAAAGAAGTATATGAGGTGTTTTGATTTTCATTCTATGTGTGACAAAAAGATAAGAAGGCAGGTCTTGTAATCAAGTCTGAACGGATAGGCAATCTCGCTAATAAGTGCAAGATGTGTAATCAGCAATTAACTTAAGCTCGTGTCATGGTTGCGATGAGTCTAAGTTGACCAAATAGTAATGGTTGAATGATTCTTACTTGTAAATAAAACCAAGGGTTTTAGATCTTTTCATCAACTGGGACAATGGAACTATTAATTCTCTTTTTTGCTTTTGGTTTCTTTAACTTTATACAAGAGAACTTCTTTCAATCTTTTCAATGTGGGATAGGGCCATAGGGGCTTTGCTTGAATTTTTTTTGAACTTCCAGCATTTTATGCTACTCTTTTGATTTCTCTCTTAAATGAAATTTTTTCCCAACATTTCAGATTTGTTTCATGTGATTTTAAATTTTTGGGTGGTTTTGAGTGGTTTCTAGTGATTGATTTGAGGTGAACTGGCTTTTGGTGGTTGTGGGGGGTGGGGGTGGGGGTGGCGAGGAGGGTGATAGTGGTGTTAGTGGTGATAGGATAGGGGGTGGGTGGTCGCTGATAATTACTATTATATGATTCAATAAAAAATTTGAATATTTGTTACTTTAATTAGTGTATGGTGTCTGTTGCTAGTAGAGCCTTACAAGTACGGGTCGAATCCACAGAAAAACAGGTTTTCAGAGTCAATATTCAATTAAACAACTACTTCAAACAAAATCAGGGAGAAAACAGCTGAACTAGTGCTAAACTACATGGTGAGCATTGTGTAGCACAAGACTCAACTTTTAATGGACAATGTTTTTTTTTGTAATTTTCAAATTCAGTAAATTATATATGTTTATTTGTAATATCTATTTGAATTAAAAATTGTATATTTGTAAACAACAATTAATTTAATTAAATATTAAAAATTAATTATCTTAAACAACATTAAATTCAATTAAATATTACATATATATTTTACTGAATTTAAAAATTATTTTAAAAAAAATTGTTCATTAAAAGGCGAGCTTTGTGTTATACAAGGCTGACCTTATGATGAGCCTTGTGCTGCACAAGGCTCACCTTTATGGACGTTTTTTTCCCTGATCATATGTTGTGAGTATAACTTACTGCCATCAGAATTTTGGGGACGGGTTCCTCCACGTACGACGGTCGTCAATTTTGTAGCACCTGTAGATATGGTCTTCTTCGTGGCGGCGGTGTGGTGGTGGTGGTGGCGGTTGAGGTGGTGGTGGTGGTGGTGGTGGTCAAGAATGAGTGTGGTGGTAAGAGAAGTAGTGTGAGATAAATTAGTAGTTAGCGATAAATACATGGCGCCATCTAACACAAACCTTAAGATAAGCAATTATTATTAGACTACAAAAAACTAAAAAGTCAAATAGTACAAGGAAAAAAAACGAAGCGGGTAAATTCCAAAATAAAGGGCAAAGCGAGTTTGAGAGTGGGGGTGGTGGTAATGGTATTGTGTAGTAGTAAGTTGTAACCCACTCAAAATCAAATAAAGATGGGAAAATGAGAAGAAGCAATACACCAATATTTTTCGTTTTCATTCCCAGCCCAGGGTCAGGGTGAGTAAACTAATTCATCATCAAGTGCCAATTTCTTAATTCTACTGACTATGTCGTTTTGTGCGTACACCTATGTCGTCTTGTTCTATTTTGAGTTGTTGCTTTCACCTAATGCCATACCCACTTTCCCATTTACTTTGCCCTTTCCTTCATTTTCATAACAAATTTAATCATATTTTGTTCTATTTGCTTTTGCTATTTTAGAGTATACTTCTATTAAGCACTCAAAATATAATAGTAATAGGTTTGTTTATAACTACTTAGCTTGTTAAAAGGAATCGATTACTTTGATTTTAAGAATTTATTGTTCCTGAAAAATTTATTGCGCTTATTTCATGAACCAAACATAATCCCAAAAGATTTATTATAAGTTCAAACTGAAAAATCTGAAAAGTAAATGTTGATCCCACCTAATAAAATGATAACCATCGAGTACGATATTGACTCAAATAATATTAAGCCAAGTGAAAAATGGTGCTAATTTATTGATAATGGATTCAACCTCAAAATCATATGTCTGCATTACATTTTACCCAAAGCCAACTTAAAAATATAGGAAACTCAAAAAGTGTGTAAACTATAAAAACGAGTCAAAGTGGATTGTCCTACACTAGCACTTCCGCGTAATAACTCTACTAAAGGCGATCCTATTACAGGAATAGCGTCCGGTACACCTGTTACAATTTTTACGGCCCAATAACCAATTTGGTCCCAAGGTAAGGAATAACCAGTTACACCAAAAGACGCGGTCAATACAGCCAAAACCACACCTGTAACCCAAGTCAATTCGCGATTGTTTTTGTCTCGTTCATCCCAAATTTTTTATCAATATTTTCGCTGTATCTTTTTTGATTATTTTGGTCTTTACTCTTATGAACCAATGAAATACCTATGGTGTGATACAGAAGAAATTGGCCCTCGCCTTTTATAGACAGACGAATCGGTTCAATAATTAATATCCCCTTTTTTGCCAAGTTTTCAGGTCGGTCTGATTTGAATTACCAGTTTGATTGTCCTAAGGCCTTATTCTTTTGGACTGGATTGATTGTAACTAATTTTACTTCATTTCAAATCTATTAATTTCAGTTCATTTCAATTCAAATCTATTAATTTCAGTTCATTTCAGTTCAAATCTATTAATTTCAGTTCAGTTCAGCTCCATTCATCTCAGGAACTTCAGTCCATTTTAGTTCAAAAGAATAGAGTCTAAGAGTATTGACAATTAATAGATTTCAAGTTTTCTACACAAACCAATCATCATATTCAGTTTCGAATAAATCCAATAAATTTTAAAAAAATAATCTTACAACTCGAGCTGCAATCAACCCAATAAAATCTAAAAGTGAGTCGTATCGACTAACTTATGTATGAAATTAATTGACATTGGATCATATAAGGATTTAAAACAAAACCGACTAACTGATCACGATGATCATGTGAATATTAGTTGAACCAAATCAACCTAAACGAAAATGGAATCTATTTTCCACCTCTAAGTAGCAATAACAAGAAAGGATTTTAGTTTTTATTACAACTAGTGATAAACATAGTAAATATGTAATTATGATCCTGTGAGGATAATGGTGAAGACAATAGCCTTCCACACTTCCTACTCGTATTCGATTCCTCATCTACCCCACCCCCTTTGTTTGCCTTCTGCAGGTTTCCTCTGGAGGAGGTCTGTGTGGTTTCTTGAATCTAAAAAATGTTAATTCAGATCTACTCCCCTGTTCCCATTTAATAGTTACACTTTCACTGATAGGAGAATCAACGAATGTGTTGAAAAACATGAAGTGGTTGTATCGTGAATAGAAAAAGTAAGAGAGAGAAAATTGAAAAAAGTAAAAAAGGTGGGTTATAAAATGAATTGTGGGCCTAAAGTTGTGAAAGAAGGAGAAAATGAATATGATCTGAATGTTACCTAAAGTAGACTAAGTGTTTGATCTTTTCAATTTATTTGCAGTTCTAATCAGAACAAATAAATTTAGATAAGGTTTAATAAGGTCGAACAAGGCAAATAAGATTTCATCTAATAATATCTAAAAGTTCACAACAAATTCAGATAAGCAAAAAACAAGTTGATAAAAACAAAGTCTAAGTGAGAGTGTAACTATTAAAAAGAAACTTTCTAAAAAGAAAATGTAACCATTAAATAGAAAGAGAGGGAGTAGTATGAACTATGAAGTTAAAAAATGTTTCTACCAATAGAAAGCATTGCAAGCAACGTAAGTAGTAAAATTAGTGTGTTCAACAATAATAACAGAGGTCTACTCACGAATTGCGCTAACCCATTTGACCCTTCCAGCATCTAACTTCTAAAGTCATGTTGTTTGTACTTTTTCTTAAAGAGTATAGCCTATGCCTAATTGGCAAAATAGCTAACCAAGATAGATTTTATGAAATGAAAATTGTCATTCAAAGTTCTTTCAAGGAAAATTTCATATAAAGTTGTGTTACTTTCTTTTCTCACATTTCATTTGTTTAAATGGCACGGAGAAGCACTCTTTTAGATATCAACTTTCTCGATTTCTTACGATATATGTGGAGCAGGTATTTATAAATGAGTAGGGGAAATAAGGGAATTCCCACTTGCAAACATCCTCGCTTAGCAAGATTTTAACTTTAAACTTATAGCATATGAGATAGTAGTACTTAATGTTCTTCATAGTATCTATTGGATATTACAGTATTTGTTTCTGTGTTCATAAAAGATAAGTTGCTTTAACCAATTGTCCATCCTTTATCATTCATATAGTCCATATCTACAGGCTAATATTACTTCCATTAAGTAAACTTTAGACACAAGTTTGTACTCTTACTCCTCCTACGATCCATAGATGCCCAATAGATATACTTCCTCCAATCCATAATTAATATAACACTTGCACTTTTACAATTTTCTATACAATTTTTTAGCATGGTATATCTAGGGCTATTTTTTGCCCATTACTTATTTGGATGTCTAATTTTTGCTCATTTACAATTTCAATGAGCAAAATAATTAGTCTTATTGTGTGTATCATACTCATGATACACCCCGGCAGGGGCGGAGCCAGGGAGCTGGTGGGGTTATGGCTCCCCTTAGGTGAAATTAATCTTGCATATGTATACATATTCTTCAAATTGATTGTATCTGAAGTGGTAAATTGCAAGTGGTTGAGCAATATGTTGGGGGTCAAGGGTTCAACTCCTTGGGCACTCATATTTTGCAACTTTTTATATCTCTAACTTTTGTTATATTAGACTTTACAGCTAAATAAGTGTAAACAACATACGGATATCAGCCCCTCAATATAAGAATCTTGGCTCCTCCACTGCACCCCGGGTGTATGATGAATACTCTCAGTACTTTTAATGTCAAACATCAAAAACTTTGACTATCAATTCTCATCACTTCATAAGAAAAATAGTTATATGGAATGTTGTTAGATTCATACATCATCATTGATATTGATAGAAGAGATACTAATAGCATATTTATTGGATATATTATAAAACAATGATAGTCAAAATAGTGCACTAGAAGAACACACAATGGCAATTGTTACAATGATTTTGGAATTGAAAAGTGTATGTTGTATTCTCACCGTTCTTTAACTTTATCTTAGTTGGTTCATGAATGATAAAATTATCATCTTACCTTAAAATGAAAACTTTACACCAAATAAATTACTCAACCATGTGATAGGACTGTACCACTAAAATTTAAGAAGTTATTGATTGTTCTAACGTATATTGGCATTATAGAATTTTGCAAAGTTCGAGAATAGGTAGCATGGCTTCTCTCTCTCCCCGGCTTGACAGTTCCCCTTGTTGGAGAATGGTTTTCCTTCTGAGACTCATCGGAAGCGGATGTGCTTGAGTAAGGAATTACCATTGCAAAGTTGTAGATTGGACTTTTCTACTCTTCTCCTTCCAGCTTTCCTCCTGACTTAGGCATCGGAGGGGTATTTCTCGGACAAACTCTGAGACTAGTGTTTGCTTTAGGTTGCCACCGTGAAGGAGCTCGAACGCCTCTTTTACACCAGCATTCCACCACCACATACATCTTGATTGTTTTATATAGAAACGTAAATTAAAATATTGATAGTCATAATAGTGCACTAGGGACCACGCAGAGGCAAGTGTTATAGTAGTTTTGAAATTGAGAAAGTATATGTTGTATTCTCTCTGTTCTTTAATTTTACTTTTGCATAATATCTAAGTTAGTTTATGAATGATAAAATTATCATCTTACCTCAAAATGAAAACTTTACACCGAATAAATTACTCAACCATTTGATACGAACTCATCCATAAAATTTACGAAGTTGTTGATTGTTCTAACGTATATATTTGCATTATAGAATTTTGTCTCATATGTTTCTTTTCTTAAATAATTTGTTTATTTTTTACATTTACACTAACAACTTAAAATAGAATACATCTTCCTATTATCATTTTTGTCATCTTCCTATTTTTTTTTTGTCAACAGGCTTATATAAATAAACCTATCTACATAAATTATGCGTGTGCTATGTACACAATGTAAGATCATACTTTAAGAATTGATCAAGCTCAAGGCAGATTGCAAAGTGTAACAGCAATAGCATGTAGGACTCGTAGGAGTACTCTTTTGGTGAAAAGTTGAAGATTAATTTAAAGAAAGAAAAGAGAAATAACTAGTGTGAACATCTTTAGTGGAATTGGGTTTTTCTATGTTTATTGCCACTACTCGCTAGAGTAATAGTTATTACCTTTGAGTGCACCTTATTAATAAGTGATGTATGATAATTTATGATGTACACGGTACACCTTAAAGTTATAGAATTATGTACTTTGATAAAAATATGTCATTTCTTCTTTTAAATTTAGAAAATTCATTTGTTGCCCTTTATAAACCAAATAAAAAAAATAGTTCCTTACAAGTGAATTCTTTCCCACCCAAAAAAAATCTCAAAACTAGCTTCAATACTTTGTATTTTGATGTGATGTGATGTGAATAAAAAATTATAAATTTAATCTAGTACTCCCTATTACATGATCTTCATACTCAATCATCCAAACCAACCACACTTCCCTTTGCCTCTAAAGGACAAAAGGTGATCTCATTTCTTACTCAACAATCAACATTCTTCTCTCGTGTTTACAGCCTACTTAATAAAGAGTTTGGTTATTTAACTAACATATTTTCCACCAAATAAAATAACTTTAAATTTTCAATTTAAAATAAACTTTACGACCTTCTCTTTCTTACAGTAGAAAACATTTTCTATAAATAACCTTTTTCTTTCAGAAACTAAGCCCCTCGGGATTTTTTTTCATAAAATAGGAAAAATATCATAACACTTTTCCTAATCACACTCCATCATTAACAAAAAAAAAGGAAAAAAAAAAAGAGAAAGAGAGCCATGAAAGTCAATAATGATTTTTCTTCTCCTTACTTTTCACTATTCCATTTTCTCCAATACCAATAAATTCTCCTTCTCCCCCTCAATCTCTCACCTCACCCCCCCACAAAAAAAAAAACTCAAAATCTTTCACTTGCTAATTAATACAAATACTCCCCCCCTCAAACATTAAGCTAAAAATGACACTCCAACTTGTGGCCACACTAACACTAGTGGTGTTTCTCCACCTCTCACGTGCCAACGCCACCCATAAAACCAATCACGTGACCTCCTACCCAAATTTCCAACACTTGAATATTCCTAAAGAGATTGCCTCCATTAAACTCCACATTAAACCTTCTCATAACAATCCTACCAAATTTAATGAACAAAAAACCATTACATTATCCCATAATAATAACAATAATGGTACTAATAAGTCTTTAACCTTAAATTACGTTAAGCTTAATCTCATTCATAGAGATAAACTATCAAGATCTCACAAGTACAACCATGATCACAGCCACCGGTTTTCGTGGCGGATGCAACGTGACATTAAGCGTGTGGCCGCCATCGTTCATCGCCTCGACTTAAATACTAGTAGTAGTAGTCGTAGTAGTAGTAGTGTGGATGATTATAAGGTGGTGGAGTCATTCGGGTCGAATGTGGTATCGGGTATGGATCAAGGTAGTGGAGAATATTTTATTAGGATAGGAGTAGGGAGTCCACCAAGGAAACAATACATGGTTATTGACTCAGGAAGTGATATAGTTTGGGTACAATGTCAGCCTTGTAAACAATGTTATAAACAAACTGATCCCGTTTTTAACCCGGAGCAATCAGCATCCTACTCGGCAGTTTCATGCTCGTCTTGGGTCTGCGGTCGTCTCGAGAACTCGGGTTGCAGCCACTCGGATCGGTGTCGTTACGAGGTTCTTTACAGTGATGGTTCCTACACTAAGGGTAACCTTGCCTTTGAAACACTTACTATTGGTGGGACTATTATAAGGAATGTTGCTATGGGTTGTGGACATAGTAACCAAGGCATGTTTGTTGGTGCTTCAGGTTTGTTGGGTTTGGGTGGTGGGTCCATGTCTTTTGTTGGACAGCTTGGCGGTCAAACAGGTGGAGCCTTTAGTTATTGTCTAGTGAGCCGGGGATCAGGATCCTCCGGCTCACTAGTATTTGGGAGAGAAGCTATGCCTGTGGGGGCTGCTTGGATTAATTTGGTACGCAGCCCCCGAGCCCCAAGCTTCTATTACATAGGGCTTATGGGGCTTGGGGTAGGCGGAGTAAGAGTACCGCTCCCTGAAGGTATATTTGGGTTGACCGAATCAGGGGGCGGTGGAGTAGTCATGGACACAGGTACAGCTGTGACCAGACTACCAAACTCAGCCTACCAGGCATTTAGGGACTCTTTCCTGACCCAAACAGCCAACCTACCCCGAGCCCCAGGGGTGTCGATATTCGACACATGTTATAACCTGGGAGGGTTTAGGTCAGTTCGAGTCCCTACCGTTTCATTCTACTTTATTGATGGGCCAATTCTGACCCTTCCAGCACGGAACTTCTTGATCCCGGTTGACGAAGCAGGTACATTTTGCTTCGCCTTCGCTCCCTCACCCTCCGGACTCTCCATCATAGGGAATATTCAACAAGAAGGGATTCAAATTTCAATTGATGGTGCCAATGGTTTTCTAGGATTTGGCCCCAACATCTGCTGATTCTTTACCCAACTTTAAACAACAATCACTAGATCTTTTTATAAACTACCATTTTTTTTCTAGTCATACTACTATTAACAGTAATATTCTGTAAAAATGAAAGTGGCTTTCTTTTTGAAATTTTGGCCTATATTTACACCCCTTTTCTGGTCACCTTTAGTATGATTGTATTGTGAAAATGTAGTAATTGATAAATAAAACCATATGGAATCTGATGACTGATAGTTGTGTAATCTGATAGTATTTTGGTAGCTCTCCTATTCTATGAAAATCACAATGTTGGAACTATTTACCTATGACATCCCCTTTTAACTATCAGATTCACACGCAATGAAAATTTAATCATCGTGGAATCTTGTTTGATTCCTCAATATATACTTTCAATATATCAATAGTTTTACTTACTTATAGCAACAGTAAATTTTGTAAATAAAGGCCTAAAAGAGAAAAGGGGTGATAATCAAATTGACATTTATTGTCTTCCCTTTTTATTAAGCTCTAGCAACTGGTAGGGACAGATTAATGGAGTAGAGAGTTGCATATTAGAAAGAACATGCACATAAAATGTGGGGGCCACCAATAATTCTGGATGGTAACAAAGAGTAAGAGATGAGTTTTAAAGAGAGAAGAGTAAAAGATTAAAGATTGAGGTGGGAAAAGTTTTAAGTACTACATGGGTCTAGTAGACAGTCAAAGAAAGGAAGATGCAAGGCAATAATTAAACCAGGTCCTTTTAACTTTTAAGCCAACTGTGAGAATCCAAAGGTTTCTCATAAAATTGAAGAATGAAGCATCAAACTCTTTAAGTATACACAACATGTAGCCGAATCACAAGCACGAAATTGAGAGGAAAAGGAAATAGATGTAGTTGTTATTGTTGCATTACAGAGAGAATGGGATAGCTCGGTTGATCAGAATATCTGCCTTGGTTTCTAGAGGTGTTGTGAAATACTTTCGTTTGGCCTTTGTAGCTTTTTATGCACCAAAAACACATATGTACTATGGTAGTATGGTCTATAGGCAAGGAGAACAGGCTACCATAAATTCTCCAAGCGCATCAATGACAATAAAATAATGTATATTCTTCATGAAATGGGATTCACACTATTAGATATTCCCATTGTTGAAGGATTTAAGAGAATTTTAGGAATCCTAATTCTCTTTTCAATAAGGCTTTGTTTGTTTTGACGAAAAACATTTTTCATGGAAAATTAAAATTACTTTCAATGAAAAACATGATTGTAAAACACATTTTCCTTTGTTTGTTTGATGATAGAAAACCTAGGGGGAGGAAGGAAAATGGAAGTATAAAGGAGTGGAAGGATGGAAGGAATGAACAAGGAGAAATAAAGAGTATGGTGTAAATTGTGGCATACCTTGAGTAGAAAAGACAAAATGGTTTCCCTTTTCCAAGGAGAAAATTCCACACTTGAGAAAATGATTGTTCTTCCCTTAACAAAACAAACAAAGGAAAAAGTAAATATAGTGGAAAATCACTTTCGGGGAAAATGTTCTCCTCCATATCAAACGGAGCCTAAGTATTTGACTCTCACATTACAATATCTAAATGGTCCATAATTAGAGAGAGTCATCACATCCCAACCCATATAACTAGTGTTAGTAATATTATTGGTGTTGTGAAGTAAGGCGAAGTATGTGTTTGATAGTGTGGAACAATAGTCAACAATAAAATATAGAGAAAAGCAAGAAAGAAGTAAGAAAAAGCAAAGAGATATTAGTCAACCGGTGGGGATTCGGTAACTTTTCTAATCTTCAATCGAGGGAAAACAAGAGTATTACAAGGAGTCGGTCTAATGGCTTAAGCTAATTGTGGGGCTAATGATTTTCTTTTTATAACACAAGCAAATCCTAAAGAAACCACCAAATTGCCGTCACAAACAATGGTAAGAAGTTGGAAAAGAAAAGGAAACAAATTGAGTCAAAACCGGAACAAATCTGACCAAAATACAATGAGCCCGCTCAGGCCAAAATTAGCCCGTCTGGGCTAGCCGCAAAACTAAGTCACAAGCTTCTCTTTAACACAAGTCCGCCCGAGCTCTTGATTCCCCCCCCCCCCGACTAGCCGATTTTCCTCTTCTCCTCAATTTCACGATACAAATAACACCAATAACAATCGATAGTACTAAGACTCTAGGAGATCGATAAATTGAGAGAATGTGCACTATTATATTACCTATATAAAAAAGGAGGAAAAAGTCAAGTTATAGTCAAGATTTTGTAGTAATTTATGTTATCCCCATTATGCCCCTTATAAATTGGAGGAAAAAGTCAAGTTATAGTCAAGATTTTGTAGTGATATATGTTATCCCCATTTTGCCCCTTATTAAGGTATCAATCATGTCCCATAAATCTTGGGCCTTTCTGTGATATAGGTTTTTCCTCAATTGAAATTTCTGGCCTATTACTTGTATATCAAATCTAATTGATTTCTACATAAGCGATTTTTACATGTTCTCTTTATTTGTAACTCAGTTTTAGAAAATTCTTCTCAAATCTTTTGGGCGAGGCAAAATACTCCTTAAAGTTCAAGAGTGGTTTTATTTCTTCCTATTTCTTATAATATAATCCCTCTGTTTTTATCTAATAAAAATATTTTTGTTTTCACGCATGATAATGCAATTTTTAACAATGAGTATCTCTTATTACACATGAGGTAAAGTTATGAAAAGATAATATTATAAACTATACACTAAGTAATTGTTTGGTTGACATGAGAAAACATAAAAATTAAAATAGAAATTTAGAAAATTGAAAAATGAGTAAGTTGTTTGGTTGACAATAAAATTACAAAATGGAGGAAGTAGAAATTCCGAATAATTTTTAATTTCCAAAAAATGGAGAATCTACTTACCGAGGCCCACCTAGGTAAGTAATAATTCTCATGAAAGATTAATTCTCATATTGTCAACCAAACAATTTAACCAAATTCTATGCATTTAATTAAAGAATTTATTTCCTATGATTCATGGGTATTTTAAATTTCCATGTAAACCAAACGACCATTAAGATGAATCAAACAAGATCTCATATAGCTATGTTTTTCCTTATATTACATAAGATGGTCAAAGACCCTACTGAATAAAACAGATAGAGCATCATTTTTTAAGTGATTTGTAATTGGTAAAATTAAATAATTTGCTTTTAGCTACCTTTTCTATATATTATGTTTTGCTTTTCAATTCATATTATCAGTTATAACATCATAACGACTCTTAGGTCTCAATTTGCAACTAAATCAAGCCTCGTGCGAAGCACGTACCCTTGTACTAGTAATGCTAAAAATGGTGATAATGAGTTGGATATTTTAGTGTAAGCCTAGTTCCTTGTCCAAACGCACCACATTCCTATCTTGATACTTTTGTACATGATGTGAAGTCCATATAAGCAAAAGACATAAAAAGGAGAAATCAATATGTTATGTGTTGTTCAATGTGTTATGGATAGATTGACTGGCGGATATAGGATTTTAGTATTATTGTATCAATTATAAGATTATGAATCGCTTATTTAGAGTTGTGAACTTGAAAAAATTAACACAAATTTTTTTATTAGTTGTTCCATAAAGAAAAGTAGAAAGTAATTTTAATTTAGGATGCCGATCAATAAACCTTGCCTTGACTTAATGTAAGTTCAATGATATAACTATATAAGGAGAGTAGTTTGAAAATGATGAGTTCTGGGGGAGCCACAATCTTCCTTTGCTCCATTCCATGTGTGTGTAGTACTTGGATTAGAGTCCTTTCAACCAATGACTTTTTGCAAAGGTACCACTGACTTTAGCTTCTTTATAATGATTTTCACAGCAATTATTATTTTTACAGTAAAGATGACCCATGCAAAAACCCCTTTCTGTTTTCACACTTTTACCACTCAGATTTTAGCCTACTGCATGGTCTATCTTATAGGCGTAAACGGTGTTTTTGGTAGTTTTAGAAGTTTGGCCGAGTTATAATCTAATAAAGACGTAAAGTGATGATTGGTGAATTAGTATATTATGCTAGAGAGTATAATTGGACAACTTAATTGATGCAGGAGCGATGAGGGTACTCCAAGATATTACTATTTATGACCTTCGCAATTTTTGGGTATGGTTAATTCTTCGAAACAAGGCCACGGGAGTTATGAGTTTAAGCTCGAACACAATATTTTCATCCATGTTAAGGAAGATTGAAGGTCCGGTCCAAGAATGATGAAGCAAACGTCCATTAGAGTCAATTAAGTCATTAAGAGTCTTAGTTAATTTAATTTAGTATTTAATTCAGCATTTTAATTTATGTTAATAGGTAGGCCGGAAATATGGTTGTATTTTTCAGTTATACAGAATCCTAGTTGAGTTGTAATCCCTTTTAGATAAGATTTGATTAGCTAAGGGATAAGGGAAGAGATAGGCATGTAAATAAGATAGGAAAGGCCGAAATCCCTATCCTAATCTTATTAGATTATCTTCCTTATCTTTATCTTTATCTTTTCCTAGATTTTAGGGATTAGTTTTTAAATGCTTTCTAGATAGATATTGGTTTTCCTGATTATACTAGGAGTAGTCTAGTATAAATAGGCGTTCATATTTTTAATGAGAAGTACACAAGTTTTATTTGAATTGAAATTTCAGACTATTGTCTTTGTGAATTTGGATGTACATCTTTCCAAGTTTTTATTGTTTTTAGAGAGTGAATCTAATTACAAGACCCTTAGTAATTAGGCGAGTGAAACCTAATTCTAAGCGAGGTTAATACAATTAGTGAGTGAAGCTAACTTGTTTAATCTCAATACTATCCCCCTAAATCGAGTTTAAGGTGAGTGAAGCCCTAAATTTGTTTTAGAACCCTTAAAGAATCATAACTGAGTGAAGGTTATGAGGACTTAAGCTTGGATCCGTTCCGGATTCATATCATTAATTGGAAAAATCTGACGTGAAGATCATTGTTTCAAAGTTATATTTGCTTCAATATGAACGCATAAACTCTTAGCAAACAATTCCCACTTATTTTAATTTTTGTAGGTTCTTTGAACTTCCGTGTTTTCTTTTTTCAATATTTCTTTTTTATTTTGATTTAATTATTTTTTCAATGGAAGAACATGCTATGTTTGATTGTGGTGCCTCGTTTGTTCTTTTAGATCATTAATTATATGTTCTTCACAAAAAACAGATTGTTTTTCAAGTCTTACATTTTTTTTTAATCTTAATTTGAAACAAAAATTATTTTTTCAAATTGCGTAGTATGTTCTTTTGTTGCTACTTTATGTTCTACTATTCAATTTAAAATTAACGTACTTTTTGTTCTGTTAGAAACTAAGTTATGTACTACCAGTTTTTTGTCATTTTTCATTTGTTTAAGTCATACGTTTTCAATTTATCACTAACTTAAACTTTTGTTCTTTTTCTTAAGTAAATGTTCTTTTATGTTTTGTTCTTCTATTGTTGCCTAAATATTTTTTCTGTTATTATTGTATCTTAAGGCTGTGTCTTTTAGTTAGTTTTCCGTGCTCTCTGCTAATGTACATTACAAGTGATGATGTTAGCATGGTCACCAATTTACCAAGCTATGTGGTCCAATGAGTTTATAGAACCAAACATCTAACACCATAACTTTAATTTGGATATTGAATTACCATGAATATAACCTATGTTACATAATTGGACCATATATCACCATGTATTAGACATTATATTACAATGTATATAGACCATATACCATGTTAAATGAAAGGTGTTTTCATATACTTGAGTTCATCATATTATCCCTCATTTTACATGTTACATGACCACTTCGCCTCTCACTTTACATGTAAAATGATCACTTCACCTTGCATTTAACATGTAAAATGACCAATTTACCCCTTATTTAACATGTAATATGACCATTATGCCCCTGTTAAATGTATTTTAAAACATCTAACTATTAGACGTTGTTCATCCCTCATGCGCTCCTAGGTGCACCAAAAACAGACTAAAAAGGATTTGAGTAATATTTATAGGAGATTATGATCTAGTGCTTGGGCTTCGGATCACCAGCCATGTAAAAAGCCCTGGCGCACCAAAAAGATTACAAGGGATAAAGTATGATGGAGTTTGACCCCTAAAATGTGATAATTACTTTTTGCGGCCCAGTGACGATGCTTTGAGGGACCTAACCACTAATTCATATAAGGGGGTCTCAAAACTTGAGAGACAGCAACACACATTATATTCTCGGATATAAGATCTAATATATGAATGCGCAGAATCTAATTTACGAACCTGCAGGACCCAACTGGTCGAGGACTCGAGGTACTTTTGGATGAAGGGGGTTCCAGTTCCGCTCGTGTAGTACATTTCACAGCTTGGTTTAGCCTTTGGCCAGCTCAGCCGTGAACATGATCAGCTCTTACACAAGGCTAAACTATATGCACATATGCCTGGAGCTAAGGAAGAAACACTACATCTTCACAAGTCACAGCAACTCTTACAAATATTTGACTAACACTAAAACTAAATAGAAACAAATTTCAATATTTACATATTAGTATGCTACCTTCCCACCCCCAACAAATCTGGTGGCTAGTGACTACCAACAAAAAGAAAACTGTTCAAAAGATGAAAAAAACTAACCTAACACCTAAAGACCATTGCTAGGAAGGAACGACCAAAGGCTCATAAGTGGCTGAGAAGCCGACTATCCAAGCAACAAAGATGGGATGGGAGGGGGACAATTGAAAAATGAAGCCACAGAAATCTGCTACAGAGGTCGACTGCCGAGAAATATATATTTGAGATCATCAATGGTGAGACGAACTCCAGAACCAGCAACATGATCTTCACCAAACGCAGATGCCACTATCTTCCTTTTCTCTTCCTGCACCACAACATTTCATCAGATGACGGAAGGTCCTTCTTTTTCTTGGACTAAAGCAAAGCAATGAAAAATAGTTGAAATGGGCATCATAACAGGAATATAGGGAGGAAAAAAAAAGGAAAAATTTGACACCCTAGCCCAGCTATGGCCATTGACCTGTTTGCTTCAAAACGTCAAAACTATTTGATTATTTCAAACTGGCCTTTCACCTTGATTAACCTGCTACATCGCTTAGTTATGACACACAACTCTCTTCCATAAGCCCTTTTTAACTAACGAAGACACTGGAGCCAATAGAAGAGTCGCATGTGTCATATTTGACCAATTGAGTAGGTTAATCAAGGTGAAAGACTGTTTTGGAAAGTGACCCCCAGTTGGATCGCTCTAAGATAACCAAACGTTAGAACCTTTTAAAGCAAGCCAGCCATAGTTAGGCTGGTAATATATGGCTGGTAATGTCAACTTCTCCAAAAAATGAAACGACGTGCTCTTCAACAATAATCATATACAAGCAGAGATATGTTAAGAAAAGGTTTGTCAATCATTAAGTGATTGACAATCTAGCATACAGGTGAGAGTTATAGGAGACAATGGTATTTTGTTCTCAATTTGTAATAGAAATGGCAAAGGATAAAGGTAAAATGACTCGGAATAACCTGGGTTAGATGTTAAATCATCATCAGACAATGATTGTTTTTTCAAAATTTGTAATAGAATTGACTGGGCATAATCACAGTATTTTTTAGCATGCAGCAATAACATACTCTCCAGAATATGCCAGATGCAGCAATTGTTAATGAAAGAAAATAAGAGAAATTTAGTTTAGAGTTCAGCACTACCTGTCTTTCTTAATGAGCTTAATACTAACTAATAATGGATCTTTCCCAGTAACTTTAACACTTACGTAATTACCTTATTTGAATTTTGCTACCTCTCCTACCAAAAGGTGTCATTTTACTCTTTCTCTATCAACAGAGACACTCTACCTTGATGTCGGTCTATATAAAAGATGAGGTAACATCTTAATGCTTCAAATCAGTCCTTAAAGAGAAGTGACAAGGTGAGATAAGACTATAAGGCAAAAGGGATACTTCCAGGTTGTCGCACATTGTTGAATCACTATACAAACATGGTCCCATTTGACTGATTTAGAAAATAGTTGATGGTTTTATCTAACTAAATCCCACCATCTTTGGTGATAGCTGGTAATACTAGGAGAATTTTTGCAGGTCCATTAAGTACATATTGAAGGAGAGACATGTGTGTCCCATTTACCATATGACGAAAAGATTTCGACTCCTCAGAAGCATGCCAGACGAACTCAGATTATATTCACCTAATCATTGAGATGGAGTCACGATTGTATCACCTCACATGAGAAAAAAAAATAACAGAGAAGAGTAGTCTGATTTTGTCATTTGGTATCAAGCTCACAACATAGCTTTTGTGTTGTGTAATACTCCTTAGGGTTTTGTTTAAACAAATATTACATGCAATACTTTTGATTTTTGCATTCTTCAAACATTAACATTGACTGGAAAGTTAAGATGTTGGATTTACCTCAATGTATATTTTCAAAATATTAGAAAAGATTATAAATTTTACCAATAAACAATTAAAGATATTAGGAGTCAAAGTTGTGCATTAGCAAGATTATAAGTCAAAATGTTGTAACTGATGCAATTAGTATCTGGGTAAAATTTTCAGTGTCTAATGGTCTATAAAGAGTGAGATGAGCAGATATTGGGCCATGTTTCAGATGGTTGTATCACAATTCACAACTCAGTCACTCCCCTCATATGCTCCTTATTTTAGTTCGTTGACATCACCCAAGTATAATAATGCTATGAAAATGAGGTTCCTAAAGTTCTTTTGAAGCAATGATCTAAACAAAATATGCCTTCACTGAGAGCACAAGGTCATAAACCTGTTCCGTCCTCTACAAGAAAATGAAACATACCCGAAAAGCAAGCATGCTGCCAATATTGTTTAGCCGTCAGAAACGCTCCAAGAGATGGCTAGCCTAACATTCCAGACCCCAAACATCAAAGCCCTCCCTCCCAGTCCCTCATCCACACTCAGCTGCACAGTGCAGTCTTCCAGATCTAGTGTTTCCAAGAAAATGCCCTATATCTATAAATTGAAGTATTAATGAAAAGCAGCAATAGAAACAAAAATTTTTATCACGCTGGAAAATCGACTTCAATTGCAGGTTCCCTTTAACAGGTAGTTGAGCAAGATCACCAGATAATAAACCGAGACAAGAGGGGAAAGGACTACACAGAGAGGACATGTGCACTAAAGAAAATTAGGGAGGCTCCTGCCTTAAACTAAATGAAAAAAGCCCTAGCAGAACAAGTTTTTTTTTCCTTTCAACATGCTGTACCCTACCCATTCCCACAGGCACACACACCACTCCCACCGGATCAACCCACCCTGCCCCCCAAAAATGATAGTAAATCGTTGCTTTTAAAACTGGAAGAACTTGATTTCTTAATGTGGTTAAAGTATACAAAATAAAAATAAAAAATAGGAAAATTCTATATGGTGTCCCGTGACCCTATGTTTTTGCAAATTCTACACGGCAGACTTTTTTTTTTGGATTTTCTGTGGTGATCTTCCGCTTATTTATTTTTTTTCTATAACCTCTTTTTTATTGAAAATTATTTTTAAATTACAAAAACTAACTTTGTAATGAGAAAAACTGATTTTAAGATGGAAACAAAAACCCAAACCCTCCCCCACCGGCCGACCACCCTTCCCCCACCCTCAATATACAGCGACCACCCTCCCCCTCCCTTCTCCAGCCACCTCCGACCAGCCCACTGCAACCCACTTACAAGCACCCCAGAACCCCTACGAAACTCCGACGTTGTCTCCGTTTAAGAAGATGAACCCCAACTAATTGATAGTTTGGGAGTCAACGACGCAAAAATCATTTCTTTTTCCTTTTCTATATTCATATTGCTACACCTCTTTGATCCTCATATACTAAACGTGAGTTGCAAGCGCCTCTGCCAAAATCTCTTGGAGAACCCTAAAACGCCTCCACTATATCTCCTCCTCCTCTTTCAAACTCCATTAATGGCCACGAAACCTAAAATGACGGCCATTCCAATTAGAGGTAAAGGTTTGTCTCTCTCCTCTGCCTCTATTTTCTTAGTGGCCGACAAGATCGCTCAGGTGAGTGGGTTGCAGTGTGGTGGTCTGAGGTGGTTGGGAAAGGGAGGGAGAGGGTGGGCGGAGACTATAGAGGGTGGGGGAAGGATGGTCGGCTGGTAGGGGAGGGTTTGGGGATTTTCTTTTTTTCTAATTAAAAAGTTAGTTTTTTTAATTTTAAAATAATTTTTACATTATAAATTATTTTTTAATAAAATAAGGTTAATAGAAAATAAAAACAATAAGTTGAGGGTCACCATAGAGAATCAAAAGTAAAAATGTCCACCATATAGCATTTGCAAAAAGGGTCACAGTATAGAATTTCCCAAAAGAAACAAAGAAAATTGGAATCAATTTAAATAATTAAATTCCTGTTTCCTAATTCAAGCTTATTTCAAAGATTGAAGCTTCGACACTTCAATTTTTATTCCATATCCATTTACCTGATACAGGATATATTAGTAAGCACAATACATCCTACATAGTAAAGCAATGGTACATGCATATAAGCATAAACTGGAACACAGAAAGCAGAACTCGTCCTGGCACGGACCACGATACCTGAAGAGCCAATATACGATCTTCCACAGTATCTTTGATCGTAATCCTAGACACTGTAACAGGACGAGTTTGGCCAATACGATGTGCTCGATCAATTGCTTGGTCTTCGGTAGCCGGGTTCCACCAAAGATCCAAAAGGATAACATGGCAAGCTGCAACCATGTTCAAACCAAGGTTTCCAGCTTTGAGGGACATCAGCATAACAGTGACCTACACGGAAGCCCGCGAAAATAAGTTGTCACAACAAAAGCACAAGCACACCAAGGTAAACCACCGTGAGAGAACACTTGTGATGTAAAGCATAGCAGAGGTTTGTAAGCAAATTCATAATAGTACTCTTTTCTAATAAATTCAAATACTATAAACACATAGTCTTATACATGTATACTCTATACATCTTTGGGGAGACAAACAAGAAACTTCCGCAGCAGCTACAGTATTCATTATTATATTATGGCCAACTTAAAAACCTTATATGAGATAGAAGGAGAAGCGAACAAGACCAGCTTATTCAGATAGTCTACCACTATTTCCCACCCACAAAATAAGACGGAAGTTACTGAGAAAAAATTAGTGCAACTGTAACACATCCTACCACACTATCTTCCGTCGTAGCATATGATTTAATATAGCATCTCCGTTACAGAGAATATATTGAGAGACAAACATCAGAAGTAACCGACGCCTCTAAAGAGACGCTCCGACCTGAGTGGGCTGCTGGGCTACGAGAGGTCGGATGTACAAAACCGTTGCCTTGCAGAAAAAAAAGATTCCTACCCCATATGCAACAAGCATCCACTACTTCACAACAAATAAGAAAGCCAGAGAAAATTTATACTTGCACGAACGGAAATGGACATATATGTAAAAACGACACACTAAATACTAATACTTTACAAAATAAAAGCATTTACACATGTAGGAATAGGATCCGATGAAAAATGTTTTCATGATTTTTACCATGAAAACAGTGTAAAAGGGATACATAGGAGGCATAAAGGGGTATGCGTATTTCATTAATGGTATTTTTTGTAAATACTGACAACTTTGATGTTAAAACAACATGTAACCCTTTAATTGTAATATGTACCCCTATAAACCTCATATGTTCCCCTTTTTCCAAGTTTTACATATATGCAGGGTTGGGTCCAATTGGAACACTACTCACATGAGAGTGAGAAAAGAGTAGTAATCTTTTTTGACCAACTTTTATTTTTGGGTGTCATTTTTCAAGTATCTTGTGTCAAATAGTCAATGTCATTTTTCATCCGGTTAACACAAATAAAAGAGGGGGGAATCCGCTAGGATGTGTCAAGATAGTGATAGGAGCATAAAATCTATGAAACCACTTGTATTAAGCAATTAATGCACGCCATTGCTAAGTGAAGCCATCAATTTGATAGGGGAATTATGAACACAATATGGGGGAAGAACGCTTTCTCAAATAGATTTTATAAAAACAACAGCAAAGATCACGGGTCATGTATCACATTACTCAAGACTCGGGGAACTGAAATTCTGCAGCTCTCACACATAAAATAGCCAAAAGAGCATCTCATTCCAAGTTAGATAACCAGAACCATATATACTTCACTTCTAGCATAGAGACATTAGCTCAGAACCACAACCAAATGAATCGAGTTAGGGGGGAGGCAAGCAAACATGAACAACAAATGAACAAAGAGACACAAAAATGGAGTGAAGCAATTTTGGCAAGCAAACATGAACAACGAAGAAATAGAAAAATGGAGTGAAGCAATTTATCTATCATATAAACTAGTCAACAAGAGCGGAAATTGATGAAAGAAACCAGAAATAATATATAGATTGCAAAACAGAAAAAGGCAAACCTCAGGATCAGTGTTAAACTCTCTAACAGCCCGATCTCTTGCAGCCAGCGACATACTGCCGTCAAGCCTCCGATACTGGATGCAATAAAGATTTAAAGAATACTCGAACAAATCCAGCATACGAGTCCACTGAGAGAAAATAATGGTTTTTATTGGTCCTTGTGAGGATGAGTTCTCCATTTTCTCCGTTCTTACTTCCGCAGACTTAGAATTCTCTTTACTTGTCTCCCCCAACCCGTCGACCTCTATACATGGACTATTTAATTTACAATGAGAAAGCAGTATATCGAGCGCTGCCTTAATTTTAGAGGAGCTATATTCACTACTGAGAATCGATGAACCCTTGGAGCTACCATTCTCATTCGAAAAATTGCCATCAAAATCACCAGAAACACAACTTAATAGAGTAGCCTCTGAAAAAAGCACATCATCACTTAAATGTTCTTTGCATCTACGAGCAGGACACAGAGTGTCATCGCCATTGAGATAGTCTGCCACACATTGGTAGCAAAAAACATGCCCACAGATGGTAACCACAGCATCCTCAGCTGGATCCTGCAAAAGACACCAACGAAGACGGACATATTACTCTTCATTTAGACCTGCAGAAGGTTTAAGAAAAGGAAAAGAAAATGTATGCTTGTTTATTTTCCCTTTATTCCCATCTATCTTCAATTTTAGTTGCAGTGCCAAAAGAACACAACAGATGCACAAGTCTATTGGACACCGGGTGGGGACAGGTGGACATTGGAAGCTCTTCTCAAGGAAAATAAAAAAAAGGTGATCAGGTGTATGCAAACATGGGAGAAGACAATTAGTGATGGGCATGTTTCAATCTACCAGCCACAGCTTTTGAGAACTCCACAGTATTCCCCATTGAAAGCATACATGTTGCTAACCCAATTAAGTTGGTCAATCGTTTTCGTTCAGAATCATATATTCGTCAAACATCTACCTTGTTTATTCTTTAATTGAGAAAGAATAGAGACAGAGCAGAGAACAATATACAAGGAAAACGGGAGAGAATGTCAGAGTCAATCAACTGCACAGAAGGAAAAATTAGAGAAACATCTAAAGGGGCATCCACGGAAAACAAATTGGACCATAATATAATAAGCAATATGATTATTTAAGTTTCTTGAATCCTTCATGAATCAAAATCTTTTACACAAAGCCTCCAAGATCGCAATGGATGCAACCTTCACCACAGTTCAAGAACAGACTTTCAAAAAAAGTTTGCATTACGGAGTTTTCAGTTGTTTTACAACTTTGAGGCAAGAACGCTGACAATAGGGACAGCCCCTAGTTGCCAGATGGACCTTTTAAATTGAGGAACATGTCCATAATCGTCCAACTTGGCTTCTTCATATGTCACCTGGTAATTGAATCACAGCCAACCACTAATAGCCGGATACGTAGCAAGCCCTAGGTGACCGCGTTTCGTTCGTTTAGTATCCAACACATGGTATAGACGAAGAAAAATTTCAGGGCTTTGCTCAACTCTTTACGCAGATAACTAAAACCGAAGTATGATGTTCAAGTATCATTTCTTCCCACTCTCTTGATCAGACCAGTGTCACATAACTGACATAAGTCGCTGATACCGCCATGATTTTAAAATTAAGTCGCTCGTTCCCATTCGCGGTTCATTTTGGAACCAAATTGCTGTAATATGCGAGTTGGAACGAGTGAATTAGCGAATTAAGTTCTCTTTAAGTGAAACCTAAATCTGAAGTTTGGAGAGAGATTTCTCTTAAATCGTTGATCGAGAGAGGAGCGCAAAGAAGAAAATGAAAAGAAAATCGCAAATATAGGCTTAAAATTAAGACCTAGATCTGAAACTTTGAGAGAATTTTGTTCAAAGTAGAATAAGTTGCGAGGATTTCTGAGCAAGATGATGGCTTCATCTCCGATGAAGTGTGCCACCTGATACCGGCGACAGTCGTCGTCCATGACTCGATGGTGTCAGCTAAATGCTGCTTCTCTTATTCTCTCTCCAGTCATCTGATGGCGGATTGTGACAAAGATTCACGTGAAAGCCTCACCCTCTTTTTCTTTATTACTTCCTCCGTTTTAGAATAAGTGATACAGTTACTATAAATGGGTGTTTTTATATAAGTGATACATTTTGGTGATTTACTTTATTTGGTAACTTTTAGTAAGTGAAATGACAATTCTACCCTTACTAAAGACATTAAATCATGTTTATTATCCTAATAAACTCAACCTCACTCTCTTAATTTTACCCACCCCTCTCTCTCTCCTCAAATCCTACCCAACCTACCACCACCATATCCACCCCAACAAATGCGCTGGCAACACTGATTACCACCACAACTCCTCCCTCAACCACCCAGAAAACCCACCTCCACCACCAGAATATTAATCTCAGCCTCCTTGGCCACCCCACTACCGCCAAAACACTCCCAATTCCTCGAAACCACCCATTCTAGCCCCGAAATCACCCATTCTAGCCCCGAAACCACCTCTTATTCTAATTCTGGTTTGTTTTTGAGTCCCCATTCTTCTTCATCGTTTTCGTTTGGATCTAGTTCGTTTTTGAATATGCCATTTTGTTGGAGATAGTGTTGTTTGTGTTGGTTGGTGCTGGATTCGGTGGTTTTAGTGAGGTTGGGCGTGTACAACACCCACTCTTCTCTCTTTCTCTATGTTCATCCTCTCTCCTCTCGCAACCTCAAGCTGTAAGTCGAAATTCGTGTACAAGACCCACAGTTTTTTTTTCTTTTCTTCAGATTTAGCAGTTTTAGCAGTTTTATTTCTGGATTTTTTGATCTGTTTGAGTTTCGATTTGTTGCTGTAATTCGAAAGTTCGTGGTTTGTTGATGTTAAATTGCTTGTTTTAGTGAACCACAGTGTTTTCCATGGTTGGTTAGCTTCCGATCTGAATTTTTCTTGTTGATTTTTGCTCGATTTATGCTTATCGATTGTTGATGAAATGTTAGGGTTATTAGTGGTTGCTCTTAGGTTGATTTTCTTTTTCTGTAAATGTTTATCATTTGGAAGGTGGTTGTTTTGGTGGCTAAGGGTGGCAGGAAAGCTGATTTTGGTGGCTAATGGTGGTTAAGAAGGTGGTTTCGGTGGGTGGGGGTGGTTAATTAGCTGTTGTCGGTGAGTGAGGGTGGTTTCTGGTGAGGTTGGGTGGCAGTTGGGAGGGGTCTGGTGGTGGAGTTGGAGGAGAGAGAGTGGGGCAGTGGTGGTAGGTGGGTGGTGATTATTGGTTTAATTACATGCCCCATCCCTCACTTGTCATTGCTTAATTACACTTAAGAAATTTTGCCTCAAAAAACGTAAAAGTGACAATGTATCACTTATTCTAAAACGGAGGAAGTACTTCTTTTACGATTCTAAACTTAAACAGAGCATTAGGTTCTTTGTTATTTATTTTTCTAAACGTGTTTGTGACTATGGTATATTTGGCACTACATCCAAGTGTAGAATTTTTTTGGCCAAGTTTCGAGTTGCAGGCAAGACTTAATAGTATTTTCTTTTTTTTACCTATCGAACCAAATTCACCTAGGGGTAGAGAAATTCCGTTCACGAAGTCGTTCCGGATTCGAAGCGTTATAATTTCTGATAGTGGATCAGACAAGACATCAATATCCCTACAAAAGTCGTCACTTCCTCTCTATAATCATTACCCTTCATTGTATTCTTTTTTCGATATTTCTACCCACCTAACATTGAACTGATAACACCCTTGCGAGCAGATCTAAGTCTTGGAGTAGATCATCAAGTCATCCAAGCCACCTCAAATGATCATCATAGTGTTCATAGCATACTAAGGGCAAATTTCAGCTAAAATTCCAAATCACAATCTAAAAATCCCACAAACACAATACCATTTGCTCCCAACTTCAAAAAGGCTTAGTACCGCAGGCCGGAAAAATCAGTTTCGTCTCCACCATCAGCGAAGTTCCTTATGCTAGTTACTCTAATGAAATTCAACAAAAGACATTTCACACCCCACCGGTGTTTGGTTTTGTTAAAAAAATTAAAAAAAGCAATACAAGTTACCAAAAAGAAGGCATACAAATTCGCTTTGAAGATTAATAGCAAAAAGCCCAACCCCCTTTCTACTCCAGGGGCAAAAAGAAAGAAAACAGATTGATGGCATCACCCTGTTCCCCGTGGAACACCGGAAAATGGTGCATTGCAAACTATATGGCGGGCAAGCAGAGTGAGAAGATACAGATCTTTCAGAAGAATAGGTGGGGCAAAGAAAGGGATTTTAAGTAAAGTTTATTCCGTCAATACTCAATATGGCAATCATAGACTTATGGATCTAGATGGTATCCTAGAATAGGAAATCTGTTATCACTCAAAATCTAGGGCTCTAGGGTCAAAATTTACATGCATAGTTGCATACACAACCATTCAACTTTCCTTCCCCTTCTCTTGAATGTATATACAGCATACTCAGAATTTCAACTGTGTGCTAGTCACTACTCATTTCATGTCCCTCTTCTCCAAGTCTTCCACTCCCGTTCCCTTTTTCTAGTCTTATCTCACGAGATAAAGCAATTGATAAACCCAGATTTCTAATTTAGCTAACTTTTCTTGTCGATTCTGCAGGCCCCGGCCTTCAAGTAGAAATTGGCTCGGAAAGTTCCAATGGACGCGTAAGATTTGTCTTCAAAGACATCGTTGTTAGGTCAAGGGGCGACTGCTTTCTCTTGCCGTAATAGTGTTTTTCTGGTAGATGAAAGGTGAGACCCACCCTTAATTGTTGTGCTTTTATCATTCATATGGTGGTGGGGGTGATACTTAATTGGTTGGCACTTGGTCCTATAGAATTAATGAGAGGCTATCCCATGTAGGCTTGTTCAGTGTGAACCACTTTTTTTTTCTCAGGGCATTTAAAAGGAGAAACTTGTCTCTTTAATAACTGCCTCTTCCAAAATGCTTTCTCAAATCTTTAACTCGTTATGTTTGCAAGACATCAAGATAACCAACCTACCAAATGCAAGATCCATACATATGATGAAGACAATTGTTCTAAGAGTCTGCAGCTTCAAGTGTTCGCAGTTATGTACGAGGAACATCAGTCAATTACGCGCAACCTTGGATGATTATAGCTTCATACGAGACCAATTTCTTCAATTACTTCTCCCTGCCCCAACACGCAACCAGTGTCACATAATTCGCTCACCGTCCCTGCGAATCTCGATTCCATTCGCTCGTTCCAATTCACGGTTAGATTGCGATCCAAATCGAAGTGGTTCACGAATTGGAACGGCTAAAATGGCGAACCATATTCTTAAACGTCATACTCTGTCCATATCTGAAGGGTTAGTTGCAAGGAGAAATGTAATTAGCCAAGAAATTATGAGATCTAGGGTTCCAATGGTAAACCCTAGATCTTCTAATTGAAGGCTTACTTTGTTGAATGAAGATATGAAACATTAGGGCTTTTATTAAGCACAGTGAGGCGAGTCTTTTGATATGATCGATGAGCTCCGGGCCGCCGGCAACCTTTCCTGGTGAGACTGGTTGCAGCGCTGCAACTGCTGTGGTCGACTGGTCGTCACTCATGCTTTCCTTTTTCTTTTCTTTTTAAGTTTTTATATTTATGGGACTGTTGGGTAAGTGGGTAAATTTATTTTGTTCCAACTTCCAAGTATTATGTTGGGGCTTTTATCGAGTAGTTTTTCTTTTTCTGTTCCAAGTATTAATTTATTCTCAATAATATTATTTCTTTCTTTTTTGACCTTTTGACTTTTTTTTATTCTTTTCTATACTAAGTTATTTTCTAATTGAACCCAAAGCGAACCGAATTCACCTATCGATACGAATTCACCTTGGGGTAGCGAATTCCGTTCCTGAATTCATTCCGCGTTCCGGAGCGTTCTGCGAATTATGTGACATTGCACGCAACACCCACCATCCCAGATGACAAATCATAATTATGACAGGCATAGCTCACCAAAGGCATTGACCACAGTAGAAATTATCCACAAGAGGAATTAAGAAATTTCATACTTAAATAGCAACTGCTAAATTCAATTGAGAATAGACCAAAAATGAATTTCAGACAGATAGTCTGTGTGCACTGTGCAAGGACTCGGGTAACAGCATCGATATGGGTGCATATCTGATTATTCTATAGATTTGGGATAAAGGGCCACATCCAAACATTAGAGAGGGGTACCAATTTATGTACTATTCTAAATTTTCCTTAAGAAACTTTAAATAATCAGAGGTCCATGAAGCTTATAAATTTGCATGTAAGAAAAAGAAAAGGAAAAGGTAAACTGTGTATGGATATACTTCCTCCGTTTCTTTTTAAGTGCAACATTTCACTTTTCACACTTGTCGAGACATATTTTGTATCGTTTTTATCTTTAATTATGCATTTGTAAAAATTATGACAACTAGATATTAAAAATGTATACATCGATACGAATAAAACAAGATCCAACAAGACTATACTTTTTCTTATGCATAAATCGTAAAAGCCGGTCAACTTATAATAGATGAATAGTGGTAAAGTCAATATGTAGCACTTAAAAAGAAACGGAGGAAGTATTAGGTACAACAGTGTCTATCAAGCTAATTAGCCTTTCCCCAAACCCATTTGAATTTTTAATTTTTTTTCGGTGAAAAACCCCATGTGATTCATCAAACTAAAAAAAGAATAAATACTGTACAACTTCCCAAACCCTCATGTCAGAATTCTATGGACTCGTTTTCTTTCACAAATTTCTCACGCCAGGTTATAAAATGAAAGAGGGGGAAAGGAAGAGGAAAGGACGATGAGACTCTAGACCTCCTTGCTTTCACTTTCTTGGCCACTGTCACGATGATAATTCTCGCACCATTGTACTCGATTCATGCTACCAAGCAAAAGCCCCAACATCTCCAAAAAAACAATATATAAATGGTTCACCTACAAAGGCTACAATAAACTATCTAGGGCTCAAAACTTACAGCTCAAAATATGTTAATAGTTTTACCTATCGATGGCTGCAATTAATCTTCTGATTTAATGAATTGATTGTTTAGAGAGAAAGTAATAGCCCGGATCCGTGTTGGATCCTACAACACTAGTACGCTGGTATATATGTTGTGTCCAAGTTAGGGTGGTTCAAAAACCGGTCTGCACCTGAAAAATAGACCGGATAGGACCAGACAGGTATCAAACCATACCGCACCTGAGCTAAGCGGTTCGGCTTCCGGGTCGCCAATTTTTATTTTCCGGTCCGGTCTATATGCCAGGTTTAGACAAGACCGAACCGGACTTATTTTGCCTTTTACTTATAAATTAGACTTCCTCGGTTTTTTTAGTTGTACCCAAAGGCCTTGGCACGTTGCCAACGCACAACTTCAAGCGAGAATATCTACAATTGTGTATACGAAAAAATTATAAAAAGTTGATATATGAAAACTACACACCGAGAGGAGTCAAATGACCCCACTGACTATATTTTTCCTAACGTATAAACAATAGGATGAGGTCAAAGTGGAGGTGGCAATAATGAATAGCGACAAAAGTCAATATGTACAAATAAAAAAAAAGGAGGTAGTACATCCTATGCCACAAAAAAATTATTTTCTCCCCTAATATGTTTAGATACATAAAACGTATTATTGACCAATAATTAGTGTTGTTGGGTAGAAATGATTTTTTCTTATTTCCCTTACTTAAACCCCATAACTCATAAAACATTATACTTCGTATTATGTATGCACTTTTTGTTTTATCGGTCTGGTCCGGGGTTTGGACCGGTTTTGTGGGTCCGTCTCGGTCCGGTCCGGTCCATAGTGATAACCGGTCTGTCTCCAGTTTTCAAATTTTAATTTCCGGTTCGAGACTGGTGAACAACCCTAGTTCGAGTAACATAGCACATATTATCAGCGTCATAGATTAGCATTTTTTACTTCTTTGTTCAATCTATTCCATTTTTTTTAATGGCAATAGATCCGCAACTCGACCTGGAGAACTACAAGGCAAGACAAGAACTAGATCCCAAACGTGCTAATCCTTCTTTTTTAATTTAAAACTTATAAAACAAAAAGAGTCGACGGACTCTTCTATTCTAGTCTCCGTGGTCATCGCGGGAGAGGTTGGTGGCCTGCACAATCAGGATACTACAGACATACCACTTTTCACAATTCAGGGCATGTTTGGGATGGGGGTAATGTGTTAAGGGGGTAATAAAAGTCAAACATAGGAAAATTAAGGTGTTTAGAGGTGATGATAGAGGGGATAAAATGGTGGTCGAGAGGATAATGTGGTGTTGGTAGGAGAAAAATGGAAGAAAGAGGGGAACCATTACCCTCATTATGGGGGTAATAATTACCCACCACCAACCTTAGGTAACTATTACCCTTAATAGTTCCCCTCTTTCTTCCATTCCTTCCTACCAACACCACATTATCAACTCCACAACCACTCTATCCCTCTATCATCACCTCTAAATACCTTAGTTACCTATGTTTGACTTTTATTACCCCCTTAATACATTACCCCCATCCCAAGCATGCCCTCAAAGTAAAAGAAACAAAAGGACAACCAGGGACAGCGAGTAATTTGGAATGACTAGGATGAAGGACAATATAAACACAGTTCAAATGCAAAGGAAATTGAACGAAAAGATTTGGATCAAGAAAAACATACACTGCAAATGAGACAGATGGCAGATGCTGGTTCCAGATGATTCAATAATTGCGTCAAGACACGCCCAGGAAGTTTTTTAGCCTTCTCCAGATTCGTTCTTCTACCAGAGCCTGTATTAAATCCTTTAACGAGAAGCGGGTGATCACAAGCCTGGCGAAGGCGCAAAATCATCAGCAGAATGTTGGCGTAGTTTTGATTGACTGTGCCAGCAGCAGCATAAGCCTGCAAAACACATATTTCATTGTAAAACCAAATAAAACTTATCATTGTCATAGAATTTCACCCACAATTTCAATCACGCATAATTCTACATATTTAGAGCTAGATTTCTTGTCTACAAGATTTTGGCCTGGGCATCTTGTAAACATTTAAGGGTGTGATTGTTATTAGCATTCTTTGTATATAGCCTTTTTTTGCTTAACAGACGGTGTCTTTTTATAATATCGGTACTATATCTTATTAGTTATTATTCATCAAACAGAATGAAAGAACATACTCTATGATTAGCACCGAAAAGGGAGGGAAAATGAGTGCAAGTGTTAGAATGAAAAAGGCTAGGTGTTCTACTCTCTAGCATTTCAACTCCAGCTATCATTTCGAAGAGAGATCAGAAGATTTCATCCATGATACAATATCAAGTTTTCAGGCAGTGCGCATTGTTGGGCTGTGTTATTTCAAGCTAAAGTTTATCTTTCAAACGACATTCAAAGCCAATTCATAAAGATTTTCGCAGTCGACAACCACATACACTTTCCAGCCTACTTAACGATTAAATTTGCAACGTTAATGAGGTCAGTAATACATGATTGTTTCATCATTCCTATATGCATATTTGTGCAACCAAAAGAAGTAATTTAGTGATGCCTTTTACTCTCTCCGTTCCTTTTTATTCTTCCTAATTTCACTTTTTGCTCTCTTCAAAAATTTAATGATATTTTCTTTATTCCTTTTACTTCCATTCTATAAACAATTCAGCAATATACCAAGCTGCTGGTGGGTCACACAAAACATTGAAGCAAGCAAAGCAGACAAAACAGCAACATGACATCTTTCATGATGAAGAAATAACGACAGCACACATTGTTCTTACTTCCAATAATAGGATAGATCAAAGTATTAACATAAAGCACCTGCATCATCGAAAATTGACAACTAAGAAGCAAGGAAATATAAAAGCTTTAAGAAAGGGAAAACACCTTAAATTGTGAGCGTGACTCAGCTTCCAATTGAGCATAAAAGGCCCTCTCCTCAACAGTGAAGTTCACAGTCTTCATCTTTATGGTTTTCGGTGGTAAGCTTATAATAGGTTGTCCATCAAGCAATGTCTCTGTACCATGAAAATATCATAGTCAAGAAGCATTGTACAATAACATAACACATTGTACATTACAGAACTAAAGAAAAGCATTTGACATATTCCATTATGCAATATTCTAAAGAGTACACATAAGACCCAGAAAGCTGTCTGATGAAAAGAGAGTTCCAAATCCAGCAAAAAACATCATGAAAGATACAAAGATCGTGCTCATACATTTTCGAAAAGCTATATTTAAGCACACAACAGATGCAGATAATTAAGCATGTCGGCGGTTACAAGATTATGCAACTATGAGAACAATGCTCAATAAGAGATGGCAAGCTTGTCAAACAGATCACCTTTTGTACGCCGCAGCAATAAAGTCTTGAGTACTGCTTGAAGCTTCTTGTAGCCTATATTTGGATCTCTGGAAATTGGGTTTTTTATTCCATCATAAAAGTTTTTGTAACTTGAATAAAAGTGATGTCGAAGAAACCTGAAGTAACTGTACATTTCATCTACCGAATTTTGTATGGGGGTTCCAGATAAGCACCACCTTCTTTTTGCTCTCAATCCACAGCAAGCTCTAGCCGTTTGTGTTCTATGGTTTTTTATGGTTTGTGCTTCATCTAGTACCACCCTGAACCAATTCGCTCTGGCAAGTGCACCGGCCTCACTATACAATGAGCTATCGGCTTTTTTCTTGCCTTTCTTCCCTTTTTTACTGGTGGTAGATGGATGTTTCCTCTTCTTATTAACAGAAAAGTCAGATGATAGCCCATATCTATCTCCAGGTTTTTGCTCCGCATCATCCTCATCAACTATAGGTTGTTTAGGAACCTCATTAGTAACTATAGAGTACGTGGTAAGCACCACGTCATACTCAGCCAACTTAGCAGGATCCTTGGTCCTAGTGCCACCATGGTACACCAAAACTTTAAGTGTCACTTTCCAAGAAAGTTTTTCTTTCAGCTCTCTAGCCCACTGCCTCAGAACAGTTGCTGGACACACGATCAATGTACCTGCAGATGGTCGCTTTGTAAATTTGTTTTGTGAAGAGCTTGACCCTGATTTAGATTTAGAGCCCTCAACATTCTCCGTTTTCTTGACAGTTTCAACAGAGGCACTTCCATTATCATCACCATCATCATCATCATCATCATCCACATTCACTGGTTCATGTTTATTATTAGAAGCCTCCTCTGATTTGACTTTTTCAACATTGGGATCCCCGATATTAGTTACTTTGTTGTCATCATCATCATCGTCCAAATTTAAGGCTTCAGCACTGTAATTCTCATTCTTTGATTGAGACTTTATCTGCGCGGGCCACTGCTTTAATATCAGTGCGATAGTTGAAATAGTCTTACCCAGTCCCTGAAAATCTCATAAAGTTACCGTGTTAAACCCCAAAATGGGATAGAGACAATCAGATAAGTGCAACAAAAGGACTGCTGAGAAAAATTCACTATGAGTAGCTCCAACTACATAAGGGGAAATGTTAAAGAGACATGCATACAAAAGCACTGATATTAAGTACAAGCATAAATACAGCTTGCATCATACATGCATACACAAGCAAATATCACAAAACCAGGTACAAGCACATAAAAATACACGGAGGGAAAGAAGGAGAGACAGACCTGATCATCTGCAAGAATTCCACCCAAGCAATGCATAGTTCTTGACTCCTTCTCAACCATCCATGCCAGAGCAATTTTCTGTTAACACAGAAAGGATCCTTAAGGCGTATAGAAAATATTTTGTTAAGTAATAAAGACATATAAGAGTGTTACTCATGTACAAAATATAGGTAGCACTTTAGCATCTCAGAGACGGGAAGCACCAGAATACAAAAGTTACTGAAAGTGCATGAAATTCGGACCACTGAAAAAGAACCTACAAGTTGTCAACAGTCATTCTGGCTTTGGCCCATAAGATCAACAGAAACATACCTGGTGTCTCAAAAGCGGGACAGATAAGAGCCCTTGAGGAACATCAAGTTCAGCTAGTGGCTGGCTAAGATCCTGCGTATTAAAAAACAACTATGAGATACATATTCAACTGATATGCAAGAATTACTAAAACATGGAACAATATGTGATGTGAGTCCTGTCTCAGTGGCTTTTGTAGGCCTTGATCATATATATCATTTTGATTGCCACAAAAAAAAATGGGGTGCGAGTTCAGAGCAATCATAGAAGATAGCATCTATAACAATGGCCATCCTCCAAGTCTCAGGCAAAAGATTCAACCGCGATACAATCCATAAAAAGAAAAGGAAAGTTTAGTAGATGAAGTAAAAGGCTCATGATTTAGCCTAAATTACAATGATAGTATACATAGCAAACCCCTAAAATTTTCATCTGCCGCTTTTTGCAATTCTCTCCTCTAAATTCTATCTCTCCATTCTCCTACTCTTTATCACGTTACTTCCCCTTTCTCATTATTTTGCTTCAGCGTCTACTTTCTCCAAATATCAAGACTTCACCTTGTAAACACGGAGATATTAAACATAAGCAATCAAGCACAAGCATGAAGTTCTCCAACACTTCATTTCTCTCTCGAACATATGACCAACAAAATTTATACAAGCGAGCAAATCAACTTCAACCTTAATTTCCAATAAGTAGCCTGCTCAAAGGGTGACTTCATTTACACATAATAAAGAGTAAATTGAAGATCTGGAAATGTATAACACAATTTGGATATGAGATTGGGATTATTGCTACCGCCCCTTGATTGTACTTGAAAAAAAAAACAGTGAATATCCAAGTTCTCAAGGATGTATTATACTTCCTACGTTTCTCTTTAGCTTTCTTTTTTTTGGGTGTTTCAATTTAGATACCACACTTTCTTTTTGGGGCAACTCATTCTCTCTATCTCTCTCCTATCAAATGGGTCCCCACTTTATTTCTCTCTATCTCAGCTCCTCTCCAAAAATTGCCTAAGAGTCCACAATTTCAAATGTGTGGCATCTAAAAAGAAATGGAAGAAGTACTATCTTTTACAATTTTGGCATTTTGCATTGTGATTTTCAGTTGTCTTATTGTCAGTAAAATATAATTTAGGATTAGATCTATTGTATTACGTTGATTAATTTTAACAAAATTGACTATGGCTTGGATATTGATTTGGTTTATCAAACCACTACAAAATTATTTTTAACGGATACGGTTTACAGAGGTCCAACAATTTGACTGCATCCAACTCAGACGTGAATGACTAAGAATCGAACTTGGACTAGGAGGTGGGTGGGAGGTCCGCTTATTCATCAGACCGGATCCAAATCCTGTATGGTCCGACTCATTGCCAATTCTAGTGAGGAGAGCACAGGAACCAATTCTAACGTTCCAAATCACGGTCAAAGGGGACCCAAATACTTGAGGGTCGCACCCCCGTTCATCTGACCTGAGCCACAATTCATTTGCCGAAAAGAAGAATGTTGCTTTAAGCCTAAGAAATGCAGAGAAATGCAAAAGACCAGAGAAGAGAGAGAACGACATGAGAACAAGAGATCGTAGGGAGGGCAAGAGATCGTCAGAAAAACAGAGCAGTTCTACGACTCCTAGTCTTCTTTCACTATGTTTCTCTCCTCTTTCATAGTCAACTCATTAAAGAAAAGAATAAAGGCACATTTGGTCCACATGCACGGTTAGGTAAAAATGGAATTCAACCCCCCCCCCCTAACAAAAAAAGGGGAAAAAATCATAGCCATAAAGATATATATCCTAATGCTCACAATCATCACCGTCCCAATGATCATATTAGTATATATATCTTTCTAGTGATGATAGAAAATACTGACATACATAAATACTTCCTCTGCCTCACAAAGATTACTCAGTATTCCTTTTTGGGCCATTTCATAAAGATTTGGGAGCAGAAATAATGTGAATAAAACTAAATAGATTCACAAAATTTTGTGTTTCGAACAAGAACAAAGAAGTAACAAGGATAGATCTCAAAAGGTCTCGGTTATGAGGATAACCGTACAATTCACTGTTGCATGTGTGTGTAATCTCTTTACAATCGATAGCCAAGGCTCATCACAATAACTCACGTTATACTGCAAACTCCAAAACTGCCTTTTTATTATTGACACAATAGCCTTATGTAGCAATTACATATGGGCTCTAATAGATAAAAGATACATGCCTAATATGAGACATGATAAAATCAGCTAATTTAATCCTAATCTAATTACTATTCACACGGCTAATAGACTCTCATCCTTAGACTTAAAAGGCGCAAGTCGCACCGAGGCGCAACGGCCAACGGTTCACTGGAGCCTAGGTGCAGGGCGAATGCGCACACCTCTCATAGACGAGGCGCACTTTTATTTTTCATTTTATCTAATTTGATTATTGTTGTTGTGGATTTAAGTTTTCGGTAGAAGAGTAATACTTCAAAAGAACATCATCACTTAAAATTATGGTTTCTGCTATGGCCCACTCCAACCCTATACTGACACAGTTTTTAATGCTAAAAAATTATATAGCGAGAAAAGAGAGGGATCACTCGATGAACGGAAAGAGAAAACAAAATCATTCACTTTTATTTTACACCTGAAGGTTTCATTTAGTGGGCCGACTGCGCCCACACAGACAAAATGATAAAAAAGGGCATAAAGGAAAGAAGCTCAAGACACTAGAACGAAGAGGCAGAGCAAAAGAGAGAGAAACCCATAACTGACTTTCCAAAAGCTTCACCTGCGAACGCTACCAGAGGTTTATACCGCCTGTAACCATGTAAAAAGTCAAGTCGATACTCCTTGTCCTGATTGCCCGCCTTCACTTGCAAATATATACTGAATTTTGCGAAGTAGGGTTATTGATTTGGAGGTCCTATATTAGGCTTCTAATGGAAGCCATTTCATGTATTTGAAAATAGGATCTTGGTCGAATTTGGATCGTAAAGCCTGTGTAAGTTTTAATTTGTAGAACTTTTTTCTATTTCTAAACTCCGCTCTTCTTCTCCTTCTTCTGTTTCTACCAACTCTAAAATTTAACATTATCAAACTTCTAATAATTTAATAAAGGTTAGAATTCTATCAGAGTTGAAACATGTTTAGACTTACACTTCTAACTTGTTAGACTTTTACCATGACTAGACAAGACTTCTATTACTAAAAATTTAATACAAATAGAATCATAAGAGAGCAACTAGAACTCCAAAACCTTCAAAAAGAGTCTTCTATGAGCTTCCAAGAATCCACGTTAGCTCTTGCATCAAACCAAAAACGCAAGAACCAACTAGAATGTTCTAACAAAAAGAACTCTTGATGCTCATGCATCAAAAACCCAACACTCATTTCTCCCATCTACTCTCGCATGCCTTACTCTTTGGAATATTCTCCTTGTTTTCGTGAAAAGAGAAGTGGGTAATATCTAGGAAACGAAGGGAGCATTTTGCAAGCTATACAATGGGCTTGTTACGGTCCTATATAGGTTCTCCATCAAGGGATTAGTGCCCAGAGGGTGGGGGTGAGGAGTTAGGGACAAGGTGGAGCGGGTGAAAGGAGAAAGGCAAGCCTTAGTATTAGAAGGCGGACTTTAGATTGTTGGAAGGAGCAACCTCTTACAAGCAATAAGAAGCGGGCGCCTCAAGCCACCTCCAGCGAGGAATTTGGCTCAATGCCATGGCTAACGTGAGAGAAAATAGGAAATATGAGTGTTAAAAAAACTTAGCCAGAAATTTTCTCAAATTAGATACTCCCTGCGCCCCGGAAAAGACTTTCATTTGCTTTTTGCACGGTCTCTAATACAAATATTTGGTTGTTTATATATCAAACTGTTTATGATGTATCTAATCATGTATCACAATAAATTATAGAAAGTTAATATTTTTAATATATACATTAAGACGAATCTAACACGAACCTACATGAATATAATTAATATTAATATACTGGCAGGAACCTTTGCTCAAAGTTTACAAAGTTTGACTTTGAAAAAAGCAAATGGGAAGTCTATTTGGAAACAAAGGGAGTATTACTTAAGCCATTGAAGTAATTGCCTTTTAGTTTTAGCTTCTCACTCAACCATGTTCTTTTAGTTTCTCCCTAGACAAAACCTCCGAGTTCTTATTTTTTCTCTATTGTCACCTACTTTTTACTTTTGCTTTTCCCAAATTTATTTATTTTCCTTTTTCATTTGTATTTTATAAATAGTACCTTGACGCCTTTCTTTTGCAATATTTTGGGCTACGCTAACTAATGTTTTAACGCAATAAAATAAGATGAAAAAAAGATATAGGTACGCCTCCCAGTGCTAGGTTGTGTTCGAACTACTTCGGACTAGGACCTTATGTCATCAAGTAGGCCTTGCAAGCTATGTTACTCCAACTCTTCTAATTTGCTAACATATATGACGCAACATGAGTACATGACTCGTGGGTACTTCATTAAAAACAAAAACTTGACATAAGTAACATAGCTTGAAGTAAAATTCTTGAAGTTTATGGGGAATATGTTGTACCACATAGTATATACAATGGTTTCTTACCGTATATTTGAAGCCACATAGGCTAGCTATTAAAAACAAATTGAAGTTATGAACAATATGTCCAAGGGAAAAGGTTTAGGAAACAATGGTCTTGCAGTCCAACTTGAAGTCTCAAGGGCTTCACAACAAGCTTCAATTGTTCTTCCTGTGTTTTTAAAGAATTGCAACACTTTCTCAAGTTTGACTTAATAACTCTAATTATTTATTTGTAAAAATTATAAAAAATTAATATCTTGAAAATATACATCGACACCAATCCAATAACATTTACATAATAACATTCATTTACACAAGGAAAAATTGTGAGAAACCACGATTTTGCGAAAAAACACCTTTTAAATATTTTTTGCAAAAAGAAACCTAACAAAATTTTGTTCGTGAAAACAAACCTTAGGCAAAAATCCGGCATTGACTCAGACATTGGCCTACCCTTTTCCACGGCAACCAACTTAACAATTGATATTAGCACACTCTAATCATTTTCTCCATCCTTTTATGTTCAAACTATACCTCTAAAAAAAGGTAGGTTAATGCTTGAGATTTCTATTGAGAAGCAAATTTTTATTTTAGGTTTCTTTTCGCAAACTTGTTTTAAAAGGTGATTTCTCCCAAAATCGTGGTTTTAAAAGGTGGTTTCTTGCAATTTCTCCTTTATATAAATTGGTTAAAAAGTATGGCCAAAGTAGAGTATTGAGTAGTAGAAAAGTCAAAGTGTTCCAATTGTTAGAAAACGGAGGAAGTAATAATTTACTTCGATTAGAACAAATATTCATCAAATTTTGTTATAAAGCATATTCCGATATAACTAATGATGCTTCCCTTGATATAGGTTTAAGAGGACGGTTGTCCCCCATCCTAGCAATACTTTTGGAAAATATACACAAGTGGTAGGCACTTATAGTGGATATTGAATCATTATTCAGAAAGAAATTAGAGGGAAAAGATAATATTAGGAGAAAATGAAAATTCGTTTTTCAGCTGAATTTTAAAATGGCAAACCACCATAGGTTAATTTATTCTCGTTCTCGTGAATATTATTTATTGAGTGTCAGTGACAGCTCTTGCAATCAAAAGCTCACAACAACATTCTCATCTACCTTAGAGAGTATCAGGAGTATCTAAGAGGCACTTCCTAGGGGCTAAGCATGACGGCTAAAATTTATAAGGAGGGATAAAAAAAACTTATGTGAGAGCAGGTGAGTTTTTATATTACAAGCAAAACTTATTATTTTTCTAGGGGAAACTTTTGATGTCACATAATAAGGGTGAGCAATATTCACCTGAACTTTGCATTACTAATGTAAATTGTACTTATTGGAACTCAACTTACTGGAGCTTATAGGAGCTTATTATATGACTTAAGGGGACTGGAATTATGTGAGTTATTTAGCCTGAAATTTTTTATCTGAAGTGAAAAGAATGCAACCTCATTTAGTGAAAGACTTGCTCTAGCATGAATATATGACATGAAATAACCACGTATAATGACAAGGAATTAGGACGGTTACCTGTAGTGCTGCTTGATAAATCAATCTTTCATCTCCTAAAACCCTCTCTTCCCCAAACCCCATGTTTTGGTAAGGGTCACTTGTGCTTGTATAATCTGCTGAGGGTCCAGGCTTGCCACGTGCCAGAGTATGAGGAAGTATGCGAGGATGATTGGGGTCATGCATGTAAGCATCATCGACGCTACCCTTACTGAAATACCCTCGATTGCTGCCTAAATTATCCCAAGCATTGTTTTGATTAGAACGAGCCCCAGAAGGCTGGAGGTAAGGTGGGAGGACCCTCTTAGTCACATGTTGCTCGTGATTTGTATTACGGGCATGTGAGGAGTTATTCCAATCAAACTTCTCGTCATTCTTTCTTGACTGAAAACTACTTCCATTTCCAGCTGCAGTTCGTGAATTATGGGCTTGATTACCAGTGCCATAGCTAGTACTAGGAGTGGATTCAGTCTGAAAGCGACGGGCAGCATGTGAAGATGTACGTCTGCTAGAAGACGGCCTTGAATGTTGCGTATGAAAACCTACAAGACAAAGTAACATCAGTAAACAGCTCAGTAAAAACTATGACGCAAATTGAAGATTGAGCTCTTGAGAGTAGTATTGGGTACTGACCCTCATCTCCCGTCATCCAATCTGGTAGAACCCTCCCTCTACCATTCGATGGATCCGGATGAGGTAAGTCCCCGGGGTTATCATCATCTGATTGGGAGAGCAAGCTACAATCACTTTCTGATGATATATCAATAGGCTCCATCCTATTCAGGAAAACTGAACTACGATATCCTTGTTCCTTAGATAGGTTAAAGTCTGAATGGCTAGACGGAGATTTAACCTACAACGTAATGCAGAACATAAATAGTAGGGAAATAATCAAAAGAGGGTACCACAAAGTTGATCAATGATCCAAACTAACCAGAGCAGCAAGCTGTCTAAAAGTTAAGCTGCAAATCCATCCACTAAAGAGGGAATAAAAGCGGCGAGTAGAATCGACGATCCCACGCTGACAGTCCCCATCGTCAGGCATCTAATAATAAGCTCATTGATACAGATACCTTCTAGTGGAGTTCAGTTCAGGAAGGGTTAATAATAACATTCAACAATAAAAGTACAATCAGAGGGTATTGCAATACAACAATCATAAGAACAAAATTAGAATTCCTTGATTAATCAAACACAACAAACTCAAAGGGTTGGTATTGCATGCTGAGACAGAAAATTGCAAATTGGGTTAGAAAAGATCCGAGCTTTATGACAAAAAGTAGAATAAAAATGGCATAATGACAGTATGATAACTAAAATTCAGAAACTAAACCCTACCCAAATCCCAGAAAAAAGCAAATTGCATGAATGAAGAATTAAAAATGAAAAAAAGGGAGAATTAAGAAAAATGAAATAAAAAAGAAAAGGAAAAAAGGTGGGCATACCAGAAAATCTAGGTTAAGATGAAGTTGGGGGGGAGAGTGGGAATTGGAGTGAAAAGGGGGGTAAAGAGAGGTGTAATTAGGGGAAAATTAATAAAAAAAAGTTGATGAGGGTAATTAGGGATTGAAAGTGAGAATGTGGGTGTGGGATTTAATGAATGAAGTTTAAGAGTGTTGTTCTTCTGAGTGAGTCACGGGGATCCTGCTCCTGTATCCTGTATCCTGTAACCTGTTCTTGCCTGGGTTTGAGAAAGAGAAGAATTGGAAGGGATTTATGGGATTATGGGATTAGCCGATGAGGAGACAAATGACAATGGACAATGGAGTGATGGACAATGGGGGAGATAGATGTTTTCAAACTTGAAACTGGGAAAATCCCAAATGCACGAGCACGGCATTACCAGGCTGATTAATCAATCGCAGTACTGGTTTTGCCTACTTTTACTTAAACCTAACTAGTCTACTACCACCAAGTACCAACTCATAAACCAATAACTGGTATGATGGTATTCTTCCTTGTTAATTTAATGTTCCCATTTGGAATAGGGTGGAAAACCAATGCAGATTGATGTGGATGATAATCTTTTTTCTTATATTGTATAAAGTACATTTTAGTACTTTTTGCTTTAAAACAAATAAGAGAGAGAAAGGAAAGTGGGTGATTGGGAAATAAAGGATTCTAGAGTGGGGCAATGCGTAAGACAAAAGGTAAAAAAAATTGTAGTAAATAATTGGTTGTTAAATTAAAAGATAGAGAAATAAATATTTTTAAAATGGAAAAGATTCAAAGTGGGAAGAACTTTTTGAAACTAACCAAAAAGGAAGATGGGAACATCAAATTGAGACGGATGGAAAACTACCTCCGTTTGTTTTAATTGTTAAAATATATTTTGGGAATAATCAAGAAAAATTATGAAATTCATGCAATGATCGTTTGGGAATAGATAAAGTATGAGAGAAAATGTTATAAAATCAAAAGGTAGGTGAGTAATTGGGTGTTTAATAGGAAAAATGGCCCCCAAAAGTGTGGAAAATTGGAACATAGAAATGTGAAAATTTACCAAAATAGTAAAAGTGAAATCGTAATAATTAAAAAGAAACGTTCTAAAAAAGAAAGTGTAACAATTAAAAACAAACGGAGGGAGTAACCACCAACTAGTTTTTGGGTGTCGGTGATGCTCCGGCTAATTTTATTCTTTTACGTCACTTTGGGTCTGTTCTCTTCATCATAAAACAGTTGAACTGAACTGAATTGAACTGAAATGAATAGTGATATCAGATATGTAAGAGTAAAAGTATTGTCCAGAGCTGAACTGAACTGAACTGAATTGAACTAGACTGGACTGAACTGAACTGAAAATAAGGTGGGGAAAACAAGCCCTATATGGATCATCCCTGAGAAGGGGATCCGTTAGTGTATCCTTGTGTTTGCTAAATAATTATTGTTTTATTTGGTTATTCTATACTAATTTAATTATTGATAACTATTTTTTCTTAGCAAAGCATTTAATATTTTCCTAAACTAATAAAAACAAATAATAATTAATACCGATTAACGCGTGATTCGCCAATAAATTCTCAAATTAATACTATTTCGAGTAAAATATTTTATGCTTATACATACTGGCAATGAATAACAAAACCCTTTTCTTTTATGAAATTAAATTTAAATAGTGTAATATAACAATAAACTACACAATTTTAGAAGGGTAATAAGTTGTAATTAAGGGGTTTACCAACTCCCCTTTTATTTTTTGAAATTTTACTAAGGTAAAAGGATTTGATTTTCGAACAAATATTCTTATTAATATATAAAAAATAATGTATTCATGCATGATCTTGTTAGGGTTTGTTCTATTCGTCTAATTCTATTTGAACTGAACTAAAATGAACTTATTGGAGCTGAAGTGAACTGAACTTAGTGGAGCTGGAGAACTGATTGGAGCTGAACTTATTGGAGCTGAACTGAATTGAACTGAATTGATTGTAGTAAATATATAAATAATAAGTAATAATTAATAATTTAGAATAATATTAAATGAATAATGATAATAATATTTTTGATGTTATTAAATGATAGTTATAAGTAAATAGTAGTAATAATGATAAATTAATTTTAAAATAATAATTACTGATAATAATAATGATAATAATGAGTGATTACTATTATTAGTATTAATATATTAACACTTGATGATGATGGTATAATAACAATAATGTGTAAGAAGTACTGTAATTTAATAATAATTAGCCATTATAATAATAATTAACTTAAAATATGGGTTGGTGTGTACTTCTAACAAAATCACATTTTGTGGTAGGTTGGTCTACAATATTTTTAAACCAAACCGACAAAAAATTATATTTAATATTCTACGAAACGACGATGTTGTACCTTATATAGTACTTCAGTATTATAAACAACTTTGTAATTTTTCAATAGCTTCTAGTTTTTTGTAGCTTAATTATATAATTTGATAGTGAATATCTAGTCGGTAAAATAAAAAAAAACAATTGCAAATTAGAATACTCGTATTGATATGACATTTGGTTAAACCGTGCACCAACTCAAGCCATGTCCAGTCATAATAATAATAGTAATAATAATAAGTAAAGATATGATAACAAAATAATATTATAATAATAAGGGATATTCTCAATGGTATAATCCTAGACTTGGCTTCTCTTACTCGTATTCTATCATTTTGACTTTTTAATGGTACACCTGTATTTTGAAATCTTTCCTACCGTGAACATTCCCTTTAAATAAAAAGTTAGTTTAGGCTTGATTAGGATTAGGGGTTTGCCTCGTTTTGCATGCTTTGACTTTTTATGGTGAAGATGATGTTAATTCGTAAAACGGACACCACCGTGCACCCTTTATGTGCAATAACTTCGTGAATCTCTACAAAACAAGTACCTATAGGCCGGATTTTCGGACACGTATTTCGAGGGGGCTTTTTTCGGCTATCAAAAAGCCATCTCGAGGTACGTGCCCGAAAATCTGGCTTATTTTTTACTCATTTCGTAGGAATTCTAGAAGTTCTTATTCATAAAGGGCGCACGGTGGTGTCCGTTTTTCGAAAAAAAATTATCTTCACCTTGAAAAAGTGAAAGCAAGCAAAACGAGACAAACCCTAACCCTAATTAACCCTAAATTAAACTCTTATGTAACGGAATGATCACGTTAAGAAAGATTTCAAACTATAAGAGTGTCATTAAGAAGTCAAAAAGATAGAAGTGTACTAGTAAGAGAAGTCAATTCTAGGAGTGTACCATTGGGAATTTTCCTAATAATAATAATAATAAGTAAAATTAATTAGACCAATAATAATAATATTAAACAAAATGGTTAAATAATAATTGAAGCTGAATGATAGGCTAAAATCATATCACTTAATCAAAGATAAATCCTAAATTTTTGTAACAGCAATAGTCAAGGGAAGTAGGGTCGAATCCATAAAGAGACAGAGTCTCTAGGTTCATATTCAGCTAAACAACTACTTCAGACAAGATCATACAAGAATCAGCTGAACTACTATTTAGACTAAAGAAAGCAATATAAAAATGGGAATTAAACTATGAACTAAATGATACATAAATAGTTACGCAATCCAGAGCATTCGAATTGAAAAGAACTAAAGAAACGATCACAATCAGTTTCAGTTAACTACCCTTGTTCGATTTAACGAACTACCACAACTTGCCACTAACCAAAGAAACACCAATATATAACAATGAGCTTCTAGTATCAACCTACTTTGAGTTCTAATTACTAAATCAACGTTTAGTAAGCTAGAAAAACAAATATTTTGGAGATGGCTAAAACTGACTAGAATTTTTACTATGCGCACAACTTAGTAAAACAAACATATAAGGCTTAATTCTTACTCAATTGATCTGATTCCAAAAGGAGTACACCCTAGACTTTATAAGCAACAACATGTCCAAAAATTAGCTCAGTTGGACGTCATTTTCTTACCTAAACAAAGTAGTAAAATGAGATATCCAGAAAATAGAAATTGTTTCTGCACCTCTTCCTATAAAACGGCTAAAAACTCCTATGGGATGTGTTGATACAAAAGTTTGGCCTATGAGATATTAAACTAGATATAATAACCAAAATATATTCAAAATATGGCCGCAATTGCAGAAGTATTTTCAGAAACCCAGAACATAGAAGATAGGCATTGATTCACGTTTTTCTGGGCAGTTTTGTCTTCCTTCACTCTTAAGCTCTCATTTCTCATTTGTTCTTTTTTATTTTGCCCATGTGAAGCTTGCACACTGGAAGTAGTCATCCATGAGGTCATTCTAAACTTGAGGTGACATCCAAAACTCAGAAATATCCCCCTTAAACAATGGTATCTGATGAGAATGACATAGAACCAAAAGTCGTAGATGAATGTCGCCATACACAAGATTGGCCAAAATGGAAAGAAGCAATCCGAGCAGAATTAAAATCACTTGAAAAGTGAGAATTTTTCGGACAAATAACTCATACACCAAAGGGTGTAAAACCAGTGGGATAAATGGGTATTTGCCATGAATGAGAAAAATGAAATCGTTGATGCAAGGCTTATACAAAGCAAGGCTTATTGCCCAAGACTTCTCCCTAATGTCAGGGATTGATTATGATGAGACGTATTATCCAGTAGTTGATGCAACTGCACTAAGATTTCTGGTGAATTTATATGTTTTGGATAGACTTCAAATGCGGTTGATAGATGTCGTGACTGTATACTTATATGGGTCGCTTGACATTGACGTCTAAATGAAAGTCCCTAATGAACTAAAACTACCAAAAAAATATCAAGAGATATGCTTTCTATAAAGTTAAAACAATCGCTTTATGGACTTCAACAAAATGAAATAATGTGGTACAATTGTCTTAGTGAATACCGTATGAAAGAAGGATTAAAAAATAATCAAATCAGTCTTTGTGTGTTCATTAAACAATGCTATAATTGCAGTTTATGTTGATGATTGAACATCATTGGAACTCATAAAGAACTTGAAATAACTGCAAAGTACTTGATGACATAATTTGGAAAGGAAGACCTTGGGAGAATAAAATTTTGCCTTGGCTTACAAAGAAAACATTTGAAAGATGGGATCTTTGTCATCAATCAAATTATACAGAAAAGATCTTAATTTTTTTTTATATGGATAAAGCACATCCATTAAATTCTCCAATGGTAGTGCGATCTTTGAATGTGAAAGACGACTCATTTCGACCTCGATAAGAAAATGAATAAATTCTTGGTACTGAAACACCGTACTTAAGTGCAATTGGCGCTTTAATACACCTAGCTGACAATACTCGGTCTGACATAACCTTTTCAGTAAATCTCTTAGCTAGATACAATAATGCACTAACAAAGAGGCATTGGAATGGGATTGAGCAGAGATTCCGTTATCTCGAGGAACACATGGCCTTGGATTATTTTATCAATGGAAGCAAAATGCTTCACTCATTGGTTATGCAGACGCTGAATACTTATGAGACCTTCAAAAGGCCAAGACACTCTATATATGTATTCACTTATGGAGATCAACGAAGCAGACATTAACTGTCATATCATCAAATCATGCCGACTTAATTGCTCTTTATAAAGTTGGAAGAGAATGTGTTTGGCTTAGATCATATCAATGATTAACCATATCCAAGAAGAATGTGGGATGAATTCAGTTACTGATAATCCAACATTGATCTATGAAGATAATATTGCTTGCATCACCCAAGTCAGTGAAGAATATATTAAAGGAGGTAGAACTAAACATTTATCACAAAAACTCTTCTTCACACATGATCTCCAATAGGAAGAAAAAATAGACATTCAACAAATCCAGTCACGTGAAAATCTTGCGGATTTGTTTACCAAGTCCCTTCCTTCAAAGAAATTTGAATAATTGATGCACAAGATCGGAATGCGTCACCTCCGTGACCTATATTAGACTCAGGGGAGTATTATATGCACTGCACTTTTTTTTTCTTCGATCGAGTTTTTATTCCACTGGGTTTTTCTGATAAAGTTTTTAACGAGGCAGTAAACATCGGCATATAACACAATAATGTTGCACCATATTTTAAACTATGATCCCACTATATTATCTTTGTAAAGTTTTTATAAACAAGGCAATGAGGATTCAAGGGGGAGTGTTATAATATTTAAAAAGTTTGCAACAAAGGGTTGCAAAAGGTGAATGTCCCATTTATTGCTAGTGTTGAAAACATATTGCTGAATAGTATTGTACAATAAATCATACGTCTATATATATACCAAGACTCAGTGAATGTAAAATTCGCACCGAGTAAAAATTTACACAATATTTCTCTCTTCGCCTTAGTTTATTATTAACTTATGTTCTCATCTTTTTACAACATAAATAAATAATATAGAGCAAAAAGGGATGAAAAATAATCGAAACAAAGGACGAAAAACCGAAACAAAAAGGAGACGCACGGATGCAGGCGGCGTGTGGACTGCACACGCGGTCAGGGAGTGTGGTAACTGTCCGCACGAACAAAAGGAAAAGAGACGGTGTTGTTACACGCAGTACAAGAACGAAGAGTGAGGGTGGCGAGTGACGACGGTGGCCGACAAAAAATGTGAGGAGAGGGGAGGTGTGGTGGCCGACGCATAACTGAGAGCGAAAAAGGGAATGTGGCGAATGAGGGGAAAAGGAGAGAGAAAATAAGATTGTAAGGATGAGGATTTTTGGGGTATTTATAGGTTTGCCTAAATTTAGTACTAATACGCTTAAGGGTTTAATTGGGCTATTAGGTTGATCATCAAACTTGAGAAGGGATTGAGCTCCTCAACCCATAATTTAAAACTCATTATACCTTAACCCAAAACCCAAGTATACATTCGATAATTGTCGAAGTCCAAACCCAACAAAATCTTTGATTATTTAAAACGTTAAATGATCGTTTGCCTCTCAAAATAGTCAATCGTTAAATAATTTAATTGATAATACTAAAAATATTTATAAATATACTTTAAATATATTTACAAAATTCATAAAATTACGGGGGATTACACAATGCTATTGTTTTTGTTTCGAAAATACTTTTTTTATATTATTAATATTTTATTTAATATGCGTAATATACTGCTTATGTCATTAATTTTCTAAAATTACAAGTCCATTTTACACAATTTGACACAAGCGTACCTTATTATAAGCTTATTTTATATATAAGGAAAATTTGATAGGAAAAATCACACTTTTGGTCGGTCTTCCCCACTAGTACCGTATCTGAGTAATCTAGGTATAATACCAGCTTTTATATGCAGCTGCTCGTAATGGTACATCACATTCTATAACATGTTGGACTAGTAAAAATAACCATTGATTTTTTTTAAAATAAATTAACTTAAAAAAACACTCCCCCACCCCTCCCTCACCTTACCTGCCATCCCCCCACCCCACCCCACCATCGCTCTCCCTCCCTTCCCCACCCCAGCCCTGAAACTCCCTCGAAACCACCCTCATCCCCTCCCCACCCCCGCTAATAACGCCTCAGTCCCTCTGCCGCATAAAACACCCAAATCCTCGCCGGTAAACATCCGAAAACCCTTTCTCCACCGTCGGGGAAAGGTTTTAAGCAGAGAAGGAAGGGTTTTCGATGGTTTTCCGACGGGTTAAGGTGTCTTTGAGGCAGATGAAGTATTGCAGGGGTCGGGGAAATGGGTGTGTTCGAGGAAGTTTCAGGGCTGGGGTGGGGAAGGGGAGTGAGAGCGGTGGTGGGGTGGACTAGGGGAAAGGAAGGGGGAGGGGAGGGATGGCAGGTGAGGTGAGGTGAGGTGAGGGAGGGGGTGTGGTGGCTGGCAGGGAGTAAGATTTTTTTTAAAATTAGAATTAAGAATTTAGGTTTAAATTATACTTACTTAGTTGTTAATTACTCCATCCGTCCCATATTACTTGATATAGTTTGACTGACACAGAGTTTAAGGAGTGTTATTTGACTTGTTTATTTTATTGTAAGTAGCTAGTTGTTGGTATTATTAAGTCCATATAGTACAATGTGGGACAAATGTGGGCCATGAGAGTATTGCAAAAGTAAAATAAAAAGCAAAAAGGGAGAGAATGCAAAAGTGGGACATACCATTTTTAGAAGTGTATCAAGTAATATGGGACAGACGAATATGAGAAGTGTATCAACTAATATGGAACGGAGGGAGTATGTAATTAGGAGAGTTTACCTAAAATTATACCAACAAGTTATGTGCCAATATGGAAAGATAAGGTGCAAAGATGGGATTAAACCTGGATTACTCAAAGGTGGTACCAGTGGTGGTAGACCGGACAAATGTGGGAATTTTCTGTCGATTTTTCCTATATATATTTAATTTTGGCTGAGTTTAATTCAATTCAACTTCATTTAATTCATTTCAACTCAGTTGAGTTGTTTCTAGCCCAAGAGAAGAGGCCCTTAAAATACAATATTTCAATGCATATTACGAATAAAATGATTTATCTATTTTTCACTTACGTATGTTCGAACCCTAAAATGTTAATTGTACCAAACTTATGAATTGTAACATGTACACAAAAACCCGAAGCAATGCTCGGGCCTAAAAACTAGGTTTTCAGCTTGCCATTTGTCATTCCATATCAGTATTACCATTGTACATGATAATTTTCTTTTAAAATGTTTCCAAAATGTAAGTAATATGGTTTGAACACACAACATCGTAGTTGGAATATAATTGACGCTACCATAAAGCCATCGCCTTTTGTTGTCAAATTGCAATTAACAATTCATTTTACCTTAATCAAAATTTGGTAAAAAGTGAAGAGATATCCTTCATTATATTTTTTCATGACCCTTTTAAATTATTTAGTTAGTTTTTAAATAATGTGCCTAATTTTTATAACTATCAAAAATTTAAAAGGTAATATTTGAATAATATTATTCTAACTCAAACAAACATAAAAGTAGACATGGGGCATCGCCGGGGCCACATGGCCTGTTTGGCAAAACTAGCTGTAGTTATTGGCTGTTAGCTTTGAGTGATTGTTAGATGTAGAGGTAGCGGTGAGCGGTGAGCTGTGAAATGTAGCTGTTAAAGTCAGATGTCAAAATAACTGTTCAAAATATGAGTATTTGACAAAACTAGCTGTAAAACTAACTTTGTAAGATAAATTATAATTTACTTGATTTTATTTTCACAAAAGAATATGCATATAATAATAATAATAATATATAATTATATTATAAAATCCAAATTATGACCAACATGCCAAACGTTCATGTGAAAAAGAGAAAGAGAAAGAGAAAGAGAAAGAGAAAGAGAAAGAGAAAGACAAATTGAAGAACAATAAAGTGAAACACCACTGCCTCAAAATGCTGATGCGTGGTTGGCTGTCACAAAAAAAAGAAAAATTACATGATATTGCATATAGAACGCTACCTGAGGCTAGATGTGGTAAATATTGACACGACAACCCGACACGAACCCGACTCGAATTTAGCGGGTTTAGGCAAAGACTTTTGACACGTTTAAGTAAATAGGTTGACTCGACACGACACGTTTATTAAACGGGTTGGGTTAGGGTCGAGCTATTTGACACGAAAACGACACGACAACCTGTTTATCTACACATATTTTAAAGTTTTTCGTTATTACATCTTACCTTCATTCATGTATTTTTGAATTTAGTTTATTTAGTGTTACGTTTATACACTTTTAGATGTTATTTTAATTGCAGTATGAAATTTAATAAGTTCCAAACCAAAAATATAAGAATTTAGAACAACAAATATATATATATAAAGTTAAACGGGTCAACCCGAACGCGACACGTTTAATTAACGTGTCGGGTTAGAGTCAAGGATCTTGACACGTTTAAGTACACAGGTCGGGTTAGGGTTAGGAGATGACAACCCGCCAACTCGTGAACCTGACACGAACTCGACTCGTTTACCACCTCTACCTGAGGCTCAGCTAGCATTGAAAAATCAGTTCACAACAACTACTCATACCTCCAAAAGCTATTTAAGAAAACCTAGCGAAACGGTAATATTTTTTAGGGTAGCTTTTTGATCCAGTCCAATCACAAAAAAGAATTTAAAAAGTTAGTGGCGAACACGCCCACAAACTAGTTTACCATTTAAAAGAATGTGAATGGGCTATTAATTTGGGTTGTAGGTTGGCAATGTTAGTGGGTTAAAGAGAGGGAAAAAGCAATGGAAGCGAAGCCGTTAAATACCAAGGAAGGGTAATCTAAGGGTAGAAAATAATGGCAAGTCATCCATCCATAATCCATGTAGTACGAAGCGGGATGTTCATTTAAATTGGGCGCCAAATTGAAAAACAAAAATTACTTAATTCGAAGACAGGAATTAATAGTTTCAAGAGACTCTTCGAAATCTTCCCTCCAACTGGGAAACTCAAATCAATTAAATTCCCCCGCCCTCTCCTTTCTTCCTTTCACTTATATACCAAATCAACCTCCTTCTATACCATTTCATCATTCTAAACAATATCAAAATCCAATTCTCTCTCTCTTTCTATCTCTCTCTAACATTTTCCTTTCATTTTGAGCAAATCAAAAAATGGCAGGAGGTGGAAGCACAAGTAGCAATCCTCCCAAACAGAGGAAGAGAGTTGAAGCTGATACTCCTAATTCTTCTTCCTCTATGCTTTCTCTTAAACGTGCTAAGGATGGTAGCGCTTTTGCTCGCTGGTACTATTCCTCTCTCGTCGCTTTTTTTTTTTATGTTGTGAAACCCTAGGTGTTACAGTTATTTATTGAGTTTCTTGTTTTGTCATCTCTACCTTCAGATTACTACTATGTTGAAGCGTTCATTTTTGAAAATTTAATTTTCTGAAAGTTCAAGCTTATTTCACACTTTTTTTTTTTCTGAAAATTTTATTTGCGTAAGAATAGCAAACTTTACTCCGTATGTTTTATCAGTTTCAGCATTGGATGTAGTGAAATTTCCTGATGTTACTAAGCTGATAGAGCGATTTTTGAACTTCTTATGGTAATTGTGTGTTTACTTAGATGAATTGAATATCTGATATGCTTGAGTTCCAATTTGATGGTAAATTAGTGGATTGCTGTGTTGCTTATCCTTAGTTTTTGATGAGGAAATGGTTTATAAGCAGCTTCAGCATTGGATGTAGCGAAATTTACTGATGCTACTAAGCTGATAAAGCGATTGTTAAGTTCATTTTTTGTAATTACGTGTTTACTTCGCTGAATTGAATGTCTGATATGCTTGAGTTTGAATTTGATGGTATTTTAGTGGATTGTTGTATTGCTTATCCGTAGTTTTGATTTGGAGCTGTTTTGATGAAAATGACAGTGAGGAATGCAATAGTAGTGTGCCAGTAGCTCTTATTGACATGCATAGCTGCAGCCTTGATGCTAGAATCAAGATGAGCCTTGGTATGCTACTTTTTTTTGGATTATCATCCTATTACTTGAGTTTCCATTTGTGCTTATCAAGATTTTTAACATTGAAAAAAACCGTTTATCTCTTCTTACAGATGCTACTGTTGTGGAGACAACAGCCGAGATTAAGAAAAAGCCTGAGAGGTTTAATTTTGTCTTTTTCCAGTTTGCATTGTTGTTAGCTATTTTTTTAGTTTTTAATTTTATGATGATAAACATTCTCTATCCACTTGAGTACAGGAAGAAAGCAGTCTCATCATCCGATGCAGGATCCGAGTCAAAATCAAAGAAAAGAAAGCTGAGCAAAGCCAAAGATCCAAATATGCCAAAGCGCCCTATGGGTGCCTACTTTGTTTTCATGTATACTCTCTAAATTGATCTGTCTGAACATGTTTAATATCAATTGAAACTCGTATACTTGTGCTTAACTGTTATATGATACAGGGAGGAGTTCCGAAAGGTGTACAAGGAGCAGCATCCTGATTCCAAAGGTGTGAAGGAGGTCGCAAAGGAGGCTGGAGCAAAATGGAAGGCCTTGACTGATGAGGTTGGTTTTGTGTAGTAATCTGTTGCTCGAATGGTGCCGTTTCCTCTCGCACTATCCTGTTTGTGTACTGAATTTCTGTGTATGAATATGCAGGAGAAGAAGCCGTACCAGGATAAAGCGGCAGAGCTCAAGGCAGAGTATGAGAAGGCCATGGAGGCTTACAATGCTGAGAATGATGAGGTAAACAGATCATGGTTGTCGATGTAGCAATCTCTGGTTACTTATCTTATTGGATTTTGCCTCTATATGAACACTTTGTTTTGTTTTTTTTTCTTATATTTAGGAAACTGAGGATCTTCAAGCAGAAGAGCTGTGTGATGAAGATGCTTAATTGCTTGGACATTATGTTAGAGGGTTTTGAAAGTAGTTTTTTCTTGGGGGTATGGGAATGGTTAATTTGTAAATTTTGGGTCTCTTGTTTTTGGCTAGGAAAGTATAGAAGTAGTTTATGAAGCTTTCTGAAAACATTAGTTCGTTCCTCTTTATGGATGTTATGCTAAAATGCTAAATGCGTATTAAATGAAATGCACATCCGCTTCGGCTTTAAGTTTGTGTTCAGTTTGTACTTTTGCCTTCTACGCATTAATCTCAATTCCCAAGACCTAATTTAGTTATTTGTTGGATATTTACAAGAGAAGTAGATAAATTGAGTAGAGGAAAGTATAATGTAAGATGCTGGAGATGCAAGTGGGTGAATGATGAATAGAAAAAGACAATGATGCTACTCTAGTACATGAAGAACATTCATATTGGTAGCAACTAGCAAGTGAATCATCCAGTTAGCTACTGTGGGTAGTGTACTTTGAAAAGCTTGCATTGTGCCTGAGTATTTGAGAATGGAGATGAGTCGAGACAGCTCGGGTTCATGCATAACAGTAAACACTGGTATTTGCTGAGTTACTATTGGTAATACTCTCACCAAATTGGTATGTACAGTTGGATTTTTCTGGTTAGGTTTTTGTAATTGTAGGGGGTTGGGAATGGAATAATGGATCATTCAGAGATGAGGAGAAGAGTGTTCCCACTTCAGATAAGTAGTTAATGTAGATTGAACATGATGCTCAGATGGATAAATTTTGATTTTCAAAACCAGTAGCAAGAAGATGCAATGTCGTATTTACCTTATATAAGCATAGTATAGTAGCACACACTAGCAAATTGCTTGTAGCCAGTGAAAAGAGCTGGGCTAACTCCATGCTTAATTAACTCTTGCAATTTGCAAGTCATGATTATAGAAATTCTATGTTGTCAACAACTGTTAAGTCCAAACCATCATATAAGATCAAATGATCAATTGACACACCTTATAGCACACTAGCAGAATAGGAATTTTGGTTCAAATGACTGAATTATTTTACTAATTTGCTTCTTTTCTGAAGCAATTAGTTTCTTAGTTCAATCAGCTAATCAAGCAACTTGCAAATATCAAACACATCAAACTTAGGTGCCCAAATCATGCTAGTAATTAGAATTTCATCTGACGAGACCCAAGTTAAGGATGCCCCATGAAGTTTGAGGCCAAGACTTTTCCTTGGATTTCATCAGTAAAACTCTTACCCAAGCAATCCAACCTTCCCAAGACATCCTCTTATCCCATGGACTTCCCCATTCCAGCAATAGAATTAGCCCTCTTTCTGCCTCTCTTTCCGCTTCCTCGAACCTTCCCTTGCCCAAATACAACTGACCCAAAACCACATGAGGCTCCCCAACAAATGGGTTCTTCTCAATGCTCTCCCACAGCAACTCCTCTGCTTTCTCCAACCCAATCTTTCCATGCTCGCAAACAGCTTCCCAATACAAGTCCCTTGCTTTTCTCTGCTCCTCTGCCTCCAATACTCTAGTGCAATTGTCGAAAATAGGCGGTACCACCAGCTCTATATCTTCATCCCTCCCTTGTACCTTTGTTTCTCCACCTTCCCTTTTCCTCTCTTCCATCATGATCTCTTCCTCTCTAACAAGGAGCATATAAACTGCCCCCATCTTTGACAGCGAGTTCATCCAAAGCCCTGGCTTCCCATCTCCAGGCCACAAATACTGTATATTATTGCCAGAAAACTCAAGCCGGCCGTTGGCATTCTCAAACAATACATCTTGGAAGTTGAAGAGCTGATCACTGAAGTCAGCTATAGTCATCAAAAGAAAAACCGCGACAATCCTCCTCGAAACTCTGACATCTTCTCCTGTCTTGATATGCTTCACCACTACCCCATCTTCAGGAACCAAAGAGTTGATCTTCTGTCTCCACTTCTCGTCTCTGCTCGACAATCCTTTCTCTTTGATATCTTGAACTGAGTTCTCAGACATTTTCAAATGCTCAATGAGCTCAGAATCAGAGTAATGAAAAATAAGTTGTTGATGGATTAGAGGTTGTCTAGGGACAATGCAGAAGAGATGGATAAGGCTCTCAGCTGCATCTCCGACATAAGACCGGACAGTTTCACGGCCAGTGGAGGGATCAAAGATGGCTAGATTGACATAGGAGTTAGAGTAAGCAGAGTGAAAGAGGCCACAGAGACAGACAGCATCAGGAGCAGCCCAAAGTTTAAGGATACGATATATATCGACGAGATGATCAAGGAAGCTGCCATGCTTATGCCAGCACTCCCCTGCACCAACTGATCGGAGCACAGCCACGAGGGAAGGGAGTTTGGGATCAATGTTCTCGAGTTCACCACGGAGGAAAGGTCTGGCTGATTCTAAGAGGGTGTGAAGGTAGGTACTGCTACTGCTGTAGGTATTGGTCTGGTCTGATGAAGATGTAGGCAGAGAAGGTGACATTATTTCTGGTTCTGAGGTTGTGTTGTGTATGAAGCTAAGAGAAGAAAGTTGTTGCTTGATAGAGATGAAGATATTTAAGAAAACAATTCAATTTAGATTTTGATTCCTTATCTCCAGTATTTGATATGTATTTTGCAAATAGCGTGTTTCCATCTTCAGTAGTTTATGTTTGTTGGGATGTGGTTAGGTTGATACCTTTCAGATTGTTGATTCTTTCAAATCTCTATCACAACAGAACAGAACACTTACTTTTGGGAGTTTGTTCTTTAAGCATCTTGAAAGGGTAATATGGTTCCCACGTATGCATGCACTTTAGACTTGAGAGATAGTATTTGGTACTCCCTTCTTATTGCTACTTTGAACTTTCATTTCACAGATATTGATATACTTCTTCCGTTTTCTTAGATGCAACAAATTTCATGTTTATGCGCATTAAAGCATTACTTTGAACAAAAATACTTATAGTTACATATAGGTAAAAATTATAAAAATTATAATTATGAAAGTATGTCACGAAGCAAATTTAACAAGATCTTACTTGACTATGCTTTTCATTATGTACAAATCACAAATCTTAGTCAAAGTGATTAGCATAAATAGTGAAAAAGTGGGTTTGTTGCAAGTGTGTCAAATTCACATATGAACAAGACAACCGTCTTAATTTTTTTGTTCATGTTTTTGGCAAAGGTCTAGACTCTCGATTGTTACTTGGATTTGAATCTGTGTATAATAATCTTGATTTAGTTAAACTTTCTTTTTGTCCTGTTGTTTGGTAAATTTCCGGTATGTTGATTTTAACCTCATGTCATGGACAAAAATTTGAGGAAGAGGGGGTATACTTATAAACTTTAGACCTTACCCATGGCAAAGGCTTTTGTCATCCATATCCTCTTTTTTGCTACAAAACCACAACCAGAACCGTCTAATAAGGTGTTGAAAGAGATCAAAACGAGGACCCTAAATTTTCTAATTAGTTCAACTAGAAAAGAAAAACCAATTAATAGTATGCATAATGCAAACAATAAATTTGAAATGACCCTTGTAACTTAAAAAGTGACCAATTTAAAATTAGTGTAAAACTGTCTTCTTAACTTTATGTGCCCAATCAATAGCAATAGTATAGGGGCCACATTTTTTTTTGAGACGACCACGTTAGGGCTACCTTCAGGGTTATCAAATTGAAGAATTTAACACATCCACCGACACCTGTCTGGTCTAGCGGCTCTTTCTAAGAGACGAAAATGTAAATAGAAAATGTCGCCTGGAAAAGCTTCACGGCCTGGTGGTCGGCGTACCAATAATGACATTTGTTGATATGCCACCACCTGTTTACTAAGATCAAAACCTTGGAAAAGAAAGGGAGGGAGGGAATAAGATCTTAGTGGCGATTAAAGCAATCTCTGAACTGCATATTAATGAAAAGAAGTTTATATTGCAGGTTATCATCTGTAAAAACCGAAACCCTAATCCTCTTTCAATAAATAAATCAATGAAAAGAAGTATACATTGTTTGTCAAAAAACTGAAGTCCTAAATGCCTCAAAGAAAAGGAAAGATTCCAGCACCCCGTTGGGGTTTGGCTGAGCCCTAAAGATATGTGAACTTTTCAGCTACAAAGTGATCATGTCAATTGTCAAGAAACAACAGCAACCATCACTTTCGAGTTCAGGAATGTGTTCATGGTCATTGTAGTACCGTTTCAGGGGCAGGAATCATGTTTACAATCTTCAACAGGAAAGTGTATGTAAAGGCATCTTCCTGGAGTTTCTCAAATCTGAAATTAACAGTTGCGTATCAGATCAGAAAAGTTCATATGCAGTAGTACCGGCATAGCCATGACTAAGATTAATGACATATAGTATAAAAGAAATAAATGACACTATTCTTACATAATCTACGATTTTCTTACTCCCTCCGTTTGTAGATAACAGGCCAAATTTCTATTACAGGCCGTCCCAAATGATAAGCTAGTTCTATGTTTAGTAAGTTAATCTTTGTATTTTTTCACATTACGTCCAGTAAATCTAATAATACCCTTAATTAAACCTTCTAAAGGAAAACAATATTGGTGTGTTGGACATGTAATGTTTAAATCGCAGTAATATATTTATGATAATTTTATATAAATGGCCCCATTCAAATGGATTTATGCCAGGAAAGGCCATTCACCTCATGATACAGACGATGGAACGTCACCAGGATAGGAAGAAGGATCCACATATGGTTTTCATTGATTTAGAGAAGGCATATGATAGAGTACCAAGAGAAATACTTTGGTGGGCATCGGCAAAGAAAGACGTTTCACAAAAATATATAGATATCATTAAGGACATGTATGAGGGGGGTCACTACAAATGTGTGGACTACTGTGAAGAAAACAAAAGAGTTCCCTATTACAGTCACATTGCATCAAGGTTCTGCACTTAGTCCCTTTTCTCTTTGCTCTTAGGTACGGACGACTAACGAAGTCAATTCAAGATGATCTACCGTAGTGTATGATATTTGTGTACGATCTTGTGTTGATTGATGAGACAAAGGAAGGTGTTGAGAGTAAGTTGGAATCGTAGAGACATACATTGGAAGCTCGTGGTTTTAGATTGAGCAAGAGCGAGACATAGTATTTGGAGTGCAAGTTCAGTGGGGTTAGAGGCAGCGAGGTAGGACAGTTACATTGGATGTCAAAGTGGTTAAAGGATCGAACGTCTTCCATTCACTTAGATGTATTCTCCAAAAGGATGGAAAACTCAATGGAGACGTGACTCCTAGAATTAACGCGGGGATGGTTAAAGTGGAAAAGCGCCATCGGATTCCTTTGTGATTCTAGCATTTCCCATAGATTGAAGAAAAAATTCTACCGCATGGCAAGTAGGGCTGTTTTGTTATATGGCACCGAGTGTTGGGGCGAAGATGCGTACAATACGGTGGATGTGTGGCCACAAAAGGAAGGACCGATTAAGAAATGAGGTGATTAGGGAAAAAGTTAGAGATGAGTTGCATCTATTGAAGAAAAGATGAGGGAAAATCGCTTAAGATGATTCGGTCATGTGAAAAAGAGACCTAAGTGATGCGCCAGTGCGAAGACTTGAAAAGTGGAGGAGTAATCAAATTATAAGGGGCAGGGGAAGACCTAAGATGACTCGGATGAATGTAAGTGAAAGTGATATGAGTTTACTTGGGATCGATGAGAGCATGACGTTGGATAGAAGTGGGTGGAGGACAATATTCACGTGGGGGGAGGGGTGTGATTACCTTATTTATTTGTTTATCTTTAATGTGCTTGTCTTTTTGTTTAAAAGTTTTTTAAAACTTTTTGTCACACTTGTCATACCATCTCCTTTTTCAACGGTTCCAGATGATGATTATGTTAGCCAACCCCAAATCATTTTGGAAAATAAGGCTTAGTAGTTGTTATTGTTGACCCCCATTCAAATGGGGCCTATAGGGAACATATTATATTGATAACTCACTAAAATCGTTTAAAAAACCATTCTCCCTTGTATGGTTTATCATCAAGGTAGAAGTCTACTAGTGATGTTTATAGAGAAGATATGAAGTTGTCAACAACATGTAATTAGGTACAACTTAGGTCAAGGCTGAACCTAATCACTCGCCCCAAGTGACCTAAAGGGGTCTCCAATAATGCATTTCCCTTGCCAGAAAGGCACAAACTTATTACTGTAGTATATATTTAATTTGCCGAGTCATTTTTCCTAAATAACCTAGATACATCCAATCTGTAAAAGGAATCCAGAGTCCTAAACTAAAACAAATAGTACTTTGGCGATGAGTATGAACCTAATTCAAATACTTTCAGCTCATAGGCATTGATCTATAAAAGATAAGGAATTATACCTTCCCGATTTAGCAAAGTGCCCAGCACCAAATTCACATTTAAACAACAGTATGTTATCATCAGTCTTCAGTTCCCGCAGTTTTGCCACAAATTTAGCAGGTTCTGAGTACATCACACGTGGATCTGTCACAGACACATTATGAATTAAATTCGGGAGTAGAATTCGAACTATGCCTGAGAATAAATGAGAGAGGGATGTCAATGGCTGTTGATCACATACTAAAAAAACAAGCCTCCCACTCCTGGAAAGCATGCCTCTTGAGAGAAAGGATTCTAAAACCAAACTGAAGAAGAATATTGACATAAGAAAGAAATGACAAAATTGTCTGCACAAGTGAGCGCCTGAGAGGAGTTATAAAGATGCTATTGGAAGTTTGGAACAAAAAAAAAGTCCATTCTGTTTCGCTTTCTCTAAGACACTCTTCCAAAGAAGAAACCAGAAAGCTTTGAAAGAAATGGAAGCTCGTCAAGTGAATGATGGACAAAAGTTGTCAAAGACACAATAAGAAGATGGTTGAGTTCTGTCCATTAAACATTAGTATAATGGACTGATCTCCACAAGAGGATGAACAAATAGCTCCTAACCCAGCTGATGAAAAGAAAAGTGCATGACAAACCACAAAGTCCCGGTACTTACCTTAGTTAGTTAAAAACGGGACGGGAATTAAACGGAGTTTAATTCGGCGCGTTTTAAACGGCAAAAATTTGAAAAATTCGGTCAATCATTCGACCAAATAAACGTTGATTTTTATAATTCGGATACGTACGTACACGCGTTTAATACGGTTTCAATTTGAAAATTTTGGGCAAAAATTCGGCCTTTATTTTTGTCAAAGTTTACTCATATATGCCATTTGTCAATTTTTACAACACTAGCTCAAAAAACTATAGCTACACATCAACCTGCATTTTTACTCATATATGCCATTTGTTTTATTCATTGACTAATGAAGCAATTTCAAGTCAATAAAAAAAATCAGAAAAATGGGGATCAACAGCTCCCATACATTATCATAACTTCGTAACCTTTTCCAAGCTTGCTCACCTCCATCTTTGGGGTCTCCACACCTGGCTCAACATCTCCAATTTCACTACATGTCCACAGATCCAATTTCCACCTAACCATCCTCTCCAAATTCCATCTCATACTATGCTGACGAGCAGTCAGCCTCACAACTCCCCCAAAATGCCTTTGTTTCCCCAACCACATTCAATTTCCCCAAAATAGGGTTATCAGCATCGAATCAGATAAACGGAGAGAGAGAGGTTTGTAGAGAAGAGAGAAAATGCAGGTTGTAGCAGCGGTGCGCTGGTGTCAGAATAGGCCGGTGAAGGTGGTCATGTAGCGGCGGCAGGAGCTTGGAGGAGGTGCGAGGGTTAATGGGGATTGGGGAGTGTTTCTATTTCATGGAAAAAAAAACGACAGAAGCTAATGCCGAAAGGGTTTGTTATTTTTTTTGAAAAAATAAAACGTTTTTTTCCTTAAAAATCGCGTTTAAAACGTCTCAGACGTTTTAAACGTTTAGTTGCCGTTTTTTTACGTTTAATACGCCTGGGGCGTTTTTTTCTGATTTTTTCCCGTTTTTTTGAAAAAGACGGGAACGGCGTCTTATTCGCGTATTATTCGCGAATTAACCAACTAAGGTACTTACCATGTAAGCCAGCTGTAACCAGTATATGAGGATAGTTTTGGTCTTTAACCTGTTCAAATAAATAATTTATCAATCAGAATGAACTGACAACTCTTTGGAATAAAATTAATAGTTGCCAGCCAATCAAATGTTACTCCCAAAAATAATATTACATACAACTCACATTATCCACAGGGGAATATGATTTCATGTAGTTATAAAACTCCTTTTCCCGAGGATCACCCCATTCCTGTAACAACATATAGCATGCCACAGTCACTTCAAAACTTCAAAAACTAGGAAAACACTCTAGTAAAAAGATAAGAACAAGGGAACAGTAGACGTGTGCATTTGTCATATTTAACTGACCAAGGTGCTGTGTCTCCATAAACATGGTTATTCACCATTAAGACAGAGAACGATAAATGTTACCTCCCACTCTGCAGTTGTCAGAGGAATTGTTGGATCAAGCATTGTTGTTACAACATCAACAAATGGTACACCAAGTACAGCAGCCTTAAATAAATCAGGCCGCATATTCAAGACGCTACCAATTAGCAATCCTCCAGCACTTCTTCCGTGTATGCAGAGCTTTTCCTTTGAGCAGTACTTATTCTCTATAAGATACTCGGCACATGCTATAAAATCAGTGAAAGTGTTCAGCTTCTTCAAAAATTTACCATTCTCATACCATTTCCTTCCCATTTCTCCACCACCACGAATATGAGCTATTGCGAAAATGAAACCACGGTCCAACAAGGATAACCTTGATGCCTTGAAGCTAGGATCTATGCATATCTGCCAAGAGAATATTCAATAAATGTCACAAAGAGCTACCCCACCGAAAATAGGATAAAATATAAATCTATACAGACACTAGAGTGTAGTCAACAACTATCCAGAACGAAACTCTCCCAGCAGGAGGGTTCTAGTATATGATGGCTCAAAGGCTTGAGTTGCACAAATATCTCGGAACAAACAGTGGAAATAACCATATATGGTGCATACTGTTTGAGGATAAGGATAGCGAAAAGATTATGTTTCACTTAGATGTCTCTCTGTGATTAATAATGTTTCAGAAAGGAGATAGGATTAAAAACAAGTGACCAAATATATCCAGTAAATAAAAAACAACAAATAAACAGGCTATTAGCATAGCAAAATTTTACCTCATATGATCCATAGCCATATAGTAACAACGGATCAGAGCCATCAAGCTTCACAAGATCCTTTCGATAGACAAGTGATATTGGAATATGAGTACCATCCGATGCAGTGGCCCACTTTCTTTCTGTCACATAGTTTGATGCATCAAAACCACCTAATACCTGAAGGATAAGTGAACAACTTGGAATCATAACTAAAACGGGGAAGGGAAATATTCATAAGGGAAGAAGAGGAAAGAAAGAGAGGAGAATACAACAAAAAAAAAATCCAGTGGACATGCTAAAGGTTCTACTATACAAATTACAGAAGAGCTGCAAAAGACAATCTTTATGCTTCAAGATTCGCCCAATTCTTTAAATTGGCAGTTGAATAAGGACAGTAGGGTGCTGATTGATGACAAGTTTCAGAATTCAGATACAAATTTTTCAGCTTTAAATATATATAAATCTAATGTCAAATACTAATTTTCGAAACTAGAATAAAAGCAAGTAAACAGAACATCCAGAAACTTACTGTCTCGGTTTTCTTCAAGACACTCTCTCCACTGTCCATGTCATAGTCATATACAGAAGGTGGAGTCCTCAAAGAGCTGTATGAGAGCCTCAAAACATTGGAAGAAAATTGTGATTCTAGACCGTCCACATCGTATACAGGATCAATGAATTCAACATTGCGTCCCCCAGAAAGATTTTCAAGTGGCTGACCAATAGCAGGAAGACTATAAATAACTACTTTTAGGAGACCGCCCTCACGCTCAAACACGACAAGATGGTTAAGGAAAAGCTGGAAGGCTCTAAGTTTTACACTGCACAAAAGAACACCAACCGTCAAGGTCAGACAAATAAAATAAAGACTTGAGGAAAAGATAACAGCAGTGCCTGCTGACATGAGTCTAATCAATGATATCTTTTGTCTCATTTATTTCCAAGAAACCAAAAATTAGAGTTTACTGTAAACACAACCCTAGCAGTAAGTAACCATGAAAGAACAGCATGAACAACAGTTCTTTTTAACCTTCTTTTTCCTCTCTCACACAAGGAAAAACATCCATAGTTTAAAGACCCTCATTTTGACTCGAAAAAAGAGCTATCATTGTCACACGCTCCACTAATTATGAACCGCAAACAGTCTGTCATCAAAGCAAACACGTGTTTGATTTCTCCGTAATCATGTATCAGAAACCTTGTTTCTGAAGGAAGCATTTATGTTGTCGACGCTAATACACTAAGCAGCATATTTTGTTTTTAGGTACATAAAGCATGCAGAATTGCAGAGTGAGTAGGTCCACGAGATAGGTACCAACGTATATATACAAGTTGATCCTCTTGAGTCCAGTATAACTAAAAAAGTCTTGCTTACAATGTATCGATAAATAAAAGCACAACAGAAGATACAAGACTAGAAGAAAATTTTTAAAATGGGAAAAAAATATTCTAGCCTACAACTTAATGAATGGTCAGCTTAACCCCAGTAAAACCACAAAAGTCATGCCTACAACCAAGCACAAGACACAATAAGACTCCTCCGAAAAAACAACAAAACAAGAAAGAAATATGAGAAATCTTGCCTTTCCCTATGTGGGAGGAGAACTGTCATAGAAGATGGATTTTCCAATGGACAAGCTAGCAATTCTGAATTGAAGCATGCATCAGTCCTCCTTCTAATAAAGAAATGGCTCCCACGATGACTGGCATATATAGATACACCTTCTGTCCGAGGAGTCAAAACCTTGAGGCCTTCTTCGGGTTTGGAAGTATCAAGATAGAAGACAAACCTTGTAGTTTTACTTCCAGATGCAACAAACAAATATTTTTCACTCTCAGAAATACTAAGATCAAGATTAAACTTTTCATCCTTCTCATGGTAAAGACAAGAGTCACTTGATTGTTCTGTTCCCAGTTTATGTAACCACACCTGTCATTTTTATTTTGTTTTGCAAATAACACAGAAGAGGCCCATTAGAGTAAGTTTAGGACAAAACATATTTTGATTAAAAATAAAGATAACAAATGATAAAGAGGACTGAATGACTAATGAGCACCGCAACAAAAGCTTTAATAAGGATAGCATTTATGTCCACATATGAGCAACTAGCATCATATTTATCCAAAAAAGATGCTAGTTCTTGTCTCCACCGGACCAACAACCCACCATTAAATGAGAACTCCTAATCCCAAATCTCTTAATTACGAAAGAGGCAAAACCGAATCACATAAAATTTTCCTGCCCTTTAAAAGTTTTTGAAGGTTTGCTTCATTTTTTACACCTAAACCTGTATATATCACGAAACTTCAACTAAGTAGTTTTATTGGGCCTTTAACTTGGGATCGCACTGGGTTGTATTGGGCCACGCCTTGATGCCAGCTGCCTGGCCAGTAAGGATGGCCTTGTACTCTGTCACCAAGTTCAAGGGGCCGTCCACGTGTCCTATCATGAATGCTGCTGGGACTAGGCCTTTCATGTTGGTTGAGTCGTGCAGCTCGTGCTAGGTGCTACCCACCCAACCCAATGGAAACCTTACCTTTAATCAACAACAAGCCGTTCAAATGGGTCTTATTTAAAGCAATAAACCAAACACAGCCCTTTTATCTTTTAGGAAAATTTCAACTTCCAAAAGTAAGTGGGAGACAAAAAATTGAGTTCTCAAGCCCTTATTGGATGACCAATAAAAACGGGATGAGGGGGTTCTTGGAAATTGATTGTTTGGATTTAACATAACCATGCAAAGAGGACAATGGAAGCCGCAAATCCAGCTATCTGATACTGAAGTGTCTACCAAATTCAAACTGAAGTGTGGGTGCATTCGCTGTTCTCAAACGACATTCATCACAATTTTCTTCAGTAAAAGAAAATTGACTATCTCCAGAATCAGATTCCCAAGACAAGAAAGACCACATAGCTCTCAGGGTTCACATGAACACATTAAGATGCCAATAAATGGTATAAATTACTAGATAATAGAAGCACGCACTTGTAATAACAATTACTTGAAACACTAGTAGGAAATGTAATTAAGTTCAACTAAACAAATGATACCTTGTCTGGTCGAAGGATCTCATCCATTGTGATGTACAATAAGGCCCCATTACCTGCCCATTCAACATCACATGTCACACCCACTAGAGGCTTTTCAACGGGTTCTAGTGTCTCAGCATCAATGATGTGAATAGTATAAATCTCGTCCCCTTTAGTATCTTCCGCATATGCTACCAGCTTATTGTTTGGACTTACCTGGATAAATAAGGAGCAAATAACACGAGGAAATAGGAGCACAAAATATATTACCCTTTTCCAAGTTTGCAGCCAAAAGCCAAAACTAACAGTGGATGAGTAAGGGAGCAAAAGCAGCAATAAGATGCAAGTTTACCTTTAGAGCGTCAACGCAATAGTACGCATGCTGCTTGGCCTTAACATTCTCATCCAGTATGACATGCTCAGGAGGAGCGTCAGGCCCAGTTGGCATAGTATCATGCACTGAGAGTTGGACTCCACTGTCTGGAGCAGCGCGCCTACAGTGTCGCACATACTCCTCCCCTTCTAGGGTCCTCTCATAGTAGTAGTAATTCCCTTTCCTTAAAGGTACAGACATATCATCCTCTTTTATTCGTCCCCTAATCTCTGCATACAGCTTTTCTTCGAATTGCTTGGTCCCTATATAAACATAATATGAGAATAAACCACCACAATTGACAGCTTGGAGAACCACTTAAAAAGCATCTTCGAGAACTTGGAATCATTGACAAAACCAAGTTTAAGTCTACGAAAACCCGAGTTTCCAAAATTCACCATGATAGCATCGTCATTCAGAGAGAAACATTTAGAATAGTAAAGTTGGGGGGGAAAAATCACAAAAATCATCCTAGATATATTTGGTTAATTAACTTCTCCAAGGCTGGGGATGGTCAATTAAATCGTGGAAGGCCTAAGCAAAAGTAATTCATAGATACCAACTCTAATAATAATGCTTGCATACTATTTTCTTCTTGTACAAATCAAACATGATTACAAAACAGAATCAAGTTCCAAACTTTTTGAAGAATGAAGACGTTCCATGAATGAATACACTTGAAAATTTTGACGGTGATAGCCCATGAAACAAAAGGGATCACCTTTTCACACAATAGCATTCTGACTAGGCCAAGATTATTTTTTTTTGTTCAACCATCAATAAAATAAAGGAAAAATTGTTAATTACCACCTTTTATAAACAGCTTTTTGTAAATTACCACCTTAAAGAATTTTTTTAAAATTACCACCTTTTATATGCAAATCTTTTAAAACTCCCACCAGTTAACGTTTTCCGTCAAGAAAACCGTTATGTGGGTCCCCCATTGTTTTATTTCCATCCATTTATGTTTCTTCTTCCCATTTCTTACTCCTCTTCATCTTCCTCTGTTTTCCTCTCCCAAATAGCCATGAATACTACTTTGCTTTTGCTTTGCTGATACCCAATACTCCATCCCCATCTTCCTGTGAACTTTATTTAACAATAAACTCACTAATGTAGACATTGATGAACCGAATCCCTCATTATCAAATGCTATTTTCTTGGTATTACCCACATGCCTAAATTTGATTCTTTTTACTCTTGATAAGATGTGCAAGCTTCAATCGCAAGAAGAAAATAGAGACCCACAAAAGTAATCTCTTTAATATGGAGATTTTGAAAAGAGTTGAAACGTTTCGGATTCTTTGAGCCTTCATTAAGCATTATTGGGTTTTTTTTGTAACACCGTGCATTATATGCTGTTTCTTTTACTTCGATTATGGACTGCTGTTAAAGGGGTACACTTTCCCTTCAAATCATAAAGGTTTCAATGGTTGTAACAGTTGGTATACTTATGGCTGCCATTGTTGAGTGTAATGAGCTCATTCCTTTGGTTTGGCGAAGATATACTCTGATTTTGTAGTTTCTGCTGAGTGCTAGATTTACTTCTATTATCATGCCTAATCATAATGTAACATTAGACTCCATTCTCTCTCTCTCAAGATCTTGAAGCTCATAATTTCTTATAGTTTCATCCCAATTCAATACATAATTTCTTCAAAATTGTATTGTAATTTGATGAACAACAAAATAATTTGAGTAGAGGCCCATATTTTTTTGGGTCTAAGCCAGCCAGCTATATAAAGAGGGAGAATTTGTTCCCCTAAATGCTCCGCTCAATGCTCCAGCTTTGACAACAATGGTGCTTTAGGGTCAGTGCTTTGCTCAGCAACGAGAAAGGAGAGACAGAGAGTGAGTTATGTGGAGGAAAGGGACAGAAAAATTGGGGTAAAATATCCCTAGTAATGGTGGTAAGTTGAGAGGAAAACAGAGGAATGGAAGAGGAGTGAGAAATGGGAAGAAGAAACAAAAATGGAGGAAAATAAAACTATGTGGGACCCACATAACGATTTTTTTGACGGAAAACGTTAAGAGGTGGGAGTTTTAAAAGATTTGCATATAAAAGGTGGTAATTTAAAAAAAAAAATCTTTAAGGTGGTAATTTACAAAAAGCCGTTTATAAAAGGTGGTAATTAACAAATTTTCCTAAAATAAATTAGATTAAACAAAGAAAATCATTCTGAATACTCTAGAAAAGTAATACTAGGAAAGCAAGTGATTTCAGTTTCCAGATATGAGTACATTCCCTAATTAGGATCAATAGAACAAAAAGTTATAGCAGTAATAGTAATAATAATGATAGTGCAATTTGACAGAAATAGTAAAAGCTAAATTGATCAACCAGATTCAACGAAGGAAGGGCAATTCAACCAATCCAACTCAAAATACAACAACTACAAATAGCATTACAGTTACAAATACAATAACAACAATTACCAAATGTAGGAAGAATCAAACAAAAATAAGTTATACTACTCATTTGAAGTACTCAATAGTGGATGTGATAGTGCAATTTTGACAGAAATAGTAAAACTTGAATTCATATATTTTTCTCTAGTCATGTATTTGCAAAAATTATAAATAAGTACTCAGATTTTAATTTGATAGTGTACATATTAAAAGGAATACAACAAGATCACACGACTATATTTTGCTTTATCTATCAAAGAGGAGATTGTGAATAATGTGTACTATGCAAACGTAACAATTGAATAGAAACAAAAAAAGAATACCGGACATGACGAAATCAGTGTAGGAATTCTCAGCACGAAGATGAGAGAGGATATGGGGGTTAGAGCGAGAATCATCTCTAAGCCAATAATAATTATCAATTCTGATGTCGTCGAACAACTTCATCTCATGCTTCTCTTTCTTTGCCACTGGAGGAGGAGGAGGAGCCATCATCTTGCTGATTTCGGACGCCATTGATGAAGAACAAGAACAGGAACAATAATAAGAGATGGGTTTAAGCTCAACTTTAAGATTAAGATTATTAAGTTTAGTGAGATTTGGAGAAGTGAGGGAGTAGTTATAGTTATAGCAGTTCAAGTTGTGTTTGTCAATTTGGTGTTTGACACATAAAAGACTAGGAAATATGCTTAAGGAGGAGTTGGAAGCTAATAATAGTGGGGTTTGGATTACTCGTCTCACCATTATCACTTCACTTTGTTTTACCTTGGGAGAGATATATACTCTTGTACAAGAACAGAGATAGATACCAAGTAAGGCAGGGTCTAGTCGCAAGGAGAGAGCATTCTAATTTTGAGGTTGGGAGTTCATTCCCTACGAGAGCCACTTTGAGAATAGGATTTCTCTTATCATTTTCCTCTTGCAAAGTGACTGACCTATTAGAATTCGAGCGGGGTCTGGGCCACTTCTTTTTACCCATAAAACAACAACAACGAGATAGATACAAGATTACAAGTACAAGCTCTATAATCTTGCTACCAAGTAGTACTTGGTCTAGTGGTAAGGAAAGAACTCTTACAAGCCCAAGGTTAGGGGGTCCAATCCCCACAAGAGGCACTTTGAGGGTAGAGGTTCCCTTACTCTTCCCCATACTATCAAGTGTCTAGCTCATTTGTCCGAGCCGGATAAACCCGTAAATACCGCCCTGAATATTTTGGATAACACTCTCTATTTAATAGGCCTAACTACTAACTCAATACTTTTGTTATAAACGGTGGTCCCACACCACCACCAATCTCTTCAACACTATACCATATTGTTTACCCGCCACCTAGTAGGATAAAGTCGTATCACCTAATCAAAAGTAAATCTTAAAGTCCTCTAACAACAATAGTCAGAGAAGTAGGGTCGAATCCACAGGGAGACAGGTTTTCAGAGTTAATATTCAGTCAAACAGCTACTTCAGACAAGATCAGAGAAGAATCAGCTGAACTACTAATTAAACTAATGAAAGCAATATAAAAGTGGGTTTTAAACTATGAATTAAAGGTCTAAGACATTAGTTCGGTCCACCATGCTTATACCAATCAAAAGGATCAAACAACTATCAATACCTATGTCAAGAGTCGAGAGATTAGAGCACGTGTTAAGCTATGGTTAAGTCTTAAAGCTCATAACATATGCCGCATGTTCACTAAAATAATCAGAATAACTGATGTGTACTAGGGCCTCTAAAAGTAAGACAGATATGTGCAAACAATTGTTAACCATCAGCAATCAATGAAACTGCGCAATAACATTAATTACTCATTAAGAACAAATCACACCATAATCAATCTAATCAAAACGTAGAAACTAATAGCAATTCAAAAGTAAATCATGGTATAAACATAGTTTTCCTCCCTAAAACCCTAGAAATACAACTACTCACTCATAATTGAATCAACAATAACGAATCAAATATAAAACCTAAACTTTGCATCATGAACTAATTAATTAAGCAATCAAAGATTAAATAAAGGAATGAAGAAAGAAGAACAATACCGAATGATGGAAAGCAATAATTTTAATTGAAATAATCCAAGGTTCGATCTCCTGCAAAACTAATCTAAAGTGTTTACTCTAAGAAAGCAATTAAAACTAAACTAATAAAAGCTGAAAATAAAAAGTGTTTTACAAATAAAAAACCTTAGCTATTTTTGATGAAACCTAAAACTAATTAGAAGACGGTTTTTAAAAGATAGAGTTGGGCCACAGACCCTCTCGCCCGATTGGGCCTTCACTGCCCGTCCATGTCGGACCAACGCAAAATGGGGCCATTTCTTTGTTTCCTTCACAAAAGCCCAGCAGCAGCAAAAAGGTTGGACTTTGGCCTGTCCGTTGCCATCGGGCCACCATTGCCCGATCAGGCTGAGCCAAATTCTAGCCTAGCTCCCTTTCTTCGCCTAAGTAGCAGCATCAACAACATTTGAGTGATAATGGGCTTCGCCCGATGGGCTCGGGCACCAATGCCCGATCAGGCCCGAGGCTTCTCAGCCCGATCTTAATACAATCAGCTCGATCGGACCTTCCTTTGCCCGACCAAGCACGTATTTCTAGCCTTTCTTAGCTTTTGGCACTCGGTCTTCAAGTTTAGAGGTCTCGGGACCTCGTAATTCATCCATAGTGCTCGTAATAACTTCTACGTGCCTTGTAACAACTCGTAAAGTCGTGGTTCCTTCAATATGGCTCGGAAAAGGGAGAGACTCCCTAAAACCTGCAATTCATCACGAAAACAACAAAACTACAACTATATAGAGTATTAGCACAAATTAGCCCCGAAGAGCTCCAATTAAGCACGATTTAGATTGTAAATAAAGGAGAAAAACTCTATAAATAATCATTATATCACCACCACAACCACCACCACCACTAGCAACAGCACCACCACAACCATCAATCCATCACCACCACCAATCTTGACGACGTAGACCACCACCACTCGTGTCGGAGCCACGTAAGTGACCACCACCATACGTGGAGGAGCTCGTTTCAGAAGTCCTAATAGTGGTACATTACTCACAAATTATGGCCGGAAAAAAAGTCCACGGCACAAGGCTGACCTCAAGGCGAGCCTTGTGCCAGACAAGTCTCACCTTAAGGTCACCCTTGTGTGGCACAAGGCTCACCTTAAGATCATTCTTTGGCTTATCCTTAGTCGACGTTTTTTTAAATTCATTAATCTATATATGTATATTTTGTAATGTTTAATTAATTTCAATGTTGTTTAAGATAATTAATTTTTAATGTTTACTGTAATTAAATTAAATGTTTTCTTGTTAATAAATTAATATTATTTGTATCGTTGTAATATTATTAATCAATGTTAATGTTGTCCTTTTATTTGAAATAATATATAGGAAATTTTTCATGTTTAATTAAATGAAATGTTATTTAGTTAATCAAATAATATTGTATATATGCATGGATGATTAATTAGTATAAATTACTTGTTAAATTATGTTAATGCACATAGAATTCATAATTAGTAATTATTTAATTGTTTGTTGTTTATTATTATAACTTTTAGCTCGTTGAAAAAGAAATGATAATGACATAATAATTATTTATTAATAATACCATAACGTAATATAACGAGCATAAAATAATTTATCCCTGAAATAGGGGCCATAATCGAGTAATGACGGTGATGGAGTTAACTAAAATTGTAGATTCAAAACAACATAAACTTTTTTGGATGATAAGGAGACCTTTACTTATTGTGATGTAATAGCTCTAAGAAGGATATACACTAGAGGTTTTCTTGTAAATGAAATGATGGTGGTCCTTGGCATATTCACTATAAATGTCGCAGGGTACACGATATAAAAGAATTTGGCAGATCTGAATTTAGCATAACATCCTAATACATAGTCATGGTTCAATTAGGATAGGACATGCCCCACTTCATCTAACTTGTTTCGAGCCCTAATCGTCTGATTCCTCCTATTTCTCAATATTGGTTTGCTAATAAATCTGATAGTGTTATAGGTAGGGAGCAGGGATATATCTAGAAAAATTATTGATTGGGGTCATAGCGTAATTGTAAAATTTTATCAGGGTAAAATGGTCGATTTTGTAAGATAATTTTCAAAAAAATAATTTTTTGAAGGCAAATTTCACAATTTTACCAATTCAAGTGAGGTTGAGTGACCCCACTTACCACAACATAGATCTGCCACTGGTTGGGAGGACCGTTATACTGATAGTTACGATGCATGGAAGAGTTTCTATATATGATGTGTAAGTATGACCTTATGATGAAATGTAACTTTAATGAGTATTGTTTTATGCTTATCATGTACTAATGATAATGGTTTTCGATATTGAATATTGACTTGGCTCACTAACGACCAATTCCAACATTCATTTGCAATATCAAACCCTAAGATATATTTAGAACAATCTATGAAAAACAACTAAAAGTTATAACTACAAATAAAGTGAATAAAAGTTAAAAGTACAAATGAAGTGAATAATAGTTCAACAATCCAAAACAGTTGTGCCCCAAGCATAAGTAGATATCTATTCATATGACTCCAAGTGTAGAAGAGTGATGGGGCGAATTCTGCTGCCACTCTTGTCAACAAAAAGAGTGGAACCAAGAGGAGGGAGGAGAAATCTTTGAAGCAAATCTGGTAATGATTCTATCCTAAACATCTTTGAGACTCTAGTCTTCAAGTCGTATTGTCGTAATCCCCGATAATCCTCTCATATATCGAAATACGAAGAATGGCCTCAACGTCGTGCAACATGGTCATTATTCTCACTAAATGGTAAGTGGAAACTGTTCGTATCTGGCTGCCATCTCTCAACAAAAGCCGATACCAAAAACATATTCAATTTCTCAAACATGAGTTAGGGCAAATGAGCCAACCTGCTATCATCCACCAAGTCCTTGGGTCATGGGATTCTTGCTTTAGACCCCATACATTTTGATAGCGAAAGTGGTGACAGTTTGGTCTTTGTTGGTTAATAAAGTATAAGATGACAAGGGGAGTGATCAGAAGCAGTGAATGCTACATAGTGAGCACATAGACTCGGAAATAAATTGTAGAGGCTCTGGCTACTGAGGGCTCTATCTAGTCGCTCATATATTATGTTGTTATATAATCGTTTTTTCCAAGTGAATTGTTTTGGCTACAAGGTATATCTACGACATTTAACGAGTTGACGAGGAGAGGTAGCCGCTGCAATCTACTAGGATTTGGCAACTTTCCTCCTACTTTATCTTCTACAGTAAATAATTCGTTGAAATCTCCTACGATAACTCCTGGGATTGTCTGTTGGGAAAAGTAGGAATGTAAAAATCCCTAGAATTCATTTTTGTCGTTTTCTTGGGCTGGACCATAGATTCCAGAGATTAAGAGATCTTTGTCGGTGGGTTTATGGGAAATAAAAAGGTGAGCTCCCCTATCATGGCAAAAATGGGAATTTACTTTGATGTTATTGTCATTCCAACATACCCAAATATACAATTTTTTTATACACCTGGGTGCGCCGTACATCCTCTCACATTCTTCATCCTTATTCTCATGTGCTAAGCACATGATAAGTAAACTGTGAGAGGGTGCACCGTACACCCGGATGTACAGTGAATGCTCTCTACCCAAGTACCCCCACAATGATTAATGGGATCTATACCAGTTTATTTTCAAATGATAGGGCCTTTAATATTTTATTGTTATTAGTGTTATTCGTTGTTGTTTCTAAAATGAAAAAAATGGTCCAGATCAAGTTTTCTTTTTAGGTAAAGGATCTCAGCTAGGGTTTGGGGCTTTTTCACCCTTGAACATTCCAACATATGACTTTCACCATAAAAGAGTTCTCGAAAACGATTTTTGTGGAGTGATATTTCATATATTGAAATGACATAAGTACAACATTAACATAGAGTCTTAGACTCATAGTCCTCAAAGTTTAATAAAGTTAAACCTCCATAACGAATTAAAAACCATTTTGAGGAAGAGATTTAAGTGTATAAACAAGCAAGTTAATCAAAATAATTTTAAGACAAGTAACTACAATCTTATTCTTACTTGTCTTAAAAATATTTTGATTAATTTGCTCATTTTCACATTTAAATCTTTTTTTTAAAATACATACAAAATAAGTTATTACATTTAATTTATCGCAGAGGTAACACTAGTTTTAGTCTAGGGGTTTGGCAAATGCCAAGTGAGTGGTGGTCTATGAGCCCATTTACATTCACATTTACATTTACATTTACATTTACGCTGTGAGAGACTGAATTGCAAATGCAATAACCCATCTTTAATTCTTCACTTAAACAAACTGTCTAACCAAAGATCCATCCCATCCCATCCCATCTCCGATTATCAATCATTTCCCCAATCCCAATTCCTGATTTCGTAAAACCAATCCACCCAAAAAAAACCCTAATTCAAGATTTGACAGATTGAGATTTGAGTTTGTTACTACTAGTACTAGTAGAATCCCACAAACACACACAGAAATGGATTTGGACAAATGGATCTCCAAGGTTAAAGAAGGCCAACATTTAGCCGAAGATGAGCTTCAACTTCTCTGCGAATATGTATTTTCCTCTTTCCTCCCCTCTCCTTCACTCATTTTTTCTACATATTCCATTCCATTCAATTATCAACATTGGGTTTTTGTTTCTAATTTTCACATACGTACTTCTATTGAAGATTTCCCATTTCCCCCACTTTTTTAAACTAAGCTACTGTCAACTTGTTTACTGTAATGTGTACTGGGTATTCGATAATGGTTATAATGGGGTAATGGGTATAATGGGTATTGGGTTTGGTTGGGTTTTATTCATTTTTTTTTGTTGTTGCTATATTTCATTCCATTGGTAAACCCAGAAAGCATGTGTTGTATTAGCAATAATGTCATTGTAGGACTGTATTTTCAAAATTAGTGTGAGCTAAAGAAGAACTGTATATAGATTTATTGGTTTGGAATTGGGTTTTCTCAAGAGTGCTTTTATGCAATAGGGATGGACTAGGGAGTGTAACTATACGAGTCTCGGGGATGTCGGGGTTATTGTTCCCTTCTTTCTGTTTATTATTAATGAGATATCTATTTGAGTAAACGTTGAGGAAACAACTCAACTAGGGCAAAGAATATCATGATGAGGATGATTCTTGACATTATATTTTATGTGTGTAGTATAATAATAATAGAAAGTTATTCTGAATGTTATACTTCCATCCTTTACTTTGTGAATGGCTGGCCTTGTTCCAATATGTGTGAATTTGCTCCAAAGGATTAGCACTTCAGGAGATAATAGTCTGACCAGAGCACTTGATGTTAGGACAAGTTAATTTATAAGTTTTATTATTCGTGATAATCAATTATTGACAAAGGAATACCTTGTATTGGCAATACTGTTTTGCTTACTTGGTTTCGACTCTGCTAGAAGATCTGTTTGTCGCTGTAGCTATTTGCGATCCGTTAGTTTCAATGGTTTGATATAGTGCAATAGGGAACTCTGGTTGTGGTGGTGGGTTCATTGTTGGCGTCTTCGGATTTTTCGACGGGGTATTTATTGAGGATAATCATTAAGTGGAAAAGAGGAAAGGAAAGGAAAATGATGACAACTGCTATCTCTATGCTAGAGATATTTTTTCTGTTGTGTTCATATAGCCAAATAATTTGTTGTGTATTTAATGATATCATGTCGCGGAGTGGTTGGTACAACCTTTTTGGCAATTAAGATTTTCTCAGCATTTCATTTCATTTTTTTTTCATTTTTAGGAAGAATTAGTTACGTAAATACTAGTGAGAAGTTTTGGTTCGAATTTAAAATTTTTGCCTTTCAAACATACTACCTCCGTCCCACATTAGTTGCAACAATAGGTTGGGCACCAAGTTTTAGGAAGTTAGTAAAGTAGGGTATAAGTTGTATTAATTTATTATAAAGGTTGATCTGATAGAAAGTGATAGAGTAATTATTTATTGATAATTGGGTGGATGTGTGAGTAGTTTACTGTTTTAGCATAAAATAATAAATGAGTGGGGTCATATGTAAGGTGACATATTATAAAAAATAGTGGGTCTATACTCCATACCTAAAATAGAAGTGTTGCAACTAATGTGGGATGACCGTATGTGGAAAGTGTTGCAACTAATGTGGGACATAGGGAGTATTTGGCTATTGTACCCAATAAGGTCTAAGGTAGTGTTTGTGTTATTTATTGGCTTTTGGTACTATGTTAAGATCATTTAGGCTATGTTCTTTTGAACTAGAATAAAATGAACTGAATTGAAATGTTCCGAACTGATCTGACCTGAAATGTTCAAAACTGAATTAAACTGAAATGTTGTGAACGGAACTGAAATGTAATTGTGAGACAAAGCACAACTGAACTGAAAGTGAACTGTACTGAACTGAAATTAATGGAGCTGAAGTGGACTGAAAATGTTTTTCAATTAATCCAGTGCAAAAGAACGGACCTTAGTCATCAGTTCTTAGATATCAAATGAATTTACTAATCTATAAATGCCTACTAAGTGTGTGTACTATTTTGTTTTTATGCAAAGTTGCCTTGAAGACTTGTCATCTCTCATTGTTAGTCTAGTTGCTTTGTGGGGGTATTTCCATTACCATATATTCTTTTTCACTTTTCACTTTTCACTTTTTGTGGTGACGTCTCCTTATGACAATTCGTGTTAGTCGACCCCAAATCATTTTGGGACTAAGTCGTTACCCTTAAGTTTTCTGCTCCACTTTTTCTCTAGGGAACTAGTTATTTTTCCATCACATCTCATACTATTGTCAATTTCTTGTTCATACTGATCATATCTTCGTAAATGAATAATTGATTTTTTTCAGGTGAAAGAGATACTTATTGAGGAGTCAAACGTGCAGCCTGTCAATAGTCCAGTCACTGTCTGTGGTGACATCCATGGTCAATTTCATGATTTAATGAAGCTTTTCCAAACAGGAGGTCACGTTCCAGAGACAAATTACATATTTATGGTAATGGTTGTTTATAATTGCTGATATGCTTTCTTGGTTGTTACCATTCATTCTCTTGTAACTTGTTGCTTATCTCCATTGACCTACACTCTCTAAAATCCTTCATCAGGGTGATTTTGTCGACCGAGGCTACAACAGTCTTGAAGTCTTCACAATTCTTTTGCTTCTTAAAGCTAGGTATATCTTCTATCTATTATCCAGATGGATCTTCCTATCAACTTTGAGTTAGATTCTTGTCTTTGTTGCTAGTGTTTGTGTGTGTATATGTATAATCTTGCATCCTTAAGACCTTAATTGAAAAATATGCATGCATGTATTTCCTACATGTGCTTTTGAATTAACATGTCTTGCGATGTTGTGAATAAGACGGTCATAGTGTTTAGGATAGAAAGATATACGTGCAATCATGGTTCGAAAATACAGTTTCTGTTTCGAGAACCAATGCGCAACCGCTAAAACTAGAACTAAACTTGGCAACTTTCTTTTCTCCTTCGTGAATTCCTTTCAAAGTAGCCGAAGCCCAAGTAATTGATTCAAACACCTTTAAATCACTAACAAACTTGAAGTTCTTCTTTCTGAAGAAAAGAAAGTAGAAATCCCTCGATAAGAAAGTACCAGAATAGCTTTGGGAAAGTTTCTCTTATTCTCTACTTCCATATGCAACAGAACGTCTACCAAAGTAGTTTTGTCAAATATTTTATCCTCCTCTTCTTTTCCCTTCTCCTCTTCTTTCCCCTTGCTTGAAGTTCTAGAAATATTTGCTTGGCATTTGATGATGGCTGCACATCCTTCATATCCACTCCCTTATTCTTAATCCCAAGCGTTTGTGCCACATCATGAGCACTAAATTTTATGCTAACATCTCTTCCAACAATAAACTTGTTTGTTGCTTCATCGAACTGTCTACAGAAATTGTAAATCAGGACTGACGAGCTCTCATAGTGTTCTTTTCTTAGTATAACAAACTCACGAAATTGGTAGAGGAAAGTGTAAATTATCGGATCCTTCATTTCCTCTAGTAACCGGCCTATGTCAAATCTCCTCAAAATTGATAGCATTGATTTGACTGATGTGTAACATTAAAACCATCTGCATAAAAGTAAGAGGAAGATTGTTAACCCACAATACAAGAAATGTGAAAACCAACTGATTAGCTAAACAATCTTAATACCAATATCAAAATGAGATACACATGTTCTCTTTCTCGCAATCATCCTCCATTCTACAGAATCATGACAAGGGTCTAAATTTTATTTGCATGCTTAGTTGTTTTGGCGCCAATTTGGTTTTTAAAACAGTTTTGGAAATTCTGTTATGTTGTTGCATTTCTGTTTTGTTTGTTTCATTACAAGTTTACTTTGTGTCATTATTGCTTCCGTTTTCTTCCGTTTGTATCATTATTGCTTCCGTTTTCTTCCGTTTGTATCATTATTACTTCCGTTTAAACCCAAAAAAATCACAAATTCCATCTGAAATTGCCATAACAAATGTAAGATTGATGCTTCTAGACCACATATTTGCATGTTGATTTTTTTCACTCTTATGACAGGCTTTTTGATGATTTTGTCCCTGTCTAACTAAGCTAGTTTTGAACTTTCACCTTAAGTTTTGGCACACCTCTTCACCTACTTCCGCTGCCATCCTATTAATGAAACTCACTTTCAAAATCCTTTTGAAAACTTGCAATAATGCTTCATTATGTGTTGGAGGATTACTAGAGGAAGTTACTTGAAATGCTTAATGGATTTATATGCCCTTGTTTGCATTTGCTATTCATTTCAGTCTGCTGCTCAATTTGTTGTAAGCTACCAAAGATAACCTGTCAAGCCGAAAAGCATTTTAACAGTCATCAGTGTTGAATCTTGACATATATGTCAAGAGAGATGTCAGAATATTAGTTAATATGCGTTATTCTAGTATTTTATTGGCGGAATTGCAATCTAAGAGAAGTAGTGCCATCAACTTGCAGTGACCAAAAAGGTTAAGGGTTATAAGATCTTGTTCTAGATTCCAGGGTTTCTACTTTCTTTGTAGTTTGAAGAAGAGACAGTAAGAGTCTGTAGAACATTAAACTGTCTTATATGTATGATTCCTCTCTTTCGAGATGGATAAAGGTCTTTGCAGTAGTCACTAACAGGTATCTACTTAAGGCTTTTAGCATTTGTGATGAAGGAAATTTAGTGTCTAGAAGCAACCTGGTGGTAGAACTTGAAAGGACAGAAGAACAGATGTGGTGATCTTATTCACAGAGTTATTTTTGAATCTTTTGTCACAATAGTTTTTGGTCGTAACATCCTTTGGAGAAAATTATCCTGGATTAGATGGAAGGGTTGTAGTGTTATGGATTACTCTTTAGGATTTCTAGGTAGCCAGTGATAATTACACTGATTTCGATTGCTAGATCTAATTTTTATTTGTATCGTGCAATATTTAAGGTGCTTTGCTGTAGAGTGAGAAGTTGGTGCTTGATGGAGATGGATTGATCGCACTTCAACTTTAGTTGCATGAACAACTCTTTATCTTTCATAGCGGAAGAAGGCGAATATGCAGGTTCTGCGAATGACACTATCTGTGGATACATAATTGTTAGGAGAACTGATATTTCAAATTAGATTGCCTTCTTAGTGGTTTCCGAAACTATACATCTATTAATGAATTCAGAGAACTTCTAGGCCCACATTCTTAGCTGGATGAGTGGTTGCATGTCTGTTTGCTTAATGGAATCAATATTCTTCACATTGGAGAAGTGCCTGTATTATAATATAGTTTGAGATGTCAATTTCTTGGAACCAATATCCTATCCTAGATTCCATTTTTCGGTAATTAATTGAGGATCGAGCTCTATAATAATGTTTCATTGGCCTGTGCATTCCTGTTGAGGTTCTGGTGGCTGTATACCGTTTTGGCACAATTGGGATATAGGTTAGTTACTAAAAGACCAGCTCGAGTGCTTTCTGTGAACCAGCTAACATATTTCTCACTTCACGGTGGTCCACTTCCTTTGTGAACTATGAAATATATATATATATATATATATATATATATATATATATATATGTATTTTATTGAAGGTGGAAAAAATATTACATGACTGTATGATGCATTGAGAAATTGGTGCTACTGTGCTATGCTCTATAAAATTGACATGTGTGATAACTTTGTGCTTTGACTGTCTTGTGAACTTGCTTCAAAGACTGAACTTTGAAGATAACTTATAATTGTTGATGTATGCAGCCTTATTTTTGGGCACCAAGAAAAGAGTTCTAACATATATTTTATATTAGAATTAGTAAGTTTGTAGATTGTGGAAGAAAGTGATCTTATTTAAACATCTCTTCTTAAAGCATGAGGTGGTACAGTTTGCATCTCATCTCATCTGATCCTTATGCTGGAAAACAATTAAGCTTCTGTTAGAGAGTGAATTCAAGTAACTTTGCTATCTTTATACCCTTATGTGTATGGCTCTCCCTAGAGTTTGTTGCTATTTCAGTAATCCCTTAATGGCTGTGAGATTACACCTTGATTGTTTTTAGAATTGATATATACACCACCCCTATGCTCTTAATTTACTAATATGCGCAAGATATCAGGGATTTCGTGATGTATTTATTGTGAATTATATATAAAGGCACACTTTACTTACGTCGCTGTAACTGTATTCTTCACTTTGGCTAGGTATCCTGCCAACATAACTCTTTTGCGTGGGAATCATGAAAGTAGGCAGCTTACTCAGGTAGATTTGTCATATGTTGTTCTATGTCCTTGTCCGTATTTTAATTTATCAGTTCTTCTTGCACATGTTATCTTTGTTTCCGCCCTTCATCTGCACAACTCTCTGTTCTTTTTTTTTTCCCTTTCCTACTTTGACTATCTGATGTTTTTCTTGTTCTTAAAGAGGCATGAGTTGTTGATGTTACTTCTTGTAATTAGGACAAAATATATCTACGATTTTTGTGACCTTCCTTCCCCTTCCTTTTGGAGCCCATATTTTAGAAGTACGTGTATTGTTAAAGCTATTACTGCCTAAAAGTATCAAGTGGTAGTTGGCATGGATCGAGGCCCGTTTTGTTTTCACCTTAGAAATCTAAGCTGTAGGTCTAATAGGTTTTAGATAAGGCTAATAAATAAGAACTTAGGACATGGCTAGTAAATTCAATTCACCATAATAATAAGTTCACTTAAAGGCCAACGTTCACATTATTTAGACTATTTCTTTATGCACGGGATGCTTGCAAAGTCACTGAATTATTTTATGCATGTAAGGATTTATAAAGTAGATATACTCATATACATGTTCTACCGTACGGCAATTAGGCCTGCTTTGTTATATGACACCGAATGTTGGGCGATGAAACAATGCCACGTTCATCTTATGAACGTGGCTGAGATGCTTATGTTGCGGTGGATGTGTTGTCACACAAGGAAAGACCGATTAAGAAATAAAGTGATTCGGGAAAAAGTTGGAGTTGCATCCATTGAAGAAAAGATGAGGGAGAATCGATTAAGATGGTTTGGTCATGTGAAAAGGAGATCAGGTGATGCACCGGTGAGAAGAATTGAAGAGTGGAGGAGTAATCAAATTGTAAGGGGTCGGGGAAGACCTAAGATGACTTGGATGAAGGTAATTGAAAGTGATATGAGGCTACTTGGGATTGAGGAGAGCATGGCGTTGGATAGAAGTGGGTGGAGGGGCAGTATCCATGTGGAGGAAGGGGTGTGATACTGCATTTACTTGTTTTTCTCAATTGTGTTGGTTTTAAAACCTTTTGTTGAACACCTCTTTTAAAACTTTTTGGTGTAAAACTTAATTTTCAAAAACTTATTTAAAAATTCTTAAAACTTAAACCCTTTTAAAAACTTTTTATCACTCTTGTCGATGCCATCTCCTTTGGCAACGGTTTCAGTTGACGATTCATGTTAGCCGACCCCAAATCACTTTGGGAATAAGGCTTAGTTGGTACATTATAATAAGAATTCTTCTGTACATTGCAAATACAAATTTGACAGCATTGGGTGATTTATAATTATAGTACTCCCTCCGTCCCCCAAAAGATTTCCCATTTCCTTTGGGCACAAAGTTTAAGGAGTAAGGTTGATGTGGAGTCTAAATTTTCATTTTATAATGGAAAAGTAAGGTAGTAGGTATTTTTTAGAATTGTTTATTAAGAAAGAGAGTGTGGAGGCAAGTACTTTTGTAAGGATAATATTATTAAAGTAGGTGGGCCATATCCAAATAAGGAAATGGGAAATGTAATTGGGACATACAAAAATGGAAAAATGGGAAATCCTTTGGGGGACGGAGGGAGTATATTAGTAAGATACTGCATCTAGCTTCAGTCACACTTGATGTGTGCTTAAATCTCACACTTGGTAATTTATTAGAAAATATTAATGATAGTGAGTAGGGGATTATTGGAACCGTAGGAGTGCATGTTTTTTTTTAAAAATAATTCCTCAATGATATATACTCGATCATATATGTGAATTGTTCAAGAATATTTAGGTAGTTCAAGAGTCAAGGGATAAGCATTATCCTTTTTGTTGATACTCCATTTTGAAATATTGATTGTTGGGAGTTTTCAAAATATTAAGCATAATCTATGTAGTTTGAAATACTCCATTTTTGCTGTTTTTTTTCCTGAAGTTCAAATGTGCTTGTAAGGGTAATTGGGTTTAGTCCAATTGTGGACAGCAAACCATTAAGAGTTCCCTTAATTAATAGAGATAAGGTAAGTTTAGGGATTTTTAGTGACAAAACATAGCCTGAATATTATATTATATTTATAAATAATCAAGCAATTGTTCATATGTTTCTGAAGAGAGGGAATTGTGCTTGAGAGAAAGTCAGTTGGCGATGTGGACTCTTGTTTTTGAGTAAAAGACACGAACCATTATATTGCTGCTGATTTGTATTTCTCCACTAAGTATGATGACTTCTTTGAGGATGAAATTTGGGTAGCATATACGTTGGCCTTCATCATCTGCCTTTGTGCAGATGATTGAATGCAGCTTTTCTCTTTGGGTTTATCTTTTTAATGGTCCCTTGTGGTTTGCTTTACTTCTTTGAGTCCGTGAGGATTTATATGCTTGGGATACCACCTCTTTAACCCGCCGTAAGATATCAGTTGAATGATCTTCCATTCTCGTCATTTAGTTTTGAGATCATAGTTCATTCGCAGAATTGGATGATTTTAGTAATAGGTTAATTTTGTTTTTGTCATCTTTTCCTTTTTTGATAATAACAAAGTTTGAGGGTATCAGTTACTTTGATTGGTTACTTGATTTGGAGTTATTGGTGCTTGTGATTGAGAAGCTATCTTTCTTAATGTTTAGTATGTGGTAAGTACTTTTTTCCATAAAGATGGAATTATTAGCTTCCTAGAGGTCAAATACTGTTTGTTTTGTCTTTTTAGTTGTTTCCCTGTCTCCATGTCATGTACTATAGGGGTGTATGGCCATGGAACATGCTTTGATGCATCCATTTGATATTGTGGACAGCTTAACTCTTAAGGAATTGACAATGATGTTGTAACACAACTACCACGACGACAACGACAGCTACAACAACAAAGCCTAAGTTCTGGACAGCAACAAAGCCTAAGTTCCGATAATTATTTGGGTCAGCTAACATAACCAAATTGTCGAGTGTCTAGTAAAACAAAAAAGAGTATGCATTCATTTGAATTGTAGACAACTTGATTCTTACGAAAATGACAATGATATTGTAACACAACAACAACAATATCAATAACCACAACAAAGCCTAAACCCCAAAATGATTTGGGCCAGCTAATATAACCATTGTTAAGGGTTGTCACTTGTCATTCTGACAAGTAAAACCAAGAAAAGCAAAGGAATAAGTTAAAGAAAGTCAAAAAGAATGAGAAGGTGAAAGTGAGATGAGGGAAATCTTCAAGGAACAAGAAGTAGAACCAGAATATGAAAGAGGGCAAAGAATAAGTTTAAGTAGAAAACAAATGTGAAGAAAAACTAATGAGAAGAAATATAAATGAACAGGTTTGAGAAAGCCTTGAGAAAGAGGATAACTTAAAGGACCTTAAGGGAGATAAGTTTGCAAAACACAAAAAGGGAAATCTAACATGGATAATCTCAGTAAATTTGTTGTGGATTGTTTTGCTGAATTTTGTGCAAGAATATTCTTTTCTCCTTTAGTACTCTCTCCAATCCTCAAAATTCTTCCCACTTTTCACATTCAGCCGTTCCTTGAAGAACGTTCCCCAAAGTTCTTCCAACTGTCATTTTATTCCATTTTTGGTAAATCTTATTTCTGTTTTTAACCACCCCTTACCACATTATGGAGGTCCACTTGGCTCATTAAAATGTACTACCTCCGTAACAGTTTAATGGCAGCAACTGCTTTTGCACGCATTTTAAGGAGGCTATTTAAAGGTGTAAACGAACATATCAATCACAATAATTTTAACATTAGTAACTTATAATCCCATTCTTGCTTGTATTAAAAACATTTTGATTAATTTGCTCGTTTACACCCTTAAATCGTTTCCTTAAAATGCGTGCAAAAACAATTGTTGCCATTAAACTGTTATGGAAGGAGTACCTGTTTTTAGACAACTCTCTTTTTTACCCAAAAGTCAGTGAAGGATTCATCTTTCACTAACTCCCACTTTTTCCTTGCTTCTGCCACTACAGTATGTGGGGAATACTTATGAGCAACAGAGAGAGTAGATATGTGTACATATGTTGTGGAGTTCAATTGTACCCAATATGAAGTTCCTCTTGAGCTCACGAAGTGTTATGTTGTTGTATCTGTTTATGTATGGGGTAAAAGATATTTGTTCTAAGAACCTTTTTTAGTTTTGCAGTCTTAGTATAGATGCTTCTGATATTTCCTTTGATAGTGCCTTCTGATTGTTTGAGTTGCTTGTTTTAATATTCTGCAACTTTTATACAGATCAGCGCAAGCTATCAGTTAGGGACTGGATCAGCTTTTTTCTGATTATCGCTTTTTTCAATGTAGATTTGTTTAGATTCAATGATGAGTTTGTTTTTCTCAGGTATATGGGTTCTATGATGAATGTCAGAGGAAGTACGGAAATGCCAATGCATGGAGATATTGCACAGATGTTTTTGATTATCTAACTCTCTCAGCGATCATAAATGGAACTGTAAGCTTTTGTTTATACAACCAAGTCTTGGTGCAATGTGAAATTAATTCAATTGGTCTGTGATGAAGGGTTTAAGTGGCAGAAAGATGTTCTCCGTCAAAAGTGGGTCCAGCTGCATAGATTTGATGCTGCTCATATCCCTCTTTTGGCTGGAGCATCACATGCTGGTTTTTCTTGTACTCCTATGCGTTGACATAATTCCAACGAGTTAGAGTAACTTTACGCGAGTCTATTTGCAGTCATTTTTGCACGTTTTCCTCTTAATAATGTAATCCTGGTAGCCGATGGTCTATCCAAAGGTATCACTCCAAGTATCTGTGTTCCTTTTCCTTCTTGCCGTGGGTAAACATCTCTGCTTGATCCTGCAGGTGCTATGTGTTCATGGTGGCCTTTCTCCTGATATTCGGACAATTGATCAGGTTCTGTCTATTGTATTTCTAGTTTCAATGTCATTGGTGTTCTATTGGTTATAGGCTTGTTTCTAATATTATGCATCTTTTGAATTGGGCTAAAAAGCTACCCGTGCTGCCTTTTTTGTGTGTGTTTGTTTTGTTTACGTATGTGGGAGTTCAAGCTTCTTTTTCCACAATCAAATTTCATTCCATTATTTATAGGAATCTAGTTATCTAATCTGCCAAACTGGTAGAAGAACTCGTGCCAATTTGGTTACCAGTCAAATCTGTTTTCTTCTTTGTTGTGTGGATACTTGGGTATGTCTGCCTTAAACTTGTTTTAGTGAACCCCGTCATCAATTCATGTCATTTTTTGACCTGTCATTTAGCAGATAAGGGTTATTGAGCGAAATTGTGAAATTCCTCATGAAGGGCCATTTTGTGACCTTATGTGGAGTGATCCTGAAGATATTGAAACATGGGCTGTCAGTCCTCGTGGTGCAGGGTGGCTTTTTGGATCAAGAGTGACTTCTGAGGTATCAGTTTTTCTTGTGATTAGAACAATATGTTTGATGATCGGACTTAGCCCTTTGAATTTGTGTATGCAGTTCAACCACATAAACAATCTTGATTTAGTTTGTCGGGCTCATCAGCTTGTACAAGAAGGTCTTAAGTACATGTTTCAAGATAAAGGCCTTGTCACGGTAAAATTTTCTGCTTAGATGGCTGTGTTCCTTTTGATAATATTTACAACTCCCTTGAGTGATTTGGTTCCCAACTCTACAGGTGTGGTCGGCACCAAATTACTGTTACCGTTGTGGGAATGTTGCTTCTATTTTGAGTTTCAATGACAATATGGTGAGTTTCGTATGTTGAATTAACTGAAGTAAATTGACTCGATGTGGTCATTCTCCGCAGTTCTCTCTCTGTACAATGCCTTGTTTCACTAATCTTGAGTGGCAATTAACCTGACTGCTGATTGTATTGACTTGAGGCATCATCATTTGTTTGCCTTTGCTTGCCCTCATCTTCTTTCTTCTTTTATTGATTTTCTTGTAAAAAACCTACTAGTCATTATAATATTGAGGAATAGGGGCCACATTCAAGTATGAACCTTCCTGTCAGGTACAAAGAAATATAGAGCATCTGTCTGAGAACAAATTTGTCGACCTTTCTTACTAGTTACAGAAGAAACCCTTCCTATCGAAAATGAAGACATTAACTCAAACCGGTGCATTTGTTCTTTGGTGACTGCTCTTGGCTTAGCATTGTCATGAAATTTAGTTCGCATTGCTGTCTACAGGCACTACAGCAGCAATCATGTCCATGCTTCATGATTTGAAGTTATTCATTTTACATGTTCACTTTCATGTTACTGGCTACCATAAAGTCGTAAACCTTGTCTCCGAGGCTCATACCTAAGGTGCAAATGTGAACTCATCTTGCAAAATTTACTTCCCAGAGAAAGTCTTTGATATTTAAATTCTGTAGGCAATGCCAAATAATCTGCAAATGATGCCCTGGGCTTCTATAGATTCCGATAGAAAAGGACGTTTCAGCACAGATTCAATGCGGATTTCCCCATGTTGACTCGAAGGGTGCACAGAACTGTCACTAATACACTTATTCGGATATAAATGATGGAGGGAAGGGTGAGATTGCAGTTTCCTTGCAAATCTTCCTGATCGGAAGGATTTGGTTTATTGATAGGGGAAGGAAATTGAATCATCTTGGGAATTGGTGATTTATTCATGTCTGATTGCAAGCACTGACCTTGTTAGAGCATTTCCTGTATGGATATTTTGTCCATATGTATTATCTATAACAAAAAAACTTATTTTTTTGGAAGATTGTTTTGTTGGCTCAAATGAATACAATGTTTGAATGTTGTTTGTTTTGTGTAACAGGAGAGGGAAGTGAAGTTCTTCACGGAGACAGAAGAAAACAATCAGATGAGGGGGCCAAGAACAGGGGTTCCATATTTCTTATAGATATTGTCTCTAAGAAGTTTAAAAAGACTTGTATAATTATTAATTGATGTGATTTTTCAAATCTAATTTTTTTTTAGGTGAGGGGGGATGAATTCTTGGTAATCACTTACTGGCTCATTCTTGTTATATCAAACTGTCAGTAAATGCTTTCGTTGCGCCAGAAAAAATGCCCTCTTGTTCAGTCATGCTTTGTGATTACTCAAATCGTAGTGTATTTGAGGTGGTTTTTTGTTCGTTTTCATAGTCTTATATTTGCATCATTTTCCTTCTGTATTGGCATTCATTCTGTGAAGTTTCTCTATTTTTAGTAATCACGTTTTACTACCCAAACCCTTGAGATACATTTATTTGAGGTACTATTACTATTAGACATAAAAGTGTTAACGAAGGAAAGTGTACTTCGTCTGTTAATTTTTGAATACTTCAGCCCGCCTCCCATTCCCCCTCTCCTGAGTCTTGTGGCCGAAAGCTGTTACATTTGGCATTTGCCCTCTTCTCTTTTCAAGTTGTTTCCAAATCTCAGCTATGTGGGAAAGTATACACCATTTATTGACAAAAAAGGTATGATAGCATATGTACAATTTCAAGGATAGAAACTCAAATCAAGATACTTCCTCTGTTTTCTTTTAGATGTTACACTTTCCATTTTATGAAGTTTTTAATTAGATGTTACACTTTCCTTGTTTGCACAAAGTTTCTCTCTATCTCTCTCTAATCACATGGTCTCCACTTACTTTTTCTCTCTATTTTTCTTCTACCCAAAAACTGCCTAGAAGTCCTTGAAAAAAAGTGTAACATCTAATTTAAAACGGAGGTAGTACAATGGAAGGTGAACAATGCTGCATGCTGCATTGTTTGCTAACAATCACTCAGGTTTACAAGCAGTAATAAGTGATTACTATCATGGAAGCCACGAACAATCTTGCATGTACTTTGGCAGTCACGAAGTGAGATGGCTGAAGCTCTTGCCGCGACACATAGTTGGCTTTATCAATTCAAGTATAACTATATAGCATTATAACTTTGTAGGTGAATCACGGAAGGACTATTCTGATTTTGATATGGTACACCAGGTTTTGTGTTGTAAATCAAGTTATGTTAGCACTTTTTATTTGAGAATATGCGAGCTTTCATTGACTATTAACCACCAAAGATTAAGGAATGTCTACGAGGCCGCAACCACGACCAGATAAATTAAACGACCAATTAGTCGCCTATATTGCTCAGGATGCTCAAGATAAAGCCCCTTTGCAAGGCTCAGGCGATGATGTTGCTCCAACGGCTTCCACTGGAAAAATGTTCACAATTAACAAAATGTGTTACAGGTTAGGGAAAACCTGAGGAAGATTGTGTGGCAGGCGATCGTCGCGATGGACTCCACTTTCTAACTGTGTGTGATAAAATCGTGAAGCCTTGTTGATGTAAATTTCTCTCTCATTCCTTTCCTCATGCACCCCTCGTTAGCTTACATGTTCCTCCTTCGCTCCTCACGCACTACCTCAGCATCTGCTGCGCCTTCATCACGCACATTGCTATCGCCAGCCTCATCAGTCCTCCTAGCAACTACGAGGTTAGCTGGCGCAATTTCCACCACAGGGTCCCTTCATTAGCTCGACTATCATGAACCTCCTTCCAATGGGTCATTATCAAAATCATCAATACCCTCATTGACAATGTCTACGAGATCCTTTTTACCACCTTCCAATGGGTCACGAAAAGGAAGTTCGTTTTTGAAAAATTCCACGTCCCTCGAAACAAAAAACACCTCTGTCTCTAAATCATAAATTTTCCAACCTTTCTTTCCAAAATGGTAACCAAGTAAAACACATTTTCGGCTCTGACTTGTAAATTTATCACCTCTATGTTTTTTTGTTATGGGAATATCACAAACAACCAAAGATTTTCATTGCATCATCCGAAGGGGCTTTATTGAACAACATTTCGTATGAAGTTTTACCTGTAAGTAGAGGAGATGGGTTCGGTTTATCAAATAACAACCATCAAGAACGCATTCCCCAAATTTAAAATGTATGGCTAGTATATTATATTCTCACTCCCCATCCCAATCCTCATCCCCAAACTCCCGTTCTCATATTACCAAATGCCCCTAGTTTTTTAGTGTTTGTAATTTTGGGGGAATTAGAAATAAAATCATTAGTAAAGTAAAGGGAAGGAAAGGACACAAATATCCAAAAAAGATGAGAATTTTAATCGAGCTGCCATCTCCTATTCTCTTAGGCTCCGTTTGTTTCGGTGGAAAATCATTTTCTTGGAAAATGGATTTCCTCCTCCTTCCATTTTCCGTTGTTTGTTTTGGCAAGGAGGGGAAAATAATTTTCTTAAAGGTGGGAAAATGCTCTTAGAGGAGGAAAACCAATTTACTTTTATAAAGAAGGTATGCCACATTTTCCTCTTTCACTCCTTACTTCTCTATATTCTCTCCTCCCATCTTTCCTTCTCTTTGACTTCATTTACCTTTTCTCCCTAAGTTTTCCTCTAACCAAACAAACAAAGGAAAATTTTGTCCAAAATCATATTTTCCATTGAATATTGTTTTCCTTGAAAAGTGATTTTCCATGAAAATTGTAATCCGTTAAAACAAACGGAGCCTTAATACGTCATCTTCCTCATTTTCAGTTAAAATGATGCCAAAAGAAATGAAACGGGTGCCAAAAAGAATAAATTGATGTCAAAAGAAATTAAAGTGGTGGTAAAAAAAGTAAACTGATGTAATAATAATAAAAGCGGCGGTCTAAAATGAAGAGAGTGATCCAATTTAATTTTATTGGGCTTTGAGTTGCCAAATTTTAACAAATATAATTATGTGGGTGTGACAAGTTGAGGAAAGGAAGGAGAGGAAGGAAAGAGGGGAAAGAAAGTGCGGCGGACGGGAGGAGAGCGGGTTGGAGAAGTGGGTACTTTGATTAGACTTAGTAAAAATGAAAATGAGAATTGGGGAAGAAGAGAAAGTATCAAATTCAAAAGCGGATGGTATAAGATTGGATTCCTCAAACATTGGATATCAGCTATTGAAGAAACATGGTTGGAAGGAAGGTACTGGTCTTGGTGCTTCTCAACAGGTCAGCTAAGCTCCAATTTTTGTTGTTTTTTTTTTTAGTATTTGGAAATCACAAGTTTACATGGTTGGATTGGTGTATTTAATTTTAACAACCCAATATAAAAATAAATGTGGGAATTTGGGGCGAGAAGATCTACTTCCTTACTCTCTCTAATCCATCCATCCATCCATCCCTATTCACATGCTACCGATGCCAAAAGGAGATAAAATTAGAGTAGATTTGTTTTACAAACCCCAAATAACAAGATAACAAGTGTTGTTTCATCTATTTATCATAAGTAAAGGGATAATCTTGTCTTGTCTTATGAATTGATCACTAGGGTGTCATCTCATCATTCATTACTGCTATTGTTTTTTAGGAGTTCCTCACTTAGTTCTTGCTTATTCTTGTTGGAATTGTCCATTGTCTTTTTAATGTCTTATTTGTGTTGGACTCAAGTTGCTATTTTGGAATGGAGCAACAATAGAACTACATCATTTTTGTTGAATCTATCCAATATTTTGTTTCTTTTTTACTTTTAAACCTTTTTTTCTCTCTCCTTTTCTCAAGTGATTATCTCTTTATCTATAATATTCATTAGTAGACTTGATTTTGTTCATTTATGGTTACTAATTTGTGTTTTGGATGCCCAATTCTACTTTGTACCAAAAAATATACTGAAAGGACACTAAGAGGGAGATATGCCAAGTTAATATCGGATATATGTATATATTACATATATCTCCATCGCCTCACTTTTTTGGTGGTATATTTAATGAAAATGATACTATATTTCTTTTCAGTTGACGATTCATGTTAGCCGACCCCAAATCACTTTGGGAGTAAGGCTTAGTTGTTGTTGTTGTTGTAGTACATTTCTGGTAGTACATTCATTGAGAAAAGTAGTACCATTTTCATTAAATATACTACCAAAAATGTGAGGCGATGGATATATACATATATCGGATATTAACTTGGCATTGCTCTACAAAGAGGTGACTCTTACAAATTCTATTGATAGACTTCGTCATATTGACTTGAATTTTGAATACATGTTTATAAGTTTTTTTTTTCTTTTTCTTGTATATGCATTCAACTGAAATTCTTGATTTCAAAATTTTTAAATGATCTTACTTGGTGATATTTGTGATGCCAACAGGGTAGGTTGCAGCCGGTAGAAACATATTTTAAAAAGAACAAAAGAGGTTTAGGAGCAGAAAGGGTGAAAAAGATGATCTCGCAGTCGTCATCCACAAACACCACCCCTAGTGAGAAGCAGAAGCCAGTAAGTTTTCAGCTGTTTTCTTACAGATCTCAGCCCTGTCTTGTTGCAATAAACTACTTTTACTTTACCATATTAAGCTTACGATGATACCATTTTCAAACTTTAAGACTTCTGGAGTCATATTGTTTAAATGCCAAAATCCTGTACTAAGAGAAAATAGTCGCGTTCATGCAACTATCTTTTCATAGCATGACATGCTCTCATTGTTTTTAGGGTCTGCAATACAAACAAACAATTAACTTCATTATAAACGTTATTGCTTCTTTTGGATGGAAAATTCTAGATAAATAGGACTCCTCTTTGGGAAATATTATCTAGTGGCCTTTTGTTTTATAGTGACACTATAGTATTAATAAAAAATGCTCCATTACTTTTTTTTTCTCTTAAATTAAGCTGAAGGCTCGTGGTTAAAAATAACAGTTGTATAAATTCGGTTTGCCTGATTTGTAACAGATTTCAACTTTGGCAAACCGAATTTGACTGGTTCAAAACGTTGTTTGATAAAAGTTCGTAATTTTAACCTATACCAAGCGGTGTCACCTGCTTTTTCGTCCCAGCCAACCGTGACAAAGCAGAGAAGAAGAGAGTACGTTGGAGTTTTAAAGTAAAAACAAAAACACATTTTTACCTACCTTGACAATAATCTAACAATTTCAAGCAATGACCCTTTGTTTATTGCTTTTCATTTCATCAAATTGAAGCTTGTAATTTTAGGGGAAAACCGTAACTCGTAATTGTAGCAATTGGTGGCCGTCAACTAGCCTGAGGTGACCGAAAATGACCATGAGACTTCTGTTAATGATCAGCGAGTGGCTTCGATCTTCTCTTCATTGTCTTCCTCTGAAATTTTTCATCTTTCTTTATCTTCCTCTTTGATCAGGAAGTTAATACTTCTTTTTGCTTTATCTCTCTCGTTTTATTACTGTTACACGTGCTCCACTAGTCTCCCTCTGGTTTCCTAAAAGTTTTACCTTTAAACCAAGCTTTTAGATACCTTTATGTTTTATCGTCATGTGTACGTTTCCCACACTTTTTTTACCGACTGTAGAGATAGTCAAGTTATCAACTTTGATTTGTTAATGGCTTGTTATTTAATTCTTTATTGACAATTTAGTTCCTGAAAAGCAATTTTTGTTACTAAAATTAAAGTATAAAACCAAATTCGTGCCGTGATAACTGTTTCGCAATCCGCGATCAATGTATCTGTTTCGTTCCCACAAAACCGCGGCTGTTTATGTTTTCGCTGCCAAAAACATTTTCGAACCATTTTCAACCCCCTTTCTTCTTCTTCCTTCCTCCTCTTGCCTCTGCCTGCTCGCGCCCCTGGTCCCCATCCTCTGCCCTGCTCCGCTTCCTGCTGCAGTCATTGCTGGAAAATCTAGCCTCTGGTACTGGCCGACCCGACCATCCCTGCATAAACCCAGTTGCCAGCAGAGCCCTAACTTCCTCATCCTTTGTCTCATTCTCTTCCACCTTCCTCTGTACAATATGTCAAACCCACTTACATTCAAAGAATCGAGGGGAGAGAAAGTAAGATATGATGCAATTCTAAACTTTCCAACTGGAACAACAAAGGATGAATCTTCATCATTCTTATTGTTGATGATCTCTCTCACAGCCTACGTCTCCTGATTTTTTTTTTTTTATGGTCCTACGCCTACAAATTTCAGAATCATTTAGTGTTGAAACTCTGGTGACAAGTTTGAACTGTCAGTATTCCATTTTATGTCTCTGAGCAGTTTGGATGGAGGGAGTTTCAATCAAAAGCTATAAATTATTGCATTTTGTTACTATGGGGTTAAGTTATACCTTCCAACAAGCTCTAACTGTGGTATAAGTGTTTGTGGTTGGGCTTGCATGAAGGTTCCTACTCTGTTCCAAAATGCTGTGCGAGGGTTCGTAAGGTTGATTTTAACTTGGCGCTCGTAAGTAAGGAGTGAGAAGGAAGTAAGCACAATGAATGATCAAGGAGAAAGATGCTTGTAGTGTTTTGAGTGATGAACGGGAAGTTAGGATAATATTTGATCATATTATGGCTCCGAATGTTTTGAGAAGTAATGATTTGAAAATTTTCAATTCATTTTTTCTTAGTTCAAGTTTGATGATCATAAACATGAGCGTAAGATCCTTATGAAGAAGAGTGGTGGGGGATTCCTACTCCAATTACATTGCTTTAAAGTTGATCTATGTGATTTTAGTGAGATAGTTAGGTGAAATATCGACTTGACCATCTATAATTTTTGAAGTTCTTTTTTCCGCTCTCTATCTTTGTACATGGTGAGTTACAATACTGCTATGCTTTTCATCTTCTACCTGTGAGTTTCTTGCATTTATATTCTCCTTCACACTTGCACTTCAACTGATTATTCGTCATCAATATTTCCGTTCCAAATCTACTGATTATACAAGTGAAAACATGTGAGCTGAGGCTGTAGTGTACCTCGTTCACTTTTATGGAAATGAGTCAATAATGGCACACTTCTATTCAATTTCCATTTTAATTTGAATTTACTTTAAGCTAGATCAAATTATCTGGGTTGCATAGTGTAGCATTTTCGACAATGCTTATTTTCTAGTCATATTTTGTTTAACAACTGATAAGCTATGTTCTGTGGGACTTGACTGCTGATTGGCCCATGCTTACTTAAAATGCTGCCTATTAGCCTAAACTGTCATGGGGATTCCGCCAGTTTTCACGAATCATTATAGGATTTGATTTAATATTAGTGAACCTGTTATTTTCCGTTGGTTGTGAGCCCTAGATCACTGAGTTCAGTTCTCTCTGCTGCTGATGTTGCGGATATATTTTTGTCAGGAGAAATTGTCAAAAAAGGAGAAAGCACTCTCAAAGAGGATGAGGAAAATGCTGGATGAAGAAAAGCGCCGGCAAGAGATGGACCTTCGACAAGCATTCTTCAGAGAGTTTTGGCCAGATAATGTCTGAAGTTGGGCTGACAAAGGCTACTATGTTCTTACTGCTGTGTGTTTATGATAGAAACCGCGTAGGGAGTAGAGCCACTTTAAGGTGAAATCACAAAATTAACCCCCTATCTTTGTGCTTCACAACCAATGCTTTGTAAAGAAACTTGTACAGGTCTCTACATGCTATTTTCCTCAGATCGTAGAATTTTTTCTGTACATCATTAAAAGTAAAATGAAGTCTTTTAAGCTGAATTGGAGAATCAGACAACATATTCAAGAATCGAAGGTGTTCAGGATTTTACTCCTTTACGTAGCTATAGCCCTTCTTGTTAGATGAGTCAAACTAGGTGGTGCTTGTCAGTATTGATGAATAGTAAACTTAACGAGCGAGTGCTCCCACTGTGCTGCAATGGAAGACACACTTCTGAAGTGCATACCTGGTACTACTATATTTTTATCATTCTGTTGAAGATGGATGAGCTAAGGGGGGCACTGGGGCGGATTCAGACCGGGTTCAGCTGAACCCAATGATTTTTTTTAAAAAACAGAAGTTTTAATTTTTTGAAAAAAAAACAAAAAAAAGATAACATCTACAGCGCGCAGAAATACTACAAAGAAGCACTGGAGCTCGCCTGGTTTTGGTCTGCGTACCAAAACGCCTTAACAATAGTTGTCGCGGGATCGAATTCCCTTAACTCCTTTTTTTTATTTTCCCAATTTTTAATTAAGTCACTCTCACAACTCACAAGAATCAGTAATCCCCAATTCTCCAACTCTCCAAATACTCTAACCCTAAGTCATCCAATTCTCCCCAATTCACCACCGCCTACCGCCATCCTCGCGGCACGACAGCAGACGGCCCAACGACGGCCGACCAGGCGACCACGGGAGCACCGCTGCATCGAGCAGTAGCACGGACCAACCGACCAAGGATTATACTCAGCCAACTCAGGTAAGCGGTAAACCCTAACTTCAAATTTTATTGTTTTGTTTCCAAATTATTGTTTCTCTTGTTTTTTTGTATGTTAGAAACTCAATTTTAATTAGTAAGTACTAGTATTTTGCAATTTAGGTGAGCTAATTTAGTAATTTGGGTATTTTGATTGATGTTTATGTAAATATTGTAGTATAAGAACAAAGTTTCTTTTTTTTTTGAGTAATTTAGATTCTCTGTTTAATGAATATAATTAGTTAATGTAGATTGAACAAAGTAATTTAGTTTTATACACTTGTTTAAGTTTTGTAATTTGTATATGATGTTATATTGTTATGTGTTTCAATGTTTCATTTAGTTAATTAATAGTTCATCATTTTCAATTTATACTCTTAATACATTTATTTACTTGACAATGTAGATTGTGGAGTTTGAACTACGAAGAGTTTAGAATATTTTTGGAAAGATCGTGTGGCAAAGGCACAAAACTCATTTTTGGTCTTATTTTTTGATTGACTTCGAACCCGTAAGGTGGCAATCCTGGATCCGCCATTGGGGGGCAGGGAGGAAGGAGAAATAATTTTAAGTAGTTTTCTAACTGTCCGTTTCCACCTTCTTAATCTGATGACAAATATTTTGTTTGATTTATTCATGGTACATAAATCTTCTAAATAGATTTAGGAGGCCCTAGACAAAAAACATGGGTCTGATGATGTTGGGAAACAAAAATATGTTTTCAAAAAGTGGCTGGCTTTTCATATGGTTGATGACAATCCAGTCATGGACCAAGTTCTTGTCTACGAAAATATGGTGCTGACGTTTTGAATGAGGATATGAAAATTTGCGAAGTATTTCAAGCTAATGTTTTGCTAGAGCCTTCTTGGAGAGAGCTGAGTTTCATAATAATCTAAAGCATAGGAAATAGTTTCTTTCACTTCAGTAACTTATTAGTCACATGAGGATTGAAGAGACAAACCGCCTCAAAGAGAATCAGGCCTCTGTTACTGCCAACGTTACCAAAGCTAACTAGGTGGAAATTGTTGTTTTATCGGGATCTGATAAGTTTAAGGGTAAATGTAAAAAGGGCAACAACAAAGGTAAGAAGCGAGAGAAGTTCAACAAACCTGATGTAAGATTCAGAAGAGGTATGTCCTTTGCTATGTATGTGGCAAGCGATCATAAGGCTTACCAATGCTCTCAACGTCAAGGCTCTGTCCAAAAGTAAGGACCTCAGGCTAACCTTGTTGCTGTTGTGGTTGTTGAAGCGAATCTGACCGAGAACAATATTAATTGGATTCTGGACCCTGGGGCTTTGAGTTCCTGTGCAAACAATGAGCTACTTCCTGACTTACGGGATGCTACTGAAGGCAAGAGTGTCTACATGGACAACGCTGCAACTGCTTGAGTGCATGGGTGAGGAAAGATCACTAAAACTCAAACATCAACATAATTGTAATATGACTTTTTGAATCTAACTGTGTAATAACATTTAGATTGTTTTAAAGTAATTTCGTTAATTTTTTTAACCAATAAATATTGTTTCCTGAATTATAAATCTTTCTCTCTTTCGCTTTACCAAATTCGTGAATTATATTTTTTACCTTTTCAATTATTAATACTCTCATTGGGTTATAATTTTTCAAGATATATAGATAATTTCGCATATGCTAATACATGTATTCAACAACATTTGAGTGAATATCCAACTAATGAACGAATAATTGTTATATTCAGTTTCATGAAAGAAGTTGATCTAATGATATAACATGTCATATCCTATAAAATAACATACATGTATACACAAAAACTTAGATCAGCATAGTCTAACAAATTTTACCAGCGACATTCGAGTAAATCTCTATCTTACACATATCATGTTAATAATATATTTTCGAACACATAAATTAGAAGATAAATTATGATCTATGTATGATAAAAATATAGTCAATGTGCCTATAAATGCCAAATCTGTATATATTAAAACGCGTAAGCAAAGGTTGCAGCTTGACACGTGTCACTTCATGTGAGCGTCACCATTATACGTGATAATTTGCAATACACAAAATGCAAGTAATGAGTTTTGAATACGCGACCTATTGATTGTAATGTCAAAGGCTCTACTACCAACTACCAAGCCACATCCCTTTTTGTTGTCATTTTGTAATTAAGAATTCTTTTCACCTTGATTAAGCTTTGGGAAAAAGTAAAGAGACCTCATTCATTATAATTTTTTATGTTCCTTTTAATTTGTTTATTTGATTTTAAATTACACCATTAAAATTTTAATATTAGAAAAAAATTAAATCTATGAGAAATATTATTCTAACTCAAAAAAATAACCCCAGACATCGTCGGGGACCATGCACTAGTTTAACACTCAAAAATAAAACATCAATTCTTGACAAAGTCACAATCTCATAGTCTACAATTAATATAGTAAGTGAACTTCGTTGCTTTATTATTGTACTACTGGATAGTACAATCTATTTATTATTGCTAATTTTGTTACTAATATAATCTCTTTAATTTCTCAATATGAAATGAAGAACCTCATCGAGTTTTGGAAGTAAATATCATAATAATTTTAAATGATCTATTAGTACTATTAGGTCTACCATGAGCAAAAATTGGAATTTATGCAGAATCTATATATGAGAGCATATATTGACATTTACCGAATTTCATATGTGGGACCTATTCAATTTAGGGCTTGTTCTTCCCATCTTATTTTCAGTTCAAAAGTTCAGTTCAGTTCAGTTCAATTCAATTGTTTTATGCTGAAGAGAACATGCCCTTATTGGATCATCTTTAACACGACTTGGTCTTTCACAACATAATGCAATAAGGCAAGCAATTAAATTCCTCCAAGAAGCATGTAAAATTGAAGTTGCATATTACAACTTTTATCAACTAAAAATATAGAATGCAACAATCATAAAGTAATGGGAGAATATAATAAGTGCAATGAATAAAACACGACAGAAAAATTGATAACACAACCTCAGTAAAAGAGAGTCATGATAGAAATGTACGATAGAATCTTAGTATGTTACACACTTTACTTTCAATAAAAACCAGTGTATTTTTCTCATGGTCATCCAATTATGCAATTATGATGAATGCTATTTTTATAGAGATGAATGCTATTTTTATAGAGATGAATGCTATTAAGTATATATAAATATATACTTAGATAAACTAAATATAAAAACACAAATTAAGAACAATATTTTAAGAACAATATTTTATCCATATATATTCTGAGATTCATACTTTAACTAGTCTGTGCCAAAATAGAATCTAGCAGTCTTGGAAATTTTAATTGGGTGTAATGTTGTGTTAAGATCTCAAGGACCCTAATAAACCGCACTGAGTCAACTCGCACTTAGCCAAAAATACACTCACACTCACAAAAACCCCATATTTTCTTCTTGTTCTTGCTTTCATTTCCCCCATAAATCCATACTTCCTACCCACTTTTTATTCATCAATCTGCAAAACCCACAATTTCAATTTCAATTTCAATTTCAATTTCAATCACATAGCAAAAAAGAAAAAAAAAACTATGGTTTTCCTGTGATCCAGATATTTAGACAGCAGCAACAATAAATCTAAAGGAAGAAAACAATGGTGAGTACTTGTATGAGAGGCAAGTTTTTTGTCCCTTTGATTTTCCTTTGCATTTCTTTATCCATAGTCATTGAAAATTTTGATGGGTTTTTTGTAAAATGTGACACCCCTTTACTCGAGACTCATAAAGTTAGCACTGATAGTAATAATAATAATAATGATAATGATAATGATGATACTAATGATAATACTTTGTTGTTGAATCAACAAGAAGCTCAAATTGATAAATTAGAAGCATTAGTGAGAAATTTGAGTGAGCTAGTGTCAAGATTAGAGTATAAACTTGATGAATCGAAAAGGTTTGAGAGATTGGAAAATGGAAAGTACTATTTTACTGGGAAGGAAAAGGGTGATAGATCAACTTATACTCTGGGTAGAGATATTGGCATTCAAGATGAGGGCTTTAAAGGTAAGATTTCTCAAGAGAATCGATTGAAAACGGGTTCAATTACCAAGTACAGCCCTTTTTGGTCTGAGAAATTCCAGTTTATGTCAGCAGTTAACTTGGATTCAGTTGCTACTAGTGTTATTGTTTTGCCCTTTCGAGATTTCGAAGGTATTAGTAAGTATATCGCGGTTGGGGATGATCGAGGTCGAGTTTACATCTTTTTGAGAAATGGGGATGTTTTGGTTGAGTTCCACACACTGTCTGATTCGCCTGTTACTGCTATGCTTTCTTATATGTCAGCTTATATGAACGAGAGTGTGTTGGTTACAGGACATAGTAATGGGGTAATTTTGGCTCATAGACTTTGGGAGACTTCGGTTTCTGAGGATTTGAGTTCCCTTCATATGGAGCATCATGTGACATTGGATACGGGAGAAACTGGGTCGGTTGAGTCCCCAATCTCGATCATGGAAGTGCATCAGGTTGCAAGATCCAAATACATTTTGTCTGTGGAAGAGAATGGGAAAATTAGGGTTTTTAGGGAGAATGGTACTCTGTATGGGTTGGCTGTGCCAACAAGTCGTCCTTTGGCTTTCCTTAAGCAACGACTTTTGTTCTTAACGGAGAGGGGTGCGGGATCTTTGGACTTGAGGACTATGAAGATTAGGGAGACTGAATGTGAAGGTCTGAATGATTCAATGGTGAAAAACTATGTATTTGATGCAACTGAGAGGTCAAAGGCATATGGGTACACATCGTCAGGCGATTTAATTCATCTATTATTATTAGGTGATGTAACGAACTTTAAATGCAGGGTTAGATCCAGGAAACAGTTTGACATGGATGAGCCTCTTGCTTTCCAGGCAATCAAAGGATACTTACTAATCATCGGCCAAGAAAAGATCTATGTATATAATGTTTCAACTCAGCACTATATTAGGTCTGGTGCTCCTCGTCTGACATTTTCTGCTGGTGTAGAGGAGATCAAATCATCATTTTTACCTGGTCAGACTGTAGATGAGAGCGGGAGGGAAAAGGCTATACCGCTAATTGCTAGTGATCGTGAAAAGCTTGTTATTCTTGGTCTTGGAGGAGGATATGTGGGAATGTACCGTTCAAAACTTCCGATTTCTAGAGGAGAATCCAACACAGTGCTTTGGACGAGTCCTGTGCTGTTTTTCATTCTCTTTCTCTTTGGAGCGTGGCAGTTCTTTGCCAAGAAGAAAGAAGCACTTACATCATGGGGACCAGATGATCCGTTTAATTCCACCTCAGCTACAAGTGGAGCTCCATTAGGATCTGGGTCAGGAGATAGATCTTTCACTGAGTCATCATCAAGAAATGCTGACATCATGGAATTGAGGAACAATGGTTTAAGAGGTCCATCAAGAAGGTATACTTCTCCTTCCAGATATCCGGGTGGAGGAGGCAGCTCCTTTAGGCCGAGTGCTGTGGACACCAGCAACAGGCCAGCAGCTGTTGATCCCAGTTATAGAACAACCTCAGAGATGAAATTCAGGGGCTCAAATCTTGATTCCTCTGCTTTCCCCAAACGAAGAGAGAACATGTACGATGATGGAAACTGATTTGTAAAATAATCTTCCAGGTCGTGTTACCTGCTGCAGGTGTTACTGAATTTTGTTTTCATTTCTCGTTTATTACCCTCGATAATGTTCATATCATCATATGCAGCCTTTTTCTTTTTAAGCCTCTACCCTTGTTGTAATTGTGAGATCTTCAGCTGTGAAGATTGAACTAATGTAAGAGCTTATTAGTAGATAGAGTTGTTTCCTTCAACTACGAAGATATTGTGGATGGATCTATAAAACACATCCCTTGCTCGAAGCAATCGGGAGCAGGAACCATTTTCAATAGTTGAACGCAATGTCACACTATAAAGGGCTGTTCAAATCAGATAAGTTGTTACACAATGTATTTTGACACTATTATTGTATCCTGCTATGCTCATGGTTTGTAATTTAGAAGCAAGGAAAAATAGAATCATGTGGGAAATACGTATGATTAGAGATATTAATGTTCAAAACTTTTACAATCAGAGATATTATTGTGCAAAATATATCAATATATATTTGGAAAAATTGCTTCAAATAATGCAATTTTTTGGCGATTCGCAAATAATAATGCAACCTTTATACCCCATTTATTTTAAATGAGGCAAAATCGGATAAAACTGAATATAACCTGAATAATAGGTTTAGTGGGGCACGTGTCGGCTAATAATTGGTTCTAATAAACAAATTTATTAAAAAATTTTAAAAATAAAAAGATAAAACAAAAAAAACCCTACCCCCAACCCCACCCTTACCCAGACCTTCTCCCACCCCCAGAATCACCCATCCCACCACCTCCACCCCATCCCCGACCGTTGGACAACTCCCTCCCCCGCGACCCAGCCTAGACCTCCCCTTGTCGCCACCTGCTACAACCTTAACCGTCGGCCATCGACCCCGAAGCCACCCCCACTTCCCTTCCTCTCTCCTCCGCGGTGTTGCAAAGGAAACTGGCTGGGGTTGCGTGGGTGGGGCGAGTTTCAGCGAAAAGGTCCAATCGGAGGAGGAAGTGATGTGTGGGGTGTTCGGGGAGGGGGGGCTTCAGGTTCTCGGTATCCGGCCGATAAGGTTTCTGGTAGTGGTAGCGAGCTAGAAAAGAGGCGCAAAAGAGAGAGGTTGAAGCAGGGGAGACGAGGAGGAACAACAACGGGAAAAGGAAAGGGTGATAGGTTGGTGGTTAGAAGAGTGTCAGTGGTGGGGATGGCGGTTGGGCTAGGGGAAGGGTGGTTAGATGGGTGGTTGTTAGAGGGTTGAGGTTAGGCTAGGGGAGGGGTGGGGTGGGGTGGGTTTAGTTTAGCCTTTTGTTTTAAAGTTTATTTTTAACTTTATTATTTAGAATTTAAAATTTTAAATAAATATTATCAATGGTTCAGGTCACCGGTCATTTGAATCATTTTAAATAAATGGGGTATAAAGTTTGTATTATTTCAGAGTAATCGAAAGTTTGCATTATTATTTGCGAATCGCCAAAATGTTGCATTATTTGAAGCAATTTTCCCTTATATATTTTTCATCTACCAACCTTTTATAATACTATTTGTTTGATCAAAGCATATTCACAATCGCTGAAAGCCGAGCTATCCTACCCCTTATCGTTAACCTTCCTTAGTCCCTTTTTGGCTAAGGTTATGAAATTATTTAGTGCTTAATTGATTCGTGAACCCCTTTTGCACTCATGGCACGTTGAGGTAGTGTTCTGATGTCATCTAAGCCTACTTCTCATTTCCCCACTCATTGATTAGCTGATACGAGCGATGGAGTTATTTGTCCTTCAAAAAGCCCTTTTGCAAAGAGCTAGCCTGCCTGGCTGTGAGACTGACTGGTCCAACGGAGACGAAAGTCGGCCATAGTGATCTCGATTATCCAAATGCTTACGCAAGATGGAATGCCCTTAGCAGTTTTGGCTCTTATATTTGAATTTGCTCCAAAAGTAACCCGAGAGTAGAAAGAACTAGAATAGTTAGAGATAATAATATTTAAAATTTTTACATTGATAGACGTGAAAAATACAAGTCTAACAATTTTTTGATACGGGGAAGTTATAAATATGGAGTTGACTATTGTCATTTTTAGGTTGATACTTTTTTTTAAGAAAACTTATATTCTTCTAAAGGGGCGGAAAAGAGGAGATGATCCACACATCCTTTTTGTTGAATACCTTATCTAAAGGCGTGACTAACAAAAGTAGCTCATACATCGAATAGTTATGCTATACGAAAACTTTCATATACGAGAAATCTATATGAAGTGGACATGAAAATGGAAAATATGAAAATGCGAAATAAAAAAGATCGTGGTGTCCAAGATGAACATGCGACTTCCAAAAATTTCCATACGTCGAAGATTCAAAGGTATTAGCAGTAAGCAGGGGAAACCACAACATTCATTGTCTAAGGCGTTGCGTTGAACAAAATCAGTAATTTAGAAGAATGGACTTATATTAGGAAAGCTTATTCTAAGTCTAAGCTACAAAGCACAGTTCCTTAAAGAGTTGATGACGAGCGTTAGGACAAAAATTGTCGAAACACTTGTTATTGGGATAAGAGTTTGTCAACAATTTCTTTGGAACATGTAATATGCTTGAAGACGGATTATCATTAGTAAATGGGATAATGTGCTTTTTACAATTTAAGAGATAACCGCTCAATCTTGCAGACAAAGATATGCATGTCGAGAATAAAGTGTTGTATAAGATACCTGCATTCAAACATGAAACCAGAGCTGAAGGCGCTAACAATACATAACTAAGAGACAAGTAGACTATGCCTATGTGAGATTCTACACAAAAACTAGGCTAGGTTATGATATGATAAACTAAGATAAGAGATAAGTCATTTTGATTGGTGGAATTGATCCGCCTTTCTTTTTCTCACGAATTTATTTATAAATGGAAGAAATCTTGAACATCATGGGTAGTTAATTAACCACACACTAAGACGTTATCCTCCACTTTGACATCATGGCCATAAAACCACCTTCCACTATCCGTCTGGACATTTTTCTCATAACTTCCACATGAAATTATTGCAACTTTCCTTTGATTATTAAATAACCATATCCCATTTACAAGCAACTCTTGGAATACAAGAAATGGTGGTAACAATGTGGAAATCGTAGCTTTGAAGTGTCCAATTCAGCTTTTCCGTGAAAGTTCCCCATTATATTTGCCTAAGTGTCAAAGTCTGATATCTATGTGACTATGTCCAAGTGTCGGTACGAATACTTGAGAAAAAGCGAAGAGTTCGGGTAACATAGATTAGAAAATAATGATATAAATGATGCATTATGAAACAATGTAGATTCATTTAGGATGATATGGATCTAAGAGTCTCTACAATTTAAGATAAATCTGCTATTTTGTTCATGGAAGCCACGGGATTTTCTTAAGTTCCAAACAAGCTTCGGTAACAATGATCTCTCATGGATTATAGTTCAGAAGTGATCAGTTAGTTTTGAAATATTCTAGGTCAACAAGTAAATTTCGAACTTAGATAAAGATTATGTCCTTTGTTCGGGTGTTCTTGGTTATTTGCTTGAATTAACTTGGCAATCACATCATAGGGGAATACGGAGTAATGTAATTTTGACGAACTTGATTTTACTTCCTCCTTTTTGAGTAGGAACATATTGAAGGCAAGGACGTCTTCATCAATTGAATTCAAGAACAAAGGCACGATTACATGCCCCAAAAACAACAGATTCAACAAAATCATTTTTTTAGTTTCCCAACCTCCCAGTAGATTTTTGAATCAAACCTTAATTTTCAACTTTCTACTGAGTTTAGTAGCACTTATCATATAAATAAATATGTATAGTAGGAAAGTATTGCACTTAGAAAGAAATTAAGTTTTAAGAATATGTATTATAATAAGGAGTAGAAAAGTGGCTTACGACTTTTAAGCACGTGCTCCCTCCGTCTCAATTTAATGTTTCTATTTAGAATATGGGGAAAAACCAATGCAAATTGAGGTGAATGATAATTTTTTTAATTTTACATTGCATAAAGTGTATTTTAGTACCTTTTGCTTTTAAAAAGGTAAAAGAGAAAGAAAAATGGGTGATTGGAAAATAAAAGATTCGAAAGTGGGCCATATATAAAAGGTAAAAAAATGTAGTAAGTAATTGGTTGTTGAAGGGGAAGATGGTGAAATAAATATTCTTAGTATGAAAAGGATTCACAGTGGAAAAAACTTTATAAAACATCCCAAAAAGGAAAATGGGAACATCAAATTGAAACGGAGGAAGTATAAGATACATTTTTCTATAAAAATTTTATTGACCCTTTTTTGACCCAGTATGAACAATGGGAATCACAAAAAGCCTTATGAGATACAGGAAAAAAAAACACAAAATAACTTTGTTGTTAATAAGAAATCTTCCCAGATAGTATGAATTTATTTGTGTATAAACAAGAGAAAAGCTTGCAACCTTTTCCTCTTAAGCAGTATAATATTATGACTAATCTCTTACTCTTTTCGTACACATGAATTCCTCACTATATAGTAAAGATAACAAAGAGAAGACATTAGCCAAAACAACGCAATGCTTCACGAAAAGACCATAAAGATGAATCTGGGAAAACAAAACAACACCAAGTGGTCGTTCGACCACTTGATTCTCCGAGCAACTAGACAAAACAAGTTTTCCAAAAGTTTCTAACCCCTAGGCTCTCGACGAGCAACATTTCGCTGGTCCGAGCACTGCTGACCCGAGCATTGTTGCTCATTTGTACTACATATTTACACTCATGTATACCAACAAATTCATTTATACTTTTTTTTTGAAAATATAATCTCATTATATTTAATTGTGAGATTATATTATCGTAAGAAGAAAATTCTCCAGGCTGCCTTGTGACGGTTCACCTAGTTTTACCAAATCATGTTAATTAGGCATTACGCATAACACTAAATATTAGCCCGAAAGACATAATCTCTTACAGGGAATACAGGGCGTCAGATCATAGGGAAAATGAGATGAGTCACGACTCGAGCCAACCTCTGTTCCTACATTTGTACTATAAATGCACCAACAGGAAGCTTATACAAAAGGCTACAAAAAGTATACATGTATGTTGTCCTTATGCTCGTTTAAAGAGGTCCAATTAGTTACAAGTTTGTGGACCCACGTTCTCGAGAATTGTAACTTCCCGCGAAAGAGAGCATACAATCTGATATATGCAGAATTCTAACTATATTAGTTGATAGCTTGATACAGCAGAACAACTGAAGCAACTGAAGGAAGACAAGAGAAATCCATTCTAGAAAAAAACTGAAAAATGAGACGCAACTGAGTACTCTTGTATCAGATGTCAGATGTTAGTTGACACATAAGCTAAATGTGAAGGCTTCTTGCAGCAGCTCAGCAGTGATAACAGTCTCATCAACTATGCCTCACAAGTTTCGTGCTATACCCAATGTAATTATTTCTTTTTCTTAGTGTCATCATGCTTGATGAGCTGAACAGGAGCAGCAGGAATCCCGAACCACCACTCTCTTAGTCTCCTAAACCACTTGTAACTGCTTTCTCTTCTCAAAGGCATTTCCCTAGTGTAGGGCTCCATTAGAACAAGCAAGATGATAATTCTCAGAGGCACTAGCATGATGAAAGCTGCTGAAAGTAATAAAAATATGGCGACCGTGCATGTGGCCTGAAAAACACAAGTAAAAGAAAAGGACTTGAGCATCAGGAGCGGGATGGCAGCGCAAACAAGTAAGACTATCCACGCTAGCTACATAACTCTCGGGCGTATTAAAAACAACAAAATTAACCAGAATGTTAAATGCAGATACAAGGCCGCCAGGCACAGGTCCTATCAATAAAGGATGCGGAGTTGGTGCAAGTAAGCAGGTATGAGCCAAACAATTCAAGTGCAAGTTGGTGCAAGTGCAAGTTAACATGACATTAGAAGCAACTTGGATCACCAACAAGCATGATGCGATTTATTTAACGCACATAAACATGCAACAGTAATTATTGACCCATTCCTGTTTACTTAGAAACTAACTTGGTTTTGAACAGTAATCTCACACCATGTTGCATCTAAAGCTCACTTTCTCAGTTTTCTTGTTTACTCTTCTTAAGTTATTTCTTTGCTTTTCTTGTTTCACTGGTCACAAGTCACATATCTTATGACAATTCATGTTAGCCAACCCCAATGGACTAAGGGTTATTGTTGCATCTAAAACTCGTTCCGTGTACGATTCCTTGTACGTTAAGGTCGTCGCACAAGGTTGCAGCAGATGGCTTATTTCAAAACACCCGGATTATGATCTTTATTCCATCATGACACCAGTTACACTTTCATTTCAAGTTCAAAAAAGTACTCTTCCTTGAAATCTAGCAAAGATTAGCAGAAAGAAAAATCCACGAGCAGCAAAGATAACTAGAAAACAACCATTAACAAAAAATATATAAAAAGACCATCAAATTAAGTTAAGCAGATGGAAGAAATACCTCTGGAAGAACAGCAAACAAGAGAGCTCTCATCTTTAAAAGAACAATATTCACAGCTTGAACCAGTGCTTCTATCTGAGAAATTGCTTCCTGCAATGTGATTAGCTGCTCCACAGCATTCCGATCGGGAGGTGCTATGATTCTGAATGTCTCTACCAGTTTCCCTTTGTTGGCCAGTCGATGCCAAAGCATAACCACCGCAAGTGAAATAAGAGTGGTTGGTAGCACAAACTTAAACCATCCACTGAAAATTTAGAAGATACACTGTAGTTAAACATCTGAGTAGGGCAAAGGACAAGGTTCTCTAAGATTTATCTAATAACAGCATCTGTCGTCTCTTAGCTTTAAATTCATGGCCTACATATGCGAATTTCAATATAGAATTCAGATGAGATATCAAAGGTCATAACAGGTTGAAACCAACTGCTTAGCCCATAAGCAAGGGTTTGTACTTTTCTAATGCTTGTGATTGTATAAATGGTTGGCTATTAACCAGAGGTCTGGCTCAGCCTTATCCCTTGAAAATCTTGATGATGAAGCATGGACATGCTACAAGGTGGCATATCCTGTCCGGAGTTTTTGTAGCCATGAGAACACGCGTAAGCATGACGTCAATGATGGACAAAGTATTACAGTAATTTCCAAGAGCAAGTAGCATGACTTCCTCAACAAAAAGTATTGCAAACTATAGAGCCCCAAAGATCACATACACAGCCACAGGACTAATGATCAAGCCTTAATAACATGTCAGTTATGCTTATGCATGGATCACATGGACTGAGACACCACTCTTGTGAATGTTGTAATAAACTATCTTATCCAAATGACGATGCCAGGTTTTCTGTTATAATTCCTCAGACACTCCCAAACATGGGGCATTGATCTGTTTCATATAATGAAAATGATTGTCCATGCAAAGCTTCAACTCGACACAACAACTCAAACACCACCAAGAACCGGGAGAGAATCGCACATTTTTTAAGTTAAGCAAAATGCTAAACCATGTAAACTTGGAACAGCTTAATTTAACTATCTTGTTTGGGGGGGGGGAATCACATACTAAGGGACCAACTTAAGAACATCATCAAGTCATTTGCAATATATACAAAATTAGGCAAGTGTCACTATCGCAATATCTATCACGAAAAAGTTCCAATTACCTAATACCGGGACGGGGTCCTTTCCACTCAGTCTTATGGAATTGGTGATACAATTAAAAACAAAGACCCAATTGCTGAAGCATGATCATGAAAGTTTTGGAAAAAGACTGAGGATATGGACTCAGCATATTCTGGTGTGTAATTAGATGGTTTCAACAAATGTCATGGTTTTATTATGTGGATACACATATTCTGGTGTGTAATTAGATGGTTTCAACAAATGTCATGGTTTTATTATGTGGATACATTAGCTAATGCAGTTTGCACATTAGTCAATATTACCCAAGACTTCAAACATTGTAAAAACTATCACCCAAACCAAGCAGAACTAAAATTCTGGAGACTTTATTTATCGGCCATCCCAACATCCGATTAAAGTTTAGTATTAGGGTATATACTACCAAAAAATACCAAGTGGCCAGAAAATTAAAAAGCAGTGGTTAACCAAACCGCTTTGTATACCACTATCAAATGGACTAGTGGAGCAGAAGCCGCCTGCGAGATATTATGAGGCACAGGAAGTTTGCTGATCACATGTCAATTGTCAGTGAATGCTCAGTCTCAAATCTGAAAAAGTCTCTTGAAACCTGAGTCTAGACTGTAGAAAGCATTAGGTTCCATTGGTCAAGATTTTAAGCTAGCTTATCTCTCACAACTAAATAGGACGACCAATTTTCAATCCCATTTGTAGCAGATCCCATTTCCTGTGGAAATGTCTGTTTGAACGATACATCTGTGTTCCAAGTCTTCCAACCATTCAGAAAATTATAAAAAAATAATTAATAACTAGTTAAACCACTTCACAACTGTTTTAGAATCCACGCATAATACATACAAGTTCGATCTAGATCGAGATTACCTCACAAACAGATAGCACATCAACACTAGAAACACTGTCGATTTCAATGGTTCCTCCCAAGAAGCCAAAAGTTGAACACGCCTAGCTATTAAAATCAGTGGAGAAAGCAACTCCTGCAAGAAGGATCAGATGTGATTGCTATATTAATCCATAAGAAGATGAAGAAGGAAAAAGAAGACAAGCGCTCTATCATCGATCAAATCAAAGAAAGGAAAACTTTTATGAAGAATAATTAGTAGAGCTCGTAAAGTCCCTCAAGGTCCAAGTCTTGCAAAAAATACCACATCATGTTCAATGGGGCCAAAAGAATCATAATTCTTTCAATTTGGGTCATGACTAAATTGAAAGGGCTCGTTACAATTTCAATGCCTCTTTGTTATCATGAAGTAACATACAGTTGTTAAGGTTGACATCAGTCATCGATTAAATATAACTTTTCTATTATATCAGAGGTAAAGGTACTGCCAACTTCTCTTCCTTTTCACACTTTATTGTCTCTTCCTCAACTAATGGGACCTTCGCATCCCTCATAAGTATAGATCAAACAGAATGTACTTAAACAACTCAATTATGGTGGCCTTTTTTCAAAAATGAGGAAAGGGGTTTGTGCAACATTCAGACGTGTGGTTGTGTCATAAACGATGATACGGTGGAAGGTGTGGTCCTAGGTTCGTCCTTTTCTAGCAGTGTCAATCTGCGGAAATGAGGCAATTTGAGAGAGATCTAGAGAAGGTCACCTAAATCAAGTTCAAATGGTAAGTTCTTAAATGAGTAAGGAAGTCTCAACGTATATTGTAGGAAGGCATACTGAGGATCCATGGTAGGATTTCAGGGTTGTGATTCAGGGTGGTGGAGAGATGGTTTTAGAATGGATGGCAGGGGTTGGTAAGAGTACAGAGAGGTATTAATTAGAGGGCAAAGTAAGGATGGTGTTTGATCATTCTCGTCGGCAGTTAGGGTCCTAGGCGCTTGAGGAGAAAAGAGATACTCTGTGTAACATGGTGGTGAGTCAGCAGGCATGTGTAGCACTTAAGGAGGAACATCAAGTGGCGGTAGATGATGCACGTGAGGTGCCGCATACACTAATACCTGTAGAAGTGTGTTAGGTGGTGCAGTTCCATGATTCCGATTTCATGTTAGTTTCTATCATGGTCCATAAAGCAGAAACTTTCATTCAGGGAGTTGTGAGTGGTGCAGTCTGGGGGCTATCAAAATGTTTTCCAAACAACAATTTCATTGATATAGGTAAAATTTTGGGATTTAGTTGTGAAACATTCTGGTTTCAAGAGGGCATTGAACAAGAGGATAAATTAGTGCGGCTCCACGCCTCCACATAACACTCTGGAAGGCTGAGGATGACAACAATCTTCAAGGTCAGCATTCCTTCTATCAAGCAGTCCAGTGATAAGCTGTAGTTACTTTCAAATATTGATTAAAAAGGCCAGAGGAGAGCATCAGGTTAGCCCACAAATTTCTTCTAGTAATACTGGAAGTTATTTACTAAGAGGAATGGTAAGAGAGAGATGGCAATGGATCGACTCTGGACTATACCAGAACCGTTTCTTACAAGTGGATCCAGACAGATCCCTACAAAGCCACCAGATCGATTTTGGAACCGCCTTTAGAAACGATGTACACTTTTTAAAAACTAGGTAACTTTTTAAAACAAATAAAGCATATAGTTACTCTTAGCATGAATAAAAAAAGAAATCTCCATATTTTTACTGTGATATAGATGTTGAGTAATGGTTTTACGACAAATGTTACTAACCAATAGTTTATTGGTTTACTTAGTATATTTTCTCTCATCATCACACTTTTGCGCATAAGAATATTACATTATTTTTTACAACAACAACAGCTAAGCCTTATTCCCAAAGTGATTTGGGGTCGGCTAACATGAATCGTCAACTGAAACCGTTGCCAAAGGAAATGACATCTACAAGAGTGATAAAAAGTTTTTAAAAGGGTTTAAGTTTAAAGAATTTTTTAATAAGTTTTTGAAAACAAGGTTTACACCAAAAAGTTTTAAAAGAAGTTTTCAACAAAAGATTTTAATACCAACACAATTGAGAAAAACAAATAAATGCAGTAATCACACCCCTTCCTCCACATGGATACTGCCCCTCCACCCACTTCTATCCAACGCCATGCTCTCCTCAATTCCAAGTAGCCTCATATCACTTCCAATTACCTTCATCTAAGTCATCTTAGGTCTTCTTCTACCCCTTACAATTTGATTACTCCTCCATTCTTCAATTCTTCTCACCGGTGCATCACCTGGTCTCCTTTTTAGTGAAATTTTTTGGTACTCCCCGGAGCACAGTGCTCCATGCACCGGGGCTAGGGGAAAATAGCCGGTGAATGAAATTACGGCAAAATAACTTGTCGGTGAACAGATTAGGGCAAAACGGCCGGCGAAATTAAGGAAAAACAAAGTGTCCATTAGGGCAAATCAAAGCGGCGGCTAGGGCAAAGCAAAGCGGCGGCCAGGGTCGTCATCCGCTGAGCCATGTTCACCGTAAAGGCGGAAACCATCGTCACTGTCAGGCAACCTTCACTGGCGTTTCTCTTCTCTCTCTCTCCTTTTCTGACCAGATGTTCTTCGAATTGTTGGATGATGTTGTGTTAGATTTGGTTTTAATGCTCTTCAAGGTCATTCATTTTTGTTCTTTGAATGTTTGTATTTTGTTCTTTATATTTCTGGGAAATGTTCTTTTTGAATTGAAGGTTTTTAAATTTTTTTGTAAGGAAATGTTTTTTGAGATTTGTAATTTGTTCTTTATAAAAAAGTATTTTTACTGTTTGAAATTTCGTATTTTGTTCTTTTTGTTTTAAGTATTTGTTCTTTGAAGTTTTGTATTTTCTTTTAAAAAATGTATGTTGTTCTTTTAAAATTTCGTATTTTGTTCATTCTGTTTCAAGTAAATGTTCTTATATTATGTTTTCCCAGTGTTCATTATATGTTCTTTATATGTTCTTTCTAACGACCTTTTAATGTTATGTTCTCCCAGTGTTCATTATATGTTCTTACTGACGACTTATTTTATAATCCGGGAGTTCCATGCTCCGTGCTCCTTAAGAGCACCAAAAACGGACTATCATTTTCACATGACCAAACCATCTAAACAGATTCTCCCTCATCTTTTCTCCAATGAATGCAACTCTAACTTTTTCCCGAATCACTTCATTTCTTAATCGGTCCTTCCTTGTGTGGCCACACATCCACCGCAACATACGCATCGCCGCCACGTTCATAAGATGAATGTGGCAATGTTTCACCGCCCAACATTCGGTGTCATATAACAAAGCAGACCTAATTGCCGTACGGTAGAACTTACCCTTCAATCTTTCGGGAATGTCGGAATCACAAAGGAACCCGGTGACGCTTTTCCACTTTAACCAATCCGCATTACTTCTATGAGCCACGTCTCCATCCAATTCTCCATCCTTTTGGAGAATGGATCCAAGGTAACGTAAGACGTTCAATCCTTGAACCACTTTGCTATCCAAAGTGACCGTCCCTGCCTCGCTGCTTGTAACCCCACTGAACTTGCACTCCATATACACCGTCTTACTTCTGCTCAATCTAAAACCACGAGCTTCTAATGTATGCCTCCACAATTCCAACTTACTCTCAAGACCTTCCTTTGTCTCGTCAATCAACACAATATCATATGCAAACATCATACACCACGGTATATCATCTTGAATTAACCTCGTTAATTCGTCCATGACTAGAGCAAAGAGAAAGGGGCTAAGTGCAGAACCTTGATGCACTCCGATCGTAATAGGGATAGTCCCCACATTCGTAGTTGCCCCCTCATACATATCCTTAATGATATCTATATATTTTTGTGAAACATCTTTCTTTGCCAACGCCCACCAAAGTATTTCTCCTGTAACTCTATCATATGACTTCTACAAATCAATGAAAACCATATGTAGATCCTTCTTCCTATCACGGTAATGTTCCATTGACTGTCTCATGAGGTGGATGGCCTCTATAGTCGATCTTTCTGGCATAAATCCAAATTGGTTCTCCGATATCTTCACATGTTTCGTAAGTCTTTGCTTAATCACTCGTTCCCAGAGTTTCATCGTATGACTCATTAGTTTGATTCCTCGGTAGTTGGTACAATCTTGTACATCGCCTTTGTTTTTATACAAAGGAATCAAAGTACTCTTCCTCCACTCTAATAGCATTTTGTTATGTCTTCAAATCATGTTGAAGAATGTTGTCAGCCATTCGATTCCTCTCCCCCCTAAACATCTCCAAACTTCAATGGGTATGCCATCGGGCCTCGTAGCTTTCTTCAATTCCCTTTTGAATCCTCCTCATAAACTCTCGATTTAACATACTTGGCGGGATGGATGTGTCCCCGATGTCTTGCGCTTTATCCCCATTGAAAAAGGTATCAAAGTACGACCTCCATCTAGCCTTTATCTCCTCATCCTCCACAAGCACTCTTTGGTCCATACCCTTCACGCATTTTACCTTTCTTATTTCTCTTGTCTTCCTGTCCCTCATACGCGCAATTCTATAAATGTTTTTTTCCCCTTCTTTCGTACCCAATCTTGCATACAGCTCTTGGTTTACCTTTGCTTTAGCTTCCCGTACTGCCTTCTTGGCTTCTTTTCGAGCCTCTTTGTACTTCTCATAGTTCACATCGCTTTTATATTTTCCCAAAAGTTTATAACTTTCTCGTTCGTTTTTTATCGCTTGTCTCACCTTCTCGTTCCACCAAGATGTGTCTTTACTCGATGGTACAGTTCCTTAGATTCTCCAATGACCTCTTATGCCACTTCCTTTATACTAAGTTCTATCTTTTTCCATGTCGAATCTACATCCATTTTCGTGTTACAAGACCAAATATCTTTACTAGCCATCTTAGCTAAGAAGTTCTCTTTGTGCTCCCCTTGGTGCTTCCACCACTTGATTCGCGGCTCCACATTGGGTGTTCGCTTTCTCAAAGACTCCCTACCCCTGAAATCAAGCACGACTAGTCTATGTTGGGTGGCTGCACTCTCACCCGGTATCACCTTGCAGTTTGACTGGCACAAAGTTTAGGGTAGCTTCTTTACCCGCATAAAGTCAAATCACACTAAGTATGCAAGGGTTGCTAGGTCGTCGCCCGGAAGCGGCGCGCCATCCCGGCGCCCGGGGATGGTGTCAAATATGCAAGGGGTGATTCAGTTTGACTGGCACAAAGTTTTAGGAGTGTTATTTGACTTCTTTATCTTATTGTGACTAGTTGGTTGTTGATATTTGTTTAAATATATAAAGTACATGGTGGGGTAATGTAAAGGGGTTGAGGTGGGTGAGTGGGACCCATTCATAAAATAAAATATATTTCTATTATAGGGCCACACCATTTATAGAAGTGTATCATCTAATGTGGGACGGACGAATATAGGAAGTATATCATCTAATATGGGACGGAGGGAGTATATTCCTTTTTTGCATAATCTATGTTCAGAATACTAAATACGTTTTTCCTCTTCTATATATTTACTTGATGGAGCACACTGCTCCCCATACTCCACAAAGTACAAAATAATTTGCAGTTGTGTTTTGGTGGTGTTTCTCTTGAATTCAAAATCTCCTGACATCATGGTTTTATTTCTTGTATTACCAGCAACTACAGATTCAAGGGTCAACTCTAGGAACAAAGCATGGAATATAGATATAGAAAACTTGAAAAACAGGTAACAGCCCAAATTTTCGTTAGCATTGATGGAGCTATGATTCCCTGAGCAGCCTACACGGAACTATGATAATAGATTAATCAAAATCAAAGTTCTTTTTTGTCACCAAGTAGAAAATGCAATAGTTGAGGGTCACCAAGTAGAATTTCCCAAAATGGAAAATTGAACCCAAATGTAAAAGTTAAACCCAAACTTATGCTAAGGTAGCCTCCATATATATAAAGCAAAAAATCATACTTCGTAAAGTTGCTTGGATGGTCAGTAGTCACAGATATTAACAAAATAATCTATCACGTGATTTAGACTGTCAATATACGTGTCGCTATTCCTAATATACAACTAGATCAACAACTTCTTAGGAAGTGAAAACAGGAGTTTCAAATTGCAAAAATAGACAAAAAAGACATTGGTCTCAATAGGTGAATATCAATTGACTGCACTAGAATCTCGACAGCAATAAACTTCAAATTACTATAATTTCAGCTCTTCCAGCTAAAAGAAAATTGATGAAGAATAAAAAATACACAAAAGATAGTTTACCTTCATGATTGCTAAATTTGCATCAATTCCATCTACTTTGACTTGGTTGACAGTCTCCTGCGCTGCTTCAGCTTTTCCCGTATCCAGTTTCGATTGTTTTACAGCCACTTCCAAAGGATTTGCCTCACCCACACAATTATATCCGCTAATATGTGTGCCTTGCTCATCAAATTCTACATCTTCCTGAAGATTTAATCCAAATCTGCTTAGTGCTACAAGCGAAACTGGAGATACTATTTGCTGCTTCTCTGTACTAACACTCCCATCAGCTTGAGCTTTACTTGTTCTCAACTGTGCTAAACAATTTGACAGAGTTTCTAAAATTGTATCTCCACCAGGAAGATTCTCAGCTAGGTTAAATACAAGCAATGTTTTATAATGTGAAGGGAAAAAGTGGAAACCCTCTCGAACTGCACGACACCGAAATATGCCCAGAATAGCCCGTGCAATTGCTTCAGATTCCTGGATTCCTTTGAGATGGTACTTCCTAACAAATCTGTGAGCAAGCAATAACTCCAGAGTGACATCCAACCAGTAGTCTCGTCGTGAACTTCCTTTGAATTCGGGGAACTCCAGAAATATGGGCTCCGTTCTGTAAAATGGCAAAGGTTAGCCGCAATATATATGTAAACATCACACTACTCCTTAAAAATAAACTCAAACAGAGGTGAGTCACCCTATACAGGTCTAATTCAATATAGAAACACCCAAAATTTTCAATTGTGGTCGCGATACATACAGTGAGATTGATCGGTACATCACAGCTTTGTCAAACAGCCGAGCACCAAGTGGCCCAGTCAATTCAGGCTTTATGACCTGCTTCAAGTCCATCGAGAGATCATATTCTGCAGGCTTATCATATTGACCCACTCCCAATGACTCGAAATACAAAGCTTTACTACTTAGAGTCAACCTGCCTGTAAGGAAGCCCAAAAAACATGTGATCAATGAGCCCAAAGAGGCGTAGACAAAAGGAATTTAGAAGCTGAGAACTAAGCCTATAAATTAACAGGAGCATGGGCTGGTGGAGAATCTACAAGTTACACGTTGATTAGAGACAGCACTATCGTGTTGTCGTGGTTCACAACAAGACATGGAGTATACCAAGGATATTTTTCATGTTATATGGACTTTCTGAGCATTTGACAGACATTACTATACAAAGATTAAGATAAAAGAAAGTATACTATACAAAGATAAGATAAAGGAAAATATAGTTAGAAGTGATTGACGTCTTTGCTTTCCCTCCCTCCACCCCTCTGGTTCATGGACTTGGCTACAAGTATCAAACTCCGGAAACAGGTCCCACGATCAAAGTCATTCAATCCAAATAAAATACGCCTGTATTGAAAAATTCCGTAAATCATAAAAGCTGGCTTGTTCAGGTGAAAAGAAAACCTAGTACTTGCAGAACAAAATCAGAATGCACATCTGAAACAGGACACATGCAGTGAACACATACATGGAACATGCTCCCTAGATGCGCATGCAACTCAGATGCAGATGGAATAGGCCCAGTTTGGCCACTATTCTGCAAGAAAATTTGAAGTGTGAGCACAATCAATGTCAGCTGGATACTGAATAACCAATCCCAGCTGAACATCCTCTGTTAAACAGTAAGACCAATAGCTGCTAGCATAGAAAACTTTGGAGCCTCAGCACTCTCCAACGTAAGGTTAATTTAGAAACATTCATATATTTTACACTTCATCTTTATACTAGATAAAAGCTACCTCTTTCATCAGGAAAAAAAATGGTGGAAGGATCAACTAATTAGATCAGGAGGGCACATTTTCCATGAAGGAAAACGAACTCACCAGGCCATGCAGAGATTCCAATATGCTGGAGAATTGGTTGAGTAGGGACAGTTCCATCAACATCTATAATGATCTCCCCATCAATAATTTCAAGATTTGTCGAAGCTGATAACATACTTTTTGCACTCTTGATTACCCTGCAAAGATAAATCACCAACAAAATTTCAAATCAAGAGGGTTTGCATTCTTTAATCATGTGATACGTCCAAGCTATGTGTTTTTCATACGCAGTTTTTGGAATATGTTGTGGTAGTTATGCCTCGAATCGGGATTTTTAATCGTTTTTTATGTTAGAGGACCTTTGGATTATTGTTGGTTTTTGTAGTTGTGACGTCTTCAAGGGAAGCAAACACGAACAACTCAACCAACCTCAAGCAACTCAAGCATCACGTGCATCATCAAAGCACCATTTAAGCATCTCCAAGCAGCAGCCTTAGAAGCCTAAACTTGGCTCCCACACAGGCATGCACCTGCTTTGGTGACATTTCGGTGACACAGATCGCACCTCGCAGAGCTCACACCTAGCGACCTGTAACAGCCCTTTTTCTTTTTGTGCCTTTTTGGTTTCCTTGGGAGGAAGTTATCTTTTAGCGCAGCGCCAGACCTCGCCCCTCGCGACCTGTAACCGCCCTTTTTCTTTTGCACATTTTTGCTTTCATTGGGAGGAAGTCATCTTTTATCACTCATCTCTTTTTCATAACAGAAAGCAAGAACTCCATTTTCTTCCCTTTTTAATCCTCTTAGTACTTTTAGTGTGTATTATAGTAAACTATGGCAACCGTAACGTAAATCACTCTTGGGACAATTAATCAAAGCTTTAACCACTTACGTGAGATTCCATATTCTCCAATTAATATCTCCCTTGGTTATTCTTTGATTTCTCTATGTTTCATCACATGATTATTGCATAATTTGTTAGGAGCCTAGGACTACTACTACTTTAATTGTGTGATTAATCTATTGCTAGATTTAGGAATAGAATCCAATCGTTTTATTCTTTCATCTCTTTGTAGCAAATGTAGGTCTATCTTTGAATAAGGATCATTACTGTTAGGACAAAGGGGAGATTAAACAAGTTGATTGAGTGTTTATTGCTTGTAGTGACATTGGCAAGCCTATCGGTTTCTAGTACCTATCGGTTTCTATTGCTACTATTAATTTGAGCTTAGAAGCTAATCGGTTAGGTTGATTAATAGTAAGGGTTTCATAATCATGCGAATAATGTTTGTTTAACCACAATTAAGGAGAATAGAGGATCTTAGCTCAACGACAGGTAACCAAGGACCTAAGTAGAGTTGTTGTTTAGATGATCAATAAATCGGTTGTATATGGACTTTAATTGAACCTAACACTTGTTCTCGTATAACTTTTACTCACTTGTTTAATGTAGTCAGTGGTAGGTTGTATGAAACCCCTCCCCCTCTCTCTTATATTGGTTACTTATCACTTACAGTTATGCAGGTGTGGGTGTACTAGACTTGTTTCCATTTTTCTAGTGGATACGAACCTTACTTCGATTGTGCGTTTAATTGTAGAAGATTTATATTTGATTCGTGCATACGACTGGAGCCTACAAAATATAACAAATATTGGCGTCATTACAGGGAAAAAAACGTCACTTGTTTGTTTTTAGCGTAGATTTAATTTTGGATGGTATTGCTGTCATTTATAGTATATGTCTTTTGGCCATGCTACTAACCAACAATGAATCTTTGCATTAAGATCCCGAATTGGAATTAACTCTTTTCAAATTGAGAAGCGAGTTGCATGAAAGCTTTTGAGTGTTGCCTTTTACTCTTGAAGTGAAAGAAGAGATGCCTCCTAGACGGAAGCACCATGTTGATCAAAACCTCTATGTAACATTTTCGGAACCAGAAGAGGGGGATACTTTTGAGTTGAAGTGAAGTCGATACACTTGAATCCGTCGTTCCTCGGGGTTCAATGGTGAAGATCGGAACAACATCTTGAGTTTCATGTGGTTGATGTAAATTGTAATACACCGTATTTCCAAAACTTATTTTATTATTTATTAAGGTTTGATATTATTTCCACTTAAATTTATTTACTGATGATTCAGTTTTATTTGATGATTATGTTTATCAAAATAATGATTTCGTTTAGTTTTGATTCATTTAAGGAGTTTATTTAAATGATTTAATTGAAATGTATTCTCTTTAAATAAACTAATTATTCATTTTCATAATTTCTAAATAATTTAATTATTATTATTGAAGTATTATGGTACTTTTGGAGTAATGAATGATGAACTTTTAATATAAGAATTAGAGTATGATGTGTGAGAAATAAATGAATTACGTGAACCATGATTATACGTGAATTAGCCTTTACTCTTTATATAATAATCAATGTGAATTGCAAGTAGCTTGAGCAATACGTTTATACTTGCTCTAGAGCGAGGCGACAAGAAAACCACATGGCCGAAACTCCAACATGTCTTAGGACTCTCGAGCAACTAGCTCAGGCTTAGTCCTCCAAAATCAAAACAATAACAAACACCATGGAGACGATCCGCAAGCTACAATGGCGAAAAAGATTTCCGCTTTGAAACCACTGTTGGGAAAGAAGACCCATTACTTCATAGGAACTGGATAAGAGACATCGAAAAGATTTTCACGGCCACAGAGTACGCCTGAAGCCCCACCTCAACTGGGAAGCATCTAACGTATTGATTAAGGCTCGATTCTTCCCCGAGCACATCCATAGACAAAAGTACAATAGTTTAGTAGGTTTAACAAGAGCCACAACATGAGTGTGCAAGAGTAAGCTCAAAAATTCAATGAGTAGTCGGGCACCTCTGTAGTGCCAGATGAAGGAATTAAGACCCAGAAGTTTGAAGATGGAATTAAGTTTGATCTTCAGAATCGAACGGGAGGTAGCACCTCTACTAATACGCTTCAGAGAGAATCTTACAGCGTAACAGAGAGGTGTTAGGCAAACACAAACGGAAGGAACCTACCGGCAACAACAACAGTAAGGTATGACAAAAGGCCCAACAACAACAATGGTGGGAATAACAGTGGAGGACGTTACATCAACCGCAAGTTGTGGACAACAAATCCAGCAAGGAAATAGGAACCAAAGGAGCTCTGTCTGCAAGAAGGCCAAGAACTGTGCCTAAGAGCCATCCACAATTCACTTGCCAAGGTGAAAGAATAAGATATTTTAAGTGCAGGAAAGTAGGCTATAAATCATACAACTACCCCCAAGAAGCAAGCTCAAAGCAGACCAAATGGGAATAATGGCAACAATGGAGGTGGAAACCCACTTTAAAACTTCAACAAAGGAAATGTTGCACAACAACCGCTCTGATAATGGTGGGAACGGAAATCATGGCAAGAATGGAAATGGAAGCTACTCCAACCATGGAAGGATCAATGTCATGAGCCGAATTGAAGCCGAAACCGATGCCAATGTTGTGAAAGGTATGTACTCTTTGATTCCGAAGCGTCTCATTCTTTTATTTCTAGCACCCTTGTTAATAAGCATCCCCTAAAATCTACTCAATCTTGCCAAGCCAATATAATCTTACCTACTGGAGAAATCATCTCTTGTAGATCGCTCTTCCAAGGATATCCCCATGAACAAAATTGGTAGAATTACCAACCGACCTTATCCTTTTTTACCTAAAATATTTGACGTTACATTGGGAATGGATTGTTGTCTAATTACAAAGCCAAAATCGAGTTTCATAATCGGGACCGAAAGGGAATAGGATATCCTATAAGGGTATAATTTCTAAACCTGATGTCAAAATAATCTCAGCCCTAAACCTTTAAACCTACCTTAGGGAAGGCTAAGGTGCCAAGTAAGGGACGTAAGTATGGAGAACGTAGAGTTGACTCGAATTCTTGTAAGATGTATATCCCGAAGAGCTTCCGGGAATGCCACCGGACGGAGTAGTGAGCTTTAAGATCGACTTAGTCGCTGGAATAGAAGAGTTATTAGATAAAGGGTACACTTGACATAGTGTCTCACCTTGAAGATCCCCGATGTTGTTTGTGAGGAAGAAAAACGGATCCTTGCAGTTGTGTACAGATTATAGGGAGGTGAATAATGCCATAGTAAAGAATAAGTATCCGCTCCCGAGGATCGAGAATTTGTTCGACCAGCTTCAAGGTGCAACAATGTTTTCTAGGAACGATTTAAGGTAACATTATCACTAACTACGAATCCCCGGAGAAGGCATCCCTAAGATAGCCTTTCATACGAAATATGGCCCTTTCTAGACTCACTAATGCGGCTTTATGGACCTTGTAGCCTACTAGGTAACGTGGGACCGAATCAAGTTGAAGGCCTTCCCTTTTTCTTTGAAAGACGAGCCAAAGATTGGATGTATTATCTTCTAAGGGCTAAGTTGAAGAAGAATTTCTTAGCAATATACTATCCTACTTCCAAAACATTCACATTAAATAATCAGCAACATTAAGCAAAAGAATGATGAGTCTTTCTATGAGTATTGGCAGAGGTTCAAGAAATTATGTTTTCGCTGTACGTGTCATGGAAATCCACGCGGCAAGGCAGCAAAAAGAAGCCACCACCCATAGGAGTTCCATATTTTAGGCCTCAAAGCATGTCAACTAAAGAAATGCTAAATGCTTTGACTAAAAATGAGACTAACATGCAATGTAATATGGTTTAATTTCACGAGAAGACGATATCAAGCATCAAACATAGAAAAGCCAATGAGCCAAAGTCGAAAGGCACCACGAGTGATACTCGATATTCTCCTAAGCTCCCGTCTCATACGGAGCTCAATCCAAGACAATATAAAAGCAGTAATTCAAGAGAAGGAGGTATTGTGAACAAGTTGGTGCCTAATGCAGAGCAATTGTCACCTCCATTAGGTGAGCAAGCTAAGAGATCACTTCACCCCCTCCACCTTATGAGCGGGAAGCATTGTTTGTAGGAAGGAGTGCGATAAGGACATTTACAAGACCTTTCGTAAATGCGAGGTAAATATTCCCCAAAAACCTTTGGTAAATGCAAGGTAAATATCCCTCTTTAGATAATTTGAAACAAATTCCAAGGTATGCAAAGTTTCTTAAGGAAAGGTGTGACGCTAAAAGAAAGCAAAGCTTAAAGGGTATGCAACAAGTAAAAGTTAACGAACATGTATATGCATTGTTCCAAACTAATTATCCCTAGGTGCTTCCATAAATGTGATTCCTTATTCATTGTATGAGTCTTTAGAGCTTGGTACTTTTAAATGAAACAAGTGTTGTGATCAGACTAATCTGATGCTTACCCTAAAGGTACAATAGAAGATGTGAGTATCTTTTCGAAGTTTATAAAATGTATTATAGAAGTCTTTATGGATGATTTTAGTGTGTATGGAAGTTTGATAAATGCTTAGTCAATCTCATTAAAGTCTTGAAAAGATATTAAGAGTGTTATTTGGTTTCGAACCGCGAATTACAAGTGGATCGAGCTAAGTTACAATTGTTAATGTTGAAGGGTGTTCAGGTTCCTTAGTCATGCGGGGTTTCACAGCTCCTTTATCAAGGATTTTTCAAACTTCGCTAAACAACCGACCCACCTCCTCCTCAAGGATGCTCAATTTGATTTCACTAATGAATGTCTTAAATATTTTAAGAAGATTAAGCAAGCTCTCATAAATTGAACGTGTTATCATTCTCCCGATTGGGAACTCCCTTTCGAGATTATTTGCGATGCAAGCTGTTGGAGCCATGGTCTTATGCCAGCAAGACATTTGGGTGTCTTTTATGCTATAAAAAAATTTAGATCTAACTTAGATTGGTACTAAAGTTATTATCTATAAGGATATTTTTGTGAAGAACCCCCTGCACCTTTCCATTTTTTAGGAAAAACCCGACAACTTTTTTTTGGTGAAAGTAACACCTTGGAACTTAGTAAAGTTAGTGGTTGCACCGCGAAAACCCTAACTCTGTTAAATTTATCCTTTAAATGGGGCTCGCATGTTCATTTCCCTCTTACAAAACTATAAATTTTCATAATCACCCTTCACTTCACCCAACTGATTTCCCTCTCTCCTCCTTCCTTCCAAATTCCACATCTCTCTCGTCCTTCCTTCCTTTCAAAACCCACCTTCAATCTCTCTCCTCCCTACTCCATTTCAATGGCAAAACTATACCCAAATCTAATTACGACCCTTCGCCCTTCACCAATTCATCAATGGCGGGCTCAAGAAAGCACACGCAACTTGATAGCTCATGTGCTACTGCAACGGAGGAGGCTCCCACACCCATTGATAGTGCCCAGACTTCCCCAATGTACAATTCTTTTGCTCATTCTCTTCCGATGAGCAAAAGGTGTGTTTTACACGTCTTAAAGGGCGTGAAATCTTTGCTACTAAATTATTAGACCTTGAATTCCTAAATAAATTAGGTCTAAATTCGGATTTATATAATTTCTGCAAAAACATTGGGTCCTTCTTCATTGTTCATGTTAGCACTTAGAAAGGTTAGATTTATGATTTATGAACTCTTGAGTAGCTTGAAATAACAAAACCTAGAGTTGGTCCAATAACACATGTGTCTTTTATCAAAATCATTTTGTATCCCTTGCGTAATTTGTTAGACTTCTCGAATCATCACTAATAGGGGAGAATTTAGCATTCTCATGTTATAACCACAAACATGTATGGTATGCCATTAGTGGCATTGATGCGCCTCTTTCTCCTATTAACCATGTCCAGCATCCTATCTTACGTATTTCCTTTACAAGGGGAAGAAAAACCATGCCTAGGGAAAGTCGTTGTGATCCTTTGATATTGGAGGGCATGCTGGTACACTTCACCTAACGAAGACGCGCTTTTCAAAACTAAGCTTTAGGGTGCTTTGCTTAGAAACAAAGAACTTTTGGAACCGCGGGTTTTTTCCAATCATTGAACCAAAAATCTTGTCCTCACATAAGGTAAAATTTCCACGACATGATCACATATATTTTAGAAAGCTCTATCAACCTTGGAAATCCTATCATCCATACCTTATAAGATCTCAATAAAACATGCCACGTGGCAAAAGGACAAAGGCTTTGTGCATTGGATACAACATAATGAAGCAAAGGTACCAACTTTGACATTAAGTGTTAAAGGACAGCAAGAGTTGCATAGTCAAACATAAGAAAGTACAAGCATGAAAAAAAAATTGTGCACTCTAAAAATGGAAAATTAGCATATCTTTATTTTATAAGGGAAGAGGAGGGGGACACCAAAAATCAATATTAGTCTTTTTTTAAAAACCTAATTAAATGGTATAACTCTGTCTCCATAACTAATTTTGTTCATTTTGAAAAAAAAAGCACCGTAAGCAAACTATGGTTTTTCTTTTTCTACTTTCCATTTTATATGTTTCACACACATCGCGTGCATTTAAGACTAATAGAAAGTAAACGAACTTGTTTAGAATACTAGATAAGCTTCTTGGATCACACCCAACTTCATCACAAAGGAACTTTAACGTATAAAAGAAATTGAAGGTATCCATAATTATCAATGTGCTTAAGAGAATGCCCTTGGCTATCAAAAGTACTTTGAAGTGGGATATGCATGTTCTCAGAAGACAAGATGCAAACAAGTTTTCTTCTTAACAACCACCATTGCCCATAGCCATAGTCCACGAGTAAATGTCACGTGTTATACTTTGACTCTCCCACAATGTGAAGTGTGCAATCCATAGGCCCCTCTTCGCGCCTAACAATGTAATTAATAAGGACAAAACCCGGCCCCCCAACGTTAACATAGTAACACAGTTAGCAAGGAACACCATGTGCTAAGATCCCATGTTACGCAAGAGCTATCTTGTTAGCCTCTTGGGAGGTTGGCACTCCAAAAGATGGATTAAAGAGAAAAGCAAAACGCATAAGTGTTAGATGAATTCTCTTTACTCCTTACTCTTAACTCTTATGTATAAACAACCCCTCATGCCTATTTATAGGCCTCCCCTTCCTATTTCAAATGTTCCCATCTCCTTAAGAAGGGGCTAAAAATTGCTACACGACGCACTAACAACCATGATAAGTAAATACTCCGTTACCACACATTCTAGCTAACCCCTATAATGTTCCATACTTACAAATTTATGTACTCCCTCCGTAACATAATAGTTGCAACAATTTCCTAAAATGGATGTAACATATTACTTACAACAATTTTTCATCTTTCTTATTTTGGTAAATTTTACACATGAAATGATGATGTGTTTTTTGATCCCCACCCACTTTTGTACTCTTTTTTTGTTGTTTTCTTTCTTTCCCTCCTTTTATCTCTTTAACCCATATGATTTTTCTCTCCTACTTTTATTAATCAACCCACTTATCCATACTTAACATATTATGCCTAGGAATTCCCCCTAGTTCAATTGTTGCAACTATCGTGTTACGGAGGGAGTATATGTAAAAGCATTATGAAACCCTACTCCCAAAAAGCTCACACAAAACTCACATGTCCATGAGCCTCTAAAGTCCAACTCACCGGCTCAATTTTAAATTCACCACAAGTCTCACTGATGAACATGTGAGCATGAGTCTATAAGTCTCGAGCCCAACGCATAAGCCTCACTATAAAGGACATCTCACTATAAGGGACATGTTGTATGAAGGCGCCACTCTGCACCCTTAAAGGAGCCTTTCAAAGTCTTAAGCTTTTGAAGATGTTGTCAATCGCTTATTTTGTACGACGCTAACGGAAACAGCCTTTAGTAAATTCTTCCGTTCACAAACAAATAAAAAACCAAATAGCTTTCTCTTCACAAAGAAATATGAATAATAAATAGCTTATGTAAGCTCCATAAAATAAGATGGATTCTGTAACAGTAACATCTTCCATATCATCTCCTTTCTTCTTTTGCTACAAATTCAAAAAGGATATAATCTAGCTCTCCACATTTCATTTTCATATCCATAGTGTAGACTAGGTTTCAAAATTACACCACTATAGGACCCCCACCGTCACCACCCGATGAAGAAGTTTTTATCCAAGAAACTAAAAGGAAAAATGAAGTAAACATCAAAGAGGAAGTAGAGACATTAAAATAGAACGTGTAATCACAGATGTCAAATAGCTTATAAAAGTAAAACTGAAAATTTAAGTAAAAAATCAGGAAGGAGGTAGTCACATTAAAATATAACATGTAATCACCTATGGCAAATAGCTTAACATGCACAAACATACCTATCAAGGCTCTGAAGGTACTTATCATATATGAGAAAATGAAGTCTATTGCCCGAAGTGTTTGTCAGGGCATCAAAAAGATTTTGGACAGTTGCTACATCAGCAATAACTGCACAACCAGGTGCTATTCGAGCAAATGCTTCTGGACCAACAGTCTTCTCATTATCAACCTGGGGATGAAGAAGGCAAAAAACATATATTATCGAAAGCTCAAAACCACAAGGAGAAAAACTCAATCAACCAAAAAGCATATTAGATTACTCAAGGCTATGTTAATTCAAGCATAAAGCACTTTCAGTTTGTTGATAAGTTGAACATAGAGAAAGTGGGGATAAAGGGCAATTTAATTAAAAAGTAGTACTTAGATTAAACATAAAATTGAGAATTAATTAAACACTTAAAAGCCATCAGCTACCACCTACCCAAAATCCCACCACCACCATCAACACCAACATCACCACTGTTACCACCACCACCACCAACAACAACAACAACAACAAAAACAACAACATCACCATTGCTACCACCGCAAGGTCCGCAACATCACCACCACAATAGCCAACAACGCCAGGAAAAAAATCAAAATTAAAATAGAAATAGAAGGTAAGGAGGCGAATATTTGAGGGTTTAAATTGGCTTTTGTTACTTCAATTCAACTATTAACACTCTAGATCCATAGCTTCAAAGGCCAAATTAAACTATCAAGAACTCAATGTGGGAATTGTGAGTGTCATCTTTCCCGGGGAGAGAGGTTGAGAGGAACTTTTGCATTTAAAATGTGGGATTTGGGTTTTTGGATTTGAGGGCTGAAGAAAGTGAAGGAAGTGCCATACTTTATCTACATCTCCAACTTACATCGTCGTTCTTCTTGCGTTCAACTTCGATCTTCTTTCTTCCCTCTTCCCTCTTCGATCTTCCTTCCTTCCATCCCCTTCTCTCATTCTTCTACCTACACCGTGTAGGGACGGAATTCGAAATAAGAACGGTGACTGCCGGTGAGGAAGAGACAGAAGTCGGAAAAGAACACATGAGGGGCTGACAGAGGGGTGGTGGCGGCTGGTTAGTTAAGCGGAGAAAGAGGGTGGCGATCGGGTTAGAGGATGGAGGCGGCTGGTTAGTTGAGGGGAGAAAAAGGGTGGTGGTCGGGTTTAAAGGGTGGTGGCAGCTGGTTGGTAGAGAGGAGAAAGAGGGTGGTGGCTGGGTTGAGGGGCGATGGTTGAAAGGAGAGAAAGAGTGGGGTGGTGGCTAAGTAGGAGAGAGGGTGGGAGGCAATTAACTGGGCTGTGGGTGAGTTAATTCTGGGGATTAAAATTTTCTGTTATAAGGAGTCTGTCACTTATTGTGACATATCCAAATAAGGGAAGTGCGTCACTTAATAAAACGGAGGAATTAAATAGAACCAAGCAATTGAGCAGTTGGTTCGCAGAGCTTGGAACCATATGGTCAACCTGAACGGCCATAGCAGTGGAGCTTGAATAAAACAAAGACCATCCATCATCATCACTCTGCAACTTACTGGGAGAAGCATTTTCCTGCAGAAAAAACAAATAACAAGATTGGTAAGGCAGATGTAAGACAATGCCTAAGTTTTGGTGCCTCAAAGGAACTTTAAGTTTTGGTGCCTCAAAGGAACTTTAAGTTTTGGTGCCTCGAGAATGTTATCAATCATGCATAATACTAAGCTACTTAATAATATCAAGGTATCTTACAAAGATCATAAGCTATTTGTTGTCTCACTTTGTATATTGTTCCACCCTCAACCCCTGGCGCTTCCCATGCAAGCATCATGTCATAAGTTAAACGACGAAAGTCTTTATCACTCAAATAATCAGCACGAGCAGTCAAAACACTGAATGCCTTGTATGAGAAAAATTCTATAAAATTCCTAGCATATGTCATTTGTTGTTTTCCACTTTCACCGGTCTCTATGTCAAAACAGCTACACAATTCTTCCGTAGACATGTTCAAAATCCTGTAAACAAGTAATAGTTTATCAGGAGAGATAGTATGAGGTGACCAGATTCCACAAGAAAGGACAACATTCAAAAATGCGTTAAACAGGTTGTTATATCACTAACTTGCCCTGCCTACCAAAGAAACTGCCACAGTTTTAAGAAAACTTCAATAAGAAACTGCCAATATCAACTCCCTAAAATCTTAAGACATTGCCCCCAAATTATCAGAGACCGGGGAGGGGGGGAGATCAACTTAATCCATCCTGAAAGCGAAACTAAGGTATGATTTGTGAAGCTCCTCCATATCGCTAGGGCGTGAAATTATTAAATGTTAAAAGGACGCAAGGAAACGTAGAAGCCTAATTTTGTTTTACAAAATCTGTTTTAAATCACCAAAGAAGGTTTGCGCTCGTTCTAATAATAACTCAACAGACGTTGTTATATACACCCCCTATATAGTATCAAAATATAGAGCAAGAAAAACTTGAGCCATTTTATATCTTTCTCCAATAATATGCTAATATACATGGACATATTGTTAGCCTAATTACTTCACAAACAGAAAAGAATATTATTGCATTTTCAACAAAATTGGTGTCCAAGTGAGGTTTCGTTAAAACAAGGGTCGAAGAAAATGCAAGAAAAGTCACCTTCGTGGATGTAAAATAGAAAGTCACTTTTTCATCCAACAATGCACTAATGATTGGTTAGAGTATTTTTCAATATTTAGCAACGGGCACTAAAGTTTTGAACGCTTTTGAAAACCTTATTATCAATGTACCACATAAAGACACACATGAATAAAGCTAAAATAACGAGGAGGTAGGTCAAGCTTCAATAAAGTAGGAAAATCATGGCATGACACATGAATAATGCTAAAGGTCTTGTCAACCAATCAACTAACAGTTAAATTCACATTTAAGTACCGAGTTAAAGATCAATTTCTTTCAAAAATGGTCACCTCCTAGTAGACCTGTTCAATGGGTCGGGTCCTCAAAAAAAGCCTTCGACCCGACCCGATGATATAGGGTCATAACCCGACACAATTACAATAGGGTAGGGTCGTATAGGGTCTGGCCCCAATAACTATATATCGGGTCGGGTCAAAATCATCCAGCCAAAATACACAAAACGGACCCACTTCTCTCGTTTGCCCCCTTCTCATTCTCGTCCATTACAACCCCTAATTTTTCTCTTTTTTTAAGACTTTGCTTACGAATTTGATAGATCTGTTACATCTTGAATACTGAATCTGAAAGAAGATGACGACAACGCGGATCGAATAATAAATTTTGAATGAAACCCTAGAAAGCAGATCGAATCAGAAATTAGAAAAGTCAAACCATTTTTTTGTATTTTTTCTAATTTCGGATTCTCGTAAAAAATCACGAAATTAAAAGGTATATAGAAGATTAGAGCCAATGATCAATATAGAATTGGAGATATATTTTGAGAAAATCAACAGCAAGAACAGTAAAGAATTCATGGAGAAAATCAAGAGGGAGAAGTGGAGATATATTTTGAGTATAACAACAGCAAGAACAATATAGAATTGATGAAGGGGATGAGGATAAGTCATTATTCAGAGGTAACAGGTAAGTGAGACTGTGAGAGATATTAACCATAATGTAAGTGGAGATATGGTTATGCTATGACGTTTGCAGAGCCTGCTAGTAGGCACAACATAGGGTCAGGGTCAGGTCAGGTCAGCCTGGCCCTTGACTCGACCCGACCCGACCCGCTGACAATAACCCCTGGCCTGACCCAACACGACCCTACTGTTGTATGACCCGGCCTGTTGAACAGGTCTACCTGCTAGTTATGAAACTCTAATAATTTTGTTGAGCAATTCGACTTCAAACGGTGAGCTCACAAAACATGGTGAAAGATAGCTTATCTGTGTAAGATGTGATAAGAAAGGAGTTTTTTTTTACAAGGGTGCACACCGTCTAAAACGAGACCAGGATCAAATGAGATCAGTCCAGAGAACAGAACAGACTTATTTTTCCAAGTCCGGGCATTAGACTGAATTGCAACAATTTCCCCTAATATGCCTAGTCATACGTTTTCGTTTGACTCAGAATACCGCAATTGTCATACATTAGCATAACTATTATTCATCATTCAAAATAAGTTTTGGTAATAACACAAAGAAAAACATAAATAATTACAAAATCAAAATCTTCAATTAGAAAATATAAGCATCATAAAAACACCAAAATTAATTTACATTAATCCAATCCAAAAGAACCGGACCTAGATACGTAGTCTTAGATTCTAATCATTTACACTCGGAAAAAAGATCATAGGATAATAAAGATATTAACAACCAAAAAAGTAAATTTTTGCTAGAAAATAGTAGGATTATCAACCCTTTCACAAAAGTCGGAAAGAGGGATAGTCTAAAGTTACCTCAGTACTCTAAGAAGGTGCAATTCTTCGGGACATTCTAAGTTATGTTGGAGAAAGAATGTAGGATGTTGTATATGCCCCTTGATAAAATCCAAATGTAATGCAGAGCAAAAAGCAAGTTATATTATATTATTCTCCTATGCAACAATATTACAATATAGTTTGTTACACTGTTTTCTTCACACATAGAAGGAAAATATCATTGCTTTCCCAACAAAACTTCCAACTTAATTCTCAACAAAAGAGCAAACTCCTAAGTTTATAAAGGACCTCAACTCATAAATACTAAAATGAAGTACTCCCCATGTCAAAATGTTATGGAGACAAGCTATGCTACTACTTATACCTATTTAGGATGAAAGTCTAGAATAAGGTTCACGAAAAATATGCAAGGATCATAATTCCAACCAACCAAATATCCTCTTTATTTGTTGCTAAATCATTCAAATAGATCTCACAGCAGGACATCGCGGCTAGGGTCCTAGAGTCAAAAATGTTTATAAAACATGAAATCCTGAGGTTCCACCATTTCCAAGCTGGATGGCTAAGTTTTAGGAATGGAAACCTTAAGTTACGAAAACAAGGGCTTATCCTAGAAGCTTATGTGCTTCATAGCATAGGACAGTGTTTTTAACAAAATAACATTAAGGATTTGGTGGAGAAAGCTTAAAATATGAGGCATAAGAACAATACGAAACAAGGAAACGGCATTGCAACAATCAAATTGCAGCGTTCCGAAATGACCAACAAGCTTAAATCTCTCATTGGAACAAAACATTCACTTTTACATCCAAACAAAAGTGTAGTAAAAAGTAGTGCAGCTTACAAGTTCAAACAAGGTAGCAGCCTTTTAGCAATTCAGGTGTCAAAACAACAATTAATAAATAGAATCTTTGTTCGTTGCCATAAATTCATAGATATCAACAATACATTATACAAAATCATCAAATCTAACAAAAAGGTGACAAAGATGTGAGCTGCCAAAAGCTAGATAAGATAGATGATCAACAAAGATTAATGAGTAATTACATAATTGAATTTCAACATGAAAACAAAGATTAAAGAAACAAAACAAAAACAAAAAAAAAAAAAGTAAGAAAGGTTACTTGGAAGAGCGAGCGGCAACAGAGTTGGCAAAATCAGATAGAAAAGGAATTGGTTTGGGGGATTCAGCGGCGGAGATAGGGGAGCGAGGACTCGAACCGCGGCGTTGGAAAATGGTCATGATGTTGTCGATTATACGGGGTTTGTTCTCCATTTTCACTGCTTAGATTATTATTCTAAACTTCAAACTCAGTTTTTGTTTGATTGCTTCTTTGGTGCTTGGTTTACGCCGCCCTCATTGCTCAGCAACAACAAGGCAGGACGCGATGATGATCTTGGCGATTTGGCGATTTGCTATTCCCGGGAAACTGAGACCGCCAGGAGCCGAAGGAAAATTAGAACAACATGCACCTCTCCCTCCCATCAAATTTTGCAACAAAATAAGCTGCTACTTTTATTTTTCTATGATTGAGCTAATACTTTTTTCCAATTTTACCTGCTTGGTTTTTTTTAAAGTTTCGAGTGACCGTGTTTTTCCAAAGTAAAGGAGTAGCGCTTTGATTAGTAAATCGCTATTCTAAGTAGCAATTTATTTTACTTTGTTGCTTTCTCGCAAAAAAAAAAAAAACAAAGGTGATACCGAGCTTACATGGACGGTATCATGGTAATTAAGTTTGAAAACGATGCAAATAGGTAATTTAAGATACTTTAAGCATTATTGAAGAAAAAAAATCCTCTTTTTCTTATTTCTATTTGAAATTAAATTCATGTATTATGTTTTTGGTACTTGAGAGCTATGAATCCACGATCTCCTAAAATCGAGAAAAAAGTTCTAACTAATTGAGGTCCCTCAGTTTCACTAAATTCATCTATTACAATTATATGTTGTTGTGGGGGGATTGAAACGATCCCACATTGATCAAGGGTGTAATAGTAAATTAGGAGATTTGTTGTAATACCCCTGTTTTAAAGAGTATTTTATTAATTGCTAATTATGATTATTAGCTTAATTATATATTAATAGTCCTCAAGTTTAATTACATAAATTAGATTTGATTATAGAATTATTGAAAAGTTAATTATATTTATTTAGTTGATAACATTTTAAGGGAATGATTTCAAAAATTTTACTTGTGTACATTAGAATACTTCTAGTGTACATTAGAATGCTTCTAATGTACATCATAGCACCATGTTTGATGTACATTATAACGTCAGCATGGAGCACCATGCTCATGGTGCTCTTTTGTGCACTATCTATTAATCAATATATATATATATATATATATATATATATATATATACTAGATAATAAAGTTGTCCCCAAAGGAGTCACCACATCGCTCCACATCATTATTATGTATATAAAATTAATAATTTAATTTTTAATAAATAATAATTAAAAAGAATAATTATATATTACATTCCTTATCCAAAAATACTATCAATATAAAATTATAAAACTAATCATAACTTTCATTTCAAATCTCATAAAATTATAATTTTTACACCGTTAGATTCATCTCGAAAAATACTTTGAATAAAGATCCACTTATGATAAGTTTTTCCAAAATTGCAAAAAATCTTATATTTTACCTATATAGGGTCTGTTTTATTTGGCATAAATGAGTAGAACTGAACTAAATTGAACTGAAAGGAAGTGATTTAAATTGATTGACTAATTTATTCTAGATCCAATGAGGCTTAAGTAAATCTAATACTAAGTAACATGTGAGGCCAATTGAGTTTTATCACTTTTAAACTAACTGAGTTAAGTAAGAAAACGATGTTACTTAGTACTGAAGTCCCACTCGAGTTGGACATATAACAAAAATCATCTAATTCAATTTAGATACACAATGAAAAAATATTAGATAGAAATATATTGAAGTCGGCTCGAATTAATAAAACACAAAAAAACATCCAAACTAATTTAAATTCAATCAAGTTTACGTAAAATAAATGTATTAGCATGCTCGAGTTTAAATTACGATACATATTAAGTTCAATTGAGTTGATCTCTTTTAAGTAATTCGAGTCAGTTAAAAATTTTGTATAAAAATAATAAGACATCTCCCGGGCATTGCCCGGGTTAGAAGCTAGTATATACTTCCTCCGTTTTTTTTTACTCGCACCATTTCTATCTTTCACACTATTCACAAATGTCCACTTAGATCAATATTGTGACTTGTATATAAGAAAAAAATATAGTCATGTGGGATCTTGTTAGATTCGTCTCAATGTATAGATTATTAAAATACAATTTGCATAATTTTTTATTGTGTATAAATAAAGATATTTAACATCTAAATTGTCCATTGGGTTGCATAAACTGGTTCAATGGTGCGAGTATTAAAAAACGGAGGTAAGTATATAAAAGAAGCCTTTTCTGGGAGCATTGGGCGCGCCATGTAAGATTGCACATCACAAAATATATTTAATATAATATTTTAAAAAAGATAATTAGACTTTTGGATAAATAGTAAAAATAAAGTTGAGTTTTAAAAAGATAATTAGACTTTTGCATAAATAAAAAGATAAAGTTTAAGTCTCAATAAACTACAAGAATTATAATTTATGAATTAATCGTAACTTTAGTTGTACAACGCAAAAAAAATTAATTTTTACACCTTTGGACTCATATTGTTGGTCCTATAGAACTTCTAAGTTTACTACAAGAGGGGGGGTGAATTGTAGTAAAGACTATTGGGGACTATTTTTGCGGAATTAACAAGTTAAAATGAAATAAAGAGAAGTAAAAACAACGAACACTAGAACTGCTTTTAAACAAGGAATAAATCTTCCTCTTTTATTTATAATAGTAACTTACACCCTATTATAAACAGCAACTCACTCTGTTCCTCTAGGAACTGGTTCCCAGTCACCTTGTTCCCCCTGAACACGTGACTTTCTCTCTTGACTTCACTCGAAGTCTTCTCTTTCTCTTTCTTTTCTTTCTCTCTTGAATGTAGAAATTTTCTCACAAAATTTCACTCACCCCAACTCAGATTAATGGAATACTATGAATTGTTGAAGAGAATAAAACCGAAATAACTTTCTAAAAGATTTACACAATTATCGTAGAAAGTCTTAAGAACTACAATTGAGTTCTTCTTAATTTATATAGCTGTGATAAATCTTCAACGGTCTTCTTCAGCTTCTTTGTAGTGGACGCAAGTTTTTAGGCATTATCTTCCACCTTCATAGCCGTTATGGACCATGTTAAGTCCATGTTCCATGATCGTGTGTTTGCACGGTTTGAATGAGTCTTTGAGTCTTCCAAGATCTTCTCAGCAGCTCTTGACTTGGTCTTTGGCAGTTTAGAATATACGTTTGATGTGCGGTTAGCTGAGACCATGGCTCCTAGAATCTAGGACCTCAACCCATCAATTCAGCCACGCATCATAGCAATCTCTTCAACGTCTATTGTCCTGTAAACCATTAACAAACTCAACTAATATTATGGAATCCAATATTCCATAATATTAGAATATTAATTCTACACAAAATAACTAAATATTCTATTTTCCTAAACAACTTAATTTTGGTTATTATAAAACCAATTCTCCATAAGTTTATTTTAGGCAAAATAAAATAAATAATTAAATAAAACTATATAAATAATTACATGAAGAAAAAATAATTAAAAACAAAGTTAAAAACTATTCATTTGTCATCATCAAAATAACGAGTACAACACATATCGAAATATGCTTAAAATGATATCTATTTTGACACAATTATCTTATTATTACGTATGACTTATGAGTATCAATTACTGGATAACCTATTTTAATATTTATTTTTTAAAAGATGATTAGACTTTTGAGTAGACAAAAGATAAACAGCTCGTCTTGCAAGAGACCGCCTAATTTTAACTTAAAATTAGGCAGGCCCAATAAGCCCAATATCTGAGCAGCCCACATGACACACGCGCCTCACTCTCCCCACTCTCTCCACGTCAAAAACAAAAAAAACTATTTTCTGTCTCCTCTCTCTCTCCCCACTCTCATTCACAACTTCTTTCTCTCTCCTCTCTTCACTCTCTCTGCTAAAACTGCTCCTATAAGAGGCAAAAAAACTCCTACTTAGCGGCATTTCTTAGTCGATTTTTGCAGAATTTCACTCACAAAAACTGTAAAAGGTAAGTTAATTTCAGTTCGAAGCTTGTTTTTATGCATTTTCGAGCTGATTATTTGTGAAAATATGTGTTCTTAGCTCGTTCCTTCATCAATTTACATGCATATGTTTAATTTGATCAAGTTAGGGGTTTTGACATGTTAATTTGAAGGTTATTTTCAGCTATTGTAACTGATTGTTAGAAAATTATACATCTAAGATTTTACAACTGATTTTGGTATATTAGAATGACTACAATAACTGATTTTGAGTTCGAAGCTTGTTTTATGCATTTTCGAGCTGATTATTCGTGAAAATCTGTGGATTTTGGTTCTGAATAAGCTTTAATGATGTAGAAAAGATAATGTTGTTGACAATTAGAGACTAGTAACTAATATAATGTTTAACTGATTAGAAATTGTTGATGTGGACAATAAGGCACTAGTTAATTTTGAATAGTATCATGTTCAGTTACATTGGAGACCAAATTAATGAGTAATTGAGTGAAAACACCAAGCTTAAGGTATATGTGTGTATTTGCAGGTTAATTGCAAACAAAATGGCAACACCTAAACGCAAAGTTATGAACATGGCCTCTGAAAATGAAGCTGAAGATGAAGATCAAACTCAAGGTACAAAATTCAAAAAATACAAGTTAAATTGAGAAGTTTAAACATGCTTTAAAATCCTAAATAATGGTTGATCTTAAGTAACTGTTATATATCAATCAGAAACCATGATATGCCAATAGTTACCTATTAATTTGCTATTTTATTTGCAATCAAATTGAATCTTCATTACTGACTAAACTAACAAAATATTGTAATCATTTTTGGTCTTAATTAATAACCATTAAATATCAATCAGTAACCCATATAAGTCAATCAAACACCACTATAATCTAAGCATTAATAGACAACAATGTTAACAGAAGTTTTTTAATTACTGTGATTTAATCAATATATCTAATGTCAATATTCATTATTGGTAAAAACAAGGAAAAATTGACAATAAATACCTAGCTTTTACCTCTTTTTTGAAATAAATACCTAGGTTATTTTTTATTTTAAATAAATACCTAACTTGCAACTTTTTTTTTGAAATCACTACCAACTAACAGAATTGACCAAATACTTGACGGAATTGACCAGATTCTAACTGAGATTCTTAGTTGGGTTGTTAGTGGGTCCCACCACATAAACCATATATACCTACCATTCATCTCTGTTTCATTTGCCCCAATTGAATTACTGGAATCCTTCTTCCCATTTTGAAAGTGCAAAGATCAACTAGAAGAGAAGAATTTGGGTCGACAATTGAAGAACAAAAGGTAAATCTTCTCCATTTGTGAAATTCGTTCATCATTTTGCTGCCATTTAGGGTTTTTTTTTTGTGGGATTAGGGTTTTGAAAAATTATTCGATTAGGGCAGATTTGAAAAAAGATTTCATATTTACTGTGCAATTTGAAGTATCTAGGGCTTATCATTGCTGTAATTGAGTTTCAATTTTATTTTGAATTGATTAAAGTTTGTTAATTTAATTTGTATAGGATGGTTGTAAAATACAAGTGTTGCATTCCAGCCAAATTGCTCGAGTCTACTGTACAAAAATCGAATCTACTTACCTAGGTGATTCACCAAAAGCTGGAGCTTTGCCATCCATGCCCTTCTCCTTTACCATTTTTGAACCCACAGTTACTCCTCTAGTTACTGAGGAGTTTCGAAGATTACAGTGAGAAAGAGAAATAGAGATAAGAGAGAAAGGTGAGGAATTTAAGGGGTTAAATGATAAAGTCAGAAAAATTTGGAGAGGAAGATTACCTGAGTGGGGGTAATTGAGGAAGGAGAGAGAAGAGTGACTTTAGAAGATGAAAGGGTAAGAAAGATAATTCAACTTTGGAGGGAAATAATGTGGTGGGACCAACTAACAACCCAACTAAGAATCTCAGTTAGAATCTGGTCAATTCCGTCAAGTATTTGGTCAATTCTGTTAGTTGGTAGTGATTTCAAAAAAAAAGTTGCAAGTTAGGTATTTATTTAAAATAAAAAATAACCTAGGTATTTATTTCAAAAAAGAGGTGAAAGCTAGGTATTTATTGTCAATTTTTCCTAAAAACATTGATAACTACAAAATTATAGCACAACAGTTGAATGAGAAGAAGAAAATGGCAGCATTGGAAAGGAAAAAAGTGTTGGCCGAGAAAAAAGCAGAAGCTGCAACCAAAATGCCAAAAAGACCACCAATACGAAGAAAACTACAACCTAGTTTGGAGGAAAACCAAAACAGTACCGGGGGAAACCAAGAGAATTAGGATCAGGAGGAAAACCAAGGAAATGAGCAACAAAACAAGGGTAATGATGAAGAAGAACAGGAGAGAAATGATGATGAAGAACAGGAGAATAAAAGAAAAAAACAGCAGGAAAAAGGCCACTAGCGAAGGGGAAGAAAACGGCAAACACAGAAGAAAATGAGGAAGAATATCATCAGGAAGAAGAAGAATGGAACCCGAAAAATAGAAAAAGGGTTCAAAAGAAAAGGGTACCAAAAAGGTGTAAAACAAGAAATGAAACTAATGAAGAGGAGGCACATGATGAAGAGGAGGAACAACAACACAATGAAGAATCTCCAAAAAAAAATCGTAAACCAAGGTAAGATATGTAACTTTAAATTCATTTTCAGTATAAATTATTATATAATTACTCATTTTAATACTAAGTTAGTTATATTTTAAGTACTCCTTTTTCATATATGTAAATTAATACTCCAAAATCTAATTTCACTAATTTCAATCACTTGTTAAAAGTATCCATACATTAGTACCTAGTATAAGTTGATTGTTGACCACTGTAAGTCATTTAGAAACCAGTTAAGTAATATTCACTGTATATTATTATGTAAGTCATTTTGGAACTTGATTGTTGATTTTCATACATTAGTACCTAGTATAACTTGATTGGTGACCATTATAAGTCATTTAGTAACCAGTTAAGTCATACTCAATGTAAATTATTATGTAAGTCATTTTGGAACTTGATTGATGATTTCCATACATTAGTACCTAGTATAAGTTGATTGGTGACCACTGTAAGTCATTTAGAAACCAGTTAAGTCATATTCACTGTAAATTATTATGCAAGTCATTTTGGAACTTGATTGTTGATTTTCATACATTAGTACCTAGTATAACTTGATTGGTGACCACTATAAGTCATTTAGTAACCAGTTAAGTCATACTCAATGTAAATTATTATGTAAGTCATTTTGGAACTTGATTGATGATTTCCATACATTAGTACCTAGTATAAGTTAATTTCACTGTAAGTCATTTAGAAACCAGTTAAGTCATATTCACTGTAAATTATTATGTAAGTCATTTTGGAACTTGATTGATGATTTCCATACATTGGTACCTAGTATAACTTGATTGGTGACCACTGTAAGTCATTTAGGATCCAGTTTACATTGAAGTTTCAAATTCATCTACTTACTGTTTTCCTAATTCATCTACAGGGCTAGAGAAGTTCTCATTGCTTCATACTGCTCTCCAAGTGGATTGTTCACATTGAATCAGAAACTCACAACTGATCAAATCACGGATGTGAGGAACATGGGATTTGGGGGCATGCTTGAAGTAAACATGAGAGCATATTATCAAGGAATGGTGGATTGGCTTGTGAAGCAATACAATGCAACAAGCAACTGGTTTACAGTAGATGCTGCCAGAGGTTGTAACGTCACAGAAGATGATGTCCATGACATATTTTTGTTGCCCAAAACCGGGGACATTGTTGTGCAAAACTCGCTAGCCAAGCGAGATAATCCTGATGCTTGGGCGACACAGATGTGGCGTGAGGAACTAGGGTGTACGGACAACACAGAAATAAAGTTGTCCAAACTTGCTGAAGAAATTGAGAAGCTCCCGGAAGGAGGACAAAAATTTCAAAGGTTTTATGCCATGTATGCCTTATCGACGCTTCTCACTCCTACTGCACACAACCAAGTTGATATGGATATATCAAAGACGTTGTTGGATGCGACAATAATAGGCTAAAGTCGTATCACCTAATCAAAAATAAACCTACAGACCTCTAACTAGGTAGTCAGTGGAAGCAGGGTCGAATCCACAGGGAGACAGAGTTTCTAAATCAATATTCAACCAATTCAGCTACTCCAGAGTAAATCAGGAAGGAATTAATTAAACTAATGATTAAGCTAAGAAAGACGAATTAAACAAAGGATTTAACTATGGAATAAAAACCTAGGGTATTAGGTCGGTCCACCATGCTTATACCAATCAAACAAGGTCAACAACTATCAAAACCTAAGTCGAGAGTCGGGGGATTAGAGCCTATGTTGAGCTATGGTTAAGACTCAACGCTCATAGTTCAACATACGCCGCATGTTCACTAACGTAATCAGAACTACTGACGTGTCCTAGGCCTATAGTCGTAAGACGGATCTGTGCAAACAACTATTGACCATAAGCAACCAACGAAACTGCGCAATAACGTTAATTACTCAATAAAGAACAAACCACATCACAATCACCCTAATCAAGCCCTAGAAATCAATAAGAGTCTAAATCACAATCATGGTATAAACATGGCTTTCCTATCTAACACCCTAGAAATCAATAAGTGTTTGAATTAAACTAAAAACAATGAAGAATAAAGCTAGTCTAAAGCTAATGAAAGATGAATAAAAGATGTCTCTAAAATATGAGGGAGAGGGTATTTATAATACCCCCAAATCTAATTAAAATCAGAAACAAAAAAAAACAAAATCCGCGAATAAAAGCATGGGACCCGATCGGGCCCACACACTAATCATCACATTCTTCTCCTTGGCTTCTGGTGGCAGCAGCGCAGCTTCAAAGTGAGAAAATGGGCTGACCCGATCCAGCACCCGATCGGGTCTGTGATCGGGTCAACAGCAAAATGGCCCAAGTACGCCCTCTTGGCGTGGGAAGCAGCAGCTGAAGTTGGATCGTCCACCCGATCGGGTCGGGCGGTGGGCACCCGATTGGGTCTGGGGATATGCTTCCTCGCCCGATCGGATCGGGCAACCCTCGCCCGATCGGGTCCGCAACATCTATACCCGATCAATATTTCTTCGCCCGATCGGGCTATTTCTGCCCGATCAGTGCACGGAAACCTCCTTTTTGACTCTTTGGCTCTCTAATCTTCACGTTTAGGGGTCTTGGGACCTCCTAAACTATCCGTAAAGCTCGTGAGCCATCCTACGTGCCTCGTAACATCTCGTAAAGCCGTGGTTGCTTCCAAATGGCTCGGGAATAAGGAGAAAACTCCATAAAACCTGCAATTCAACACAAAACCACAAAACCACAACTATATACGATAGTTAGCACAAAATAGCTCCCAAGAGCTCCAATGACGCACAAATTAGCTTGTAAATAAGGGAGAAAACTCTATATAAATACGTGATATCAGACAACAATCCCAAAGAGCAACTGGTGCAAGTATATTTTGGAAAAGTTGGGAAAAGCGGTAACAGCTTGCACCAAGAAAAAGGCAAAGAGTGTAGGTGGGTGCATCTTGATACTTCAACTTATGTACTTCCACCGTTTACGTTGGAAAGGAAGTAAACCCCAATCTGATCTCCCCCTAATCAAGCACTGGACTTATGATATTTTGCGGGGGCGTGTGTTGGAAGAAGTGGCAGCAAAACAAATTGATGGAGGACGATTTGATATGGGTGGCTGAGATATAACAACCTACCCAATAAGCGCCAAGGAGCAGACCAAAACTGAAAATGCAGCAACCCAGCCAACCATCGAATTTGCTGAACATCAACGTCAACAACCACTGCAGTTAGGAGGTCGTTAGAACCAAGGAATGGTAATCACAAATTCTGCTGAAAGGGTGATCATAATCAAGCTTCCGAAACGAACAATGACTGATGAAGAAATTGAAAACACTACACGAGATGTAAGTATTTATAGTCTTTGAACACTGTGATATATTATTTTCAAATGCTCAATTTGACATATTGGTATATGTTTAATAGACAAGTTTAAATTGGAGGTGTGGAATACATATATCTTTAGGGAGTAGTTTAGTTCATTTAGGGACTAGGTTAGTTCATTTAGGGACTAGTTTAGTACATTTAGATATTAATGCTGGTGATGGTGTTGTTGTTTATCTATGTTTAATAGACAAGTTTAAATTGGAGGTGTGGAATACATATATCTTTTAGGGACTAGTTTAGTTCATTTAGGGACTAGGTTAGTTCATTTAGGGACTAGTTTAGTACATTTAGATATTAATGCTGGTGATGGTGTTGTTGTTTATTCTATGTTTAATAGACAAGTTTAAATTGGAGGTGTGTAATACATATATATTTTAGGGACTAGGTTAGTTCATTTAGGGACTAGTTTAGTACATTAAGATATTAATGTTGTTGATGGTGTTGTTGTTGTTTATTATATGTTGATGATGATCTAGGGTTTCAGATGGATTTTTTAGGGACTTATTTAGTTCAATTAGGGACTGATTTAGTACATTTAGGGGCTGCTTTAGTTTATTTCATCAAGTAACTAGTTTTTGGCAACCATTTTGAATCAGTTTTTTTCCCTTTAAATGAACTTGCAGTTTAATCAAATTTCACTTTTGACTTTTATTTTTTGCACAGCCATTTGACCAAGCTCGATTGAAGTTGGGGTGTGACCTAGATGTTTGCTACAACATGCACACAAGAAGGTTGGAGGAGCTCAAAAAGAGTGCAAAAGAGAACGTTGAAACTGCACAAGATGAATCACCAACAATGACTCAACTGTTGGAAAATCCAGAAGTGTTGAAGCAAATTGATGAGATCGAGAGGCTCCTACAAAACACTAAGAAAACAGTTGCAGGTCTGCCTTTGTTTGACTTGAATATACCTGGGCTCCACGATCCACCACAGACAAAAGAACAGCATCAGCCTCTCGCCAAACAACCACTTCATCAAACAGTTTACAGGAGATCAAAAAGAAACCAAGAATCAACCAACACAGCCACACAAGTCCTGCAGAAGCTGCAAAAACCATCTCCCCCAAAGCAAAAGGAAACCAAACAAGCAACTAGAACCTCTCCAGGAAAATAGTTTGAACATTTTGACTAGTTACCATTAACAGTGATGATTAGTTAGTATTAAACAAAAGTAGAAGTTTATGTAATTGATAGAAGTACAAGTATTGGCACTGCTTGGTAATTTTGCAAAACTTATGCTGAATGGTGCTCAACTTTAGGTTATATGTCAATTGGAGACCATGATATGCCAATTAGTTACCATTTTATGCCAATTAGTCATCTATCATATGCTGATTACTTTAATGAAGTTGATATTAGTTACTAGCTTAATTCAATAACTGACTATTTACATTCATTTAGTACTTAATTTAAGCTAATTGATGGCCACTTTAGTATATTTAGTGAATATTAAAAAATTACAAGATAATATATAATAAATAACAAAAATTTAAACAATTTATGTGACCAATATTAACCATTCTGTCACCAACAAAATTAATTATGTGACTACTATAATCTTTCCATAAGCTACAATAGAGACATGATATGCCAATTAAAATTCACTCCAATTACATGTATGGGTTCCCAAATTGTTGTAAATTAAAAAGTGACCAAGAACAACCATTATGTCACCAACAAAAGTCATTATATGGCCACTATATATTTTTCAGAAGCTACAACAACCTAGCAAGAGGAGTGTAAGAGCCAAACTCCTTATTTGCATTAGAAACATTAAAAGATTTACCACCTTGCTTTTTACTTTTCTCAATCCCTGATTTTGGCCTCACATTTCTTCCCTTCCTTTTGCACTGAAGAGGATCAAGCACTGTAACAGCAGAAGAACTTCCTATAGAAGCATCTTCAGAATGAGATTCTGAATCATCCACATTGAGCTTAGAAAACAAAGCCTCCACAGCACCAAGATCACGCATATAACCCTTCTCCATAATCTTTATTGCCTCTTCATTATCATCACATCTCATGATAAGATTATTGTAAACCCTACACATTTGATAACGCCAAGGGATGCGATCTTTCTTCAACAATGACATATCAATACGTTCTTGCTTCAACCGGTCCCAAACTTCTGTTTTTGCAAACTTTGTCCAACGCTTTAAAATATATGTGGACGGTATCTCAACAACCGAATGCATGTGAAACACCCTAATGCAATGATAACACAACAACCCAACCTCCTCAAAATCCCTACATGAACAAGAGATAAGATTGTTCAAACAAACAAACACTACTTGGTGATGTCGTCGGGGATACTTCTCGGGCCAAACTTTATACACTAACGTGCTACCTTCCATATTCATCAACATAGAAATAGTACCCATAGAAAATCCAAACTCTTGTTCAAAATGCCTAAATAGAGTAGATGTATAAATTTGACCGGCATGTTTAAGAAGGCCAACCATAAGTAAATAAGATTTTGGGACTAATTTAGAATCCTTAAACTCATCGTTGGTTTCAGTGCTCCTCCAACACAGAACAGTGTTGTTGAACATCCCATATAAATCAAATAAACTTGTTGTTTTGGAAGACTGAAATCCCATTGCATTGTTGGTACTTTCACTACGTTGTGAAAACAAAATTCCAGCCGAGAAGAAATCCTTGCTCAATGTCGTGCACCATTTATCCTTTAAGCCATATAAACGCTGAAACCATGTATCCGCTTGCAACCCATATTTTACAATCATATCTTCCCAACAACTCTCAAACTCCTCACTATCATAACAACCTCTAAGACACTTGTTAAAAGTATCAATAAATGTAGAATCACTCTTCAGAGTCCCAAAATGACTCAATGCATTTTGTTGGATATGCCACTGACATAGTCTATGCCTTGTATTAGGAAAAACCTGAAAAAAGACATTTTAGTTACAACAGATTGATTAGAGACTATTTTAAATATATAAGACACTTAATCTATTAAGGGGCCAACATAAATAGATTCAACAACCTCTAAACCTCAAAAAGAGACCAGGATAAGACTAATAAAGACTAACAAAACCCATATAGAGACCAAAATAACAAAAGAAAAGTAAAATATACAAAAAAGTTACCTGTGCAAGTGCATTGTTCATGGCTTGATCTTGATCTGTAAACATAGTTACAGGAGAAGCACCTCCCATCGATTTCTTAAAAACATCAAAAAGCCAGATAAAAGACTCAATTGTCTCATCGGACACAAAACAATACGCAAACAACACATTCTTCCAATGATTATTTATTCCTACAAAAGCACCACATATTAAATTATACTTATTAGTCCGGTAGGTGGTGTCAAACACAGTAACATCCCCATACAACTCATAATTCAGCCTCATCATAGAATCCCGCCAAAACAAGTTACATAATCTGCCTGTGTTGCCAAGCTTCACCTTATAAAAAAAATCAGCTTCTTCAGCAGCCCTTTGGCTAAGCCTATCTAAAACAACATGTGCATCACCTCCCTCAATTGCTTTCATCTTTAGCCTATTCACGAAATTGAAGTGGTCACGAGAAGTATGCCCAAGGGTCTCCAGACCACCATACTGCTGACATTCATAACGGTATTGGACAACAGGTCTCATTGAAGCCTCTGTCATCACCATAATCTCTTTTGCTTTCCCTTTCCCAATGGACCTCTCCGAACGATGGAAGTGTTGCCACTCAGGCCTTGTAAGCTCATGATTGTGTGTAAGAACATGAGCTATCACTTCATACATCCCTTATCATTCAACTTTACTCTCATCATAGCATTACAATTGGTTTTCGTAACAGTAACCCTACGCTGCTTACGCTTCCTCTCAATCTCATCATCACCAACAAAAACATCAGGAACAGAAACCAAATCACCTTTCCCATTTGGTTTTCCATGGCATGAACAAACAAAATATTTTTCTTTAGTCATATTAACACACATTTTACCAATACCAACCCTAGATGTGTACTTCCTAATACTAAATCCTCACGCTCCGGAATGCAGACGATACAACTCATACATCTCCTCAATTGATTTCTTTTCCACACCAAGAAGACTACCACTAACATCAATCTCATCAGCAACATCATCTCCTGCCACATCATGAAAGTTTATTAAGTGACCAATTTATTCTAAAAAGACACCAATATAAACCAAAAAGGGACCACTGTAAAAAACTTTAAAAAGACAACATACCAAGCACAACCAAGGACCTTGATTCATTGGACTCAGAAACAATAAAAAGATCTGAATTTTCTACTTCAATTCTTCATCTTGTGCAGCCTCCAACAAAAATTCTTCAAACCTTGAAACAAATGGTGATTCCACACCCATAGAAAAACCTAATTCAGCAGACTTTTGTGCATCCTCTAATAAAAATTCTTCAAAACCTTCGTACATTGTATCCATCTACAATAAGAGAGAACAAAATACATTCATTAAAACAAAAAAGAAAAGGATGCAGGAAGAATTGAATAGAGTTCAAGCATAAAAGTGTAAACATGAAATTGATAGCAAATTACATACAAAAAGAGTATTTTTGAACTCTCTACAGATTGTTGATAGCAAATTTGCTGTTGAACACAAATTGATGCTGTCGATATCTAATTAATTGCGCAATTGATGAATTTAAGGAGGAAGCCAGAGAGGAGCTGCGTTATTGCGACAACACTGATATTAAGAGCAAATTACATACAAAAAGAGTATTTTAAAACTCTCTAGAGATTGTTGAAGTGAAATTAATGTATCTATGGAGGTATTCAAATTTCTGATTTGAAGATAAAGCTTACCAATATTGCAGCTTAAGGTTGATGACGAGCGAGAGAAACCGTTATTGCACGCCGAAATTGATGAACTTGAGGAACTTGGCGCAGGAGCTGAATTTGTGGAGCGCTGTTATTGGTGAATTTGAGGAGAGCAGCTAGTTTTAAGGAAGGAAGAAAGAGGACGTGGCACAGGAGCTAAAATTGAGGAAAGCCTCTTTGGACTGATTTGCTTTGGGCCTTGTCTATTTAATTGGGCCTGGACTGCCTAATTTTAACATTAAAATTAGGCAGCCTCTTTAGATAATTTGTGAAAGATAAATTTTGAATTTTACAAATTAGACTTTTGGATATAGTAATAATAAGATAAAGTTTGAGTTTCAAAAAGATAATTAGACTTTTGTATAAATGAGAGTTTGAGTCTCAATAAACTACAAGAATCATTATTATTTATGAATTAATCATAACTTTAGTTATACAACTAAAAAAATTATAATTTTTATACTTATGGACTCAGATCGAATTATACTTTAAAATGTGATCCATTTTGACATACTTATCGTATTATTACGCAGGGATACCCATTACTAGATAACCTATTTGGCGGGTAATAAGTATTGAAAAAGATAAAGTTTAATATAGGTCATGTAATTATGTGAATATGAGAAAAACATACTACCTCCGTTTCAAGTGTATTGCAACATAGGGGGTTGGCACATTTATTAAGAAGAGCAAAAAAGTGGGTCATCTTCCCCACTTGCATCATGTAATAATAAGTAATGAAAAGAGAGAAAGGTTGCACATGTAATCTTTTTGGTGATTAAAATAGAAATGTTGCAATTAATATGAAATTTCCATATAAGGTAAAGGTTGCAATACACTTGGAACGGAGGTAGTATATCACAATATTTTTCATTAATTGTTATGTCAAACGCAATAAAAACAAAAATTGGAGAAGAAAAAACACAAAGATTTAATGTAGTTCACTAACAATGTGTGAGCTATGTCAACAAGCAAGGAAACAACTTATAGTATCTTGAGGAGAGGGAGTACAATATTAAAAATTATGGAGACAAAGGTTAATATATGGTTATATTTTACCCTTTTAATTGACCTAGATCGAATGAACCTATTAACGAACCTAGAACATAAATTGTTTACTAAACCGTATACACCAAAAAGTTCGAAAAAACTCGTACTTGGTTAATCTTAGTGCCAGATAATTCATGACATAACTCAATGTTAATATTATGTTTATATGTATATTTACATATATCCACAAGTCAAGTAATACACTTAATTTTGTATTATGTTCCCTTCTCATTCAAACAATTGGGATTTGATACCCTATCTTCGTCAATTATTATATTGTATTATTTCTCTTCATATTTATATTTTTTTATATAAATAAAATGAGTTGGTCTTATAAAAGACATCCTAATTTTAATTTAAAATTAGGCAATAACCCAAACCCAATAAAAAGAACATAATGAAGCACCTTTTTAAATAAAGTAATGGACTTTTTGAATAAAGTGATGTGGTTAAATTAGTCTAATTTTAAATTAAAGTTAAATCGCCTCTTTTAATAACTTTTGAAATAAAAATTGATAATTAAAACCAACTATGCCTTAAATTTAATATAATCAGTGCCAATGAGTTAATTATTATTGACCAAACGATAATTATTTTAATATGAAAATTTGCATTGGGAGAGACATGTAGGATTTCCATGTCACAAAATATATTAATAAATTTTATAAATTTATATTCTTATATTCTTATAAATTTTTGAAAAGATAATTAGATTTTTGGATAGATACAATAAATTTTTAGAAGATAATAAGTGTTCTACGTAAATAAAAGATAGAAGTTGAGTGTGAATAATTGGCAACGAGTATTATAATGTATAAACTAATTGTTATTTTATTTATAAAACTCAATAAAATAGTAGTACTACACCTTTGGACTCAGGTTGAAATATACTTTAAAATAATACTCATTATTATATACTTATCTTATTATTTCGTAGCGATACCATTACTGGATAAACTATTTAGCGGAAAGTTGAAAATAGACTAATGACTCAAGTTAATATACAAAGGAGGCTTTTTTCAAGAGATTTAGGGGCGTCAAAAAGAAGAAAAAAACATTTTGACCAATAAGAATAATGATACTCCACTTTGCTTAATAAACAAATCATCGTGACACAACATATTTGGAAATCAATCATGAAACTAATCAGTTTTGCTTTTGAAAAGTCAAGTAGGGGCATACTAACATTAAGGAGTAAATATCTTTTGAAAAAAAAAAATAACTACAACATATTTACAATGTTTTTTAAGTTAAACTTGACCACATAATGTGAGAGTGCTATTATTGATCAAATACTGAAACTAAAATTAAACGGATAAAGTATAGGCAAAGTCTTATAAAAGACCAGCCAAATAAGCCAATTAAAAGCCCAATTACGCGTGCCACGCGCTAAGGAACCCAGAAAAATTGATTTTTTAACTTTTCAACCTAAAACCTTAACTTTTGTGTTTTTTAACTTTTCAACCTAAAATTTTAACTTTTGCATAAAAATCCATAACTATTAGGGTTAATGGAATGAAGGGTATCGATTCCACATATGATATTAGTTATGAATTTTTATGCAAAAGTTAAGGTTTTAGGGCGAAAAGTTAAAAAACGCAAAAAGTTAAGGTTTTGGGTCGAAAAGTTAAAAAATCAACTTGGCTGGGCTGCTTAGCATGTGGCGCGCGTCATGGGCTTCTCTAAGGCTTATTGGGCTAGTCTGAGGTTAAACTTAACCTAACATCGTCTTATACTAAACCAACTCTAAAGGAGACCATGCATGGTACACCCGGGTGTACCGTGCGCACGGTACACCCGGTGGCATTATCGTAATTAACGCGAACTTCAAGTGGAGGGTTAAATACATTACGCACAAAAATATCCAAATAAAGTATGCCTAGCTCAGTGGTTGGAGGAGTGATGCTAAAGGTTATTCATGTGCAGGAGGTCGCGGGTTCAAGTTTGCTTGAGCCTAATTTTTTCATTCTTTTTTCTATTTAAAGTTTATTTTGTTTTGTTTATTTTTTCCCCTTATTTTTCATATTCATGCAATTGTTCACTTGAAAAACATCAAAAAACAAAGTTGCTTATTTTTTATATATTCATAAATGTGTAATAGTATATACATATTTACATATCAACAAAGAATTATATTATTGCTCATCTAAAAGTTATATTGCTCAATTGAAAATTGTGATGCTCAATTAGTTAATTTTCAAGTTCAAGTATAATCTATTTGCTCATTCGAAAACAATATTGCTCATTTACTTATATTATAACGGATTACTCTATTTGGCCTTTATTTAACACATTAAAAAATATATATTTGCTCATTTTGAGATATATTTCTCATTTGAAATATATAATGCTCATTTTTAGTAATATATTCGTTAATGTGAAACAGTACATACATGTTTACTAATCAATAAAGAATTATTTAATTGCTCATTTAGAAGATAAATTATTCATTTATTTATTTTCAACATTCTAGTGTTAAGCTACTACAAATTTGAAAATAATGTTGTTTATTTTCTTCTTTTTTATGACTCTATTTGCCTTTTATTTTAAGACATTAGAAATAGATATTTAATTTGCTCATTTAAGATACATCGCTCATTTGAACTATGTATTGCTCATTCTAGTGATATATTGGAAGCTTAAAAATTAAAGTTAATTTAAAATAATTGTATATTCTACCCGTAAAATAAGATAATGTTTGCTCATTATAAGGATGTTGTATTCATTTAAATTATTTTTTACTCATTTCATAAATATACAGTGGTATTGTTAATAATTTTATTAAATCAGCAATATTCTAAGAGTTTTTTTTGCTCATTTAAGGACCTTTTTGTATTAATTAATATATTTATTCATTTCAAACCTATATTGCTCATTTCATTATTTTTTCAATTGGGTATTCTATGGTTTGTTTAATTTTTATTTCTTCACATTCAAAAAAGATTTGGAAAAAGTTAGAGAGTGGAAAATAAAAGAAGAAAAAAAAAGAAAAAAAATAAGTCCTAGTAAAAGCTCATTTTGTGAACGAGCAGGTTTATTCTACCTCACTCAAGATCAACATGTTTACTGATCATCATGTGCAAAAAGATTGCTCATTTGATCAAATGAGTAAAATAAAACTGCTTAGATCTAAACAGAAATGCTCATTTGTCAAAATGAGCAGATTGATTTCACTTCAAGACAAAATAAACTGCTCATTTGATCAAAATGAGTAAAATAAATATGTTCATTTGTTCAAATGAGCATATTGATTTCTGTTCATATTAAAATAAACCTGCTCATTTGATCAAATGAGTAAAAATAAAACTGGTCATTTGATCAAATGAGTAAAATAAAACTGCTCATTTTATGAATGAGCTTTTTATTTTAACTCACTAAAGATCAGAACAATTTTTTTGCTGCTCATTAAATCATATATAAAATTTGTATTGCTCATTCTAGTGATATATTGGAGGATAAAAATAAAAGTCAACCTAAAATAACTATATATTCAATCCGAAAAATAAAATATTTAGAAATAATAAGCATAGTACAAGAATATGCAAAAAATAAAAAAATAAATAATAAGAAGTAAGACTATGGAAGAAACAAGAATACAATAATATAATATATATTTTTAAAAATGATAGGAGGACTATAGTAAAAATTAAAGATTGTGGAAGGAACAAATGAGATTGAAAAGAAAAGAATGTGGGAAAAAGAAAACAATAAATGCTTGGTAGGGGATTCGAACCCATGACCAACACCAATATACATGCATCTCTGTCAAACACGCATGACCAACTAAGCTCAGCTGCTTGCATGTTCCTATTGCACGCGTTTAATACATGAGGTATTGTCCAGTTTCAATCCGGGTGTACCGTGCGCACGGTACACCCGGGTGTATAATCCTATTTGTAACTCTAAAGTATATACAATGGTAGACAAAATATAATTACCAAATTAATTAACCATATAATCATAGTAACACAACATTCATTAATTCTTACACGAGTAATTAAAATTAGAGTAGGTAAATACTCAATTTCTGATACTACCGCTATTCAAACAAATCTGTGCGAGCCTACAAATCCAATCAAGATGCTTTAATAAGGGGGGTTGAGAGTTAAAAGGTGAATGTGGGAGAAGAAGAAATCTGGGGAAAAAAAAAGGCATGGCGAAAATGGTATGCTCAACGTCCACTCTATCTCTATCACCGTCCACTTCCAGCAACTCTCAATGGCCATCATCATCATCATCAGCATCCAGTACGAGGGGCAGATGCATTACAATTCATCCATCATTTCTTCCTCTTCACCATCACCATTTTCAACGACGACCCATTTCATTACGAGCACGGGCATTCAGTAAAGCACCCAAAACAGAACTCAATGATTCAACAACAAAACAGAAACTAGTTGAAAATCAAAATAATGAAGAAGAAGAAATTGAAGTTGAAGAAGAGCTTCCATGGATACAAGAAAAAGCTTTGGATTTGGTTGAGTTTACTGGTTCAGTTACACAAGCTATTCCTGGTCCAAGAGTTGCCCATACCTCTTTTCCATGGTTTCTTGTTCTCCCTTTTGCCTTTTTAGGCTTTACTTTTGTTACCAGCTTTCTCAACACTCTTAAGAAATTCTCCTCCCCTACAGAGCTTCGCCGTAAGATGGTACTTACCTTTCCCCCCTTTTTTTTCCATTCATTCATTGCAAACTTTCACATTTAATATTCTCAACTTTTAGCTTTTTTAGGGTTTTATATGCTTACTTGCTTTCCTTGTTTTGTGGTTGGAATTGGTGTATGCTTTGTTTTTGTTCTTTGAAATAACCCTTTTCTTCATTGTACATGGGACTTTTAACTAGTTTAGCGTAGAAAAAGGGGTGATATGGAATCAAACATGCCCTAATAGCTGCTAATCAATCAATTCTTTGCTCTATTTGTACAAGTGATATCGATCAATTCGTCGAAAAGTTGTGGAACTCAAGTGCACTATATCTAAAGCTGAAAGTCAAGCCTTTTTTTTTGCTGAATGGGAACAAGTACTTCTTGCTACCACACCAATGCACAAGCAGTGATTCCCCCAGCTTTGTGTTTAATAGGGAATGTGGATTTATGGGAAGGATGCTTTGCTGTTCCTTAGAAATTCTCAAATAACCAGGCATGAAAAGACAATTGAGTCTCTCCAATCGGTCCACTTATTAGGAAGATGTTGGCCCTAGACATGGTGGCTACCCTTAGTATAGTCTTCCAGACTGATTTAGTAGGAAATGATTTCGATACAGGTTGCTTTTTGATTGAGGAGGGTAAGCATGAGTGCCTAATCTTTACTTTGTTAGGACATTTTACAAAGATTTTGAATCGCCTTCATATTGCAGGTAAACAAAAATGCCATGCTGAACAAGTCAATTGATGAACTCTTTGAGAAAGGCAGAGATGCAGTTCAGCATTCTGCTTTGGATGATATTGTGAAGAAGGTAAGAAGCATGCCTCAAAGTGACCATATGCCTTTTTTAGCAATGAAAAGAAAAAGAAACAAAGGCACACACGTGGTTTAAGTTAAATACAAGCATGTATGAGAACATCTTGTTTAAATAATTTTAAGCTACTATTGCTCACAATCGCTATGATAATTACCCCGAATAAGTAACCAATCACAAAGGCTTCTAAGCATTGGCCAATAACGTAGGAGGATATCACATTTTATTCGATGTTATTTGATATGATATACAAATATTTTCTGAATTAGAGGATTATCACCTAAAGCTGTCTTGTACTAGAATCTTTAGTTCTTTTATAAGCATGTTATTGTTATATCAATTGTATTTTTCATTCTCTTGTTTTCTTGGGGTCCTTTATGTATTATCCACCAATTAATATTTTTAAGTCCCACTTGCTTTTACCCTTTATTTGACTATTGAATTACATAATCTACCTTACTTGTATTCTACAAAATCTTGCCTTGTGTCTAACTCATATTTGAGACATGGGATGGGTAAGGGTACTTGGGTATGATTTTTGAAAGATTGTAGGAAAACATATAGTGACTCCGTGTATGATTAGTCAAACATATCTGAACAATTAGGGTATTTCAGCCAATAATGAAGTTGGTGATGACGGGTGAGGATGGGCTGGATGTGTATTCCACTCAATATACTTGCTGGTCTATTACGGGCGTGTTCTCCCCTACTTACTTTCAGTTCACAATGCTTATACTTTCACATTTCACTATTCTCTTTCAATTCCGTTCAGTTATTTTATGGATCCTACGTTCATGACTTTCTAGAGGTAGTGTCTTGGATATGTTTTGAGCTAAATCAATGCTATATATGTTTCACAGAGTCTTAAATGCTTCGAAAGTGTCGTACTCCTTTGAAATTTTCGGTATGGATATGAAAAGGTTTTACAGTTTTCTTACTTCTCCTATTTTTAAGGATCACAGCTAAGTATGCATATCCACTGAAGGCATCATATACAAGGTTGAAGTCATCCATAAGTGCCATTGTGAAGTCCAATTGACCGCTTCACGGCTCCACTCTCCTAACTTCGTGCTCACTCTTTGCAATGTCATTTATGGGTTTGTAGTTAACTGACTTTATGCTTCCTCCTTCTTGAGGAAGCTCCGGCCCCACATTTTTGCCTCTCACTCAGTATCGAAGTTGAGAGTAGCACCATTGTCGTATCACAGCCTGGGCTTTTCTTCCATTGACGGTGAGCTACTAACAGCTTTGTTACTGAATGAGAGGCAAAAGGAGTGAGGTCGATTCTTACTTAAGGAGGAAGCATAAATGTAGTTAATTCGCTGCCAAACCATCTATGACGTTGCAAAGATTGTCAACACGAACGAGGAGTGTGGAGCAGTCGACTGGTTTCCACGGTGACCCCTATGGGCAGCTTCAACCTTGTACTCGGGATAAACTTCTTACATGCAAGTAATGATCCGAGGTGGGAAGTGGGGATCGCCTTATTTGATGATGAAGTTAAATAGTCTATCCCTCTCGGCCTGTATGCTTCAGTTTTGGCAATCTCTTCTTGGCTAAAAACTTTGTGCGCATTTATAATTCTAGGTTGATACATCAGTAAAAACTCTACAATTCTTTTGCATGCTCATTTTTTCCTTGATATGTGCTAAAAGATGGAAAGTTTGATCTCATCCAGACAGGTTTTGGCATGGAGGATGTTCTGCGGAAGTACATTCGTTATGCATTCAATGATAAACCATTCAATGGAGATACAGTTGCAGACTTAATACAAATAAGGAAAGCCTCAATGTTGACTGATTCTCAAGTTGCTGAAATTCTAAATGAAATATCAAGACGAATTGTGAAGGACAAAGGTATTTGCTGTATTACTGTACAGAATTCAGAGAGTAGTAGAAATGTATTCCTAGTTTCCTTGTAATCTGAATTGTTATCTGATAGACTTGCTTAATGCTGATTGGCATTCTCTAATTATACGTTCTACACTTCTGAATCAAATCCCTTCCTGAATTGGTGACTTTGAAGCTACAATTGTGCACACTGTATATGTCAGTCTCAGCTTCTATGTAGTCACCTAATGTATCTTGATTGATTTTCTCAGAACTTGGTGTTGTCTGGTGTAATGGTTGATAATGATGTCTTTTTGTGTTCTTGTTTTAGAAGTGCATAAATTAAGACATATTGTGCTAGTTAATGGAAGTTCTCAAACTAATGGGTTCTTTGTTTGTGGAAATTGGGGTTGGCATTTGATGCTAGAGGAACAGATTATCTTTTGGCTGGTCGTGATAGTGTGGAGATCAAGAGATTTGGGTTTTTTTGGGAGGGCATGATACTCAAACTACATGCATGTGATACTATCCATACTTTGGGGTTTGTGGGTTGAGTCTCACAAGAAGAGTGGAACCACTACCAAAGAATGTGGGAGATGTAAAACTATTCAAGTGTGTTGGTTCACCAACTCCTCAAGTGAGGAAATATGATCCCATCTAGAGTGGATGAGGTCAATGAGCATAAAATAACTACCTGATTATCAGAGGCATCGTGAGTTGTATGCAAGAGGATTTTCGACTTCTCTGTCCAGGAGTTGCACTTGTTGGGACATTTAAATAAATTTTGGTAGTCTGGCAAGGCTGAATTTTAAAAAGCGAACATAGAGATGTTTTCTGTCTACCGTTGTATGCAGAATCAACAGTGTGCGCTCCTGGTTTTTCTTCCCTTGATTGTGAGAAGGTCTTGTTCGTGTAAAGCTGTGGTTTCCTTTTCTGGATGTGTATTCCTGTCTTAAATCACATTTCCATTTCCCAACAAATAACTAATGTGAAGAGTTATGCGAGTTATTTAAATGTAGCCCCTTACTATCCAAAGTTGGTGAATCACCAATATTGACCTTCAATCTTGTTTGTTGTTGATATCCATGCTTGAAATGCATGTATGTTGTATGTCTTGCCTTTCATGTTACTGGGAATACTACTCCTTTATGGCCTATGCATATTGGAAAACTGCCACTCTATGCATCTTTAGAACTATGCTTCTAAATAATCTGATACATCTGTTTTTTTCAGGTCCTGTGGTCATGGATGCTTCAGGTTATACTGAAAAAGGTTTTAAGAGAAAGCTTGCAGTTCAGGCTCTTTTTGGAAAGGTTTTCTATCTATCTGAGGTAAGCTGCTTTCTATTAAATCTATAAGCTTTTACTATCTCCCTGTTGTAATGGATTTTCAGATTATATCATTATATACATTGACACAGCTTCCAGTGAGTAGTTGCCAAAAAACCCAACCACCCTCCAAGAGGGAAAAAAGGTCGTTAGAAAAAATTATTTGCAACCCCTTAGTATGAAATTTCTGAGTGGTCTAAAAGGGGACTCTGGCATATATGTGGACCGATTTCTCTTGTCAATTTGATTTTTTGATTTCTGGATAGATCTTGAGTGCTTGAGATAGTTGCTGAAAGAGCAGGGCTGAAATGTACAATGGGGGAGGATCAAATTTATGAAAATTTTGGTTTCTTCCCTTAGATATCCTCAACTAGCTTCCTAGTTTACTTTTTGAGTATTCAGAAGGCACTTTGAATTAGAATTCAGAACTTAACGCAATGTTGTTAATGGTGCTGGCCTTTTTGATTTGAAGGATCTAAGTAGGGTAGAATGAGGGGGATGATTTCAAATGCACTTGGTGAAGGGAATCGAAAAGACTGTCTGCTTGGATTGAGAATGTATAAACCTTGGACCCATGCCTTTAGACCTAGGGGACGTGTTTGTTTTGGGGTCTTTAGGAAAGGGTAAGAAAATCTAGCAAGTTGATTCCTATATGCTGTTTATTAGGTCAATTCAATCACCCTTTTATTGCCTCCTTTTCCCCAAAGTCGTGTACTCTTGTTCCCCACCCCCCTCACGACCTCACCTCACTCCCCACAGCCACGACCACCCACCTCACTCCACCTCCACCACCACCTCACCCCACCTCCGCCGTCACAACCACCAGCCTCAGTCCACCCACTTCCCCAACCCCCCCAACCCCACCTCATATTCTCATAGCAATAGCCCTGCTGACCCACGAAGCCCACCCACAAACACCACAAACCACCCATGAAACCCACCCGAAAAACCCCAACACCCCACAAACCGATCCCCACCTACTCGAAAACAACAACATCTCAAAAGTCCAACACCACCTATCCGATACCCACTGAAATTTGAAAATACAAGATCAATAGTAAGAATAGGAAAATACCTCTGTTTATCATTAATCATGGCTTTCAGATGATCAAAATCAACCATGTAAACTTTTTCATGGTCAACTTCACCTTTAAAACCTCAAAATCGACCTTTACTGCAGTCACGAGACAAAAACGAAGGAATACAAAAAATGGAAGGGAGCGGTGGCGTCAATGGCAGGGAGGGGGCGGGCAGTGTCGTTATAGCAAGAGAAAGGGATAATTTGATGGAGCGATAGGGAGAGGTGAAAGAGAGGTTGAACGACCAAATACCACTCAAACAACACTTGATATCAAAGAGTTTTACTTTGCGAATTCCTTCTACCCCTTTCTTGATTCGATTCCCTTTGCCCCTATGGAAAGCAAAAGCCCCCTAATATCTAAAGAAACGATTCCAACTCAGATAAGTGCCAGCTTAACACCCTTTTTTTAAAGACTAGGATGGAATTGTCATTCCATTAACTAATAACCTGTGCAGCTGTGCTTAATTCACCATCCTAGTCTCGGCAGTGATACTCAACTTGATTATTTTTTGTGATCCAATACACAGTGGGGATATAGAGTATTTTATGCGATCGACTTGTTGCTCCTAAACAATGTAGTATACAAGGTTAGGATTATAGGTTTTGCACATGGTTTACGAGGGTTTTTTCGGCTCAATGTCTGTGTTCTGGTCATACCTTATTACTGTTAATGATCTTACATTAGCTGAATTTGGGACATCATGATGTAATTACCTAACTGCTTATTAGAGCCCATGTGAAATTTGCTTTCAATCGAACATGTAACTATAGTAAAGTTGCTTCGATTTGCTTAGAAGCAAGCTTTGGGAGTTTGCAACTATCTTACTGGTTGTTACACCCCATATATATAGAAAATTGTAACTTACTAAAATAACAATATTGGTTGGAAGTTGAAAGCTACTGATCTGCTGATCCTTTCAACGTATTCTACTATGTTTGCCACAACAAGTATCTATTCTAGTCGTGGTAGGACTGCCAGTTGTATGAAATTGTTTTTATCTTCTTTCGTACTCAAGATTAATTATGCTTGCACAATGATGCAGCTACCGGAGTTCTGTTCAAGGGACAGCTCTTTAATAGTGAAGGAAATTTTTGGTGTTACAGAGTAAGTCTCGTGCTCTCATTTGAAGGCTGATTCCAGTAACACTTTTACATTCCGTTTCTTTATATTCCAGTTGCTAATTTTTTGCAGTGAGGACGCGGACGAGCTTCGGATACACACCAATTCAAATGCTGGAGACATGGAAGCCCTTGAAAAGATGATTGAAGATGGATCTGATTCAGCTGATAATGTTGAAAGCTGAGCATATAAGTTGATACAATCAAAATTTAAGGTGCACCATGTCGTGCTGTAAGAGCTTTTTGGTTCCTTAAGACCAGCTTCCTATAGAATGTTTGTGTGGTTCCAAGAAGTTTTGTGTAAGATTTAGATTGTCTCTCTTCATGAAATGATACTCCCTGCAAAATACACTCCCTTTTTTTTTTTTGTAAACCTAACTATACATTATCTAGCGTGTAGTTCAGACCAATAACTCCAATTTTGACCCCTTGTACCTTATTCGATACTATGGGACTGTGAATCTGTGATTGCCTTAAATTGCAACAATGGAGATGATTTTTTTCAGGCATTTTTGGGTGGAATGTTTAGGTGGTGTATAAGTTTTTAGATATTAAAAGATGGAAGTTTTCAAGTTTGACCATAACAAGCTTTTACAGTCTATAGGTCCAGACGTCCAGTTATGGGATATAATAAGCCACCCCAGGGATGTTTTAAGGGCAATATAGGGTTCGTTTGGTTCAAACGTTGGAACGAAATCGAAATGGAAACCAAAACTAAGAATGCAATGGAAACAACAATCATTGATTTTAAAACTTGTTTGGTTCAACAATCAATGGAATGGAATCATTAAGAAAGCAAAAGGAATTAAAAAATAAACCCCCTAACCATGACCTTCTCTCATCTCCCTCACCCCAGCCACCCCAAGTTAAAAGGTTGTGTGGACTGGTGGTGCACTGGTGGCAACAAGGCAATACTGTGTGTGTAAGGGTTGAGGAAAAGATTGTTAGAGGAGGGAATTAAATGTATTACTTCAAGTTAGAGGAGGGTTTCAAATGGAGGGAATGGGTTTAGCTAAAGTAAGGGAGTGAAAAAGAATATTTATATAACCAAACATATGGAAAATAATCAATCCATTCTATTCCATTTCCAAACATTACAAAATCTCCAACTAAATATGAACTAAGCTTGAAGAGGGGAGGCACAAGAAAAGGAGAAGAGTCATCCTACCAATCACCTTTCCACCAAGACTTGAAGGAGATTCCTCAGCCTGCCAATACTCAACCATTTGTCAAACCATAACAAAATTGATTCACCATTTCCAACATACCAACATTAATTTGCTTCAAAGAGGTGTCGTACTTTCACAATAGACCCTCAAATGTGGGACTCTCTGGAAGAAGAGGATACCTATAATGATAATCCTCCGTAATTTTATGAATTTTATCAATATAATTAAAGTATATTTATAATCATTTTCATATTTATTTCATTTAATTATTCAAGTGTTGACTATTTTGAAAGTCAAATGATTGTTAAGCGTTTTAAATAATCATTAATATTTATTGGGTTGAGTTTTTAAGTAATAAATACATTATTAAATATTTTGGGTTGTATTTAAAATGAATTTAATACTGGGTTGAGGATGCCAAAGCTTTTAATTGAAGTTTGATGTTTCAACTTGAGCCTAAACCCAAAGCCTAAACCTATTCACCCTAGGTTTTAGGCAAACTTATAATACCTCTCAAACCCCAAGTTTGCACACTTTTAATTTCTCTCTTTACTCTCTCCCCAACTGGCGCCCTACTCCCTCTCCTCTCCTTGGCTTGCTTCAGGCGTCGGACCACCACCACACTCCCCTCACTCGTGTTTTTTTCGGCGAGTCACACCACCATCACTCGCCCTCCTCTCCGTGCGTGGTGCCGCAGTAGCAGCCGCACTCACTCTCCCTCTATGTCGCCTTATGTTCGCCCAACAGTTATGCAGCAGCCGCGCGTGCTGCCACGCACCGCCACCCGCAGCCATGCGCCACTCCTCACGCGTGTTTTCTCATTGTTTTTCCGGTTTTTCGTGGTCTTCTTTGGTTATTTCTTAACCTTTATTCTCTATAATGTTTAACTAAAGTTCTAATATTTAAAGTTGTGATTTTTAATATTTTTTGGAAATAAAGTTAAAAACTTTATTGTTTGAATTATTAAAAATCTGATTTTATTTTATTAAGAAAATAACTTATAATTTCAGATTTATTATTTATTAATTAAAGTGAGTTTTGAGTATGAAAGTAATGGTTTTTGAGGTTTTTAAAGCCTAGACTTATAAGTATTATATTAAAGTTGTTAAAGGTTGAAACTTTGATGTTTTTAAAGTATTTTAAAACGAGTTTGGAAGCATTCTAAAATAATTTATATTGCTATGAATTAATTAGAATATTAATTCATTGTTATGTTATTATTTTGGTAGGCGAAGAATTTACTTTAGGCTACTTCTAGAGTTCTAAAGTGGCCTCTCACTTTGTCTACACAAGGTACGCACATGTCCTTATGTGTTAGACTAGTATCATGTCCTAAGGATTAGGGTTATTTATAGTATCATGTATAGGGAACCCTTTTATGGTTCATACGTAGCTATTGAATAGGAATTACGTGTTGTTGAGCATGTTAATTGCCTATATGTTTCTAAAAATAATTAATGTCATTTAGTGTGAAAAATAATCATTAAAAATAAAATAAGTCATTTCATTTATGATATGGGTTTTTCAAAGTTACAACTTAACACTTAATATTCATTCATATATATATATATTTTGAAAGGTATGTTCATCCATATATCATCACTAATTTTTATAGAAGAAGCAATAATAGTATGTTGGAGTAGTAATTAGAGCTTTATTTCATAATTGAGGTTGCGAATTCAAATCTTCGTGTTAAAAAAGTTTTTTAATATGAGAATGAAGTGGATATAATGTCATTGAAAGAAGGATGCTGACATATGATGAATTGCAACTCTTTTCCATGTTATATACAAAATTGTAGCATGATTTATTTAAAACGTAAAATTATTCATTATTCATATCACCCCACATTGTAATACAACTATTATTATACGCAAATACCATGAATATGGTGAACCATGTACTTTTTTTTGCTCATTTAGACGTCTAATTTTGCTCATATTTTTTCTCACGGTATACTCAGATTTATGATGAATATTCTCACATTGGACGTCTAGTCTCATATGCATGTGGTGTGTGCGAAACAATATAAAGTTAATTAGTAAAATGATTTACTGATGCGGTCTGGATATTCTTTTTTATATTCTATTTTATTCTATGTTTTTGGTGTCCACCCTCCCTTTTATATAAGATAATAATACGTGCATTAACACAATTACACACACCATAGACCAATATTGTATGGCTCTAGTAACTTACAAAAAAAAGTGAAAACTAGCTGATTATGTTGAGTAAAAACGTGTTTGAAAGGGCAAAAGTGATGATGACAACGCTTAAGTTTGCTTAAAAGTGAGTATAGACCCTTTAACTTAACCCCACACAACTTCACCATGTAATGATAATAAATCAAAGGAAGTTTTGTCAAAAAATACCTATAAATTGCAAATTTTGTGAAAAAACACCTTTTATAATTCTTTTTGTGAGAAAACACCTTATAAGATATTATCTATCAAATTACACACCTTATTGTCATATTTTAGTAAAAAAAAGGTGAACTTTTGGGTCATTGACTCTCTTATTTTTCCTCCCTTTTTGTGCATTAGATTTTTGTATGAAAATTTAGGTTGATATGGTGACTTTCACACACAAAAGGGACAAAAAAATATACGCAAATATTCACTTTTTGGCCTAAGAATGATAATAAGGTGTTTAATTTGATAGATAATAACATATAAGGTCTTTTCTTACAAAAAATATTTTAAAAGGTGTTTTTTCACAAAATTTGTAACTTATAAGGTGTTTTTTCACAAAATTTATTATCAAATTATTTTTTAATGATAACTGTTCGTTATCGTTTTTTGTTTTCAGTTTTCAGTTTTTTTTGAAAAATAAAAACCAAAAAATATGAAACTAGAAAAAGTAATTTTTAGTTTTCAAAATCATCATATTTTCAATAAATTTAATTAATTTTTTATTGATTATATGATATTTATCATATGAGTTTGAAAATAAAAAACCAAAAAACAGAAATAGCGTAAGGTGATTTCACCCTTCCCGGTTTATGGAAAGTAAAAAATAGGAAAAATCTACGCCTGTGTAGTCCAGTACGGCGAGTGAAGAGTGAAGAGGGAAGAGGGAAGAGGGAAGAGAGTTGGTTCAAAGTTGGAAATTGAGGGGTTTTGGGAATGGGAAGCGTGGCTCAAATACCTACCAGCTTTGGTCATGAACTTAGAGCTTGCCTTCGCTGCAGGCTTGTCAAAACTTACGATCAGGTTTCCTTCTTTTTTATTTTATTTTATTTTATTAGGGTTTGTTTGTTTGATTGATTTGTTCTTTTTGCAGTTTAGGGAATCAGGATGTGAAAATTGTCCCTTCTTTGGTTTGGATAAAGATCATGAGCGTGTTGTTGAGTGTACTACTCCTAATTTCACTGGGTACCATTTTTACAATTACCATACCTCCATTCTTTCTTCTCCATTCCTTTTTTTTACATTCAATTCCAACTATTTTGTTTTTATACTATTCTTTAGGTTAATATCTGTCATGGATCCAACTAGGAGTTGGGCTGCTCGCTGGCTTCGAATAGGTATCTTTCTCACTTCTTCACACCTTTTTAATTCCAACAATTATCAAGTCCGGGATAATAAGTTGCTACATTGTTTTTGTTGTGTTTGTTCTTTATCATTTACATTCAACAATGGACTACACCACCTTCATTCATCTAACTTTCTGCTTCACACTGTCATCAACCAACACTCCTTGTGCTACAATCATGTCACATGCATATACTGTTTCCTACTACTGCTATCTGAAGCCGCCCATTTAATTTAAACTTTACTCATCCTCTATATTTCAATGCCAATATGTTCTCCTATTCATATGCTATTTTGGCTAGTTTCAAGCTTGAAGAGGAATGCATGATGCCATCATGCCAAAGACTCGTCAAATTGATTCCGAACATGTCCTTGTCTTACCTAGGCTGGCAATTATGGTAGTATAAGATGTTTATGAGACAACACATGATTCCAGCATGTGTGTGCGTGAAACGTGATGGTAGTATAAGGTTGCGAAAGCTGTGAACAATGAGTTGCTTAAGGGTCCTGAAATCTGAAAGATTTTCTATATCTTTTGTGATCTGGGAACAACCTCTGAATTCTTGTAGCCTAAAAGTTTTGGACTCCAGTATTTGGTTTGTCGAACAACTAAATTGTGGAGCTAAATGTCTTGGTTGCTGACTAGGTTTGCTTGTTAAAATGTTTATTAGCTGAAAAAATATCAAACATTGTATTGCTATTTGCTAGGCTATGTGGTTTATGTTTAATTACCCATAAATGCAGTGCCCCCCCTCCCCGCATTAAAAGGTAGGAAAAAAAATCTCATGATAGGGGATGGCTTGTAGGTCCAACTCTGTGCCATGCTATCTGATTTCTATATATTTCTCAGAAGACACTTTAAGACCTAGTTTTGAGATGACTATTGATACAATATAGTTATGATTGTTCAATAAGTTCTGGTCAGATTATGGTTTGCTCTTTGGTTTTACTGATACTTAACGGGATGGATTTATCATTAAGCATTTTTTTGTGGATGCCTATTGCGTTATTTAGTCGTGAAGTTTGTTCCCAGTGACTAAAGGTGTCGATTAAGATGTGACAATCAAATGTTCTGCTTTTCAGGAAGATTTGTTCCAGGCTGCTACACTCTTGCTGTGTCCGAGGCACTTCCGGAGGAATTCCAGGTGCATGTTGATGATGCTTGCATATTGCAACTTTGCTTATGCCTTTGTATATATGCCTTAGGCCCCTGCTCGTTTGTTGGCCTTTTCTCCTACATGTACTGTGTTTGATAGATGCTAATAAATGATGGTGATGGTACTAAACTATGTGTAGTTTTGTATAGCACATATCTTGTCAAAATGTTCATGGTACTGTTCATCTACCTTTAAACTCGTGATTTTCTTCTTATAAATCTCATTACCATCCATTACCACGAAGTGGTATTGAGTCATATTGAATGAATCATTTTTGAAGATAATCATATGTTTGGGGATGGGATTCCATTGGTAATGTATAGAAGATTTTTCTTGCACTTTACATATGATTTTTAATTACGATTAGTGCCATTTGACATTGCTTACTAGAAGGGCGCTTAGTATGGAACTTGGAATTGTTTCGAATGAGAGCATTTTTCAGAAACATTCTGTAGATTATGGAATGTGTGCACGCTTTGTCCTTTTTCGCTCTTAGAATTAAACATAAAGGGGTTGAGGATGATGACAGTCTTATGGAAAATTTGATATATGCGAAATGGAAATTAGAGGTCTTGTATTCTCTAGTTAAATTTCTCTATGTGCATGTGTTACGAGAGTTTAGAATTTAAACTCCTAGGATTCTCATTTTTAGAAGTCTACAATTTATTTCTTTTCATCATAAAACATACAGGACCAATCACCTCTCTCGTAGGTTGTAACCTTATTAAAAAGTACTACCTCTGTCCACAAATAAACATCTTGTGTACTTATTTTCTTTGTTACATGGGCTCTAGTAGCCATGTCGTAGGTGGGTGTGTCAAATTGTCATGTTGGAGTATTACCCATGTTGTGGATAGGTCATAGGTGTGTGTCTAGATGTCATGTTGGAGTGTTTGGGATCTGACATGAGTACTTGTGGTAAAATGAAGAGTGCGAGTTACAACTTAGTTTGGTCTGTCCACAAATAAAGCTTTGTCTTAGATTGAAAATCCACTCCCGCCCAACACACTTAACCATGTCATGTGGCCGCCTCTAATAACTATCTCACTCTCAATCATTCTCTCCATATTCATGTGAGGTGTTCACCTCTTATTTAAATACAATTTACCAAATAAAAGCTACATCTCACGACTCTTCACTCTTTATATTAGATAAAAAGCCTAAAATTACTTGTGGACGGAGGGAGTATATAATTTTGTTTTCACCTAGTGTCTGTTGCTCATGAATGCTTCCTCTACTGCAACCTTTTAGTTCTCCTCCTTGGTCATTCTGATGTTGCACATTTAAGTCCAATACTCTTGGCTGTTATTATCATTTCTTCTGCATTGTTGTTGTTCGATAATTGAGTAAATCTTTTTGAATGACTATCTATATTTTATAACAGAAACAAGAGCTTTCTCTTTAGGAAAAATTGATAAGAATAATCCCACCTTTGGGCGGTCTTCCACCACTGGTACCACCTTCAATTAATCCAGGTATAATCCCACCTTTGACGCCCATATTCTCTCAGTGGTCCCTCACCTGTTGGTGACCTACAATCATGGGTAATCCTCCTAATTAGGTGATTAATAGCTAATTAAGTATGTTTTAAACTAAATCAAATTTATTAAGGAAAAAAATCTTTTTTTTAAAAAATGAAAAACCCAGCCAACCCCCACCCCTTCCCCCACAGCTGCGGTGCTGCCCCTCCCCACCATTCAACAGCCGCCGCCGCCGGTACACAACAACACCACAAAAACGAACACCAACACGGGCAACACCACGCCGTCATTGCACATCAACAACGAACAACAATAACAGAGCAACAACATCCGCAAGAAGGGAGATTGAGCGAACGGCGGGGGAAGGGGACATGGCGGGGAAGGGGGAGGGTGGCAGGGGAACGAACGACGACGAGAAAACCGACAATGGTGGTCGGAGTTAAACAACAGCAGCGGGGAAAGGGAGATTGAGCGAGAGAATGGGATGGGTTTGGGGGTTAGGAAGGGGGTTTAAGGGGTGGGAGATTGAGTGTCGGGGGAAGGGGAAGGGGAAGGGGCGGGGGATGGTTTTGGGGGTGGGGGAGCTAGTGGCGGGGGGAGGGGGAGGGTGGCAGGGGAAGGCGACGGGGTTGGGGATGGTTTTGGGGGTGGGGGAGCCGGTGACGGGGGAAGGAAGGGTGGCAGGGGAAGAGGAGGGGAGGGGAGGGGGTGGCAGCAAGGGAGGGGAAGGGGGTGGGGTTGGCTGGGGGAAAGGTTTCTATTAATTTTTTTAAGTTTTGGTTTTTTAAAGAAAGTCAACGGTAATTTAGGATGGTCAAACAGGTTGCCATCATCCTATACCAATGAGAGAATATGAGGGTTAAAGGTGGGATTATACCTGGATTAATTGAAGGTGGTACCAGTGGTGGAAGACCGGCCGAAGGTGGGATTATTCTTATCAATTTTTCCTTTCTTTATGATAAACTCGATATAGTTTTTACCACTGTGCTTGCCTACACTATGTTATATATTGGGAATCACTTACTTTTGATATGCCTATCTATTAGATAATGCTTGCCCGTAAACCATATCATTCTTTCTGTGTTTTTTGCCTTTTTCGTTCACTTTCAATATTTTTTATATCAAAATAACATTATGAAATTAAGATATGCACTTTTTGGTTTCATTTACTCTCTCACCAAGTGAGGTGTATGGCAAGTAATCAAGAAAGGAAAAGGGTATACGGACCTTAATTACCTTTTTGAGGGTTTAGTTCATTTTTTCCATAGGGGAATTTGAATTCCCCATCATGAGGTTTTCAAATCTCTGCCTCATCACCATCTACGTGCGTCATCACCACCAATCCAATTCCGACCCGCTACCAGACTTTTAATTCTTTTCTCACACCAATCGCCGACCCATTTCCCACCACCCACCACCCACCACCCACTACCTGTGCCACCAACCCAACAACACCTCCATCAGTGGCATCACCTCTGGACACCTCAACAACACAATCCACCACTTCAAAAACTCCATCACAATCCACCGTCACCTCCCCCATCAGTTTTAACCATGAAAGCTCGAGATGTAGAGCTTATATGGTCAATTTTAACCACCATAGTCTATATTTCGCAAACAATGGTGCGTGCGGTTGTTGAGCAAAGGTTGAAAGGGAGTGGGTGTGGGTAGAGGTTGTTGCTAAGAAGCCACGGTTTGAAGAAGCAAATGGATTATTGAGATTGGTTGGGGACGAATTACGGTGGGGCTGTTGAGGAAGATAAATAGTAGATAATAACTCGTTGTTGGGGGGGGGGGGAAGTCATCCCTTTCTCTTTTTCAAATTTTATTTCTTTTTCTTGTCATGAACCCCTTGTTAAACTAACTATTTTTTATTTTTTTATATTAAACCCGGTGCTCTTCCTTTTCTCTCTTGTTCCTAACCCAACTAGAATCTCTCCCCATTTCTTTCTCTTCTCCCCACCCAATCACCCTGCCACACTAATTTCACCCCAGTCCCCTGATACCCTGCCACTAACTTGTCCATCCCTTCCCTCCCATTACTGCAGGCACCCCCTCCCCTCATCGCGCAGAGTCTCATCAACAAAACAAGACAATCAGGCCGTCACCGTCAGCACTGATATGGCTACCAGCATCCTCCCTCAAAATCGTTATTTTATCACCAGTGCTACAGCAGCAACACCGAGGAATCTGAGGCAGTGAATTCCGCAAAGCAGGGCTATTGAACTCAGTCTTGACTGTTCCACTAGCTCTGCTGTTTTTTGCCGCCTGCCCTTCTCCTTACTCTCTTGCCACTGAATTAATTTTGGAAATAAATGTCACCAATGTGAAAAACTGACTAGCTACAAATTTTCATTGGATGCAACAACCAAGTAGGAAGGTCATCATTATGAAACTATTGAATCTGGGGGGAGATGGGAGGCAGAGAACACAGTAGAATCACCTATGGTCCCTTCCTGCCTGATTTACATGTGGCTCTGTTGTGTATTATGTTCCCTTCGTTTTTCTGTTTGTCAACCTATAGAAGGGTAACATTTATTGCTCTAAATATTAATCTTACTGAGGTATAAATATGCTTTTTGATCCATATGGAATGTGGATTACCGATCCCCCCTCGGCATGTCACTATAAATTGTTCAAGAACGAAATATGCGTTTTGATCCATATGGAAGGAATGTGCATTCCCGATCCCCCCCCCCCCGGCATGTCACTATAATTTGTTCAAGAACGAAATCAACGATTATCTTTTTTTTTTTTCTTATGCAGGCTATTTGCGAGGACGAGCGTGTTCAATATGTGCCTCCAAAGCGCTGATAGTCATCAGCTTCTAGGTTGTTGATATCTGTCAAAGATGATGGTGCAAGGACTGTTGTACACAAGCTAACCCTCAGTTACAAACTCCATCTTGTAACTTTTATTTCGAGAAACTAGTGTCATAACATTCTAATTTAAAGAGTTTAGTTGCTTAGTATTCTGAAGAGGCTCCGTGTTGTCGTACCAAGGAAGGTTTTGGAATTGTTTGGGGTTTTGAGAATCATGTTATTGTATACTTGGTGAACATCAGCCTTTAAAAGAAAAAATATTGAAGTTGGGAAACTAGTAAATTTTGGTTTATGATGTAGTGGCGTAGACAAATTTCATCCGAGGTATGTGACAATTAGTTTCGAGAAGAATATTTCATAAAGTAAAGATGAACAGGAAAGAGGAAATACCAAATACCAATATTGGATATTCTTTCTGGCCCAATTTTGCTTCCAGTTAATTTTTAATATTTCTTCTATGACTATGAGCATTCACAATCACGCCACTATGCATTAAAGAGGTTGCAATCAAGAAAAACAATGTATGAAAGAGGTTGGGTATGAAACAGATATTTTTGTGTACTAGTAAAAAAGAATGGAACGTTGGTATATGCTTGATTCCAGATGCTTTTGGGACGGAGAGGTGATGCACGTGACAGGCAAAGGTCAACAAACTCGTGCATTATTTGTATTCATTAATCAATCAGTAGTCCTCCTTCAATATAGCCTACTAGTATTAAATGTACGCGATGTGTGCAAAAGCATATAAAATGAAAAGTATAAAGGAAAATTCGATAATTTGTTTAACATGTATTTTTCAAAATGAATTAGTTAGTTATAGAGAGAGATTTTTCCATTTAATTAGGAATTAAATAAAAAAAATAATGTAGATTTTTGGTGTCCCCCACCACTTCACTTATAGAATAGAGATATGCATTCTCTTGTTCATTCAAGTTTGTGACATCCCCTCAAAAAAGGAAGTTTGTAACAAGGCGAATACATTTTCTTTTGGCTAGTTGGTTGCCGTGTAAATGCTAGTCGTATTGAATCTCTATCCTTAAAAACGGATTTGGTTGTCATTCTTAATTTAAAAGTTTGAGGTGCAATTTCTTAATGTTTAGAACCCCCAATTTGTTTAATTCTTCAAATGGCAGTTTGCCTGATTATAAAGATATGACATTCTATTGAAAAAAAGTCTTCAAATGATTAATGTTGCAAAATGGTATTTTTACATGTCATTATGTCTTTTCATGTATAATAATATGACAATGAAGCATATTACCATTTCGCCGTTCATCCATTTTGTGAACAACAATCTTAAATCAATGATCATGTATTCCTTTTTCTTCTGGTCATTACCATCTATTCGTATATTTCTTTGAGTTTGTTCATTGTATTTGTTCAATTGCCATCTATTCATATATTTCAATGAAGTATTTCTCTCACTATATCTTGTTTTAGTTTCGTTTGAGTTTCAACACAATAATTGTATTCCCACATTTCACTATCTATCCAATATAGTTTAGTTTAGTTGTTTTCAGCCGAAGAAAATATATCATGAGTGAGAATATTTCTTTTTAGATTATTACATAATTTGATTGTAATTATCAGCTTCAAATCAAACAGATTGATAGTACTCGTAACGAATGGAGGAAGTATAATTTTATACTTCATCCGTTTCCCATTACTCGCAACATTAGCATAGTAACCACTTTCATCTACCAATATTACAATTGATCGATGCTACAGACGGACTTATGAAGAGGAAGCTGCGTACGGATCTCCAATGAGCATCACCCAATAAACAATGAACAATTTCCAATGAACATCAGTTGAACATTACTCAATGAACATCACCAAATGAACAATAAACGTCACCCAATGAACAATAAACGTCACCCAATGAACATCAGTTGGACTTCACCCAATGAACGTCATCCAATGAATATACTCCAAAATTGATTTGACATGAAAAGTTTCAATTTTTTGAAAATTTAAAACGTCACCCAATAAATATCAGTTTGTGTTAAAAGAACACTAATTTCACACACAAAGAACAATAAGTTAAATCAAGAGAACATCAGTTTGATTCTTAAACTTGACATGAAAATTTTGAAATTTCCAAAAATTGCAAATAATGTTTTTTTGATTTGATTTGATGTTCTTTTAATTAAAAAAAATTGTTCTTTTAACTGAACTTGATGTTCATTACTTTAAGGTTATATATTTCGAAATTCAAAAGTTTGAATCATATTTAAAAATTGTAAATGTTCTTTTGATTGATGTTTTTTTAATTGAAATAGATGTCTTTTTAACTGAAATAAATGTTTCTTTAACTGAACTTAATGTACATTGCTTTATGGTTATATATTTCGAAATTTCAAAAGTTTGAATCATATTTAAAAATTGTAAATGTTCTTTTGATTGATGTTTTTCTTAATTGAAATAGATGTCCTTTTAACTGAAATAAATATTCCTTTAACTGAACTTAATGTACATTGCTTTATGGTTATATATTTCGAAATTTCAAAAGTTTGAATCATATTTAAAAATTGTAAATGTTCTTTTGATTTAATTTATTGTTCATTTGAGTGAACTAGTGTTCTTTTTTTTTACATAAACTGATGTTCATTGGTTGATGTTTTCAAATTTTTGAAAAATTGAAAATTTTCATGTCAAATCAATTTTGAAATATTGTTCATTGGAGAACTGGTTATTGTTCTTTGTGTGTGAACTTAGTGTTCTTTTAACACAAATTGATGTTCATTAGGTGACGTTTTTAAATTCTCAAAAATTTGAAAATTTTCATGTCAAATTATTTTTGGAGTCTGTTTGTTGGAGAACGGATTGTTCGTTGGATGATGTTCATTGTGTGATGTCCAACTAGCGTTTATTGGGTGATGTCCAACTGATGTTCATTGGATTATGTCCAACTGATGATCGTTGGGTGACGTTCATTGTTCATTGGGTGATGTTCGTTGATTGATGTTCATTGAGTAATGTCCAACTGATGTTTATTGGAGATCCGTGCACAGCTTCCTCTTTATCGGTCCGCGTGCACTATAGAATTCGCGGTACATTCAATAGGGAAAGATCCAAGTTTTCAATGGAAAAAATGAAAAGAAAAAAGAAAAAGAAAAAGAAAAAGAAAAAAGGAGGTGAAAAAGAGTAGTCCTATATAATTTGATAAGAGGCGCTGGTGTCCTCCTTTACCTTCCATTCCATTTCATTTTCCACCCAAAAAAAAAAGGTACAGTCGACGTTACCAATACCAGCCCACTGACTTGTCCATTTTCCATCTGCGGCTTTTCAAGGGTTTCTTTTCGCTTCTGGTTTGCGATTTCTTTCTCCTCTCTTTTTTTTTACTTTTATTTGTTGTTTTAATTTTAATTTAATATTCAATCGGTGTTCGTTCCTTCAAATTTCAGTTCGATCTGTTTTGATTGATTGATTTTATAGATTGATTGAAAGAAAAGATAATTAAGTAGTAGTAAAATTTGATTTGATATAGGGTTTGGAGAAATGGCGAACATAGATATAGAAGGAATACTGAAGGAGATACCAAACGATGGAAGAGTTCCAAAGACGAAGATAGTATGTACATTAGGTCCGGCTTCAAGGTCTGTTGAGATGTTGGAGAAGCTTTTGAAAGCGGGGATGAATGTCGCCAGATTTAACTTCTCACATGGAACTCATGAATATCATCAAGAGACTCTTGATAATCTTAAGATTGCTATGCAGAACACTCAGATCTTGTGTGCTCTTATGCTTGACACCAAGGTCTCCTTTTTTTTTTTACTTGTCTTTCTATCATTTACATATGCGATTTCATCTCCTCATCATTATGCAATCTTAAGTTTCATTCTTGTTTCATTTATATAGATTAGATTTCCCAATATCATGCCAAAAACGAGTACTTTTTAATTCATCTATACTCTTATTGATTTTCATGTATACTCTTTTGTTTTGGGGTCCAAATAAGTTATTTACCATTATTTATCTCTATCTCTATACTGTAAGGGAAAAGGGGTGGGACACCAAACTTAATGTATTGCCTAATTTACCCTTTATTGTTTAATTAATAATTTACAGAAAAAAATAATTTATCATAAAAAATAAATAAAAAATTAATGAGAAAAATTGCATAAATAAACCACCTATAATCATCCCACAATCCCACTACATCACAAAAAATAACTACCCACTCACCCATTCGCCCAACCTCAATAAATAAATAAATAACATAAATTTTTGCACACATTGTGTGCATATAAGGCTAGTACCATTGATAGTAACAAGTATAACCCTTGTTCGTTAAACTTTAAATGTTACGAGTGTTGTGAAGAAAATGATTAGTTTCCACCCTTTAAGAAGTCTTCTTTCTTGTTATCCTTATTAAACTGCCAACCACCGAACTTCTGCTTGCTTCCATTCCATTTCCATCCATGCTCCATCATTAGCAATTTTTTATATTCCCTCGGTAACGGATTACTTGTAATGATTAGACATTTTCTACTCACACTTTATGTCAAATCGTTGCATGTAATGCGTTACGGTCACGGAGGGAGTACTTTATTCACCATTTTATTATGCCTAGTTTTCTTCCCCCCAAAACAATCTTCATTAATACGTGTGAAGTCTTCACTAACATTGTCAAGTCATATATAATGAGAAGTTTTGAGGAGGTTATGTTATTAGAACACGGGCAACTATGCTGGTTGAAAGTATAGTGCTTGTTTGGCATTGATACACATCTCATAAGTGCTTTCTCATTTTGGGTTTTTTCCTTTTTTTATTTGAGCAAGCACTTTGGTAACCTACTTTTCAGAAATATTCCAGTAGCACTAAGTTTGCATATATCATCTTCAAGTTCACTTGATTTTTGCCTCAATAGTGACAAACTCTCTTTTGATATGTAGGGGTATCTTTTTGCATTTTAATCTATATATATATGTATATATATATATATATTTAAAAGCGTAGGCAAGAGTTTTTATCCCTCACGTGTCACTATCCGTTTTTTAATAGCATTCTACCCAACACCATTCTCATATATAAAAAAATGTCAATGTTAAGTTTCGAACCCCAACCTTGCGTATGGAACGAAGAGCGTCAACCATCAACCACCGGTCCACCATACTATTATTGATGCTTCTATCAAAAATAATGATGATATATAAATGAAAACCAAGAGTTAAGCTGTCTAAATGAGATGATTTAGCCACCATACTATTGCTTATGCTTCTACAAAAAATAATGATGATATATAAATGAAAACCAAGAATTAAGTTGTCTAAATGAGATAGACTTTTTTTTTTACGATATCTTTGACGCTAGGTTACATTAGTTATCGTTAACTAATAACTTCGGACATCGCTGGGGACTATACTAGCGGATCATTTATTATTAAATTTTGTACTCTATTTACATATAAAAGTTTTAGCTCTCACTTTAAAATTTAAATCTAGTTGGAGTTTTTGGCTCTCACTTTAAGGCTCCGTTTGTTTTAATAGAAAGTCTTTTTCATGGAAAATCACTTTTCAAGGAAAACAATATTTATTGGAAAACATGATTTTAGAAGAAGTGTTCCTTTGTTTGTTTGATTAGGCGAAAACTTAGGGAGAAAAGGTAAATGAAGTAAAAGTGAAGGAAAGATGGGAGGAGAGAATAAAGAGAAGTAAGAAGTGAAGAGGAAAATGTGTCATACTTTCTTTACAAAATGAAATTGTTTTCCCTCTTCTAAGAACATTTTCCACCTTCAAGAAAATTGTTTTCCACCCATTTCAAAACAAACAAAGGGAAAATGGAAAGATGGAGGAGGAAAACTATTTTCCAAGAGAATGGTTTTCCACCAAAACAAATGGACCCTAAATCTAAAACAGTTTGTGGACCTTTTTTGAGCCAACTCTGCCTTGTGTTTAGCTGTACTTGTGAACAACTTGCAAGTTTTAACATCATTGCGATCTTTATTTAAGACATGTACAAGCTTTGCAAATATACTGGATGACCCTTTATTGGATGCGTACAGGCTTTTGCGGAATCTAGAGTTTCCAGATGTCAATATCTTTTACGCCTTTGTAGACCAACTTTATTGCTGTTGTATATCATTGCTTGCTGACTTAAGCCAACTTTTTATTCGTTTAGCTCTTAAATCCTATTAGCCGGATGTATGCTACTCAATTTATTCAACTGTACGGATAGAAGTTTTTTCTGCCAAAGATAACCTAGGAAGCTTGTTGCCGAGCTATATAACCGAAGATATATATCTTGAGAAGTGAGGTGAAATAAAATAATGAGAAGTGTTCTGGGTAGTCGTTATGTTTTATTGTTTCTTTAAATATATGTTTGAGAAGCTGCTCGCTGTTCCATTTCTCGAAGGTAAAAAAATGAATTTCGTTGATGACAGAAATAAAGCCACTTGTTTCCAGATTTCGTCTTTAGACATCTTAATTGATGTTTGTACAAGTTATATCTTCTCATTTAGGGGGGCCCAATGTTTACTGGATATGATGGCTTGTTGGACATGAAATTTTAATCCATTCTATGGGCTAATATTTGAAGACTTTTGCGTCTGGAAATTCTTTATTTGCCTTCTTCCATATATGTCCTTGCTGGCTCTACATTGGTTGATCATAGCTAGGTAGACAGTGAATTTGATGATTTACATTATTTTAGAATTGATTTAAAGATATTCGTAGTAATTGTGTGAATGTGGGAAAGAGACGGGACCATAGCTAGATAGACAGTGAATTTGATTTAACATTATTCAGAATTGATTTAAAGATCTTCTTATCTAGCAATTGTTTGAATGTGAGAAAGAGGCAGTTAGTGTTGTCTTGTTCATTATTTTAGAAAAAATAATGAACAAGTTAGGAACTTGCTCAAAAAATAATCAAGATCAATTGAATCTATGTTCCTTTTCCTTTTATGACCGTGTCCAATTGTTTCCTTTGTCAACTGTCAAGTAAAAGTTTGATGTTGAAGTTTTTATTATCATGTGGTTTGCAAAGAACAGCCAATGCTTTCACAGTGTCGTAACCGTAAATCGTTTTGTCTTTCCTTTAGATAGAAATGTCACTATCAATAGGAGTACTTGGTGAAATAGGCTCCTTTAAAATCAAGTTCTGACCATCTGTTAGAGTATATGTTGTTTCTCCTTGAGCCTTGAGGTTTGTGCAACTTTGATGTTGAAAATTTTCCTATTATAACTTGGTGCAAAGATGAAGTCATGAAAGTCAAATCACCGAACAAGAAAAGTTTTGACGAAGTCCTTTGTATTTTTCTGCTCGTCTAATTTCTGCCTGGTTCTCATTTGCATATCGTTGAAGGACTGAAGGTTGTAAACCCAGAACCTGCCCTTGGTGGGATCTGTACTACGCTGTTGTTGGAAAATATCTACGAAATTGTCTAGATGATCTTTCTTTCTCTTCTTCAGTTCGGTCCAAATACCAAAGTATGCAAGCCAAATATTGAACACAGAACAAAGTCGTCATATCTTTGTGCTTGTCTCACTCCTGCCTAGTTCTCAATTTGCCTATTGTGAAAGTCTTTTAATCCCGGACCCTGCCATTGGTGGGATTCTCACCATGCTGAAAGCCTTACAGTCCCCGTTTAAGGTATTTGTGGGGCTGCCTTAAAATGCAGTAAAAGCGATTTGCAATGAAGGGCTTTTTTTGTTACCACATATGCTGTTTCATTTATCCCATCAAATGTTGGGTCTTAGACCTTTTGTTTACTTCCTGAACTAGGGTTGAGCTTTTCATCGTATACGCAAAATTCTGATGTCATGGTGCTTTCTAGTACTCAACTATCTTAGAGAATAAATATCAGCAGTAAGATAGATAGTGAGTGAATCTTGTATTGACAGTTGAGGTTTCGGACTCAAAAATAAGAACCCATTTTGTTGAGAATTACTTTACATCTGCAATATATAGGGTGTATCTTCATTGGTTGAGGTCTCTTACAGCGCCTAAATTCCCTTTTTAGTTCACCCTGGAGCATATCTTAGATTTTTGCTCCCTTAAGAGGTACTAATAACGGGGGGATCCCTTTTCCTTCCCTCTTTCATAAATCACATCCCTTCCACAATTGGAATGATTAGGATGGGCAATTAGAGTTCTCAATTTTCCTCCCCTCCCTTTCCTTTCTCTTCTCTTGTTTTCACACCCTCTCTTCCCCTCCACAAGTACTGTCCTAATATTGATACAAATCACACTCTTGTTTCTTAGTTACCGTTAGTTCCTGAAATTAAGTGGAATTCAGCGAGAGGATACCCTAAAAAGTAATAGAAGTCCTATCAAGCTCTCCATACCAAGGATGCATTGCCTTCTCTTCTGGGTGCTGTGATCGACTTGCTATGCAATCTTCTCATAAGCAAAAGAGTGAAGGAAGAAGGCATTGGAATTCTGTCAAATACATTTTAAGATCCCGTGGAAACTTCCTTTTAACATTCTGTTCTTTGGCATATATATAGTGCGATTGGCTTGCTTTGTCCTTGTATCTCTGGTTATTATTCTGAATCAATATATGAATTTTTTTGGGTCTAAGAAATAATCTGCCAAGATTTTATGTGTTAATGCAGGGACCTGAGATTCGTACTGGATTTCTAAAGGATGGGAAGCCCATCCAACTCACCGAGGGACAAGAAATCACTGTGACAACTGATTACACCATTAAGGGAGACACTGAGACAATTTGTATGAGCTACAAAAAGTTAGCTGTGGATCTAAAACCAGGAAACATTATCTTGTGTGCCGATGGCACTATTAGTCTTACTGTTCTGTCCTGTGACCCAGATGCTGGGACTGTGAGGTGTCGATGTGAGAACACTGCTGTATTGGGTGAGAGGAAAAATGTGAATCTTCCTGGTGTTGTAGTTGATTTGCCAACCTTGACCGAGAAAGATATGGAAGACATATTGGAGTGGGGTATACCCAACAACATTGATATGATTGCTTTATCTTTTGTCCGGAAGGGTTCTGATCTTGTTCATGTCCGAAAGGTCCTTGGTCCCCATGCAAAACATATACAGTTGATGTCCAAGGTAAGTGAAGAGGCTTTTTATCTCTGCTATCTAGGGGTATAAATGTTAATACCAGCTCCCCTCCCCCCAAAATTAAAATGAATTCTGCCTTAGGCTAGCTTTAGCGACATTTGGGGCATGTTAGAGTTGATAATGTCAACTTTAAGCACTGATTATCTCCTTTGGGTATGTGTGATCTTTGTTCAGGTTGAGAATCAGGAAGGTGTGATCAACTTTGATGAGATTTTACGGGAGACTGATTCATTTATGGTTGCACGTGGTGATCTCGGAATGGAGATTCCAGTTGAGAAAATCTTCTTGGCACAGAAGATGATGATTTACAAGTGTAATCTTGCTGGCAAACCAGTGGTAACCGCTACGCAGATGCTTGAGTCCATGATCAAATCTCCCAGGCCCACTCGTGCAGAAGCCACAGATGTTGCCAATGCTGTTCTTGATGGAACGGATTGTGTGATGCTTAGTGGTGAGAGTGCAGCTGGGGCTTACCCAGAGCTCGCTGTCAAGATCATGGCTCGTATATGTATCGAGGCTGAATCATCCCTTGATTATGGGGCTATCTTTAAAGAGATGATAAGGGCTACTCCTCTGCCAATGAGCCCACTGGAGAGTCTTGCATCTTCAGCTGTCCGAACTGCTAATAAAGCCCAGGCAAAGCTCATTGTTGTGATGACACGGGGTGGGACAACGGCCAAATTGGTTGCCAAGTATAGGCCAGGTGTACCAATTCTTTCAGTAGTTGTCCCTGTCCTGACAACTGATTCCTTTGACTGGACTTGCAGTGATGAGACTCCAGCGAGGCACAGTCTTGTGTACAGGGGTTTAATTCCTCTATTAGCTGAGGGGTCTGCCAAGGCCACTGATTCAGAGTCAACAGAGGTAATTTTGGAGGCTGCCCTAAAGAAAGCTACAGAAAGGGGGCTGTGTCAGCCTGGTGATGCTATCGTGGCACTTCATCGTATTGGAGCCGCTTCTGTTATCAAGATTTGCATTGTGAAGTGATTGGGTAAGACACGCCTTAGTCTCTGATACTAGTCAGTCCATTGAGCGGAGTGGGCTTAATGGTGGTGTGTCACCTTGTTTTGATAATGCTTTACTCTGTAATAGCTTGGCCGTATTTTTTTGGAGTACTCCTAGTGTTCTTAGCTTTATGAGCTTATGGATCAGTGTTTTGCATCTTTAAAGCTAGAAATAAAACCAAGGACATATTTCAGGCACCTGTATGTTTTTTTATTCTTCTCAGACTTCTTGCTGCAAATTTTCTTCCGTAAAATTGCCCCTTCTATATTGGTCGTTGCTCCATTTAAAAATTTGCAGTTATAAGACCTTATGTTTGCATTCAGTATTTCTGAGTCTTGTTTGCAAGGAACTTTGTTATCCTTTTTATCAGTGTTTGTCCTCGTGCATGATCCTTATTAATTACTCGGCACTTGGTGTTGCGCATGTTATTTGTCTTCATTATACAGGAAACAAAAGCAGCAGAAAGATAGGCAGGGAATGTTTGGTGGCTTGTGTTGTGGCAAGTAGTAGGGAAGTGTTGAAAGAGAATTGGATGTTGGGACTTTGCTTTGGAAAAATCGGATTCCGGATTTGATCCGAAAATTTATCTCTAGTGTTAGTAAAATAATCCGTCAGATTATACGTAATCCGCACATAGTCAACAGTTTTAACACTATTCTTGATAAGTCCTTGAATGTAACTATGTTGCGCACAAATGTGCCTTAATTTACCATTATAAACTTGACTATAAGCTTTTGCCAAGTGCATCAATGTCACGTTATATCATTATGGCGATATTGGTTTTGGCAACAAAGGAATCTCAATCATGTAACCATTCTGCCTCTTTGCTACCCAAGGACAAAGCAATCAACCCCAAAGCCATGGAGGAGTCCGCTATACAAGTTTGCTTCTTGGATGTCCAAGAAATAATACCTTCTCCAAGTAGAAAAACGAATCCACTTCTGGAAGAATAATCTTCTCTATTAGAAATCCAACTTGCACTCGAATAACCTTCTAATACCGAATGATATCCATTGTAGGATAAACCATGATCCTTGGTTTACCCCAAATACCTTAAGACACGATGAATAGCTTCCAATGTTTCATACTAGGGTTATTAATATATCTACTTAGTTTACCTACCACAAATGCGATATCCGGCCTAGTACTCGTCATAGCATGCATCAAACATCCTATGACCTTTGCGTACTCTAGTTGAGATACCGGACTACCATCATTTGACATTAGTTTCTCACTTGGGTCCATAGGAGTTGAAACAAAGGAACAATCACTAACATTGAACTTCTTAGGGACATTCTCAATGTAGTGTATTTGAGATAAACTCAATTTTCCATTGCTTATTTTAATTCTTATGCCTAGAATGACATCCGCTTCTCCTAAATCTCTTACGGAAAACATTTAAGATAGGAAAGCCTTTGTCCATTCAACTTGTGACAAAACAGTTCCAAAAATCAACATGTCATCCACATATAAACAAATCATTACACCATGACCGAAGTCATTAAATTTGCTATATACGCACTTATCCAAATTATTCAACTTAAATCCGTTAGACAACACAAACTCATCAAACTTTTGATGCCATTGCTTAGGTGTTTGCTTAAACCCATACAAAGATCTAACTTGCTTGCAAACTTTATTTTCTTGACCTTTCACGACAGACCTTTCCGGTTGTCTACGTGTACCTCCTTATCTAACTCTCCATTTAAGAATCCAGTCTTAACATACATTTGATGGATCACAAGGTTGTGTATAGCCGCAAGAGCAACCAACAATCTTATAGTGGAGATTCTAGCAAGGGGACATATGTATTGAAGTAATCGATGCCCAGCTTTTGGGAAAAGCCTTGAGCTACTAACCGGGCTTTGAACTTGTCAATAGTTCCATCAGTTTTCATTTTCTTCTTGAAAATCCATTTACACCCATTTGGTTTACATTTAAGAGGTAAGTCCGCTAAACCTCATGTGTTATTCCCCATGATGGAATCCATCTCATTATCAATAGCTTCCTTCCAAAAAGGAGCATCTTGAGATCTCATGGCTTCATCAAAAGTCAAAGGATCACCTTTTACATTAATGACATATGAAAACTTAGTCAAAATAGAACTTCTAGATCCCTGACTAAGTATACATGAAAGTCCGCCACAAAAGATTTCTCTTTCCTATCCCTTTTACTTTTCCTAGGGGATGATGATGTCGATGCTACATTCTCATCTAGAGTTTGTTCATCTAACTCTTGATCATTTAAAGATCGATCAACTTCTTGAATATTGGTACTAGAAGTTACATCCTTTGGCCTAGGAATCAATGATTATCTATTTTCATCGAAATTACATCTCTTGACTCCATAATGGTGTGAATTGACCAAAACATCATTTTGTTATATAACATAGAGCCTATAGGCCTTGCTATTAATATTATACCCTATAAAGATGCATTTTTCAACTCCTTTTTCACCTAACTTTTATGTTTAGGTTCCTGAACTTTTACAATTGCCCTACAACCCCAAACTCTAAAGTGACTTACATTTGGTTTATTTTTGTACCATAATTCATAGGGTGTAACCATGTTCTTTTTCATTGGAACTCGTTTTGATATATAACAAGCCGTTAAACCCGCTTCACCCAAAATCCATCACTCAAACCCGAATAGGATAACATAGAATTTACCATTTCTTATAAAGTTCTATTCTTTCTTTTCGCTATACCATTTTGTTGTGGTGAAGCCGCGATTGTTTCATGTATTATCCCTGAAGATTGGAAACAACAAGATCGTGATACTCACCACCTCTGTTTAACCTTGTCATTAAGTTGCAATTCTACTTTATTTTAATAGATCTTAAACTTTTCTCGGGCTTCATCTTTAGTAAATAGACGATAAACATAACAAAACCTAGAATAATCATCTATAAAGGTTATGATATACTTCTTATTTCCTAAAGAAGGAGTGTTATGAAAATCACATAGTCACTATGCACCAAATCAAGCAAACTAGTATCCCTTTCCACATTATTTGGGAAAGAATTCTTGGTTATCTTAGTAAGCATACATATTCTACACTTCTCTATACTTGATCAAAACTAGGAATTAAATCATCCTTTGACATAGCATATAACTTTCTATATCTCACGTGACCAAGCCGATGATGCCAAAGAGAAGAATTGTTATTAACAATACAAACATTGTTTAACTAAGCATTCGAAATACTTAATTGAACATACCATTACATAAATAACCCAAACCAACAAAAGATCCTCCTTTAGACAAAATAAACTTATCCGACTCAAAAACCATTTTAAAACCTACTCGATTCAAGATAGCTCCCGAGACAAGATTCTTTCTAAGTTCCGGAAGATTTTGGGAGGAGGATCCTTTTTAGATACGAAGAATTATAGGATGATTCTTCTTATTCTAGATTTTTCCATATCATATAAAGGGCTAATAGAGTTGCGCGGAGCAAATACAACATCCCTTAAAACAAGAGATTTTCCGGAACTAAAAACTAGCTCTACTTATCCTACTCCTAAGAATTGAGCTGTAGAATCATTCCCTATGTAAAATACCCCTCCATCATACGCCTCCTTGAAAGTCTTGAAGAGAGAACGTTCCTTGCATACATGCCTTGAAGCTCCCCAATTGATATACCATGAACAATCATCCTATACACAAAGATTTCAGAAATCATTCACACATAATTCAAAACCGTATTAAGTGAAACTTGTGCACAAATACCTTACTTGGCTTGAGATCGATTGGCTAGTCTCGTCTTTCCCTCCACCTAGCCCACTCTTGTTCATCTTTTTCTTCCAAATGGTGCAATATTTCTTGAAGTGTCTGGGCTTGCTACACTCCCAACAAGCTCGTTGTTGTCCTCCTCCACCAAACTTTTGCTTCTTGCCATGGTTACCCTTGGTGAAGTTATGAGCCCTCTTCTTAGGATTAGAGTCTTTAGACTTTCCATCCTCCACCATGTCAATAGTGAAAGAATTAGGATTTACCTCCTTTTGTCCATCTTGAATCCGAATGTCCTCTTTAGTCCGAAGATGAGCACCCAATTGTTCAATGTTCATTTCATCCTTCCTACATGAGGAGGGTAGTTTGTCAATTATAGAGGAAACAACAAAGGTTTCATCCATACTAATATCGTGCTGTTTAAAGCTTCCTAAATTTCTTTGGATTTCATGAAATTGTTCCATAATTGACCCAGATTAAACCATTTTAAAGTTGTTAAAGTTAGTAACAAGAAACTTCTTACTAAAAACATCTTCGGCCAGATACTTAGATACAAAATCATTGCAAAGAACTTTAGCGGATTCATAGTATTGATAAATATCAAATAAATCATCGGACATACCATTAAGAATGTGACCACGACATATGCAGTCGTCGTTCTCCCACTTCTTCCTCTTCCTCGTAGCCTCCATGGTTTCATCATCGACCTGAAAGGTCTTCGAAGAAGTAAGGACGTACACCACGCTCAAAGAGGTAAGAAAGAAAGTGCATCTTCTTTTGTCATCTACGGAAACCTACGCCTTCAAACTTGTCTAACTTGTGAAAATTCGCTGTCATTTCACAGATTTTTTCTATATTCGAGTAATATTGCTTTTGGATTGTTGGTGCTAGTATCGGGAAGCAAGAAAAACAACAAGAACGAACATCGAACTCCTCTTGATATTATTGTTAAGTTGAGGATCACTTGATATTTTTCCATTTTCCAATGGAGCCAAAGACTCTTTATTCTTTGGTTTTGGAATATGATGGAGTAAAGCAAAATGGCTCCTAAACTAAATGCGCTTCTTATAATATGAAGTTACAGGTGGTCAATGCATTTTCGACGCAATTTTCATTTTGGGTCATTCGGAAACAGCCTCTTTGTGTATTCAACACAAGGATAAGGCTGCGTACATCCGACCCGCCCTTACCTCGCCTTATGGCGGGAGCCTTTGAGGCATTGGGGTAATGTTGTTGTTTTTTGAGGATCACTTGATATAAACACGATTTTTGCTTGCCACCATATGGAACATTTCAAAGTTGGAGGCCACCATATAGAATTTTTCAACCCTTTACTTTGTTTTGTGTATTTTTTCTGACCTCATTGCATTTTCTTAAGAAAATCATTGATTAAAAAACTGATTTATTAACTACTAAAACTAATTTTCTAATAAAAATAAGAAAACAACCCCAAACCATGTCCCCGCCAACAAACCACCCATCCAAACACCTCTTCCTGTAGCCCAACCCTCCACCAGGCCCGCACCACCCTTCCCTCTCACACCCCTGGCCACGGCGCAATTCACAGTCACTGCCACTGGATCATCTTCTCTTCCAGTGACATTCTAAACTTGTGATTGATGACTGATTCTGTTCTTTTTGCAGATACTACTAATATGACAGTCTTTTCTGTAGTTACATGCAAAACACAGGTATGCCAGCATTCTGCTATTTGCCTATTTCATTCTTGCTTTCTTTGGGATGCCTCTCTATTTCACTTATATGACAGTCTTTACTTGATGATATTTGATATGATTTATTACGACTATCATCAACTTCTTATTTATGAATCCCTGATATAATCTATGTAAATATAGAACATTTTCATTATTCTTGTATTTGGGAATGTGTATAATAAGTCATATACTCTATCAAACCCAATATGCGAATACCACCACTTTCTTGAATAAATAAGGCAAAAGAGCATCCATTTGATATTAATTCTCTATGCGCATCATAGTCTATTCTACTTCACATTAGATAGCTACAATATCATGATCATAGAAGGACTTTACCAGAACACGGTATAACTATTGAGGACGAGATTCATGAGACACTTGTATTTTGACTAATTATCAGGAGTCAGGACTCTAGTTGACTGACTCGCATTCCGCACTATTTATCTGAAAGTAGTGCTTGAAAACGTTACATATATACTAGTAGTCCTCAACATGGGAGACTGATTCTCTTATGTTGCATGAGTTTTGTTCTCCTGAATCCTGATTACTGAATCATCATTTAGTCTCCCTGTTATTCATGGAAGAAGCTCTGCTACCACTTAAGTGGAAGGAATCTCATGCATGGGATGTTAAGATGTACATCTTAACCGCATGCGGGCCAACTTGAGCAGAAAGTTTGTCTTTGACACCAGACTGAGTTGAATGCTGCATATTTGGAGCAGTTTCAGATGAGAATTGATGATGGTTTTTCGAAGATCAGAAGAACAAGTGGAAAATTCTTGTTCGATAAATTAACAGCTTATTAGAGCAACAAGGTAACAACTTACCCTCCATAAATCTCGAGCATCCACTATAGTCGTTGGCTTAAGGCCTATATCAGACCAATAAGCAGTAATATTTGATGGTGAAGCTCCTTTGTTCCACAGAATAACAGCAACCCTTCTACGAGTTAATGGACCAGCCCAGACCTAAAAAAAGATTTAAGAGACCATTATTTTGAGGCTCTTCATGCCAAAAATGATTATTGTATTACTAGTAGTATGAAGTATATTACCTCGAGATCACCATCTTTCTTAACCTTTCTCCCTTGAACGCCTAGCTTATCTGGTCAATAAGAATGTCAGCTAGTTTTATGGACAAAGTACGACAATCTTCCTTTATTTTACCTTGATTAACAGAAATGACCTCCTTGTTGCTTAGCAGTTCGATAGTTGCCTGATCCATTGATCGCAAATCACATCCAGTCAACAAGGGAGCCTGCAAAACCCAGGATCTTTTTTACTGGCCCAGGAATTAATCAGCCGGAAACATATCTTAATCGAGTTGCATAACAGGAGTCAGGAAAATATGAAATTAGGATAATACTTTTGCTAATGCCCATATGCTAAAGTGAGAACGATATTCCTCTTTAGTCATCCCTCCATTACCCACTTCAAGCATGTCCGGATCTGCAGAATCATATTATTCCCTTACTGCCTTACACATCTTATATATTTCCTTTAAAAACAGCACTAGAACTTAAAAAAGGAAGAAGAAAAAAAAAGCTTCGTGTTACCATTCCATGCTCCAGGACCAGCATATTTTGCCCATTTGTCATTTTCGTCTGCATTAGCTACCATACTGAAAAACAATGGTAGGTTTAAGGTTTAAGAGCTCGATGAAGCATAGAAAAAAAAAAGATCTCTTAAACTAGACGACTCGATAATTTTAACTGTTTTAGCTAGATGTTCATATCAGATAGGAAGAGTTCCGCAATTTCTATTGAACACCCGGGTATGTACCTTAACAAATACACCCCACGACTTCTCTTTTTGCTCATTTGGAGCCCTCGAAATGAGCAAAACAGCAGAGTGGGCGAGGTACAAAGCAGATAAGCAAAAAACAGCCTTGGATGTATCTTACTCTAGACACACCCAAGTGTACAGTAGAGATTCTAATTTTTTTTTGCTCTTCTTAAATTAGTGGTCTCGTTTATTTCGAAGGCCGAAACCAGATGTACGGATTTGGTAGCTGACGATCAAATGTATCTTAGGATTATGTATGTATAAAGAACGTATTGAGATTTTCTCCTTTTACCTATTCCATTTATCTTCAATATCACCAGTTGTTCTCCAACTGTTTCCAATACTGGGGGCCCAAGTTGCTGGATCTTCTTGTCCCCTGTTCATCAACAAGTTGCTATGAATACTCTTCTAACCAATGTTTGTGAAGAAATCAAGCTATATTATTTTCATCCTCTCTTTATAAGCAAAAGTATACACAGATGGATATATCCTCATAATTTACTACACATTATAGTACGTCTCCTTCAAGTTGATTTGGACGAGTGACTTACCATTCACATAGTGAGAAAAATATCTGTCTTCCACTGTTTAGTAGGGCCCTACTCATCTTAGGGTACCTATCCACAATTGATAAATGTAAATGCTAGAAAGACAAGTTCACCCAGAAAGAAATCTTGGGTGTGGTAAAGGTAGTGAAACAACAAAATACCATACTAGTAAAATAAGTCGTCTTAGATGAGGCGGAGTTACAATAAACTTATTGTAATGTTAAAAGTTCTCTCTTAGCTTAGTAAGGAGTCACCAAGGCTACCCGGGTCTTAAAATTAATTATTGCAAGTTCTCTGAGGTAAGATTTTATGCTGGTAAAACACCAGTTAAGAAATACTTAATGACATTTATATCATTATATACTAGAGACCGATATTGGTAGTAGTTGATACGTACCTTTCCTTTGGACCAATTCCCTTGTTTTCGCAGTTATCGTATTTCAAGTAATCTACTCCCTATTTCAGACATTATTTTGGTAAAAGAAAAAAGAGGATCAACAGCCGAAAAGAAGTATGTATGTACACTAATGTTATAGGGCAGTTAGCAAGGAAGAAGTAAAAAAGAGTTGGAAGTGAATGTGATTTAGGGTGAGCTTTGGATCATATCAAGAAATGAAATACTGACCCAGGAGGCAAAGGTCCTTGCGTCCTGCTCTTCATAACCAAGTGATCCTGGCATGGTCTTGCTACAAGTCTGAGTTCTGAAGCAGAAACCATGAAGTTGAAAGCGGATCAACTTCCCTATACTTATTTTCTTAGATGAATCAAGAGATGATGGGAGAGATATATATAGTAAATACCCTGCAGATGAATAAATTCCGAGCTTCAGCCCTTTGCTGTGAACATAATTTGCTAGTGCTTTTATTCCTGTTGGAAATGTTGAAGCCTTAGGAACCAAGTGCCCCTGGAATGTTGGTTTTGTAATTTAAGTAAATTCCATCAAATTATTAGCATAGTTTAGTACCAATTGGTGCAAATATCTTTAAAAATGAAAGTCTGCCAATATGAGGAGAAATAAGATGTGCGAAGGCTAAAGTAGGATCATCAATTTATATGGCTAGAGTTAACCTGTGAACTTCTGTTGAGTTCTGCCCAGCAATCATCTGTTGCAGTACAGATAATGACTCTAGTAAGTAGGAGTAAATAATTTTGGCTACTATTTGAGAATTACTGCAGTCAAAACAGCAGTAAGCCTACTAAATACTTTCTCCGTTCACTTTTAACTGCAACATGGGGGAGAGACCCATTTGACAAGGAGAGACCCATTTGACAAGGAGAGAAATATAGAGCTGATTCCTATATGAGAATAACATTAACAGTTGAATTGAAACTTCCTAAAGAGAGGAAACTCGATAAAAGGTGAACGGAGGAAGTATTATCTCAGATTGCTTGTAGATTTACCAATGTTTATGTATTTGTAGCCTAGATCTGCTAGGCCACTCGACACCATTGCATCAGCTGCAGGAAACTTTTAGAAAGTTGTTAGTTGGCGTTGTCAACATAAAAGAAAAAAAAAAACACTTGTTTGTTGAAAGTTGAAACCTACAAGTTCCAATAATAGTCAACAAGGAAACTATTTACCTGTTTCTTTAATTAAATGCTCATCAATCTTACAGCCAAAGTGGTTCCAGCTGTTCCACCTACTCAGATCACAGAGGAGAAAAACAAGGTAATGGTGGATTCAATTATGGACAATACTTGATAGACGTAGTCTTTTTTTTATGTTGGTTTGTTAAGAGCGAGTAGCGACATAGTGCAGTGATATAGACGGATTTTGATCCCAAGGTACTACCCTACAAGACCTTACCAAATAAGTCTATGATTGTCTATAGACACATATATATTTCACATTGATGAGTCCCAATTGTTACTTTGCAATGGAAGTATGAAGATTAAGGACGAGAAATAAAGCAGCAGTACATACCCCATTTGTGGAGTAAGAGCAAGGCCATTGTTTAGGAGAGTACGCCTTCGACTCACAGTCACAGACTTATCTGCCACTGATCTGCTATCGGGAAGATGCATACGAGCTGCATTTGCAGTCCCTACCATGTCAAGAAGCAATATCATCCATACAACTGAAAAGACTCCACGTGAAAATGCCCTACTAGTACTGATCAAATCTTCATCATCACGTACACGCCACAACAGTGTCATTGCTCCCATGCTCAGATCCTGAAGATGCAATGGGTTTTGTGCAGCTAGGCTAGCTTATGCCATCTTCTGTTAACTATGTTTTTTTTTTTCCTTTTGATGTTCTATGTAGGAGTGAAGTAAAATTAAATCACAATGAGTGTGACTGGGTGAGTATATATATGGATGGATTCGGGACTTGTGTTCTGCCTTTGCATATGGTCTATTGGCCGTGTCTTAAAGCCTGCCTGGAAGGCCTGAGACGTCCTCTCCCCCTTTCAAAGCAAATACATATCCTGGACTGCAGAAATCTCAGAGCTAAATGCACTTATTTTGTTTGCTCCAAAGTCGAGAGGCAAAGTGTCGCCATGGCTCATGACCTCGCTACTAGGGCCAGAAAAGGCATCTTGCCCTCAGCTTCCTAGCTTATTGCCTCCCCATTGCCAAAAAAAAAAAAAAAAACTCTAACCTAGTTACTTACTATGTTAAGTTCATCTGGTCCCACCAACTTTGCAACTATTTGCAAGTTTGCCATCGAGATTTGCAATTGTAGGTCTGTAGCGTATCTCGGATATTAATTGTTAGTTTTAAGCTATGTTACTCTGACACTTCACAAAACAGGACATTTGGATACTTCTTTTTTAATTAAAAGCTTGACTTTTTTGTACAAAATATCCCAATCGAATACTTGAACATTCATATACGAGTAGACACTTAATCAATATTCGAGTAACGTAACTTCTAGGATTATTTTTGGTAAATTGGTTAAGCCTTGAATTATATATAAAAAAAATTATTTAAATGCACTGAGTTGGCAATATGTCAATATACTGACATTTTCATATAGCCATTTAGGATAAGATAATAAATCACAGTGCTTTCTCCACTCTCAGTTGTCAACATTTGATCATTTCTTTTCCTGCCCATCCACCCTCTCCTCGTCTTATTCAATCTAGTCTCTATCCCAAATTTGCCAATTACAAAATACTCCAAAAACCATTATTAAGCAATCCATTATTTAGCAACTCATATTCGACATGAACTTGTCGGATCCAAAATCTTAAAGCCAAACTCTTAAAGTGGGTTGGATCTAATTGGGTCGTCTATTAGATTTAGATAGGGTCGAATCCATTTACATCTCTATTGACAAGCCTTTTTGATCTATTTTTTCTATGTGAAAGTCGCGAAATTAATTATTAACTAAAAGAATATGTCTGTTACAAAACTTTGAATATCCGGAAGAACTTCCTCCATCCAAACAAAAAATCACCTATGATTTCGCTTTATCTACTAATCCACCTTTGAAGAATGTCAACCCTTCATACTTATATACTTCATCTGTTTCTAAATAAGTGACAAATTTCATGTTTTCACGTTTTCCAATGCACTATTTTAAACATTAATATCTACAATTATCAATAACTAAAAATCATAAAAAGTTGTTATTAAAAAAATTCACATTGAGATGAAACTAACAAGATCCTACATGATTATGTTTTTTCTAAAAAGTAAATCACCAAAACGAATTAAAGTCTAAACTATGATTACTAAACACTATGCAAATGTCTCACTTATTTAGAATTGGAGGAAGTATACGAAGTTATCAAGTTCAATCCCACATAAACCTCCACAAAGATATAACTTCAAATAAGAACCAAGTTCAACCTCACCACAAAACATTGTGCTATCAAGTTCAACATCGGATAAACCGCCACACATGTTATAGAAAAGCGCAGTTCATCAAGTTTAATAATGAACCATCATTAAGGCTATGAGCTCCCATATCACAACAATGACTGATATATTCATTTTATATGGGCTTTTAGGCCCCTTGAGATGAAATTAACAAGATCCTACATGATTATGTTTTTTCTGAAATATAAATCACCAAAGAGAATTAAAGTCTAAACTATGATTATTAAACACTATGCAAATGTCTCACTTATTTAGAAACGGAGGAAGACATCACAACATGGACAAATGGTTATTGACGCAAACATTTTACAATGGTCTGCAGCATCAAACGAGGAGTATTATTGACTCGTCTGCGGGAGGAGTTCATCTAGATAAGTAAGTGGATGTAGGCTATGATTTCCTGTCAAACCTTGCAGCCAATGGTCATTCCACTTCCCGCAGCCTCACAAAGAAGGTATTAATGGTGAAGCTGAACCAGAAGATTGACACCTTGAGATCTTCTACCTCGACATCCCCTCCCTTGAGCATTAATGTTATGTCTGCCGTTGCACCCATTACCTCATCTTACTGCGAGGTATGTGGTGTTCAGGGTCATTTTGGGCACGATTGTCAGTTCAGTCAACATCAGATAGAGCAAGCAAATTGTAATACACCAAATTTCTTTGAAATTTTCGCGCGTTAATTATTATTATTTTTGACGTTAAATTATATTTTGCTAATATATTTCCGTTGAATATATATATTTTACGTCTACATTTTTCATTTCGAGAATATTCATATATTTATATATATTTATAATGTGAATTTAAGTGTAGCATTGTTTAGTACGTGCAATGCTCGTACTTGCGTCAACTATGTTAAACGGACAATGTATCGTCTACGTGCGTAATGTATAATGTGATGAATTTGTAAGTACGTATTTATATTACGTTAATAATTATAATTTCTATTTATAAAAATACTTATTGATATATATTTATTTTGAAAGATTTACTTTACTCTGGAAATGTACATTATTGTTATGGAATTTGGAGTATTTGGTAGTTGATGATGTTTAGCCTCATGCTAGGGTGTTTACTTGGTTGTGTTTGATGTGAATTTGGGTTGGTTTGGATGCTTGAGACTGAATGTATGCTTTTTGGACGAGGCAAGGGCGTACGAGCACAGCCCGCAAGCCACGAGCAGTAGCTGCTCACGACCTGCCAGAAGGCTCGCGACCCGCGATGGCCACAGGTCGCACCTCGCGACGAGGGACTGCCCTCTTTGATTAATTTCCTAATTGGCTTACAACGTGTTTATTTGTTGGTTGTTAGGTTTATGCATGTATGTTAAGCATGTTAAAGTATGTTTGGGTTGATTTTGAGTAATTTTATTAAGGGTATATGCCCTACCTTGTTGGGTAGCTTGTGGTTGTTCGGTTTGGAGTGTGTTGAAGGCTTATACTTTGAGTTGTCGATGTCGAAATGCTCGGGGGAGGATAACACTGCCCTTAGCATCTCTTCGCCAAGAGTTATGTACGGGGAATATTATGACTTAGTCATAATTGACTTTGTACCCAAACTCAGATGACGTTTTTGTGTTATATGCCTTAACATGTACGTTTTGATGTCTTATGGATTTGATATGCTTGTATACCTTGCCGTGTATATATTTGAATGTTGGTTAGTTGGATTTTGTGTATACATTATCGTGTATACCCATGTTTGAATGTTGATTTGGATTCCTTTGTATACCTTGTCGTATATACGTTATGTCTTTGTGTTTGATTGATCCTATGGATGGCATGGTCCTAGGAATTTGGTTTGATTATCCTAAGGGCGGTATGGTCCTAGGAATTGGTAACTTAACCTTGGGCGGGTATGGTCCAATGGTTCACTCATGGGTGGCATGATCAGTTGAGAATTGTTTTTCGGAAAGGCGACATGGTCCCCGAATATGCAACGTAGGCCTTGGGCGGCATGGTCCAATGAGTCTACTCACAGGCGACATGGTCTGTTGTCTTTGATCTTGATGGTGTGGTTGATGTGCTTGTTTTATGGTTGACTTGGTTATTAGCATTGAGCTTTCTCTTTATGCATGTTTGATGCTTGTCTCTTGTTGTATCACGTTTTGCACGTTGTGAGCATGTTATCTTTGTGATGTATGTCTTTAGCGTTGCTTCTAATTTCTTTAAGTTTATTATTCGTTTCCTATTTTGGGCTGGGAGAACTGCTAGTTACTCCCCACTGAATGTGGAAGTTATTGATTTATCATGTATATGATGATGCTGTTTAGGATCATTATAGTTTGGACCGCGATTGTGCGATTTTACCTTGTGAGCAAGGAGGTTGTGCTAGTCATAGTGGAAGCACTTTGAGACAGGGATGAGGACTAGTTACTTAGTGGGACTTAAGTAGTTTTTCTTTATGTATTTATCATATGTTTTGAACCACGGATTTTGGTTTTGTCCTTTGGATTTGGATTACTCTATTTTGAGGTTTTTTGGAGTTTTCCTTGTTGTTTTGGAACTTTGGTTGGAATGAGGGTATGAGACCTCATTTCCCTTTATATATGATTTTAGGAAGTTAATTACTATTTTTGGAGGGTGATTGCTTATTTATAGTTTAAATTTCACTCCTTAGAGTAGCATCTCCGTCTTAGTGGTATTTCCGCTACCACTAGTTGCATTTATTTCATTTACATTTCTCTCTTTTCATAATGGTATCGGACGGGATGTTACATAAATTCCTTCCAACATAGACCACAACATTTCCCCCCTTCACATAACTACCAAAATCCACAAAACTTTCGACCACCACCACAAATCATCTGTAACACCCCGCCCAAATCGAACCCCTTTTCATTAAATAAAACTCGTTGGGGGAAAATCCACGAGGGTTCGACTCGGATGGCGTGCTACCGCCGCACTTATCTCCTTGGAAATAAATGCAAGGCTAATGGTTAACATCACACTAAACTCAATTTAAATTAAGTTTTACAACAACTAAATTGTTTAAACAAAACACTAATTAATATAATGTCTCAGAGTCTCAGCGGAAACTAAATTAAAACTATGTGGATGACAACTCTAAAAATTCTCTCTTTGTTTCCCCCAGTCGATCACCCACCTGCACAAATACATTGAAAAGAAACAAGAGAGACAAGCTCCCAAAAATCAGAAAAACTGAGTAATTCCAACTCCATCCCGTAAAATACTTAAGTTGAAAATACTTTGTGAAAATAATAGGTTAATAGAGTCGAAAGCATAGCACATATACATATATAAATACAATTAATAATCACATAAGTGCATACGTATATATATAAGATTAATAATCACATAATTTCAATTAATTCAATAATTCAGTATTATCCGTTTATTTAAGGAGAGGAAAGAGAACGCCAGTAAGCCGGGGTCAATCCCCAGTAACTACTTACTTCAAGGGTGTAGGCCGGGGTCAATCCCCAGTAACTACCTACAAATGTTATAATGGCCAAAACAGAGTCCCTAGTGTGCACACCCCTTCTAACTTGGAAACACATCAAGATAGAAGGAAGAAAAATAACAGAAAAATCAGCATAGTAACAAAGAACCTGTAGGTGGCCGCTGAACCTCCCATACAGGGCAACCTGTTCATCATTTCCCTCCGATATTCCACTTTAAGTGATTAATATCATTTATGAAAGTCATCACTTAGATCATATACACATATACATCATCTCATTTAACCAAGTGTGAACAAATTCATTCCAATATCGGTAACTCAATTTATTCGTGGCTTACCCAGAAAGCCCATTTTCATTCATATACAAAAACCATCACTTGTAAATTAATAATCCATTATTTTCCAATTATAACCAATCCATTTTTCAATTTTTCATTTTCAAGCTTTTAATAACGATAATAGCATAATAACAATGATAATAATAATAATAATAATAATAATAATGATAATGATAACAATAATAATAATAACAGTAATAATAATCATAATAATATTAATAATAATAATATAATGAATCTTTAATTAAACAAATGCCGAGGATAAAGGATATGATTATTTATCAAGATCGTCGTTAACATTGAAATAATTGTCATATCGTTTATAGTCCATGGTCCATAGTCATTATTCATATCCATAATCCATTAGTCATGTTACTAATCATAATCCACATTTAAATCAATAGTTATAATTCATAATAATTTTCATTATTATAATTCACATTTCTAATCACATAGTCACGTAATTAAATTATTTTTATACTACGGGATCTATGTTTAGATGGACATCGGAAATTACCTCGTGATGCGTGCCCAAAAGTTAGATTCACGAACAGATCACAGCTCATGGTAATCCTCGTCTACGCACTCGGAGTCTACAACGAGATTAACGAGATCTAAGTTAGTAACCTTAATAACCCCTTTTTGATTGATAAAATAAATGAACTCCAATAATTCAAATAACATTGAAAAGTTTTCTTAATTATTTCAAAACATTTATAGTAGTTCAAAATTATAACATTTTAGAAATATTAAGAAATAAATTTATGTATTAAAAGGACTAAATCAATTTAACTTAGAATATGTTATCTAAACAAAGTAACTTTATAATAGATAATTTAAAAGAAAACATTTTTTTTTGTTTAAAAAGAAAAACGAAATATGAAAGGGGAGGGGAAGGAATACTGATGCTTTGAATCAGTTTGATAGAGAGAGAACAGGGGAAGGCGAGAAGAGGAGACACAAACAGGGGAGAAGAGGAGGGTGATGGTTGCGGTGTGGCTCGAGTTCAGGCGGCCGGTGGCTGCGCGCACAGGGAAGCGCACAAGGTGGTGCATGGTGGCTGCGCGCACAGGCAGCGAACAAGGAGGAGGAGGAGTGGGGGTGTTCGGCGGTTTCAGGCGGGTGGAAGGAGTGGTGCAGGTGGTGGTTTGGGAACGCCGTTTCTGGCGGGTAGAAAGCGGTTCAGTGGTGGCGCTACTGGTGGTTCCGGCGAGTCAGATTAGTAGAAAAGGTGAGCTGGAGTTTTTAATTTTTTTAATTTTATTTTTCAATACAAAAATCAGAAATTGAAAGAGAAGAGGGAGAAGTTGAAGCAAACCTTGAAAGTGTGGTTTGCTTGAGCAATTGAATGGGTTTGGGTTGGTATTTATAGAACAATTTGGTCAGATTTTGAGCTTTGGAGTCAAGCTCCATTAATGGTGAGTATGGTGAGGCATGGTGTTTGAGATTTCTTTGACTATAGAGTTGATCTTGATCAGAAAATCTGAGATTGTGGTTGAGTTTCAACTCTCTGACAAGAGTAATTGATCAGTTGATTTTTTTTTTGTGTGTGTGCTTGCTCTGTTCCTGCGTGAGAAGGGGAAGGAAGGAGGGAGATGAAGACTTGCTGATTCACAGCTTTTTTTTTTGCCTTTTCTTTTCCCTTTTTTTTTTTGGCAAAACAAATGTTACATGGACTTAGTATTTGGACTTTGTGTGAGTTGGGCTCTATATGGATAACTAATATGGATGGACCATTAAGTAAGAATGCCCACAATTTAAATGAGTACTTCAAATCCAATAATAATTACATTAATTAGAATTAATGAAAATGAATATTTAGTTTTGTAAATACATTTCAATAAAATAATTTAAATAAATCATTACATAATTCAAAACTAAATAAATCATTTCAATAAAATCGTTAAATAATTCAAAAACTAAATGAAATCATTTTTATTTTTTTTATAAATATTATTATCAAATAAAGTTGAATTATCAGTAAATAAATAATATTAAACTTTAATAAATAATAAAATAAGCTTTGAAAATTCGGGGTATTACACTATTGGATTCATATGATTATCCAGTCTGTTTTTGTGTGTTAGTTCCTCTTTAGTGGATTGATCTTGACTTTGATTTCGTACTTGTCTGATATTCGATAACTTGTAGCATTTTCTGTGATAGAGGCGTTCTTTTGTCTGATTCTTGAGCCTCAGAGTGAATTTTTGATATGCTTTTATCCTCCTTAGCCCCGCTGAGTCTAATGACTCGTTTCGTGTTACTAAACCCTTATCATGAGCCCATGGCCTTTATTTCGATACTTTTGTTCAAGCCTAGCTTGGGGGACCGTTTGTTGGGTTGAGTTTTGCGATTCGTTTGATGGTTTGGTTTGATTTTTGGAATTAAAGTGCATTTGATGTGGTTTATGTGTGAGAAAAAGAAAAGAAAGAGCAAAGTTAGAGTTGTGTGAATGTTTGGTTCGTAAAATGAAAGAAAAAGTAATATAAGTTCAAAAGAGTTCAAAGTTCTTTCATTCACGTGGTTTGTAAAGAAAAATGTATCACTTTGCTTGAAAATTGGGTTTGTTGTGAGTTTTCATCGATTTATAAGAGTTGAGTTATGTTTTATGGTTATATGGTGTTGTTGGGAGTGGTTTCGGTCATCTTCGGCCTTGTTTGGTGATCTTTGCTCCCCCATTCTCGGTTTTTCCACCACATTTCCTAAAAATATCCCCTATTTCTTGCCTAAGCCCCATTACAACCCTATAAAGTCCTCTTGAGCTTTTGTTTACATTGTTTATTGCATTGATTTCGAGCCAGTTTGTCAAAGTTAAAGAGTATGTCTGCTAATTCAGTCGACTTGGCTAGGATGAGCCTCGTTTAACCTTCTTAAACACATGAGAGTCTGAGGGGGAAGGGCGTTTATGGTTGGGTTGGTGAGTGTTCGGGCATATTCTCTGCGTGCCACAAAATTGAGAGTGACACCTTTGTAAGGGCCTTTTCAGTATTTGTATGTCTTGTAGATGATTTGAATTTGATGGTTTGCTTGGATGATTGGTAGTTGGATGGATTTGATTAGCCGATCTTGAATTTTGCCTACTTGAATGATTCTTAGTCTTGAAAATGTTTTTTGAGCTTTGAATGTTTTATCTATGGGGTGAGGCAATTTATTTCATGTTCATGTTCTATTTGCTTGAGGACAAACAAATGTATAGCTTGGGGGAGTTTGATATCATGTATTTATATATAGTTTTCCCCCTTATTTATAGAGTTTTGAAGCGTTTTAAAATAAATTATATTGCTGTGAATTAATTAGGATATTAATGCATTGTTGTATTATTGTTTTGGTAGGCGGATAATTTACTTTAGGCGACTTCTAGAATTCTGACATGGTCGTTGCACGTGCCAAATTAATATACCTAACTTAGCCTAGTTTAGGGCAAGAAAGGGTCGATTCCACGAGGAAACAAGGATTAGCAAGGTTTGAAGGTAATTAAGCGAGCTAAGCTTATTTTTAGTGATTTTTGAGATTAATTGATCAACTAAGAAACCAAGAACTAATTAGCTAACAATTAAACTAAATGATTTGGGTTTAACAATAATAAGAAGACACTAGGGATAGGGGAATCACTAGTCAACCAATTACTAACCTATTTGTCAAGCCAAGGGGGTTCATTAAGGTCAACTAAGGGACTAAGTCGCTCATATGTTTCCTAATTACTCTCTCGAGCTAATTAGGAGGACCTAATCAACCAATTTTACCTATTCTCATGGTAAAATCAATCAACCAAGTATTTCCACAACTCATAGCGATTCGATTAAAGTCCTAGGAAGCCTAACACCTATTCTCATGGTGAAGTCAACCTATTGACTAACCTAAGGTCCATCAAAAGCTTCATCTCTCAATCCTTCACTTTTGATCCCCAAACTAAGTTCAAATGATGATCAAGCAATTAAACAAGCAATTAAATAGGTTAGACAACCCAATTTCACCTAAATCTAACCCCCTAGCTTAACTTTTGAGGTCAACTCATGATCAACCTAGTTCATCCCCTTCCCCTAGCTAAGAAATTACTCTAAAGCCATTAAATAAGCAAAATAAAAAGCTTGAGGTATCAATGGAAGATCAACAATGGTGGAAAACATCATAAATGAGCTAAACATCAACTAATCAACACTAATCAAAGGCTAAAACAAAATAAAGCAAGTAATAAAGCAAATAAAGGAAAGAGATAGAAGAAATACTCTAAATAGAAGAACATCACTAGGAAATCTCCATGGAAATACCTTCAAAAAGCTTCAAATTGGTTTCAAGATCTACTTTATCTCTCTAAAAACTACTTCTCTCTCTAAAGTTCTCGCTCTAATTAAGCTAATTATGATTCTAAAATTAAAAACATGTTCATTATTATTACAAAAAATGGGTTTTTAATCCCCAAAGTACTAAGGGCAAAACCATAAAACATAAAACCGAAACCGTCTAAAAAAAACTGGTAGAAAACCGAAATCGACCGATACAAAACCGAAACCGAAATACCAAAATCTGGGCATGGAGCGCCCGCTCTAGTCTTGGAGCGTCCGCTCCCTGTACGCTCTCGGTTCGCTCCAAGTTCCTGCTTCCTTGTCTTCACTTCTTGACCCATGGAGCGCCCGCTCCCCTGTTTGGAGCCTCTTTCTTGCTTGTATATGTTCAAAACACTCCTAGCAAACATTAGAAGGGGGAGGGGGTATGCATATGCAAATGCAATAACCTATATGCGCCCTAACTATATGCAAATGAACTAAACTAAATGCTAAACATAAGATTACAAGAAATGATGAAAAAGGGAAAGAAAAGGAAACTAAATGGCCTAAAATGCATCTAAATGCCCTAAAACTACATGCAAATAAGTGAACCTAAAGTCCACTTATCAAATTCTAAAGTGGCATCTCACTTTGTCTACACAAGGTACGTACATGTTCTTATGTGTTAGACTAGTATCATGCCCTGAGGATTAGGATTATTTATGTTATCATGTATAAGAAACCCTTTTATGGTTCATACGTGGCTATTAAATTGGAATTACGTGTTGTTGAGCATGTTAATTGCCTTTATGTTTTATTACATGATTGAATGGATGTTTGATTCAAGCATGTTTGGGAAGGGAAGTTTATTTATTAATTCACATGAGAGATTAATAATATTATATTATTGGATTATGGATTTTGGTATTGTTTCCCTTATTGGATATTTTATTACATCTCAAAGGCTGAGGACTTTGTGAGTAATTTGGATTATTATTGGTTATTATTATTTTACTACTTTGCAAAGACCGAAGGCTTTGTAGGGTATGTATATATGTTGTCGTTGGACATTCGATTGTTGATTTAAGTCAACAAATAAATTTGGAGGATTAATTCTTGGTCAATTGGAATTGTTTGATCACTTATTTAATCCAAAGATAAAAGAGGAATATTTTTGTATCCATGTTATGTGTTGGTTGCTTTATTTAGAGTCCAACATCAAATAACTTACTAATATTTAAAGTGGAAGTGAATAGCAATAACTTTAGACTTGTGCACGTCTGAAGTTCTGGATTAGTATGAGTTGGAGTACATGGTGGTAGCCCATGACTTTTCTTGGGGTCGGATTGATCACTGTACCCTATTTTTATTTCTAAAGGTTCCTCGATATCGTTGGTTAAGGGGTTACGGAGTCGCTCCCGTAACTCGGTCTTTTATTTTGAAGACTGGTTTTGGTTGGACAACTCGATCCATTGTCTATTCAATTTAATAAATAATTATCATGTTGTATGTCTTGTGAAGTCAAGTCTTATTTTGTGAGTTGATGTATTGAGGTATATTTATTGATCATGTTTTATTGCTTAGTAGTATCATGATTAGGTTTTCTATTTTAATTTATTTATGTATGTATTCAGCTTTGCTGATTACATGCTTTTCTGTGTGTCGATCATGGCTGTGCCTATTGATCCTGTGATGACCCTTTATTGGTGAGCAGTTTTTAATTGAGTATTTGCCTACAGGTTTGGAAGGCATGATGCATCGTCTCAATTACTCATTTGGGACTTGGGAAGCGTTGTTGAGAGATTGTTTTATTATTTCTACTTCTTCTTACCTTTACGTTACTTTAATTAAGTTGATCTATGGATTATTTATTTTTAATGCTTAAGTTGGTTTTAAATTGCTTTCGAGGTTTGGATAATGGTTTGACCATTATTTTGTTTTAAGTATTTAATAAAGTATATTTAATGTTTTTCCGCTGCAATACTCTGAGTAAGCCGTTCACACAGGAGATAATGCCTTGATAATTCTCTGTTTTAGTTGGGAAAATATATGTTTTATAAAGAGAGAATTGTTGGGGTGTTACATCTGCACCTGGCCCGATCGTGTGGGCCTCATTTTGCTTCAATGCTGCTGATGTGTTTTAAGTGAGGGAATTGTGAAGTTTAATTATTTTTTGTACCAACCCGATCCCATAGGGCAATGGTTGCCCGATCGGGTTGCGAGTCCGTAGAGTCGAAATTCTATCTTTTTATTTAGTTTTAGGGGCTATTATAAATAGCTAAGCTTCATTAATTTAGAGACATCGTTTATTGAGCATTCATTAGTATTAGTTTAGAGAGCTTTTATTAGTTAAAACACATAGATTAATTGAAGAGTTGATTGAACCTTGGATCGATTTCAATAAAGTTTATTATTCTCCGTCAATTGGTATTTCTCTTTATTCTTAATCTCTTTCATTATTTCTTTATTGTTTGGTTTGATTATTGATCCATTCATGATGCAATTGTTAGGGTTTTATATTAGTTTTCGAATCGTTGATTCAAGTATGTCTGAGTTGTCGTATTTATAGGGATTTAGAGAGGAAAGTCATGTTTATACCATGAATTACGTTTGAATTGCTATTGATTTCTAGGGCTTGATTAGATAGGTTATGATATGATTTGTTCTTTTTTGAGTAATTGATGTTATTGCGCAGTTTCATTGATTGCTTGAGGACAATAATTGTTTGCACATATCTGTCCTACTTGTAGAGGCATAGTATACATCAGTAATTGTGATTACGTTAGTGAACATGCGGAGTATGTTGAATTATGGGCGTGATAGGCTAAAGTCGTATCGCCTATTCAAAGATAATTCCTACAGTTCTCTAACTATGGTAGTCAATGGAATCAGGGTCGAATCCACAGGGAGACAGAGTTTCTAAATTAATATTCAATCAACTAACTACTTCAGATGAAATCAGGGAAGATTAACTAAACTAATAATTAAGCTATGGAAAACGAATTAAACCGAGGATTTAACGATGGAATAAAAGGCTAGGGTATTAGGTCGGTCCACCATGCTTATACCAATCAAATAAGGTCAACTACTATCAAAACCTAAGTCAAGAGTTGAGGGATTAGAGCATATGTTGAGCTATGATTAAGACTCAACGCTCATAGTTCAACATACGCCGCATGTTCACTAACGTAATCAGAACTACTGATGTGTCCTAGGCCTCTAATCATAAGACAAATCTGTGCAAACGACTATTAACCACAAGTAATCAATGAAATTGGCCACTAACATCAATCACTAATTAAGAACAAACCACACCACAATCACTCTAATCAAGCCCTAGGAATCAATAGGAATCTAAATAACAATCATGGTATAAACATGGCTTCCCTATCTAACACGCTAGAATAAGAACTAATAAGACATGATTGAATTGACAATAACAAAACTAATTAGAAACCCTAAGAATTGCATCATGAACCAATTGGAATATCAACAATTAAACTAGATCAATTGAGAGATAATAATAAAGCAATAAGAAAGATGATTACCAAATTGACGGAAAACGGTAGCTTTAATTGAATTGAATTAACATTTGATCTCTGCTACAATGGAAACTATGAAGAACTAGACTTAAGAGCTCTCTAAATGTTCAATATAATAAAAGATACAAATAAAATTAACCTAAAAAGTATTTATAGTTTCTAAGAAAGCAATAAGATAGAATGGGAAAAGACGCAAAATCGCGTCCTCCGTGTCGTCCACCCGATCGGGTAAAGAGCCGCCCGATCGAGTCTGGGAACAGTCTTCCAAAAGCAGCATTTATGTGTGCGCCCGATGCGATCGGGCAATGTCCACTCGATCGGGGCCGCAACACCAGCACCCGATCGGGCAGGGCCGCCCGATGCCATCGGGTGAGTGTGTTCTTCAGCATTCCAAAAACCAGCCAAAATTCACCAAGTGTTTGTCCGCCCGATGCGATCGGGCAAGGCCGCCCGATCGGATGATAATTTTGAACTTTTGGCCTAAGAAGATCGAACCCGATCGGGCAGTGGTTACCCGACCCGATCGGGCGAAGCTTATCTTCGTCTTGCTTCATATTTGGCTTCAGACGCCAAGTCTTTTGACAGTTCTTGTTTCACAAGGGGGCTCGAACACCGTCTCGAGACCGCCTACATGCCTCATAACCTTCCGCTATAATGTGGTGATCAAAATATCAAGTAAATAAGGAGTTTTTCCATAAAAACCTGCAAAACGATATGGAACACACAAACCACAACTATATCGAAATAATTAGCATAAATAGCTCCTAAGAGCGTCAATATCGCACAATTTAGCTTGTAAAGAAAGGGGAAAACTCTGTAAGAAATCAATATATCAGGGCGTTGAGACTTAACATAACTTGACACGTGCTCAAATATATCGATTCTTGACCTAATTCTGATAGTTGTTTGATCCTTTGATTGATATAAGCGTGGTGGACCGAAATAATTCTCTAGGCCTTTAATTCATAGTTTAAATCTATCTTTATATTTCTTTCTAGTGTTTAATTAGTAGTTCAGTTGATTTCTCTATGATTTTATCTGGAGTAGCTGTTTAGCTGGATATTAACTTAGAAACGCTGTCTCTCTGTGGATTCGACCCTATTTCCCTTGACTACCATTGTTAGAGGACTTAGGATTTGTTTTTTGATTAGGTGATACGACTTTAGCCTGTCAATGAACTATAAGTATGTTGAAAAATGTCTGAAGTTTTTTTTCATGTATAATGTCACGTAATAGTATCAATATGATTTTTGTGGCCGTATTTGTGAAGTTGCTTGATGAGTTGTCGTACTGCTTTTGAGTTATGGATGTCGTCGTCATGCTCGTGGGGACATAATTCATCCATTAGCACTACTCCGCCAAGAGTTATGTATGGAGGGTATTATAGCTCTGTCGTAATTAACTCCGTACCCAAACTTAGGTAAAGAATTTGTCGAATGCCACATTTGTTTTGTTGAATTTTAAAGTATTTTTATTTTAGTACTCATTATTTAGAGTTGAAGGAATGGTATTGTTATTTTTGAAGTATTCTATTTTGGTTATGCTACTTGGAGTCGAAGACATGAAATTGTTACTATTTTGAAGTATTATTGAAAGTTGATGTCTGAAGAATATTTGATGTTTGAAGTATACTATTAATAAGTGAGCTCTAGGTCACTAATTTGGAGTAGTTTTAGGTCATTTAGATGCATATTAAGTCATGTAGCTTCTAATTTTACACCTTTTGCACCTTTTTCCATTCATTGCATGTCTTGTGTAGTTTTAGGGCATTTGCATCTAAGTAGGATTGCATTTGCATTTGCATATGCATTTGCATTCCTCCTTCCTTATCTAACTTTCTCTTGAGTGTCGCTTGTTTAGACATGATGAAAAGGGCAAGAACAGGGGAATGGTCGCTCCATTTACTGAGGAGCAATCGCTCCATGGCCTAACTTATGAATCATGAGAAGCAAAACCATGGAGCGCCCGTGATGTGCTTTAAATATAATACCGCAAGTGCACGGTGTCAATTGTTAGCAGAGCCTTGCAAGTACGCGTCGAATCCTCAGGGAGACAGGTTTTCAAAGTCAATATCCTATTAAAAAGCTACTTAAGATGAAATTAGGGATGAATTAGCTGAACTACTAATTAAACTAAAGAAAACAATATAAAAACGAGATTTAACTATGAATCAAACGACTAGGGCATTAGTTCTGTCCACCATGCTTATATCAATCAAAAGGATCGAATAACTCATAATACCTAGATTTAGAGTCGAACAATCGGAGCCAATGCTAAGCTTATGGTTAGGCCATAACGCCCTTGATTCAACATATATGGTACGATCGACATATAATCAGAAATGATAGTGTGTTCTAAGCCTCTTAAAGTAAGCCTACGATCGGGTCATACATGCCAAACATAATTCATGAAATTGTACACTGACATAAACTACATAATAAAGTACGAATCACACTACAACTGAATTAATCAAAACCTAGAACTAATAGCAATAATATAAATCATGGTATAAACATGGTTTTCCTCCCTAAAACCCTAGAAAGACGACTAATCACTCATGTTCGAATTATCAACAACAAATCTAATATAAAAACCTAAACTTTGAATCATAAACGAATTAATAATCAAACTACACAATCAAGAATTAAATAAAGAAATTAAGAGCAAAGAACAATAACGAATGTCGGAAATCAATAACTTTAATCTAAAATAATCCGAGGTTCGATCTCCTCCGAAGCTACTCTAAAGTGTTTAACTCCAAATATGTCTAAAACTAAACTAAGAACAATAGAAATAAAAGTGTCCCTAAAAATAATTAAACTTCCCTATTTATAATCCACTCATAAAAACTAATTACAAGAATTAAAACAAAATGGTAAAAAAAATAGATTTTAGTGTCCGTGCTCCCTGTCCGATCGGGCTAAACGGCCCAGCACTATCGGGCACAAAACAATTGGGCCAGCTCTTTTACTTCGCCCGAAAACAACAACAGCAATAACATGAAATATGCTCGATGGGCTAGGGCACAGGCGCCCGGATCGGGCCGCATGCTAATAAGCCTAGCTTCCCCTTCTCTCTACTAAGCAAGTAACAACCAAAAAGTAATCCGCCCAATGGGCTCGGACACAGGCGCCCGATCGGGCCGAATTTCGCACTACGCCCAACTTCTTTTTTTTTCTCACGTAAAAGCAACAACATGTCAAAATAGGGCCGCCCGATGTAATCGGGCCATTATGCTCGATCGGGACCGAGACATCTTGGCTGGACGTTTGAATCTCACTAAAAGACGTAATGTTGGCCTGATGGTGCTGGGCCAATCAGCCCGATCGCGCCAAATGCACAATGATTCACTTCTTGGATTTTCTTCACCTTTCCGAGCTTGGTCTTCACACCCAAAGGTCTCGTGTCATCGTAAATCATCCGTAGTGCTCGTAACAACTTCTACGTGCCTCGTAATAACTAGTTAATCCTTGGTTTCCGCAAAATAGCTCATAATAGGGAGAAAACTCCCTAAAAACCTGTAATTCAACACGAAACAACAAAACCTAAATTTATAGAGTAATTAGCACAAATTAGCTCCGAAGAGTTCCAATTAAGCACGATTTAGCTTGTAAATAAAGGGGGAAAAGTCTATAAATAAACATGTTATTAGCCCGCTCCATGGTGCAATGAGCAGTCGCTCCACTGCGCCTGTGCACGAGTTTCTTTCGTCTTTTTGCGGTCTTATCCCTATTACTTTGTAGGTATTTAATCCTGTTTTTGTAATAATCAAAAACCTAATTTCATTTGAGAATATTTTAGCTTTAATTAGAGAGAGATTTTAAAAAGAACTTGAACTTCTAGTGAGAGAAAGTGGATCTTGAAATTGATGTTGATGATTTGAAGCTTTATTAATGTAGGTTTTTGGTTGATCATCCTCTACATTTCAGTCTTGCTTCTTACCTTTCTCTTTTATCTTAATACTTAGATTTACTTTGGTTAAAGCTTGATTAGTTGTTGATAGCATTATTAGTATGATTTCTACCATTGATGAACTTCCATTGTTGATTCAAGCTTTTTCTTTCATTATTACCATGGTTAGTGAGTAGTTTACTAGCTAAGGAAAATGAATGACCTTGTTGATCATGTGTTGACCATAAAAGTCAAGCTTAGGGATTGGATTTAGGTGAAATTGTATTGCCTAGCTTATTTGATTGTCTTGTTTGATTTAATCGGAGTCAAATAGTCAATTTTGTGGCAATTTTGTAATCGTTTGATTTTATCGGAGTCATATAGTCAATTTTGTAAAATAATTTCCGAAAAAAATATTTTTCAAAGCAATTTTTACAATTTTACCAACTCAAGTAGGGTCGAGTGACCCCGCTTAAGACTGTACATCCGCCACTGATCACCATATTAACATAATTTGGTAATTTGAGGTGAATGATTAGGAAATGAAGCCTAGAGTTAACCTAGGTTATACAACAAGTTAACTTTACCATGCAGGGGCGGAACCAGCCCAGTGCATGGGGTGCATGTGCCCCCAAAAAGGAAATAAAATTTCATAGAGTGCATATTGTATCATTGCTTATGGTGTTGGCCTAGCGGCGCAGAGTTCGTGTCTTCAACATTTGTAGAATGGAAGTCCCGTGTTCAACTCTTGTTGCCATGTTTTTCCCGCTTCAACATTTGTAAAATTTCATAACATTTTTTGTTTCCTCTAGGCTTTGGTCAAATCGTTGAATAATTATTTAGTGCACTCCCAAATTGAAAATCCTAGTTACGCCACTTTTACCATGAGAATAGGTATTTGACTTCCTAGTACTATATTTGATTCACTATGAGTTGCAGAAATACTTGATTAATTGATTTTATCATTACTGTTACAAAATCATGTGGGCAAGGTTCACATCGTGCTTAAGGCTATAAAAAGGGGGCTAACAAATGGTAACCAAATCAACAAATATGCTGGTATTCAACCTCTATTCCTTTTCTTCTCCAGTTTTCCTCTCCTTATTAGACATGGAAGTTTTAGCAGCTATGATAAAAAGATACGAAAAGGTTTACACATTTTTAACTGCCAAATCTAACATTTTCTTCACTTCCAATTAACCTACGTGCTTCAATTTCAATGACAGATGTCTCGCTTTTATTTGGTCAATTTCCTCTCGCCTCTAAGGTATCTATACAAATGTTGTACCCAAAAAAAGGTTGGAAAAAAAGGTAAATGCTTCTTGCTAAATCAACAGGCTACAGGGTTTTACGACAAGACTTCAAGGGGCTAGAGATACGAGAGTACCATATCATATTGGCCGTGCCAGTCCACAGGATAAGAAACCAGTATAAAATAGTACATTTCTCACCTATACTACAAAGGGTTGAATCACAAGATAAGCCACCAGATACGATTACGTTACAGATAGTAAGCATCTCAGTGTCATTCAGTTCATCGAGTATGCAGTACTAGTAGTGATAGCATTTTGAAGTTCTGCCAAGAAATCCATCGGCGGGCCAGAAATTAACTGCCAAAAGCAGGAAATATTAGTGCGATGTCAGAACACTGGGAGATGATTTCTGCACTCCAAAAAATGATATCCACACTCCCTTGTGTGAAAGACGAAGAGCAGTAAGGAGGAGTGCGGAAGTCATATTTTAGAATGCAGAAATCCTCAGCCCAGATCACCTGAAGTTGGCCAAACACAGGGAATAATTAATATTAACCTGATGGGGCAATCTAAAGTTTCCCCAAGCTGATGCACCACTTCCTGCGTACATCACTGGTCGTGCTGCAACCAATAAATTAGAGAATCTTGATGTTTCGAGAAATTATTTATAATTTTGGTAGTTCTACACATCATAGGTAGTTATGTACATTATCAGAAGTCCATAAGGTGGGATTAAAAAGGGAATATAAAGAATGATTTGGAACAGTAAAAGCAAGGCTGTGGGTTTTGATGATATTTAGTTCATTTGTCTTAGCTTTATAAACACCTTGGTATAATTTCGATTAGAGTTATTATTTTCAAATTAAAACATCAACGAGAGCAAGATATATAAGAAGGATTTTATGGTAAACCTACCTTATAAGAGTTGTTATGCGTAACTTTACCTTATATCATGTAAAAGGTCGCAAAAGTGTACCGAAGTAATTTTCCGATGATTTTTAGTTTATAAACAGCCTTCTGATACGAGGTAGAATAATAGGATCCATCAGTTAGGTCTTGTTTGGTTGCTCTTGATTTCCATAGGCATTTTGCTTTTAGATGGTTTGTTTGGTTGACTTGAAAAAGTGGAAATGAGGGAATTGGGAATTCATGGGAATTTCATTTTCCTACAAAACATGGGAATTTAATTACCCACCATCCCCTTGGTCATTCACAATTCATGGGATTTGTAAGGTCCCACATGACAACCAAACAAAGTTTTACAAATCCTAGGAATTCTATAAGGAAAGTAAATTCATAGGGAACTCTAATTCCTATAGGAAATTTGACATGAGTTAAGAGGCAAAGTCAACCATTGGAGATGAACCTATTTGCTTGAATCTTGAAGCCTTTGGATTCAAGCTCAAGTCTAATGCTTATTTTGTGACTATGATTGCTTGAGAGGATGATTCTAGTTGCGATGACTAATATGGGGCGTCCATATTTAGTTACTTGGAGTCTTTAAGAGTCTTTTGTTGAGTTATTTTTAGACATTTCATTCATGTAATAATTTGTGTCCATATAGCCGAAATTATGGTTGGAAATTCGGTTATATGAGAGTCCTAATTGAGTTCTAATTCCTATTAAGATTAGGATTGATCTACCTAAATGATAAGAAGCTTAGGCGTGTAAATAAGATTAATATTGGCCGAAAATCCTATCATTCTTATTAGATTAGCTTCCTTATGTTTATCTTTATGTTTTCCTAGATTTTAAGGATTAAGATTTATATGCTTTATAGATAGAGTTTGGTTTCCTAATCATACTAGAACTTGTACTAGTATAAATAGGTGCCATTTTAATCAATAAAGTAGTTCAGTTTTGATTCATTCATTTGAGAATTTCGAGTATTTAATTATTACTTCAATCAAATTCGACCATTCATATAATATTCAGGAGTGACTATTATTGAGTGTTAATCTACTTAATTACATGTAATAGTTTAAGGGGGCTTAAGAGTTAATTAAATCTTTCATATCCATAAACACATAAAACACATAAACACACTAAAATTTCGGACTTGTTCATTTAGTTAAGGTTCCTTGGCTTTGGAGTACTTGAATGTTATTCTCATTAGAATCACATTCATATCAAAATTAATTCCCAAAAACAACCAAACAACACCTTAATGAGAAGACAGGAATTTCTATTGAAGTGAATATGGATTCCAAAAGAATAGTCATTGAGAAGTTGAAGTATGTGGGAGCCATAGTGGAACAAAAAGCGAGGGTGGGGGGTTTAAGTACATTAGGTACCCTTGCACATAGATGATATGAAGTATTTTTTCGGGAAAAAGAGAGCATTAAGTGGTTTTTGCAAAGTGAAATTTATCAAAGGTAAATTGACATAAGATAATCCTTAAAAAAAGAGGGAAAAACGGAGAGGCACAACGAAAGAAAGAAAAGGGGAATCATTAAAAAAAAAGGGACATAGGGAGAGGCAGAACAACAAAACGAAAGAAAGAAGGAGAGGGGGGGGGGTATGTTCCTCAAAACTCTTTTTTACAGCCTCAACAGTCAACACTAAGTCATATCTAACACTTCTGCAAAAAACATGGAAAATTTTCATATAGGCAACTGTGACATGCATCTTTGAGTGCCAAATCAATAGAGTTTTCAGTGTCAGATTTAGGCCCTTTTCTTTTGGACTGGATTAATTGAAAAACATTTCAGTTCAGTCTAGTCTCGCTCTGCTCCATTCAGTCCAGAAGAACGAAGCCTTAGTCCCCAAACCCATGTAAATAAGGAAAGTAAGATTAAAAAGGATCCTAATAAAGAAAAGACGTGTATATCTAACCCTGACAAAATCAAATAGCCAGCCATCAGATCCATATTGGCTTGATGTTTGAAGGTAAGGAACAGCAGGATGATGTCAAAGGATCAACCTATTCCATCCCTCCGTACAGAAACAAAAAAGAAAAGAAAACAAACTTTCATGGACGCAGTGACACCAACTCCTTTGTCCTTCCTTACCAAAATAAGGAGGAAGGGAATTTGATATAAGTAATAGGGATGAAGACAGCATATGACAACTAGTACCCCCAAAGCTCAATCTAATCAAAGTGAAGAGGGGATGGGGGCAATATCACAATCAAATATTAGACTTCAAAATAACCAGCGAGAAATAGTGTGTTAACAGTTGTTAATAAAGTTGTATAATTACACGTGTTCAGGGTATACCACGCATTCAATAAATAGATAGGTGGATGGATTTTGGTCCAAACCTTATACTTTTAGTCACATATTTTGGCACTTCCTACTTACGCATGCATTTAACAATAATAATAAGAATTGTTGATGATAACAATTTTTTCTTCCAAACTAAAGACATTCATTTCATGATTATAAATCCTGATTATCCCCCAATAAATCACCATATAAAGCCATTTTAATTACAAGAACTCCGTCAGTTCCTCGTCTTATTTACCATAGAAACAAAATTCAAGAGGGTGTGTAAAAGTGAGTCATTTTTTTTTGTTATTTCAATAGGAGTAACAATGTAGTTATTGGAGTGTTTAATATAGCAGGGCCAACAAGTAAAAGAAATGCAGGGCGGAAAACTAAAAATTATATACCACATGAGTAGGGAAAACTATGAAAACATAAAGTAGAAAGATCTTCAAGGAGGGAGTGTATGATAAGGACAATGAAGATAATCCTTATGGCATAATCAATGATAACATCACATGTGGTATTGTTTGGCAATTTTAAAGCAAGAAAACAATACTCTAGTAAAGGAAGAAGATAACAGAGGATGAGAAGTAGAGGAAAAAGAGGGTGATACGCATGGGTTCCAACGTCAGAGAAAAAGCAAAGAGTCAAACTAGGGAACATGTAGCTTAAATTAGCCATTGTGATGCAACTAGTGTTCCGCTTTTTAAACTGATGTATATGAACAGGTAGTCAGGTAATACACTCCTTCTAAATAGACAATCAAACAATTAAAAAATCCTTACTTAAGAGAAAATATTTTGAGATGTTACAACAACTACAAATCTTATTCCCGAATGATTTGGGTCCGCTAACATGAATCGTCATAATAATTTTTCAGATGTTATTTATGTAAAAATTTCACAATTATATAAGCCTGTAAAATGCTTCGAATTTAAAAGCTTGGCGCTTTTTTTTGGGAAGGGGGGAGGACTCAGTAGATCTTGGTGGAGATAGTGAGTTAGTGACCTTCGTTTTTGTATTTAGCATAAATGGATTCTTTTTTTCCGAATACATGTGAAGCAATTGCTCAAAGACAAAACAACATATACATAAATAAATGAACCTCGTAACACCTCATACTTCATAGGAGAAGACTACGCGTGATAATAATCAGCTCCTCACAAAAGAACGAAACACATTGATACAAGTAATATAGTTGAGAGCACATCATGAATAGAAAATAAGCTCAGTATTTTGAACTTTGAACATCATGAAGAAATCACTTATAACGGGCAAATAGTTCTAAGACTATGTTTGACGTCACCACATTAAGGACTCGTCAAGAATGGAGAAATTAAGCTTGAATATTGCAAGTTCCAAGAGAAATCCGTAAAGGCGGATATGCAGAGATTCAAAACTATTTGATATCCCCAATATAAAAAAAAATCTCAGTGAAGAACTATCACTAAGATATCACTATGGTTGTGTTAGTCATATGAACTTTTTTGAAATCATTTTCTAACGTTTTTGAACTTTTTGGAAATTGATTTTTCTTCAAAGTTAGTTCTTTAAGGTGAAGAGAACGCACCCTAAAAGATATTCAAGACACGAGGGGAATTGGCTATATTTAGATAGCAAAGAAAAGTAAATCATATAGTTTAATTCAATGATTGTAGTTAGGCTTCTGTATCAGCCTTCGATTTTCTTAGCATTGAGAAATCATAAAAGACAAACGATCGTAAAGAAAATACATAGCAACAAAAATTATCACAAACATCATCCAGGTCAAAAGAATATAAATTACAATGAATTGTGAATAAGGTAACCACAAACGAAGTCGGATTTTCAAAACTTATTTTTAGAGTTCTAATATAGTATCTATTCTATATCATAATTAGAAAGCATTGACAAAAAAAATATCCGTCACCTTGTACTCTTCCAAAGTTCATAACTGGACATTAGCCCCAACAGTGAAGAAATTACAAGCATTATCTATTTGAAGTCTCCAATCCGAGACATCAAGCATGGATGAAAGGAATTTATCCACTTATTCCTACTTTTTTTCTCGTAAAAGAAGATAACATTATTGATATCTAATGGGATTCACTTGTTTAGGTTACAACAATTTAACATATTAACCTTTATTGACAACTTTCCACACCAAATTGACACCACATATACTCTAATCAAGACATAGGCCCTTTACTCGCCAGTGTCTAACACCAGGGCCATTCACTAATTGGATATTAAAAGGTGCAAATATGATTAAAAGATTTTCAACATTCCTTACTTCCAAATATCCTTATCCAAATATACTTTAGGGGAGATGAGAGCTCTTACTCACCAGACAAATCTACGGTAGGATTACTATAGCAACGTATAGCTGCGTTCCAACCTGCATTAGAATACGGTTAGGAAGATTAGAGCTGCAATCATGGTCCCACTATAGATCTTTGGACACTTTATTTATTAGCCTACCACACATACAAGATTACAAGTGCCAAAAATCCCTGGGTATGCTTTTTTGTAGAAGATAAAATAGACAAAATATTATGAAAATGGGATTGGCAAGGTCTTTTGGTCAAAATGTTATTTCAACCTCCTACAACTCAGATATGGAGACTACTTTTTGAATATATTTTCTTTTATATATTGACTATTGAGGTATTATCTACCCGAAGGATGATTCATGTCCTACGCCGAATCTTTTTAGCAATAAGACTTTGTTGTTGTTATTGAGGTCTTATGTACCAGAAGCATGATCAGTTCAACATTCACATAAATTACATTAGATCTGGTAAACAAGAAAGGTTTGATGTGTAAAAGTATTATATTAGTCTAAATCCTTGATTGTACCATCCCGTTGCCCCTCTCCTCGAACGCGAAAAGTGATAAATCAATAACGGTTATTAGGCGTCCTCCCAATAACATAAACAATTTCATACACTTATACTGTTTATGACATCTCATTATAGCTTTGGTGTCAAGCAATTGTATGTATATAATTCACATTACTCTCTTCTTTTCATTATACAATTATATGACACCAACACTATAAATGACTTCACAAACACCACAAATCTATGCATTTTTTTTGTTATTGGGAGGCTTCCCAACAGCCGTTATTGGCTTAACATTACTCCCACCAACGCTGATTAATGCTTACCAATGTCTTCTCCTCACTTTTTTGCTCTTTATCTCTGCAAATAAGCCTAAGTGTTGAAATCCAACCCGCCTCTACTTGTATTTTCCTGGGTTTATGCTTTTTAATCTTTACTTTATGATTTAGTTCTTTTTCCGGCATTAGCTTCCATCATTCGAAAACTGTAAATCTAAATCCAATCCAACGTTCACTAAGAATTTGTTTTTAAACTATGTCACAATCATCCCTCTTTAGAGCGTGATGGTAAATGAATGAAAGTTGAGCCTCCTAGTTGTTGTCTTGCTTTATGATATTGTATGTTGTTATTAGCCAACTTACAGCTTGTGTCGTCGCATACTATAAAGCACTCAACCAAACTAAGAACATGGACATCTCGTGGTTGGCCTCGGTCGCGCGTACCATGCAAACACGAGCACTCCGATCAACCCTCGTCTTACGCTCTTGCCATCGATACACAAGAGTACCTTTTCAATACCGAGTGCTCGTGCTTCTACGAGGCTATAAAGTCTCATTTCCGCGCAAAGGCGAGCGCACTCGCCGTTGTCGCCAAAAGGCAAAGGCTTATCATATGATCTAGGTCAAAACACTCAACCCGTGACTCAAAGCGATTCAAGTGAACTAAGATAGATGGATGCGATTGTAGAAGAGATTGACATAAAGGAAGGGACAAACAAAGGAGCCCTCCTCGAGCAAGCAAAGCAAATGACCTGCTAGAAACATTTGTTGGTGAGTTTTAAGGGAAAAGGATGAGACCGGTGCTCATGGAAAGAATACAAGTGCGAGATCTTGACGACTAGGGGTGTGCAAAACCGGATCCGATCCAAATATCGGATTATCCGAATCCGATCCAAATAATCTGGTAATCTGGATTCTTTTACTGTCGGAATCCGATTTTTTTAAGTGACAAGGCCTTGAACTGTGCAATAGCTTCTGCCGTATCTTCATGTTTAGGATTAGGACTTAGTGGACTTACTAATAATAATTTTAAAAAAAAAACATAATAGAAACAAGAAATCCATGGTTGACTGCTCTAACACCAATATACAACAAAACCAATCTTAGATAAAGCTAGGAGGATTGAGGAAGGAAAACTGTTGAACAATGGCGACATTAACATTGTGGACAGTTGTGACTAGAACATCAAATTGCAAGCCCTTTAAAAAAAAATATTATTCTCAAATTCGCTATCTGAATCCGATCCGATTATCCGGTTGTGAAACCGAATATCCGATCCGAAATATCCGAATTTCAAAATCGGATCGAGTATCCGAATTTCCGATTCGGACAGTCGGATTTTCTTGGACACCCCTATTGACAACGCGTTGAAACACTCGCAACATCAAGGATCTAGCCTCCCAAACCCCGCGACTACGGCAGAACAATAGACAAAAGAGCTTGACAACTTTCTCTTCGACATGAAGCGGCACTTTAGAACCGTCATGCAAAGTCAGAAGATGGAAAGACAAAAGCAGGAAAGGTGAAAATTGTATTAACAAACTAAAATGCAAATATGTAAATGATATTCAAGCGTTCGAGAGGCTTGATACTCTCCCAATGAACTCTTAAAAGTTCTGTAAAAGACTCATCAATATTCAATAATATCCTTTCACTCTCTACTCTCCTCTATTTATAGTAGTTTTCCTCTAACTAACTTCTAACTTATTGCTCAAGCTAACCTAAAAAGATAATGCCTAGAGTACCCTCCCCTAAAATATCGGTTCTTAGCAAAGTTTGGGCGGCCGGTAATGCTAAGAACTGATATTTTGGGGAGAGGGTACTTTAGGTAATATCTCACTAAGATTAGCTTGAGCAATAAGGTAGAAGTTAGTTAGAGGAAAAATACTATAAATAGAGGAGAGTAGAGAATGAAAGGGGATTATTGAATATTGATGAGTCTTTTACAGAACTTCTAAGAGTTCATTGGGAGAGTATCAAGCCTCTCGAACGCTTGAATATCATTTACATATTTGCATTTTAGTTTGTTAATACAAATTTCACCTTCTTCCTGCCTTAAATTCTTATCACAGTTCACAGTTCACAGTTCACAGTTCACAGTTCACAGTTCACAGTTCACAGTTCACAGTTCACAGTTCACAGTTCACAGTTCACAGTTCACAGTTCACAGTTCACAGTTCACAGTTCACAGTTCACAGTTCACAGTTCACAGTTCACAGTTCACAGTTCACAGTTCACAGTTCACAGTTCACAGTTCACAGTTCACAGTTCACAGTTCACAGTTCACAGTTCACAGTTCACAGTTCACAGTTCACAGTTCACAGTTCACAGTTCACAGTTCACAGTTCACAGTTCACAGTTCACAGTTCACAGTTCACAGTTCACAGTTCACAGTTCACAGTTCACAGTTCACAGTTCACAGTTCACAGTTCACAGTTCACAGTTCACAGTTCACAGTTCACAGTTCACAGTTCACAGTTCACAGTTCACAGTTCACAGTTCACAGTTCACAGTTCACAGTTCACAGTTCACAGTTCACAGTTCACAGTTCACAGTTCACAGTTCACAGTTCACAGTTCACAGTTCACAGTTCACAGTTCACAGTTCACAGTTCACAGTTCACAGTTCACAGTTCACAGTTCACAGTTCACAGTTCACAGTTCACAGTTCACAGTTCACAGTTCACAGTTCACAGTTCACAGTTCACAGTTCACAGTTCACAGTTCACAGTTCACAGTTCACAGTTCACAGTTCACAGTTCACAGTTCACAGCACACAGGGGGAGGGGAGTTTAAGGTGTCTGTGGGAACGGTCTCGACGGTAACAGGGCAAGGGATTTGTCGACAAGTGGCCATTAATCTCCAAGGAAATTCGGTGGTGGAGGATTTTCTACCATTTAAACTCGGGAATTCAGATGTGATTTTAGGAATTCAATGACTAGAAAAGCTTGGGGAGGTAATAACAAATTGGAAGTCGTTAAGAATGAAGTATCGTTGGGATGGGAAATGGGTCGAATTGGTAGGTGATCCCTCCCCGGGAAAAACACGAGTGTCTTTAAAGTCGATGCTACGAACTTTAAAGAAAGAAGGGGGAGGCATTTTATTGGAATTAAGCCCGCTAGGAAAAGAGGCGGTCGAAACCCAATCTCCACACATTCCGGACCTTTTACAGGGGTGACTGACCAGTTTGCAGCAGTCTTTGAGATGCCTTCACGTCTGCCACCGCAAAGGGGTAAAGAGCACGCCATTGTTCCCAAGGAGGGGAGTGACCCCGTGAGCGTGAGGCCCTATCGTTACCCACAAATACAGAAAGACGAGATCGAGAAATTAGTGAAAAAGATGATGGCAGGGATAATTCAAGCTTCTGCGAGCCCATTTTCTAGCCTGGTTTTGTTGGTAAAAGAAAAAGGATGGATCATGGCGGTTTTGTGTTGACTATCGAGCTCTCAACAAGGAGACGGTTCCCGACAAGTACCCAATTTCGATGATAGACGAGTTACTAGACCAGCTTCATGGATCCACGGTCTACTCCAAATTGGACCTCAAGTCGAGGTATCATCGAATCCAGAGGACGTCCTAAAAACAGCCTTTCGGACTCACGAAGGGTATTACGAGTTCCTAGTTATGCCATTTGGCCTCACCAACGCTCAAGCAACTTTTCAATCACTAATGAACGAGATTTTCATTCCATATTTACGTAAGTTCGTGCTTGTTTTTTTATGATATTCTGGTGCAGGGATAAGGAGACTCATGTTGGCCATCTTGCTACTGTGCTAAGCACATTGAAAGAGCAGTGCTTGTACGCTAAACTCAAAAAGTGCGAGTTTGGGAGGGAAGAAATTGCATACTTAGGACACATTATATCTGGCACGGCTGTAGCAGTGGATTTGGAAAAAATTCGAGCCATGCTTGAGTGGCCGCTGCTGAAGAGTATCAAGGACATCACGTTACTACCGCAAGTTTGTCGAGGGATATGGGAAGATTGCAGCCCCACAAACAAAGCACCTTCGCAAAGATAGTTTCTGTTGGAATGCCCCATTTCATACACTCAAGGAGGCAATGACAAAAGTGTCGGTATTAGCAATACCGGATTTTACTAAAGAGTTTGTGGTGGAGGCCGATGCATCGGACTTTGGGTTAGGGGCGATTCTCATGCAAAAGAATCGACTCATTGCCTATTATAGCCACACCTTGGGGCCACGAGGACGGCTTAAATCTATTTATGAGAAAGAACTAATGGCGATCGTGTTAGCCGCGCTCAAGTGGAGACACTACCTATTGGGGAGGAGGTTCGTGGTAAGAACCAACCAAAGGAGCCTTAAATATTTGTTTGACCAGCGGGAAGTGGGTGCGGAATACCAAAAGTGGGTATCCAAATTGATGGGAAACGATTTCACCATTCAAGACAAGCCCGGAGTCTCCAATAGAGTAGCTGATGCTCTATCACGACGTGAAGCCAGGTCGTGAAGCCAGAGGGTGACCTTACATAGCCTCCTTACTCATGGGAGGGTTGATTGGGCATACATACAAATCCAACTTGCAAGTGATCCCTACATATGTGAGTTGGTCCAAGAATGCAAGCAAGGGACCAAGGATATGAGAAGCTTCACCGTGGAGCATGGCAAACAGCTCTACAAGGGGATCAAAGTGCTGCCGCAAACTTCGCCACTCATACAAGAGGTGCTAGCAGCCTATCATGATGTGCCCATTGGGGGACATTCTGGGGAGTTGAAAACATACTTGCAGGTGGATACCATACTTGTGGTAGTGGATCACCTCATGAAATATGCTCGTCTTGTTGGGCTCAAACATCCTTTTAGTGCCATAACAGTTGATGCCCGCTTCATTCACGAAGTGGTGCGGTTGCATGGGTTTCCGGGGTCCATAGTCTCCGACCGAGATAAGGTGTTTATGAGTACATTTTGGAAGGAACTCTTGCGTCTTGAGGGCACTACACTAAAGAAAAGCACGGCATATCATCCCCAAACGGATGGCTAATCGGAAATCGTGAATAAAGCGTTGAAACCTACCTCCGTTGCTTCTCTAGTGCTCAACCGAAACATGAATGGCTCTCATGGGCAGAATTCTGGTACAATACTTTCATGCACTCGTCCACTAAAATGACTCCCATTAAGGCACTCTACGGGCGTGACCCCCTCCTTTGGTCGTGTCAACCGTGAAACCAATGTCGGCTCATTAGATGATATCCTACAAGAGCGAGATGCCATCCTTGACAACCTATGTGTGCAACTACTCCGTGCCCAGCGCACGAAAAAGAATAAAGAATGGTGATGAGAAGCGTCGAGAACTACAAATTGAAGTGGGGGCATTGGTTTACCTCAAGCTCCAACCGTACCGACAACAATCTCTTGCCAAGAAGCATTGTGAGAAATTGGCTCCTAGATACTACGGGCCCTTCGAGATGCTGCAACGCGTTGGTGAAGTAGCCTACAAACTCAAACTCCTGGACCACAGCAAGCTACACCCGGTATTTCATGTCTCACAACTCAAACCAGTTGGTGGTAATATTCCTGCCAACCCGAACCTGCCCCTCACTCTCAGTGCTGAATTGGAAATGCTCGTGCAACTAGAGGAAATACTTAATGTGAGAACCATACGGCATCCTCAGGGTGACATGAAAGAAGTGTTAATTAAGTGGGAGAATTTAGCTGAATTCGACGCCACTTGGGAAGATGCTGAGATGATTGAGCAACCCTTCCGCACTTCCATCTTGAGGACAAGATGGTTGTTTGGGAAGGGGGTAATGTCATGCAGCCAGCCAAGCCCCCACTACTGAAAATGTACTACCGTCGCCAGAAGAAGGGTATTTCAGACAATGAGAAATGGAGGACAGCTGGTCCAATCAAGGAGGGAGAAATAAGGGTACTAGTGCTATAAATAGAGTGTGATGTCTTCGTAGAGGGTATCCAAAAAAAAGTTGAGATTAGTTATCTTGTATTGTATTTTAGTATTAGCGGCAATCCCTAGGTTGTACTAAGTGCTTTTACAATCATTCAACGAAGATCTCCTGCCTTCCTCATATTTCTGTGTAGCCGTTATTCATTCTTGCTCTCATCTAAAGTTACCAACTTTATTTCTGCTTTCGCTTACTGCTGCTTCTGCTTGCTGCTGTTATTGTTATTGTGAGTTTCAGGGAACCAAGCCATAACAAACTTCTATATCAATCTCTTTTGGCCTTTTCTTCAAAGGTTTAGGGACAACAAGCGGCTCAATCAATAAGAGGGGAAGATAAAACTTTGTGACATTATCTAGGCCTAAATGATCGGGAAAAAGGGCAAAAGGTAAGAAGATAAATAAGTGAAAACATGTAAGCTACATACGTTCATGCAAAAGCTGAGAAGCTTCACTTCGACAGCAATCATTTAGAGCTATCAAGCGTGGGTGGACACTATCAGACACACATTTGCTGCTCCCTGTATCAGAATGATCCATACTCAAAGCACTCTGCAAACCAGTGCTGATGTTCTTATCCGCATCAGTTGAGTGGAGATTGCTTGTTCTTTCAGATCGATCTGGATCAACAAAGGAAATGTCAGATAATGTTCTAAGTTACCATAGATCAATTAGAATTTACCGGGAAATGATTTTAGTGACTTGTATCTAGTTCATTTCTAAGCAGAAAAAATCCAATAGCGAAGTAAAAAGATTAATGGACTGAGCACTCCCATTTTTTACATCCCTATTAAGCTTCGTAAAAGGTGATTCAATTTTTGTGCAAAGTTCTCATGAGCTTTACAATTAAAATCTCGCCATGATTGGCATCAACAATAAAGTCTTTCTCAAGCCAACAGCAAATCATCCTTTCTGAAGATGGAAAAAATTATGATGGAAGTACCATCATTTTGAAGTGAATAAAAACTCATTGTTCATCCTGCATCCCCGTCTCCTTGTAACATAGGTAAAGACCATAAGAATTATGATGTTTACACCGAATACGCTTTCTAACTCAATGAGTTGAGATTTGACCTCACTACTATAGGGAAAAGGTAGAGGTAAATGTTATTATGAGCGCCTAGGCACCAATTTCATTATGATTCTTATGATGTCAGTAAGAATGTTATGGCTGGTATCCCTAACTATCAAGGGGGGGGGGGGTATGAAGCGACTACTTTTGTCCATCGTATAGACCTGTTAGAGAGATATTCCAATTTTACGGCTGACGATAGTGCATTATTTAAAGAGTGTTAAAGGGCCTTCCAAGAAATAATAACAAAGTGTCAAGAGAGAAATTGAACAAGAACGAAAACCACCCATAAGTCCAGAACTTTGGGTAAGAGATGAACAGAAGTACAAGAGAAGTATGTATCATTTCCAGTAGGAGACAGATAACAAATGAGAGTGGATGGATGAATTTGGAGGAATACATGCACACGCCCACCTGCACAAACATTTTTTGTACACACCCACCCCGAAAACATTTTCTGCACACATGAAAGTACGCATGTGTGTTATTCCAAATTTATTTGATCATTTGTCGTTTGTCTTAGTTCTTTAAACTTTGATTGACCCAAAATATAATATACTACCTCTGTTAAGTTTCTTACCAATTGAACATTTTGACTTTCGTGCTAACACAACTATGACCTTACCTTTTACACAATATAGGCTAGTGGTGCTTAAGTTTCGGAGTAGGGAATCTTCAAGAAAGAGAGGACCTAACGAGGAAGCCGCGATCAAGGGATGGAAGCTCCGATGAGAGCATAAAGAGAAGTATTTAGCCAAGATGGCTAGTAAAAATGTTTGGTCAAATAGAATGGAAATAGATATAGATTCGACGTGGACTAAGATGGAATATAGTATAAAAGAAGTGGCGAAAAAGGTCCTTAGAAAATCTAAAGGAACTGAACCAAGGACACATCTTGGTGAAAAGAGGAGGTGAGACAAGTGACAAAGAGCAAGCGAGAATGCTATAAACTATTAGGAAAATATAGGATTGATGAGATCTATGAGAAGTATAAAGAGGCTAGATGAGAAGCAAAGAAGGCACTACGATCGAGATCCTATAGAATCAAGAACTTTATGCAAGATTACATACGAGAGAAGAGAAAAGATATCAATAAAATTGCGCTTATGAAGGACAAGAAGACAGGAGACCTAAGGAAAGTTAAATAAATCAAGGTTGTCGACCAAAGAGTTCTTGTTAAGAATGAAGACATCAATAATATATGGAGGTAGTACTTTGATACCTTGTTCAATAATGATGATCACGGAAGATATCGCGAAATATGTTAAATCGAGAGTTTGTGAGGAGGGTTCAAAAGGGAGAAATGATAACAGCATTAAAGATATGGGATTAAATAAAGCTACGAGACTAGACAGCATAACTAATGAAGTTTGGAGGTGTTTAGGAGGGGAGAGTAATCGAATGGTTGACGACATTTTTTCAACAAGATTTAGAAAAACAACAAAACGTCATCTGAGGGGAAGAACAGTATTTGATCCCTTTACACAAGAATAAAAGTGATATACAAGATTGTGTCAATTATCGAGGAATTAAACTAACGAGTCATACGATGAAACTCTTAGGAGGGGATGATGCGGGTAATTGAGCAAAGACTTAGAAAAAATGTGAGGATATTGGAGAGCCAATTCGGATTTACACAAGGATGATTGACTATGTCTATGGAGGCAATCCATCTCACGAGACAGAAAATGGAACATTACCGGGATAGGAAAAATGATCTACATATGGTTTTCATTGATTTAGAGAATACATATGATAAATTAACAAAAGAAATACTTTGGTTGGTGTTGGCAAAGAAAAGTGTTTCACAAGAATATATTGATATTATCGAGGATATGCATAAGGGAGTGTCTACGAATGTGCGCTTTTGGGAAGACAAAGACAAAACAAAAGTGTTTCCTACTACGATCGAAGTGCATCAATAATCTACACTTAGTCCCTTTCTCTTTGCTTTAGTCATGGATGAATAAACGAGATTAATTCACGATGTTATACCATGGTGTGATGGTGGTGGGTGATATTGAGTTGATTGATGAGATAAAGAAGGTGTTGAAAGTAAGTTGGAATTATGGAGACACACCTTGAAAGCCCATGGTTTTAGATTGAGCACATGCAGCGAGAGATCACATTGGATGGCAAGGTGGTTCAAGGATCGAACGTCTTCCGCTAACTTATATATATTCTCCAAAAGGATAGATAACTCGATGGTGATGCAACTCGTAGAATTAAAGCGGGTTGGTAAAAGGGAAAATTTTATCGCATAGGAAAATTCTATTGCATAGGCTGCTTTCCATCGTTGCGCAATGAAACAATGTCATGTTCATAAGATGAATGTGGGGGAGTTGCATAATTATGGCGAATGTGAGGCCACATACGTAAAAATATATTAAGAAATGAGGTAATACAAGAGAAAGTTAGAGTTGCATCTATTGAAGAAAAGATGAGGAAAAATCGCTTAAGATGGTTAGGTCATGTGAGAACCAAGACCAAGTGGAAAGACCAAGTGGTGCGCCGGTCAGAAGGCTGAATATCGAAGGAGTAGTCACATTATAAGGTAGGAGAACACCTAAGATGACTTGGATGTACTTAATTGAAAGAGATATCGATTTGCTTAGTGATCGATGAGAGCATCATGCTGGAAAGGGTAGAGCTGGGTAGCAAGGATACGGGGACAGAAAACGACAAAATGAAAATTTTCGGAAATTCAATTTCATACATAAGTCACCTAAGAAAAAGTTGGACGGAATACCTTAAAAGGAGACTGGACTTGGAAGTATAATAATCCCTTATTCGTGTAATTGTCTTGACTCTTAGATACCTATCATGACACATAATTTTTGGTAATAAGTTGTCTTTTTGATCAATGTTATTTTATTAAAAAGGTAGATTCGTTAGGAGATACCGAAGTATTTTGAGGTGGTAGTGTGGATAACTTTATACTTGGGAAAAGAGAGAGTGGAGCTATTAAAATATGTTAAAAGTTCGCCAAAATGGGGATGAGAGAAGTATTAATACATTAGAGGGGTCATTTTCCATAAGAAATGCAAAGAATAATTTGGGAAGGAAAGAAAATTGAAAATTGTACAAATTACAAACACGTAAAGTTATTTTTTCACACTCTTAAGTGGTTTATTCAGTGGGTGCAGGTTACACATAAATCTGGATACACTAAGGGTGTGTTAGGTTGAAGGTTCTAGAATATAATGAAATGGATGTGATAACTTCAAAAAGAATGTTTAGTTTCGGTAAATTGGGTATGAAACCTTAAAACCCTTGAACCTCACAACACCGCCACCAACCTTCCTCTTGAGATCCTCATACGTCATTCACACAACCCCCCCCCCCAGTTCAGCAGATCCCGCTCTAGCTAGTTCCTTCGGAAGCTTTGAACCGACGACTTACTATTGGGAATCGTGGGTGCCGTAGAGCTTCTCATAGAAATACAAAAACGTATCGCCCACTTCCTACAATCCGGCCTGAACCTTTGGGTAGGCTCTGCGGGATCAACAACAATAGCTGCACGGAGTACGGTAGAATTCCTCGGTACGGTCATTCGGGAAGTCCCTCCGAAGACGCAGATATAGAAAAGTGTGCTTTCCGTTGGTCAACAACCAACCACAGCTCTCTATAGTTCTTAACTATTGTTCTTCACTACTCCTACAGGCTTGACGGAGTGAATCTGTCTGGAGGAAATCCTTTTTTCTCAATCAATCTCAACAAAAAAAGATTCTTCCACGGATCTTTCAATTTGATGAAAACAACCATATACCTTTTCTTGAGCACCTGCGAAATGATTTGAATATATATGCTTTGAGTGAACCAAACACCTAAAGAAAATTTCAATCTCATATCATTAATCCAATTTTCTATATTGAACGCTCCTTCATATCCTAGCTATCTCTAAGAGCTCTATGAACTCTTCCTTCTATATATAAATTGCTGATTGTATATTTTAATGATATATTGATTTATCAGAACCTATAAAGAACAAATGAATTTATCTCCTTGAGATCCTTGAAGCCCAATAGCTATACACTAGTCTCACTGAGAGCATGTCTGATTAGGACGGAGAGCATGGCTGCAACCAAAATTATATTAGTTGTTTCACTTGTTTGTTTGAAAAATAGTCAGTTTCGTTGTACCCAAGAAATCAGTTACTCCACTGGAATTAGTACTAACAACCCGTTTCTCCCCTTTGGAGGAGGCCTCTATGGCTCTATCTATCTCAAGTTCATAGTTAGTGTGGTCTACCCCCTTTCTATAAGCCCTTTACCTTCGGAAGGAGAGTTTGCCATTTGAATAGACTAGGTCTACTAAAGAGGCCACTGAATTGAATAAAATTTGAATGAACCTGTCTGAAATCAAATGAATACAGTGGTATAGGCGAAGATTAACGTAGTATACTAGTGTCAGAGAAGAAGAATGATAAGAGACTAGAGAGAAGAAAGAAGAGGACAGATTTCATTATTGTATGTAGTAATCAAATGAATACAGCTATACAGGCATAGAGAAGAGAAAGAAGAGAAAGAAGAGAAAGACCCTAACAAACCTTCTAACAGAATGTAGAGCTATGAATAAGAGCTAATGATAACTAACTAACTATCTAGCTAATAAAACAATTGTAAGAGGAGAGTGCTATGTACCAACAATATGCAATGAAAAAGTAGTATACTTACGAAGTTAATGGTATATACAATAACAATGTAGTATATATATTCAAAGTATAGTAGTACATTCAACAAAAATAGTATACAAAAGGAATAAAGTATCATAGGAACTTCTTTAGTAGTATACGCGTAAATGAATTTGCACAAGTATTCACGATATTTGCCACCGATAGATATACTTCCTGTGTTTTTTAAAAATGTGACACTTTTTTTTCACGCATTTCAAGGGAGCGATTTAGGGGTGTATACGACTATAATTTTCGAGGAAATTTTGACACAAGCAAGTTTGACATTCTATATTACTTGTCTTAAAATTTGATTGATTAATTTGCTTGGAAGAATATTATTTATCTAGGGGGCCTTGTAGTGATCTGGGCTGTCTGCCTCTCGATGATAAAGCTTACCCCCCGCCCCCACCCAAATCGACGTGAGGAAGTTATTTGGAGGTCGCATACTTGAGCAGACACACAATTGATGCCAACATCAAGTCAAGTCAAGTCAAATCAAGTCAAATCAAGTCAAGTCAAGTCTAAAAGGTAGCTCATGATACATCAAAATGTGAGAACAACTCAAATCTACAAGAGAAATAGATGAATCAAGTATTAGATGAAGTTGGAAGGGTTACCTCCAGATTTACGCCTGTTGAGACCACGATTTCTGCAACCATTTTAGAGGTAAGTCACAGAGAAAAAAGGAAAGTAAAGAGCTAGAAATAGACTAACAGACTAACAGAGAGTGTGTAAGAGAGACCTCTGATTGGGCGGTGCATATCGCTTGATTTGAGTGTTGGACGAGGGATCCGATGAACTATTTTCTAACATCTTCTTCTTTCTGGTTTCTCCTCCCCTTTCTTCTCACTGTCGGAACCAGCTGAGATTTTCTAGCATTTTCAAACCCCAGCACTACTAGTAAAGTGTAAAAGTACTAGGGTGTTTTGTTGAGTGCGTATAAAGACTGGAAATGGAATTAAAAGACTTTGTTTGGTCGGGTGTAATATATTTTCAATGTAAAACGCATTTTTATAAAAAATAATTTCAATATAAGTATAAAAGGGGTAAGGAAAAAGAAGATAAAGTGTTTTTCCTTTATTTTAAAATGAAAATGGTTTTCCATAATTGAAAGAGCTATTTTACTCTAAGAGAAAATAATTTTACATTTCTTTGTCAACCAAACAATGTAAAACTAAAAATAGAATAAAACAATTTTCCAATAAAACATGTTAAAACGAAACCTCAATTAAGAATAATACCTTATATAATAACAAAAGTGTTGTTAAAGTATAAACTGAATTCAACAAACTGAAATTAATTGAACTGAAATTAAATTAACTATGATTAATTAACTTCAAAAGAAAAGGGTCTTAGAGGGATTGAAAGTTTTAAGAGGGATCAGGAGTATGACTAATTGAGTTGTGTTCCCACCAAATATTAGTGGGATTAAATGAGTTGTATTCTTACCAAAATAAGATATGGAGGAAGGCATGTCTGAAGGTAAACAGGCCTATTTAACATTAATGAAAAGGAAGCGAAGAAGTAGAAGGGACTAGTAAGGGCTTATAAGTAATTTAAAATTTTATTCCCCATCCAATTTCTACCACTTGTAAAACAAGATAATGGAAATATCATCATGAATTCACGCACATATATTACCACCTAATCCCCAAACTCTCATTCTAATAAGTCTTTATTTATACATATTTGTAAGACATTTCAAGTCTCATTTCATATAGTTTTAGAGCATTTAGAGTTAGGATTGCATGGTTTTCTTATATGTGTGTTTAAATGATGTTTCACAAGTCGTTTGATTGTTTTTGATGATTTTCAAGATAATTGACACTTGTTGAAGCTATTTATGTTGACATTAGGATTTTATGAGCTTGGATGCGGATCTTCAGCTTAAAGACTTAAAGAATTGTTGGCAATCAGGTCCATATGGTTGGGTGACATGCTACACGACCGTGTAGTCTTTGTGGAGCAGAAGCAGAATGTAGCATCTGAAGATTGATTCAAAAGAATCACGTCTACGCGACTGTGTGAAATTCTACACGACCGTGTAGACCCGTTGGAACTAAAGCAGAATTCTGGCAGAATTTGGCAGTTGAAGCCTGATTCGAAAGAATCAGGTCTACACGACCGTGTAAACCTGCTGGAGTTGAAGCGACGAATTGTTGATTACTTACTGATTCTGAAGAGCCAAGTCTACACGACTGTATACATTTCTACACGATCGTGTAGACCTGTAGCGAGGCATTTATTCCGCGTTTCCTAGGTTTGTAATGACAACTTATTATAAATAGTTTAAGGTTTTTATTATGCAATGTCACAAATACATAGTCTAAAACACTCTTGTTTACCCCTAAAAACTCATTTTTACTGCATTGTTATTGAAGATTAAACCTTTGCTAATCCATGTATTAATTTCTTTTCTCTCTACTCTACTTTTATTTCTTTCAATCATGTGAACTGTAATTAATTATTGTTGCTTATAGTCCATGACTAGTGACTAGTTTCCTGTCTAGGGTTTGGGTGAAAGTATTAATTATTTAGACTGTTAATGTAATTGTGTTGCTTTGATGATGATTATGCATTGATCTTTCTTGGTGTTTTAAGATCTTCGGATAAATCTTGATCACATTTACACTTTGGTATTTTGGTTTCATTGATTCTTAATCGAATTTTGAACCCTCTTTATCATTCCCTTGAATCAACTTAATTTCCAGTTTAAGATATTGGATGGAAATTAAGGGGATCCTTATATTAGGGGTTTTTCATGCTTATTGAATCCCTTAATCGATTTACTAAAGACCATTCGAGAAAGAATTTAGTTGATTGATTAAGTGATTACTTTTGAGGAACTTTCTAGAGGGGACTCGAGTATTTTTGTGGAAAACTAAAGCTTGCATAATTGCTGCCTTTAAATCGCAATTGCATTAATGATCGTAGTTTCGCCTTTCCTAGTTCTAATTTCTTATATAATTATTAGTGGTCACAAATCATACCTTCGAACCCCCAAAAACCATTCATTTAGGTAATTTAGTCTTGTGAGACTTTAATTAATCACAATTTCCATGTGGATCAACCATCGACTTGCCTTTACTATGCCCTTAGTATTTCCTTGTTATAGATTATAAATATTGTAACATCCCGTCAAATACTAACTATGAAAAGACTTAATTAAATGAAATAATGAGACATTCAGTGCTAGCGGAAATACCACCGAGACGGGAATGCCACTCTAAGGAGTAAAAATTACACTATAATAAACATTATCCTTAAAAGTAGTCAAATATTCCAATCACCATATGTAATATCCCGATTTTTAACCTTATTTTATTATTTAATAATTAGGATTATTAACTTAAATACGACCTTGTTATTTTAATGAATAAGTATTAAAGTTTCTAATTAAAATATATTTTGATTAAACTTTAAAGTTATTTTAAGTACTAATTATATCGATTATTAATGCTAATTAGGAAAATTGAAATGTTTTAGTAAGCTTGTGAGTTCAATTCATAGCCATCCTAGAGTCCATATACAAGTTCCAAGCCCAACCCAAATTCTATTGTTCCCAAAAAGCCAACAAGAAAATCAAAAGAGAAAGTTTTCCCTCCACCTCCTGCTTCATTTTCTTTCTCACTATTGGAGCACACAAGAGGTAAGGTATGGATGAGCTTAAAGCTGCAAACAAGAGCATGAGTTATCAGATTAGGATAGTGAAATGAATGCTTCAAAGATAAGTATCATCATCTTCATCCTTATTGATAGTTATCCTCTTATCCATTTGGAGAAGAGTTCAACTTGAAATTGAATATCTCCAATTAAAAAGCTATAAATAGAACTATCTTCCAAGCTCATACAAAAATCCAACACAAAGTTCATACCTTTCTTCTACCTTCTTGTTGTCCCAAAGATTTTCAGCCATTAAAGGCTCTAATAATATCCTTCAAGCAAACAAACAACCACCTAAAATCACCACCACCACCACGTTTGATTACATACAGCTTTGTTGATCACCAACAACAACCAAAAACACCTTGAGGAACCACCAAACGCCACCCTCAGCCATCGTCTCCAATCTTCGACCACCCAGAACAGCCACCAAGCGCCGCGCCTAGATACGGCAGCCCTCCCCTGCCTTCTCTTTCTTTCGCTTCCCCTACTCCTTTCTCCCCTTCGTTGCTTTAGTCCGCTGTTACACCACAGCAGCACCGTGGCTCCGGCCACCTCGCCGCACCCAGTTCTTCCATGGCCGCACCACCACACATGCCTTGTTCTTCTTCCTCCCCTGCCTTCGATTCTGGTTCAATAAGAACCAAGCTACTTATTTCTTTAAGAATCAGTAAATGAGAAATAAAAATCCCAAAGTCAAAAGTTGACTTTCATAAGGTATAAAACCCATTACTCCCTCTTACCTATTGTTCATTTAAAGCCCAATTATGTATAATTATTTCTAAAATCATTTTAAGAAATAATTATTATTATAACTAATTGTTTTAAATTATGATAAGTATATTTTAAATGAGTTTTAAGAATAATGGGTTTTAAAGTTAAGATTTATAAAAAACGAGGTCATCAAGGAAGAGTCGTAATTAATAATAAGTTGAGTCGATTCTAATGACTATTTTTATTTATGTATTTTGGAGCGGTAAATGGAATGTGGGAATTCGAAAGGTCTATGGATGACGTTCTTGGGAGTTATGGCGATATTTTGGATTGAGCGGTTAAGGTAACCTTTATGTCCAGCATTAGACTATGTGCCCGTATGTGAAAATGTGAAATAATGTGATTATATGAACCTCCATATAACGAATTACGAAATTTATGTTATATAAATATATTAATGATAATACGTAGAGTTTATTGAATATATTATATTATGTAATTCATGATGCGTGTAAATTATGAAATCAATGTTGTTGTATTTGAGCTAGTTATTAGGATGATATGATAAGTTATTATTTTATTATATGAAATCATGATATTTATTAAAAGGGCATGATATATATGTTCTTATGAATTCATGCAATTTAAATGATTATTATATGCAATGAATAGTGGTTTATGTATGTTCATGTTATATGTCATTCGAGTAAAATCATGTTTAAAATAAGTTAAAGTAATTTATAGTATGAACGATCCATGACTCATGCTCACGTAAGTAAAGTATATATGAATTATTATTTATAATGTGCATAAGTGAATAATGTATGAAAGTATGATTTTACGTGACCAGTATGACTTATACGGCTTTATCCATATTTATATAAAACTCGAGGTTATTGTGAGTTATTTATTTAATTATTGTTCATATAATTATTTAATGTTTATGTAAAGAATGTCGATTCTGAGTTATGTGATACATGTTTATGTGATTTCGTGAATATATATAATTAATACTTTTATTACAAGACTCAAGACTCATGAATCATGTGTATTAAATGAAGTATGTTATTTTATGTTGTTATCCATGAGTTACATGCTTATATGATTTATGAATACTTATGTCTAGTATTTCCATGATAGGCTTATGACCTATGATTCTACCTCCGTGACTTATTATAAGTAATCTTAAGTCTCAATCCATGTCCAATGTGATATATGAGGTGTTATTGTCCATTTACAGTTATTATGAAATGTGAGCTTCTGTAAAGCCAATTAGTGTCTGGGAATACGTTAATAAAGTTATAAAATATTATAAGCAAAGTAATAAGAGTCGTATGATTATAAATTAAGTATGTTATCTTATGAGTCATTGGATGACGTTATGCTTTATAAATAACGGTAAGTATGAATGCTCAATGAACGTTTCATAAGGAAGCAATTGAAAGCTTACGAATGATGAATATTGTTTATGTTATGATTTTACTACCTATATAAAGGTAAAGCTGAGCTGAATGATTAAAGTATACGGAATATCATTGATGGATATTAAAAGTTATGAAACATGATAATTTCAAGTGAAAGAACTGGTTTGTTAGCTGTATATATCCTGACTGATGGTCGTGCACGTACCGAGCTGTATCCTGTATCCTGATGAGCACTGGCTCTTATCCTGGGGCACTGGCCCGCTAATGTTATTCCTGATGAGCACTGGCTCTTTTCCTTGGGCACTGGCCCATTGTGGGAGACGTCCCACCCCTGAAATACAGACCAACAACCAGTATAAAATGGATTAAAAAGGAATTATGGATCATTATGGATCACACTGTAATCATAAATGTTTGAATTATTCTTTCCTTCTGTTTAAAGTTTGAGGTTACATTTTAACGTAATGGATTTACTTAATGCTCAGTACATACTGTTCATGACAGGTGCTTGTACTTAAAGTAATTAACATGGAATGCATGACGTCAGTTTCTTACGTGATTAGCTTTTAAGTTCTACTAGTCTACGTATATTCTTATGAAAGTATGAAAGTGTCCGTTAACATGATTGCATGTATCGTATGAACGTGAGTACTATATGTCAAGTATGATTTATATGGCATATATGATTATTGTCTTATTTCAAGGAAATATGATTTACATGTGAAGTATGTGTCTGCTTTATCTCCTGCAAATATGTGCTTGTAAGTGCAAAAATGTTTTCGAACCAAAACCGTTTTTACGGGCTGGAGTAAAGTTACGAGTTTTCCACTCATTTTGGAATGTTTTCTGTCTTTTCTTGTTTCTCTATTTTTCTTCTGAACGAAGCTTAGGTTATGAAAGAAGGATGGAGATGGATCTGGGAAAAGCAAGTGCTTAGGTTGGATTTCAAGAAATGAGATGAAGCAAGTATTTAAGGTCTTAGTTGTAATTATGAGATAATGAGCTTTTGTAAAAATATTATATTATTAGTGGGCCATAACCCACAGGTTTAAGGAAACGATTCCGCAAATCTTGTGATTAGTTATAATTAATGGTGATTAATTAAGGCACCCGTTTTCGGGGCGTTACACCATAGATTCTCATCTCTAAACAAAACGTACCAAAATTCATAATCTCATAACTTAACCACATTTGAAAGATGAAACCAAAATCCAAAAGACCAACTCTAAAACTAACATTCAAACTAACAAAGGTAAACTACTTGATACCAACTAGAACACAGTAAAGCACATTATGACCCCAGGGCGCCCAATAATAGAAGCTAAAGCCTTCCACAGCCTTTTTATAATGGTTTCGAATATTGAATATTCACCAAAAATGTCTCACGGACGTGTACCAGGGGTCACTGAACATAGAGATTTTAAAGAATTGTTGAAATCTTTAGAAAAATGGCATCAAAATGAACTTTGACCGTCTAGAAATCAATGCTTAGGAACCTTAAGTCTACTTGAGGTCAAGAAGAGGAATCCTTAGTTTGATTTTAAGAAATCTCTGAATTAATACTCAGACGTGTACCCCGGTTCACTAACTCGGACGATTTTTGAAAATATGTTTGATTTGTCAATAAAGGATACTGTAAAACACATTTGACCCCAGGGCGCCCAATTGTGGAAACTAAAGCCTTCGATAAGTTCGATTTTCCTTTTTAGAATGGTTTCAAGTAATGACTAAAAATGCCTCACGGGCGTGTACCGGGGGTCACTGAACATAATGATTTTAAAGAATTGTTGAAATCTTTAAAAAAAATTGCGTCAAAATGAACTTGGACCATCGAAAAATCAATGCATTAAGTCTACTTGGAGACAAGAAGAGGCATCCTTACTTTGATTTTTAGAAATCTGCGAATTAATTCCCAGGCGTGTACCCCGGTTCACTAACTCGGAGCATTTTTGAAAATATGTTTGATTTCTCATAAATTGTCATTTTGAAGGACATTTGACCCAGGGCACCCAATAGTAGAAACTAAAGCTTTCCACAGATTCGATTTTCACTTTTAGGATGGTTTCAACTATTCACCAAAACTGCCTCACGGGCGTGTACCTGGGGTCACTGAACATAGAGCTTTTAAAGAATTGTTGAAATCATTAGAAAAATGGCGTCACAATGATCTTCGACCATCTAGATATCAATGCATAGGAACCTTAAGTCTACTGGGGATCAGAAGAGGCATCCTTAGTTTGATTTTAAGAAATCTCCGAAATGACACTCAAGCGTGGACCCTGGTTCACTTACTCGCAGGATTTTCGAAAATATGTTTGATTTCTATGAAAATAGCACGGTAAAGCATGTTGAACCCCATGGCCCCACATAGTGGTAACCAACGTCTTCCAAACGTTCCATTCTGAATTTTTAGCTTGGTTTTAAGTAATCACTAAAAATTCATCACAGGCGTGTGTACCGGGGGTCATGGAACACAGAGATTTCATAGAATTGTTGAAATCATTAGAAAAATAACGTCACAATGAACTTCGACCGTCTAGAAATCAATGCTTAGGAACCTTAAATCTACTTGGGGTCCAAAAGAGGCATCCTTTTGCTCTCTGAGCATCCTGCTTTAGCGGAAAGCGCCGCCTAACAGAGAATGATCGTAATAAGCTGCTAAGAAATATCCGAATTAATACTCATGCGTGTACCCCGGTTCACTAACTTGGAGGATTTTTGAAAATATGTTTGAAAGCTCAGAAAGTGGCACTTTAAAGCACATTTGACCCCCAAGGGCACGCAATAGTGGAAACTAAAGCCTTCCACAAGTTCGATTTTCCCTTTTAGAATAGGTTCATATACCAAAAATGCCTCGCGGGCGTGTACCGAGAGATACTGAACATAGGTATTTCAAAAAAAATTGAAATCTTTAGAAAAATGGCGTCACAATGAACTTCGACCATCTAGATATCAATGCATAGGAACCTTAGGTCTACTTGGGGACTAGAATAGGCATCCTTACTTTTATTTTAAGAAATACCCGAAATAACACTTAGGCGTGTACCTAGGTTCACTAACTCGGAGGATTTTTGAAAATTTGTTTGATTTCTCAGAAGATAGCACTGTAAAGCACATTATAACCCTAGGGTGCCCAATAATAGAAGCTAAAGCCTTCCACATGTTCGATTTTTCCTTTTTTTTAATGGTTTCAAATATTCACCAAAAATGCCTCACGGACGTGTACCGGGGGTCATTGAACATAGAGATTTTAAAGAATTGTTGAAATCTTTAGAAAAATGGCGTCAAAATGAACTTCGACCGTCTAGAAATCAATGCTTAGGAACCTTAAGTCTACTTGGGGTCAAGAAGAGGCATCCTTATTTTGATTTTAAGAAATCTCTGAATTAATACTCAGGCGTGTACCCCGGTTCACTTACTCGGAGGATTTTTGAAAATATGTTTGATTTGCCAAAAAATGATACTATAAAGCACATTTGACCCCGAGGGCACCCAATTATGGAAACTAAAGCCTTCCACAGGTTTGATTTTCCCTTTTAGAGTGGTTTGAAGTAATCACTAAAAATGCCTCACGGGCGTGTTCTCAGGGTCACTGAACATAGAGATTTTATGGAATTGTTGAAATATTTAGAAAAATGGCGTCACAATGAACATCGACCATCTATATATCAATGCATAAGAACCTTAAGTCTACTTGGCAACCAGAAGAGGAATCCTTAGTTTGATTTTAAGAAAACACCGAAATAACACTCAGGCGTGTACCCCGGTTCACTAACTCGGAGGATTTCTTAAAATATGTTTGATTTCTCGAAAAATAGAACAATAGAGCACATTCTACCCCAGGGTTCTCAATAGTGGAAGCTCAAGCCTTACACAAATTCGACTTTGCCTTTTAAGAATGGTTTCAAATATTCACCAAAAATTCCTCACAGGCGTGTACCGAGGGTTACTGAACATAGTGTTTTTAAAGAATTGTTAGAAAAATTGCATCAAAATGAAATTGGACCGAGGCATCCTTAGTTTGATTTTAAGAAATCTCTAAATTAATTCTCAGGCTTGTACCCCGGTTCACTAACTCCGAGGATTTTGGAAAATATGTTTGATTTGTTAAAAAAAGGCAATGTAAAGCACTTTGACCCCTAGGGCATGCAATAGTGGAAACTAAATCCTTCCACATGTTTGATTTCCCCTTTTAGAATGGTTTCAAATATTCACCAAAAATGCCTCACGGTCGCGTATCGGGGGTCACTGAACATAGATATTTCAAAAAAATGTTGAAATCTTTTGAAAAATGGCGTCACAATGAACTTCGTCCATCTAGATATCAATGCATAGGAACCTTAAGTCTACTTGGGGACTAGAAGAGGCATTATTAGTGTAACAGCCCAAACCCCCACTAATCCTAATCAACATAGTTTAATCACAACAGAAGCGTCATCAAGATAAGATTTGGACTATTACCATGACATTCTCAATTTATAAAAAAGAGAATATCGAAATACCTCAAACACAACTTCATTACATCATTTAGTACTTACAATCTTGTTCTTATAGCAAATTCTAAGTTTTATACACCAAAACCATACCAAAGCTCCATAGTCTATTACCTTCTTAACTAAGTAACTATATATATAAGTCATTACTTAATTTACAATACGTAAAGTCTATTACAACAGTAAACCCCTTCATCATATATACGCGTACCAAACTGCATCAAAATTAGACTCTGCCACATGTTCGATTTTACCTTTTTAGAATGGTTTTAAGTATTCACCAAAAATGCCTCACGGGCGTGTACTAGGGGTCACTGAACATTGATATTTCAAAAAATTGTTGAAATCTTTAAAAAAATGGCGTCACAATGAACTTCAACCATCTAGATATCAATGCATAGGAACCTTAAGTCTACTTGGGGACTAGAAAAGGCATCCTTACTTTGATTTTACGAAACCTCCGAAATAACCGTTAGCCGTGTACCCCGGTTCACTAACTCGAAGGATTTTTGAAGTATGTGAATCCAAGTTGCGTGTGAAATTGAAGTATGTGAATCCAAGTTGCGTGTGTAAATATGTAATGGTGGTTACACCATCGTGTTGTTTGCAGGACGTGAATGCAAGTTAACTTCGTGTACACTAGATCTCGTAGTAGAGGAAACGAACATATGGCCGAAACTTTCGAACAAGTTACGACACGACTTAGGACTCTCGAGCAATTAGCTCAAAACTTTGGGTTAGTCCTTCAAAACCAAATTGGCAACAATCGCCATGTAGACGACCCACAAGCCGCTATGGCAAAAAAGATTGTGTCTTTGAAACCATCAACCTTCATTGGAAGAGAAGACCCACTACTTCTCGAGAATTGGTTAAGGGACTTTGAAAAGATTTTCACGGCCACGGGTACGCCCGAGGCTCAGAAAGTGGATCAAGCCACCTTTTATTTGCATGAGGATGCCGATACTTGGTGGGGAAGTGTAGGACCCACTCTTAGAATTCAAGAGAACTTTAATTGGGAAGCTTTTAAGATAGCGATTAAAGCTCGATTCTTCCCCGAGCACATTCGTAGTCAAAAGTACAATGAGTTTAGTAGGTTCAACCAGAGCTATAACGTGATTGTGCAAAAGTACGCTCATAATTTCAACGAGTATGCCCGATTATGTCAAACCATGGTGCCAGACGAAGGAACCAAGGCTCAGAAGTTTGCGGATGGACTTAGGTTCGATCTTCATACTCGATTGGGAGGAATTACCTCCGCAGAAGCGTATGCGAAACCTTCCAACTTGTAACGAATCTTACAATGTGAGAAAGATGTGCAAGCTATAAATAAGAGAAAGGAACCATTCAACAACTTCCGTCACCAAGGCGAAGATATAGATTTGGAAATTATGGATTCGAGGTCAAGCAAAACAATGTTAATGGCGCTAACTATCAAGGTCAAGGGCTGCAAGTTAAACGAGAACGCACCTGTAGGAAGTGTGATAAGCACCATCAAGGCTATGATTGCAAAGGTAATCCGTTCATTTGTTTCGATTGCGGAGAACCCGGACACAAGTCTTACAATTGTCCTAGAAACCAGAGTAACAATCACAATGAGCAAGATGGTGTTGAGAGAAGAAATGGAAATGATTATCATAATCCAACCTCAAGGGAAGTTGCCCGAAAGCAAGGGATGGCGTGCAAAGGAAAAACGATGAAGGCTCGAATAAGGTACGTTGAGTTTCGGGGACAAAGCACCCCATGGAGGACCGAATGTAATACTAATAAAGTGCAATGTGCATGGCTGCTGCGTGTGGATGCTGCTATCTAGTGTTGCGTTGATGCCCTCTGTTTTGTCCCTCCTTAAATGACAGCAAGTTGCTTCCTTAAATTACAACTAGTTTCGCCCTTAGTTTACAGCAAGTTCCTAAGTTATATAGTTTGTACATTCTTATTCGTAGGTTATGTTAGGAATGTGAAGTTTTATTTTTATTTTATTTTTGTATAACATGTGTTGGTTTTGATTTTAAGTCTTGTGATATACTTCATTTTTTAGCTACAACATTATGCACTTGTGAAGAATTCCTTCTCTATTTACCACCTGTTAATGTGAGTTAAGGAATATTTATATTTTAGTTTATGCCACTAATTAGAAATGCATGAATTTGACTTTGCGAGTACGTAAATATTTTGATTAGCTTGCGATCGGGTTATCTATTTTTTATGTCATTTGAACCATGTTGTTAAATTAGTTATTGAGTTGTCGACGTCGTAATGCTCGGGGGAGAATAACACTGTCCTTAGCATTACTTCGCCAAGAGTTATGTACGGAGCATATTGTGACTCGGTTATAATTAACTTCGTACCCAAACTCAGATAATGCCTTTGATGAACGTATGATATTTGGTGTATTTTAAGGTAATTGTATGAGTAAGCTCTGTTTGTTTCGTGGATGTGTAATTTTGATGACTTGATTTGAGGTTTGAGGATTTGATGAATTTGAGGTTTGATAATATGAAGGGTACTGCATTGTTTGGTTTTAATTGAGTTGAGTAGCCTAAGGGACGGTGTCCCACAGGTAACGAACACGCACTCCGAGAGGTTAGGAGACATCACGTTGGGTGTTACCCTGCATTGGAGATACCTAGGACTTGATGTCGTCCGATGGGTCGGGAAGTACTACGTGTATTGTCCCGCATCGGAACTTTGGCCATTCTTAGACACAGACGGTAGGGAACGTAACCCATAGGCCGTTCTGGAGATTTGATCTGACTTTTCCTGAGGAAGTGGGCTGCGGGTCACTAGCGTGCACTCTCTCGTTATTAATTTCATGTTAAGTGTAACTACTCAAAGTTTTATTATTCTGTTAATTTGTTATTCAGTTAGTTTTATTAATTTCAGTTTTATTATTCTGTTATATGGTTTATGTCTGTTTTCTTGAGTTGTTGTGCTGTTACCTGAATTATTAATTAGCAAGCATGTTGCCAGTGGTGTTTTGCTTTGTTATTGTCTTTACTGTTATTTTTTTTTGGTAAGTAAGTAAGATATATAACAACCAAAAACCAAAACTTTACATCCTAACAACAAGCCTACTAGGCCAAGTTAAACAAAAACACCCTCATTAACTAGTTACAAACTAATGCTTTTTAAACTTTGAATCCAATCCTCCTCTGCTTGAGTTAGCTTCATAGCAGCAGCTCTACTAAGTACTGTAAACTGTAAGTCCTTCAACACACTACTAAGTTGTCTCACTTTGCCATTCCAAAGAGCATTATTCCTTTCTTGCCACACCAAGTAGACAGCAGCAGCAAGAGCAACTCTGCCTAACCTCTGCATTCCTTTTGAGCCTTTATATCTCTTCAGTAGCCACAGCCACAACCTCTTGTAATCAGTTGTCACTGCACTAAGCCTCAACCATCTTTTCACATGAAGCAGAATCTTTGAACTGAAGGGGCACTCAAAGAACAGGTGCTGGAGTGTTTTTGGTGCCTGCTCACAAATAGTACATGTATCTACCTGGCATATCAACAATCTAGCCAACCTAGCTCTGGTCTGTACTCTCTCAACCAGACTGAGCCATAATATATATCTATGTTTTGGAATGATAAAAACATCCCAAACTGAACTAAGTACCCTAATCTTAGGGCCACTAAGAGATAAACTCTTATACATTTTTGCAATGGAATAAGTTGGTTGAGTCAACCAAACATCAGTCTGAAGCTTGCAACTAATCTTCTGTTTAGATTTGCGAATCAATTTCCAAATCCAACTTGCACTGCTAGGAACTATGTAGCTCTCCCAAGTATCCTGCTTGATGTACGCTGCATGTACCCATTTCACCCACAAACTGTCAGCCTTCTTAGCTATATTCCACACTAGCTTACCAAGAGCTGCCAGATTCCAAGCTTGTATGTTCCTAATCCCTAAACCACCACATTGCTTAGGAAAGCAAGATCTCTCCCAACTCACAAGGGATGGTCTCAAACTCTCATGAGTGCTAGCCCACAAGAAAGATCTGCAGACAGAAATAATCCTGTCTATCACACTCTTAGGCAAAATGAAAATCTATGCCCAGTAAGTGTGAATAGAAATCAAAACAACATTTATAAGTTGCAACCTCCCTGCATAAGATATATGCCTTGAACTCCACACTCTGATCCTCAGAGTCATCTTCTCAACAAGTTGATCACAATCATGAGCTTTAAGTTTAACTGCACTAATAGGCACTCCAAGATATCAGAAAGGCATACTACCTTTACTGAAACCAGTTGCATCAATAATTCTAACCAGATCAGTCTCCTCCATACAAGTGCTATAAATAGCAGATTTACTCTTATTCACATTCAACCCTGTGGTGCTGGCAAACAAGTTAAACCATTGCATCAACATGAAGACATATCTATAATCTCCTTTACAGAATAGCACTAGATCATCAGCGAAACATAGGTGATTGAGTTTCAGGCTAGCACACCTTGTATGAAACTTAAAAGAGGCCTGCTTCCCAACATAGGTCAACACCCTAGTGAGATATTCCATACAGAGAACAAAAAGTAGAGGTGAGATGGGATCTCCCTGCCTCAAACCTCTCTTAGAGCTGAAAACACCAGTTGGGCATCCATTCAACATGATAGTAAACCTAGGGCTAGTAACACAAGTCATAATGAGACCTCTGAATCTGCTAGGAAACCCCAGAGCACTCAACATTTCATCAACAAACTCCCAACTGACAGTGTATATGCTTTCTGTATATCAATCTTCATCATACAATTAGGAGAGACTGTCTTCCCATTATACATTCTAATCAAATCTTGACACAACAATATATTATGGATAATGCTTCTTCCACAAATAAAAGCACCTTGATTACTAGCAACTATATCAGGCAAAACCAGCTTCAACTTGGTAATTACTTTGTAGATAATAGCACAACAAGAGATAGGCCTAAAGTATTTAACAGAGCTGGGGAAATCACTTTTGGGAATCAAAGTAATAAAGGTCATATTAACCTCTTTCAATAACAGGCCAGTTCTAAAAAAATCCTGAACAGCTTCAGTTACCTCAGCACCAACAATATCCCAAGTATGCTTAAAGAAAAAACTATTATAGCCATCCATACCTGGAGCTTTCTCATTTGGTATAGAACAAAAAGAGATTGCTTCACATCTTCATCACTGAACCCACCTTCAAGTAGCTGAACATGCTCTGCAGATAAAGTAAGGCCTTGTTCAATGACAGTTTGCTGAACATGAGCTCTTTCTGAAATGCAACCTAACAATGATTGATAGTACTCCACAAAAGCTGCTTGAACCTATTGTGAAGTGTTGACCCAAACTCCTTCTTGATTCTGAATAGCATTGATTATGTTATGACTTCTTCTAGCTTTTAGACTCTGATGAAAAAGCTTAGTATTATCATCTCCCTCAACTAACCAAGAGATCTTAGCTTTCTGTTTTAAAAAACTGTCATACAGTTTCTTATCTCTGAGAAGATCTTGATGAGCAAGTTTTTCATATATACACAGAGATGGGTTATATCCCTCTTGATGCATTTGATCTTGAACCTTCTTGAGCTGCTGCTGAGCTTTAAAAACATCTGCTTGTAGATCATTGAAACCTGTCCTATTAAGGTCCTTCAGTTCTAACTTCAGCAACTTTAGTTTCTGAACCACCCTAAACGTGGGGCATCCCATAATTCTTTTACTCCACACTCCCCTAACAATTTCTCTGTAATTAGGGGCAATACTCCATATATTAAAAAACCTAAAAGGCTTTTTACCAGAACTATGAGGATAGAAACACAGAAGGCCTGGACAGTGATCAAAGGTACCTTCTGGTAGATAAGTAATCTCAGCTGTAGGAAAACTAGAGAGCCAATTCTCATTTGCCAAAGATCTATCTATTCTGGAGAAGACTCTAGACTCACCATCTTGTTTGTTGTTCCAAGTAAAGAATCTGCCAGTACATTTAATATGCTCAAGCTGACACTGAGAGAGGCACTCTCTAAAGGGGACAATTTCACTCAGTCTGACAGGTGCCCCTCCAATTCTCTCATCCACACTGGTAATAACATTAAAATCACCAGAAACCAGCCAAGGAAGACTCCTTGTATTTTGAGAGATCTTTGTGAGGCACTCTCACAACATAGTTCTCCCATCTGCATCATTCCTTCCATACACAAAGGTGCACAAAAAAACAGTTCCATTAGTAGGCTGAACTAAACAATGTATACATTGGTCAGTTTGTACCAAAATATCAAGGTGGAAAGAACTAGGTAACCACCCTACAATAATTCTTCCTTTATCAACAATGGAGTTATTACTAGTAACACACCAACCAGGGCAAAGGTGCAAATACAGATCCCCTAACTTGGCACTTTTAACCTTTGTTTCAACCAGGGCAAACAGCTTGAGAATACTGTTATTTGGTTTTTATGTAGTTATAAGTTTAATATTTATCCTAACCTTACTTGAGAATACTTTTTGAATCCTATTTTGGGCTAGGAGAGCTGTTAGTTACTCCCCACTGATTGTGGATATTTGTTGAATATTTTGCAGATGCTGAAGTTTAGAGTTGTTACTGTTTAGAACGGGTTGTTAGATCCGGCGTTGTGAGCTTCAGTGTGGTGCTTGTCATAGTGGACAAGCATTATGAGTTTGACATTAGGACCTCTTGTCTTATGGGTCTTAAACAGTAGTTGGAGGTGTTCTTGGATCTTATTTCGGATAATGGTTATTTATTTTAGGTATTGTGTTTTGGAGTTACGAGTAATTTTGAGATAATAGAGATGAGGGTATTAGACCTAATCCTTTAATACTTTTCGGAGTTTATATCTACATTATGATTTTGACATATTCATTATAGTTGTTTTATCCTTAGGGTAGCATTCCCGTCTCAGTGGTCATTTCGCTACCACTGACTTGCTCTTTTATTTATTTATTTTAAGTTAATATTTGACGGGATGCTACAAGAAGAGTCATCCTTACTTTGATTTTAAGAAATCTCTGAAATAACAGCGTGTACCCCGGTTCACTAACTCGGAGGATTTTGGAAAATTTGTTTGATTTCTCAGAAGATAGCACAGTAAAGCACATTATAACCCCAAGGCGCCCTATAATAGAAGCTAAAGCTTCCACAGGTTCGATTTTTCCTTTTTAGAATGGTTTCAAATATTCACAAAAGATGCCTCACGGACGTGTACTGGGGATCACTGAACATAGAGATTTTAAAGAATTGTTGAAATCTATAAAAAAAATGGCGTCAAGATGAACTTCGACAGTCTAGAAATCAACGCTTTAGAACCTTAAGTCTACTTGGGGTCAAGAAGAGGCATCCTTAGTTTGAATTTCAGAAATCTCTGAATTAATACTCAGGTGTGTACCCCGGTTCACTAACTCGGAGGATTTTTGAAAATATGTTTGATTTGTCAAAAAAGGATAATGTAAAGCACATTTGACCCCCAGGGCGCCCAATTGTGGAAACTAAAGCCTTCGACAGGATCGATTTTCCTTTTTAAAATGGTTTCAACTAATCACTAAAAATGCCTCACGGGCGTGTTCCCGGGGTCACTGAAAATAGAGATTTTATAGAATTGTTGAAATCTTGCGAAAAATGGCGTCACAATGAACTTCAACCATCTAGATCTCAATCCATAGGAACGTTAAATCTACTTGGCAACCATAAGAGGCATCCTTAATTTGATTTTAAGAAATCTCCGAAATAACACTCAGACGTGTACCCCCGCTCACTAACTAGGAGGATATTTTAAAATATGTTTGATTTCTAAGAAGATAGCACAGTAAAGCACATTATAACCCCTGGGCGCCCAATGATAGAAGCTAAAGCCTTCCATAGGTTCGATTTTGCCTTTTTAGAATGGTTTCAAACATTCACCAAAAATGCCTCACGAGCGTGTACCGGGGGTCACTGAAGATAGAGATTTTAAAGAATTGTTGAACTCTTAAGAAAAATGGCGTCAGAATGAAATTCGATCGTCTAGAAATCAAGCTTAGGAACCTTAAGTCTACTTGGGGTAAAGAAAAGGCATCCTAAGTTTGATTTTAAGAAATCTCTAATTTAATACCCAGTCGTGTACCCCGGTTCATTAACTCGGAGGATTTTTGAAATTATGTTTGATTTCTCATAAAGTGGCATCGTAAAGAACATTTGACCCCCAAGGCACCCAATAGTGAAAACAAAAGCCTTCCACATGTTCGATTATCTCTTTTAGTTTGGTTTCAAATATTCAACAAAAAATACCTCACGGGCTTGTACCGGGGGTCACTGAACATAGAGATTTTAAAGAATTGTTGAACTCTTAAGAAAAAGGGCGTCAGAATGAAATTTCATCGTCTAGAAATCAATGTTTAGGAACCTTAAGTCTACTTGGGTTCAAGAAGGCATCCTTAGTTTGATTTTAAGAAATCTCTGAATTAATACTCAGGCGTGTACCTCGGTTCACTAACTCGGAATATTTTTGAAAATACGTTTTATTTCTCTAAAAATAGCACTGTAAAGCACATTATTCCCCCAAGGCTCACAATAGTGGAAGTTAAAGCATTCCACAGGTTCGATTTTTCCTTTTTAGAATGGTTTCAAACATTAACCAAAAATGCCTCACGAGCGTGTACCGGGGGTCACTGAACATAGAGATTTTAAAGAATTGTTGAACTCTTAAGAAAAAAATGGCGTCAGAATGAAAGTCCATCGTATAGAAATCAATGTTTAGGAACCTTAAATCTACTTGGGGTCAAGAAGAGGCATCCTTAGTTTGATTTTAAGAAATCTCCGAATTAATACTCAGGCGTGTACCTCGATTCACTAACTCAGAATATTTTTGAAAATACGTTTAATTTCTCTGAAAAGAGCACTGTAAAGCACATTAATCCCCAAAGGCTCCCAATAGTGGAAGTTAAAGTCTTCCACAGATTCGATTTTACCTTTTTAGAATGGTTTCAAACATTCACCAAAAATGCCTCACGGGCGTGTACCGAGGGTCACTGACCATAAAGATTTTAAAGAATTGTTGAACTCTTAAGAAAAATGGGGTCAGAATGAAATTCGACCGTCTAGAAATCAATGCTTAGGAACCTTAAGTCTATTCGGGTCAAGAATAGGCATCCTCAGTTTGATTTTAAGAAATCTCTGAATTAATACTCAGGCGTGTACCCCGGGTCATTATCGAAAGATTTTTGAAAATATGTTTGATATCTCAGAAAGTGGCACTATAAAGCACATTTGACCCCTAGGGCACCAATAGTGGAAACTAAAGCCTTCCACGTGTTTTTTTGCCTTTTGAGAATGGTTTCAAACATTCACCAAAAATGCCTCACGAGCATGTACCGAGGGTCATTGAACAAAGAGATTTTAGAGAATTGTTGAACTCTTAAGAAAAATGGCGTCAGAATGAAATTCGATCGTCTAGAATTCAAGCTTAGGAACCTTAATTCTACTTGGGGCAAAGAAAAGGCATCCTTAGTTTGATTTTAAGAAATCTCTTATTTAATACTCAGACGTGTACCCCGGTTCATTAACTCGGAGGATTTTAAAATGGCACTGTAAAGAACATTTGACCCCCTGGGCACCCAATAGTGGAAACTAAAGCCTTCCACTAGTTCGATTATCTCTTTTAGAATTGTAATATCCGAGAAATTAATCGTTCTTAATTAAGCAAAATCCATTATTAATTAAACATTTTCTTATATATATATGATTATTTATAATGCGACTTATTAAATTTACTAACTTTAAATAAGCTTAAGTTATTAAAATCGATTTCATAATTTCCTAAAATAATTTTTAAATATTAAGTTATTAATTTTAAAGTTATAAGTATTAAAGTTTATAAATTTATTTATTTCTTTTAAATAGAATAGTAGCCTTAACAAATTATTGAAATAGTAAAAGAAAACCCCACTTGCAAATATTGACTTCCAACCTTGACTCTCCCCTTCTCCTTCTCCTTGAAGCTATGGAGGAAATCAGAATTTTGTTTGCTCTCCAAGCAAAACCCCTCCCCAAGAAATTCTAGACCCTTCTCCTATGGGTATAAAATGCTATGTTTGCTCCCCACACAAGACACTTCAAATACCCAAACTCCCTCCTCTCCCGTCACTCTTCCTCCCTCTTATTCCTCTGTTTTGTTTCCCCCTCCCCTACTTCTCTTCTCTGCTGGCTGCGCCACCGCAACTCGCCGGAGAAGCCAGAAACGCAGCCAGAAACTCCCGGCCACCACCACGAACTACCGCAGCTCCTCCTCCCTCTTGTTGGACGCTGCTGCACGCTGCACTCACTCCTCTCTTCGCTGCCGCTGCCCAGACGCGCTGCCGCTGCCCAGACGCGCTGCCGCTGTCCAGACGCACTGCCGCCGCCCAGCTGTTGCCTTCCGCCGCTGCACCTCGCCGGAGCTGCTCTCCCCTGCTCTTCTCGTTACTGCTCACTTGAGCAGAGGTAACATCAGTTACCTCTTTCTTGTTATTTGCTTAAGTTTATTTACCTAAGTTAATTAGTTTATTTAAAATTTGTTATTAGTTAATAAATTATGTTAATCCTAGTTAATAATTAGCCTAAATCTGAATTTAAGTTAAGTAAAACCACTTTATTTAATTTATGTTTATAGCATGAAATTAAACTAGCTAAACTTCATGAACAAATTATCTTAGTTGGTTTACAATTAAGTTATTTTATTTTAGACCCTTTATTAGTTAAATACCAATGTTTATTAGTCTAAATATATTTTTAGTTTAACTAAAGCTACTTTAACTTATGTCTATATATATGTATGCTAGATAATAAACTTTAATTAAAATTAGCTAAACCTTATGGATTAATTATCTTAGTTTGTTTATAGTAAATTATTTAGTTTATTTTAAATCCATTACTAATTATATATGCTATATTAGCATTGACTTAAATTTGATTTTCAATTTAAGTATAACTACTTTGTTAAAATTATGTATATATGTACTATATTATTATTAACCTAAGTTAATCTAGCTAAAGTAAATAGATTAATTATTGGAATTTATTTGTTATTTTCTTAAAATAATTACTTAGTTTCGGTTATAAATATTACATCAAAGTTTTTTAATAATAGTTATTTATTTTAAAGTTTAGTTAATAAAATCAAGTTATGCAAATTAATCACTAATTTCATGTAATAAGTTATGTTCATACAATTACTTTAGTTTAATAGTACACACCTATTTTTAAATGTTAGGAGTATTGTTTATATTGAATTATTAATCAATGAGTTACTTTAATATTATTAACAAATATTCACTATATATTTTCAAGTTTTATAAAATAAAGGACAAATGATTATATTTAGTTTCTAATTAGAAAGAAAATAAAATATGTTGAAATACTTATAATAAATTACTATTATTTAGAAACTATTTATGACTCGCTAAATACTATTTGTTATATATATGAATTATTTTTATATTGTTTAAGTAATAGAATTAATGAATAATATTTTAGTTTATTTATTAGCTTAATAATAATTCTAGTATTTAAAGAGTATATACTCATATTTTATAGTTCATGCATTTAAGTCTTTAAACATAAATTTTATATGAATTATAAAGTAGTAATAGTTTACTTAAATATAGCTTACTTATGTCGTACTTATTAACCAAGTTATAAAGCCCATAAGTCTTAGCTTATAATATTAAGTTATTAAACGAGTAACTATTATATTACTAATTATTAAATGAGCCTTATTATAAAACCCCTTTGGAACTTAGTAAGTTAAATTAAATAAATAGTTAAAAGGATTCACATGAAGGAAATGGTTCGTAAAACTTAGAAGAAATAATATTAACGATTACTTATTAATTCGTGAATAGATTAGAAAGGAAAAGGATATTACAAGCCTCCCCCTGCTAACAAGGTTAAGCAGGACTTGAGGTAACGTCTACTGCTAACAAGGTTAAGCAGGACTTGAGGTAACGTCTACTGCTAACACCCGCAATCCCCTTCCAACTATGTTTATGATAATGCTTTGTTTTTAATTATGTTATTTATGGATTGCGGGATATGAAATGTTATCATGCAAATGATGTTATAAATATTTTCTATGCATGGTTTGATGAAATATGATCATAATAAGATATGAAACATGATAAAGAAAAGTGAAAGACGGTTCTTGGCAGTATTCTGTTATGTTGGGTCGTGCACGTACCTTCTGGCGGTCTGTCACCTTCTGTTGTGGGAGCTTATGCTCTTGGGTGACACCGCATTGGGCACCACCTTCTGTTATAACATAAAATGTTCTTGGGTGGTTGCCTTCCGTTCACTACGATGATGTTACTTTTGGGGAGACGTCCTTTCTGTTATACTTGCCAAGATACCATAATGAATGATGTATGTTTATAATCTTGATAAGGAAAGATGATGCCGCATGTTATTTTTGAATGATTTAAATATGCATTTATAATATGTTTCCAAATGAATTTACGATATTTTCCCTCCCCTCTGTTTGCAACTAAAATGAATTGAAACGAATTTACGATGTTAGGGTAGTATGTTACTGAGCCTCGGCTCATGACGTTTTGCTTTTCTGTTCTAGGTACTGATGGGGATGACGGCATGGAGTAGAAGTGAGGATTAACGTAGTACTAAGTTTTGGAAGTCTCACTGTTTTTATTTTATAATTTACCTATTTTGTAAAACTAAGACTTGTTAGCTAATCAACTCCTTTTAATATATTATTGTTGCTCATCACTTAAGTTGTTAAGTTGTTAGGTTGTTAGTAATGCTATGTTTTATGTCGCCTTGTATTTTCCTAATGGAAAGTACGGCGGTAACGCACCGACTACCTAGGTCTTCCGCTGCTAATGCCATGTTAATTAACCTAATAAATATGATTAGAAGTCGGGGCGTTACAAGAATGGTTTTAAATATTCACCAAAAATGCTTCACGGGTGTGTATCGGGGGTCACTGAACATAGAGATTTTAAAGAATTGTTCAACTCTTAAGAAAATTGGCATCCGAATGAAATTCCATCGTCTAGAAATCAATGTTTAGGAACCTTAAGTCTACTTGGGGTCAAGAAGAGGCATCCTTAGTTTGATTTTAAGAAATCTCTGAATTAATACTCAGGCGTGTACCTCGGTTCAATAACTCGGAATATTTTTGAAAATACGTTTAATTTCTCTGAAAATAGCACTGTATAGCACATTATTCCCCCAAGGCTCCCAATAGTGGAAGTTAAAGCCTTACATAAGTTCGATTTTGCCTTTTTAGAATGGTTTCAAACATTCACAAAAAATACCTCACGGGAGTGTACCGGGGGTCACTGAACATAAAGATTTTAAAGAATTGTTGAACTTTTAAGAAAAATGTCGTCAGAATGAAATTCGATCGTCTAGTAATCAAGCTTAGGAACCTTAAGTCTACTTGGGGTCAAGAAAAGGCATCCTTAGTTTGATTTTAAGAAATCTCTGAATTAATACTCAGACGTGTACCTCGGTTCACTAACTCGGAATATTTTTGAAAATACGTTTAAGTTCTCTGAAAATAGCACTGTAAAGCACATTTCCCCCCCAAGGCTCCCAATAGTGGAACTTAAAGTATTACATAGGTTCGATTTTGCCTGTTTAGAATGGTTTCAAACATTCACTAAAAATGCCTCACGGGAGTGTACCGGGGGTCACTGAACATAGAGATTTTAAAGAATTGTTGAACTCTTAAGAAAAATGGCGTCAGAATGAAATTCCATCGTCTAGAAATCAATGTTTAGGAACCTTAAGTCTACTTGGGGTCAAGAAGAGGCATCCTTAGTTTGATTTTAAGAAATCTCTAAATTAATACTCAGGCGTGTACCTCGGTTCAATAACTCGGAATATTTTTGAAAATACATTTAATTTCTCTGAAAATAGCACTGTATAGCACATTATTCCCCCAAGGCTCCCAATAGTGGAACTTAAAGTCTTACATAGGTTCGATTTTTCCTTTTTAGAATGGTTTCAAACATTCACCAAAAATGCCTCACGGGAGTGTACCGGGGGTCACTGAACATAGAGATTTTAAAGAATTGTTGAACTTTTATGAAAAATGGCGTCAGAATGAAATTCGATCGTCTAGAAATCAAGCTTAGGAACCTTAAGTCTACTTGGGTCCAGAAAAGGCATCCTTAGTTTGATTTTAAGAAATCTTTGAATTAATACTCAGGTGTGTACCCCGTTTCATTAACCCGGAGGATTTTTGAAAATATGTTTGATTTCTCATAAAGTGGCACTGTAAAGAACATTTGACCCCCAGGGCACCCAATAGTGGAAACCTAAGATTTCCACATGTTCGATTATCTCTTTTAGAATGGTTTCAAATATCACTACTAAAAAAGGTTTTTAGTATCGGAAAATTTAGTATCGAAAACATAACCGATACTAAAGGCACACTTTAGTATCGGATATTAATTTCCGACGCAATTCTATTTTCTAGTTATTAAAAATCATCATATGACATCACTTTAGTATCGGAAAATTTTCAATCCGGTACTAATGATATAATGGTATCGGATAAAATCCGATACTAAAGAGTATTATATAGTATCAGAATTTTTTACCGGTACTAAAATGTTTCATTAGTCATGAAACTTTCCGATACTAAAATTTTTCTTAATAAATTCATTCCCCGCAATTTTTTTTTTGCAAAACGGGCCTCTTTATTTCCCAAAAAATTTCAAAACCGCGCCTTTCGCTTCACCGACACTTTTAATAAAGGCTCTGCTACTCATTCTCCCTAATTAGTTTTTCCTTTTTTTTTTCTCTCAGTTTCTCACTCTTTCTCTCTCCTAGGGTTCTCTCTCCTCTCTATTTTCTTTTCACTCTCCAACCAGTCCTCTTGACCTCTCTATTTTCTCATCACTCTCTCACTGGCCCTCATTCAAAATATCAGGTTATGTTTCTATTTTTTTGTTTTTCATTTCTTGTTTTCTGTTAAATGCTTTCTTTTATATTGTTTTCTTTTAATTTTTTGGGGATTTTTTTCTTAATTTTTGGGGATTTTTTGGGTTCGTTTTCGAGTGATCAAATTTTGGTTCGTTTTTGGTTGATTTATGGTTTGATTTTGGTTTAATTTTCGTGAGTGTGTTTGCTTCGTTTTTTCGGTTGAATTTTTAATTGAATTTTTGTTAAGATCTGGGTTTTTCATTTCAATTTCTGGGTTTTAAAATTTGGGTTGTTAAGATCTGGGTTTTTAGTTTCAATTTCTAGGTTTTACAATTTGGGTGGGTTTTTCCGGTGGTTTTGGGTATTTCGGGTTAATATTTTAGGAATTTCTAGGTTTCATTTGCAGATTTTGTGGTGGTTTTTCTTGAGTTTACGAATTTGCTTATTATTATATTTTAGATATGGATTCGTTAGGATTCCAATCTGGGGTTGAATGTGGTTGAATTTCTGGGATATAATTCCGAAATTGGGGTTTCAATTTTGAAGTTTCGGAAATTGGGGTTTCAATTTTGAAGTTCCGGAAATTGGGGTATCAATTTTCTTACTGATTATGAAATTTTTTCTATTTATAATTTGTGCAAGATCTGATTTTTTTTTTTGAATTTTGTTATAATTTTCCTGATTATTTTGTTGTTGTCATTGTTCTAATTTTCGTGATTTTTTTAATGATTTTTGTGGTGGTTATGCAGTTGCGACGATGGTTGCGTTGGTATGATGGTGGTGGTGGTCAAATGGTGCCGCTTGTTTTGAAGATTGCGCCTGAGATGCATTGGTGAGGGGGTGGTGGTTACGGTGGTGGTTGGTGGTGTGGGGTTCAGTGTAATTTTGGTTTAATGATTATATTTGTGTAAAGTTAATCTTGTAATTAGTGTGGATATTTTATTTTCAATTTGTTTTTTTTGAATTTTTTTCATGTACTGTAATTGATATGAAATTGTGTAAATAATTAAACATTTATCAATATATATTTATTTTACTTTATTTTATTATCAATTGTTATTTTTATAGTTTTTTTGAACACTAACTAAGTGATGATGATGATAATAATAATAATAATAATAATAATAATAATAATAATAATGATAATAATAATAATAATAAAGCATGAATTAGGGCTAATTAAGATGTTCTTGTAATTACTTTATTCATGTCTAATATGCATTGATCTTGGTGTTTTGACACTTAGGGTAGACCTTGATCAAGTTTATGCTAGGGCTTAGATTTCAATTACTCTTAATTGATTGTTGTTGTCTTGTCATTCCCATGAATCAACTTAATTTCTAGACCAAGAGATTGGGTAGAAATTAAGAGGATTCTATTTAGGGGTTTTCCAAGCAAATTGAATCTATTAATCAATCGGGTAAAGACCATTCGAGGGAGGATTTAGTTGATTGATTAATTGATTACTCTTGAGAACCATTCGAGAGAGGACTCAAGTACTTTAGAGGGAAATTGAACCTTGCATGTTATTCTCTATAGTTTCGTAGTTGCATTAGTGTCGTCTCTTGCCCGAGTTCATGCGAGTAACCCAAGCTCTAGTGTTTTCTCTATTATATTTACTTCTCTACTTTATTACTAGTTGTTATTCTTAGTTAGTTGGTAGTTGATAATTATTCAATCCTTACACCCCCAAATACCCTTCACTTTGGTAGTTTTAGACTTAATAGACCTTAGTCAATCCCTATTTCCTTGTGGTTCGACCCTTGACTTGCCGTTTTTATGTTCATAGTAGTTGCTCGTTAGGATTATAAGTATTGTTTGCTAAGTGGTTCTTAGTGCCTTAACGACACACTAAAAGCCTCTTATCACTTAGACGTACTCAAGCTTTCAAAGATAGGCGAAGTAGAAAGGTGGAGTTAGATTTGAAATATGAGAGATTGTGTAACACCCCGTAATTTCACTAGAAATTTCGGGTATTAATTTTATATCGTGTACGTTGTTATTTATATATTCATATATATTTTCGTAGATAAAAATTATATTTGATTATATTAATAGATGTATGTGTACTAGGAAATGTTTAGGTGCATAATGTAATACGTACACGTGCTTAAATTATAAAATGTATATGATTATGATGTACGTATATATGTTACGTTATGACTAGTAATTTATTTATTTATAAAATAATAGTATAAGTATGTTTCAGAAACGCGAAAGTGTATAATGTGGCGTGTGGTTATTGACGGAATGGAGAATGTATATAGTCGTTGCGTGCGTAATTATTTTACAATATTAATAGTATATTTATTTTATAAGTTTTGATAGCATACAATTTTATTTTTAAGCAATAAGCTGTTACACGGACCGTTTAGTGCGCGAATGTAACTCAAACCTTATTAACTTTGGTTCTGAAGAACTGATGACCTTAGGAGGAAGGTGAAGGAATGATGGCTAGCCATTGTATGCTTGTAACGTCATTTTACCCCCACTTAATCACCCCATCAATTCACCCCTTAATGCACCCTTAATAGCCCTTAATTCACTCCTCTTAATTCAGCCTTTTGAGCCCTCAAAATGCTATCAAGAGTAACCAGAAATTTTGCTCACCTTCTACACTTTGTTCACACGCCTCTTTCTCTTCATTCACCATTTTCGTCCATTTTCACACACCCATCTTGTTTGCCTTATATCTCCTTCGTTTCTTATCGGAATTTGACGTGTGAGTAGTCAAAATTCATCTACTCGGAAGGATCTTGCTCGTGGTGTAATTAGTTTTTGAAGAAAGTAAACAACGTGGCTTCAGTTCCTGTTTTGGTCAGACGAGTCATGAAGGTTGTGTCGGAATTGTGTTCGTTTCTGCACTTCTCGAGTTGGCCGAGGTAACTAACGGTTCACTTAGCTTTTTAGGATGAAAATCGTTGTCTTAGTAACCGTTAGTTTAGATATTATAAGGTAGAATCATGTTTAGGATTACTAACGTATTTTAATGCGTGTAATTGTGATGTCTCACTGAGATTTTCGTGGGTTTGATTATAGGGCTATTTTAGGGCTCTTAAGTCATGTTTTTCAAGCTATAATTTGATTACCTATGCCTAATTGTTGTATGGTATTACTATGATGATTTTAAGTGACTTACACATGAATTTCATGAGGTTTTAAGTAGTGAAAACATGTAACTTATAAGAGTAGCAGTAGGTGTTGGTATTTTAATTTTATGTAGCTAGTTTTTCTTTTTTTTGTTGATCATAGAGCATATTTATCTTATATTTCTAAGCCTAAATGTGTAATTCATGTTTAGTATTAAATTAGGGTGTGTTCGGTTGTTAATGCATGTGTAATCCTTGAGTTTTGAGCATGTTAACATAGTTTATTTAGCTATGTTGATGCAAATTGGACTGCTGATTTACAGCCTTAATGTAGCCTTTTTACAGCTCCGTTTTGCTTAGGTTTTAATTATTTTTTCTTGCTTAGTATAGTTTAATATCATGTTAGGATAGTCCCCAAACTTTTGCAACATGTTTTAGGCAAGTTTGATGCATTTTTATGGCTAAAGCGAGAGTAAGGTGCTGCTGCCAAGATTTCAGCTTAGGCGTGTGGTTGGGGTAGTTTTAAGGGATGAGTTGCTTAATTTTGGTGACTGAATTTGTGCCTATTATATGCTACTATGTCTTAAGAGTATGTATGCTAATGGGCTAAACTTAATTATGTGTTTTGAGAGGGTTGTAAAAGGTTTTGTTGAAGTATGTCATGCTGGAAATGTAGGGGGCTGCCATGTTTTATCTCCTCAAATATGCATGTTTTGCAACTTGAAATTTAGCTTATTGTGCGCGTTTCTATAGCCTAATGAGTGTATTATCATGTCATGATTTAATTCCTTTGTTTTGGGATGATTTGAGTGGGTTTATGACATGTTTAATTGGTTACAAAGTTATAATCAATTTTGGTTGTCATCGAGTTATTTTTCCATGATTATACGCCATTGGTATTACGATGCCGGTTTATTATTTATATTGAGTTGTCGACGTCGTAATGCTCGGGGGAGGATCATACTGTCCTAAGCATTACTTCGCCAAGAGTTATGTACGTAGGGTATTGTGAATTGTCATAATTAACTTCGTACCCAAACTCAGATAACGCCTTTGTTGATTTGAAGAATAGTGTACTGTATTAGTACTTTTGATGTTTGGTTTTAATTGAGTTGAGTAGCCTAAGGGACTTGTCCCGAAGGTAACGAACATGCACTCCGAGAGGTCAGGGGACATCACGTTGGGTGTTACCCTACATTGGAGATACTTAGGACTTGTTGTCGTCCGAGAGGTCGGGAGGTACATTTTGTATTGTCCCGCATTGGGAGTTTGGCCATTCTTAGACACAGACGGTAGGGAACGTAACCCATAGGCCATTTCTGGAGATTCGATCTGACTTTTCCTAAGGAAGTGGGTTGCGGGTCACTAGCGTTCGCTCTCTCGATATTAATTTGATGTTGTAACTACTCGAAGATTTATTATTCTGTTATCTGGTTTACGTTTGTTTTCTTGAGTTGTTGTGTCGTTACTTGAACTATTAATTAGCTAGCATGTTGTCAGTGGTGTTTTGCTATGCTATTGTCCTTACTGTCATTTGGTTTTTATGTAGTATAGGTGTAATGTTTATTCTAACCTTACTTGAGAATACTTTTTGAATCCTATTTTGGGTTGGGAGAGCTGTTAGTTACTCCCCACTGATTGTGGATATTTGTTGAGCATTTTGCAGATGTTGGAGTTTAGAGTACTTACCGTTTGGACCAGGGTTGTGCGATCAGGCCTTGTGAGCTTCAGTGTAGTGCTTGTCATAGTGGACGAGCATTATGAGTTAGACATTAGGACCTCTGGTCTTATGGGTCTTAAGCAGTAATTTAGTTGTCTTTCTATGTTTAATAAGGTTATTTTGGATAATGGTTGCATTATGGATTTTGAGTTTGGAACTCGTTAAATTTTGAGACGATGGAGATGAGGGTATGGGACCTCATCCTTCTGTACATTTCTAGGTTTTGATTACTTTATGAAATTGTTGATTACTTTGAGGTTATGTTTCTATTTTTTTGTTTTTCATTTCTTGTTTTCTGTTAAATGCTTTCTTTTATATTGTTTTCTTTTAATTTTTTGGGGATTTTTTTCTTAATTTTTGGGGATTTTTTGGGTTCGTTTTCGAGTGATCAAATTTTGGTTCGTTTTTGGTTGATTTATGGTTTGATTTTGGTTTAATTTTCGTGAGTGTGTTTGCTTCGTTTTTTCGGTTGAATTTTTAATTGAATTTTTGTTAAGATCTGGGTTTTTCATTTCAATTTCTGGGTTTTAAAATTTGGGTTGTTAAGATCTGGGTTTTTAGTTTCAATTTCTAGGTTTTACAATTTGGGTGGGTTTTTCCGGTGGTTTTGGGTATTTCGGGTTAATATTTTAGGAATTTCTAGGTTTCATTTGCAGATTTTGTGGTGGTTTTTCTTGAGTTTACGAATTTGCTTATTATTATATTTTAGATATGGATTCGTTAGGATTCCAATCTGGGGTTGAATGTGGTTGAATTTCTGGGATATAATTCCGAAATTGGGGTTTCAATTTTGAAGTTTCGGAAATTGGGGTTTCAATTTTGAAGTTCCGGAAATTGGGGTATCAATTTTCTTACTGATTATGAAATTTTTTCTATTTATAATTTGTGCAAGATCTGATTTTTTTTTTTGAATTTTGTTATAATTTTCCTGATTATTTTGTTGTTGTCATTGTTCTAATTTTCGTGATTTTTTTAATGATTTTTGTGGTGGTTATGCAGTTGCGACGATGGTTGCGTTGGTATGATGGTGGTGGTGGTCAAATGGTGCCGCTTGTTTTGAAGATTGCGCCTGAGATGCATTGGTGAGGGGGTGGTGGTTACGGTGGTGGTTGGTGGTGTGGGGTTCAGTGTAATTTTGGTTTAATGATTATATTTGTGTAAAGTTAATCTTGTAATTAGTGTGGATATTTTATTTTCAATTTGTTTTTTTTGAATTTTTTTCATGTACTGTAATTGATATGAAATTGTGTAAATAATTAAACATTTATCAATATATATTTATTTTACTTTATTTTATTATCAATTGTTATTTTTATAGTTTTTTTGAACACTAACTAAGTGATGATGATGATAATAATAATAATAATAATAATAATAATAATAATAATAATGATAATAATAATAATAATAAAGCATGAATTAGGGCTAATTAAGATGTTCTTGTAATTACTTTATTCATGTCTAATATGCATTGATCTTGGTGTTTTGACACTTAGGGTAGACCTTGATCAAGTTTATGCTAGGGCTTAGATTTCAATTACTCTTAATTGATTGTTGTTGTCTTGTCATTCCCATGAATCAACTTAATTTCTAGACCAAGAGATTGGGTAGAAATTAAGAGGATTCTATTTAGGGGTTTTCCAAGCAAATTGAATCTATTAATCAATCGGGTAAAGACCATTCGAGGGAGGATTTAGTTGATTGATTAATTGATTACTCTTGAGAACCATTCGAGAGAGGACTCAAGTACTTTAGAGGGAAATTGAACCTTGCATGTTATTCTCTATAGTTTCGTAGTTGCATTAGTGTCGTCTCTTGCCCGAGTTCATGCGAGTAACCCAAGCTCTAGTGTTTTCTCTATTATATTTACTTCTCTACTTTATTACTAGTTGTTATTCTTAGTTAGTTGGTAGTTGATAATTATTCAATCCTTACACCCCCAAATACCCTTCACTTTGGTAGTTTTAGACTTAATAGACCTTAGTCAATCCCTATTTCCTTGTGGTTCGACCCTTGACTTGCCGTTTTTATGTTCATAGTAGTTGCTCGTTAGGATTATAAGTATTGTTTGCTAAGTGGTTCTTAGTGCCTTAACGACACACTAAAAGCCTCTTATCACTTAGACGTACTCAAGCTTTCAAAGATAGGCGAAGTAGAAAGGTGGAGTTAGATTTGAAATATGAGAGATTGTGTAACACCCCGTAATTTCACTAGAAATTTCGGGTATTAATTTTATATCGTGTACGTTGTTATTTATATATTCATATATATTTTCGTAGATAAAAATTATATTTGATTATATTAATAGATGTATGTGTACTAGGAAATGTTTAGGTGCATAATGTAATACGTACACGTGCTTAAATTATAAAATGTATATGATTATGATGTACGTATATATGTTACGTTATGACTAGTAATTTATTTATTTATAAAATAATAGTATAAGTATGTTTCAGAAACGCGAAAGTGTATAATGTGGCGTGTGGTTATTGACGGAATGGAGAATGTATATAGTCGTTGCGTGCGTAATTATTTTACAATATTAATAGTATATTTATTTTATAAGTTTTGATAGCATACAATTTTATTTTTAAGCAATAAGCTGTTACACGGACCGTTTAGTGCGCGAATGTAACTCAAACCTTATTAACTTTGGTTCTGAAGAACTGATGACCTTAGGAGGAAGGTGAAGGAATGATGGCTAGCCATTGTATGCTTGTAACGTCATTTTACCCCCACTTAATCACCCCATCAATTCACCCCTTAATGCACCCTTAATAGCCCTTAATTCACTCCTCTTAATTCAGCCTTTTGAGCCCTCAAAATGCTATCAAGAGTAACCAGAAATTTTGCTCACCTTCTACACTTTGTTCACACGCCTCTTTCTCTTCATTCACCATTTTCGTCCATTTTCACACACCCATCTTGTTTGCCTTATATCTCCTTCGTTTCTTATCGGAATTTGACGTGTGAGTAGTCAAAATTCATCTACTCGGAAGGATCTTGCTCGTGGTGTAATTAGTTTTTGAAGAAAGTAAACAACGTGGCTTCAGTTCCTGTTTTGGTCAGACGAGTCATGAAGGTTGTGTCGGAATTGTGTTCGTTTCTGCACTTCTCGAGTTGGCCGAGGTAACTAACGGTTCACTTAGCTTTTTAGGATGAAAATCGTTGTCTTAGTAACCGTTAGTTTAGATATTATAAGGTAGAATCATGTTTAGGATTACTAACGTATTTTAATGCGTGTAATTGTGATGTCTCACTGAGATTTTCGTGGGTTTGATTATAGGGCTATTTTAGGGCTCTTAAGTCATGTTTTTCAAGCTATAATTTGATTACCTATGCCTAATTGTTGTATGGTATTACTATGATGATTTTAAGTGACTTACACATGAATTTCATGAGGTTTTAAGTAGTGAAAACATGTAACTTATAAGAGTAGCAGTAGGTGTTGGTATTTTAATTTTATGTAGCTAGTTTTTCTTTTTTTTGTTGATCATAGAGCATATTTATCTTATATTTCTAAGCCTAAATGTGTAATTCATGTTTAGTATTAAATTAGGGTGTGTTCGGTTGTTAATGCATGTGTAATCCTTGAGTTTTGAGCATGTTAACATAGTTTATTTAGCTATGTTGATGCAAATTGGACTGCTGATTTACAGCCTTAATGTAGCCTTTTTACAGCTCCGTTTTGCTTAGGTTTTAATTATTTTTTCTTGCTTAGTATAGTTTAATATCATGTTAGGATAGTCCCCAAACTTTTGCAACATGTTTTAGGCAAGTTTGATGCATTTTTATGGCTAAAGCGAGAGTAAGGTGCTGCTGCCAAGATTTCAGCTTAGGCGTGTGGTTGGGGTAGTTTTAAGGGATGAGTTGCTTAATTTTGGTGACTGAATTTGTGCCTATTATATGCTACTATGTCTTAAGAGTATGTATGCTAATGGGCTAAACTTAATTATGTGTTTTGAGAGGGTTGTAAAAGGTTTTGTTGAAGTATGTCATGCTGGAAATGTAGGGGGCTGCCATGTTTTATCTCCTCAAATATGCATGTTTTGCAACTTGAAATTTAGCTTATTGTGCGCGTTTCTATAGCCTAATGAGTGTATTATCATGTCATGATTTAATTCCTTTGTTTTGGGATGATTTGAGTGGGTTTATGACATGTTTAATTGGTTACAAAGTTATAATCAATTTTGGTTGTCATCGAGTTATTTTTCCATGATTATACGCCATTGGTATTACGATGCCGGTTTATTATTTATATTGAGTTGTCGACGTCGTAATGCTCGGGGGAGGATCATACTGTCCTAAGCATTACTTCGCCAAGAGTTATGTACGTAGGGTATTGTGAATTGTCATAATTAACTTCGTACCCAAACTCAGATAACGCCTTTGTTGATTTGAAGAATAGTGTACTGTATTAGTACTTTTGATGTTTGGTTTTAATTGAGTTGAGTAGCCTAAGGGACTTGTCCCGAAGGTAACGAACATGCACTCCGAGAGGTCAGGGGACATCACGTTGGGTGTTACCCTACATTGGAGATACTTAGGACTTGTTGTCGTCCGAGAGGTCGGGAGGTACATTTTGTATTGTCCCGCATTGGGAGTTTGGCCATTCTTAGACACAGACGGTAGGGAACGTAACCCATAGGCCATTTCTGGAGATTCGATCTGACTTTTCCTAAGGAAGTGGGTTGCGGGTCACTAGCGTTCGCTCTCTCGATATTAATTTGATGTTGTAACTACTCGAAGATTTATTATTCTGTTATCTGGTTTACGTTTGTTTTCTTGAGTTGTTGTGTCGTTACTTGAACTATTAATTAGCTAGCATGTTGTCAGTGGTGTTTTGCTATGCTATTGTCCTTACTGTCATTTGGTTTTTATGTAGTATAGGTGTAATGTTTATTCTAACCTTACTTGAGAATACTTTTTGAATCCTATTTTGGGTTGGGAGAGCTGTTAGTTACTCCCCACTGATTGTGGATATTTGTTGAGCATTTTGCAGATGTTGGAGTTTAGAGTACTTACCGTTTGGACCAGGGTTGTGCGATCAGGCCTTGTGAGCTTCAGTGTAGTGCTTGTCATAGTGGACGAGCATTATGAGTTAGACATTAGGACCTCTGGTCTTATGGGTCTTAAGCAGTAATTTAGTTGTCTTTCTATGTTTAATAAGGTTATTTTGGATAATGGTTGCATTATGGATTTTGAGTTTGGAACTCGTTAAATTTTGAGACGATGGAGATGAGGGTATGGGACCTCATCCTTCTGTACATTTCTAGGTTTTGATTACTTTATGAAATTGTTGTTTATTAATATAGTTTAAATTTACCCTAGAGTGACATTTCCGTTTCGGTGGTATTTCCGCTACCACTGGTTTTATCTTTTAGTTCACTTAGTTAAGTTAAAGTATAATTGGTAAAGGACAGGATGTTACAGTAGTGAAATTACGGGGTGTTACAGATTGTCTTCTTTGCTTTGTGTGTGGTATGCTTGGACACATGGAGCGTGACTGTATACATAACGATGATGATACGGCTTCTAAGAAGTGGGGTTCATTTTTAAGAGCCTCGCCAAGAGTAAGGAGAGCAAATATGGTAAAAGAGAAGAAAGCTTTAAAATCCTGCAAGAAGAGTATTTCCTTTGTTACAAAACCGCTATTCGACGTAAACTTGACAAGCGTGCAAAAAGTCAGGGAGAAACCACCATTGACAGACGATGCCAGTGTACCATATGAACTTGACAATGTTACTTTGGTGGCATCTCATCCTTAATGCTTGATGGGGAACGGGGGGGGGGGCGGAGGAAGGCATGGAGGTTACAACTCCGAATTCGGATATATATCATCATAGTTCACAAGAGGCCCCTGCTATCAATAAAGAGGTGACGGAGGTTTCTATGGGTAAGGCCGGAACGGAGAGTTCAGTTATGGGTGGGAAGATAATAAGGAAATTGGTGTTGTGCATCGTAGGTGGAAAAAGATGGCGATAGTAGGTGTAGGAGGGATTGAAGAGGGTGGTAAAATTGATACTCTTTGTAAACGAAGTAGGGAGAATGAGATGGGTGTGGATGGAGAGGAAGGAGTTAAGAAAGTTTGCCCGCAACCTTGTTTCATAGATTTTTTGGCGGCGGTTGGTGCACCCCAACCCCGCCTAGTATTATGAGTCTTTTATGATGGAACTGTCGGGCTTGGGAAACCCCCGGGCAGTTCTTGCTCTCTGACGATGGAGAAATGTGCTTAGACTAGACATGGTTTTTATTTCAGAAACCATGGTTAGTAGTGTAGTTTCGGAAGGTTTGAAGATTAGATTGGGTTTTCCCTACATGATAGGATTGGATAGTGTCGGGAAGGCTAGCGGTTTGTGTTTGTTTTGGAGGGAATACCATCTTAGTTTTACTTTAGTGTCTATGTCGAGTCATCATATTTTTGGTGACGTTGTGGGTACAGAGGGGGAGAAGTGGAGATTTTTGGGAGTTAATGGTTGGGCGGATAAACACTAAAGCATAAGACTTGGGAGCTTTTTGCGGTCTCTTTGTACCTTCGAGGGACCGATCCTTATTGGAGGAGATTTTAATGAGGTTTTGTACTCTAGTGAGATTGAAGGAAGGGCTGGAGGTGAACGTAGGAGTATGGGGGATTTTAGGAAGATGATGGAGTATTTGGAGCTCCGAAACTTGGGGATGAGGGTGCTTAGTATACTTGGGAGAGGGGAAGAATCCGAGGAAGGTCTGAAAAAATTTAGATTTGAAACCGCATGGTTGCTTGATCCGGAGTGCATGGACGTCATTACAAATTCATGGGAGCTGCGGCTGGATGCGAGTTAAATGTGCGGTTGGGTGCGATTGCGGAAGCTTTGACGGGATGGAGTAGCGGAAAATTTGACAATATGAGTAATCAAAATACAGGAGTGTGAAAAAGCTCTAGATGATGTTCAAAAGGGTGATAGTGTGTTGGATGGGGAGAAGGAGGTGGAATTACAAAAGAAACTTGATGACCTCTTAGAAAAATAGGAAGCTTATTGGTTTTTGCGTTCGAGGGTTGCAGAGTTGAAGGATGGTGATAAAATGCCAATTTTTTTTCCATCACAAAGCTTCTCAACGCGAAAGACGTAATTACATTCATGGGTGGTTTGATAGGCATGGTGTTTGGCAAGATGATGAAGAACGTTTAGAGGCGATTGTGGAGGATTTCTATGATAGTCTGTTTGACTCTAGTACGCCTTCTCGTGAGGCTATGGATCGTGTGCTAAATGCGGTCAACCCGCTCATTTCGGATAGCATGAATGAGACTCTTGTTTGTCCTTGTGTGAAAGATGAAGTTTTTGCGAGCTATTTGGAGGCAACCACGGCTTTACAAAATGTTACGAGGCACATAGGATGGCTCACGAGCTTTATGGATGTTTTAGGAGGTCCCAAGACCTCTAAACGTGAAGAATTGAGAGCCAAAGAGTCAAAAAAGAGCTTCCTGTACACTGATCGGGCAAGAAATGGCCCGATCGGGCTATGATTTATTAATCGTGCGATAAAGTTTCGTACCCGATCTGGCAAACATTGCCCGATCCAATCGGGCGAGAAAACAAAGAAAAATAGGGCGAGCTTGTCAAGCCCTACCCGATCGGGTGGCATTCCACCCGATCGGGCAGGCCCATAAACCACCAAAATGTTGTTGCTGCTTGCGTTTCAAGAAAAGAGGTGCTAGGCTCATATTATCCCCAGGCCCGATCGAGGATAAACGGCCCGATCCACATCGGGCATACCTGTCAGCTCATGCGCCAAATTTGTTGCTGCTCCGCTGTGCGCCAAGAAGACACAAAGGTGGGCCCACCAATTAATTTATGCTGCTGCGTGAATAGGGGACAAGCTGTGGCCCACTAACTATTTTGTTGTTATGGCTGCGTGCAAGCGAGGAAAGAAGCTGGGCCCAACCCGATCAAGCACCCGATCGGGCTACCTGTCGGGTTGGCCAGCTGGGCCTTAATTTTTGGCTATGCTGTTATGCTGCATGGAAAACAAGAAGTTGACATTTTTTTTACTATGGACCCGATCGGGTGGCCCTTTGCCCGATCGGGTCCCGTGCTCGATTACGCAGAAATCTTATCTTTATTTCCGTTTTTAATTAGACTTTGCAGGGTATTATAAATACTTTTTCCTCATATTTTTAGAGACATCTTTTTATTCAATATTTTTTCCATAGTTCTTAGCTTAGTTTTATTTACTTTAAACACTTTAGATTAGATTAAAGGTGATTGAACCTCGGATTTGATTTTAATTAAAGTTCTTTCTTTCTATCAGTTGGTATTCTTCTCTACTTTAATCTCTTTAATTATATTGATTGCTTAGTCTAATTATTCAATTTATTCATGATGTTGAAATTAGGGTTTCGTATTGGAATGTTATTGTTGATTTAATTATGTCTGAGTAATTTTAATTTCTAGGGATTTAGAGAGGGAAGCCATGTTTATACCTTGATTATTTGAATTGCTATTAGTTTCCAGGGTTTGATGAGATAGGTTATGGTGTGATTTGTTCTTATTGAGTATGTAACGTTATTGCGCAGTTTCTTTGATTACTTGAGGTTAATAATTGTTTGCACAAATCCGTCTTACTTTTAGAGGCCTAGTACACATCTGTAATTCTGATTATGTTTGTGAACATGCTGCATGTGTTGAATTATGGGCGTTGAGACTTAACCATAGCTTGACATTGCTCTAATCTATCGATTGTCGACCTAGGTTCTGATAGTTGTTCAATCCTTTGATTGGTATAAGCATGGTGGACCGAACTAACTCCCTAGACCTTTATTTCATAGAGTAAAATCCATTTTATATTGTTTTCTAGTATTTAATTAGTAGTTCAGTTGATTTATGTCTGATCTTGTCTGAAGTAGCTTTTTGGCTGGATATTAACTTAGATTTTCGTCTCTCTGTGGATTTGACCCTACTTCCATTGACTACCATTGTTAGAGGACTGTAGGAATTATCTTTGAATAGGTGATACGACTTTAGCCTATCAAATTTTGGCGCCGTTGCCGGGGAGACGGCTAGTTTTCTAAGTTTTTGTTTGGTTATTTGGTCTACTTCTCTGTACCTCATTGGAACTTCATTGTTCCAATTGAGGTACGTTTTACTGCTTCTTTTTGTTTCTTTTGTATGCCAGGTCTCAAAGAAACGGTTCCCCCATCCCAGCGGATCCTAATCTTACAAGGACAATCCGGTAGCTTTGAAAGAAAATTCAGAGAGAAAAGTAGTCTGTTCAGCTGAACACCTCTGGATCAGACACCTCGAGTTCAGTTTTGTCTAAATCACTGAAGTCGTATGGGTTGCCCAACCCAGATGGTCTCTCCACTGGACCTACTATGCCCACCATCGCCGCAGCGAACTTCGAAATTAAACCTAGACTCATTAGCATGGTTCAGCAAAATCAGTTTGGTGGGCATCCTACTGAAGACCCGGCAAATCATTTGCAGCGGTTTCAACAGCTTTGTCGAACCGTCAAACATGCCGGCGTCACTCCAGATCAACTAAAGGTCATGTTGTTTGAGTTTTCATTGAGAGATAGAGCCAGAAGTGGTTGAACGACGTGAAGGAAACTGAATGGAGTGAGATTTCTGCTGCGTTTCTGAGAGAGTATTATCCACCTACAAAGACAGCAGAAATCAGAAACAAACTAGCCACGTTTTCCCAAGAGCCTGATGAAACATTATGGGAAGCGTGAGCTAGGTTCAGAGATTTACAGAGAGAGTGTCCACATCACAACATGGACAAATGGTTCTTGACGCAGACATTCTACAATGGTTTGCAGCCTCAGACGAAGAGTATAGTTGACTTGTCTGCTGGAGGAGTTTTTCTTGATAAGGAAGTGGATGTAGGATATGATTTTCTATCAAACCTTGCATCCAATGATCATTCCACTTCCCGCAGCCTCACGAGATAAGTATTGGAGGTAGATGTCATTACATTACTGACTTCGCAAATGGCGAAGCTGAGCGAGCAGATTGACACCTTAAAATCCTCTTCCTTGACAACACCTCCCTTGAGTATTAATGCTATGTCTGCCGTAGCACCCATTACCTCATCTTACTACGAGGTATGTGGTGTTCAGGGTCACTTTGGGCATGACTGTCAGTTCAGTCAACATCAGATGGAGCAGGCAAATGCTTTCCAACAAAGATCACAAAATTTCTCCCCTTCATACAACTACCAAAATCAGCAAAACTATCAACCCCCACGTCCACAAAATCATCCTAAACCCTCATACTACCAAAATCCCTTCTGTTTTCAGAGACCTCCACCACAAAATTTCAATCCCCCTCATAACTTCCAAGCCCCACAAAATTTTCAAACCCCACCTCCACAAACCTCAAACCCACAAGAGCCTTACATGTCTGATTTGCTGAAATTGATGTTGTCTATGCAAAAGACCAATGAGGAAACACAAAAACATATACAGGCTCAAGGGGAGGCACAAAGAGCTCAAGAGAAGCACATCAAACTTCTTGAGACTCAAATTGCACAATTAGCAAGCAATAGTGCTCAGAGGCGTCAAGGGCAATTGCCAGGGTAATCCATTCAGAGAGAGCACGTGAATGCCATCACTCTACGTAGTGGCGTTGCTTATGATGCTCCTCAAATACCCATTGATGATGTTGCCCCAACTGCAGGGAAGAAGAGGGTGGTCGAGGAAGGAAAAAGGAAGAGTTCGACGTCTGAAGTCGACTTATCTGAGGAAGCTGAACAAACAAGGAAGAAAAAGGAGAAGGTTTCTGAAATGCCTTTTATACCAAGGCTACCGTTTCCTCACAGGATGCATCAATCAAAGGTCGATCAGCAGTTTGGTAAGTTCTTGGCTACGGTCAAGAACCTTGAGGTAACGATTCCATTCACAGATTTAATTACCCAAGTCCCTGTTTATGCCAAATTTCTGAAAGATATGATAACTAAGAAAAGAGACTTTGGTGGGGTAGAACGTGTCGCTCTTACTGCAGACTGTAGTGCTTTTATTCATAATAAAACCCCACCAAAGTTGAAAGATCTTGGTAGTTTTTCTATTCCCTGCCATCTTGGACCTATTTTCATTGATAACGCTTTGTATGATTTAGGTGCTTTTTTTTCTGTTACGCCATTATCTGTTGATAAGAAACTGAACATGGGAGCACTTAAATGCACATAAATCACTTTACAGATGGCTGATCGTTCTATAAAATACCCCTACGTGTTTTAGAGGACGTTCTTGTGAGGGTCGGGAAATTCTACATTCCTATTGATTTTGTGGTGTTAGATATGGATGAGGATGCTCAGATTCCCATTATTCTGGGTAGACCGTTGCTGTGTACTGCTGGTGCTGTTATTGATGTTAAGTATGGGTCTTTAACTCTGAGTGTTGGTGATGATAAAGTGATTTTTAAACTAACCAATGCTGTTAAGGCACCTATGCTTGAACAATCTTGTTGCAGGGTTGAGGTTTTGGATGAGGTAGGTGTGGAGAAGGTTCCAATTCCACCTAAGGTTGTCTCATCGTCTGGAGGTATCATAAAGAACATTTGGAGAAGGAAAGTGATTGATGAGGGTGGCTCTCACTGCTTAGCCCCTTCTATTTGAGAGATGGAGGATTATGGTCGTGCAGGACCTTTATAAACCAGCGTTGTGCGAGAGGCAACTCGTATTTTTCCCCTTTTTCCTTTTCTTTTTATTTTTCTTCTTTTTAGTGAGCGAGGGTGAGGGTACTAACGTTGTTTTTCCTCTTAGCATCGTCCTTTATTACCTTTTGGCATTGAGGACACTGCCAAGTTCAGCTTGGGGGAGGATTTATGTTCGTATTCTCTATCTCTTTTACTGCTTTCTAGGATAGATTTACTGCTTTTGAAAAATACTGAAAAAATTTTAAAAAAAATATGGTTCCCATGACTGGTTTAGTTGCCTCCCTGTGCCCCTTGTTGTGCTATTATTGAAAATGATTTGACTCTGTTTTCTGGATAGCTGGGCAGTTGTGATCTTGAGGCTATGATTTGATGTTTGATTGCTACCATTTCAAGCGAGTTTTGATTATATTAGACTACATTGTGCTGCATGCCTGAATTGGTTAGATTGTGAGGCCTCTTTGTAGCCTATTAGATTCATATTATTATCCAGTCTATTCTTGTGTGTTAGTTCCTCTTTAGTGGATTGATCTTGACTTTGACTTCGTACTTGTCTGATTTTCGATGACTTGTAGCATTTGCTGTGATAGAGGCGTTCTTTGTCTGATTCTTGAGCCTCATAGTGAGTTTTTGATATATTTTTGTCCTCCTTAGCCCCGCTGAGCCTAATGACTTGTTTCATGTTACTTTAACCCTTATTAGGAGCCCATGGCCTTTATTTTGATATTTCCAAGCCTAGCTTGGGGGAGAGTTTGTATGGGTTGAGTTTGAGATTGGTTTCATGGTTTGGTTTGGTTATTGAGGAATTAAAAGTGTATTTGCTGTGGTTTGAGTGTGAGAAAAAGAAAAGAAAAAGCAAAGTTAAAGTTGCGTGAATGAAATTCAGAAAAATAAAAGAAAAATGAAATAAAAGTTCAAAAGAATTCAAAGTTCTTTTATTCACGTACGTTCATAAAGAAAAATTCGCTTCATTGCTTGAAAATTGGGTTTGTTGTGAGCTTTCATCGATTTATGAGAGTTGGGTTATTTTTCGTGGTTATATGGTGTTGTTGGGAGTTGTTTAGGCCATCTTAAGCCTTGTTTGACTGATTCATACTCCCCCTTTCTTGGTTTATCCACCACATTACCCAAAAGTATCCCCTACCTCTTACCTAAGCCCCATTACAACCCTATAAAGTCCTCTTGAGCTCTTGTCTGCATTTTTTTATTGGATTGATTTCGAGTCAGTTTGTCAAAGTTAAAGAGTATGTATGCTAATTGAGTCGACTTGACTAGGATGAGCGTCATTTAACCTTCTTAAACACATGAGAGTGTGAGTGGGAAGGGCGTTTATGGTCGGGTTGGTGAGCGTTCGGGCATATTCTTTGCCTGACACAAAATCGAGAGGAGTGGCACCTTTGTGAGAACCTTTTCAGGATTTCTATGCCTTGTGGATGCTTGAAATTGATGAATTGCTTGGATGATCGGTGGTTGGATGGCCTTGATTAACTGAACTTGAATTTTTCCTGCTTGAACGAATCTTAGTCTTGAAAATATTTTTGAGCTTTGATTGATTTTTATCTATGGGGTGAGGCATTATATTCCATGTTCATGTTCTTTTTGCTTGAGGACAAGCAAAGGTTTAGCTTGGGGGAGTTTGATATCACGTAATTATATAGAGTTTTCTCCCCTATTTATGAGCTAATTTGTGCGTCATTGGAGCTCTTCGGAGCTATTTTATACTAACTATCATATATAGTTGTGGTTTTGTGTTTTAGTGTTGAATTGCAGGTTTTAGGGAGTTTTCTCCTTATTTCCGAGCTTTATTTGGAAGCAACCACAAGTTTACGAAATGTTACGAGGCACATAGGATGGCTCACGAGCTTTATGGATGTTTTAGGAGGTCCCAAGACCTCTCAACGTGAAGAATTGAGAGCTAAAGAGTCAAAAAGGAGCTTCCCGTACACTTATCGGGCAAGAAATGGCTCGATCGGGCGATGATTTATTGATCGGGCGATAAAGTTTCGTACCCGATCTGGCAAACATTGCCCGATCCAATCGGGCGAGAAAACAAAGAAAAATAAGGCGGGCTTCTCAAGCCCAACCCGATCGGGTGGCATTTGGCCCGATCGGGCAGGCCCACAAACAACCAAAATGTTGTTGTTGCTTGCGTTTCAAGAAAAGAGGTGCTGGGCTCGTATTCTCCCCAGGCCCGACCGGGCATAAACGGCCCGATCCATGTCGGGCATACCTGTCAGCTCATGCGCCAAATTTGTTGCTGCTCCGCTGTATGCCAAGAAGACACAAAGGTGGGTCCACCAATTAATTTATGTTGCTACGTGAATAGGGAACAAGCTGTGGCCTACTAACTATTTTGTTGTTGTGGCTGCGTGCAAGCGAGGAAAGAAGCTGGGCCTAACCCGCTCAAGCACCCGATCGGGCAGCCCATCGGGTTGGCCTTCTGGGCCTCAATGTTTAGACATGTTTTTTTACTATGGACCCGATCGGGTGGCCCTTTGCCCGATCGGGTCCCGTGCTCGATTACGCGAAAATATTATCTTTATTTCCGTTTTTAATTAGACTTTGAGGGGCATTATAAATACCTTTTCCTCATATTTTTAGAGACATCTTTTTATTCAATATTTTTTCCATAGTTATAGCTTAGTTTTATTTACTTTAAACACTTTAGATTAGATTAAAGGTGATTGAACCTCGGATTTGATTTCAATTAAAGTTCTTTCTTTCCGTCAGCTGGTATTCTTCTCTACTTTAATCTCTTTAATTATTTTGATTGCTTAGTTTAATTATTCAATTTATTCATGATGTTGAAATTAGGGTTTCGTATTGGAATTGTTATTGTTGATTTAATTATGTCTGAGTAGTTTTAATTTCTAGGAATTTAGAGAGGGAAGTCATGTTTATACCTTGATTATTTGAATTACTATTAGTTTCTAGGGTTTGATGAGATAGGTTATGGTGTGATTTGTTCTTATTGAGTATGTAACATTATTGCGCAATTTCTTTGATTACTTGAGGTTAATAATTGTTTGCACAAATCAGTCTTTTTTTTAGAGGCCTAGTACACATCAGTAATTTTCATTATGTTTGTGAACATGCTGCATATGTTGAATTATGGGCGTTGAGACTTAACCATAGCTTGCCATTGCTCTAATCTATCGATTCTCGACCTAGGTTCTGATAGTTGTTCGATCCTTTGATTGGTATAAGCATGGTGGACCGAACTAACTCCCTAGACCTTTATTTCATAGAGTAAAATCCATTTTATGTTGCTTTCTAGTATTTAATTTGTAGTTCAGTTGATTTATGTCTGATCTTGTCTGAAGTAGCTTTTTGGCTGGATATTAACTTTGAACTCCGTCTCTCTGTGGATTCGACCCTACTTCCATTGACTACCATTGTTAGAGGACTGTAGGAATTATCTTTCAATAGGTGATACGACTTTAGCCTATCAACCTTGCTATTTTTAATGAAGCACTTTTGGGGAAGACAAGTTGGCGCTTAATTCAAGCAAAAGACTCCTTTTTTGCTCGGTTGTTTCAAGCGAAATACAATTGATATCATGTATTTATATAGACTTTTCTCCCTTATTTACAAGCTAATTTGTGCGTCATTGGAGCTCTTGGGAGCTATTTTATGCTAACTATCGTATATAGTTGTGGTTTTGTGTTTTACTGTTGAATTGCAGGTTTTAGGGAGTTTTCTCCTTATTTCCGAGCTATATGGAAGCCACCACGGCTTTACGAGATGTTACGAGGCACGTAGGATGGCTCACGAGCTTTATGGGTAGTTTAGGAGGTCCCAAGACCTCTAAACGTGAAGAATTGAGAGCCGAAGAGTCAAAAAGGAGTTTTCCATACTCTGATCGGGCAAAAATGGCCCGATCGGGCGAAGATATTGTGATCGGGTATAGAAGTTGCGGACCTGATCGGGCAAGGCTTGCCAGATCCGATTGGGCGAGCAACCATGTGCCCAGACCCGATCGGGTGCTGATTGCCCGACCCGATCGGGCGCTGACCCAAGTTCACTCGCTGCTGCTGCTACGCCAAGGGAATGGTGTTGGGCTTTTAATATCCCCAGGCCCGATCAGGCAGTGCTGCCAGACCCGATCGGGTGGGCCTATTTCGGCCTTACTCGCTGCTGCTGCGTTAAAACAATGAAAGAAAGTTGAAAGAAAAGTTCACTATGGGCCCGATCGGGTGGCCTTGTGCCCGATCGGGTCCCGTGCTCGCAAACGCGATTTTTTTTATTTTATTTCCGCATTTAGTTAGACTTTGAGGGGTATTATAAATACCTTTTCCTCATTATTTTAGAGACATCTTTTTTACACTAGTTTATTTCTCATAGTTCTTAGCTTAGTTTAAACACTTTAGATTAGATTAAAGGTGATTGAACCTATTCGATTTCAATAAAAGTTCCTGCTTTCTGTCTATTGGTATTCATCTCTACTCTAATCTCTTTTATTATTCTTAATTGCTTAGCTTAACTATTTAATCATTCGTGATGCAATTATTAGGGTTTCCAATTAGTTTTGTTATTGTCAATTTAATTATGAGTGAGTAGTTCTCTTTCTAGGGTGTTAGATAGGGAAGCCATGTTTATACCATGATTGTTATTTAGACTCCTATTGACTTCTAGGGCTTGATTAGAGTGATTGTGGTGTGGTTTGTTCTTAATTAGTGATTAATGTTAGTGGCCAATTTCATTGATTGCTTGTGGTTAATAGTTGTTTGCACAGATCCGTCTTACGACTAGAGGCCTAGGACACATCAGTAGTTCTGATTACGTTAGTGAACATGCGGCGTATGTTGAACTATGAGAGTTGAGTCTTAACCATAGCTCAACACATGCTCTAACCCCTCGACTCTTGACTTAGTATTTGATAGTAATTGACCTTGTTTGATTGGTATAAGCATGGTGGACCGACCTAATACCCTAGCCTTTTATTCTATAGTTAAATCCTCGATTTAATTCGTATTCCTTAGCTTACTCATTAGTTCAATTAATTCTCCCTATTTTCATCTGAAGTAGTTAATTAATTGAATATTAATATAGAAACTCTGTCTCCCTGCGGATTCGACCCTGCTTCCACTGACTACCTTAGTTAGAGGACTGTAGGTTTATCTTTAAATAGGTGATACGACTAAATCCTATCAAATTTTGGCGCCGTTGCCGGGGAGACAGCTAGTTTTCTAGTTTTTATTCGATTAATTAGCATACTTCTTTTTGCCTCGTTAGAACCTCCCGTTCCAATTGAGGCCGTTCTTACGGTTATCTTATCGTTTTCTCTTATATGTCCAGGTATCAAAAGAAAACTCATATTATTCCTGGAGATCCCGACACATAAGCAATACTTCGGGATCTTAGAGTAGAATTTGATCAAGAGAAGCCATATTCAGAGATTTCTACATTACCAATGGCAAAGTCACTGAAATCTTATGGGGTGCCTAATCCTGAAGGCATACCCACAGGTCCACAGATGCCCACGATTGCTGCGAACAATTTTGAAATCAAACCTGCACTAATTAATATGGTGCAGCAGAATCAGTTTAGTGGGCATCCTTCTGAAGATCCGGCCAACCATCTGCAGAGATTCCAACAACTCTGCAGGACTGTTAAACATCAAGGAGTCACACCTGAGCAGCGGAAAGTTATGTTATTTGAGTTCTCACTCAAAGACAAGGCTCAGAGGTGGTTCAGCGATATCACTGAGACAGAATGGCCGGCGTTTTCTGCTGCATTTCTATATGAGTATTACCCTCCCACAAAAACAGCAAAAATCAGGAACAAGTTGGCCACGTTTTCCCAAGAGCCAGATGAGACATTGAGCGAAGCGTGGACTAGATTCAGAGACCTACAGAGGGAATGTCCACATCATAATATGGACAAGTGGTTTCTAACGCAGACTTTTTATAATGGTCTGCAGCCTCAGACGAAGAGTATTGTTGATTCGTCTGCAGGAGGAGTCTTTTTAGACAAGGCAGTTGATGAGGGTTATGACTTCCTAGAAAATCTCGCAGCCAATGACCACTCATCATCTAGGAGTTTGACTAAGAAGGTACTTGAAGTTGACGCTATTTCATTGCTTACATCTCAGATGGCTCAACTAACTCAGCAACTACAAACAATGAAGACCTATAGTTCAACACCTCCACCTATGAGCATCAATGCCATGTCGGCAGTTGCACCCATCACCTCATTTTACTGCGAGGTGTGTGGTATTCAGGGTCACTTCGGCCATGATTGTCAGTTCAGTCAGAATCAGATGGAGCAGGATAATGCTTTTCAGCAAAGACAACCCAATAACCCCTACTCCAACACATTCAATCCTGGTTGGAAAGACAACCCACTTCTTTCTTATAGAAGTAACAACATTCAGAACCCACAGCCACAATATTCCTACCATCCCCCACCAAATTCCTATCAACCTCCACATAACAACCCAAAACCCAACTACTACCACAACCAAGGGAATTCTCACAATCCCCCTGGTTTCCAAAGACCTGCCCATCAAAATTATCAGCCAACACCACAAAATGCAACCTCACAAGAGCCTAACACTTCTGAACTGATGAAACTAGTATTGTCTATGCAAAAGACAAATGAGGAAGCACAGAAAACTCAGGAGAGACAGTTGTTGGCTATACATAAAGTCAATGAGGATGCACAGAGGGCTCAAGAGAAGCACATAAAACTTCTCGAGACCCACATTGCTCAATTGGCAGAAACTAATGCACAGAGGCAGCAGGGACAATTGCCAGGGCAACCTACACATAGGGAGCAAGAAAATGTCGTTACTCTTCGTAGTGGCACTGCTTATGCTGCTCCTCCTATGCCCATTGATGATGATACTGTCCCTAGCAAGGAGAAGGAGGTAGTAGAGAAGGAATTGGAGAAGAATTCGACGTCTGATGTCGAAGTATCTGAAACAGCTGAACAGGCAGAAAAGGAGAAGGAGAAGGTTTCTAATACACCTTTTACACCATGGTTGCCTTTTCCTCATCGAATGCAAAAGTCCAAGGTGGATCAACAACTTGGTAAGTTCTTGGCCATGGTCAAGAACCTTGAGGTAACGGTTCCTTTCACTGAACTTATTTCTCAAGTGCCTGTTTATGCTAAGTTTTTAAAGGAGATGATCACTAAAAAGAGAGATTTTGGTGGGGTAGATAGAGTCGCACTCACTGAAGAGTGTAGTGCCGTTTTGCAAAAATAAATCCCCACCTAAATTGAAAGATCCGGGTAGCTTTAGATGGAAAAGCTACCCCATATTATTCACTATGCTAGCAAAACCTTGGATCCAGCCCAGGTTAATTATGCCACGACAGAGAAGGAGTTGCTAGCCATAGTCTATGCATTGGACAAATTTTGAACCTATCTGATAGGTTCGAAAGTTATAGTACCCACTGATCATGCTGCTTTGAAGTACTTGATGGCCAAGAAGGAGGCCAAACCTAGACTCATCAGATGGATTCTTTTGCTGCAAGAGTTCGACTTGGAAATCAAAGATAAGAAGGGTGCTGAGAATGTGGTCGCCGACCACCTTTCTAGGTTGAGGTTTAGATCCCCTTCTGACCCTCCTATAGATGACTCTTTTCCTGATGATCATTTGTTTTCTGTGTCCTCTAAAACTCTTTGGTATGCTGATATTGCTAACTTCTGTGTTAGTGGTTCTCATCCTCCCAATCTTACATATCAGCAACGCAAAAAGTTTTATCATGATGCTAGAATGTATTTTTGGGAGGATCCTTTCCTATATAAGAAGTGCTCCGACGGGATGTTTCGTCGTTGCATTCCTGATTGGGAAATAGAGGGTGTTTTGCTACATTGTCATAGTATGCCTTCTAGTGGTCATTTAGGTTCCCAAGCAACTGGTTTTAGAGTCTTACATAGTGGTTTCTATTGGCCTTCGATTTTCAAAGATGCCCGTGCCTTTTGTTTGTCTTGTGATGCTTGTCAAAGGACGGGTAATATTTCAAAAAGGCAAGAGATGCCACAGAGTGGGATTTTAGAGGTCGAACCTTTTGATGTGTGGGGGATTGATTTCATGGGACCTTTTCCTACCTCTTATGGGAATAGGTATATTTTAGTAGCCGTCGACTATGTGACTAAATGGGTGGAAGCTATAGCATCACCAACCAATGATTCCAAGGTTGTGATGAAGATGTTTAAGAAGATAATCTTTCCCCGTTTTGGTGTCCCCCGTGTTGTAATTAGTGATGGAGGTTATCACTTTCATAAGAGCACCTTCAAGGCCCTATTGACAAAACATGGAGTCACCCACAAAGTCGGTCTTGCCTATCACCCTCAGACTAGTGGCCAAGTAGAAGTGTCTAATAGGCAAATTAAGAGGATCCTTGAGAAAGTTGTCACTAAGGCTAGAAAAGATTGGTCTTTGAAACTTGATGATACTCTTTGGGCGCTCCGCACTGCTTTTAAGACTCCTTTGGGTACCACACCTTATCGATTGGTTTATGGCAAAGATTGTCATCTACTAGTTGAGATGGAGTATCTTTCTGCGTGGGCGGTCAAAGAGATTAATCTTGATTTGACAGCTGCAGGTGAAGCACGACTTCTTCAACTCAATGAGTTGGATGAGCTCCATTTGGATGCTTATGAGAATCACAAGCTCTATAAAGAGCAAACGAAGAAGTTGCATGATAAGATGATAGGAAAAAGAGAGTTCAAGGTTGGCGACAAGGTCTTATTGTTCAATTCCAGGTTGAGACTGTTTCCTGGAAAGCTCAAATCTCGATGGTCTGGACCATTCGAGGTGACACAAGTAAAGGCACATGGTGCCATCGAGGTTGCCAACCCAAAAGGAGAGAAGTTTGAGGCAAATGGACAGCGTCTGAAGCTGTACCATGAGGGTGCCTTTGTTGGTTGTGTGGAGGAAATCCGCTTTGATTCCTCCCCACTTGATTCATCTGCCTAGAGAGGTAATATGGTCGTGCGGGACCTTCATAAACCAGCGCTTTGCGGGAGGCAACCCTTATCCCTTAGTTAGTTTTTATTTTCCTTTGTTTCGTAGTTTGTAACATGTGAGAGAGCGTGAGGGTACTAATGTGTTCCTAGATCTTGTTTGCTTTAATGTGCAGATATGCTATTTGAGGAGAACATTGAGCCATGCTTGCCCATAACTTGCAATAAGGCGAGCTACTTACTAAATAGTAGCTCGCCCGATCAGATCGGGTGGCTGATGCCCGATCGGGCGGGCTTAAAATTATGCTGAGGAAAGAGTAAGAGGAGCACCCGGTCGCATCGGGCAAGGTGTGCCCGATCGGGTGCGCAACCCTAGCACCCGATCAAAAATATCTTGCCCGATCGGGTGGACAATCGGGTGAATGAGCAAAAGTCAAAAGTCAAAATCTGTCAAAAAGGACTCCCACCCGATGGCATCGGGCATACCTCGCCCGATCGGGCGTGCAACTTGAGTACCCGATCAAAAATAAGTCGCCCGATCGGGCGGTCAATCGGGCGAAGCCCTTAATTCACAGCCAGGGAATTTGAACTTCCACCCGATCAGGCGGCCCAGTGCCCGATCGAGTCTGCGACCAAAGAACTGCTTTAACACACGGTTTTCACCCTTTTCTCACCATTAATTTCTTATCTCTCCACTCAACTCTCTCTCTCTCTCTTCACTCATCTTCAACCCCAAACCCCAACCTCCATTAAAACTCAATTTTTCTACCTCAAATCTTCATCCTTTCTCCTTCAAACTCCATAAAATCTCTTCCTTTTCTCCTTTCACCCTCCATCTCACAAATTTCCATCCACAAAAATCATCCTCCCTTCTCCTTTCTCTTCATACACTCACCCAAAACCCCATCCTTTGTGTTATACAAGGTTACAAGGTTCAAATTCACCATGGCAAGCAAGTTCAGAAGGCTCATTAGAGGTGAAGGCTCGCGATCTAGGCGAGAAGCAACACCACTACCACCACCACCACAAGTTCCCCGAGATCCCCAGTACCCGGAAATCATTTTCCGGGATGATGAACATCGTGAAAAGTTCCTTCGATTTAAAAAACGGGAGGTACTTCCTACTCGTTTTCTTGATCTTGAACTTCTGTCTAAATTGGGATTAACTGATGATTTTAAGGAATTTATGAAAATTTTAGGCATGGAGTCACTTTACAATGTGCATGTTAATACATATCCTCCATTAGTCTATGAATTTTTCAGCAGTTTTAGTTTGACTAAGCCCCGGGCCGGTCCCGTCACCCACGTTCACTTCAGACTACTAAACCAAGACCACTCCCTCACCCTTAGGGAATTTGCCAGGGTTCTTCGATTACAGGTACGGGGTGACTATTACCCACCAGACCACTTTAAAATGGCCCATACTTATTTAATGCTGACAGGGGACACTACGCCTTTTGACATCCAGCATTGTCATTGGGCGAATTTCCATCACCCAATTATTAGCATTTGGCTAAGGTTCATGGCCCAGACTCTTTTAGGGCGGTATGAGGGTCACTTGGTCCGGGCGGCCGAGTTAGTTGCTATAGCTAGCTACATTGCCAAAGGCTCTAGGGAGTCATTTCAGTACAACTTGGCCCACCATGTAGCTATTCAGTTCAAGCGTATCTCGAACTCGCTCCCTAAGTGTAGGGAAGACAATAGTTGGACCTCTAGGAGGCTAGTCAACGGGGGGTTGATCACATTATTTGCCAAGCAAATTCCCGTCTTTGACGAGACTCAGTGTACCCCCGTCCTCGGCCCTACCCTCATTGACCTCACATACCTCAACACCCTTAAAGTCCTCAACCGCTTGCCTGACCAAAGATTTCAGTGGGTGATAAAATCAAAAAAATCCATCATCCTACCCGACCCTAGAGCCCGCTTGCGGCCCCGTCAGGAGAATTACCTACTCCCTATAGAGGGAGTTGACCTTATTATCCCTGACCCTGAGCCCCCTCGTCGTTCCTACCATAGGCGGCATACGCCGATCTTAGACGAGGGCGCCTCCACTTCTGCCCCTCCCCCTCCTCCCCCTCATACGGACACATTTGATTTCACTTCTATGATGTCGACCCTAGGTCGCATGGAGACGGGGATGGGACGGATGGAAGGGATGATCAACGCGAACACCGCCACCCTAGCGGGATATGGCACTCGCATTGATCAGCTCTACACCCGTGTTGATGAGATAGGGGGACGGATGGATACCTTGGCCAACGACCAGCACTACGCCCTTTATCCTCTCTATGACGACTATTGTAGGCGTGGCATTATTGAGCAGACTGCTCAACACCCCTCGTGGTACCATTGGAACCCGAGTTATGACCAGCCTGCCGGTCAGAGTGATGACATGGCAGAGGATGAGGAGGAGGAGCCTGCTCGTCAGTCCGTCTCTTTAGGAGACTTTGGTCTTAGGCCTAGTGGTTTTGATACAGGTACTAGCGGTTTTGGTGGAGGGATGAGTGGTTTTTCAGGTGATCCCTCAGGTGGTGGTTACACAGATGGTGGTGGTACTTCTAGTGGTGGTCTTTTTGGTGCCCCCACGGATGATGATACGGGCGGCTGATGCCCTTGTTCTCTCCTCTCCCTCGTTGCAATGTGGACATTGCCTCGTTCAGTTTAGGGGAGGATCTCTCACTGTGAGTACTCTCTTTACTGCTTTCTAGTATAGTTTACTGTTTTCTAGTATATTTTACTGCTTTCTAGTGTAGTTTAAAGCTTTGATAGAATAGTTTACAGCTTTGAAAAAAAATTGAAAAAATGAAAAAAAATATGATTGATCATGACTGGTTTGATTGCCTCCCTGTGCCCCTCGTTCTGCTTTTTTGAGAATGATTTGACTTTATTTTCTGGATAGCTGGGCATTTGTGATTCTGAGTCTTTGATTTGACGTTCGACTACTTTGATTTCGAGCGAAATCTGACTATATTATACTACTTTGTGCTGCATACCTGATTTGGTTAGACTGTGAGGCCTTTTCTAGCCTATTGGATTCATATTATTATCCAGTCTATGTTTTTGGTGTGTTAGTTCCTCCCTAGCGGATTGATCTTGACTTTGACTTCGTACTCATCTGATGTCTAGTGACTTGTTACATTTGCTATGATAGAGGCGTTCTTTTGACTTATTCTCGAGCCCCAGAGTGTAATTTCATTATATTTTTATCCTCCTTAGCCCTGCTGAGCCTAATGACCTTGTTTCATGTTACTTAAATCCTTATTATGAGCCCATGGCCTTTGTTTCGATATTATTTCCAAGCCTAGCTTGGGGGAGCTTTTGTATGGGTTGAGTTTGAGATTGGTTTCATGGCTTGGTTTGATTGTTGAGGAATTAAAAGTGTATTTGTTGTGGCTTGAGTGTGAGAAGAAGAAAAGAAAAAGGCAAAATTAGAGTTGCGTGAATGAAGTTCAGAAAAATGAAATAAAAGTTCAAAAGAATTCAAAGTTCTTTCATTCACGTACGTTCATAAAGAAAAATTCGCTTCATTGCCTTAAAATTGGATTTGTTGTGAGTGTTCATTGATTTATAAGAGTTGGGTTATTTTTCTTGGTTATATGGTGTTGTTGGGAGTTTATTAGGCCATCTTAGACCTTGTTTGAGTGATGCATGCTCCCTCTTTCTTGGTTTCTCCACCACATTACCCAAAAGTATTCCCTACCCTTACCTAAGCCCCATTATAACCCGGAAAAGCCCTCTTGAGCTTGTGCCTACAATGTCTATTGGATTGTTTTTGAGTCAGTTTGTCAAAGTTAAAGAGTATGTCTGCTAGTTGAGTCGACTTGATTAGGATGAGCGACATTTTACCTTCTTAAACACATGAGAGTGTGAGTGGGAAGGGACATTTATGGTCGGGTCGGTGAGTGATCGGGCATGTTCTTTGCCTGCCACAAAATTGAGAGGAGTGGCACCCTTTGTGAGCACCTTTTCAGGATTTGTATGCCTAGTAGTCACTTGAACTTGTGGAATTGCTTGGATGATTGGTGGTTGGATGAATTTGATTTGCCGAACTTGAATTATGCCTGCTTGAACGATTCTTAGTCTTGAAAATATTTTTGAGCTTGAATTGTTTTATCTATGGGGTGAGGCAATCTATTCCACGATCATTTTCTATTTGCTTGAGGACAAGCAAAGGTTTAGCTTGGGGGAATTTGATATATTGATTTCTTATAGAGTGTTTCCCTTTCCTTACAAGCTAAATTGTGCGATATTGACGCTCTTAGGAGCTATTTATGCTAACCATTTCGATATAGTTGTGGTTTGTGTGTTCCATATCATTTTGCAGGTTTTTAGGGAAAAACTCCCTATTTACTTGACGTTTTGATCACCACGCTGTAGCGGAAGGTTATGAGGCCTCTTGGCGATCTCGAGATGGTATTCGGACCCCGTTGTGAAGAAGAAATATGCACAAGACTTGGCGTCTGAAGCCAAGTAGAGGCAAGAAAGAAAGAAGCCTCGCCCGATCGGGTCGGCCAACCACTGCCCTATCGGGTTCGAGTAAATTGGCCAGAATTTAAGTTCCCAGACCCGATCGGGCGGCCTTGCCCGATCGCATCGGGCGGAGCAACACTTAGCCATTTCTTGCTATTTTATGAGAGCTGAAGAAGACGTCCACCCGATGACATCGGGTGGTCTTGCCCGATCGGGTGCTGGGGTTGCGGCCCCGATCGGGTGAAAGTTACCCGATCTCATCGGGTGAAGCCAATATTACTGCTGCCAAATCGGGTGGACGACATGGGGGACACGATTTTGCGTCTTTTTCCCACTCTATCTTATTATTTTCTTAGGAACTATAAATACTTTTTTAGGTTGTTTTTATTTGTATCTTTTATTCTATTGAACATTTAGAGAGCTCTTAGCCTAGTTTCTTCATAGTTTTCCATTGTAGAAGAGATTCGAATACTATTTCAATTCAATTAAAGTTCCCGCTTTCGGTCAATTTGGTAATCATCTTTCTTATTGCTTTATTCTTATCTCTCAATTGCTTTAGTTTAATTGCTTGTTATTCAATTAGTTCATGATGCAATTCTTAGGGTTTTCAATTAGATTTGTTATTGTCAATTCAATCATGTCTGAGTAGTTCTCTTTCTAGGGTGTTAGATAGGGAAACCATGTTTATACCATGATTGTTATTTAGACTCCTATTGACTTCTAGGGCTTGATTAGAGTGATTGTGGTGTGGTTTGTTCTTAATTAGTGATTAATGTTAGTGGCCAATTTCATTGATTGCTTGTGGTTAATAGTTGTTTGCACAGATCCGTCTTACGACTAGAGGCCTAGGACATATCAGTAGTTCTAATTACGTTAGTGAACATGCGGCGTATGTTGAACTATGAACGTTGAGTCTTAACCATAGCTCAACACATGCTCTAATCCCTTGACTCTTGACTTAGGATTTGATAGTAGTTGACCTTGTTTGATTGGTATAAGCATGGTGGACCGACCTAATACCCTAGGCTTTTATTCCATAGTTAAATCCTCGATTTAATTCGTATTCCTTAGCTTACTCATTAGTTCAATTAATTCTCCCTATTTTCATCTGAATTAGTTAGTTAATTGAATATTAATATAGAAACTCTGTCTCCCTGCGGATTCGACCCTGCTTCCACTGACTACCTTAGTTAGAGGACTGTAGGTTTATCTTTAAATAGGTGATACGACTAAATCCTATCATCAGCCCACCCACAAACCCGCCCAGTCCGCCCACGAACCCACCCAAACTCGCCCAACCCGCATGGACCGTCTAACCCGCCAATTTTGTTAAGTTAAAAGTTAAACGAGTTAGTAACTAAACATAAATTACGACTACACGAAAATTAATTATTATTCATAATTAATTAATTATTAATAATACGAAAATTTTTAAACCAAATATTTCATATTTTCCATCAACATATTTCACAATTACATCTTAATTGAATTATACAAAATTACAAATGCATATATATATCATAAACACATAATTCATATTCCATCAAACTTACTAATTCATTCAACCCATCCAACCCAATAACTAACCCACCCACCCACCCAGCCCGCCCAACCCATCAACCAGCCCAGCCCAGTCCACCGAGCTCATCCAAACCATTAACCAACCCACCCAACCCATTAACCAGCCCAGCCCGCTTCATAAGCCCACCCAACCCGCCCTATTAACTGCTAAAGGCCCACCCAAACCTGTAGTGGGTCCTCCCTCCAACTCAGCCCACCAACCCACCCAGCCCGCTAGTTTCCCAGGCCCGCACCGGTTAAAATTTGTCCAACCCAGCGCACTGCCAACCCGACCCACCCAATTGCCTCCACTAGCGTGTTGTTTTACGATACCGCCATTTGATTAAAGATGCTTGCTGTCCGCTGTGTTCGACTGAAGAGGAGACGCTTAGCCACGCTTTGTTTGGGTGCCCGTTGGTTAGAGAGGTGTGGGAGTTGTGTGATTGAAGTGATATGATCCTGTTGGACCCAACCACGTCAATGCTGGATGTTTTGGGGAATTGGCAGGAGGACCACAAAGGTAAAATCGAAGTAGCTTGTTGCGTGCTATAGCAGCTCTAGTACATAATATTAATAGAATCGGGATTCTACTTTGAATCGGAAGGGGCTCTTAGGATCGAATCATAAGATCCGATCGTAGAATTGTACGATTCTACAAACACGCAGAGTCAAGATATTCATAGTCAATTGACATTAGAACATGATCATATCATAAGTTTATATAGAAATTAATTAAAGAAAATAGATGTTTACATTATAAGTAGGCAATAAATGACCAATATATATTGATTAATACCTTTATTATCATGATTTAGTTTGATTAGTAATTCTAAAGTCCCCGTAAGTAATAAGTAATTACTGGAATCGTATAGAATCGTAGATAGAATTTGATGACTAAAGTTGAATCGTAGGATCGTACGATTATACGATTCGAATCGGGATTCCAATTTGGTCGTTTTTGAAAGTAAAACAATGTCGGATGCTATGGTGGTTGAGAAGGCAAGGACGTTGGCAGGTGATTATGGTGCTTATTATGCTCAAATTTACGGAGTGCACAACAGCCCAGAAATTCGGAGTAGTCGTCATTGGGTGCCTCCACCTGCGGGTTTTGTCAAGCTGAACGTGGACGCCACGGTGAGTGAAGATGGATGGGTTGGCTTGGGGTTGTGATGCGGAATGATGTACGCGAGGTGCTATGGGCAGTGACGAGGAGGGTGCGTGCACGCTGGACGCCAGAGGTAGCCGAAGGAAAAGCTATGGCTCTTGCATTGAAAATTGCGAGAGATCACGGGAATTATATGGTGGTAATGGAAACGGATTGCGTGTCTCTTGTCACACGGCTTAATAGAAGAGTTTATTTACTTATCTGATCTTGATAAAGTCTTAGAGGATGTGTATGCCACTAGCAGAGATTTTCGTTTTTTTTTTATCTTGGTCACATGTTAGGAGGGGAGGAAATTATGTAGCTCACCACTTAGCTAGATTAGTGCCGTTTAATTTGTGATAGAGCAGCGGTGGGAACGACATTGCCCACCGGATATATCTCCTTATGTACTTATAAACAATTTGTCATCCTCTTAATAAAATGATCTGACAATCTTTCCCCTCAAAAGAAGAGTAGTTACAGTTTGAACAATTTAAAAACATTTAGTTGATTGTCGTTTGATTTAGTTCAGTTTAAACCAGATTTAATCAGTTTTCAATTAATTTTAGTTGGTTTCAGTTTAATTTAAAAATGCTTTTTATATAATTAATTTCTGTTAATTTTGTCAAAAGTTAGGTTACAGTTTATTTTCAGTTCAATTAAGTATGATTAACTTTAATTAATTAGGTTCAGTTTTATGCATGCCCATGTGATCACATAATCATTTCCCGCTAGCATGTCACTTCATTTCGAGTAGCTAAGCTTCACAGCCGACTTGCATCAGCATGTCACTTCATTTCCAGTTTTGAAGAGAGAGTAAGAAAGAGAAAAAGAAAGAACGGAACCAGCAACTCCGCCGGCAAGAAGCTACGAAACCGAGCTGATGTCTCAGTCTGTTGTTGCTTCACTTGTACGTATAGGTATAACCCATCTCTTTGTATCTATCTTCCTACTTTCTTCTTCTTAATGCTGTGCATGCATGTTAGATTTGACTTGAAGCTCATATTTCTAAATATTTCAGTTGGAGCCTTTTATCTTTCAGCTTTTTGTTCATGCAATATACTTTATGTACTAAGACTACTTTCACTTGGTAGGATTATGGTAAATTTAAAAAAAAAAACAGGATAAGACCACTTTCACTTGGTAGGATTATGGTAAATTTCAAAAAAAAACAGGAAAATTTATGAGAAACAATCATAAGCATTTTTTTTTCAAGAAGCAAGCTTTTAATTTTACTTTTTTTTTGGCATTTTACAACCTTAAACAATTCTTTTTGCGAGATCAAACCTTGATTTTTTCCAACGATAAATTTTAATAGCGAGCGTTGGTTGAGGTATTGAGCACCTTAAGTGCAAAGATTGCACATAGAAATGGCTTTGATCAACGCTCAGAAACCAAAATCAATCTCGGAAAATAGCCTCACAAATTTTCAAAAAATATATTCGGTGAACAATTTGGTAGGCAGAGAAATATAGTATATTTCTATGATGGAACAAGTTTTAAGGGATTCGCCCATTTAAAAGTTGAAAATTTTGAACCTAATAGTCTAGTACTGATCTTCTATATAAGTCAAAATACTTTTTTTTTGTTTGGAGTACAGCTCAAAAACGTTGTCCTTCTAATTGGTTACAGGAAGTTATGGATAGTGAGTTTTGGCTTGTGGATGTCCCACGAAGGTGTCGGTCTTCGGTTCTTCGTTGCAAAAGACGTCTCAATTTCGATGATACAACTTTAGTTTACAAAGGAAGAAGAAGTGCTAACTGCAAAGACTCGTTTGCAAACGAGACAACTATAGTTTACAAAAGAAGAAGAGCTAACGGCAAATATTCATGTGCATACGACGACAGGGTACTAAACTACTAATTCTTGGTAAGAGTACCAAACTTAAAACAATATGTATATTTGTGAGATAAGTAAAAAAGAGTACGTTATCAGTTTGATCAGGAAGTGGAGGTGCAAGAGCAAAGAATGAGGAGGAATATGAGTCAAAGGGAAAGAAACGCATAGATGAGCCTGAGGCTGATGCTGAGGCTGCTGGAGTAGTGGGTCCACAGACCCCGCTGCCAGCAAAGAGAAAGTCAATGTGTGGTTCTAGTTCTAGTAGAGCCAGAAAATCGAAATCAAAGGGTGTGATCAAGCTTAGGAATGATAATCTGCAACTGCAACAAGTTTCGGAATTAGCAGAGAAGTCACACTATTACACTCGGTCAATTAATAAACAACTGTTGAGCACGATTCAATTGAGTGAACGAGGAGGAGTAAGTAGTGCAAGTGCAAGTGCACCCAAGAAGACATGGGAGGGTTGATGAGGACAGCTATTACTCAAAGCTGTGGTACATCATCAGATGAGGACGAGAGCTTATTTTTGGGAAGTGATGGGAGAGTGCGATCATTCATACGTAAAGTAGGAGACATTCTGGGTGAGCTTGTTTCGCATAACCTTTATTGAATTATTGTTTTAGCTTTCTCTTAATCGGCCCTCCTACTCGTACAAAATAGCTAAAGATCAGACTATATACAGGTCAAAGAACATATTCTCCTTGGAAAGGATCAGTTTTGGACTCAATAGTTGGTGTATTTTTCTGCTTTCATGTCACTTGGTGTGAGATTTCCCCAGCCTCGTGATTGTGATGCTTATAGCCGACATCATAGAATTTTGAGAGTGAAGAGATCAAATGCTGCTCCTTCTTGCCAAAAGCAAGATATGAACATGTTGGGAGCGGCTGAAGCTCAGAAACCATTTAATAACAAGAAAAAGGAAACTTTAAGGAAAGGAAGGATTCCTAGAACCAAAATCCTTCCGGCTGATTGGAAGGCCTTAAGGGAACAATATTCTGGAAACATGGGAATTGAGAGACACATTGATTCAATAGATTATGTGGACTGGCACACTGTTATGCGAGCAAAAGTTAAAGATATCTCTCTTGCTATTCAGCCAAGAGGCATGAACGAGAAGTTAGCGAAGCGCATAAAAGTATGTTTCTTTACTCGGCTATACTCTGAAGTCTGAGACCTGAGATTTGGACACATTCTAGTATATACTAAATTAAAGTCTTAGATACAATTTACTGCTTGAATTCAGTACAAGTGAATAATTAATGGAATAATGATCGTATCTGTTTAGGAGTGTCTGGACCTAATTATGGACAAACTTGATAATTTAGATCTGGAATGGATACGAAATCTCCCCCCTCCTCTAGCCAAGTAAGCACAAATGTCATTTGCAGCTGAATAACCTGACATTTATTAGGATATATGTTCCTTGTCGTTTCACTGACTTATTTTTCTAGGGATTTTCTTTTGAGCATATTTGGATTAGGTCTGAAAAGTGCACAATGTGTAACTCTTATCACTCAAACAACCTGCATTTCCGGTAAGGGTTTATGAAATGTGTTAATTTTATACTACCTCCGTTCCATAGGTATTGCAACCTTTGACATTTTGCACTATTCATACACTACCCTTTGACCCTCTTTTGTGATTTATACACAAGGATAAATATAGCCATGTGGGATCTTGTTAGATTCGTCTCGATATATGCTTAATTAAAATCTACTTTTTATAATTTTTACTTAAATAAAATTAGAGATATTAGCGTTTAAAGTAGTGCGTTGGGAGGCGTAAAACTTCCTATGTTGCAATACATATGGAACGGAGGTAGTATTTTCTTGTGTGTGTGGGGGGTTATTTGATGAACTTTGCCTATAAATTTGACAACAATATTTTATATTAGGTTGATGTAAATGTTGGTCGTGTGCCAGTGCGTCTTGGGTGGGTTCCTGCCCCACCAAATTCTACAGATAGGCTTACAAAGTTTGATTTTGAAGAGTAAGTATCCTCTGCTCATGTTTTAGTTAAAACACTTCTACTTCCTCTGGTAACAGTTCACAATGTTCTGGTGCAGAGAATCTGCACTTCATAATCTTATTAGTCAATACCTTTGGCCTCGGTTGTGCAAGCATGACCCAAAAACCTTGTAAGATTTTCCTGATCATTATTTTCCAGCAAAGAGAGGTTTGTTTTGTACGCCAAAAACCTTTTTTCCATATAATGTATCCACGTGTACTTTTATTCTCTTTTTTATGTCTTTAGGTATGAATTGCATTATCTGATGATTACCTTTGGAAAGGTACTTTTAGTAACTTAATTTCGAGTTAGCTTCTTTTCTCGATTTAATTTTTATTCTATAACAGTGGCTTGATAATTATTTCAGGTCTTCTGTACCAAAAAACCTAACTGCTCTGGATGTCCGATGAAAGGACAATGTGCCTATTTTGCAGAAACTGATATGGAAGATGTTGAGGGCATAGCTCCCACAACTCCATCGAAAGTTGAAATCCGGATAAGCCAAAAGCGGACAAGGACACAACACTTTGTGTGAGTTAGCGGTTTGAAATTATCTTTTTGCCTTGAAATCATATACTGTAGATCATAAAAGGTGACTTCATTGAAGTTGACGGAATTTTCGTATCGTCTTACTGAACTTAACGAGTGCATACATGCAAAATTGTTGACCCATGATAATTAAAATTTTCGTTATCAGTCCTGTGAAAAATTACTTGCCACGTTTTTGAGGGTGGCGTGGGCCGTGTGGCGGGGGAATGACCCATATTAAGGTGACTTCTAATTGCACAATCTCCTCCTGAAAGCAGTGAGAAACTTCGATCAGAATCTTTTTCATTTTGTAATAAAGATTTTAGAGAAACATTTTCTGTGTCTTAAGAGATCTCCTCTTTCACTCTCAAATAACGTATCAGATTGCTTCTTGATCAAGATGTGCAATTTGTATGTGTGCTGTGTAGATTTTGTTCTAATCGTGTAGTAGTGCAAATTGCACAAAAAGGGAATAGAAATCGACAGAAGAAAAGAAAAGAAAAGAAAAGCAAGAAGAAACACAAAGGTTATTTTCTAACTAATGTAGTTGCCAATGCAGCTTGGAACTTCCAGATTGGCATCCAATTCTAGAAAAGGTGAGTAACTTTATTTGGGAAGCCCATATCTTCTTGAAATATTCAGCTTTGTGCTGAATGCTGTGTGATGCTGTAGTTTGATGACCGGGACCCTGATGATTCATCTCCATATCTTCTCGTTATATGGGAACCAGGTACTTCGATCAACTTGTTTAATGGTCTGATACTAGACAGAATAACTGTTTTTGGCACTAATTGCAGCAAAACATGAGTTTGATGATTCAGGCAATCCATTGGCCAAAGAAAACGTTGTACTGCGGGAATGATATATCCAATATAGTCAAAGGTTAAAACATTGATTATATTCTTGCTATGTGCTCCTGATATATCCCACAATAATTGTCTCATTCTACAAATGGCATAAACACTATTTAACGAAGTTATGTTCATCTGTAGTATACACTTATATGGTTATTAGTTATTACTTATTAGTGTAAGTAAAAGATAGACAATTATTTCGGGACAGATTTATTTCCATATGAAATATGAACTAATATATTGGCATGCCATGGCAGGTTTATCAGCAGATGAGGTTAAGAGCCTTTTCAATGAAGGTGCATCACTTTTCACTTCTTTTTTTTTTTTTCTAGGAGAATAGAAGGCCCGTTTTAGTAAACTGATTATGTATCAAGTCTGATGTTCTCGATTTGATGCAGGCTATGTTTGCACAAGGGGTTTTAACAGGGAAACATGTGCTTCAGATAACTTTAAAATGCGTTGTTGAAAGAGTAATTGTTTTCCGTTGCTAAAGATGAGAATTAATTGACAGAAGTAGTGGGTATATTTTGTTAATGAATGCAGCTAAAGGGTGGGGGCAAAAACGGAACAAAGATGGAGGGAGGGAGTAGAGTATCAAAAATGTTCAAGAGAGATTGCCAGCTAATGGGGTTGACATGGCTTCTAGCGCGGAACAAAACAGCGTACATACCAACAGTCTCAGCTGTACTACGTGCCGTCATGTATAGTACACACCCTCCTCACCAATCCAAATGCAGCCCCGATCAAGAGAACATGCCTCTCGCCGTTGATTCTCTTCAATTTTACAAATCCAACTCTTCCGCTTCATCTCCTCCTCCGTTCCTTCTTTTTTCACTTTTACTTAACACTTTCTTCATTAACATTATCTTTTTGTTTTTATCAAGGTAACCTTTTATTATTGTTTATACCACTTTTCTCTCTCTTTTTCTTTCTTTCTTTCTTTCTTTCTTTCTTTCTTGTCTGCTTCTTCTGCTTCACCTTCTCCTTGTATCTTTGTTTTGTTTGCCTTGTCAGGGTCACGTGAAGCTAGTGGACACTTTTTGTGCAGTTTACAGGGGGTTATTTTTGTCATTTTGCCCACTGTAATTTCCTCGTTTAGCTGAAAGAAGCTGAGTGAGAGACAAACAAAGTTGGCAACACTCTCTTTCTTTCTTTCTTTCTTTCTTTGTATCTTTTCCTGCTCTTATGACTTTCAGTCTCACCTTTGTTTTTCTTTTCCCCACCCTGACCCAGACACATCATTTTTCACCGGTCTTTCTCCACCCATTGTATCCAAAAACTTGTTCCCTTCTCCACCAAACCATTACCTTTATTAGAATATCTCTTTTGATTCCTCTCCTCCTTTCCCGAAGCATTCTACTCATCCATGGATTATTATCATCATTACATTATCATCATCACCATTTTTCAAATAATCCTTTTAAACCCCCACCATGCCTTTGCTGGTCTACTCTCTGAACCGGTCCAGCCATCTAAACCGGTTGACTACCCAACAACTCCTAACACCGTACCCGCATTCCCACTTCAGACAGACTCCTCCCAGACTTGCCACTTAGACCTTTCCGACGAGCTCTTCGGTGGTGTCAATGAAGCTTGTGGTCATAACCTTGACCGGAGCCGTTGCTGTCCAGTGCTAGCCGCTTGGCTTTACGCAGCTCATGCCCGTTCTGCCCTTCAAATTCCTCCGTCTCAGCCTCCTGTTTCCCCTGACTCCGATTCTGAACTACCCATGATGCCTGAGTCTGACTCCCAAAAGTGTGTCAACTCACTCCAGAACTCCCTCTCCAAACGGAACATTACGCTTCCTCAGCCTAACAACACTTGCGACACCGTTCTATGCTTCTGTGCTATTCGCCTTCACCAAATTGCGTCCTTAACTTGTCCCGCCGCGTTTAATTTAACACCTACGTACCGGAATGCCACCCCAACAGCTAACCTCAGGAATTTGGAAAAAAACTGTCGAAATTCTTCTTATGCTGGCTGTACTAAATGCCTTGGTGCTTTAGAGAAGGTATGTTTTTCCATTTTTTACTACTCCATCCCTAATCCCTATCACTACTTCTTTTATTATTCTTTAGCTTTCCCAATCATTTCCTCATTTATTGTTTCCTCCTTTATATTTTATTTGTCCCCCTAGCTAATAAATGATGTATGCCAATTTCCATTATTTCTCACTCGTGGATTTTCATGTTTTATTTCTATTCATTGTTGCAACCTTTTCCTTGTTCATAACTTCATGAGTACTATGTTATCTTCTTTTCCCTGTTTAAATGTTTTACTATCATTTTTTTTTTGTTCTTGCTAATTTAATTTTTGACCTTGTAACATTTTTTTCTTTTTCAACTTACAAACACTTACTCTCAAAGCGTATTTGGATTATACAAACTTTATTTGTAAGAGTGTTGAATCCTATTTGAACTTATTAGATTTGTATGAACTTATTAAACTCATTAATACTAATTTGAACTTATTAAGAAGAATATATTAGACTAGTTTTTCTCTTTTGAAGGGTGACTCTCATTAGGAGGAAAACAAGTTCAACCCATCAAAACATGACTTTGATAGCCTTTTACAACATGTTAGTTTTGTTCACAAAAATATTCTTATATTTTCTCTCCGACTTTTGTACTATTTACCTATGTTCTTATTCTCCTCCGTTCTTTTCTAATTCATTTTCAGTTATTATTAGATCTAATAAGTTTAAATAAGTATCACTAAGTTCTACTAAGTTTTGATAATTACTAAAAAGACTTGAGCCCCTCACTAATAAGTTTTGACTAAATTTTAATAAGTTCGAATATAAGTAATTATAGTTTTAATCAATTTAGATAAGTGTTACTTCCTCCATCCCATCATTTTTTCCCCGTTTTTCATTTTTCACTAAAATTAAGGTTTGGAGGATGTGGTCGCAAAAAAGTACAACATCATAACAAAGTTAAAAAAGGAAAACTTGTGGTCCAAATTTGAATTGTTGTATTTTCATAATTCATTGCGGTCCCTATTTGTATTATAAAGTAAGGGCAAAATTGGAAAAATAAATGTTAGATGAGGATCTTTTGGGGAAAAGTATACACTATATAAATGAAAAATGTAGAAATGAAAAGAACATTTTAGGACAATAATAAAGGAATACGGGGAAAAGGTTATGCGACGGATGGAGTAATAAGTTGAAAAAATAGTTTTGATGTTTCAACTTTATCTTATTGTAACTTTTCAATAAGGTAGTACTCATGTTTATATCATTGTAATGTTTCAACTTTTCAATTATCATCTATATATATATTAAAAAGTATAGGCAAACATTGCAATCCACCACGTGTCACTATCCCTCTTCAATGACATTCTATCCACTTCTTTCTCATATTGAAAAAATTGTCTATGGGAAGATTTGAACTCATGACCTTGAGTATGCAAGAAAATAACTTCAACCACTATACTAACATATGATTGTTGTTTATTGTACCAAAATAAATAATGATATACTATAAGTGAAAACTAAGATTTATAAGTTCTAACTTTCAAAACCCCTATTTTAAATGAGACAATTTTTTATTGTTTTTTTTTAGTGACAAGTTTTTTCATGCTAAATGACATTAATTATTTTCAACTATTAGTAAAGCATAAAAATTCTGGAGCAGCGCCCGGGTTTAAGTACTAGTTACTTTTTTAACTTTCAAACATTATTAACATTGATCTATGTGTGATTTTCGTTGAAATTTCCAATGTAATACTTTTTAGGCAATGGATTTAATACTTATACGCAATCCTTAAAAGACGATATGTTACTCCCACCGTTTGTTTTAATTGTTATGCTTTCCTTTTTAGATAGTTTTTTAATTGTTATTTTCTACCTTTATTATCTCTAATAAACTTTCACATCTTCATAGTATTTTAATCTCCACACTATTGGGGTTCACTTGTCCTTTTGTTTTTCGGCTTTTCCCATCAAACACCCAACGGCCCCCATATTTTTGCTTTTAGAACATTCTATCATATGTTATCTATTTTCCAAACAACTTTGTCTATTCCCCAAACTATTTTATTTATTCCCCAAACAATCATTGCAGTATAGATTTCATAGATTTCCTTGGTTATTATCAAAGTAAACCGTAGTAATTAAGGACAAATAGAAGACGTATATTAAAACTTTAGTTATTAACGGGTTTTCTTATTGTATAATATTAAATATGATTTGGAAATTTATTGGCAAATCACATGTCAATGAGTATTGTTTTTACTATTTCAAAAAAAGTATTAAATAATTATGCAAATTCTACACCTATAACATTTGCCAATTATTATATATCAATAATTAAAATTGTATATTGACGCGACCGAGGAGGAGGAGGTACCGAGGTAATGGGTAGGTTTTAAAAAAAAAAACACCCAATTTATAATAATGAAATCAGATGAGGTCAAAACAAAAAGTTAAAAAGTGAATATGCGTTTTCAACGCACTCCAAAAGAATAAAAGAATAAATGTCTAATTTGGTAGACTTTGTACTAGTTAAGTTTCGGTTTATATACTCTATGTTTTAACCACATTTTTAATCCTTTAACTTTCAGCTTGACATAAGCGAAAAGTAGATGTTTAAAAAATGTACTATTGGTTTTATAACGTTACAACTTTTTCAAAAGAGTAAATTATGTGGTACATATAAACAGAAAAGACAACAGAGAAAAAGTTAGTGGGTATAGTGATGATTCTTTTTTAGCTTGTGTGTGGGATTAGGTAATGCTTGATTTTGCTTTCAATTTTCATTTCATTGTCAATTTGTGCGTCTCCAACGAAGCCTTCACATGTGTGGAAACACATAAATAAGATGTGATTACGATAACGCCACCACAAACACCAACATTTTGTGGCCTACCAAAAAATAATTAAAGATGGGGTCGAAACATAGTATGAGTGGACTAACATTTAAGCAATCAGCAAAGGTATTCTTGAGTACACAAGCTGCTAGTGTTAATTGACACCATTAATTTAAGTATCAGTACATGAGGAAACATGCATAAATAAACGAGTAACAAACATTACATGAGGATGTATATACTGTATAGTTGGCCCATTAATTTATTAAGGGTGTTACTAAACATAGCCTGTATTTACTATCTCACAGCTCGTATTTTATAGCAAATTGTCCAAAATACCCTTATTATATATAATTATGTCCGGTTTTTTTTATAAAAAAATCCAAAAAAAAAATTATTTTTTAAAAAGTTAAAAAAAAAATTAAAAAATTTTTTTTTTTAAAAAAAATTGAATTTTCACGGAATCGGATGGAGTTTCCGGTACCGTGTACCGAAAAGTCAATCCGGTACCGTAAAAATCCATTTTTTTAAAAAAAATAATAAAAATGAATTTTCACGGAACAGGATTGACTTTCCGGTACCGTGTACCGGAAAATCCATCCGGTTCCGTCAAAACTGATAATTTCACGGAACCGGATGGAATTTCCGGTACACGGTACCGGAAAGTCAATCCGGTTCCGTGAAATTATCAGTTTTTTTTTTAAATTTTTTAAAAGGAAGTGAGTAAAGGAAGAGGGGCAATTTAGACTTTTATACCACGTATTTATACGTATACGGGCTGTGAGCTAGTAAATACGGGCTGTGTTTAGCCGCACACTTTATTAATAGACGTTATTATTCACTGTTTATCGTTATATATACCATGGCTTACAGAATTCCAAAGTGATGTCTTTGATTTTACTTTTGAATTAATGTTCTCAGAATTTATGTCTTTTTCTACTGTGGAGTTACAGTATTTTATTACTTGCATTATCTCAAACCATATATATATGTATGCACCAATGTCAAATACCTATTTATATCCATTTGGATAATTCCCGATTCTATATAGTTACACCATTGTCCAACTTCTATTTCTATTCCTTTGCATCATCATTTCAACAAACACTAACAGTATGAAAACAGTGGTAATTGCACGCACGAACTGGTTTTTTTGATTATTATTTGGAATGTTATTTTTTTTCTTCTATTAGTAAAATTCTTAAAGCTCCAAATTTTGTAAATCGTCAAATTGTAGCACCCTGCAATCGGAACTTCAAAGGCTTCTCAATCGACAATAGTGATAGGTGTCGATATCTCTTGATTTGTTTTTTCAATTCATTTTCTTTTCTAATAAACTTAACGGTTAAACTAAAAGAATTTGGTGTAGAATGATTTAAGGATAGCTTTTGAAACGTGTATAATATCAATAACTATGAGCAAAGTTTAGTACAATCTTTATCACATACTTAGCTGTACCATGCATACCTAAGGCTATAGCATTGCTCATTTAAACGTCTAAAAATGAGCAAAAATTAGACGTCTAAATGATCAATGAGCAAAAAATAGTTTTTAGTAGCATTTCTTCTAAAACCATCAACAATTCAGGAATGGGACTTTTTTTCGCATATGCATAATATTTAAGAAATGTGAAATGAGTAAAGGATATAGAAGAATTGGGACACTAGTTACTTCTCAATTCAATAAGCACAAAAGGAAAAATTTATAAAAGTAAATTTGATCTAACTAATAATATATACAGCTTTTACAAATGAGAAATAATGCAGCAGCAACTGAGAACATAACAGTTAGCGTTTGATTTCATTGGTATAGACCGCATAGTGGGTTATCTTACTTATTACACCGTTGTATGGTTTACACTTTTCCGTCTCTTTGTATCTTATATATCTTGTTAGCTAAAATCAATGTAGCCAAATTAGTTTCGATTTCTATAAAATCGATTTCAATTTTATATAAACAGCACAAAATATTGTAAATTATTGCATATTATGCATATTAACACGAGATTAGATTTCTGCACAGTTGATAGTACTAGTATTCATATTATTTGTAACTATTGATAGTAGTTGAATTTGTATCTACATGTTATTGAAAGCTCATCATTTTTTGGGGTGTTTGACAATTGGCTGTTGGCTGGTTTGACCGGCCGTTTTTAGTGGCTAGTTTGACCGGCTGTATAATTATTGACTGTTAAAAAAAGTGTTTGATAAAATTGGTTGTTATTGCTAGTTGTTTAGTACAAAATAGAAGGAAAAGCCAAAAGTCAACCATAAAAGCTGGTAATAGCAGCTTTTAGCTTTTGGCTGAACTGCAAAAGTCAGTTACCAAACACTTTTTTTTGGCTATTTGACTTGAAATAAAAGCCAAAAGTCATAAGTCAATGAAAAGTCAGCCAAAAGTCATTTGCCAAACACCCCCTTTGTCTAATTTTGATGTACATCTTAAGTAGTTGTTTATTTAAATGATAAGAAGAACTTGTCACGGGTGTTTAAAGTTCATATTAGGATAACTTTAAAATGCGTTGTTGAAAGAGTAATTGTTTTCCGTTGCTAAAGATGAGAATTAATTGACAGAAGTAGTGGGTATATTTTGTTAATGAATGCAGCTAAAGGGTGGGGGCAAAAACGGAACAAAGATGGAGGGAGGGAGTAGAGTATCAAAAATGTTCAAGAGAGATTGCCAGCTAATGGGGTTGACATGGCTTCTAGCGCGGAACAAAACAGCGTACATACCAACAGTCTCAGCTGTACTACGTGCCGTCATGTATAGTACACACCCTCCTCACCAATCCAAATGCAGCCCCGATCAAGAGAACATGCCTCTCGCCGTTGATTCTCTTCAATTTTACAAATCCAACTCTTCCGCTTCATCTCCTCCTCCGTTCCTTCTTTTTTCACTTTTACTTAACACTTTCTTCATTAACATTATCTTTTTGTTTTTATCAAGGTAACCTTTTATTATTGTTTATACCACTTTTCTCTCTCTTTTTCTTTCTTTCTTTCTTGTCTGCTTCTTCTGCTTCACCTTCTCCTTCTCCTTGTATCTTTGTTTTGTTTGCCTTGTCAGGGTCACGTGAAGGTAGTGGACACTTTTTGTGCAGTTTACAGGGGGTTATTTTTGTCATTTTGCCCACTGTAATTTTTCTCTGTCTGTCTCAAATCAATAACCATTTGGGATTCTTTCTAGGGATTACTTTTGTCTGATTATCATTTTATATATATGTGCAGTTCAAGGAGAGCCATTAACATGACTCTTTCTAGCTTAACCTCATTATTTGCCCTTCTTATCGAGTTATTTATCCAATATACTTAAGGTACACAGCTCCCTATCGACTCTTGGAATTTGAACTAATGAGCACTATTGAGCAGCGATTATGTAAGTTATTGCTCAATCTGATCAAACTTAATTTTGTGAATATGTGGTTTATTGTATATTTTGATTAAATTCAATCCTGTCAACAAAGTAGTAATTGAGTCGTAATTAAAATTTTTAAAAAATGAAAGGATTAGGGTGTGTTCTCTTAATCGATAAGTTTCTATATTCTATAGGTTCAAATAAGTTCAGTAAATTCTAGCACTTTATATATGTTTCGATAAGTTTAGTAAAATAAGAGTAGAACTTAAATGTTCCTAAATTTGAGATCTTTAGTTATTAATAGATTTTTCACTCTCCTACCTTACTCATGATTACACCTAGTTATTGGGCGGGTCGGGCCAGGTTAGTGCGGATTAAAAGCGGGTCGGGTCATAAGAGGTCGCCTACTAGCGGGTCGATAGCAGGTCGGGGCAAATGGGTAATGGGCTAATAGCGGGTGGATATTGGGCGGGTCGGTAAACGGATAAGAAACACAATAAATAAAGATAGTCAATAACAAGTACTTATGAATACAAATCAATACATGTAATTTTTTTAGCAAAATATATTTCATTTTTCAAAATTCTTGGGTATCTTTGTTGCCCTTATAATGACCCTGTCCAATAATGACCCTACTTAATAAAGCCCTGTTTAATAAATACCCTATAAAATTGACCCTGACCCTTATGCCATTGGACTACCCTGTCCAATAACCAGGTCTACTTATGATTAGAGGTGTCAAAAGCTGACCCGACCCGATTACCCGCCCCGCCCCGACCCGGACCCGAGCCCGATTCGATCCGAGAATTGCATACCCGAAACCCGACCTGGTCCCGACCCGAAACATACCCGACACTAATATGACCTGATATGACCCGACTCGATACCCGACCCGTACCGACCCGTACCCGATCAGCCCCGATAGTCAGTCACCCAAACTCGACCCGGACCGACCTGAAACCTACCCGAAACCCGTTTCAACCCGAAAAGGCCCGACCCGTAATAAACCCGACCCGTGTTTGACCCGACCCAATATAATCCATCGACCCGACCTATTTTGGACATCATATAGTTTTTTATTGCCTTTGTCCCAAGTTTAGAGGTGTCAAAAACTGATCCGATCCGATAATCCGATTTGGTTCGACAATTATCCGATTTGGTTCGATCCGAGTGGAAATGTCTCCGAAATCCGACCGCCATCCGACCCGACAGTAATCCGATACTAGCTTAACCCGCTTTGATCCGACTCAAACCCGTCCAGAACCGATCCAAAGTGTATCCGAAATCGATCATACCCGATATTCTAAGATCCGTATCCAACCGACACCCGATTCGAATATTATCAGATACCCGGTGGAACCCGATATTTATCCGAGTTAACTGAATTAATTCTATCCGATCTTGAACCGACCTGATTCTATCCGATTCGATGTTGACCCCACCTAATACTATCCGATCCCATATTGACCCCACCTAATTCTATCCAATATTGACCCAAGCATATAAATTGAGTAATACTCATTATTTAATACGGTACTTTTATTGATGATACTCATCTAGACTATTTACTAAGTAATTTATAAATAAATTAATTTATTAAACTATTTAAAATTAAACTGACTGAAATTAAACTAAAAAATAACTAGAAACTAATTCAAACCCTTCTAAACTAAATTGAACTCCAATGAATTGCAATCAAGTGGTACTTTTAAACTTTTACTTCAATGTAAGAAAAATTTATTTATAGCTAATTTTAACAAGTATGTATAACTAATAATCTCATTGTTCTACAACACCTCAAATTGAATAGCAAATAGATAAATTGAGACTTAATAAGAAGCAAAAATCATATTCATCATGAAATAATGATTTACAAAAATACATCAATATCTTAGGTTAAACATGTAAAAGCATTCCAAATCGTAATAACTAGTTAACTACTTCATTATTCAACTCTTTGAATGAACCACAATTGAATTGGGACATTGAATGACAAATATGATTAGAACTCTACCTAATTGCATACTAAAAAGTAACGTTAGATTGCACACTCAAAACTAATGTAAAGTTACAAGTTATAGCTTACCAAATTAGTATAAGTGCTCAAGACTATCAAGTTTCTCATCAATTACATGACAAACTTCATTTAAAACCTAAACCATAAAAAAAAAAAAAAAAAATTGTTCTGAGCAGGGTACAAGAACAAAGAATTAGATCAAAGATTAGATGACCAATAATCAAAAGCTAAAAACTAAGATCGAAGAAAGTAAAGATAAGAAGATAAAAAATTTTATAAAAAAAATAAATCTAAAAAAAAAGCTTTTCAAAGAAGCTAGCCAAAAGGGCCCTAAACCTAAGCTTCAATCTTCGCAAGGTAACCAGCATAGGCACGTAGGAGCGGCGTCTGTACGACGGCTTCAAAGGAATTCCATCGGTCGGCAGAGAACTTCGACCAATCTTCACTTTGCATCACAAAATGTTTGACAGAAGAAAAAAAAACTAAAACGAAAATGTTAAAAATGATTGTCGAACAATATGAAGAGCATCACAAAATGTTTCCCAGCATTAAAGTCACTGAAAGTCGATATTTCTTCTTCAACTTCCATTGTCTCATTTTCTTTTTTGTTGAATTCAATTTGTGTTTGGAGAGACACAGTTGAAGAAATTACCAAGTTCTTAATAGATAAATTTGTTAAAATACTTGGTGAGAACTTGAGAAGAAGGGTGGGTCTTTGGCTCTTTTCCTTTTTGGTCCGAAGATTGTTTTTGATCCAACGGCTATAAGGCTTGATCTGTGTGTGAGAGTGAGACTTGCTCTTGGTCGTCGATTTATTTTGATTGACGGTAGAAATTGGATAACAAGAAGCTGTCCAGATTTGGATTTATTTTGAGTTTTTGTAACTTTGTGTTTTTAACTTTGATTTGGCGGGTAATGAATTTTTTCAAAATTGGTTTCAAAGGAATTTATGTTTAGGAGCCTTAAAAGTTTTAGGCATCGGCCGCACCGCCCTTTTCAACGTATTTCAGTCTTTATTATTAAAAAAAAGTTTAAATAAATTAAAATAATTTAAGTCGAAAATAAAATTTGACCTTCTACAAATAAGGTTTAATTAAGTTTCAATAAGTTTGAATAAGTTCGGATAAGCAAAAATAAGTTAAAAATAAAAGAACAACTCGTTCGTGTTGCTATGGCCTAATGACCAGAAATAATAAATACGTTGTTAACTTAATTACTTTTAATATAATATTTTAAATCATACTATACAACGATCTAGTATAATGACGATTATTAACTTCACATTGGTAATTTTTTGATAGATGAGAATGATGTTGGGTATAATGTTATTAATAGAGGAATGTTGACACATAGTGAATAACAACTATTGCCTACACTTATATAATAGAAATATAGATTAAGCAGCATGTTTACTGCATTGGTAAATTGTTTTGAGTATTACCTATTAGTTATACTTAATTACATACCATGGTCTACATTGTTTACATTGTGGTATCACGAGAACTATCTTACTTACTGGTCTAACATATTGCTAATTGTATATACTAATCTTAACTATATTTCATTGATCTAATGTATTGATGATTGATCTTATACACTAGTACTGTATTAACTATCGTATACATTAATCTAATATATTGATGAATGATATATTACATTGATCTTAACTATCTTGCACATTGATCAAGTATGTTGATGATTATGGTCTAATACATTGATCTAAACTATCGTAAATGATTGATCTAAATCATCTAATAAACTAATATTGTTTGTCGTAAACATTGATCTAATGTATTGATGGATGATATAATAATATACATTGATAGTTTTTCCACGATATTGATCTTAGCTTTCTTATTAAATTGTTCTAATACATTGATCTAATATATAGATGATTGATCAAATACACTAATCCTAACTATATTGATGCCCGATCTTCTAATACAGTATTCTTAACTAATTTATACGTTGATTTAGTATATTGACAGTTGATCTAAGTATATTGATCTTAAATATCTTATATATTGATCTAATATGCCAGTGATTAATCTAATACACTAATATTGTTTGTCGTAAACATTGATCTAATGTATTGATGGTTGATATAATAATATACATTGATAGTTTATCTACTATATTGATCTTAGCTCTCTTATTAAATTGTTCTAATATATTGATGATGAATCTACTACATTTGCCTTAACGATTTACATTGATCTAATATATAGATGATTGATCTAATACATTAATCCTAATTAACTATATTTATGCCTGATCTAATACATTAATCCTAATTAACTATATTTATGCCTGATCTTCTAACACCGCCTCTTCTAACTATCTTGTACGTTGATCTATCATATATTGACAGTTGGTCTAATATATTGATCTTAAATATCTTATATATTGATCCAATACGTCGATGATTGATCTAATACACTAATATTGATTGTCGTAAATATTTATCTAATGTATTGATCTAATACGCCGATGATTGATCTAATACACTACTCTTAATTATCGTATACATTGATATACGTTGATATAATATATTGAAGATTGTTCTTAATGTATAACTCTAAACTATATATATATACATACACACATATATTGATTGATGATTGATCTGATATACTAGTCTTAACAATCTTAAATGTATTGATAATTGATTGATTGGTCTAATACACATACACTAATCGTAACTCTCATATACACTAATCTAGTATATCGCTGATTGATCTAATATAATAATACTGATTATCCTAACAAGTTTTCAAATTTTATGTTATCGAAAATTAAATTATAATAAAATTAATTAAATTTAATAGCTTACTTCACTTTGCAGAAATAGAGAAAAACAACTTGACCATCAAAGTACAATACTTTTGATTTATACATCATCTTTATACTTTCAATAACCGAGTCATTTACAATATTCTAATAACGGAGTACAATAATTTTTATTTCTAATATTCTAAACATAATTAATAACACATTATCAAGAATGTTTTTGTTCTAAAATACAACCAAATAATTAAAGTGATTACAAAAACGGCAATGATCTTCTAAACACGGCATAACAATTCAACTTCAAGAATAAGTTCATTTGTTAAGACTCAATCATAAACATAACCCACCGTTGAGTGTGATACGAAATGAATTCATCTTGAATCCGAATCGAATGTCACGGAAATAACCCGAGATAAAGTTTACCGAACTTTAAATGAATTAGAGTCGCTGGCCATAATAGGCAGCCGAACTTGAATAGACCGACCCACAGTTGTCTGAACCTGAAATTAACCCGACCCTAAGTCGCCCGAATCCGAAATCAACCCGACCCAAAGTCGCCCGAATCCCACATCAACCCGACTCGAAGTCGCCCGTACTCGGAATCAACCCGACCCAAAGGCTACCCGAACCCGAACCAACCTTATTCAACCCGTTTATTACCCGACCCAGAGTGGCCCGAACCCGGTAAGCCCCGTTCTGATTATGACCCGACCTGAACCCGACCCGAGCCCGACATGCTCGTTGACCCGATAATACCCGAACATTCTAGACCCGGACCGACCCGATCCGGACCGACAAAGCAAAGTGGACCGACACAACCCGACCCAACTCGGACCGACCCGACGTGGACCGACCCAAACCCGACCCGGCCACCCGAATTGACACCTCTACTTATGATCAACTATTCATAATCTCGTTATCTTTTAGCTCCATAGATGATCCATAATTTTGCACCACATATTTTCTTCTAACTTTCATCTCAATCTATATTCTTGTTAATAAATACTTTCCCCGTTTCTAAATAAGTGAAACATTTCGCATAAATGGAATAGTCACAATAAGTGACACCAAGCTTATAGTGAATTTTTTTTTTGAAACAAAATTATATAATTGACTTTACTCAACCAAAACCAGATACATCTAATTACTTTATCTTTCCTAGCTTAATCATATTCACCTTTTTAATAAATTCACTAATACCCTCTTCATCTCTTCCCTCCCACCATAACCACCAGTTATCCACACCACCACCATTTCCCAACCCCATCACCTTGATCTTCACTCTTATCCCCATCTCCATTTTTTTCCGACCAACCCAGCCTCCGTTTTTGGTGACCAAAACCGGCCCACTCTCAATGCAACCTAGCCACCACCCCTCTTTCTCCCCTTAACCAACCCAACCACCACCTAAAATCACCGCCCAAACATGAACGGAAGACCACACACATGCCGAAAATCGCTGCAGTGCTGCAGATAATGCCCCCTTACCGCCAAAAACCTCTCACTCTTCGGTGGTTTCTATCTCTTCAATAGCATTTGAAACCCTAAAATGGTAGAGGGAAGAAAGAGATAGGAGGACATTTCTCTTCATATTGGTTTGGATAGATGTTTTTCGGTGGCTATCGGCTGATGCGGGGTTGATTTGGGTTGGTTTAAGTGGTTGTCAGGTGATTTTGCGTGGCCGTGGTGTGGTAGCTTTATTCCGGTGGTCGGTCTTTGTGGCTGTGGGTTTTCTTGGTGGTTGTAATGGTGGTGGCAGCGGTGGTCTTGATGGTGCAAGTGGTGGCTGTGATGCTGGTAATTGTGGTGGCAGCAGTGTGACGTGGAAGTGGTGGTGGGGCTATGTATGGGGCTAATTATAGTTGTTTAATGAAGGTATACTATGTTTGTCAAATTACACTTTCTTTACTCATTGTGGTCCCCTGTTTTCTTTCTCTACCCTCCTTGGTTTCACCCCACTTTCTCTATATTCCACTTATTTAGAAACGGAGGAAGTATTATTTTAGAAACAATAAGAAATTTTTGGGTGTATTTGTAATTAAATAATATTAGTGAACTTAGTGTTATTTTCACGGTCAATGTTAATGTCGAATTTAATTAAGTAATACATTAATTAAAAAATTGATCGTATTTTAAATCAGATAAGATTTTGTAATTAAGTAACAAATATACTTTTAACAAAATGTTACATCAAACAATAACAATCGCACATATGACGTGTTTGGCAATTTGTTAGTAGTTATTGGTTGGTGGCTTTATATGCTAGTTGGTTTAACTGACTGTTGTTAGTGGCTTGTTTGAGCAACTGTGTAACTATTGGCTTTAGAAAAAAAGGGTTTTGGCAAAAGTGGTTGTTATTGCTAGCTTTTAATACAAAATGGAAGCAAACGCGAAAAGTCTAAAGCCAACTAAAAAGTTGATAAACACAGCTTCTGACTTTTGGTTGAAAAGCCGGCTTTTCAGCCACTATAAAAGCTAGCTATAAAACTTTTTTTGGCTTTTTGACTACAAACAAAAGTCAAAAGTCAATAATAAAGCCACCCAAAAGTTTACTAAACACCTCGATAGCATAAATATATATACGTTACATAACTAACAACTCGATATAAAAATGTAGCAACGATTAAAATATTATTTCAGTTGGATTATTATCTTAAAGTTGAAAGATGTGAAAGTTAATCAATATTGGTGTCTATTTAAAGAGAAAAAAAAACATTGGGTATTTTATATTTAAAAAAAGGAAAATGATAAATGCAACCCTTAGGGCTGTATATAAGAATAATAACGCCGATTCACGCGTGATTTTTGCATAAATTCTCAACTTAATACTATTTTAGGTAATGTAAGTTAAAGGATCTATATAACAAGGGTTGTACATATCATTACCTTTTTAAAAAAAACTAATAAAAATAAAAAAGTTACCATTGCAGATATTTATAATGTTACAAAATTGTGTAGCAAAGTGACAGTTAGATTTGTCGTTGCAAAGACGTAGGTTGGTTACACACATGAAGTAGGCCTACATCATCAGCAATTGGGCTCGCATGCGTTGTGAAGGTGGCACATGGAAAGGTAGCCAGCTGTGCTCTTTTTTGTCTGTCGATCAGATTTAACGTTCTCTCTCCCCTTTTTTCCGCTCTCCAATTTTTTAAATATTGTTTTCACTCTCTTTTCATGATCTTGGTATTGGATCATCTGCTGGTTTCCCTCTAAAGTACACCACATGCTTCCTTGGTTTCACAATACTAGCAAGCAATCGAGTAAAAAAGAGAGTATGTGATTATCCATAATGCTTAATAAGCTTATTTCACTAAAACAAAATTCACACACTTATACAATATATATCCACTACTAATTTGTTGCCCAATCCCCACCAACAAATTGCACCCCCAATACTACTAGTAACGCGGCTGCAGGCGACACCAAAACTCGTCCGCGTCATCATTATTGCGAGTCCAACCATCTAGCTATCCAACCAAAAACCTACCACCACCTACACCCGCAGCCCAACCAACACAATGACATTATATTTAAAAATTAAGAAAGTACACTTGTACTCTAAACGAAAAGAAAATCAACAAGCTTATAAGAAATAAGTAAGAATTCAAAAATGGACACCAAACAAGAAAGTACAAAATCCATAAATCTAAAGCTCCCTCATTTATCCCTTTCTCTCTCTCATATTTATGATCTCATAGCTACGAATCACAATTGGGTGTTTTTGAAACCTTAGAGAACCAAAACCTAAAACCTAAACCCTAAATGGATCTGACAATAGAGAAGGGAGGGTCAAGATTAGAGAAATTTAAACAAATTTAAGGGACTAAATGGATCTAGATTGTTCCAGAAGATAGTCTATTTTTGTACCAAAAGTCTCAAGAACTTTTGGTTCTCTTCATTTATACATTTAAATACAGGTCCTCAAGAATCCCACTATTATACTAGTCCCTCAAGCATTTTAACAAGGTATAGAACTTATAAATCATTTTTCCTAACTCAGTCCGAAGGAGAGATATGCAAATTCACGAGGCTGCCTTTAGAAGGACACAACCTTGATTTATCCATGTTGAATGCATATAGAAAAGACTTGGAGTCCGTCACGCAATTAAATTGTGTCCAAAGACATCGAATTCTTGTGAATTATATTCCCCTCACTCAAATATGAAGAAATTATCATAACCCCTTTTTGGTGTAATTCATTTATGGTATCCATTGAACAAATTTCAACGAGTTAAACATGTGATTGCCCAAATTTCTACTTTTATGAGAATTGCAACAAAGCACCCTCAGTTTTAAGGGTAAAACCAACTAGTTCATAGCTTGATCAATAAGCAAAAGAAATTCTAATAATCCTCTTCTCTTTCGATTAAATGATGACATTTTTTTGTTTATGCTCCCACTCCTTTTTCAAACTCCTAAACGATACAGAGAATAAGTCAAGGGGTAGCCTTATTCTTGACCCCTATGGTTTAATGCCTTAGTAGGATATGTTCCATTGCAAGGGGATTCATAGGGGAAAAGTCTATAAATACTTCTCCTTTGATCGTTCATTTTGAACATAGAGATTTTATCTGATTGTTAAAATCTTCAGAAAAATAGCGTCACAATGAACTTGGACCATCTAGATATCAATGCAAAGGAACCTTTAATCTACTTGGCAACCAGAAGAGGCATCCTTAGTTTGATTTTAAGAATTCACCGAAATTACATTGAGGCGTGTAGCCGATTCACTAAATCGGAGGATATTTTTTAAATATGTTTGATTTCTCAGAAAATAGGATTGTAAAGCACATTATTCCCCCAGGGAGCCCAATAGTGGAAGTTCAAGCCTTCCAAAGCTTCGATTTTGCCATTTTAGAATAGTTTCAAATTTTCACCATAAATGTCTCACGGGCGTATAGCGGGGGTCATTGATATAGGGATTTTAAAGAATTGTTGAACTCTTAAGAAAAAAGGCGTCAAAATGAAATTTGACTGTCTACAAATCAACGATTAGGAACCTTAAGTCTACTCGGGGTTCACAAGAGGCCTCCTTAGTTTGATTTTAAGAAATCTTGGAATTAATAGTCAGGCGTGTACCCCGGTTCACTTAGGCGGAGGATTTTGGAAAATATGTTTGATTTCTCAAAAAGTGGCACAGTAAAGCACATTTGACCCCCCGAGTGCCCAATAGTGGAAACTAAAGCCTTCCATAGGTTTGATTTTCCTTTTTAGAATGGTTTTAAGTAATCACTTAAAAATGCCTCACGGGCGTGTACCGGGGGTCATTTAACATAGAGATTGTATCGTATTGTTGAAATATTTAGAAAAATAGCGTCACAATGAACTTAGACCATGTAGATATCAATGCATAGGAACCTTAAGTGTACTTGGAAGCTAGAAGCAGCATTCTTAGTTTGATTTTAAGAAATCACCAAAATTACACTCAGGCGTGTAATCCGGTTCACCAACTCGGAGGATTTTTTAAAATATGTTTGATTTCTCAAAAAATTGGACTGTAAAGCACATTATTCCCCCAGGGCGCCCAATAGTGGAAGTTAAAGCCTTCCACAAGTTCGATTTTGCCTTTTGGAATGGTTTCAAAAATTCACCAAAAATGTCTCACGGGCGTGTACCGGGGGTCACTGAACATAGAGATTTTAAACAATAGTTGAACTCTAAAGAAAAATGGCGTCAAAATGAAATTTGACTGTCTAGAAATCAATGCTTAGGAACCTTAAGTCTACTTGGGGTCAAGAAGATGAATCCTTAGTTTGATTTTAAGAAATCTCAGAATTATACTCACTAAAACGAAAGATTTTTAAAATATGTTTCATTTGTCAAAAAATGGTATTGTATAGCACATTTTGCCCCCAGGGTGCCCAATAGTGGAAACTAAACCTTTCCACGTGTTCGATTTTCCATTTTAGAATGGTTACAAGTAATCACTAAAAATGCCTCACGGGCCATGAAAGTAGAGATTTTATCGAATTGTTGAAATATTTAGAAAAATAACGTCACAATAAACTTAGATGATGTAGATATTAATGCATAGTAACCTTAAGTGTACTTGGCAGCCAGAAGCGGCATCCTTAGTTTGATTTTAAGAAATCACCGAAATTATACTCAGGCGTGTAATCCAATCCACTAACTCAGAGGAATATGTTTGATTTCTCAAAATATTGGACTGTAAAGCACATTATTCCCCCAGGGCGCCCAATAGTAGAAGTTAAAGCCTTCCACAGGTTTGATTTTGCCTTTTTAGATTGGTTTCAAAAATTCACCAAAAATGCCTCACAGGCGTGTACCGGGGTTCACTGAACAAAGAGATTTTAAATAATAGTTGAACTCTAAAGAATCATGGCGTCAAAATGAAATTCGACTGTCTAGAAATCAATGGTTAGTAACCTTTAGTCTACTATGGTCAAGAAGAGGAATCCTTAGTTTGATTTTAAGAAATCTTAGAATTAATACTCAGGCGTGTACCCTTTTTCACTAAATCGGAGGATGTTTAAAATATGTTTCATTTGTCAAAAAAGGTACTGTAAAGCACATTTGACCCCACGATGTCCAATAGTGGAAAATAAACCCTTCCACATGTTCGATTTTCCATTTTAGAATGGTTACAAGTAATCACTCAAAATGCCTTACGGGCGTGTACCGGGGTCACTGAACATAGTGATTTTATCGAATTGTTGAAAAATTTAGAAAAATAGCGTAACAATGAACTTGGACCATGTAGTTATCAATGCATAGGAACCTTAAGTGTACTTGGCAGCCAGAAGCGGCATCCTTAGTTTGATTTTAAGAAATCACCGAAATTACACTCAGGCGTGTAATCCGGTTCACCAACTCGGAGGATTTTTAAAATATGTTTGATTTCTCAAAAAAATTAGACTGTAAAGCACATTATTCCCCGAAGGCGCCAAATAGTGGAAGTTAAAGCCTTCCACAGGTTCGATTTTGCCTTTTTATAATGCTTTCAAAAATTCACCAAAAATGCCTCACGGGCGTGTACCGGGGGTCACTGAACAAAGAAGTTATAAAGAATTGTTGAACTCTAAAGAGAAATGGCGTCAAAATAAAAGTCGACTGTCTAAAAATCAATGGTTAGTAACCTTAAGTCTACTTGGGGCCAAGAAGAGGAATCCTTTGTTTGATTTTAAGAAATCTCAGAATTAATAATCAGGCGTGTATTCCTATTCACTAAATCGGAGGATTTTGAAAATATGTTTGATTTTTCAATGGTACTGTAAAACACATTTGACCCCAGGGTTCCCAATAGTGGAAACTAAACCCTTCCACATGTTTGATAGTCTATTTTAGAATGGTTACAAGTAATCACTAAAAGTGCCTCACGGGCGTGTACCGGGGTCACTGAACATAGAGATTTTATCGAATTGTTAAAATATTTAGAAAAATTGCGTCACAATGAACTTGGACCATGTAGATATCAATGCATAGGAACCGTAAGTGTACTTGGCAGCCAGAAGCGGCATCCTTAGTTTGATTTTACGAAATCAACGTAATTACACTCTGGCGTGTAATCCGGTCCACCAACTCGGAGGAATTTTTAAAATATGTTTGATTTCTCAAAACATAATTGGACTGTAAAGCACATTATTCCCTCAGGGCACCAATAGTGGAAGTTAAAGCCTTCCACAGGTTCGATTTTGCCTTTTTATAATTAATAAGCACTTTATTGTGCTTACCCATGTTGCATTTTTAGTATTGATGCATATAGATTTAGAGCATATTAGTCTTGCATTGCATGGTTTTGGTTACTTTGAGCTTAATGATTGTTTCACTACTGGTTTAGTTGTTTTGGATGATTTTCAGACTAACTAACAGGTATTTGGAGCACTTTGGGTATTTAGAGACCCTTGGATGGAAGCTAGAGCTTGGAAGACTTGAAGCAGCTCTACACGGTCGTGTGGAATTGGCCACGACCGTGTAGCTTTTCACTTGGAGAATCAGTTTGCAACTGCCAAGCAAAGAAAACTGGACGTCAGGTCTACACGGTCGTGTCACTTTGGACACGACCGTGTAGTCATTTGGGTACGCAGGCAGTAGCTTTGGTGATTTTGGGGAGCACATTGAACTTCAGGTCTACACGGTCGTGTCACATTGGACACGACCATGTAGTGTTTTGAGCACACAATCAGCAGCTGTGACCATTTTGGACGCCAAGGCTACATGGTTGTGTCATTCTGGACACGACCGTGTAGTAGTTTCTACACTGAAGCAGTAACTATGAAAGAACGGTGGGAAATTTGTGTAACAGGTCTACACGGTCGTGTCGTTTTTGACACGACCGTAACGACACGACCGTGTGGACCTGCTTTCGGGCTTTGACCCGTTTTGTCCGTCAAACATTAATGACTCTTTTAATTTGTTTTCTTAGCTTAGCCTCGACATTACCTACTACTCTTAGTTTGTAATTACATTCTCTCAGCCCTAAACTCTCTCTAAACACTAGTTTACTCCATTGTTTTCATCTTTGAAGATCGAATTCGTTAATTTATTCAAGTAATTTCTCTTCAATCTCTTTCCTTTAATTTTATTGCTTTGTTTATGATATCTAATTTATTGAATCTTAATTGATTAGAATCCATGGTTAGTGAGTAGTTCCTAATCTAGGGTTTGGGTGAAAGTATGAATTAGGGGCTTAATGTAGATGTTCTTGTAATTGCTTTATTCATGTATAATATGCACTGTTCTTGGTGTTTTGACACCTTAGGGTAGACCTTGATCAAGTTTATTCTACGGTTTAGATCTCAATTACTCTTAATTGATTGTTGTTGTCAAGTCATTCCCATGAATCAACTTAATTTCTAGACCAAGAGATTGGGTAGAAATTAAGAGGATCCTATTTAGGGGTTTTCCAATCAAATTGAATCCATTAATCAATTGGCTAACGACCATTCGAGAGAGGATTTAGTCGATTGATTAATTGATTACTCTTGAGGACCAATCGAGAGAGGACTCAAAGACTTTAGAGGGAAACTTAACCTTGCACGGTATTCTCAATACCCTCGTAGTTGCATTTGTGTCGTATCTTGCCCGAGTTCATGCGAGTAACCCAAGCTCTAGTGTTATCTCTATCATATTAATTCTCTTATTTAATTATTAGTCGCTATTCATTATCTAGTTAATTAGTCGGTAACTTACTCAATCTTAAACCCCCCAAAAACCCTTCACTTAGTTAGTTTTGGACTTAGTGGACTGAACTCAATCCCAATTTCCTTGTGGTTCGACCCTTGACTTGCCGTTACTACGTACTTAGTGGTTGCTAGTTAGGTTTATAAATTGTGTTTGCTAAGCGGTTCTTAGTGCCTTAACGACACACTAAAAACCTCTTATCAAAATGGCGCCGTTGCCGGGGAGATTGTGCTATTGATTGAAGTTTACTTGAGTTTAGTATTGTTTGAGTGATTTTTTTTCTTTTGTGTAGACTGTGTTGTTATTTGCTAACCCTCTGCTTAGCTTTGTTGTGTTACATGAGAAGGAGAGCTCACGGTTCACCCATCTTACCTTTAGATCCGGAAATCAATCGCACCTTGCGAAAGCTTCGGGGAGGTTTGGAACGGTTGACTTTGAGTTCTGGACCAGCTTCACCAATCTCAAGTTCTACAAGTGAAAGTGAATCAGACATGGGTGAGGAAAATTGACAACTTTTCAGGGATTTCGGAAATCCGGGGTTTTAAGTTTTACAGGGTGGATTTCGACTCCCCACAACCACTACAAATTTCAGCATTCACCCTCAATTCACACGGATGGTGAAAACAGAGCAATTTTGTGGAGGGTCGGATGAGGATCCCCTTGATCATCTTGATCGATATCTGGAGATTTGTGCTATGATAACAACAAATGATGTCTCTCTAGATTAAATCAAGATGCATCTCTTCCGGTCTTCTCTTTCCGGAAAGGCAAAGTCTTGGCTCAAGAGTTTGCCTGCTAACTCCCTCACTACATGGGAGCAGGTTACATTGGCTTTTCTGAAGAAGTATTTCCCAGAGTCAAAGACCGCAGATATTAGGAGGCAAATCTCCTCTTTTGAGCAAGATTGTGATGAGACACTTGCGGAGGCTTGGGAAAGGTTTAGGGAATTGATTCGGTCGTGCCCTCATCATGAGTTCAATCAAAACCTACTGATGAGGTTCTTCTATGATGGTCTAGATCCTATGTACCGTGCCAACCTAGATGCTGGAGCGGGAGGTCAACTTTCTAAGATCCCGCAAGACCAATTAGAGGCCACCATAGAAGAAGTAATCAAGAATTACTCATGGGGTGGAAGAAGGAGAGGTGCTCAACAGAAGAAGGGTGGAAAGTTTGAGTTGGACCCAATGGACCAAATTCAAGCGAAGATGGCTCAACTTGACAAGAAGCTCTCGAAGATCACCCTTGGATCATCTAGTCCCTTACAAGTGAATGCTTTCTCTTGTGACATTTGTGGTGGTACAAACCACGATACCTCTTATTGTGGAGGATCTCAGTCAGAGCATGTGGCGACAATGAATAGTAGAGGAGAGGGGGTATCAAGGTAACCAAGGTTATAGGAGCAATCAACAAGGAGGGTGGAGACAACCTCAACAAAGCTACAACCAAGGCTACAACTAACCTCAATTAGGGTGGAATCAACCTCAACAAGGCTTTACTCAACCTCAACAAGGGTTTACTCAAGGCTACAATCAAGGTGGACCCTCCTCTCAAAACTCTAACACTTACCAAGCCCCTCATCAACGATCCAACTTCCAAAAGGCCCCTCAAAACCCACCATTTCCTAAGCCAAATCCCGAACCTACTACATCCTCCGACCCTACCTCCCTAATTCTCCAATAACTCCAAACCATCACCCAAACTCTTCAAAGCCATGACCAAATGTTTCAAGAGTTACAAGCTCACAACAAAATGCTTGAAACCCAATTAGCTCAAGTGGCCGAGAAGAACCCTTCTAACCCCACACATCAACTTCCAAGCCAAACCATTCCCAACCCTAACCTTCATCAAGCCAAAGCCATCCATTTGAGGTCGGAGACGAACTATGAGGGCCCCAAGATGCCCGATGAGTGTGAGAGAAATGAAGTTGAGGAGGTTGAGAATGATGCTCAAGGGGATGAAATTGAGAGAGAAGTTGATTTAGAAAGAAGAGAAGAGGACAAGGAGACGGAGGAGACTCATGAGAAAGATGTTGACAAAGCTCCATTGGCAACACCTTCTCCACCTAAGACCTATGTGCCACCGGTCCCATATCCTCAAAGGTTAGTGGAGAGGAAGTTGAGCGACAAGTTCACTAAGTTCCTCAACGTCATGAAGAGCCTTCAGATCAACATCCCATTCCTTGAGGCCATGTCTCTAATTCCGGCCTATGCAAAGTTCTTGAATGAGATCCTCTCCAACAAGCGGAAGCTAGAGGATGAGCTCATTACATTGCCATACCAAGTGAGTGCTCTTGTGCAATGTGCTATGCCCAAGAAGCAAAGAGATCCGGGAAGTTTTACATTGCCCGTGAAGATAGGAGACTTTGAGCCTAAGGGTGCGTTGGCCGATTTGGGGGCAAGTGTGAGTTGGATGACTCTCTCCATAGCCAAGCACCTTCATTTCCCTTTTCTTCCTTCGAGGAAGACGATTCAATTGGCGGACCGAACTGTTAGGGTCCCACATGGGGAGTTGGAAGATGTTCCAATCTAAGTTGGGCATGTGTTTGTGCCTTGTGACTTTGTGGTCATGAATATGGAGGAGGATCCCGAAACTCCTCTCATTCTTGGAAGGGAAGCTCTTAAGACATTGGGCGCCGTGATAAATTGTAGAAATGACACCATCACTGTTGAGGTCGCCAATGAGAAGGTTGTCTTTGAGTTCTCCAAGACATTGAGGAAACCTATGATTGAGAGGGTTTGCCGAGTTAGTCATATGGAGAGTGAGATGGAGGGATTTGAGAGGGAAGTACACACTGAGGATGAGCTCTATGCTTCTATCACTGAGGAGCCGAGCTTAGATATGGAAGAGGTGAACGAGTTCTCTATGCTTCTCGATGGTGTTATCGTTAAGGAAACGCTTGGATCGGGATTTGAGGTCCTAGCCACTTCCGTTGCTAAGGAGGAGAGTACTAAGACTCCTCCCAAGGTAGAGTTCAAACCCCTTCCCCCTTCCCTTAAATATGTTTTCCTTGATGATGAATGTGCTTATCCCGTTATTGTCAATTCGGCTCTTGATGACATCTCCGTATCTAAGTTGATTGAGATATTGAGAAAATATAGGGATGTCATTGGGTACTCGATTGATGACCTTAAGGGGATAAGTCCTTCTCTTGCTATGCATCGTATCCATGTCACCGATAGTAATGCCTCCTCTATTGAGCCTCAAAGAAGACTTAATCCCAACCTCAAAGAGGTGGTGAAAAGGGAGATTATGAATCATCTATGCTATTTCCGATAGCAAATGGCTGAGTCCGATTCATGTGGTTCCTAAGAAAGGAGGCATGACTATTATTGAGAATGAGAAAGGGGAAACTATTTCTACTAGAACTGTGACTGGGTGGAGAGTTTGTATTGATTACAGAAAATTGAATAAGTCCACCCGAAAAGATCACTTCCCCTCCCTTTTATTGACCAGATGTTGGAAAGGCTTGCCCGTCATTTACACTTTTGTTTTCTTGATGGTTATTCCGGATTCTTTCAAATTCCGATTCATCCGGATGACCAAGAGAAAACCACCTTTACTTGTCCATATGGGACATTCGCTTATCAAAGAGATGGCTTTCGGTTTGTGTAATGCCCCATCTACTTTTCAAAGGTGTATGACGCGATCTTTTCTGACATGTTGGAGGACTTTATTGAGGTTTTCATGGATGATTTTAGTGTGTGTGGTTCCTCTTTTGACACATGTCTTGCTAATCTTGAACTTGTGTTAAAAAGGTGTCAAGAGACGAACCTAGTATTGAATTGGGAAAAGTGTCATTTCATGGTTGAAGATGGTATTGTGCTTGGTCATAAAGTGTCTAGTAAGGGCATTGAGGTAGATCCGACAAAGGTTTCGGTAATAGAGAAACTCCCGCCACCAAATTCGGTGACGGAAGTTCGTGCTTTCCTTGGACATGCGGGTTTTTACCGGCGTTTCATCAAGGATTTTTCTAAAATTGTCAAACCATTGACGAATCTACTTCAAAACGAAGTTGAATTTAGATTTGATGAGTCTTGTATGGAGGCTTTTCAAACTTTAAAAAGAGCCATTACTTCTGCTCCTATTGTGCGAGCTCCTAACTGGAGCTTGCCTTTTGAACTAATGTGTGATGCTAGTGACTTTGCAGTGGGAGTTGTACTTGGGCAACGACAGGAAGGAAAGCTCCATGTGATAGCGTATGCAAGTAGGACTTTGGATGACGCACAACGGAACTATTCCACTACGGAAAAGGAAATGTTAGCCGTAGTGTTTGCATTTGATAAGTTCTGTTCGTACTTGACTTGCAATAAGGCTATTGTCTACACGGACCATTCTGCGGTCCGATACTTGATGAGCAAAAAGGATGCAAAGCAAAGGCTCATTAGGTGGGTCCTACTTCTTCAGGAATTTGATTTTTAGATGAAGGAGAAGAAGGGGACGGAAAATTTGGTTGCTGACCATCTCTCTCGCCTCTCTTTTGATGAGAGAGATGTGGATCTAAAGGAGGCCCCCATCAATGATGATTTGAAGGAATAACACCTCTTTGTTATCATAAATAATGAGGTCCCATGGTTCACGGATTTTGCGAACTACTTGGCTTGTGGGATTGAACATCATGGTCTTACTTCTCAGCAAAGGAAGAGGTTCTTCAAGGAGGTATGTAGATACTATTGGGACGACCCTCTATTGTTCAAGAGATGTGCTGACTCGGTTTTTAGGAGGTGTGTGCTTAATCATGAGATTCATTCTGTTTTGAATCATTGCCATACTTTGGCATGTGGAGGACATGGTGGAGCGGGCAAAACTGTTGCTAAGGCTTTCCAAAGTGGCTTGTTTTGGCCTCACATGCAAAAGGATGTTAGGGGATTTGTCTTGAGTTGTGATAGGTGTCAACGAAGCGGTGGGATCACCAAGAGGAACGAGATGCCGTAACAAAATATTCTTGAGGTTGAGCCCTTTGATGTGTGAGGAGTTGACTTCATGGGACCCTTCGTGCCATCTATGGGGAATATGTACATTCTTGTAGCGGTGGACTACGTGACCAAGTGGGTTGAAGCGATCGCTTCCCCCACCAACGATCACAAGGTTGTCATGAAGCTCTTGAAGAAGATAATTTTTCCTAGATTTGGGGTGCCTCGTGTGTTGATAAGTGATGGAGGTTCGCACTTTGCTAAGAAGCAATTGGAGGCTCTTTTGAAGAAATATGGGCTCAATCATAAGGTGTGACTTCCATACCATCCCCAAACTCAAGGTCAAGTTGAGGTTTCGAATCGTGAGGTGAAGAATGTGCTTGAGAGAGTAGTGAATAAGACTAGGAAGGATTGGTCTTTGAAGCTAGATGATACACTTTGGGCTCTTCGCACCACTTTCAAAACCCCTAAAGGCACCACCCCCTATCGTCTTGTGTATGGTAAGGGTTGTCACTTGCCCGTTGAACTTGAACATCGGGCTTGGTGGGCAATCAAAGAGCTCAACATGGATCTTACTTTGGCGGGAGAGGCTCGAAAGGAGTAGTTGGTTGAACTAGAGGAGCTCCGCTTTGATGCTTATGAGAGTTCGCGTTTGTACAAGGAGCGAACAAAAAAGTGGCACGACCAAAGGATACAACAAAGAGAATTTCGGGTTGGGGACAAAGTCTTGTTGTTTAACTCAAGGCTTAAGCTCTTTCCCGGAAAGCTTAAATCAAAGTGGTCGGGGCCATTTGAAGTAGTGAAGACTACCCCCTATGGAGCATATGAAATTGTGGGAGATGAGAGGCCCTTTTTGGTTAACGACCAAGCTTGAAGCTCTACCACGACAACCATGCCATGGGTTTCGTGGGATGTTTGATATTTGGCTCACCCGAGCACCATCATTGAGAGGTGAGTCCTCTTAGTCAAGCTAATGACTTTAAAGAAGCGCTTCTTGGGAGGCAACCCAAGCATTTCTTTCAGGACTAGGTAGTTTTATTTTATTTTCTTTCATTTTTTTTAATTTTTTTTCTATTTTTTTTAGTTTAGTTTACTGCTTTAAAAAAAAAGAGAAAAAAATAGAATAGAAAAAAAGGGGAGGCAAAGCAAAAAAATGAACGAGAGAAAGCCGAACTGCAGGTCTACACGACCGTGTCGGAATCGACACGACCGTGTAGCCCTGCAGTACAAAAGTTCCTGCCTGGTGAAAATTTGGGCAACACGGTCGTGTCAAAATCGACACGACCGTGTACCCCTGTGTCCGCTGGTATTAAACACGGGGAAGGAGGGGTTTTTCCCTCATAAGCTTTCTTCTCAAATTTCGACCCCCTCCCTCTCTCACTCAAAAACTCTCCCTTCTCTACTCCAATCTCCCTCATTACTCACTCACTCACCTCCAATCCACCATTGAAATCACTCATTGCCTCTCAATCCTTCATCACTTACCTCAATTCATCCTTTTCTCCTTCACAAACCAAAATTTCCACAAACCCTAACTTCTCCAATTCGGGGAAAGTGCTTGGTTAGGGGTTTCTTTACAATTGGAGGAAAATCTTCACTCAACATCATCATCAACCACTACCGAAGGTTCATTTGCTGGATTTACTCCCACCTTTAGATCGGTATACACTTTCCTCTCTCGATTTCTTACTTTTTGTTGGAGATCTATTGAAGATTGGTTGTAATTTGTGGTTTGTTGATAGTTGACATTAGATTTGGTTTGAATTGGGTTGTGTTGTTTGTTCTTTGGTGAGGCTCATTTTATTGTGGGTTGTTGTTGTGAGTTGTTGTGGTTTGTTGTGACTTGTTTTGAGTTGTTGAGATTTGTTGTGCTTTGTGTGATTGTTTGACCATTTGCTTGACATTTTATTAATATAATGGCCTCTAGAAGCCGTAGGAATCCGGCAAGGCAAACTAGTACATCAAATCTCCGCAACCAATCACCACCACCACCTCCACCCCCCATCCATCCTCCACAAATTGACACCCTCTGGATTAACTTCACAAACCTCGACCACCTAAGAGCTTTCATGAGACTTTCTAGGAGGAACATTCGCCCAACCAAGTTTTATGATGCGAACGCCACCGCGGCCCTATGGGTTCAATGTGACGTTCAACAACTTTTCTATGGGGTTGGGTGGACGAATTGGCTCAACTTACACGCCTACACTTACAAAAATCTCACCTTGGAGTTCCTCTCCACTCTTTCCATTCGTAGAGCGGAAGGAAGCCGAAATCCTAGGACTATGACATTCAACCTCCTTGGCCGGACCTATACCATGAACATAGGGGCGGTAAATGACGCATTTGGGTGGCCAAAGGGTGGGGTCAGAGGGCCCAAGAGTGCGTGGGTGTCCTCCTACAATGAGCAGTTCTTTTGGCAACAATTGACTGCCCGTTCTCCTTACATCCCTAGCTCGGCCAAGGCCTCCCACGTTGTGAGTCCGGGGTTTAGGGTGTCCCATAGGGTGATTAGCACCACCATTTTCTCCAGGGGGGATAGCATGGGTGTAGTTACCGGACGTGAGCTGTACTTCCTCTACCACATGACTATAGGAGACACCAGGCTGAACCTCGGGGCTTGGTTGATGGAGCACCTTGAGGATGTAGCCCGGAGGGGGTCCGGCGACATCTTGGTGGGGGGGATGATTACTTTGATTGCTCTTTCCCGTGGCATTGATTGTGCAGGTTTTCATCCTGTCCCAGGATCCACTATGCTTGACCTAGTTCATATCAGACTATGGGGTGGATCTCATCATTGGGCCCGAATGGAGGGTATATCTGGAAGGTCAATCATCAGAATTATGCTATCCTTCCGGATCCTTCCAAAAACCCCATCTATGATCAGGCAATCTGGATTTTTGAGCCTGACTATGAGTGGCCTCCACGGGGCATAGAGGGTGGTGAGGCCAAAATGGAAGTTGATGGAAGAGGAGAAGAAGGAGAAGAAGCAGGAGAGAGAGCATATGGTGCTCAGGCCCCACAAGGGGTGTTTTGTTCTATGGAGCAGTAGTTGGCTAACCTCCAACAGGGGATGGGCGGTTTACGCACGGACTTTCAGTCCCTCAAGTCAGAGGTCCATTCTCTACAGGAGTCCCAGACCACCACTCAGCAGTACTACCTGTCCTTGCACGACAGTGTCTCTGCGATGACCTCGGAGTTCCGAGGACTTCGCTCTGATCTGCAGGACTGGGGTAGGCATAGTGGTTGGTACCCCGGTAGCTCTAGCTCCCACCCCCCTCCCGACCAGTGATCGGGATTCTTTCCCCCCTTGCTTATGATTTCATTAGACTTTTCACAGTGAGGACACTGTGTAGTTTAGCTTGGGGGAGGATGTATATATAGTTTACATTAGTTGCATTTTTAGTATCATGTTTAGGGTGCATGTAGATTATTTCTCTAGCATTGCATGAGCATATAGATTGCATTTAGGAATGGACCCTGCCCTTGGTACACATGTATTCTTTTGATGACCTGAAAACAAAAACAAAAAAAGGAAATGCTTTGATAGTCTCTAGTAGGCCAAGGAATTGTCGGGTTGTGGTATGATTGGTCTCCCTCTTGTGCGGCTCGACTGATGTTGGTAGCTTTATCCTTTGTGAGAGCATGTTTTTATAGCCTTATAGACTGACATCTTTTCAGTCTTTTCTGCTTGTTGTGTGTTGCTCTTCCTTGATGAATATCCTCTAGAACTTGCATTGATTCTCCTTGAATTCGCTTGACTTGTGTGCATCTTGAATGTGATTTAGGCTTTTTTGTTACTTGAGCGACATTGCCAAAGGCCACCCACACCTATTTATCCTTCTTTGAAGCCCCTGTGAGCCTAAGCCTGTTTTCTTTGTTAACCACATCTTTAGCCTATTACTCATTTCCTTACCTAGGGGATTGTGAAGCTACTTAGATGAGGTAATATATGTTGATTGGTGTTATGAGAGATGACTTGGTGTTGGTGTTCGGCTTTGTTTTAGCTAGAACTCATGTGCTGTTTGAGTTCGCCTCCTTCCCAAACTATTGGAGTTCCCATTTTCTCCTTCCATCTTTAATCACCACAATCCACTAAAACAAAAAAGAAAAATATAAAAAAAAAAGAAAGGAAAAAAATTCTTGATGCACAAGAAATTGAAAAATCAAAGAAAAAGGATTTGTGGTGTGTTCAAAATTTGCAATAAGGGAGATTGGGATGCTATAATTGAAGTTTTGCTTAAAATAGGTTGTGTTGAGTGTCTACAATTGAGTAGGGTTGGTTTTGTTCTTTTAGAAAGGTGCCGAGTTGGAAGTTTCACTTTCCCCTCTTTAACGCCACGATCCCAAATGCTACCACACCCTCACCTTAAGCCTACATTTCAACCTTGACTAAGTCCTCTTGATTCTTGATGCAAACTTTGGTACTTATGCGATGGAGAGTGAGATGATATGCAAGCTTATGGTAGGATATAGTCGATGGAATTGAGCCTTGAGCGTTCATTTGACCTACTTAAACACACGAGAGAAGTGCGCACGACTAAAGTGAGAGCTACTACCTATATGACTGAGCCAAGCTTTGGGGAGAACTTATGGTAAGATCGGTTGCTTTTCCTTGTGCTATAAACTTTGAGGCTTGATATTGTTTTGCATTTGATGATGGAAACGTTTGAAGGTCTATATTATACATCTTGGCATGCATATCATTGTTAGGGGGTCATAGAACTCTTTCCTATGTCTATCGCTTGTTCGCTTAAGGACAAGCAATTGGACTAGCTTGGGGGAGTTTGATAAGCACTTTATTGTGCTTATCCATGCTACATTTTTAGTATCGATGCATATAGATTTAGAGCATATTAGTCTTGCATTGCATGGTTTTGGTTACTTTGAGCTTAATGATTGCTTCACTACTCATTTAGTTGTTTTGGATGATTTTCAGACTAACTAACAGGTATTTGGAGCACTTTGGGTATTTAGAGCTCTTGGATGGAAGCTAGAGCTTGGAAGACTTGAAGCATCTCTACACGGTCGTGTGGAATTGGCCACGACCGTGTAGCTTTTCACTTGGAGAATCAGTTTGCAACTGCCAAGCAAAGAAAACTGGACGTCAGGTCTACACGGTAGTGTCACTTTGGACACGACCGTGTAGTCATTTGGGTACGCAGGCAGTAGCTTTGGTGATTTTGGGGAGCACATTGAACTTCAGGTCTACACGGTCGTGTCACATTGGACATGACCGTGTAGTGTTTTGAGCACACAATCAGCAGCTGTGAGCATTTTGGACGCCAAGGCTACACGGTCGTGTCATTTTGGACACGAGTAGTAGTTTCTACACTGAAGCAGTAACTATGAAAGAACGCTGGGAAATTTGTGTAACAGGTCTACACGGTCGTGTCGTTTTTGACACGACCGTGTGGACCTGCTTTCGGGCTTTGACCCGTTTTGTCCGTCAAACATTAATGACTCTTTTAATTTGTTTTCTTAGCTAAGCCTCGACATTACCTATTACTCTTAGTTTCTAATTACATTCTCTCAGCCCTCAACTCTCTCTAAACTCTAGTTTACTCCATTGTTTTCATCTTTGAAGATCGAATTCGTTAATTTATTCAAGTAATTTCTCTTCCATCTATTTCCTTTAATTTTATTGCTTTGTTTATGATGTCTAATTTATTGAATCTTAATTGCTTAGAATCCATGGTTAGTGAGTAGTTCCTAATCTAGGGTTTGGGTGAAAGCATGAATTAGGGGCTTAATGTAGATGTTCTTGTAATTGCTTTATTCATGTCTAATATGCATTGTTCTTGGTGTTTTGACACCTTAGGGTAGACTTTGATCAAGTTTATTATAGGGCTTAGATCTCAATTACTCTTAATTGATTGTTGTTGTCTAGTCATTCCCATGAATAAACTTAATTTCTAGACCAAGAGATTGGGTAGAAATTAAGAGGATCCTATTTAGGGGTTTTCCAATCAAATTGAATCCATTAATCAATTGGCCAAAGAACATTCGAGAGAGGATTTAGTCGATTGATTAATTGATTACTCTTGAGGACCATTCGAGAGAGGACTCAAGGACTTTAGAGGGAAACTTAACCTTGCACGTTATTCTCAATAGCCTCGTAGTTGCATTTGTGTCGTATCTTGCCCGAGTTCATGCGAGTAACCCAAGCTCTAGTGTTTTCTCTATCATATTAATTCTCCTATTTAATTCTTAGTAGGTATTCATTAGCTAGTTAATTAGTCGATAACTTACTCAATCTTAACGCCCCAAAAACCCTTCACTTAGGTAGTTTTGGACTTAGTGGACTGAACTCAATCCCAATTTCCTTGTGGTTCGACCCTTGACTTGCCGTTACTACGTACTTAGTAGTTGCTAGTTAGGTTTATAAATTGTGTTTGCTAAGCGGTTCTTAGTGCCTTAACGACATACTAAAAACCACTTATCAATAATGGTTTCAAAAATTCACCAAAAATGTCTCACGGGCGTGTACCGGGGGTCACTGAACAAAGAGATTATAAAGAATTGTTGAACTCTAAAGAGAAATGGCGTCAAAATGAAATTCGACTGTCTCGAAATCAATGCTTAGGAACCTTAAGTCTACTTGGGGTCAAGAAGAGGAATCTTTAGTTCGATCTAAAGAAATCTTAGATTAAATACTCAGGCGTGTACCCTGTTTGACTAACTCGGAGGATTTTGAAAATATGTTTGATTTGTCAAAAATTGGTAATAAAAAGCACATTTGACCCCCAAGGTGCCCAATAGTGGAAACTAAAGCCTTCCATAGTTCGATTTTTCCTTTTAGAATGGTTTCGAGTAATCACTAAAAATGCCTCACGGGTGTGTACCGGGGGTCAATGAACATAGAGATTTTAAAGAATAGTTGAACTCTAAAGAATTATGGAGTCAAAATGAAATTCGACTGTCTAGAAATCAATGGTTATTAACCTTAAGAGGGGAGTTAGCAAAGACCAAATATTTGGTCTTAAACACAATATAATATATTAAATCTCATTTTCTCTCTCTTAAACTACCCTAAGACAAAGAATTTGATGTTTACAAAATGACTTCATGAAGTCATTTCTTCCTTTGGCCTTCTTTTGTCTCTCTTCTTTTCTCTCTCCTATCCCTTATTACTTTTCAAATGTTTAATACTTTCTCTTTCCTAAAACCAAACATTTGGTCTTTATTTACTATGCTCTAAGTCTACTTAGGGTTAAAAAGAGGAATCCTTAGTTTGATTTTAAGAAATCTTAGAATTAATACTCAGGCGTGTACCCCTGTTCACTAAATCGGAGGATGTTTAAAATATGTTTCATTTGTCAAAAAATGGTACTGTAAAGCACATTTGACCCCCTGGGTGCCCAATAGTGGAAACTAAACCCTTCCACATGTTCGATTTTCCATTTTATAATGGTTACAAGCAATCACTAAAAATACCTCACGGCGTGTACCGGGGGTCACTGAACATAGAGATTTTATCGAATTCTTGAAATATTTTAAAAAAATAGCGTCACAATGAACTTGGACCATGTAGATATCAATGCATTGCAACCTTAAGTGTACTTGGCAGCCAGAAGCGGCATCCTTATATTGATTTTGATAAATCACCGAAATGACACTCAGGCGTGTAATCCGGTTCAACAACTCGGAGGATTTTTTAATATATGTTTGATTTCTCAAAAAATTGGACTGTAAAACACATTATTCCCCCAGGGGGACCAATATTGGAAGTTAAAGCCTTCCACAGGTTTGATTTTTCCTTTTTATAATGGTTTCAAAAATTCACCTTGTTGAACTCTAAAGAGAAATGGCGTCAAACTGAAATTCGACTGTCTAAAAATCAATGGTTAGTAACCTTAAGTCTACTTGGGGTCAAGAAGAGGAATCCTTAGTTTATTCTAAGAAATCTTAGATACTCAGGCGTGTACACATGTTCACTAAATCGGAGGATGTTTAAAATATGTTTCATTTGTCAAAAAAAGGTACTATAAACCACATTTGACCCCCAGGGTGCCCAATAGTGGAAACTAAACCCTTCCACATGTTCGATTTTCCATTTTAGAATGGTTACAAGTAATAACTAAAAATTCCTCACGGGCGTGTACCGGGGTCACTGAACATAGAGATTTTATCAAATTGTTGAAATATTTAGAAAAATAGCGTCACAATGAACTTGGACCATGTAGCTATCAATGCATAGGAACCCTAAGTGTACTTGGCAGCCAGAAGCGACATCCTTTGTTTGATTTTAAGAAATAACCGAAATTACACTCAGGCGTGTAATCCGGTTCACCAACTCGGAGGATTTTTTAAAATATGTTTGATTTCTCAAAAAATTGGACTGTAAAGCACATTATTCCCCCAGGGCGCCCAATAGTGGAAGGTAAAGCCTTCCACGGGTTCGATTTTGCCTTTTTATAATGGTTTCAAAAATTCACCAAATATGCCACACGGGCGTGTATCGGGGGTCACTGAACAAAAAGATTATAACGAATTGTTGAACTCTAAAGAGAAATAGCGTCAAAATGATATTCGACTGTCTAGAAATCAATGGTTAGTAACCTTAAGACTACTTGGGGTCAGGAAGAGGAATCCTTAGTTTGATTTTAAGAAATCTCAGAATTAATACTCAAGCGTGTACCCCTTTTCACTAAATTGGAGGATGTTTAAAATATGTTTCATTTGTGAAAAAATGGTATTGTAAAGCACATTTGACCCCAGGGCCCAATAGTGGAAACTAAACCCTTCCACATGTTCGATTTTCCATTTTAGAATGGTTACAAGTAATCACTAAAAATGCCTCACGGGCTTGTACCAGGGGTCACCATAAAGATTTAATCGAATTGTTGAAATATTTAGAAAAATAGCGTCACAATGAACTTGGACCATGTAGATATCAATGCATAGGAACCTTAAGTGTACTTGGCAGCCAGAAGCGGCATCCTTACTTTGATTTGAAGAAATCATCCAAATTACACTCAGGCGTGTAATCCGGTTCACCAACTCGGAGGATTTTATAAAATATGTTTGATTTCTAAAAAAATTGGACTGTAAAGCACATCATTCCCCCAGGGCGCCAATACTGGAAGTTAATGCCTTCCACATGTTCGATTTTGCCTTTTTATAGTGGTTTCAAAAATTCACCAAAAATGCCTCACGGGCGTGTACCGGGGGTCATTGAACAAAGTGATTATAAAGAATTGTTGAACTCCAAAGTGAAATGGCGTCAAAATGAAACTCGACTGTCTCAAAATCAATGATTAGGCACCTTAAGTCTAATTGGGGTCAAGATGAGGAATCTTTTGTTCGATTTAAAGAAATCTCAGATTAAATACTCAGGCGTGTACCCTGTTTTACTAACTCGGAGGATTTTGAAAATATGTTTGATTTGTCAAAAAATGGTACTGTAAAGAACATTTAACCCCAGGGTGCCCAATAGTGGAAACTAAAGCCTTCCACAGGTTCTATTTTCCCTTTTATAATGGTTTCGAGTAATCACTAAAAATGCCTCACGGGCGTGTACCGGGGGGTCAATGAACATTTAGATTTTAAACAATAGTTGAACTCTAAAGAATAATGGCGTCAAAATGAAATTCGACTGCCTAGAAATCAATGGTTAGTAACCTTAAGTCTACTTTGGGTCAAGAAGAGGAATCCTTAGTTTGATTTTAAGAAATCTTAGAATTAATACTAAGGCGTGTACCCCTGTTCACTAAATCGGAGGATTTTGAAAATATGTTTGATTTTTCAAAAAATGGTACTGTAAAGCACATTTGACCTCCAGGATGCCCAAGAGTTGAAACTAAACCCTTCCACACGTTCGATTTTCCATTTTAGAATGGTTACAAGTAATCACTAAAAATGTCTCACGGGCGTGTACCGGGGGTCACTGAACATAGAGATTTTATCGAATGGTTGAAATATTTAGAAAAATAGCGTCACAATGAACTTAGACCTTTTAGATATCAATACATAGGAACCTTAAGTGTACTTGGCAGCCAGAAGCGGCATCCTTACTTTGATTGTAAGAAATCATCCAAATTACACTCAGGCGTGTAATCCGGTTCACCAACTTGGAGGATTTTTTAAAATATGTTTGATTTCTCAAAAAATTTGACTGTAAGGCACATTATTCCCCCAGGGCGCCAATAGTGGAAGTTAGCCTTCCACAGGTTCGATTTTGCCTTTTTATAATGGTTTCAAAGAGATTATAAAGAATTGTTGAACTCTAAAGAGAAATGGCGTCAAAATGAAATTCGATTGTCTAGAAATCAATGCTTAGGAACCTTAAGTCTAATTGGAGTCAAGAAGAGGAAATTTCGTTCGATTTAAAGAAATCTGAGATTAAATACTCAGGCTTGTACCCTGTTTGACTAACTCGGAGGATTTTGAAAATATGTTTCATTTGTCAAAAAATGGTGCTGTAAAGCACATTTAACCCCCAATAGTGGAAACTAAAGCCTTCCACAGGTTCTATTTTCCCTTTTATAATGGTTTCAAGTAATCACTAAAAATGCCTCACGGGCGTTTACCGGGGGGTCAATGAACATAGAGATTTTAAACAATAGTTGAACTCTAAAGAATAATGGCGTCAAAATGAAATTCGATTGTCTAGAAATCAATGGTTAGTAACCTTAAGTCTACTTGGGCTCAAGAAGAGGAATCCTTAGTTTGATTTTAAGAAATTTTAGAATTAATACTCCGGCGTGTACCCCTGTTCACTAAATCGGAGGATGTTTAAAATATGTTTTATTTGTCAAAAAATGGTACTGTAAAGCACATTTGACCCCCAGGGTGCCCAATAGTGGAAACTAAACCCTTCCACAAGCTCGATTTTCCATTTTAGAATGATACAAATAATCACTAAAAATGCCTCACGGGCTTGTACCGGGGGCCACTGAACATAGAGATTTTATTTAAGTGTTGAAATATTTAGAAAAATAGCGTTTCAATGAACTTGGACCATGTAGATATCAATGCATAGGAATCTTAAGTGTACTTGGCAGCCAGAAGCGGCATCCGTAGTTTGATTTTACGAAATCACCGAAATTACACTCAGGCGTGTAATCCGGACCACCAAATCGGAGAATTTTTGAATATATGTTTGATTTCTCAGAAATTGGACTGTAAAGAACATTATTCCCCTAGGGCGCCCAATAGTGGAAGTTAAAGCCTTCCACATGTTCGATTTTACCTTTTGAGAATGGTTTCAAAAATTCACCCAAAATGCCTCACGGGCGTGTACCGGGGCCGAACATATAGATTTTAACGAAAAGTTGAACTCTAAAGAATAATGGCGTCAAAATGAAATTCGACAGTCTAGACATCAATGGTTAGTAACCTTAAGTCTACTTGGGGTCAAGAAGAGGAATCGTTAGCTTGATTTTATGAAATCTCAAAATTAATACTCAGGCGTGTACCCCTGTTCACTAAATTGGAGGATTTTGAAAATATGTTTGATTTTTCAAAAAATGGTACTGTAAAGCACATTTGACCTCCATGGTGCCCAATAGTGGAAACTAAACGCTTCCACATGTTTGATTTTCCATTTTAGAATGGTTACAAGTAATCACTAAAATGCCTCACGGGCGTGTACCGGGGGTCTCTGAACATAGAGATTTTATCGAATTGTTGAAATATTTAGAAAAATAGCGTCACAATGAACTTGGACCATGTAGATATCAATGCATAGGAACCTTAAGTGTACTTGGCAGCCAGAAGCGGCATCCTTAGTTTTATTTTACGAAATCAACGAAATTACACTCAGGCGTGTAATCCAGTCCAACAACTCGGACCATTTTTGAATATATGTTTGATTTCTCATAAAATTGGACTGTAAAGAACATTAATCCCCAGGGCGCCCAATAGTGGAAGTTAAAGCCTTCCACAGGTTCGATTTTGCCTTTTCATAATGGTTTCAAAAATTCACCCAAAATGCCTCACGGGCGTGTACCAGGGCCGAACATAGAGATTTTAAAGAAAAGTTGAACGCTAAAGAATAATGGCGTCAAAATGAAATTCGACTGTCTAGAAATCAATGGTTAGTAACCTTAAGTCTACTTGGGGTCATGAAGAGGAATCCTTAGTTTGATTTTGAAAATCTTAAAATTAATACTCAGGCGTCTATCTCTGTTCACTAAATCGGAGGATGTTTAAATATGTTTCATTTGTCAAAAAATGGTACTTAAAGCACATTTGACCCCCAGGGTGCCCAAGAGTTGAAACTAAACCCTTCCACACGTTCGATTTTCCATTTTAGAATGGTTACAAGTTATCACTAAAAATGCCTCACGGGCGTGTACCGGGGGTCACTGAACATAGTGATTTTATCGAATTGTTGAAATATTTAGAAAAATATCGTCACGATGAACTTGGACCATGTAGATATCAATGCATAGGAACCTTAAATGTACTTGGCAGCCAGAAGCGGCATCCTTAGTTTGATTTTAAGAAATCACCGAAATTACACTCAGGCGTATAATCCGATTCACTAACTCGGAGGATTTTTTAAAATATGTTTGATTTCTCAAAAAATTAGACTGTAGAGCACATTATTCCCCAGGCTGTCCAATAGTGGAAGTTAAAGCTTTCCACAGGTTCGATTTTGCGTTTTTGTAATGGTTTCAAAAATTCACCAAAAATGCTTCACGGGCGTGTACCGGGGGTCACTAAACAAAGAGATAATAAAGTATTGTTGAACTCTAAAGAGAAAAGGCGTCAAAATTAAATTCGATTGTCTCGAAATCAATGCTTAGGAACCTTAAGTCTACTTGGGGTCAAGAAGAGGAATCTTTAGTTCGATTTATAGAAATCTCAGATTAAATACTCGGGCGTGTACCCTGGTTGGCTAACTGGGAGTTTTTTGAAAATATGTTTGATTTGTCAAAAAATGGTACTGTAAAGCACATTTGACCCCCAAGGTGCCCAATAGTGGAAACTAAAGCCTTCCACAGGTTCGATTTTACCTTTTAGAATGGTTTTGAGTAATCACTAAAAATGCCTCACGGGCGTGTACCAAGGGTCAATGAATATAGAGATTTTAAACAATAGTTGAACCCTCAAGAATAATGGAGTCAAAATGAAACATGACTGTCTTCAAAAATCATTGGTTAGTAACCTTAAGTCTACTTGGGGCCAAGTAGATGAATCCTTAGTTTGATTTTAAGAAATCTTAGAATTAATACTCATGCGTGTACCCCTGTTCACTAAATCGGAGGATGTTTAAAATATGTTTCATTTTTCAAAAAATGGTACTGTAAAGCACATTTGACCCCCAGGGTGCCCAATAGTGGAAACTAAACCCTTCCACATGTTCGATTTTCCATTTAAGATTGGTTACAAGTAATCACTAAAAATGCCTCACGGGCGTGTACCGGGGGTCACTCAACATAGAGATTTTATCGAATTGTTGAACTATTTAGAAAAATAGCGTCACCATGAACTTGGACCATATAGATATCAAGGCATAGGAACCTTAAGTATACTTGGCAGCCAGAAGCGGCATCCTTAGTTTGATTTTAAGAAATCACCGAAAATACACTCAGGCGTGTAATCTGTTTCACCAACTCGGAGGATTTTTAAAATATGTTTGATTTCTCAAAAACTTAGATTGTAAAGCACAATATTCTCCCAGGGAGCCCAATAGTAGAAGTTAAAGCCTTCCATATGTTCGATTTTGCCTTTTTATAATGGTTTCAAAAATTCACCAAAAATGCCTCACGGGCGTGTACCGGGGGTCACTCAACAAAGAGATTATAACTAATTGTTGAACTCTAAAGAGAAATGGCGTCAAAATGAAATTCGACTGTCTCGAAATAAATGCTTAGGAACCTTAAGTATACTTGGGGTCAAGAAGAGGAATCCTTAGTTTGATTTTAAGAAATCTCAGAATTAATACTCAAGCGTGTACCCCTGTTCACTAAATCGGAGGATTTTGAAAATATGTTTGATTTGTCAAAAAATGGTATTCCAAAGCACATTTTACCCCAGGGTGCCCAATAGTGGAAACTAACCCCTTCCACATGTTCGATTTTCCCTTTTAGAATGCTTACAAGTAATCACTAAAAATGCCTCACGGGCATGTATAAGGGGTCACTAAACATAGAGATTTTATCGAATTGTTGAAATATTTAAAAAAATAGCGTCCCAATGAACTTGGACCATGTAGATATCAATGCATAAGAACCTGAAGTGTACTTGGCAGACAGAAGCGGCATCCTTAGTTTGATTTTAAGAAATCACCAAAATTACACTAAGGCGTGTAATCCGGTCCACCAACTCGGAGCATTTTTTAAAATATGTTTGATTTCTCAAAAAATTGGACCGTAAAGAACATTATTCCCCTAGGGCGCCAAATAGTGGAAGTTAAAGCCTTTCAAAGGTTCGATTTTCAAATTTTAGAATTGTTTCAAAAATTCACCAAAAATGCGTCACGGGCGTGTACCTTGGGTCACTGAACATATAGATTATAAAGAATTGTTGAACTCTAAAGACAAATGGCGCCAAAATGAAATTCGATTGTCTAGAAATCAATGGTTAGTAACCTTAAGTATACTTGGGGTCAAGAAGAGGAATCCTTACTTTGTTTTTAGGAAATCTTGGAATTATTACTTAGGCGTGTACACCTGTTCACTAAATCTGAGGATGTTTAAAATGTGTTTCATATGTCAAAAAAGGTACTGTAAAGCACATTTGACCGCAGGGTGCCCAATAGTGGAAACTAATACCTTCCACATGTTCGAATTTCCATTTTAGCATGGTTAAAAGTAATCACTAAAAATGTCTCACGGGCGTGTACCGGGGGTCACTGAACATAAAGATTTTATCTAATTGTTGAAATATTTAGAAAAATAGCGTCACAATGAACTTGGGCCATGTAGATATCAATGCATAGGAACATTAAGTGTACTTGGCAGCCAGAAGCGGGCATCCTTAGTTTGATTTTAAGAAATCATCGAAATTACACTTAGGCGTGTAATCTGGTTCACTAACTTGGAGGTTTATTTAAAATATGTTTGCTTTCTCAAAAAATTGAACTGTAAAACACATTATTCCCCCAGGGCGCCCAATAGTGGAAGTTAAAGGCATCCACAAGTACGATTTTGTCTTTTTATAATGGTTTCAAAAATTCACGAAAAAAACCTCGCGGGCGTGTACCGGCGGTCACTAAATGCAGAGATTATAAAGAATTGTTGAACTCTAAAGAGAAATGGCGTCCAAAAAAATTCGATTGTCTCGAAAGCAATGCTTAGGAACCTTAAGTGTACTTGGGGTCAAGAAGAGGAATCTTTAGTTCGATTTAAAGAAATCTCATAATTAATACTCAGGCGTGTACCCTGTTTGACTAACTCGGAGGATTTTGTAAATATGTTTTATTTGTCAAAAAATGGTACCGTAAATCACATTTGACCCCCAGGGTGCCCAATAGTGGAAACTAAAGCCTTCCACATGTTCGACTTTCCCTTTTAGAATGGTTTCAAAAATACCTCACGGACATGTACCCAGGGTCACTGAACATAGAGATTTTAAAACATTGTTGAACTCTAAAGAAAAATGGCATCAAAATGAAATTCGACTTTCTAGAAATCAATGCTTAGGAACCATAAGTGTACTTGGAGTCAAGAAGAGGAATCCTTAGTTTGATTTTAAGAAATCTAAGAATTAACACTCTGGCGTGTACCCCTGTTCACTAAATCGGAGAATCTTGAAAATATGTTTGATTTGTCGAAAAATGGTACTGTAAAGCACATTTTACCCCCAAGGTGCTGATTAGTAGAAACTAAAGCCTTCCACATGTTCGATTTTCATTTTAGAATGGTTACAAGTAATCACTAAAAATGCCTCACGGGCGTGTACCGGGGGTCACTATACATAGAGATTTTATCGAATTTTGGAAGTCTTTAGAAAAATAGCTTCACAATGAACTTGGACCGTCTAGATAACAATGCAAAGGAACCTTAAGTCTACTTGGCAACAAGAATAGGCATCCTTAGTTTGATTTTAGGAAATCACATTAATTACTCGCAGGGGTGTAACCCGGCTCACTAACTCGAAGGATTTTTTAAAATATATTTGATTTCTCAAAAAATAGGATTGCAAAGCATATTATTCCCCCAGGGATCCCAATAGTGGAAGTTCAAGCCTTCCAAAGGTCCAACATTACCTTTTTAGAATGGTTTCAAATATTCACCAAAAATGCCTCACGGGCGTGTACGGGGGTCACTGAACATAGAGATTTTAAAGAATTGTTGAGCTCTTAAGAAAAATGGTGTCAAAATGAAATTCGACTGTGTAGAAATCAATGCTTAAGAACCTTAAGTCTACTTGGGGTCCACAAGAGGCCTCCTTAGTCTGATTTTAGGAAATCACTGAATTAATACTCAGGCGTGTACCCCGATTCACTAACTCGGAGGATTTTTTCAAATATGTTAGATTTCTCTAAAAGTGGCACTGTAAAGCACATTTGACCCCAAGGTAACCTCATAGTGGAAACTAAAGCGTTCCAGAGGTTCGATTATCCCTATTAGAATGGTTACAAATATTCACGAAAAATGCCTCACGGGTGTTATCGGGGGTCACTGAACATAGAGATTTTCTAGAATTGTTGAAATAATTAGAAAAATAGCGTCACAATGAACTTGGACCATCTAGATATCAATGCAAAGGAACCTTAAGTAAACTCCGCACTCAGAAGAGGCATCCTTAGTTTGATTTTAAGAAATCACCCAAATTCCACTCACGCGTGTACCCCGGTTCACTAACTCGGAGGATTTTTTAAAATATGTTTGATTTCCTCAGAAAATAGGATTATAAAGCACATTATTCCCCCGGGCGCCCAATAGTTGAAGTTCAAGCCTTCCAAAGGTTCTATTGAGCCATTTTAGAATGGTTTCAAATATTCACCAAAAATGCCCCGCAAGTGTGTACCGGGGGTCACTGAACATAGAGATTTTAAAGAATTGTTGAGCTCTTAAGAAAAATGGGGTCAAAATGAAATTCGACTGTGTAGAAATCAATGCTTAGGAACCTTAAGTCTACTTGGGGTCCACAAGAGGCCTCCTTAGTTTGATTTTAAGAAATCTCTGAATTAATACTCAGGCGTGTACCCCGATTCACTAACTCGTATGATTTTTAAAATATGTTTGATTTCTCAAAACGTGGCACTTTAAAGCACAGTTGACCCTAAGGTAACTCAATAGTGGTAACTAAAGCCTTCCACAAGTTCGATTATCCCTTTTAGAATGGTTTCAAATATTCCCCAAAAATGCCTCATGGGCGTGTAATGGGGGTCACTTAATATAGGTATTTTAAAGAATCGTTGAACTCTTAAGAAAAATGGCGTCAAAATGAAATTCGATTGTTTAGAAATCAACGCTTAGAAACCTTAAGTCTACTTGGGGTCCACAAGAGGCCTCCTTAGTTTGATTTTAAGAAATCTCTGAAGTAATAGTCAAGCGTGTACCCCGATTCACTTACTCGGAGGATTATTGAAAATATGTTTGATTTTTCAATAAGTGGCACTCTTAAGCACATTTGACCCCAAGGTAAGCCAATAGTGGTAATTAAAGCCTTTCCGCATGTTCGATTTTCCATTTTAGAGTGGTTTCAAATATTCATTAAAAATGCCTCATAGGCGTGTACCGGGGTCATTGAACATAGAGATTTTAAATGAACTCTTAAGAAAAATGGCGTCACAATGAACTTCGACCATCTAGATATCAAAGCGTAGGAACCTTAAGTCCACTGGGCAATCAGAAGAGGCATCCTTAGTTTGATTTTAAGAAATCTCCAAAATAACACTTAGGCGTGTACCCCGGTTCATTAACTCGGAGGATTTTTGAAATTATGTTTGATTTCTCAGAAGATAGCACAATAAAACGCATTATACCCTCAGGGCGCCCAATAATGGAAGTTCATTATTCGCCAAAAATGTTTCAAATATGTTTGATTTCTAGAATTGTTTCAAATATTCGCCAAACATGCCTCACGGGCGTTTACCGGAGGTCACTAAACATCGAGATTTTCAAGAATTGTTGATCTCTAATGAAAAATGGCATCAAAATGAAATTCCACTGTTTAGAAATCAATGCTTATGAACCTTAAGTCAATTTGGGGTCAAGAAGAGGAATCCTTGGTTTGATTTTAAGAAATCTCAGAATTAATATTTAGGCGTCTACCCCAGTTCACTAACTCGGAGGATTTTAAAAATATGTTTGATTTGTCAAAAAATGGTGCTGTAAAACACATTTGACCCCAATGTGCCCAATAGTGGAAACTAAAGCCTTTCACAGGTTCGATTATACCTTTTAGAATGGTTTCAAATATTCACCAAAAATGCCTCATGGGCGTGTACCGGGGGTCATTAAACATAGAGATTTTATAGAATTGTTGAAATCTTTAGAAAAATGGTGTCACAATGAACTTGGACCATCTACATATCAATGCATTGGAACCTTAAGTCTACTTACTTGGCAACCAGAAGAGGCATCCTTAGTGTGATTTTAAGAAATCACCGAAAATATACTCAGGCGTGTACCACGGTTTACTAACTCGGAGGATTTTTTAAAAAATGTTTGATTTCTCAGAAAATAGGATTGTAAGCACATTATTCCTCCCAGGGTGCCCAATAGTTGAAGTTCAAGCCTTCCAATGGTTTGATTTTGCCTTTTTAAAATGGTTTCAAATATTCACCAAAAATGCCCCGCGAGCGTGTACCGGGGGTCACTGAACATAGAGATTTCAAAAAATTGTTGAAATCTTTTAAAAAATGGCGTCACAATTAACTTCGACCATCTAGATATCAATGCATAGGAACCTTAAGTCTACTTGGGGACCAGAAGAGGCATCCTTTGTTTGATTTTAAGAAATCTCCGAAATAATACTTAGGCGTGTACCTCGGTTCACTACCTTGGAGGATTTTGGAAAATATGTTAAATTTATGAGAAAATAGCACTATAAAGGTCATTATTCCCCTAGGGAGCCAATTAGTGGAAGTTATAGCCTTCCACAGGTTCGATTTGGCCTTTTTAGAATGGTTTCAAATATTCACCAAAAATGCCTCACAAGGGTGTACCGTCGGTCAATGAACATAGAGATTTTATAGAATTGTTGAACTCTGTAGAAAAAAGGCGTCACAATAAACTTGGACCATCTAGATATCAAAGCATAAGAACCTTAAGTCTACTTGGCAACCAGAAGAGGCATCGTTAGTTTGATTTTAAGAAATCACCGAAATTACACTCAGGCGTGTACCTTGGTTCACTAACTCGGAGGATTTTTTAAAATATGTTTGATTTCTCTGAAAATAGGATTGTAAAGCACATTATTCCCCCAGGGCGCCCAATAGTGGAAGTTCAAGCTTTCCAAAGGTTTCATTTTGCCCTTTTCGAATGGTTTCAAATATTCAGCTAAAATGCCCCGCGAGCGTGTACTGGGGGTCACTGAACATAGAGATTGCAAAAAATTGTGGAAATCTTTAGAAAAATGGCGTCACAATGAACTTCGACCATCTAGATATCAATGTATAGAAACCTTAATTCCACTTGGGGAGGAGAAGAGGCATCCTTAGTTTGATTTTAAGAAATCTCCAAAATAACACTTGGGCGTGTACGCCGGTTCACTAACTTGGAGGATTTTTGTTATATGTTAAATTTATGAGAAAATTGCACTATAGAACACATTATTTCCCTAGGGAACCCAATAGTGGAAGCTAAAGCCTTCCAGAAGTTTGATTTTTTCCTTTTTAGAATGGTTTCAAATATTCACCAACAACGCCTCACGGGCGTGTACCGGGGGTCACTAAACATAGATTTTAAAGAATTGTTGAACTCTTAAGAAAAATGATGTCAAAATGAAATTCGACTGGCTAGAAATCAATGCTTAGGAACCTTAAGTCTACTTGGGGTCCACAAGAGGCCTCCTTAGTTTGATTTTAAGACATCTTCGAATTAACACTCAGGCGTGTACCCCGGTTTACTTACTCGAAGGATTTTTGAAAATTTGTTTGATTTCTCAGAAAGTGGCACTATAAAGCACATTTGACCCTAAGGTAACCCAATAGTGGAAACTAAAGCCTTCCTTAGGTTCGATTATCCCTTTTAGAATGGTTTCAAATATTCACCAAAAATGCCTCACGGGGGTGTATCGAGGGTCACTGAACATGGAGATTTTATAGAATGGTTGAAATCTTTAGAAAAATGGCGTCACAATGAACTTGCCCATCTAGATATCAATGCATAAGAACCTTAAGTCTACTTGGGGACCAGAAAAGGCATCCTTAGTTTGATTTTAAGAAATCTCCGAAATAACACTTAGGCGTGTACCCTGGTTCACTAACTTGGAGGATTTTTCAAAATACGTTAAATTTATGAGAAAATAGCAGTATAAAGCACATTATTCCCCTAGGGCGCCCAATAGTGGAAGTTAAAGCCTTCCACAGGTTCGATTTAGCCTTTTTAGAATGGTTTCAAATATTCACCAAAAATGCCTCACGGGCGTCTATACATAGATATTTTAAAGAATTGTTGAACTCTTAAGAAAAATGGCGTCAAAATGAAATTCGACTGTCTAGAAATCAATGGTTAGGAACCTTAAGTCTACTTGGGGTCCACAAGAGGCCTCCTTAGTTTGATTTTAAGGAATCTCCGAATTAATACTCAGGCGTGTACCCCGGTTCACTTACTCGGAGGATTTTTGAAAATATGTTTGATTTCTCAAAAAGTGGCACTGTAAAGCACATTTGACCCTAAGCTAACCCCATAGTGGTAACTTATTCCTTCCAAAGGTTCTATTTTGTCCTTTTAGAATGCTTTCAAATATTCACCAAAAATGCCCCGCGAGCGTGTATCGAGGGTCACTAAACATAGAGATTTTAACGATCTGTTGAACTCTTAATAAAAATGGCGTCAAAATGAAATTTTACTGTCTAGAAATCAATGCTTAGGATCCTTAAGTCTACTTGGGGTCAAGAAGAGAAATCCTTAGTTTGATTTTAAGAAATATCAGAATTAATACACAGGCTTGTACCCCCGTTCACTAACTCAGAGGATTTTGAAAATAGGTTTTATTTGTCAAAAAATGGTGCTGTAAAGCACATTTGACCCCCAAGGTGCCTAATAGTGGAAACTAAAGACGCACAGGTTCGATTTTTCCTTTTAGAATGGTTTAAGCAATCACTAAAAATGCCTGACGGGCGTGTACCGGGGGTCAGTGAACATTAAGATTTTATCGAATTGTTTAAATCTTTAGAAAAATAGGTCACAATAAACTTGGACCATCTAGATATAATTACATAGGAACCCTAAGTCTACTTGGAAACCAGAAGAGGCATCCTTGGTTTGATTTTAAGAAATCACCAAAATTACACTCAGGCGTGTACCCCGGTTCACTAACTCGGAGGATTTTTTAAAATATGTTTGATTTCTCAGAAAATAGGACTATAAACACATTATTCCCCCAGGGCGCCCAATAGTGGTATATAAAGCCTTTCACAGATTCGATTGTGCCTTATTAGAAAGGTTTCAAAAATTCACCAAAAATGCCTCACAGGCGTGTATTGGGGGTCACTAAACATAGAGATTTTAAAGAATTGTTGAACTCTAAAGAAAAATGGCGTCAAAATAAAATTCGACTGTCTAGAAATCGATGCTTAGTAACCTTAAGTATACTTGGGGTCAAGAAGAGGAATCCTTAGTTTGATTTTAAGAAATCTCACAATTAATACACAGGTGTTTTGCTCCGGGTCAGTAACTCGGAAGATTTTAAAAATATGTTTTATTTGTCAAAAAACGTTACTTTAAAGCACATTTGACCCCCAGGGTTCCTAATAGTGGAAACTAAAGCCTTGCATAGGTTCGATTTTCCCTTTTAGAATGGTTTTAGTAATCACTAAAAACTCCTCAAACGCGTGTATTAGGGGTCATTGAACAAAGAAATTTTATCGAATTGTTGAAATCTTAAAAAAAATAGCGTCACAATGAACTTGTACCATCTAGATATCAATGCATAGGAACCTTAAGTCTACTTGGAAACCAGAATAGGCATTCTCAGTTTGATTTTAAGAAATCACCAAAATTACACTCAGGCGTGTACCCCGGTTCACTAACTCGGAGGATTTTTTAAAACATGTTGGTTTCTCAGAAAATAGGAATGTAAAGCACATTATTCCCCCAGGGCGCCCAATAGTGGTAGTTAAAGCCTTTCACATGTTCGATTTTGCCTTTTTAGAAAGGTTTCAAAAATTCACAAAAAATGCCTCACGGGCGTGTACCGGGGGTCACTAACATAGAGATTTTAAAGAATTATTGAACTCTAAAGACAAATGACGTCAAAATGAAATTCGACTGTCTAAAAATCAATGCTTATTAACCTTAAGTCTACTTGGGGTCAAGAAGATGAATCCTTAGTTTGACTTTAAGAAATCTCACAATTAATACACAGGCGTGTACTCCGCGACACTAACTCGGAGGATTTTTAAAATATGTTTTATTTGACAAAAAATGGTACTGTAAAGCGCATTTGACCCCAGGGTGCCTAATAATGGAAACTAAAGCCTTCCATAGGTTCGATTTTCCCTTTTAGAATGGTCTAAGTAATCACTAAAAATGCCTCACGGGCGTATAACGGGGGTCACTAAACATAGAGAATTTATCGAATTGTTGAAATCTTTAGAAAAATAGCGTCACAATGAACTTGACCATCTAGATATCAATGCATAGGAACCTTAAGTCCACTTGGAAACCAGATGAGGCATCCCTAGTTTGATTTTAAGAAATCACCAAAATTACACTCAGGCGTGTACCCTAGTTCACTAACTCAGAGGATTTTTTAACATATGTTTGATTTCTGAGAAAATAGGACTCTAAAGCACATTAAACCCAGTGCGCCCAATGGTGGTAGTAAAAGCCTTTCACAGGTTCGATTTTGACTTTTTAGAAAGGTTTCAAAAATTCACCAAAAATGCCTCACGGGTGTCTACCGGGGTCACTAAACATAGAGATTTCAAAGAATTGTTGAACTCTAAATCAAAATGGCATCAAAATGAAATTCGACTGTCTAGAAATGAATGCTTAGTAACCTTAACTCTACTTGGGGTCAAGAAGAGGAATCCTTAGTTTGATTTTAAGAAATCTCACAATTAATACACAGGCGTGTACCCCGGGTCACTAACTTAGAGGATTTTTAAAATATGTTTTATTTGTCAAAAAATGGTATTGTAAAGCACATTTGACCCCCAGGGTGCCTAATAGTGGAAACTGAAGTCTTCCACAGGTTCGATTTTCCCTTTTAGAATGGTTTAAGTAATCACTAAAAATGCCTCACGGCGTGTACCGGGAGTCATTGAACATAGAGATTTTATCGAATTGTTGAAATCTTTAGAAAAATAGCGTCACAATGAACTTGGACCATCTAGATATCAATTCATAGGAACCTTAAGTCTACTTGGCAACCAGAAGAGGCATCTTTAGTTTGATTTTAAGAAATCACCAAAATTACACTCAGGCATGTACCCCGGTCACTAACTCGGAGGATTTTCTTGAATATGTTTCATTTCTCAGAAAAAAGGACTTTAAAGCACATTATTCCCCCTGGGCGCCCAATAGTGGTAGTTAAAGTCTTTCACAGGTTCGATTTTGCCTTTTAAGAAAGATTTCAAAATTTTCACCAAAAAAGTCTCACATGCGTGTACCGGGGGTAACTAAACATAGAGATTTTAAAAAATTGTTGAACTCTAAAGAAAAATGGCGTCAAAATGAAATTCGACTGTTTAGAAATCAATGTTAGTAACCTTAAGTCTACTTGGCGTCAAGAAAAGGAATCCTTAGTTTGATTTTAAGAAATCTCACAATTAATACACAGGAGTGTACCCCGAGTTAGTAACTCGGAGGATTATGAAAATGTTTTTTTTTCAAAAGATGGTACTATAAAGCACATTTGACCCCCAGGGTGCCTAATAGTGGAAAATAAAGTCATCAAGAGGTTCGATTTTCCTATTTAGAATGGTTAGAGTAATCAATAAAAATGCCTCACGTGCGTGTATCGGGGGTCACTGAACATAGAGATTTTATTGAATAGTTGTAATCTTAAGAAAACTAGCATCACAATGATCTGGGACCATCTAGATATCAATGAATAGGACCTTAAGTCTACTTTGCAACCAGAAGAGGCATCCTTAGTTTGATTTTAAGTAATCACCAAAATTACACTCAGGCGTGTACCCCGGTTCACTAACTCGGAGGATTTTTTAAAATATTATTGATTTATCAGAAAATAGGACTGTAAAGAACATTATTCCCCCAGGGCGCCCAATAGTGGTTGTTAAAGCCTTTCACGGGTTTGATTTTTCCTTTTTAGAAAGGTTTCGAAAAATCACCAAAAATGCCACACTGGGGTGTGTACCGGGGGTCACTAAACATAGAGATTTTAAAGAATTGTTGAACACTATAGAAAAATGGCGTCAAAATGAAATTCGATTATCTAGAAATCAATGCTTAGTAACCTTAAGTCTACTTAGGGTCAAGAAGAGGAATCCTTAGTTTGATTTTAAGAAATCTCACAATTAATACACAGGCGTGTACCCTGGGTCAGTTACTTTGAGGATTTTGAAAATAAATTTTATTTGTCAAAAAATGGTAATGTAAAGCACATTTGACCCCCAGGGTGCCTAATAGTGGAAACTAAAGTCTTCCAGAAGTTCGATTTTCTTTCTTAGAATGGTTTCAAGTAATCACTAAAAATGCCTCACATGCGTGTACTAGGGGTCACGGAACATAGAGAATTTATCGAATTGTTGAAATCTTTAGAAAAATAGCTTCACAATAAACTTGGACCATCTAGATATCAATGCATAGGAACCTTAAGTCTACTTGGCAACCAGAAGAGGCATCATTTGTTTGATTTTAAGAAATCACCAAAATTACACTCAGTCGTGTACCCCGGTTCACTAACTCGGAGGATTTTTTAACATATGTTTGATTTCTTAGAAAATAAGACTGTAAAGCACAATATTCACCCAGGGCGCTCAATAGTGGTAGTTAAAGCCTTTCACAAGTTCGATTTTGCCTTTTTAGAAAGGTTTCAAATTTCACCAAAAATGCCTCACGGGCGTGTACCGGGAGTCACTAAACATAGAGATTTTAAAAAATTATTTAACTCTAAAGAAAAATGCTGTCAAAATGAAATTCGACTGTCTAGAAATCAATTCTTAGTAACCCTAAGTCTACTTGGGGTCAAGAAGTGAGTGGAATCCTTCGTTTGATTTTAAGAAATCTCACAATTATTACACGGGTGTGTACCCCAGGTCACTAACTCGGAGGCTTTTGAAAATATATTTTTATTTGTCGAAAAATGGTATTGTAAAGCACATTTGACCCCAGGGTGCCAAATAGTGGAAACTAAAGCCTTCCGCAGGTTATAATTTCCGTTTTTGAATGGTTTAATAATCACAAAAAATGTCTGACGGGCGTGTACTTGGGGTCACTGGACATAGAGATTTTATCGAATTGTTGAAATCTTTAGAAAAATAGCGTCACAATGAACTTGGACCATCTAGATAGCAATGCATAGGAACCTTAAGTCTACTTGGCAACCAGAAGAGGCATCCTTAGTTTGATTTTAAGAAATCACCAAAATTACACTCAAGCGTGTACCGTGGTTCACTAACTCGGAGGATTTTTTAAAATATGTTTGACTTCTCAGAAAATAGGACTGTAAAGCACATTATTCCCCCAGGGCGCCTAATAGTGGTAGTTAAAGCCTTTCACAGGTTCGATTTTTCCTTTTCAGAAAGGTTTCAAAAATTCATCAAAAATGCCTCACGCGGGCGTGTACCGGGGGTCAATAAACAAAGAGAATTTAAAGAATTGTTGAACTCTATATAAAAATACCGTCAAAATGAAATTCGACTGTCTAGAAATCAATGCTTAGTAACCTTAAGTCTACTTGGGGTTAAGAAGAGGAATCCTTAGTTTGATTTTAAGAAATCTCACAATTAATACACAGGAGTGTACCCTGGGTCAGTAACTCGGAGGATTTTGAAAATATGTTTTATTTGTCAACAAATGGTACTATAAAGCACATTTGACCCCCAGGGTGCCTAATAGTGGAAACTAAAGCCTTCCACAAGTTCGATTTTCCCTTTTAGAATGGTTTCAAGTAATCGATAAAAATGCCTCACATGCGTGTACCGAGGGCCACAAAACATAGAGAATTTGTCGAATTGTTGAAACTTTTAGAAAAATAGCATCACCATGAACTTGCACCATCTAGATATCAATGCATACGAACCTTAAGTCTACTTGGCAACCAGAAGAGGCATCCTTAGTTTGATTTTAAGTAATCACAAAAATTACACTCAGGCGTGTACCCCGGTTCAGTAACTCGGACGATTTTTTAAAATATGTTTGATTTCTCAGAAAATAGGACTGTAAAGCACATCATTCCCCCAGGGCGCCCAATAGTGGTAGTTAAAGCCTTTCACAGGTTCGATTTTTCTCTTTTTAAAAAGGTTTCGAAAATTCACCAAAAATGCCTCACGGGGGTGTGTACCGGGGGTCACTAAACATAGAGATTTTAAAGAATTGTTGAACTCTAAAGAAAAATGGCGTCAAAATGAAATTCGACTGTTTAGAAATCAATGCTTAGTAACCATAAGTCTACTTGGGGTCAAGAAGAGAATTCCTAAGTTTGATTTTAAAAAATCTCACAATTAATTCACAGGCGTGTACCCAGGTCAGTAACTCGGAGGATTTTGAAAACATGTTTTATTTGTAAAATGGTACCGTAAAGCACATTTGACCCCCAAGGTGCCTGATAGTGGAAACTAAAGCCTTCCACAAGTTCGATTTTCCCTTTTAGAATGGTTTCAAGTAATCACTAAAAATGTCTCCCATGCGTGTACCGAGGGTCACTAAACATAGAGATTTTTTCGAATGGTTGAAATATTTAGAAAAATAGCGTCACAATGAACTTCGAAGATCTAGATATTAATGCATAGGAACCTTAAGTCTACTTGGCAACCAGAAGAGGCATCCTTAGTTTGATTTTGAGAAATCTCACAATTAATACTCAGGCTTGTACACTGGGTCAGTAACTTTGAGGATTTTGAAAATATGTTTTATTTGTCAAAAAATGGTACTGTAAAGCACATTTGATCCCCATGGTGCCTAATAGTGGAAACTAAAGCCTTCCACAAGTTCGATTTTCCCTTTTAGAATGGTTTCAAATAATCACTAAAAATGCCTCAAATGCGTGTACCGTGGGTCACTAAACATAGAGAATTTATCGAATTGTTGAAATCTCTACAAAAATAGCGTCACCATGAACTTGCACCATCTAGATATCAATGCATACGAACCTTAAGTCTACTTGGCAATCAGAAGAGGCATCCTTAGTTTTATTTTAAGAAATCACAAAAATTACACTTAAGTGTGTACCCCGGTTCACTGACTTGGAGGATTTTTTAAAATATGTTTGATTTCACCGAAAATAGGACTCTAAAGCACATTATTCCCCAAGGGCGCCCAATTATTGTAGTTAAAGCCTTTCACAGGTTCGATTTTACCTTTTTAGAAAGATTTCAAAATTCACCAAAAATGCCTCACCGGCGTGTACAGAGGGTCACTAAATATAGAGATTTTATCGAATTATTGAATTCTAAAGAAAATGGCGTCAAAATGAAATTCGATTGTCTAGAAATCAATGCTTAGTAAACTTAAGTCTACTTGGGGTCAAGAAAAGGAATCTTTAGTTTGATTTTAAGAAATCTCACAATTAATACACAGGCGTGTACCCTGGGATAATAACTCGAAGGATTTTGAAAATATATTTTATTTGTCAAAAAATGGTACTGTAAAGCACATTTGACCCCCATGATGCCTAATAGTGGAAACTAAAGCCTTCCACAGGTTCGATTTTCCCTTTTAGAATGGTTTCAAATAATCACTAAAAATGCCTCACATGCGTGTAACGAGGGTCACTAAACATAGAGAATTTATCGGATTGTTGAAATCTTTAGAAAAATAGTGTCACAATGAACTTCGACCATCTAGATATCAATGCATAGGAACCTTAAGTCTACTTGGCAACCATAAGAGGCATCCTTAGTTTGAATCTAAGAAATCACCAAAATTACACTCAGGCATGTACCCGGTTCACTAACTCGGAGGATTTTTTAAAATATGTGTTATTTCTCAAAAAATAGGACTGTAAAGCACATTATTCCCCCAGGGCACCCAATAGTGGTAGCTAAAGCCTTTCACAGGTTCGATTTTGCCTTTTTAGAATGGTTTCAAAAATTCACCAAAAATGCCTGACAGACGTGTAACGGGGGTCACTAAATATAAAAATTTTAAAGAATTGTTGAACTCTAAAGAAAAATGGCGTCAAAATGAAATTCGACTGTCTATAAATGAATGCTTAGTAACCTTAAGTCTACTTGGGGTCAAGAAGAGGAATCCTTAGTTTGATTTTAAGAAATCTCACAATTAATACACAGGCGTGTACCCCGGGTTACTAACTCGGAGGTTTTGAAAATATGTTATATTTATCAAAATATCGTATTGTAAAGCATATTTGACCCCCAGGGTGCCTAATAATGTAAACTAAAGCCTTCCACAGGTTCGATTTTCCCTTTTTGAATGGTTTAAGTATCCACTAAAAATACCTAACGGGCGTGTATCGGGGGTCACTAAACATAGAGATTTTATCGAATTGTTGAAATCTTTAGAAAAATAGCGTCACAATGAACTTGGACAATCTAGATATCAATGCATAAGAACCTTAAGTCTACTTGGAAACCAGAAGAGGCATCCTTAGTTTGATTTTAAGAAATCACCAAAATTACACTCAGGCGTGTACCCCAGTTCTCGGAGGATTTTCAAAAATATGTTTGATTTCTCAGAAAATAGGACTGTAAAGCACATTATTCCCCCAGGGCGCCCTATAGGGGTAGTTAAAGCCTTTCACAGGTTCGATTTTTCCTTTTTAGAAAGGTTTCAAAAATTCACCAAAAATGCCTCACGCGGGCGTGTACCGGGGGTCACTAAACATAGAGAATTTATAGAATTCTGAACTTTAATGAAAAATGGCGTCAAAATTAAATTCAACATTCTAAAAATCAATGCTTAGTAACCTTAAGTCTACTTGTGGTCAAGAAGAGCAGTCTTTAGTTTGATTTTAAGAAATCTCACAATTAATACACAGAAGTGTACCCCTGGTCACTAACTCGGAGGATTTTGAAAATAAGTTTTTATTTGTCAAAAATGGGTAATGTAAAGCACATTTCACCTCCAGGGTGCCTAATAGTGGAAACTAAAGTCTTCTACAGGTTCGATTTTCCCTTTTAGAATGGTTTCAAGTAATCACTAAAAATGCCTACCGGGGGTCACTAAACATAGAGAATTTATCGAACTGTTGAAATCTTTAGAAAAATAGCGTCACGATGAACTTGGACCATCTAGATACCAATGCATAGGAACCTAAAGTCTACTTGGCAACCAGAAGAGGCATCCTTAGTTTGATTTTAAGAAATCTCCAAAATTACACTCAAGCATTTACTAACTCGGAGGATTTTTTGAAATATGTTATATTTCTCAGATTATAGGACTGTAAAGCACATTATTACCCAAGGGCGCCCAATATCGGTATTTAAAACCTTTCACAGGTTCGATTTAGACTTTTTATTAAGGTTTCAAAAATTCACCAAAAATGCCTCACAGGCGTGTACCGGGGGTCACTAAACATAGAGATTTTAAAGAATTGTTGAACTCTAAAGAAAAATGGCGTCAAAATGAAATTCGTCTGTCTATAAATCAATGTTTAGTAACCTTAAGTCTACTTGGGGTCAAGAAAAGGAATCCTTAGTTTGATTTTAAGAAATCTCACAATTAATACACAGGCGTGTACCCTGAGTTAGAAACTCGGAGGTTTTATGAAAATGTTTTTTTTTTCAAAAAATGGTACTGTAAAGCACATTTGACCCCCAGGGTTCCTAATAGTGGAAACTAAAGTCTTCCAGAGGTTCAATTCTCCTATTTAGAATGGTTAGAGTAATCAATAAAAATGCCTCACGGGCGTGTACCAGGGGTCATTGAACATAGAGATTTTATTGAATAGTTGTAATCTTAAGAAAAATAGCATCACAATGATCTAAGACCATCTAGATATCAATGAATAGGACCTTAAGTCTACTTGGCAACCAGAAGAGGCATCCTTAGTTTGATTTTAAGTAATCACCAAAATTACACGCAGGCGTGTACCCCGGTTCACTAACTCGGAGGATTTTTTAAAATATGTTTGATTTCTCAGAAAATAGGACTGTAAAGCACATTATTCTCCCAGGGCGCCCAATAGTGGTAGTTAAAGGCTTTCACAGGTTCGATTTTTCCTTTTTAGAAAGGTTTCAAAAATTCACCAAAAATGCCTCACGCGGGCGTGTACCGGGGGTCACTAAACATAGAGATTTTATAGAATTCTGAATTTTAATGAAAAATGGCGTCAAAATTAAATTCAACATTCTAAAAATCAATGCTTAGTAACCTTAAGTCTACTTGGGGTCAAGAAGAGGAGTCTTTAGTTTGATTTTAAGAAATCTCACAATTAATACACAGAAGTGTCCCCCGGGTCACTAACTCGGAGGATTTTGAAAATAAGTTTTTATTTGTCAAAAATGGGTAATGTAAAGCACATTTCACCTCTAGGGTGCCTAATAGTGGAAACTAAAGTCTTCTACAGGTTCGATTTTCCCTTTTAGAATGGCGTCAAAATGAAATTCGACTATCTAGAAATTAATGCTTAGTAACCTTAAGTCTACTTGGGGTCAAGAAGATGAATCCTTAGTTTTATTTTAATAAATCTCACAATTAATACACAGGCGTGTACCGTGGGTTAGTTACTTTGAGGATTTTGAAAATAAGTTTTATTTGTCAAGAAATGGTACTGTAAAGAACATTTGACCCCAGGGTGCCTAAAAGTGGAAACTAAAGTCTTCCACAAGTTAGATTTTCTTTTTTAGAATGGTTTCAAGTAATCACTAAATATACCTCACATGCGTGTACTAGGGGTCACGGAACATAGATAATTTATCGAATTGTTGAAATCTTTAGAAAAATAGCGTCACCATGAACTTGGACCATCTAGATATCAATGCATAGGAACCTTAAGTCTACTTGGCAACCAGAAGAGGCATCATTTGTTTGATTTTAAGAAATCACCAAAATTACACTCAGTCGTGTACCCCGGTTCACTAACTCGGAGGATTTTGTAACATATGTTTGATTTCTTAGAAAATAAGATTGTAAAGAGCAATATTCACCCAGGACGCCCAATAGTGGTAGTTGAAGCCTTGCACAGGTTCGATTTTAAGTTTTTAGAAAGGTTTCGAAAATTCACCAAAAATGCCTCACGGGGGTGTGTACCGGGGGTCACTAAACATAGAGATTTTAAAGAATTGTTGAACTCTATAGAAAAATGGCGTCAAAATGAAATTCGACTGTCTAGAAATCAATGCTTAGTAACCATAAGTCTACTTGGGGTCAAGAAGAGTAATCCTTAGTTTGATTTAAAAAAATCTCACAATTAATACACAGACGTGTACCCCAAGGTCAATAAATCGGAGGATTTCGAAAATATGTTTTATTTGTCAAAAAATGGTACCGTAAAGCACATTTGACTCCCAAGGTGCCTAATAGTGGAAACTAAAGCCTTCCACAAGTTCGATTTTCCCTTTTAGAATGGTTTCAAGTAATCGATAAAAATGCCTCACATGCGTGTACCGAGGGCCACTAAACATAGAGAATTTGTTGAATTCTTGAAATTTTTAGTAAAATAGCGTCACCATGAACTTCCACCATGTAGATATCAATGCATACGAACCTTAAGTCTACTTGGCAACCAGAAGAGGCATCCTTAGTTGGATTTTAAGTAATCACCAAAATTACACTCAGGCGTGTACCCCGGTTCACTAACTCGGAGGATTTTTTAAAATATGTTTGATTTCTCAGAAAATAGGACTGTAAAGCACATTATTCCCCCAGGGCGCCCTCTAGTGGTAGTTAAAGCCTTTCACAGGTTCGATTTTAACTTTTTAGAAAGGTTTCGAAAATTCACCAAAAATGCCTCACGGCGGTGTGTATCGGGGGTCACTAAACATAGAGATTTTAAAGAATTGTTGAACTCTATAGAAAAATGGCGTCAAAATGAAATTCGACTGTCTAGAAATCAATGCTTAGTAACCATGGGGTCAAGAAGAGTAATCCTTAGTTTGATTTTAAAAAATCTCACAATTAATACACAGTCATGTACCCCAGGTCAGTAACTCGGAGGATTTTTAAAATATGTTTTATTTGTCAAAAAATGGTGTCGTAAAGGACATTTGACCCCCACGGTGCCTAATAGTGGAAACTAAAGCCTTTCACAAGTTCGATTTTCCCTTTTAGAATGGTTTCAAGTAATCACTAAAAATGTCTCCCATGCGTGTACCGAGGGTCACTAAACACAGAGATTTTATCGAATTGTTGAAATATTTAGAAAAATAGCGTCACAATGAACTTCGACGATCTAGATATCAATGCATAGGAACCTTAAGTCTACTTGGAAACCAGAAGAGGCATCCTTAGTTTGATTTTAAGAAATCACCAAAATTACACTCAGGCGTGTACCCCGGTTGACTAACTCGGAGGATTTTTTAAAAGGAAAAATTGTTTTTAATAAGTCAACCTTTAACCTGTCTTCTAAAATTAAGTTAACCTTTGCGTTATTCTAGAATAAGTTAACTTTGTATGTCATTTAAATTTTAACAGGTTAATTTACCTCCTACCGGTTTGACCTGTAAATTAAAATAATTGACCCAACCAAAGCCAACCCATCTGACATTACCCATCACTTTCCCTCCATCCTCATTTCGTCATTTCATCTTCTCCATTCAAACTCCATTGACGAAACCTGCAATTCAAGTTCAAATGAAGAGCAACTGGAATTGATTGAAGTTCAGAAGGCCCAAAATTGTTAGCAAAAAAACGTGTTTCGATTCATCTTCCCCAATCAAAGTTACCTTGAAGAAATCTGCAAGGTTCGTTTTTTATTTTCTCAAACATCAATGTTTATAATTCTGATGAACAATGACATGAATTAACTTAGTTGGTTATGAATTTAGTATTTCTAGCAAATGGGTTTTATTTAGTTTGTTTATTTTATGCTGGCAACTGGTATTGGGTTTGGTTTTGAATTTTTTTTGCAAATTCCCTAAAATCTGGGTTGGGTTCCAAACTTTGGAAATGAATGGGTTAATTGTTGATGTGTTACAGGTTTAACAACAATGGGGAAGACTTTATTTGAAAATGTTACTTTGAGGTACTGGCATGGTGGAAAGTTTTCTATAGAGAAAACTGGACATATGGTGTATTTGGGGGGTAAAGGGAGGACATTTTTAATTGACCCAGATGAATTGTGTTTCTGGGGAGTTCATGAGTTTGCCTTGAAGTGTGGAAACTATGAGGAGATTGATGGAGTGTATTATTTGGTTGAAGGGAAGAGTATGATTGATGGTATGAAAAAGGTTGAAAATGATGGGGATGTATTTGAAGTTGGGAGGTTGGCTATAAAGAACAGGAGCATTGATCTGTATGTGAAGCATAAAGGCATTAACCCCACCCCTGTTTCCACTTGTATACCACAAACTGATAAGCCCTCATTGAATAATCAACCCCAAACTGATAAGCCCTCCCTCAGTAGAAGACAAAAATTGACACCCATAAGGGGCCCACCAACTAGGAGTAGCCCTAGGTTAACCCCTGCTGTAATCTTACTTGGTTGCACTTCCACTTCTGCATCTAAAACAAATCCCTCACTCAAGCCTCTTGAACCATTAACTGATAGCCATTGCACCATTGATGAAACCTCAAATCAACTCCCACCACCAATTAAAGAACCTACAAAATCTGTTGCTCAAAAAACTCAACCTCAAAAATTTGTTGCTCAACAAATACTTGCTCCAATACCTGAACCTCAAAAAACTCCAATAACTGAACCTCAAAAAACTCCTGAGAATGACTTCTTAGAAAACTATAAGTGGGAAGATCCCAGACCAGATAGCCCTCTTCAATTCCATGAGTTGTTTAGTGATGTAAGTGATGAATCTGAAGATTCATTGTATAATCCAGCTGAGAATTTATATTAGGAAACTGATGAAGAGCATGATCTGCTTGATCTTGAGGAAGAGTTTGGATTTGATGATGATGATGATGCTGACTTAGATGCTGATGATGATTTCTTGTTAGATGAGTCTGACAACAGTGATGAGGAAGTGAGGTTAGCAAGGAAGAGAGTAAAAGATTGTACGGTGAAGTTGCTTGGTGTTGCACAGCAATTACAACAAGAGGCAGCAAGTGACAGATTAACTAGCCAAGAAACCTCTTACACATTGAATACAGAGAGAGTAGTAGGGGATTAGGGGTATGAGAGTGAGTATTATGAGAGTGAGGATGATATTGATACACCTCCAAACAGTGGTGATGAGTGTGAAGGCAGTAGAAAACCTAGGAGGGGAAATCTAGTTGGTGCAGATATTGACTTCAGCAAGTTTGAGTGGAAAGTTGGGCAAAGGTTTCCAAATAGAGATGAGTTCAAAAGAGCTGTTTCAAAGTATGCTATTATGCAGGGAAGAAACTTGACATTGAAGGTGAGTAACAAGCTTAGGAGGCAGGAGCTTGGTGTCAGGTGTGTTGAGGGCTCTCCTTTTTATTTGTATGGTTCTTGGCATTCTGCCAAGGCAAGTTTTATAGTGAAATCAGTTAAGGGAGTTCATAGTTGTCAGAGAAACATGAAAAAAAATAGGCAGTTGACTTCCTCTTGGGTTGCAAAAGAAATGTTAGAGGTGTTCAAGGCTAGGCCACATTGGCCAGCCAAAGAAATTATTGACACCATCAAGAGAGCATACAAGGTGCTGGTCATCAAATCTTTTGCATATAAGGTCAAATATATTGCACACAAGCTCTTACATGGATCAATGGAAGAGCATTACTTGAAATTTGGAAGGTATATAGCAGCTTTGAAGGCTTCAAGTCCTGGTACAATTTTGGATTTGGTTGTGGATACAACACACCTAGTAAAACCCCCTGTGTTTCAAAGACTTTTCACCTGTTTTGAGGGGTTACAAACAGGCTGGAAAGAAGGGTGTAGGAGGGTGATTTGTGTGGATGCTGCATTCTTGAAGACATTTTTGGGTGGACAAATATTGGCTGTTGTTGGGAGGGATGCCAATGAACAGATGTTCCCAATAGCATGGGCAATTGTTGAAGGGGAAAACAACTTTTCTTGGACTTGGTTTTTCACTCACCTGCAACAATGCCTTGGTTTGGGAGATGGTACAGGGATGGCCATCATCTCTGATGAGCATCAGGTTAGTAATCTTTCATTTCTTCCTCAGTTTATCTATAATAATCACCACAGTTAGCTGGTAGGTTAGATTTTATGTTATTGGTAGATGTTATTGGATTGTTGGATTTTGTTATGTACACTGTTTTTCTATGTACACTTGATTACATGTCATACTTGATTACACTTTTTAAGTTATTCTCATAAAGTTATCTATAGTGAAATGCTATGTTATTCACACTTGATTACATGTCAAAAAAATGTTATGTACACTGTTTTCGAATGACATGTTGCTGGATTGTTGGATTTTGGTTTGTATAGGCTATATTGCATGCTGTGGCTAGGGTGTTACCCAAGGCAGAGCACAGACATTGTGCAAGCCATATTTTTGCTCATTGGCATAAGAATTTTAGGGGAGATGAGATGAAGCTATTGTTTTGGAAGATTGCCAAAGCTTATAATATGGCTGATTATAATGATGCAATAGATGAGTTGAGTGAATTAAATGCTGATGCTGCTGATTCCTTTAGGTCATACAACCCTCCTTGTTTTTGTAGAGCTTTTTTAGATACCTCCATCAAAACAAATGCAATTACCAATAACATGGCTGAAACATTTAATGGTACATAATCAATGCAAGGACAAAGCATTTGATTTATATGATGGAGGATATAAGGGTGGCATTGATGCATAGGTTGGTTAGCAAGAGACAGGAAATGGAAAAACAGAATTCCCTATTGTGTCCTAGGATTCAAGCTATGTTAGATAAGGAAAAGGAGAAAGCAGCTAACTGTGATGTAATCCCATCCACTGACCAGATTTTCAATGTGAAGTATTACTTAGACCAATTAGTAGTAGATCTTGATGCTAGGACTTGTACTTGTAGGAAATGGGATCTATTGGGTGTTCCATGTTGCCATGCACTATCTTGCATCTATTTTCTTAACAAAGATGCTGAGAATTATGTGCATGAGTGTTATAGGAGAGAAGTTTATCTCAGATCATATAGTGGATCAATACCTCCTATTGAGGGAGAAAGGCATTGGCCTAGGGTGGAGTGCAGTTTACATCCACCTCCAATCAAAGTGGGACCTGGCAGACCAAGGAAGAATAAGATCAGAGACCCATTTGAAGATCCCAAAAAGGCAGGGGTGTTGCCAAGACATGGGATGGAAATAACTTGTTCAGTGTGCAATAAAAAGGGCCACAACAAAAGGAGCTGCTCACTTAAGGTTGTTGTTGTACCTTCTGAGCCTCCACCAAAAAAGGCTAGGGGCAGACCCAGGAAAGAAACTGCCACAAACAACCCAACTCAGCCACTAAACACCCACCACTCAGTCACTGCACAACCAACTCAGCTTGGAAGAGGTGGTAGGATGATATTGGGTGGGCAAGGTGCTAGAGGAAGGGGCACAGGAAGGGGTTCAAGAGGTGCAGGAAGGGGCAGTGCTAGAGGAAGGGGGAGGGGAAGAAATCAGGTATGTAGATCCCTTTTCATACATTACTTATTGCTTAGCTAATTCATATTAACAATGTTTATTTGGCTTGTGCAGGTCCCTGTTGGTGTTGGGAGTGATGGAACCCCATTCAGTAATGTAAGTAATAACCTCCTCTATGTTTAAGGATGACTGTGGTTGTGGTACTCCATTTCATACTAAGTCAATTTTTTTGGTTGATGATAGATGCCTGGTAGAGGGATGCAACAAATGAACATTGCAGGCACACAATCATCTCAAGCATCAACAATCATTAACCCAAGTCAGTAGGTGTTGTAATTGATGCTGCTGAGCTAATTTTGGAGCTGCTGTAATTGAAGAACTCAGCTTTTTAATGTTGGAATCTTGTTTACAGAACATTTTAGGCAGTTGTTATTGGAATGTATTTTGTTAGGTTATCAAAATACTATGAAATCAGGTGGCATTAGTTATCAATATACTATGAAACACTTTCTATGTCATTTCAACTTATGGAGTTTAATTTGCAACATATTTTTAACATTCTATATTGTCATTAATCTGCCAAATGAAGGTTCAAAATACACAACATTTTTGTGTCCTTATAATCCAAGCATAACAATTGTTACTTCATTACATACACAAGAGCAAACAAAAACATAGAAACTAAAAGAGCCAACTGCAAATTCCTCTCATTTGTTGAGCTTTTATTTAGCTTAAAACGCAACTCAGCATTCTCAGTCTTCAAATCATGCACAATTGCTTCTAAAGTTTCCTTCTTCATTTGTAACCTCTTCACCTTTTCTTCATTAAACCTCTGCACCACCTCCATCTCAGCTATAGTTGTGTCTTTCTCCAACCTCTCGAATTGCAGGTCTGCATTCACATCAGGTCCATCTAACCACTTGAACATCTCACATTTTGTGTCCTACAAAATATGAAATTATTTAGGGAAAAAAATTTAAATTTTGCCTAATATAAATCAGATCAAGAACAAGAACATAACTTTTGTGCGTACTTACTGGCCAATAAGGACAACCATAGAACTTCAATTCTTCATTAGGGCCTTGCTTAACTGTTCTCACCAATGCATCTCTCCCACAATGGCATCTCACAGTTGAAACCCTACTAGATTTCGAGGAGGAAGCAGACCCAAATGAACCTTTCTTCTTTGATGACATTTTTTGGAGGAAGAAATGCAAAGGATATAATAGAGAAAAGAATAAAATGGGTATTTAAGAGGAAAGCATCTATGGAGAAAATGGGTATTTAAGAGAAAGGGAAATGTCTGGTGGAAGAAGATGGGTATTAAAGAGGAAAGAAAAAAAAGGTAGTAGGCAACGGTCAATAAACCGGCTGTGACCGGATGTTCCAGGTGAACAAAAATTTTAACCTGTTAAAATTTAAATGACATACAAAGTTAACTTATTCTAGAATAACTCATAGGTTAACTTAATATTAGAAGATGGAGCATAGGTTGACTTATTAAAAACAATTTTTCCTTTTTAAAATATATTTGATTTCTCAGAAAATAGGATTCTAAAGCACACTATTCCCCCAGGGCGCCCAATAGTGTTAGTTAAAGCCTTTCACAGGTTTAATTTTTCATTTTTATATTTTTCAAAAATTCACCAAAAATGCCTCACGCGGGCGTGTACCGGGGGTCACTAAACATAGAGATTTTAAAGAATTGTTGAACTCTAAAGAAAAATGGCGTCAAAATGAAATTCGACTATCTAGAAATCAATGCTTAGTAACCTTACGTCTACTTGGGGTTAAGAAGGGAATCCTTAGTTTGATTTTAAGAAATCTCACAATTAATACACAGGCTTGTACCCTGGGTCAGTAACTTTGAGGATATTGAAAATATGTTTTATTTGTCAAAAAATGGTACTGTAAAGCACATTTGACCCCAGGGTGCCTAATAGTGGAAACTAAAGCCTTCCACAAGTTCGATTTAACCTTTTAGAATGGTTTCAAGTAATCACTAAAAATGCCTCAAATGCGTGTACCGAGGGTCACTAAACATAGAGAATTTATCGAATTGTTGAAATCTTTACAAAAATAGCGTCACCATGAACTTGCACCATCTAGATATCAGTGCATACGAACCTTAAGTCTACTTGGCAATCAGAAGAGGCATCCTTAGTTTGATTTTAAGAAATCACCAAAATTACACTCAAGTGTGTACGCCGGTTCACTGACTCGGAGGATTTTTTAAAATATGTTTGATTTCACCGAAAATAGGACTCTAAAGCACATTATTCCCCAAGGGCGCCCAATTATTGTAGTTAAAGCCTTTCACAGGTTCGATTTTGCCTTTTTAGAAAGGTTTCAAAAATTCACCAAAAATGCCTGACGGACGTGTAACGGGGGTCACTAAATATAAAAACTTTAAAGAATTGTTGAACTCTAAAGAAAAATGGCGTCAAAATGAAATTCGACTGTCTAGAAATGAATGCTTAGTAACCTTAAGTCTAATTGGGGTCAAGAAGAGGAATACTTAGTTTGATTTTAAGAAATCTCACCCTTAATACACAGACGTGTACCCCGGGTCACTAACTCGGAGGATTTTGAAAATAAGTTTTTATTTGTCAAAAAATGGTAATGTAAAGCACATTTCACCTCCAGGGTGCCTAATAGTAAAAACTAAAGTCTTCTACAGGTTCGATTTTCCCTTTTAGAATGGTTTCAAGTAATCGCTAAAAATGCCTCCCGGGCGTGTATCGGGGGTAACTCGACATAGAGATTTTATCGAATTGTTGAAATCTTAGAAAAATAGCGTCACGATGAACTTGGACCATCTAGATATCAATGCATAGGAACCTTAAGTCTACTTGGCAACCAGAAGAGGCATCCTTAGTTTGATTTTACGAAATCACCAAAATTACACTCAGGCGTGTACCCCGGTTCATTAACTCGGAGGATTTTTTAAATATGATTGATTTCTCAGAAAATAGGATTGTAAACCACATTATTCCCCCAGGCCGCCCAATAGTTAAAGCCTTTCACAGGTTCGATTTTTCCTTTTTAGAAAGGTTTCAAAAATTCACCAAAAATGCCTCACGCGGGCGTGTACCGGGGGTCACTAAACATAGAGATTTTATAGAATTCTGAACTTTAATGAAAAATGGCGTCAAAATTAAATTCAACATTCTAAAAATCAATGCTTAGTAACCTTAAGTCTACTTGGGGTCAGGAAGAGGAGTCTTTAGTTTGATTTTAAGAAATCTCACAATTAATACACAGAAGTGTACCCCGGGTCACTAACTCGGAGGATTTTGAAAATAAGTTTTTATTTGTCAAAAATGGGTAATGTAAAGCACATTTCACCTCCGGTGTGCCTAATAGTGGAAACTAAAGTCTTCTACAGGTTCGATTTTCCCTTTTAGAATGGTTTCAAGTAATCACTAAAAATGCCTCCCGGGCGTGTACCGGGGGTCACTGAACGTAGAGAATTTATCGAATTGTTGAAATCTTTAGAAAAATAGCGTCACAATGAACTTGGACAATCTAAATATCAATGCATAGGAACCTTAAGTCCACTTGGCAACTAGAAGAGGCATCCTTAGTTTGATTTTAGGAAATCACCAAAATTACACTCAGTCGTGTACCCAGGTTCACTAACTCGGGGGATTTTTCAACATATATTTGCTTTCTCAGGAAACAGGACTGTAAAGCACATTATTTCCCCAGGGCGCCCAATAGTGGTAGTTAAAACCTTTCACAGGTTCGATTTTGCCTTTTTAGAAATGTTTCAAAAATTCACCAAAAATGCCTCACGGGCGTGTACAGGGGGTCACTAAACATAGAGATTTTAAATAATTGTTGAACTCTAAAGAAAAATGGTGTCGAAATGAAATTCGAATGTCTAGAAATCGATGCTTAGTAACCTTAATTCTACTTGGGGTCAAGAAGAGGAATCCTTAGTTTGATTTCAAGAAATCTCACAATTGATACACATGAGTGTACCCCGGGTCACTAACTCGAAGGATTTTGAAAATATGTTTTATTTGTCAAAAAATGGTACTGTAAAGCACGTTTGACCCCCAGGGAGCCTAATAGTGGAAACTAAAGCTTCCACAGGTTCGATTTTCCCTTTTTCAATGGTTTAAGTAATCACTAAAAATGCCTCACGGGCGTGTATTGGGGGTCACTAAACATAGAGATTTTATAGAATTGTTGAAATCTTTAGAAAAATAGTGTCACAATGAACTTGGACAATCTAGATATCAATGCATAAGAACCTTAAGTCTACTTGGAAACCAGAAGAGACATCCTTAGTTTGATTTTACGAAATCACCAAAATTAAACTCAGGCGTGTACCCCGGTTCACTAAGTCGGAGAATTTTCTAAAATATATTTGATTTCTCAGAAAATAGGACTATAACGCACATTATTACCCCAGGGCGCCCAATAGTGGTAGTTAAAGCCTTTCACAGGTTCGACTTTTCCTTTTTACAAAGATTTCAAAAATTCACCAAGAATGCCTCACAGGCGTGTACCGGGGGTCACTAAACATAGAGATTTTAAAGAATTGTTGGACTCTAAAGAAAAATGACGTCAAAATGAAATTCGACTGTCTAGAAATCAATGCTGAGTAACCTTAAGTCTAGTTAAGGTCAACAAGAGGAATCCTTAGTTTGATTGTAAGAAATCTCACAATTAATACATAGGCGTGTACCCCGGGTCAGTAACTCAGGTGATTTTGAAAATATGTTTTATTTGTCAAAAAATGGTAGTAAAGCACATTTGACCCCAGGGTGCCTAATAGTTGTAACTAAAGTCTTCCACAGGTTCGATTTTCCCATTTGGAATTGTTAAAGTAATCCCTAAAAATGCCTCACGGGCGTGTACCGGGGGTCAGTAAACATAGAGAATTTATCGAATTGTTGAAATCTTTAGAAAAATAGCGTCACGATGAACTTGGACCATCTAGATATCAATGCATAGGAACCTTAAGTCTACTTGGCAACCAGAAGAGGCATCCTTAGTTTGATTTTAAGAAATCTCCAAAATTACACTCAATCGTTTACTAACTCGGAGGATTATTTGAAATATGTTTTATTTCTCAGAAAATAGGACTGTAAAGCACATTATTCCCTAAGGGCGCCCAATATCGGTATTTAAAACCTTTCACAGGTTTGATTTAGCCTTTTTAGAAAGGTTTCAAAAATTCACCAAAAATGCCTCACGTGCGTGTACCGGGGGTCACTAAATATAGAGATTTTATAGAATTATTGAATTCTAAAGAAAATGGCGTCAAAATGAAATTAAACTGTCTAGAAATCAATGATTAGTAACCTTAAGTCTACTTGGGGTCAAGAAGAGGAATCCTTAGTTTGATTTTAAGAAATCTCACAATTAATACACAGGCGTGTACCCTTGGTCAATAACTCGGAGGATTTTGAAAATATATTTTATTTGTCAAAAAATGGTACTGTAAAGCACATTTAACCCCCATGGTGCCTAATACTGGAAACTAAAGCCTTCCACATGATCGATTTTCCCTTTAAGAATGGTTTCGAGTAATCACTAAAAATGCCTCACATGCGTGTACCGAGGGTCACTAAACATAGAGAATTGATCGAATTGTTGAAATCTTTAGAAAAATAGCGTCACAATGAACTTCGACCATCTAGATATCAATGCATAGGAACCTTAAGTCTACTTGGCAACCAGAAGAGGCATCCTTAGTTTGAATCTAAGATATCACCAAAATTACACTCAGGCGTGTACCCTGGTTCACTAACTCGGAGGATTTTTTAAAATATGTTTGATTACTCAAAAAATGGGACTGTAAAGTCTATTATTCCCCAGGGCACCCAATAGTGGTAGCTAAAGCCTTTCACATGTTCGATTTTGCCTTTTTAGAATGGTTTCAAAAATTCACCAAAAATGTCTCACGGGCGTGTACCGGGGGTCACTAAACATAGCGATTTTCAAGAATTGTTGAACTCTAAAGAAAAATGGCGTCAAAATGAAATTCGACTGTCTAGATATCAATGCTTAGTAATCTTAAGTCTACTTAGGGTCAAGAAGAGGAATCCTTAGTTTGATTTTAAGAAATCTCACAATTAATACACAGGTGTACCCCGGTCAGTAACTCGGAGGATTTTGAACATATGTTTTTATTTATCAAAAAATGGTATTGTAAAGAACATTTGACCCCCAGGGTGCCTAAGAGTGGAAACTAAAGCCATTCACAGGTTCGATTTTCCCTTTTAGAATGGTTTCAAGTAATCACTAAAAATGCCTCACGGGAGTGTACCGGGGGTCACCGAACATAGAGATTTTAAAGAATTGTTGAACTCTTAAGAAAAATGGGGTCAAATTGAAATGCGACTGTGTAGAAATCAATGCTTAGTAACCTTAAGTCTACTTGGGGTCACGAAGAGATATCCTTAGTTTGATTTTAAGAAATCTCAGAATAAGTACATAGGCATGTACCTCGGTTCACTATCTCGGAGGATTATTAAAATATGTTTTATTTGTCAAAAAATGGTATTGTAAAGAACATTTCACCCCCAGGGTCCCTAATAGTGGAGACTAAAGCCTTCCAGAGGTTTGATTTTCCATTTTAGATTGGTTTCAAGTAATCGCGAAAAATGCCTCACGGGCGTGTACCAGGGGTCACTGAACATAGAGATTTAATCGAATTGTTGAAATCTTTAGAAAATAGCATCACAAAGAACTTGGACCATCTAGATATCAATGCATAGGAACCTTAAGTCTACTTGGCAACCAGAACAGGCATCCTTAGCTTGATTTTAAGAAATCACTAAAATTACGCTCAGGGGTGTACCCCGGGTCACTAACTCGGAGGATTTTTTAAAATATGTTTGATTTTTTTCAGAAAATAGGATTCTAAAGTCCATTATTCCCCCAGGGTGCCCAATACTGGAAACTAAAGCCTTCCACAGGTTCGATTTTGCCTTTTAGAATGGTTTCAAGTAATCACTAAAAATGCCACACAGGCGTGTAACGGGGGTCACTAAACATAGAGATTTTATTGAATTGTTGACATTTTTAGGAAAGTAGCTTCACAATGAACTTGGACCATCTAGATATCATTGCATAGGAACCTTAAGTCTACTTGGCTACAAGAACAGGCATCCTTAGTTTGCTTTTAAGAAATCACCAAAATACACTCAGGCGTGTACCCCGGTTCACTAACTCGGAGGATTTTTTAATATATATTTGATTTCTCAGAAAATAGGATTCTAAACCACATTATTCCGCAAGGCGCACAATAGTGGAAGTTAAAGTCTTCCGCAGGTTCGATTTTCCCATTTAGAATGGTTTAAGTAATCTCTAAAAATGCCTCACAGGCGTGTACCGGGGGTCACTGAACATAGAGAATTTATTGAATTGTTGAAAGCTATACAAAAATAGCGTCATAATGAACTTGGACTATCTAGATATCAACGCATAGGAACCTTAAGTCTATTTGGAAACCAAAAGAGGCATCCTTAATTTGATTTTATGAAATCACCAAAATTGCACTTAGGCGTGTACCCCGGGTCACTAACTCGGAGGATTTTTTAAAATATGTTTGATCGTTTCAGAAAATAGGATTCTAAAGCACATTATTCCCCCAGGGCGCCCAATAGTGGAAACTAAAGCCATCCACGGGTTCGATTTTGCCTTTTAGAATGGTTTCAAGTAATCACTAAAAATGCCACACGGGCGTGTACCGCGGGTCACTAAACAAAGAGATTTTATCGAATTGTTGAAATATTTAGGAAAGTAGCGTCACAATGAACTTGGACCATCTAGATATCATTGCATAGGAACCTTAAGTCTACTTGGCAACCAGAACAGGCATCCTTAGTTTGCTTTTAAGAAATCACCAAAATACACTCAGGCGTGTACCCCGGTTCACTAACTCGGAGGATTTTTTAATATATATTTGATTTCTCAGAAAATAGGATTCTAAAGCACATTATTCCCCAAGGCGCCCAATAGTGGAAGTTAAAGTCTTCCACAGATTCGATTTTTCCTTTTTAGAAAGGTTTCAAAAATTCACGAAAACGTCCGCACGGGCGTGTACCGGGGGTCACTAAACATAGAGATTTTAAAGAATTGTTGAACTCTAAAGAAAAATGGCATAAAAAGAAATTCGACTGTCTAGAAATCAATACTTAGAAACCTTAAGTCTAATTGGGGTCAAGAAGAGGAAACCTTAGTTTGATTTTAAGATATCTCACAATTAATACACAGATGTGTACCCCGGGTTAGTAACACGGAGGATTTTTAAAATATGTTTTATTTGACAAAAAATGGTACTTTAAATCACATTTGATCCCCTGGGTGCCTAATAGTGGAAACTTAAGCCTTCCACAGGTTCCATTTTCCCATTTAGAATGGTTTAAATAATTACTAAAAATGCCTCACGGGCGTGTACCGGGGGTCACTAAACATAGAGAATTTATCGACTTGTTGAAATCTTTAGAAAAATAGCGTCATAATGAACTTGGACCATCTAGATATCAACGCATAAGAACCTTAAGTCTATTTGGCAACCATAAGAGGCATCCTTAGTTTGAATTTATGAAATCACCAAAATTACACTCAGGCGTGTACCCCGGTTCACTAACTCGGAGGATTTTTTAAAATATGTTTGATTATTTCAGAAAATAGAATTCTAAAGCACATTATTCCCCCAGGACGCCCAATAGTGGAAGTTAAAGTCTTCCATAGATTCGAATTTGCCTTTGTAGAATGGTTTCAAAAATTAACGAAAAATGCCTCACGGGAGTGTACCGGGGTCACTTAACATAAGGATTTTAAAGAATTTTTGAACTCTATAGAATAAGGTCGTCAAAATGAAATTCGACTGTCTAGAAATCAATGCTTAGGAACCTTAAGTCTACTTGGGGTCAAGAAGAGGAATCCTTAGTTTTATTTTAAGAAATCTCATAATTAATACACAGGCGTATACCCCGGTTCACTAACTCGGAGGATTTTGAAGATATGTTTTATGTGTCAAAAAATGGTATTGTAAAGAACATTTCACCCCAAGGGTGCCTAATAGTGGAAAAAACATGTCAGGCTTTGGAATTGTAAAAAAATGTTAACCGAGCTAGGAGTTAGGCCTAAAATACAGTTTGGGCCCCCAAGAAAAAAGAACCGACGCGAAAAATCGGACTTCAAATTTTTAGCTTATGAGTGCTCGAACCCCTTTGAAGTGCTAAAAAAACAAGTCAGGATTTGGAATCGCTCAAAAATGTTAACCGAGCTAGGAGTTAGGCCAAAAATACGATTTAGGCCCCCACGTACAATTAATCGGCACGGAAAATCGGACGTCAAAATTTTAAGCTTCGGAGCGCTCGAACCCTTTGAAATGGTGAAAAAAACATGTCAGGCTTTGGAATCGCTCACAAATGTTATCCAGGCTAGGATTTAGGCCAAAAATACGATTTGGGCCCCCACGAACGATGAACCGACGCGAAAAGTCGTACCTAAAAATTTTCAGCTTATGAGCACTCCAAACCCTTAGAATTGGTAAAAAACATGCCAGGCTTTGGAATCGCCCAAAAATGTTATCCGCGCTATTAGTTAGGCCTACAATACGATTTGGGCCCCCACGAACAAAGAACCGACGCGAAAAATCAAAATTCAAAATTTTTAGCTTCTGAATGCTCGAAACACTTAGAAATGGTAAAAAAAACATGTCAGGCTTTGGAATCGCTCAAAAATGTTATCCGAGCTAGGAGCTAGGCCAAAAATACGATTTGGGCCCCCACGAACAAAGAACCAACACGAAAAAATGGACTTCAATATTTTCAGTTTCCGTGCGCTCGATCCCCTTAGAAATGGTAAAAATGTCACGCTTTGTAATCGTTCAAAAATGTTATCCGACTTAAGAGTTAGGCTAAAAATACGATTTCGGCCCCTAACGAACAAAGAAACGACGCGAAAAATAAGTCTTCAATATTTTTTGCTTCTGAGCTCACGAACCCCTTAAAAATGGTAAAAAAAAAACACGTCAAGCTTTGGTGTCGCTCACAAATGTTACTCGAGCTAGGAGTTAGGCCACAAATAAGATTTAGGCCCCCACGAACAATGAATCGACGCGAAAAATCAGACGTCAATATTTTCAGCTTCTGATATCACGAACCCCTTAAAAATGGTTTAAAAACCATGTCGGGCTTTGGAATCGCTCAAAAATATAATCCGAGCTACGAGTTAGGCCAAAAATACGATTTAGGCCCCCATGAACAAAGAATTGACGCGAAAAATCGAACTTCAAAATTTTTAGCTTCTGAGTGCTCGAAACCCTTAGAAATAGTAAAAAAAACATGTCAGGCTTTGGAATCGCTAAAAACAAATTATCCGAGCTACGAGTTAGGCAAAAAATGCGATTTGGGCCGTACGAACAAATAAGCGACTCAAAAAACAAGACTTCAATATTTTCAGCTTCTGATATCACGAACCCCTTAAAAATAGTAAAAAAAAATCCATGTCAGGCTTTGGAATCGCTCAAAAATGTTATCCAAGCTAGGAGTTAGGCCAAAAATACGATTTAGAACCCCACGAACAAAGAACTGACGCAAAAAAGACTTCAAAATTTTAAGCTTCTGAGCGCTCGAACCCCTTAGAAATGGTAAAAAAAACATGTCAGGCTTTACAATCGCTCAAAAATGTTTTCCGAGCTAGGAGCTAGGCCAAAAATCCGATTTGGACCCCCACGAACAAAGAACCAACACGAAAAATTGGACTTCAATATTTTCAGTTTCCGTGCGCTCGATCCCCTTAGAAATGGTAAAAATGTCACGCTTTGTAATCGTTCAAAAATGTTATCCGACTTAAGAGTTAGGCTAAAAATACGATTTCGACCCCCAACGAACAAAGAAACGACGCGAAAAATAGGACTTCAATATTTATTGCTTCTGAGCTCACGAACCCCTTAAAAATGGTAAAATAAAACACGTCAAGCTTTGGTATCGCTCACAAATGTTACTCGAGCTAGGAGTTAGGCCACAAATAAGATTTAGGCCCCCACGAACAATGAATCGACGCGAAAAATCAGACGTCAATATTTTCAGCTTCTGATATCACGAACCCCTTAAAAATGGTTTAAAAAACCATGTCGGGGTTTGGAATCGCTCAAAAATATTATCCGAGCTACGAGTTAGGCCAAAAATACGATTTGGGCCCCCATGAACAAAGAATTGACGCGAAAAATCGAACTTCAAAATTTTTAGCTTCTGAGTGCTCGAAACCCTTAGAAATAATAAAAAAACATGTCAGGCTTTGGAATCGCTAAAAAAAAATTATCCGAGCTAGGAGTTACGCAAAAAATGCGATTTGGGCCCTACGAACAAATAACCGACTCAAAAAACCAGACTTCAAGATTTTCAGCTTCTGATATCACGAAACCCTTAAAAATAGTAAAAAAAATCCATGTCAGGCTTTGGAATCGCTCAAAAACGTTATCCGAGCTAGGAGTTAGGCCAAAAATATGATTTAGAACCCCACGAACAAAGAACTGACGCGAAAAAGACTTCAAAATTTTAAGCTTCTGAGCGCTCGAACCCCTTAGAAATGGTAAAAAAACATGTCAGGCTTTACAATCGCTCAAAAATGTTATTCGAGCAAAGAGTTAGGCCAACAATATGATTTGGGCCCCCACGAACAATGAACCGACACAAAATATCAGACTTCAAAATTTTTGGCTTCTTAGCGCTCAAACCTCTTAGAAATGGTTAAAACCACATGTCAGGCGTTGGAATCGCTCAAAAATGTTATCCGAGCTAGGAGTTACGCCAAAAATACAATTTGGCCCCCATGAACAAAGAACCAACGCAAAATTTGGACTTCAATATTTTCAGCTTCTGAGACAACGAACCCCTTACAAATGGTAAAAAAAAAACATGTCAGGCTTTGGAATCGCTCAAAAATGCTTTCCGAGCTAGGAGTTAGGCGTAAAATTCGATTTGGAACCCCACGAACAAAGAACTTACGCGAAAAATCGGACTTAAAAATTTTTAGCTTCTGAGCCCTCGAACTCGTTAGAAATGGTAAAAAAAACATGTCAGGCTTTGCACTTCGCTCAAAAAATTTATTCGAGCTAAGTCTTAGGCTAAAAATACGATTTGGGCCCCCACGAACAATTAACCTGCACAAAAAAATCGGACTTCAAAATTTTCAGCTTCTGAGCGCTCAAACACCTTAGATATGGTAAAAAACATGTCAGGATTTGCAATCGGTCAAAAATGTTATCCGAGCTAGGACTTTGGCCAAAAATACGATTTGGGCCCCCACGAACAAAGAATCAACGTGAAAAATCGGACTTCGATATTTTTAGCTTTTGAGCTTACGAAACCCTTAAAATGGTAAAAAAAACATGTCAGGCTTTGGAATCGCTCAAAAATGTTATACGACCTAGGAGTTAGGCCAAAAATACGATTTGGTCCCCCAAGAACAAAGAACTGAAGCGAAAAATCGGACTTCAATATTTTCAGTTTCTGAGCGCTCGAACCCTTAGAAATTGTAAAAAAAAGCATGTCAGGCTTTTCAATCGCTCAAAAATGTTATCCGAGCTAAGAGTTAGGCCAAAAATACGATTTGGGCCCCCACGAACAATTAACTGACACAAAAAATCGGACTTCAAAATTTTCAAATTCTGAGAGCTCGAACCCCTTAGAAATAGTAAAAAAAAAACATGTCAGGCTTTGGAATTGCTCAAAAATGTTATCCGAGCTAGGAGTTAGGCCAAAAATACGATTTGGAACCCCACGAACAAAGTTCTAACGCGAAAAATCGGACTTCAAAATTTATAGCTTCTGAGCGCTCGAACCCCTTTCAAATGGTAAAAAAACATGAGAGGCTTTGCAATCGCTCAAAAATGTTATCCGAGCAAAGAGTTAGGCCAAAAATACGATTTGGGCCCCCACGAACAATTAACCGACACAAAAAATGAGACTTCAAAATTTTCAGCTTCTGAGTGCTCGAACCCCTTAGGAATGGTCAAAAAAAACATGTCAGGCGTTGGAATCGCTCAAAAATGTTACCCGAGCTAGGAGTTAGGCCAAAAATACGATTTGGGCCCCACGAACAGATAACTGATGCGAAAAATCGGACTTCATAATTTTTAGCTTCCGAGTGCTCGAACCCCTTAGAAATGGTAAAAAAACAGGTCAGGCTTTGGAATCCCTCAAAAATGTAATCCGAGCTAGGAGTTTGGCAAAAATTACGATTTGGGCCCCCAAGTAAAAACAACCGATGGGAAAAAGTGGACTTCAAAATTTTCAGCTTCTGAGCGCTCTAACCCCTTAGAAATGGTATAAAAACATGTCAGGCTTTGGAATCGTTCAAAAATGTTATCCGAGCTAGGAGTAAGGTCAAAAATAGGATTTCGGCCCTCACGAAAAAATAACCAACACGAAAAATAGGACTTCGATATTTTCAGCTTCTGAGATCACGAACCCCTTAAAAATGGTAAAGGAAACATGTCAGGCTTTGGAATTGCTCAAAAATGTTATCCGAGTTAGGATTTAGGCCTAAAATACGGTTTGGGCCCCCCAAAAAAAGAACCGACGCGAAAAATCGGACTTCAAATTTTTAGCTTACGAGCGCTCGAACCCCTTTGAAATGGTAAAAAAAAACATTTCAGGCTTTCGAATCGCTCAAAAATGTTATTCAAGCTAAGAGTTAGGCCAAAAATACGATTTGGGATCCCACGAACAAAGAACCGTTGCGAAAAATCGGACTTCAATATTTTCAGTTACTGAGCCCTCGAACCCCTTAGAAATGGTAAAAAATCAGAACCGAAGCGAAAAATCAGAATTTAAAAATTTTAGCTTTTGAGCGCTCGAAACCCTTAGAAATGGTATAAAAATAAACATGTCAGGCTTTGGAATCGCTCAAAAATGTTATTCGAGCTAGGAGTTAGGCCAAAAATATGATTTGGGCGCCCACGACCAAAGTACCAACACGAAAAAATCGGACTTCAATATTTTCAGCTTCTGTGCGCTCCATCCCGTTATAAATGGTAACAAAACATGTCAGGCTTTGGAATCATTCAAAAATGTTATCCAACTTAAGAGTTAGGCAAAAAATACGATTTCGGCCCCCAACGAACAAAGAACCGACGCGAAAAATCGGATTTCAATATTTTCAGCATCAGCTCACGAACCCCTTAAAATGGTAAAAAAAAACACGTCGGGCTTTGGTATCGCTCACCAATGTTATCTGAGCTAGGAGTTAGGCCAAAAATACGGTTTGGCCCCCCACGAACAAAGAACTGACGCGAAAAATCGGACTTCAAAATTTATAGCTTCTGAGAGCTCGAAACCCTTAGAAATAGTAAAAAAACATGTCAGGCTTTCGAATCGCTCAAAAATGTTATCCGAGCTAGGAGTTAGGCTAAAAATATGATTTCGGCCCCTACGAACAAAGAACCAACGCGAAAAATCGGACTTCGACATTTTTAGCTTCTGAGCTCACGAACCCCTTTAAAATGTTAAAAAAACATGTCAGGCGTTGAAATCGCTCAAAAATGTCAACCAAGCTAAGAGTTTGGCCAAAAATACGATTTGGGCCCCACGAACAATTAACCGACAGAAAAACTCGGACTTCAAAATTTTCTCGAACCCCTTAGTAATAGTTAAAAACCATGTCAGGCTTTGCAATCACACAAAAATGTTATCTGAGCAAGCAATAAGGCCAAAAATACGATTTGGCCCCCATAACAATTAATCGACTCAAAAAATCGGACTTCAATATTTTCAGCTTCTGAGATCACGAACCCTTAAAAATGGTATAAAAAAAACCATGTCAGGCTTTGGAATCGCTCAAAAATGTTATCCGAGCTAGGAGTTAGGCCAAAAATACGATTTGGAACCCCACGAACAAAGAACTGACGCGAAAAAGACTTCAAAATTTTAAGCTTCTGAGTGCTCGAACCCCTTAGAAATGGTAAAAAACATGTCAGGCTTTACAATCGCTCAAAAATGTTATCCGAGCAAAGAGTTAGGCCAAAAATACTATTTGGGACCCCACGAAAAATTAAACGACACAAAATAATAGACTTCAAAGTTTTTAGCTTCTTAGCGCTCGAACCCCTTAGAAATGGTCAAAAAAACATGTCAGGCGTTTGAATCGCTCAAAATGTTATCCGAGCTAGGAGTTAGGCCAAAAATACGCTTTGGGCCCCCACGAACAAATAACCAACGCCAAAAATCATACTTCAATATTTTCAGCTTCTGAGATTATGAACCCCTTAAAAATGGTAAAAAAACATGTCAGGCTTTGGAATCGCCCTAAAATGTTAACCGATCTAGGAGTTAGGCCTAATATACGATTTGGGCCCCCACTAACAATTAACCAACACAAAAAATCGGACTTCAAAATTTTCTGCTTCTGAGATCTCGAACCGCTTAGAAATAGTAAAAAAAACATGTCAGGCTTTGGAATAGCTCAAAAATGTTATCCAAGCTAGGAGTTAGGCCAAAAAGACGATTTTGACCCCCATGAACAAAGAACCAAGGCAAAATTTGGACTTCAATGTTTTCAGCTTCTGAGATCACGAACCCCTTAAAAACGGTAAAAAAAACATGTCAGGCTTTGGAATCGCTCAAAAATGTTATCCGAGCTAGGAGTTAGGCCTAAAATACGATTTGGAACCCCACGAACAAAGAACTTACGCGAAAATCGGACATAAAATTTTTTAGAGTTTTAGCGCTAGAACCCATCAGAAATGGTAAAAAAAACATGTCGTGCTTTGCAATCGCTCAAAAATGTTATTCGAGCTCAGAGTTAGGCTAAAAATACGATTTGGGCCCCTACGAACAATTAACCGACACAAAATATCAGACTTCAAAATTTTTAGCTTCTTAGCGCTCGAACCCCTTAGAAATGGTCAAAAAAACATGTCAGGAAATGGGCCCCCACGAACAAAGAACCAACGCGAAAAATCGGACTTCAATATTTTCAGTTTCTGAGCGCTCGAAACCTTGAGAAATGGTAAAAAAACATGTCAGACTTTGGAATCGCTCAAAAATGTTACATTCTAGGAGTTAGGCCAAAAATACGATTGGGGCCCCCACGAACAAAGAACCAACGCGAAAAATCGGACTTCAATATTTTCAGCTTCTGAGATAACGAACCCCTTAAAATGGTAAAAAAACATGTGAGGCTTTGGAATCGCTCAAAAATGTTAACCGATCTAGGAGTCAGGCCTAGAATACGATTTGGGCCCCCACGAACAAAGAACCAACGCGAAAAATTGGATTTCGATATTTTTAGCTTCTGAGCTCACGAACCCCTTAAAAATGGTAAAAAAAACATGTCAGGCTTTGGAATCGCTGAAAAATGTTATACGACCTAGGAGTTAGGCCAAAAATACGATTTGGTCCCCCATGAACAAAGAACTGGCGTGAAAAATCGGACTTCATTATTTTTTCAGTTTCTGAGCGCTCGAACCATTAGAAATGGTAAATAAAAAAAGCATGTCAGGCTTTTCAATCGATCAAAAATGTTATCCGAGCTAAGAGTTAGGCCAAAGATACGATTAGGGCCCCCACGAACAATTAACCGACACAAAAAATCAGACTTCAAAATTTTCAGCTTCTGAGCGCTCGAACCTCTTAGAAATGGTCAAAAAAACATGTCAGGCGTTGGAATCATTCAAAAATGTTATCCGAGCTAGGAGTTAGGCCAAAAATATAATTTGGGCCCCCACGAACAAAGAACCAATGTCAAAAAACGGACTTCAATATTTTCAGCTTCTGAGATCACGAACCCCTTAAAAATGGTAAAAAAAACATGTCGAGCTTTGGAATTGCTAAAAAATGTTAACCGATCTAGGAGTTAGGCCTAGAATACCATTTGGGCCCCCACGAACAATTAACCGATACAAAAAATTGAAATTCAAAATTTTCAGCTTCTGAGAGCTCGAACCCCTTAGAAATAGTAAATAAATAGTAAATAAAGAACATGTCAGGCTTTGGAATAGCTCAAAAATGTTATCCGAGCAAGGAGTTAGGCTAAAAATATGATTTGAGCCCCTATGAACAAAGAACCAACGCAAAATTTGGACTTCAATGTTTTCAACTTATGAGATCACGAACCCTTTAAAAATGATAAAAAAAAAACATGTAAGGCTTTGGAATAGCTCAAAAATGTTATCCGAGGTAGGAGTGAGGCCTAAAATACGATTTGGAACCCCACGAACAAAGAATTGACGCGAAAAATCGGACTTCAAAATTTTTAGCTTCTGAGTGCTCGAACCCCTTACAAATGGTAAAAAAACATGTCAGGCTTTGGAATAGCTCAAAAATGTTATCCGAGGTAGGAGTGAGGCCTAAAATACGATTTGGAACCCCACGAACAAAGAACTGACGCGAAAAGTCGGACTTAAAAATTTTTAGCTTCTGAGTGCTCGAACCCCTTACAAATGGTAAAAAAACATGTCAGGCTTTGCAATTGCTCAAAAATGTTATCCGAGCAAAGAGTTAGGCCAAAAATACGATTTGGGCCCCCACAAACAATTAACCGACACAAAAAATCGGACTTTAAAATTTTCAGCTTCTGAGCGCTCGAACCCCTTAGAAATGGTAAAAAAAACATGTCAGGATTTGGAGTCGCTCAAAAATGTTATCCGAGCTAGGAGTGCGGCCAAAAATACGATTAGGGCCCCCACGAACAAAGAATCAACGCGAAAAATCGGAATTCAATATTTTCAGCTTCTGAGATCACCAAAAGCTTTAAAATGGTAAAAAAACCATGTCAGGCTTTGGAAATGCTCACGAACAAAGAACAAACGCGAAAAACCGGAATTCGAAATTTTTAGCTTTTGAGCGCTTGAACCCCTTAGAAATGTTAAAAATAACATGTCAGGCTTTTCAATCGCTCAAAAATGTTATCCGAGCTGAGTTTGGCAAAAAATACGATATGGGCCCCCACGAACAATTAACCTACACAAAAAATCGGACATCAAAATTTTTAGTTTCTGACCGCTTGAACCCCTTTGAAATGATAAAAAAAAGCATGTCTTACTTTGGAATCGCTCACAAATGTTATCCGAGCTGGGAGTTAGGCCAAAAATACGATTTGGGCCCCCACGAACGATGAACCGACGCGAAAAGTCGTACTTAAATTTTTTCAGCTTCTGAGAACTCAAAACCCATACACTCTGTAACGCCTCGACTTCTAATCATAATTATTAGGTTAATTAACTTGGCATTAGCAGCGGAAGACCTAGGTAGTCGGTGCGTTACCGCCGTACTTTCCATTAGGAAAATACAAGGCGACTTAAAACATAACATTACTAATGAATTAACAACATAAGTGATGGGCAACAATAATATATTAAAAGGAGTGTTAATTAGCTAATAAGTCTTAGTCTTACAAAAAGGTAAATTATAAAATAAAAACAGTGAGACTTCCAAAACTTAGTACTACGTTAATCCTCACTTCTACTCCATGCCGTCATCCCCAGAATCGACGCGAAAAATTGGACTTCATAATTTTTAGCTTCTGAGCGCTCGAAACCCTTAGAAATGGTAAAAAAAGATGTCAGGCTTTGGAATCGCTCAAAAATATTAACTGAGCTAGAATTTAGGCTAAAACTACGATTTCGGCCCCCACGAACAAATAAATGACGTGAAAAATTAGACTTCAAAATTTTTAGCTTATGAGCGCTCGAAGCCCTTTGAAATGCTAAAAAAACATGTCAGGCTTTTGAATTGCTCAAAAATGTTAACCGAGCTATGAATTAGGCCAAAAATACGATTTGGGCCCCCACGAACAATTAATCGACACGAAAAATTGGACTTCAAAATTTTGTGCTTTGGAGCGCTCGAACCCCTTAGAAATGGTAAAAAAACATGTCAGGCTTTGGAATCGCTCAAAAATATTATCCGAGCTAGGAATTAAGCCAAAAATACGATTTGGGCCCCCACGAACAAAGAACCAACGCGAAAAATCGGACTTCAATATTTTCAGCTTCTGAGATCATAAACCCCTTAAAATGGTAAAAAAAAAACCATGTAAGGCTTTGGAATCGCGCAAAAATGTTATCCGAGCTAGTAGTTTGGCCTAAAATACCATTTTGGGCCCCCACGAACAAAGAATCGACGCGAAAAATCGGAATTCAAAATGTTTAGCTTCTGAGCGCTCGAAACCCCTTAGAAATGGTAAAAAAACATGTCAGGTTCTGGAATCACTCAAAAATGTTATCCGACCTAAGAGTTGGCCAAAAATACTATTTCGACCCCAACGAACAAAGAAACGACGCGAAAAATCGGACTTTAATATTTTCAGCTTTTGAGCTTACGAACCCCATAAAAATGGTAAAAAAAACATGTCAGGCTTTGCAATCGCTCACAAATGTTATCCGAGCTAGGAGTTAGGCCAAAAATACGATTTGGGCCCCACGAACAAATAACTGATGCGAAAAATCGGACTTCATAATTTTTAGCTTCCGAGTGCTCGAACCCCTTAGAAATGGTAAAAAAAACAGGTCAGGCTTTGGAATCCCTCAAAAATGTAATCCGAGCTAGGAGTTTGGCCTAAATTACGATTTGGGCCCCCACCTAAAAAGAACCGATGGGAAAAAGTGGACTTAAAATTTTTCAGCTTCTTAGCGCTCTAACCCCTTAGAAATGGTATAAAAACATGTCAGGCTTTGGAATCGTTCAAAAATGTTATCCGAGCTAGGAGTTAGGTCAAAAATACGATTTCAGCCCTCACGAAAAAATAACCAACACGAAAAATAGGACTTCGATATTTTCAGCTTCTGAGATCACGAACCCCTTAAAATTTGTAAAGGAATCATGTCAGGCTTTGGAATTGCTCAAAAATGTTATCCGAGCTAGGATTTAGGCCTAAAATGCGGTTTGGGCCCCCAAAAAAAAGAACCGACGCGAAAAATCGGACTTCAAATTTTTAGCTTACGAGCGCTCGAACCCCTTTGAAATGGTAAAAAAAACATGTCAGGCTTTGGAATCGCTCAAAAATGTTATTCAAGCTAAGAGTTAGGCCAAAAATACGATTTGGGATCCCACGAACAAAGAACCGTTGCGAAAAATCGGACTTCAATATTTTCAGTTTCTGAGCCCTCGAACTCCTTAGAAATGGTAAAAAATCAGAACCGAAACGAAATATCAGAATTTAAATTTTTTAGCTTTTGAGCGCCCGAAACCCTTAGAAATGGTAAAAAAAACATGTCAGGCTTTGGAATCGCTCAAAAATGTTATCCGAGCTAGGAGTTAGGCCAAAAATATGATTTAGAACCCCACGAACAAAGAACTGACGCGAAAAAGACTTCAATATTTTCAGCTTCTGTGCGCTCTATCCCCTTAGAAATGGTAAAAAAACATGTCAGGCTTTGGAATCGTTAAAAATGTTATCCGACTTAAGAGTTAGGCCAAAAATACGATTTCGCCCCCCAACGAACAAAGAACCGACGCGAAAAATCGGATTTCAATATTTTCAGCATCAGCTCACGAACCCCTTAAAATGGTAAAAAAAACACGTCAGGCTTTGGTATCGCTGACCAATGTTATCTGAGCTAGGAGTTAGGCCAAAAATACGGTTTGGGCCCCCACGAACAAAGAAACGACGCGAAAAATCGGACTTCAAAATTTTTAGCTTCTGAGAGCTCGAAACCCTTAGAAATGGTAAAAAAACATGTCAGGATTTGGAATCGCTCAAAAATGTTATCCGAGCTAGGAATTAGGCTAAAAATATGATTTCGGCCCCTACGAACAGAGAACCAACGCGAAAAATCGGACTTCGACATTTTTAGCTTCTGAGCTCACGAACCCCTTTAAAATGTTAAAAAAACATGTCAGGCTCGCTCAAAAATGTTATCCAAGCTAAGAGTTTGGCCAAAAATACGATTTGGGCCCCACGAACAATTAAACGACAGAAAAACTCGGACTTCAAAATTTTCTCGAACCCCTTAGTAATAGTTAAAAACCGTGTCAGGCTTTGCAATCACTCAAAAATGTTATCCGAGCTAGGAATAAGGCCAAAAATACGATTTGGGCCCCCATGAACAATTACCCGACTCAAAAAATCGGACTTCAATATTTTCAGCTTCTGAGATCACGAACCCTTAAAAGTGGTATAAAAAAAACCATGTCAAAAAATGTTATCCGAGCTAGGAGTTAGGCCAAAAATACAATTTGGAACCCCACGAACAAAGAACTGACGCGAAAAAGACTTCAAAATTTTAAGCTTCTGAGCGCTCGAACCCCTTAGAAATGGTAAAAAAAACATGCCAGGCTTTACAATCGCTCAAAAATGTTATCCGAGCAAAGAGTTAGGCCAAAAATACTATTTGGGCCCCCACGAACAATTAACCGACACAAAATAACAGACTTCAAAGTTTTTAGCTTCTTAGCGCTCGAACCCCTTAGAAATGGTCAAAAAAACATGTCAGGCGTTGGAATAGCTCAAAATGTTATCCGAGTTAGGAGTAAGGCCAAAAATACGATTTTGGCCGCCACGAACAAATAACCAACGCCAAAAATCGGACTTCAATATTTTAAGCTTCTGAGATTATGAACCCCTTAAAAATGGTAAAAAAAACATGTCAGGCTTTGGAATCGCCCTAAAATGTTAACCGATCTAGGAGTTAGGACTAAAATACGATTTGGGCCCCCACTAACAATTAACCGACACAAAAAATCGGACTTCAAAATTTTCTGCTTCTGAGATATCGAACCGCTTAGAAATAGTAAAAAAAAAACATGTGAGGCTTTGGAATAGCTCAAAAATGTTATCCGAGCTAAGAGTTAGGCAAAAATACGATTTGGGCCCCCATGAACAAAGAACCAAGGCAAAATTCGGACTTCAATGTTTTCAGCTTCTGAGATCACGAACCCCTTAAAAACGGTAAAAAAAACATGTGAGGCTTTGGCTCAAAAATGTAATCCGAGCTAGGAGTTAGGCCTAAAATACGATTTGGAACCCCACGAACAAAGAACTTACGCGAAAAATCGGACTTAAAAATTTTTAGAGTCTGAGCGCTAGAACCCGTTAGAAATGGTAAAAAAAAAACATGTCATGCTTTGCAATCGCTCAAAAATGTTATTCGAGCTCAAAGTTAGGTAAAAATACGATTTGGGCCCCTACGAACAATTAACCGACACAAAATATCAGACTTCAAAATTTTGAGCTTCTTAGCGCTCGAACCCCTTAGAAATGGTCAAAAAAACATGTCAGGAAATGGGCCCCCACGAACAAAGAACAAACGCGAAAAATAGGACTTCAATATTTTCAGTTTCTGAGCGCTCGAACCCCTAATAAATGGTAAAAAAAACATGTCAGACTTTGGAATCGCTCAAAAATGTTACATTCTAGGAGTAAGGCCAAAAATACGATTGGGGCCCCCACGAACAAAGAACCAACGCGAAAAATCGGACTTCAATATTTTCAGCTTCTGAGATAACGAACCCCTTAAGATGGTAAAAAAAACATGTGAGGCTTTGGAATCGCTCAATAATGTTAACCGATCTAGGAGGCAGGCCTAGAATACGATTTGGGCCCCCACGAACAAAGAACCAACGCGAAAAATAGGATTTTGATATTTTGAGCTTCTGAGCTCACCAACCCCTTAAAAATGGTAAAAAAAAACATGTTAGGCTTTGGATTCGCTGAAAAACGTTATACGACTTAGGAGTTAGGCCAAAAATACGATCTGGTCCCCCAAGAACAAAGAACTGGCGTGAAAATCCGGACCTCATTATTTTCAGTTTCTGAGCGCTCGAACCATTAGAAATGGTAAAAAAAAGCATGTCAGGCTATTCAATCGATCAAAAATGTTATTCAAGCTAAGAGTTAGGCCAAAAATACGATTAGGGCCCCCACGAACAATTAACCGACACAAAAAATAAGACTTCAAAATTTTCAGCTTCTGAGCGCTCGAACCCCTTAGAAATGGTCAAAAAAACATGTCAGGCGTTGGAGTCGCTCAAAAATGTTAGCCGAGCTACGAGTTAGGCCAAAAATACGATTTGGAACCCAACGAACAAAGAACTGACGCGAAAAAGACTTCAAAATTTTAAGCTTCTGAGCGCTCGAACCCCTTAGAAATGGTAAAAAAACATGTCAGGCTTTACAATCGCTCAAAAATGTTATCCGAGCAAAGAGTTAGGCCAAAAATACTATTTGGGCCCCCACGAACAATTAACCGACACAAAATAACAGACTTCAAAGTTTTTAGCTTCTTAGCGCTCGAACCCTTAGAAATGGTCAAAAAAACATGTCAGGCGTTGGAATAGCTCAAAATGTTATCCGAGCTAGGAGTTAGGCCAAAAATACGATTTGGGCCCCCACGAACAAATAACCAACGCCAAAAATCGGACTTCAATATTTTCAGCTTCTGAGATTATGAACCCCTTAAAAATGGTAAAAAAACATGTCACGCTTTGGAATCGCCCTAAAATGTTAACCGATCTAGGAGTTAGAACTAAAATACGATTTGGGCCCCCACTAACAATTAACCAACACAAAAAATCGGACTTCAAAATTTTCTGCTTCTGAGATCTCGAACCGCTTAGAAATAGTAAAAAAAAACATGTAAGGCTTTGGAATAGCTCAAAAATGTTATCCGAGCTAGGAGTTAGGCCAAAAATAGGATTTGGGCCCCCATGAACAAAGAACCAAGGCAAAATTCGGACTTCATGTTTTCAGCTTCTTAGATCACGAACCCCTTAAAAACGGTAAAAAAAAAACATGTGAGGCTTTGGAATCGCTCAAAAATGTTATCCGAGCTAGGAGTTAGGCCTAAAATACGATTTGGAACCCCACGAGCAAAGAACTTACACGAAAAATCGGACTTAAAATTTTTAGAGTCTGAGCGCTAGATTCTGTTAGAAATGGTAAAAAAAACATGTCATGCTTTGCAATCGCTCAAAATTGTTATTCGAGCTCAGAGTTAGGCTAAAAATACGATTTGGGCCCTACGAACAATTAACCGACACAAAATATCAGACTTCAAAATTTTTAGCTTCTCAGCGCTCGAACCCCTTAGAAATGGTCAAAAAAACATGTCAGGAAATGGGCCCCCACGAACAAAGAACCAACGCGAAAAATCGGACTTCAATATTTTCAATTTCTGATGCTCGAACCCCTGAGAAATGGTAAAAAAAACATGTCAGACTTTGGAATCGCTCAAAAATGTTACATTCTAGGAGTTAGGCCAAAAATACGATTGGGCCCCCACGAACAAAGAACCAACGCGAAAAATCGGACTTCAATATTTTCATCTTCTGAGATAACAAACCCCTTTAAATGGTAAAAAAACATGTGAGGCTTAGGAATCGCTCAAAAATGTTATACGACCTAGGAGTTAGGCCAAAAATACGATTTGGTCCCCCAAGAACAAAGAACTGGCGTGAAAAACCGGACTTCATTATTTTCAGTTTCTGAGCGCTCGAACCATTAGAAATGGTAAAAAAAAGCATGTCAGGCTTTTCAATCGATCAAAAATGTTATCCGAGCTAAGAGTTAGGCACAAATACGATTAGGGCCCCCACGAACAATTAACCGACACAAAAAATCAGACTTCAAATTTTCAGCTTCTGAGTGCTCGAACCCCTCATAAATGGTCAAAAAAACATCTAAGGCGTTGGAATCGCTCAAAAATGTTATCCGAGTTAGGAGTTAGGCCAAAAATACGATTTGGGCCCCCACGAACAAAGAACCAATGCCAAAAATCGGACTTCAATATTTTAAGCTTCTGAGATCATGAACCCCTTAAAAATGGTAAAAAAACATGTCAGGCTTTGGAATCGCTAAAAAATGTTAACCGATCTAGGAGTTAGGCCTAGAATACCATTTGAGCCCCCACGAACAATTAACCGATACAAAAAATTGAAATTCAAAATTTTCAGCTTCTGAGAGGTCGAACCCCTTAGAAATAGTAAATAAATAGTAAATAAAGAACATGTCAGGCTTTGGAATATCTCAAAAATGTTATCCGAGCAAGGAGTTAGGCCAAAAATACGATTTGAGCCCCCATGAACAAAGAACCAACGGAAAATTCGGACTTCAATGTTTTTAGCTTCTGAGATCACGAACCCTTTAAAAATGGTAAAAAAAAATGTCAAAGCTTTGGAATAGCTCAAAAATGTTATCCGAGGTAGGAGTGAGGCCTAAAATACGATTTGGAGCCCCACGAACAAAGAACTGATGTGAAAAATCGGACTTCAAAATTTTTAGCTTCTGAGTGCTCGAACCCGTTAGAAATGGTAAAAAAACATGTCAGGCTTTGCATTTGCTCAAAAATGTTATTCGAGCTAAGAGTTAGGCCAAAAATACGATTTGGGCCCCCACGAACAAAGAACCAACGCGAAAAATCGGACTTCAATATTTTCAGCTTCTGAGATAACGAACCCCTTAAAATGGTAAAAAAAAAACATGTGAGGCTTTGGAATCGCTCAAAAATGTTAACCGATCTAGGAGTTAGGCCTAGAATACGATTTGGGCCCCCACGAACAAAGAACCAACGCGAAAAATCGGACTTCGATATTTTTAGCTTCTGAGCTCACGAACCCCTTAAAATGGTAAAAAAACATGTCAGGCTTAGGAATCGCTCAAAAATGTTATACGACCTATGAGTTAGGCCAAAAATACGATTTGGTCCCCCAAGAACAAAGAACTGACGCGAAAATCTGGACTTCATTATTTTCAGTTTTTGAGCGCTCGAACCCTTAGAAATGATTAAAAAAAAAGCATTTCAGGCTGTTCATTCGCTCAAAAATGTTATTCGAGCTAAGAGTTAGGCCAAAAATACAATTTGGGCCCCTACGAACAATTAACCAACACAAAAAATCGGACTTCAAAATTTTCAGCTTCTGAGAGCTCGAACCCCTTAGAAAAAGTAAAAAAACAAAACATGTCATGCTTTGGAATTGCTCAAAAATGTTATCTTAGCTAGGAGTTTGGCCAAAAATACGATTTGTAACCCCACGAACAAAGAACTGAAGCGAAAAATCGGACTTCAAAATTTTTAGCTTCTGAGTGCTCGAACCCCTTACAAATGGTAAAAAAAACATGTCAGGCTTTGCAATCGCTCAATAATGTTATCCGAGCAAAGAGTTAGGCCAAAAATACGATTTGGGCCCCCACAAACAATTAACCGACACAAAAATTAGACTTTAAAATTTTCAGCTTCTGAGCGCTCAAACCCCGTAGAAATGGTAAAAAAAACATTTCAGGATTTGGAATCGCTCAAAAATGTTATTCGAGCTAGGAGTGAGCCAAAAATACGATTAGGGCCCCCGCGAACAAAGAATCAACGCGAAAAATCGGAATTCAATATTTTCAGCTTCTGAGATCACCAAAAGCTTTAAAATGGTAAAAAAAACCATGTGAGGCTTTGGAATTGCTCACAAACAAAGAACAAACGCGAAAAACCGGAATTCGAAATTTTTAGCTTTTGAGCTCTTGAACCCCTTAGAAATGTTAAAAAAACATGTCAGGTTTTTCAATCGCTCAAAAATGTTATCCGAGCTAAGAGTTTGGCAAAAAATACGATATGGGCCCCCACGAACAATTAACCTACACAAAAAATCGGACATCAAAATTTTTAGTTTCTGACCGCTCGAACCCCTTTGAAATGATAAAAAAAGCATGTCTGACTTTGGAATCGCTCACAAATGTTATCCGAGCTGGGAGTTAGGCCAAAAATACGATTTGGGCCCCCACGAACGATGAACCGACGCGAAAAGTCGTACTTAAATTTTTTCAGCTTCTGAGCACTCAAAACCCATACACTCTGTAACGCCCCGACTTCTAATCATAATTATTAGGTTAATTAACTTGGCATTAGCAGCGGAAGACCTAGGTAGTCGGTGCGTTACCGCCGTACTTTCCATTAGGATAAACCAAGGCGACTTAAAACATAACATTACTAATGAATTAACAACATAAGTGATGGGCAACAATAATATATTAAAAGGAGTGTTAATTAGCTAACAAGTCTTAGTCTTACAAAAAGGTAAATTATAAAATAAAAACAGTGAGACTTCCAAAACATAGTACTACGTTAATCCTCACTTCTACTCCATGCCGTCATCCCCAGAATCGACGCGAAAAATTGGACTTCATAATTTTTAGCTTCTGAGCGCTCGAAACCCTTAGAAATGGTAAAAAAAGATGTCAGGCTTTGGAATTGCTCAAAAATATTATCTGAGCTAGGATTTAGGCTAAAAATAAGATTTCGGACCCCTCGAACAAATAAACGACGCGAAAAATTAGACTTCATAATTTTTAGCTTATGAGCGCTCGAAGCCCTTTGAAATGCTAAAAAAACATGTCAGGCTTTTGAATCGCTCAAAAATGTTAACCGAGCTAGGAGTTAGGCCAAAAATACGATTTGAGCCCCCACGAACAATTAATCGACACGAAAAATCGGACTTCAAACTTTTCAGCTTATGAGCGCTCGAAGCCCTTTCAAATGCTAAAAAAACATGTCAGGCTTTGGAATCGCTCAAAAATATTATCCGAGCTAGGAATTAAGCCAAAAATTCGATTTGGGCCCCCACGAACAAAGAACCAACGCGAAAAATCGGACTTCAATATTTTCAGCTTCTGAGATCACAAACCCCTTAAAATGGTAAAAAAAAAAAACCATGTCAGGCTTTTGAATCACGCAAAAATGTTATCCGAGCTAGTAGTTTGGCCTAAAATACCATTTGGGCCCCCACGAACAAAGAATCGACGCAAAAAATCGGAATTCAAAATGTTTAGCTTCTGAGCGCTCGAAACCCCTTAGAAATGGTAAAAAAACATGTCAGGTTTTTGAATCGCTCAAAAATGTTATCCGACCTAAGAGCTAGGCCAAAAATACTATTTCGACCCCAACGAACAAAGAAACAATGCGAAAAATTGGACTTCAACATTTTCAGCTTCTGAGCTTACGAACCCCATAAAAATGGTAAAAAAAACATGTCAGGCTTTGCAATCGCTCACAAATGTTATCCGAGCTAGGAGTTAGGCTAAAAATACGATTTGGGCCCCCACGAACAAAGAACGATGCAAAACATAGGACTTCAAAATTTTCAACTTCAGAGCACTCAAAACCCTTAGCAATGGTAAAAAAAATATGTCAGGCTTTGGAATCGCTCAAAAATATTATCCGAGCTAGGATTTAGGCCAAAAATACGATTTGACCCCCATGAACAAAGAACCGACGCGAAAAATTGGACTTCAAAATTTTTAGCATCTGAGCGCTCGAACCCTTTAGAAAAGGTAAAAAACATGTCAGGCTTTGGAATCGCTCAAAAAGTTATCCGTGTTAGGAGTTAGGCCAAAAATAAGATTTGGGCCCCCACGAACAAAAAACCGACGAGAAAAATCGGACTTCAATATTTTCAGTTTCTGAGCACTCGAAGCCCTTATAAATGGTAAATAAAACATGTCATGCTTTGGAATCGCTCAAAAATGTTATCTGAGCTAAGAGTTAGGCCAAAACTACGATTTGGGCCCCCACGAACAATTAACCGATGTGAAAAATCGGACTTCAATATTTTCAGCTTCCGAGCACTCGAACCCGTTATAAATGGTAATAAAACGTGTCGGACTTTGGAATCGCTCAAAAATGTTACCAAGCTAGGAGTTAAGCCAAAAATACGAATTGGCCCCCACGAATCGCTCAAAAATGTTATCAGAGTTAGGAGTTAGGCTAAAATCACGAATTCGGCCACTACGAACAAAGAATAAACGCAAAAAATCGGAATTCAATATTTTCAGCTTCTGAGATCACGAACCCCTTAATAATGGTAAAAGAACATGTCAAGCTTTGGAATCGCTCACGAACAAAGAACAAACGTGAAAAACCGGAATTCAAAATTTTTAGCTTTTGAGCGCTCGAACCCCTTAGAAATGGTAAAAAAAACATGTCAAGCTTTGTAATCGCTCAAAAATGTTATCCGAGCTATGAGTTTGGCAAAAAAATACGATTTGGGCCCCCACGAACAATAAACCGACACAAAAAATCGGACTTCAAAATTTTTGAGTTTCTGAGCGCTCGAACCCCTTTGAAATGGTAAAAAATCATGTCAGACTTTGGAATCGCTCACAAATGTTATCCGAGCTATGATTTAGGCCAAAAATACGATTTCGGACCTAACGAACGATGAACCGATTCGAAAAGTCGTACTTAAAAATTTTCAGCTTCTGAGCACTCAAAACCCTTAGAAATGGTAAAATTAACATGCCAGGCTTTGGAATCGACAAAATTGTTATCCGAGCTAGTTGTTAGGCCTAAAATACAATTTGGGCCCCCACGAACAAAGAACCAACACAAAAAATTGGACTTCAATATTTTCAACTTCTGTGCGCTCGATCCCCTTAGAAATGGTAAAAAAACATGTCAGGCTTTGGAATCGTACAAAAATACGATTTGGCCCCCACGAACAATTAATCGACGCGAAAAATCGGACTTCAAAATTTTCAGCTTCTGAGCGCTCGAACCCTTAGAATTGGTAAAAAAACATGTTAGGCATTGGAATCGCTCAAAAAAGTTATCTGGGCTAAGAGTTAAGCCAAAATACGATTTCGGCCCAACAAACAAATAAACGACGCGAAAAATTGGACTTCAATATTTTCAGCTTCAGAGCTCATGAACCCCTTAAAATTGGTAAAGAAGGCTTTGGAATCGCTCACAAAAGTTATTCGAGCTAGGAGTTAGGCCAAAAATACAATTTGGGCCCCCACGATCGAAGAACCGAAGCGAAAAATCGGATTTCAAAATTTTTAGCTTCCGAGTGCTCGAACCCCTTAAAAATGGTAAAAAAAAACATGTCAGGCTTTGGAATCGCTAAAAAATATTATTTGAGCTAGGAGTTAGGCCAAAAATACGATTTGGGCCCCCACGAACAAATAAGTGACGCGAAAAATCGGACTTCATAATTTTTAGCTTCTGAGTGCTCGAACCCCTTAGAAATGGTAAAAAAAACATGTCAGGCTTTGGAATCCCTCAAAAATGTTATCCGAGCTAGGAGTTAGGCCAAAAATACGGTTTGGGCCCCCACGAACAAAGATCCAACGCGAAAAATCGGACTTCAAAATTTTCAGCTTCGGAGCGCTCGAACCCCTTAGAAATGGTAAAAAAAACATGGCAGGCTTTGGAATCGCTATAAAATGTTATCCGAGTTAGGAGTTAGGCCAAAATTACGATTTGGGCCCCAACGAACAACGAAGCGACGCGAAAAATCGAACTTCAATATTTTCAGTTTTTGAGCGCTCGAACCCCTTAGAAATGGTAAAAAATCATGTCAGGCTTTGGAATGCCTCAAAAATAATATCTGAGCTAGGAGTTAGGCAAAAAAAAAAGATTTCGGCCCCAACGAATTAAGTAACGACACGAAAAATTAGACTTCAATATTTTCAGCTTTTGAGCTCACGAACCCCTTAAAAATGGTAAAGAAATTATGCCAGGCTTTGGAATCGCCCAAAAATTTTGTCCGACCTAGGAGTTTGGCCAAAAATAAGATTTGAGCCCCACGAAATGGTATAAAAACATGTCAGGCTTTGGAATCGCTCAAAAATGTTGCCCGAGCTAGGAGTTAGCCCAAAAATACGATTTGGGCCCCCACGAACAAAGAATAAACGCAAAAAATCGGACTTCTAAATTTTTAGCTTTTGAGCTCTCGAACCCCTTCGAAATGGTAAAAAAAAACATGTCAGGCTTTGGAATCGCTCAAAAATGTTATCCGAGCAAGGAGTTAGGCCAAAAATAAGATGTGGGCCCCCACGAACAACAAAAATCGGACATCAGCTTCTGAGCGCACGAACCTTTTAGAAATTGTAAAAAAAACATGTAAGGCTTTGGAATCGCTTAAACATGTTATCCAAGCTAGGAGTGAGGCCAAAAATACGAATTGGGCCCCCACGAACAAAGAACCAACGCGAAAAATCGAACTTTTATATTTTCAGCTTCTGAGATCTCGTACCCCTTAAAAATTGTAAAAAAAAACATGTCAGGCTTTGGAATGGCTCAAAAATGTTATCCGAGCAAGGAGTTAGGCCTAAAATACAATTTAGGCCCCCACGAACAAAGGACCGACCCGAAAAAATCGGACTTAAAAATTTTTAGCTTCTGAGCAGTCGAACCCTTTAGCTATGGTAAAAAAACATGTCAAGCTTTGGCATCGCTCAAAAATGTTATCCGAGCTAAGAGTTAGGCCTAAAATACGATTTGGGCCCCCATGAACAAAGAACCAACGCGAAAAATCGGACTTCAAAATTTTTAAATTCCGAGAGCTCGAACCCCTTAGAAATTGTAATAAAACATTACAGACTTTGGAATCGCTCAAAAATGTTATCCGCGCTAGGAGTTAGGCAAAAAATACGATTTGGGCCCCCACGGATAAAGAAAGGACGCGAAAAATCGGACTTCAAAATTTTTAGCTTCTGAGCGTTCGAACCCCTTAAAAATGGTAAAAAAACATGTCAGGCTTTGGAATCACTCAAAAATGTTATCCGAGCTGGGAGTTAGGCCGAAAATACGATTTGGACCCCCACGAACAATTAACCGAGGCGAAAAATCGGACTTCAAAATTTTCAGCTTCGGAGCGCTCGAATTTCGTAGAAATGGTAAAAAAAAACATGCCAGGCTTTGGAATCGCTCAAAAATGTTATCCCAGCTAGGAGTTAGGCCAAAATTACGATTTGGGCCCCAACGAATAAAGAAGCGACGCGAAAAATCGGACTTCAATATTTTCAGTTTCTGAGCGCTCGAACCCCTTAGAAATGGTAATAAAAAATCATGTCAGGCTTTGGAATGGCTCAAAAACAATATCCGAGCTAGGAGTTAGGCCAACAATATGATTTCGGCCCCAACGAATAAAGAAACGACGCCAAAAATCGGACTTCAATATTTTCAGCTTTTGAGCTCACGAACGCCTTAAAAATAGTAAAGAAAACATGTTAGGCTTTGGAATCGCCCAAAAATGTTATCTGAGCTAGGACTTTTTGGCCAAAATACGATTTGGGCCCCACGAAATGGTATAAAAATATGTCAGGATATGGAATCGCGCAAAAATGTTACCGAGCAAAGAGTTAGGCCAAAAATACGATTTGGGCCCCCACGATCGAAGAACCGACGAGAAAAATCGAATTTAAAAATTTTTAGCTTCTGAGTGCTCGAACCCCTTAGAAATGGTAAAAAAAACATGTCAGGCTTTGGAATCGCTAAAAAATATTATTTGAGCTAGGAGTTAGGCCAAAAATACGATTTGGGCCCCCACGAACAAATCAGTGACGCGAAAAATTGGACTTCATAATTTTTAGCTTATGATCGCTCGAACACCTTTCAAATGGTAAAAAAACATGTCAGGCTTTGGAATCACTCAAAACTGTTATCCGAGCAAAGAGTTAGGCCAAAAATCGGATTTGGGCACCCACGAACAATTAACCAACACGAAAAATCGTACTTCAAAATTTTCAGCTTTGAGCGGTCGAACCCCTTAGAAATGGTAAAAAAACATGTCAAGCTTTGGAATCAGGCAAAAATGTTATCCGAGCTAGAGTTAGGCTAAAAATATGATTTGGGCTCCCTTAACAATTAAACGACGCGAAAAATCGGACATCAATAATTTCAGCTTCTGAGTTCTCGAAATCCTTAGAAATGGTTAAAAAAACATGCCAGGCTTTGAAGCGGCTCAAACATGTTATCCGAGTTAGGAGTTAGGCAAAAAATACGATTTCGGCCCCCAAGAACAAAGAACCAACGCGAAAAATCGCACTTCAACATTTTAACTTTTGAGATTACGAACCCCTTAAAAATGGTAAAAAAAACCATGTCATGCTTTGGATTCGCTCAAAAATGTTATCCGAGCAAGGTGTTAGGCCAAAAATACGATTTGGTCCCCCACGAACAAAGAACCAACACGAAAACCGAACTTCGATATTTTAAGCTTCTGAGATCAAGAACCCCTTAAAAATGGTAAAAAAACATTTGAGGCTTTGGAATCATTCAAAATGTTATCCGGGCTAGGGGTTAGGCCTAAAATACGATTTGGGCCCCAACGAACAAAGAACAGACGCAAAAAAATAGGTTTTCAAAATTTGTAGCTTCTGAGCGTTCGAACCCCTTAGAAATGGAAAAAAAAAATGTCAGCTTTTGAATCGCTGAAAAATGTTAACCGAGCTAGGAGTTAGGCCTAAAATACGATTTGGGCCCCCATGAACAAAGAACCGACGCGAAAAATCGAACCTCAAAATTTTTAGCTTCTGAGATCACGAACCCCTTAAAAATGGTAAAAAAAAACATGTCAGGCTTTGGAATCGCTCAAAAATTTTATCTGAGCTAGGAATTAGGCCAAAAATACGATTTAGGCCCCCACGAACAAAGAACCGATGCGAAAATCAGACTTCAATATTTTCAATTTCTGAACACTCGAACCCCTTTTAAAAAAACATGTCAGGCTTTGGAATCGCTCAAAAATGTTATCCGAGCTAAGAGTTAGGCAAAAAATACGATTTGGGCCCCCATGAACAATTAACCGATGCGAAAAATCGGATTTTAAAATTTTCAGCTTCTGAGCGCTCGAACCCCTTAGAAATGGTAAAAAAAACAGATCAGGCTTTGGAATCGTTCAAAAATCTTATCCAAGCTAGGAGTTAGGCCAAAAATACAATTTGGACCCCCACGAACAAAAACCAACGCGAAAAATTGGACTTCAACAGCTTCAGAGTCACGAACCCGTTAAGAATTGTAAAAAAAAAAACCATGTCAGGCTTTGGAATCGCTCAAAAATGTTATCTGAGCTAGGAGTTAGGCCAAAAATACGATGAGTCCCCCACGAACAAAGAACCGAAGCGACAAATCGGACTTCAAAATTTTCAGCTTCTGAGCGCTCGAAACCCTTAGAAATGGCAAAATAAAAAACATGTCAGGCTTTGAAGTCGCTCAAAAATGTAAGCCGAGCTAAGAGTTGCGCCAAAAATACGATTTGGGCCCCCACGAACAAAGAACCAATGCGTAAAATCGGACTTCGATATTTTAAGCTTATGAGACCACAAACCCCTTAAAAATGGTAAAAAAAAACTTGTCAAGCTTTGGAATCGCGTAAAAATGTTATCCGAGCTAGTCGTTAGGCCAAAAATACGATTTGGGCCCCCACGAAGAAAGAACCGACGCGAAAAATCGGACTTCAAAATTTATAGCTTCTGAGCGGTCGAACCCCTTAGAAATGGTAAAAAACATGTCAGGCTTTGGAATCGCTCAAAAATGTTACCCGAGCTAGGAGTTAGCCTAAAATACGATTTGGGCCCCCACGACCAAAGACCCAACGCGAAAAATCGGACTTCAAAATTTTAAGCTTCTGAGCGCTCGAACCCCTTAGAAATGGTAAATAAACATGTCACGCTTTGGAATCGCTTAAAAATGTTATCCGAGCAAGGAGTTAGGCCAAAAATAAGATGTGCGACCCCACGAACCACGAAAAATCGGACTTCAGCTTCTGAGCACATGAACCTTTTAAATTTGGTAAAAAAAAACATGTAAGGCTTTGGAATCTCTTAAAAATCTTATCCCAGCTAGGAGTGAGGCCAAAAATACGATTTGAGCCCCCACGACCAAAGAACCAAAGCGAAAAATCGAACTTTGATATTTTCAGCTTCTGAGATCTTGAACCCCCTTAAAAATGGTAAAAAAAAACATGTCAGCCTTTGGAATCGCTCAAAAATGTTATACGAGCTAGGAGTTAGGACTAAAATACGATTTGCGCCCCCACGAACAAAGAACCAACGCGAAAAATCGAACTTCAAAATTTTTAGCTTCCGAGCGCTCGAACCCCTTAGAAATCGGACTTCGATATTTTCAGCTTCTGAGATCAAATGTTAGGCTAAAAATACGATTTCGGCCCCCACGAAAAAAGAAAGAACACGAAAAATCGGACTTCGATATTTTCAACTTCTGAGATCAAGAACCCCTTAAAAATGGTATAAAAAAATTTGTCAGGCTTTGGAATCGCTTAAAAATGTTATCCGAGCTACGATTTAGGCCTAAAATACAATTTGGGCCCCCACGAACAAAGAACGAACACGTAAAATCGGACTTCGATATTTTCAGCTTATGAGCGCTCGAAACCCTTAGAAATAGTAAAAAAACATGTGAGGCTTTGGAATCGCTCAAAAATGATATCCGAGCCAGGAGTTAGGCAAAAATTACGATTTGGGCTCCAACGAACAAAGAACCGATGCGAAAAATCGTACTTCGATATTTTCAGCTTCTGAGCGCTCGAACCCCGTAGAAATAGTAAAAAAAAACATGTCAGGCTTTGGAATCGCTCAAAAATGATATCCGAGCCAGGATTTAGGCAAAAAATATGATTTGGGCCCCACGAACAAAGAACCAACATGAAAAATCGGACTTCGATATTTTAAGCTTCTTAGATCACGAACCCCTTAAAAATGGTAAAAAAAACATGTCTTGCTTTGGAATCGCTCATAAATGTTATCCGAGCTAGGAGTTAGGCCAAAAATATGATTTGGGCCCCACGAACAATTAACCGACGCAAAAAATCGGACTATAAATTTTCAGCTTCTGAGCGCTCGAACCCCTTAGAAATAGTAAATAAATAGTAAATAAAGAACATGTCAGGCTTTGGAATCGCTCCAAAATGTTATCCGAGCCAGGAGTTAGACAAAAATAACGATTTGGGCCCCCTCGAAAAAAGAACCGACGCGAAAAATCGAACTTCAAAATTTTTTGCTTCTGAGATCACAAACCCCTTAAAAATTGTAAAAGAAACATGTGAGGATTTGGAATCGCTAAAAAATGTTATCCGAGCTAGGAGTTAGGCCAAAAATACGATTTGGGCCCCCAATAACAATTAACCGACGCGAAAAGTCGAACTTCAAAATTTTCAGCTTCTGGTCGCTCGAACCCCTTAGAAATGGAAAAAAATAATGTCAGACTTTGGAATGTTATCCGAGTTAGGAGTTAGGCCAAAAATACGACCTCAGCCCCAACGAACAAAGAACCAACAAGAAAAATCGGACTTCAATATTTTGAGCTTCTGAGATCACGAACCCCTTAAAAATGGTAAAAAAAAAAACCATGTCAGGCTCTGGAATCGCTCAAAAATGTTATCCGAGCGTGGAGTTAGGCCAAAAATACGTTGTGGGCCCCCACGAACAACGAAAAAATCGGACTTCAAAATTTCCAGCTTCTAAGCGCACGAACCCCTCAGAAATGGTAAAAAAAACATGTCAGGCTTTGGAATCGTTCAAAAATGTTATCCGAGCAAGGAGTGAGGCCAAAAATACGATTTGGGCCCCACGAACACAGAACCTACGCGAAAAATCGAACTTCGATATTTTCAACTTGTGAGATCAGGAACCCCTTAAAAATGTTAAAAAAAACATGTCAGGCTTTGGAATCGTTAAAAAATGATAACTGAGCTAGGAGTTAGGCCTAAAATACGATTTGGGCCCCACGAACAAAGAACCGACGCGAAAAATCGGACTTAAAGAATTTTTAGCTTCTGAGCGGTCGAACCCCTTAGAAATGGTAAAAAAACATGTCAGGCTTTGGCATCGCTCAAAAATGTTATACGAGCTAGGAGTTACGCCAAAAATACGATTTGGGCCCCCACGAAAAAAGAAAGAACCCCAAAAACCGGACTTCGATATTTTCAGCTTCTGAGATCAAGAACCCCTTCAAAATGGTAAAAAAACATGTCAGGCTTTGGAATCGCTTAAAAATGTTATCCGAGCTACGGGTTAGGCCTAAAATATAATTTGGGCCCCCACGAACAAAGAACGAAGATGAAAAATCGGACTTCGATATTTTCAGCTTCTGAGCGCTCGAACCCCTTAGAAATAGTAAAAATACATGTCAAGTTTTGGAATCGCTCAAAAATGATATCCGAGCCAGGAGTTAGGCAAAAAATACGATTTGGGCCCCCACGAACAAAGAACCAACGCGAATAATGGGACTTCAATATTTTCAGTTTCAGAGTGTTCGAACCCCTTAGAAATGGTAAAAAACATGTCAGGCTTTGGAATCGCTCAAAATTGTCATTCGAGCTAGGAGTTAGGCCTAAAATACGATTTTGGCCCCCACGAACATTGAACCGATGCGAAACATCAGACATAAAATTTTTTAGTTTGTGAGCACTCGAACCCGTTAGAAATGGTAAAAAAAATATGTCAGGCTTTTGAATCGCTCAAAAAAGTTATTCGAGCTAGGAGTTAGGCCAAAATACGATTTGGGCGCCCACGAACAAAGAACTAACGCGAAAAATCGGACTTAATTATTTTCAGTTTCTGAGTGCTCGAACCCCTTAGAAATGGTAAAAAAAAAACTTGTCAAGCTTTAGAATCGCTCAAAAATGTCATTCGAGCTAGGAGTTAGGCCAAAAATACGATTTTGGCCCCCACGAACAAAGAACCGAAGCGAAAAATCGTACTTAAAATTTATTAGTTTCTGAGCGCTCGAACCTGTTAGAAATGGTAAATAATATGTCAGGCTTTGGAATCGCTCAATAATGTTATCCGAGCTAGGTGTTAGGCAAAAAATACGATTTGGAACCCCACGAACAAAGAACTAACGCGAAAAATCGGACTTCAAGATTTTTAGCTTCCGAGATCACGAACCCCTTAAAAATGGCAAAAAATATGTCAGGCTTTGGAATCGCTCAAAAATGTTATCCGAGCTACAAGTAAGGCCTAAAATACGATTTGGGCCCCCACGAACAAAGAACGAACGCAAAAAATCGGACTTCGATATTTTCAGCTTTTGAGATCACGAACCCCTTAAAAATGGCAAAAAAACATGTCAGGCTTTGGATTCGCGCAAAAATGTTATCCGAGCTTGGAGTTAGGCCAAAAATACGATTTGGGCCCAAACGAACAAAGAATTAACGCGAAAAATCGATCTTCGATATTTTCAGTTTCTTAGAGCTCGAACCCCTAAAAAATGGTAAAAAAAAACACGTACGGCTTCGGAATCGCTCAAAAATGTTAATCAAGCTAAGAGTAAGTCCTAAAATACGATGTGGGCTCCCACGAACAAAGAACTAGCGCGAAAAATCGACCTTCGATATTTTCTGCTTCTGAGTATACGAACCCCTTAAAAATGGTTAAAAAAATATGTGAAGCTTTGGAATCACTCAAAAATGTCATCCGAGCTAGGAGTTAGGCCTAATATACGATTTTGGCCCCCAAGAACAAAGAACTAACGCGAAAAATCAGCCTTCAATATTTTCATTTTCTCAGTGTTCGAACCCTTTACAAATGGTAAAAAAAACATGTTAGGCTTTGGAATCGCTCAAAAATGTTATCCGAGCTAGGAGTTAGGCCAAAAATACGATTTTGGCCCCCACGAACAAAGAACCAACGCGAAAAATCGGCCTTCGATATTTCAGCTTCTGAGATCACGAACCCCTTAAAAATGGTAAAACAACATGTGAGGCTTTGGAATCGCTAAAAAATGTTATCCGAGCTAGGAGTTAGGCCTAAAATACGATTAAGGCCCCCACGAACAAAGAACTAACGCGAAAAATCGGCCTTCGATATTTTCAGCTTCTGAGATCACGAACCCCTTAAAATGGTAAAAAAAATATATTAGGCTTTGGAATCGCTCAAAAATATCATTCGAGCTAGGAGTTAGGCCTAAAATACGATTTTGGCTCCCACGAACAAACAACCAACGCGAAAAATCGAACTTCAATATTTTCAACTTCTGAGCGCACAAACCCCTTAAAAATGGTAAAAAAAACATGTCAGGCTTTGGAATCGCTCAAAAATGTTATCCGAGCTAGGTGTTAGATCTAAAATACGATGTCCCCCCCACGAACAAAGAACCAACGCGAAAATCGGCCTTCGATATTTTCAGCTTCTGAGATCACGAACCCCTTAAAAATGGTAAAAAAAACATGTCAGGCTTTGGAATCGCTCAAAAATGTTATCCGAGATAGGAGTTTGGCCAAAAATACGATTTGGGCCCCCACGAACAAAGAACCAACACGAAAAATTGAACTTCAAAATTTTCAGCTTCTGAGCTATCGAACCAATTAGAAATGGTAAAAAACCAAGTCAAGCTTTGGAATCGCTCAAAAATGTTATCCGAGCTAGGAGTTACGCCAAAAATACGATTTGGGCCCAACGTACAAAGAACCGACGCGAATAATCGGACTTCAATATTTTCAGATTCTGAGATCACGAACCCCTTAAAAATGGTAAAAAAATCATGCCAGGCTTTGGAATCGCTCAAAAATGTTATCCGAGCTAGGAGTTAGACCTAAAATACGATTTGAGCCCCAAAAAAAAAGAACTGAGCGCTCGAACCCCTTAGAAATGGCTAAAAAAAATTTCAAGCTTTGGAATCGCTCAAAGATATTAACTGTGCTAGGAGTTAGGCCTAAAATACGATTTGGGCACCAACGAACAAATAACCGGCGAAAAATCGGACTTCAATGTTTTCGGTTTCTGAGCACTCGAACCACTTAGAAATGGTAAAAAAACATGTCAGGCTTTGGAATCACTTAAAAATGTTATTCTAGCTAAGAGTTAGGCAAAAAATACTATTTGCGCCCCACGAACAATTAATATACGCGAAAAATCGAACTTCAAAATTTTTAGATTCTGAAATCACGAACCCCTTAAAAATGGTAGAAAAAACATGTTAGGCTTTGGAATCGCTCAAATATGTCATTCCAGCTAGGAGTTAGGCATTAAATACGATTTGGGCCCCCACGAACAAAGAACCGACGTGAAAAAATCAGGCTTCAATATTTTCAGTTTCTCAGTGTTCGAACCCCTTACAAATGGTAAAAAAAACATGTTAGGCTTTGGAATCGCTCAAAAATGTTATCCGAGCTATGAGTTAGGCCAAAAATTAGACTTGGGCTACCACAAACAATTAACCGACGTGAAAAATCAGACTTCAAAATTTTCAGCTTCTGAGCGCTCGAACCCCTTAGAAATGGTTAAAAAAACATTTCAAGCTTTGGAATCGCTCAAAAATATTATCCGACCTAGGAGTTCGGCCAAAAATACGATTTGGGCGCCCACGAACAAAGAACAACGCGAAAAATCAGCCTTCGATATTTCAGCTTCTGAGATCACGAAACCCTTAAAAATGGCTAAAGAACATGTTAGGCTTTGGAATCGCTCAAAAATGTTATCCGAGCTAGGAGTTAGGCTTAAAATACGATTTGGGCCCCCACGAACAAAGAACCAACACGAAAAATTGAACTTCGATATTTTCAGTTTCTGAGATCAAGAACCCCTTAAAAATGGTTTAAAAAAAACATGTCAGGCTTTGGAATCTCTCAAAAATGTTATCCGAGCTATGAGTTAGGCGTAAAATACGATGTGAGCCCCCACGAACAAAGAAGCAACACGAAAAATCGGCCTTCGATATTTTCAGCTACTGAGATCACGAACCCCTTAAAAATGGTAAAAAAAAACATGTTAGGCTTTGGAATCGCTCAAAATGTCATTCGAGCTAGGAGTTAGGCCAAAAATACGATATCGGCCCCCACGAACAAAGAACCAACGCGAAAAATCGGACTTCAATATTTTCAGTTTCTGAGCGCTCGAACCCCTTAGAAATGTTAAAAACATGTTAGGCTTTGGAATCGCTCAAAAATGTCATTCGAGCTAGCAGTTAGGCCTAAAATACGATTTTGGCCCCCACGAACAACCAACCGACGCGAAAAATCAGACTTCAAATTTTTTAGTTTCTGAGCTCTCGAACTCGTTAGAAATGGTAAAAAAAACATGTCAGGCTTTGGAATCGCTCAAAAATGTTATATGAGCTAGGAGTTAGAACAAAAATACAATTTGGGCCCTCACGAACAAAGAACAGACTCGAAAACTTCAATATTTTCAGTTTATGAGTGCTCGAACCCCTTAGAAATGGTAAAAAAACATGTCAGGCTTTGGAATAGCTTAAAAATGTCATTCGAGTTAGGAGTTAGGCCAAAAATACGAAGTTGGCCCCCACGAACAAAGAACTGATGCGAAAAATCAGACTTCAAATTTTTTAGTTTCTGAGCGCACGAACCCGTTAGAAATAGTAAAAAAAACATGTCAGGCTTTCGAATCGCTCAAAAATGTTAGCCGAGCTACGAGTTAAGCCAAAAATACGATTTGGGCGCCCACGAACAAAGAATTGACGCGAAAAATCGGAATTCAATATTTTCAGTTTCTGAGTGCTCGAACCCCTTACAAATGGTAAAATAACATGTCAGGCTTTGGAATCGCTCAAAAATGTTATCCGAGCTAGGAGTTAGGCCAAAAATACGATTTGGGCCCCCACGAACAAAGAATTGATGCGAAAAATAGGACTTCAATATTTTCATTTTCTTAGCGCTCGAACCCCATAGAAATGGTATAAAAACATTTCAGGCTTTGGAATCGCTCAAAAATTTAATCTGAAGAGTTAGGCGAATAATACGATTTGGGCCGCCACGAACAATTAACCGACGCGAAAAATCGAACTTCAAAATTTCCAGCTTCTGAGCGCTCGAACCCCTTAGAATTGGTTAAAAAAACATGTCAAGCTTTGGAATCGCCCAAAAATATTATCCGAGCTAGGAGTTAGGCCAAAAATATGATTTGGGCCCCCACGAACAAAGAACCTACGCGAAAAATCGGGCTTCGATATTTTCAGCTTTTGAGATCACGACCCCTTTAAAAATGGTAAAAAAACATGTCAGGCTTTGGAATCGCTCAAAAAATGTTATCCGAGCTAGGAGTGAGGCCAAAAATACGATTTGCGCCCCCACGAACCATTAATATACGTGAAAAATCGAACTTCAAAATTTTTAGCTTCTGAGATCTCGAACCCCTTAAAATGGTAAAAAAACATGTCAGGCTTTGAAATAGCTCAAAAATGTCATTCGAGCTAGGAGTTAGGCCTAAAATACGATTTTGGCCCCCACGAACAAAGAACTGACGCGAAAAATCAGACTTCAATATTTTCAGTTTCTGAGTGCTCGAACCCCTTAGAAATGAAAAAACATGTCAGGCTTTGGAATCGCTCAAAAATGTCATTCGAGCTAGGAGTTAGGCCTAAAATACGATTTTGGCCCCCACGAACAAAGAACCGACGGGAAAAGTAGGACTTCAAATTTTTTAGTTTCTGAGTGCTCGAACCCGTTACAAATGGTAAAAAAAAACATTTCAGACTTTGGAATCGCTCAAAAATGTTATCCGAGCAAAGAGTTAGGCCAAAAATCGGATTTGGGCACCCACGAACAATTAACCAACACGAAAAATCGGAATTCAATATTTTCAGTTTCTGAGTGCTCGAACCCCTGAGAAATGGTAAAAAAACAGGTCAGGCTTTGGAATCGCTCTAAAATGTAATCCGAGCTAGGCGTTAGGCCAAAAATACGATTTGGGCTCCCACGAACAAAGAACTGACGCGAAAAATCGGACTTCAATATTTTCATTTTCTTAGCGCTCGAACCTCTTAGAAATGGTAAAAAAACATGTCAGGCTTTGGAATCGCTCAAAAATGTTATCCGAGCTAAGAGTTAGGCGAATAATACTATTTGGGCCGCCACGAACAATTAATCGACGCGAAAAATCGGACTTCATAATTTTCAGCTTCTGAGCGCTCGAACCCCTTAGAAATGGTCAAAAACATGTCAGGCTTTGGAATCGCTCAAAAATGATATCCGAGCTAGGAGTTAGGCCTAAAATACGATGTGGGCCCCACGAACAAAGAACCTACGCGAAAAATCGGCCTTCGATATTTTCAGCTACTGAGATCATGAACCCCTTAAAAATGGTAAAAAAAAACAAGTTAGGTTTGGAATCGCTCAAAATGTCATTCGAGCTAGGAGTTACGCCAAAAATACGATATCGGCCCCCACGAACAAAGAACCAACGAGATAAATCGGACTTCAATATTTTCAGTTTCTGAGCGCTCGAACTCCTTAGAAATGGTAAAAAACATGTCAGGCTTTGGAATCGCTCAAAAATGTCATTCGAGCTACGTGTTAGGCCTAAAATATGATTTTGGCCCCCACGAACAAAGAACCGACGCGAAAAATTGGACTTCAAATTTTTTAGATTCGTTGCTCTCGAACCCGTTAGAAATGGTAAAAAAAACATGTCAGGCTTTGGAATCGCTCAAAAATGTTATCCGAGCTAGGAGTTAAGCCAAAAATACAATTTGGGCCCCCACGAACAAAGAACTGACGCGAAAAATAGGACTTCAATATTTTCATTTTCTTAACGTTCGAACCCTTAGAATTGGTTAAAAAAACATGTCAAGCTTTGGAATCACTTAAAAATGTTATCCGAGCTAAGAGTTAGGCCAAAAATACAATCTGCACCCCCACGAACAATTAATATACGCAAAAAATCGAACTTCAAAACTTTTAGCTTCTGAGCGCTCGAACCCCTTAGAAATGGCTAAAATAACTATTAAAGCTTTGGAATCGATCAAAAATATTATCCGAGCTAGCAGTTAGGCCAAAAATACGATTTGGGACCCCACGAACAAAGAACCAACGCGAAAAATCGGATTTCGATATTTTCAGCTTTTGAGATCACGAACCCCTTTAAAATGGTCAAAAAACATGTCAGGCTTTGGAATCGCTAAAAAATTTTATCCGAGCTAGAAGTTAGGCTAAAAATACGATTTGCGCCCCCACGAACAATTAATATACGCGAAAAATCGAACTTCAAAATTTTTAGCTTCTGAGATCACGAACCCCTTAAAAATGGTAAAAAAAACATGTCAGGCTTTGGAATCGCTCAAAAATGTCATTCGAGCTAGGAGTTCGGCTGTAACAGCCCAAACCTCCACTAAACCCCAATCAACATAATTAATCACAATGGAAGCGTCGTCAAGATAAGATTTGGACTATTACCATGACATTCTCAATATATATAAAAGAGAATATCGAAATACCTTAAAACATAACTTTAACTACATCCTTAATACTTACAAAGTTGTCCTTACAGTAGCCCTTAGCTTACATCCACCAAAACAAGATTAAGGTTCCATAGTCTATCACTTGCTTAACTATGTAAACATATATATATAAGTCATTACTTAATTTACAATACATAAAGTCTATTACAAAGCAACCCCTTCCTTATATATCCTCGTACCAACCTGAATCATAATTAGACTCTGCCATCCACCCAGTGACAGGCCACAGAAATGACAAAACAATCAGCAAAGCTGAGTACACACTGTATAATAGAAAATACAAGTTTAGGTGTATTTTGAAAGCTAACAGATAACACGTAGTTATAATAGCAAGCAGTCACATTCAACTCAATTATTATAATTTCATAAAAATCGAATCGTTTGGCATGAACGCGAATGGAGAGGGGTACTGCGTACCGGCTGTCTCCAAACTTTTGAGGGTCGTCACCCCACCTTTTATGTTCTGCTTGCAAGACTTAACCTAGACATGTCCTTCAACGTCAGGATTTCGCCCCTCCTGATTGGGTAACAGCTAGGGACTACCCACCCTAACCCGGGTGCATGTTCACGCCTTACTTTCATATTTGTAATTCAAGATATTTAATAATTTATACTTTAATACTCAATACTCATAATCCTTATCAATTCATCCTTAACTCACAGGTTTCTTATCAACTCCCTTCAATTACTCTCGTTATAGTAGTTAAGAAACATAGAGTTTTTATACTTGAAATTAGTCTTTAAAGTAGTAACTTTGATTGGACTTAACCAGTTATGCCTTAGAGACTTGATTAACACTTAAACATATAATTCCATCAAGAGTATACCTATTATCGATCACTACACAAGTCCATGTACTCAACATATCCCAATTAGAAGCATAATCATGATAATTCGGTAAATAAGCGTTGTTTAGATCACCTAGAACAACTCTAATGAACCTTAGCATGTTATGTCCATGTTATATATTCAACATACACATAATAAGACACAAATCATAGGTAAATTCATTTCATAAACATGCTTCATACTAGAAAGAAACAATCACCTAACTATGAGTATGGAATTTTCTAGGTTAAAACCAAACTAGGTGTGTACCTTCACTCAAGAGGCTTTATTCGATGGAACTTCTTAATCCCATTGTTTCACTACTCCTACAGCTTCCCCTGAATCAGTATAATGCTAAGAATTAGTCCAAACAAGCTTTTAGATATGAAAAACTAAGCTTAAACACAAGAGGTGTAATCTGTTGAACTTACAGCAACTTATGTGATCTTTAAGCAAGGTTTTCTATATGATTTTAAGGTCTTATGATTGAAATCAAAGCTTGAACTACTTGGTATGGATGTCTAGAAGTGATATATGTAAAAAAAAGTAGGCGTCCAAGAGGAAGAAAGAAGAGAAAAGAGGCGAAAACCCAGAACAGGTATATATAGCCTGTTCTAGCGGTACCCAAGGGGGAGGGAAAGGGGTTCTGGGCAAGGTCGGTTTCTGGGTATTTCTTGGAGGTTCTTGCTTGTGGTGGTATCTTGAGGTGTTGGATTTCATGCACCCAAAGGTTTTTAAGAGATTGACACCCAAGTAGCTGTTAAGCAGCCTTCTTTGAGCAAAGGTCTGAGCTGTACTTTCAGCTGACCAGTTTTTTCATAGTGAGAAATTTACCTTAGTGAGCCACGTAATTCACATCCCAATAATGTCATATATCAAGTTTGGTTAGGTTCTAAGCTCGGATTCAACCCCTAAAGGCTCTTTAACTGGAAGTTCGTTGCTACCCGATAAAACGATCTCTATACGATTTTCACAATCTTAATGAATAAGGTTCTTAAGGACCTTCTAACCTATTTATTGGTTTCCAAAACCTTCCTAACCAATAAGAATGATAGATATTACCCACTTTTCTCCTCATATGGTGTTGGAGAGTATTCTAATCTACTTTGAGCACTAAAACCAATTGGAACTTAACATAACTGACAGTTCCAAGTAACTATCTTTCATCTAATACCTTAGAGTCCTATAAGCCTATATGAATGAATTATATAACTCATATAAAACATATAAGTTAACCAATTAAGCATAGTATAGTAAGAAATACTTAGTTAGACTACTATCTAGTTACTTTAATATCATTTCAAGCTTAACACATAATCAGGGTTTAGGTTAGGGTTTTCTTAGGGCTATTACACTCTACCCCTCTTAAAATAAGTTTCGTCCTCGAAACTTGAAATATTTACCTTATTGAAATAGTTGTGGATATCGATCCCGCATATCGGATTCTTTCTCCCATGTTGCTTCTTCTTCTCCATGGTTAGACCACAACACTTTTACTAGTGGAATTGTTTTCTGTCTTAGTACTTTTTCTCGATGATTCAATATCTGTAATGGCTTTTCTTCATATGTAAGTGTCTCATCTATCCGCAATGGTTCATAGGATAGCACATGGGATGGGTCATGAATATATTTCCTCAATTGAGACACATGAAACACATTATGTACTTTGGCCAATTCCACTGGTAGAGCAAGTTCATATGCTACTTCGCCAACCCTACTCAAGATCTCATATGGACCAATATACTTCGGACTTAGTTTCCCTTTTACTCCGAATCTTTTTACTCCCCGTGTAGGTGAAATCTTGAGAAATACTTTATCTCCAACTTCAAATTCTAGCTTCCTCCTTCTTAAATCAGCATACTTCTTTTGACGATCCTGTGCCGTTTTCATCTTTTCCTGAATCATCTTAACATGCTCCATTGTTTCTTGAATTAATTCAGGTCCAGTTGGTACTTGACAATTCAAGTCATCCCAGCATATAGGCATACGACACCTTCGACCGTATAATGCTTCATAAGGAGCCATTCCAATGCTTGAATGATGGCTGTTATTATATGAAAATTCAATTAGTGCTAAGTGATCCTCCCATGATCCTTGGAGTTACATTACACAAGCTCGTAGCATGTCTTCTAGTGTTTGAATTGTTCTTTCCGTCTGTCCATCAGTAGACGGATGAAACGCTGTGCTCATGTTCAGTCGTGTTCCGAATGCTTCTTGTAACTTCCCCCAAAAATGGGATAGAAATCGAGTGTCCCTGTCGGAAATGATAGTTCGCGGGGTACCGTGCAATCATATGATCTCTCGAATATATGCATCTGCCATCTGTTTCATCGTCCAAGTAGTATTCATAGCAATAAATCTACTTATCTTTGTCTGTCTGTTAACAATTACCCATATAGAGTCTTTAGATTTTCTTGAGCGGGGTAACCCTATGATGAAATCCATAGATACAGAATCCCACTTCCAATCTGGTATTGGCAATGGTTGTAGCATCCCTGGCATTTTCCCTCGATCAAATTTGATTTTCTAACATGTCAAACACTTTGCGATAAATCTCGAGGAATCTCGTTTAAGTCCTTTCCACCAAAATGTCTTCTTGAGATCCTTTACAAGCTTATCTCTTCCTGGGTGAATGGAATAAGAGCTATTATGGGCTTCCCCTAAAATTTTATCTTTCAACTCAGGGTCATTTGGAACACACCACCGATTGTAAATCATAACACTCCCATTTTCATGAAGGTGGAAATCAGTAGATTCCCCCTTTTCTGTCTTACATCTTATTTCACTCAGGAATGGGTCATGCTGTTGTTTCTGTATAATTTCATCGAACAAAGTTGGTTGTATAGTCATCGCATTAAGAACACTCTGAGTCTCTCCTTTTTGTGTAATGACTAGATCTAATCTCCTAATCTCCTCGTAAATTTCTTGTAGCACAGAAATGAGTTCATTCACCATTCTTCTAGGTATTCTACTTAGAGCATCAGCCACTCTATTGGCTTTTCCCGGATGATATTGGATGTCTATCTCATAGTCCTTGATCAACTCCAACCACCTTCCCTGTCGCATATTCATTCTTTCTGTGTAAAGATATACTTTAAACTCTTATGATCAGTAAAGATCTTACATGGAACACCATATAGATAATGTCTCCACAACTTCAAAGCAAATACAACGGCAGCTAACTCCAAATCATGCACAGGGTAGTTTCCCTCGTGAGGTCTCAATTGTCTAGAGGCATAAGCTATAACTTTCCCTCTTTGCATCAGTACACATCCTAACCCTTCCTTCGATGCGTCACTATATATCTCGTATTCCTCTTTATCAGTCGGCAGGGTTAACACTGGTGCACTAGTTAACTTTCGCTTCAACTCTTAAAAAGCCTTCTCACATCATCCTGACCATTGAAATTTCACATTTTTCCGTATCAGTGATGTAATAGGCAAGGAAATCCTTGAAAAGTTATCCACAAACCTCCTATAGTACCCTGCTAAACCCATAAAACTTCGTACTTCTGAAATGTTGGTTGGTGCCGGCCACTCCACAATTGCTTTTATCTTCTCAGGGTCAACCATCACTCCTTCTTTTGAAATTACATGCCCTAAGAATGACACTTCAGATAACCATAAATTACACTTACTCAGCTTAGCATATAACTTATTCTCCATTAGTATACCTAATACTATCCGCAAATGATCCTCATGGTCTCTTTTATTCCTCGAATACACTAGTGTATCATCAATAAAGACCACTACGAACTGATCTAGATAAGCTTTAAAATATCTCTGCATTAAATCCATAAATGCGGCTGGGGCATTCGTTAGCCCAAAAGGCATTACCACAAGATCATAATGGCCGTATCTTGTTCTAAACGCCGTCATAGAAATATCTTCATCAACAATCCTCATTTGATGGTAGCCTGACCTCAAATCTATTTTCGAGAAAACCTCAGCCTGATATCACGTATTTATATAGAGTTTTCTCCCTTATTTATGAGCTAATTTGTGCGTCATTGGAGCTCTTGGGAGCTATTTTGTGCTAACTTTCGTATTTAGTTGTGGTTTCGTGTTTTAGTATTGAATTGCAGGTTTTATGGAGTTTTCTCCTTATTCCCGAGCCTTTTGGAAGCAACCACGGCTTTACGAGATGTTATGAGGCACGTAGGATGGCTCACGAGCTTTATGGATAGTTTAGGAGGTCCCAAGACCCCTAAACGTGAAGATTAGAGAGCCAAGGAGTCAAATGAGGTTTCCGTGCACTGATCGGGCAGAATATTTATGATCGGGTATGAAAGTTGCGGACCCGATCGGGCAAGGCGTGCCCGATCAGATCGGACGAGAACACATGTGCCCAGACCCGATCGGGCATCCACCGCCCGACCCCATCGGGTCTAGTGCTGCTAGGTCTTATTGGGACGCTGCGGAGGAGGCGAGCTTGCTGGCACTTTTTGTCGCATGACCCGATCGGGTGGGTGCCTCGGGCCCGATCGGGTGGGCCGCTTTTCTCGCCTTATTGCTGCACTGCTGCTGCCAGAGCCCAGGAGTGAAGATTGGGGAATTTGTATGCGGACCCGATCGGGCACTGCTGCCGCTTTTTCACTTTTTGTTTCCGTTTTTAGTGAACTTGAGGGGTATTATAAATACCTTTTCCTCATATTTTTAGAGACATCTTTCATTCATCTTTTATTCATATTTCATTAGGTTTTATCTTAGTTTTATTCTTCATTGCTCTTAGTTTAATTGAAACACTTTAGATTAATTTAGCGGTGATTAAACCTATTTCGATTTCAATAAAAGTTTCTGCTTTCCGTCAATTGGTACTCTTCTCTACTCTTTATCTCTTTAATTACTTTGATTGCTTAGTTTATTTATTTAATCGTTCATGATGCAATTGTTAGGGTTTCATATTAGTTTTATCGTTATTAATTCGATCATGTCTGAGTAGTCTCTTTCTAGGGTGTTAGATAGGAAAGCCATGTTTATACCATGATTGCGATTTAGATTTCTATCAATTTCTAGGGCTTGATTAGGGTGATTGTGATGTGGTTTGTTCTTTATTGAGTAATTAACGTTATTGCGCAGTTTCGTTGGTTGCTTGTGGTTAATAGTTGTTTGCACAGATCCGTCTTACGACTAGAGGCCTAGGACATGTCAGTAGTTCTGATTACGTTAGTGAATATGCGGCGTATGTTGAACTATGAGCGTTGAGTCTTAACCATAGCTCAACATAGGCTCTAATCTCCCGACTCTTGACTTAGGTTTTGGTAGTAGTTGACCCTATTTGATTGGTATAAGCATGGTGGACCGACCTAATACCCTAGACTTTTATTGCATAGTTTAATCCTCGATTTATTCCGTCTTCTGTAGTCTATTCTTTAGTTTAATTAATTCCTTCCTGATTTCATCAGGAGTAGCTGAATTGGTTGAATATTGGTTTAGAAACTCTGTCTCCCTGTGGATTCGACCCTGCTTCCACTGACTACCTAGTTAGAGGTCCATAGGTTTATTTTTGATTAGGCGATACGACTAAAACCTATCAAATTTTGGCGCCGTTGCCGGGGAGACGGCTAGTTCTCTAAGTTTTTATTTGATTGTTTGGTCTACTTCTCTGTACCTCGTTGGAACTTCATTGTTCCAATTGAGGTACGTTTTACTGCTGCTTTTTGTTTCTTTTGTATGCCCAGGTCCCAAAGAAACGGTTCCCCAATTCCAGCGGACCCCGATCTTACTAAGACAATCAGGCGGATCCGAAAGATAAAGCAGAAAGAAAAGCGGTCTGTTCAGCTGAACACCTCTGGATCAGACACCTTTAGTTCAATCATGTCAAAGTCACTGAAGTCATATGGGGTGCCCAAACCAGATGGTCTCTCCACTGGACCTACTATGCCCACCATTGCCGCAGCAAATTTTGAGATTAAGCCTGGACTCATCAGCATGGTCCAGCAAAATCAGTTTGGTGGGCATCCTACTGAAGATCCGGCAAATCATCTGCAACGGTTTCAACAACTTTGTCGAACCGTTAAACATGCCGGCGTCACTCCAGATCAACTCAAAGTCATGTTGTTCGAGTTTTCACTGAGAGATAGAGCCCAAAAATGGTTGAACGATGTGAAAGAAACCGAGTGGAGTGAGATTTCTGCTGCATTTCTGAGAGAGTATTACCCACCCACTAAAACAGCAGAAATCAGAAATAAACTAGCCACGTTTTCCCAAGAGCCTAATGAAACATTAAGGGAAGCGTGGGCTAGGTTTAGAGATTTACAGAGAGAGTGTCCACACCATAATATGGACAAATGGTTCTTGACGCAGACATTCTACAATGGTCTGCAGCCTCAGACGAAGTGTATTGTTGATTCGTCTGCAGGAGGAGTGTTTTTAGACAAGGCAGTTGATGAGGGTTATGAATTCATATCAAATCTTACAGCCAATGACCATTCATCATCTAGGAGTTTGACTAAGAAGGTACTTGAAGTTGACGCTATTTCATTGCTTACATCTCAGATGGCGCAACTAACTCAGCAGCTAATGAAGTCTTCTAGTCCGACACCTCCACCCATGAGTATCAATGCTATGTCTGCAGTAGCACCCATTACCTCATCTTACTGCGAGGTATGTGGTGTTCAGGGCCACTTTGGGCATGACTGTCAGTTCAGTCAATTTCAGATGGAGCAGGCAAACGCCTTTCAACAAAGGCCACAAACCTTCCCCCTCCACATAACTACCAAAATCCACAAAACTATCAACCTCCACCTCCACAAAACTATCCTAAACCCTCATACCATCAAACCCCACAAAATTTCAATAGACCACCACCACAAAACTTCCATCACCATAACAACTTCCAAACTCCACAAAACTTTCCCACCCCACCTCCACAAAACAACAACCCACAAGAGCCCCCCATATCTGAAGTGATGAAACTGATGTTAAGCATGCAAAAGGCAAATGAGGAGGCACAAAGAGCCCAAGAGCGACAGATGCTAGCCATGCAAAGATCTAATGAGGAGGCACAAAGAGCCCAAGAGAAAAGCATCAAACTTCTCGAGGCTCAAGTTGCACAATTAGCAAGCTCTAATGCTCAGAGGCGGCAGGGGGAATTGCCAGGGCAACCCGTTCAGAGAGAACATGTGAATGCCATCACTCTTCGTAGTGGCATTGCATATGATGCCCCTCCAGTGCCCATTGATGAGGTTACCCCGACTGCAGGGAAGAAAAGGGTGGTAGAGGAAGGAAAAAGAAAGAATTCGACGTCTGAAGTCGATTTGTCTGCAGAAGCTGAACAGACAGGGAAGAAAAAGGAGAAGGTTTCTGAAACGCCTTTTACACCAAGGCTACCTTTTCCTCACAGGATGCAACAGTCCAAGGTCGATCAGCAGTTTGGTAAGTTCTTGTCTATGGTCAAGAACCTTGAGGTAACGATTCCATTCACAGACTTAATTACCCAAGTGCCTGTTTATGCCAAATTTCTGAAAGACATGATTACTAAGAAAAGAGACTTCGGTGGGGTAGAACGTGTCGCTCTTACTGAAGAGTGTAGTGCTTTTATTCAAAATAAAACCCCACCAAAGTTAAAAGATCCTGGTAGTTTTTCTATACCCTGCCATCTTGGACCTATTTTTATTGATAAGGCTTTGTGTGATTTAGGTGCTTCTGTTTCTGTTATGCCATTGTCTGTTTATAAGAAACTGAACATGGGAGCCCTTAAATGCACACAAATCACTTTACAGATGGCGGATCGTTCTATAAAATACCCTCTAGGTGTTTTAGAGGATGTTCCTGTTAGGGTTGGGAAATTCTATATCCCTGTTGATTTTGTGGTATTAGATATGGATGAGGATGCCCAGATCCCTATTATCTTGGGTAGGCCGTTTTTGTGTACTGCTGGTGCTGTCATTGATGTCAAGTCTGGGTCTTTAACTCTTAGTGTTGGTGATGACAAAGTGATGTTTAAACTGACCAATGTTGTTAAGGCTCCTATGCTTGAACAATCTTTTTGCAGGGATAAGGTTTTAGATGAAGTAGGGGTGGAGAAGGTTCCAATTCCACCTAAGGTTGCCTCACCGTCTGGAGGCATTGTCAAGAACATTTGGAGGAGAAAGATGTTTGATGAGGGTGGCACTCATTGCCAAGCCCCTCCTATTTGAGAGAGGGAGGATTATGGTCGTGCGGGACCTTTATAAACCAGCGCTGTGCGAGAGGCAACTCGTATTTTCTTTTCATTCCCTTTTCCTTTTCTTTTTATTTTGCTTCCTTTTTGTGAGCGAGAGTGAGGGTACTAACATTGTTTTTCCTCTTATCATAGTCCTTATCACCTTTTGGCATTGAGGACACTGCCAAGTTCAGCTTGGGGGAGGATTTCTGTTTGTATTCCCTATCTCTTTTACTGCTTTCTAGGATAGATTTACTGCTTTCAAAAATACTGAAAAAATCAAAAAAATATGGTTCCCATGACTGGTTTAGTTGCCTCCCTGTGCCCCTTGCTGTGCTCTATTTGAAATTGATTTGACTTTGTTTTCTGGATAGCTGGGCATTTGTGATCTTGAGGCTATGATTTGATGTTTGATTGATTTCGAGCATTTTTGGATTATATTAGACCACTTTGCGCTGCATACCTGAATTGGTTAGACTGTGAGGCCTCTTTGTAGCCTATTGGATTCATATTATTATCCAGTCTATTCTTGTGTGTTAGTTCCTCTTTAGTGGATTGATCTTGACTTTGACTTCGTACTTGTCTGATTTTAGATGACTTGTAGCATGTGCTGTGATAGAGGCGTTCTTTTGTCTTATTCTTGAGCTTCAGAGTGAATTTTTGATATACTTTTATCCTCCTTAGCCCCGCTGAGCCTAATGACTTGTTTCGTGTTACTTAAACCCCTATTATGAGCCCAAAGCCTTCACTTGGTATTATCCCAAGCCTAGCTTGGGGGAGCTTTTGTATGGGTTGAGTTTGAGATTGATTTGTTGGTTTAGTTTGGTTTTTGAGGAATCTAAAAGTGTATTTGCTGTGGTTTGAGAGTGAGAAAGAGAAAAGAAAAAAAAAGCAAGTTTAGAGTTGCGTGAATGAAGTTCAGAAAAATGAAAGAAAAATGAAATGAAAATTCAAAAGAATTCTAGTTCTTTCATCCACGTACGTTCATAAAGGAATATTCGCTCCATTGCTAGAAAATTGGGTTTGTTATGCGCTTTTCATTGATTTATGAGAGTTGGGTTATTTTACATGGTTTTATGGTGGTTGTTGGGAGTTGTGAAGGCCATCTTAGGCCTTGTTTGAATGATTTATGCTCCCCCTTTCTTGGTTTTTCCACCACATTACCCAAAAGTATCCCCTACCTCTCGCCTAAGCCCCATTACAACCCTATAAAGTCCTCTTGAGCTTATGTCTGCAATGTTCATTTGATTGATTTCGAGTTAGTTTGTCAAAGTTAAAGAGTATTTCTGCGAATTGAGTCGACTTGACTAGGATGAGCGTCATTGGACCTTCTTAAACACATGAGAGTGTGAGTGGGAAGGGTACTTATGGTCGGGTTGGTGAGTGTTCGGGCACATTCTTTTCCTGCCACAAAATTGAGAGGAGTGACACCCTTGTGAGTGCCTTTTCAGGACTTGTATGCTTTGTGGATGCTTGAGTTTGATAAATTGCTTGAATGATTGGTGGTTGGATGGATTTGATGAGCCAAACTTGAATTATGCCTGCTTGAACGATTCTTAGTCTTGAAAATGTTTTGAGCTTTGATTTGTTTAATCTTTGGGGTGAGGTAATCTATTCCATGTTCATGTGCTGTTTGCTTGAGGACAAGCAAAGGTTTAGCTTGGGGGAGTTTGATATCACGTATTTATATAGAGTTTTCTCCCTTATTTACGAGCTAATTTGTGCGTCATTGGAGCTCTTGGGAGCTATTTTGTGCTAACTTTCGTATTTAGTTGTGGTTTCGTGTTTTAGTATTGAATTGCAGGTTTTATGGAGTTTTCTCCTTATTCCCGAGCCTTTTGGAAGCAACCACGGCTTTACGAGATGTTATGAGGCACGTAGGATGGCTCACGAGCTTTATGGATAGTTTAGGAGGTCCCAAGACCCCTAAACGTGAAGATTAGAGAGCCAAGGAGTCAAATGAGGTTTCGTGCACTGATCGGGCAGAAATGGCCCGATCGGGCGAAATATTTATGATCGGGTACAAAAGTTGCGGACCCGATTGGGCAAGGCGTGCCCGATCAGATCGGGCGAGAACACATGTGCCCAGACCCGATCGGGCATCCACCGCCCGACCCCATCGGGTCTAGTGCTGCTAGGTCTTATTGGGACGCTGCGGAGGAGGCGAGCTTGCTGGCACTTTTTGTCGCATGACCCGATCGGGTGGGTGCCTCAGGCCCGATCGGGTGGGCCGCTTTTCTCGCCTTATTGCTGCACTGCTGCTGCCAGAGCCCAGGAGTGAAGATTGGGGAATTTGTATGCGGACCCGATCGGGTACTGTGCTCGGGCCCGATCGGGTCTGGTGCTTTAATCGCGCTTTTTCACTTTTTGTTTCCGTTTTTAGTGAACTTGAGGGGTATTATAAATACCTTTTCCTCATATTTTTAGAGACATCTTTCATTCATCTTTTATTCATCTTTCATTAGGTTTTATCTTAGTTTTATTCTTCATTGCTCTTAGTTTAATTGAAACACTTTAGATTAATTTAGAGGTGATCAAACCTATTTCGATTTCAATAAAAGTTCCTGCTTTCCGTCAATTGGTACTCTTCTCTACTCTTTATCTCTTTAATTACTTTGATTGCTTAGTTTATTTATTTAATCGTTCATGATGCAATTGTTAGGGTTTCATATTAGTTTTATCGTTATTAATTCGATCATGTCTGAGTAGTCTCTTTCTAGGGTGTTAGATAGGAAAGCCATGTTTATACCATGATTGCGATTTAGATTTCTATCAATTTCTAGGGCTTGATTAGGGTGATTGTGATGTGGTTTGTTCTTTATTGAGTAATTAACGTTATTGCGGAGTTTCGTTGGTTGCTTGTGGTTAAAAGTTGTTTGCACAGATCCGTCTTACGACTAGAGGCCTAGGACATGTCAGTAGTTCTGATTACGTTAGTGAATATGCGGCGTATGTTGAACTATGAGCGTTGAGTCTTAACCATAGCTCAACATAGGCTTTAATCTCCCGACTCTTGACTTAGGTTTTGGTAGTAGTTGACCCTATTTGATTGGTATAAGCATGGTGGACCGACCTAATACCCTAGACTTTTATTCCATAGTTTAATCCTCGATTTATTCCGTCTTCTGTAGTCTATTCTTTAGTTTAATTAATTCCTTCCTGATTTCATCAGGAGTAGCTGAATTGGTTGAATATTGGTTTAGAAACTCTGTCTCCCTGTGGATTCAACCCTGCTTCCACTGACTACCTAGTTAGAGGTTCGTAGGTTTATTTTTGATTAGGCGATACGACTAAAACCTATCACAGCCCCTCTTAACTGGTCAAATAAATCATCTATTCTAGGGAGAGGATACCTATTCTTGACTGTAATTTTATTAATCTCTCTTTAATCTATACACAGTCTCATTGTTCCATCTTTCTTCCTAACAAATAACACAGGGGCTCCCCATGGAGATACACTTGGTCTAATGTATCCTTTTTGCAATAATTCTTCTAATTGTTTCTTTAATTCAACCATCTCTGCAGGGGCCATACGATATGGACTTCTGGAAATAGGTGTAGCTCCCGATGCTAGGTCAATGTGAAAGTCTACTACACGCCTAGGAGGTAATCCAGGTAATTCTTCTGGAAATACATCTGGGAATTCTCTCACTATCGGAATATCCTCTACCTTTGAGGGACCTGCGGTTGTATCAATTACATGACACAAATAAGCATTACTCCCTCTTCTGACCTCCTTGGCAATCTTCATCATGGACACAAGCTTCACTTTGGGTTTCTTCACAACTCCTTGATACACGATTTTCTCACCATGTGGGGTTTTTAACTGGATTGTTTGTGCTTCACAGTCAATTACAGCTTCATGTTTACTAACCCGGTCCATTCCCAAAATTATATCGTAATACCCTAAATCAAATTGTACTAAGTCAGCCATTAACTCAGTACCTGCCATACTTATGCAACATCCTTTATACAAATTCTCACACTTGACTCGCAAACCATCAGGAAGATCTATTGCTAAGTCTATTTTCTATTGTTTTGGGGTTGGATTCAATCTTTTAAGTAACAAAGGAGATATAAAGGAGTTGGATGCTCCAGAGTCAAAAAGAACATATGCAGGTACAAAATTCACATGGAAAGTTCCGGAGATTACATTACCTCCATCTCTAACAGGTTCGGCCTCCTTGTTTCCACTGGCATCTAGATTATCGTTTCCAGTAAGTTCAGGTTGTGCCTCTCCTTCAGTGCCCATGGCATACATCCTTCCAGCTACTCTCCCTGGATTCACAAACGATCCTCCTGGATTATTGCGATTAAAAATTGGTCTCCCTTGATTTCCTTTTGTATTATTCGGCCCAAATTTGCTAGGTCCAGCTTGTTGTTTTGTATCCCCAAACGTCCTCACATTCTGCTTGGCCAATTTCGGACAATCCTTAACAAGATGTCCAGGCTTTTTACACTGGTAACATATATTCCTTCCATCGCAAGTCTTTCCCAAATGTTCCCTCCAGCACTGGTAACATCTTTGATCTTTAGGTTGAGCACGCTGCTGAATATTTGGTGTACGTGCAACTGGTTGAACAAACCGTGGCTTTTTGTTTTTCTCTTCTTCCTCACTTCCAACATTCCTTCTCTTGCTTACTTCTTTTTATTTCTCACTGATTCTCTCTTGCTCCAGGGCTCTATCATATAGCTCTTGAAAATTTATACAGTGTCCAACTCTCCTCTGATTAGTGAAATTCAATCCTTCAAAATATCGTGTCACCTTAAACTTTTCTGACTTCACTAAATCAGATACGAATCGGGACAACTCAACAAACTTCGCTGTGTACTCTACTATTGACATCTTACCTTGACGTAAGGTAAGGAACTCACACTCCTTCTTAGTCTGAAGTGCTGGAGGATAAAACCTTTCTCGCAATTTCTCAAGAAACTTATCCCAGGTAAAGTCAGGTCGTTGAGCAATGTTTTTCACAGTCTTCCACCACATATCAGCTTGTCCATCTAAATAGAACGATGCTAACTTCACTCTCAGATTTGCTGGACAATTTACCATATCCAGGAGTTTCTCCATGTAAGCGATCCAATCCTCGAACTTTACAGGATCGGGTTCTCCATCGTAAGTCCTGGGATTGTGTGATGCTAGCCTCTTGTAAAATTTTCCCTCGTCATCAACATCCTTATTTACATTGTTATTCTCTATAAGATTCAACAGTCGATTATTCATATTCTCCAATTGAGTAATTCTAGCCTCCATTTGGTGAACTGTGTCACCGTTTCATGACGACGATGTACGACCTCGCGTTCCTACCATCCTAATTGAGAGATAGAAACACTATTACCCCTCTTAAAATACATTAAGCACATAGTATTAAGATAAGGTAAAGAACAACACATATGCACACCAAAATTTGCTTTCATACATAAGCATATAGTCAAACTTTTACACCATATCCGAATAATTACTACTACTAAATACTAGTATATATATACATTAATTACATTAGTCACTACTATACTCTAATAATACATATACAAGGTTCATAGACCCCAAAAATCGATGCATTCATATACATCCTAGCCTTCTATATTCCCAATCATCTAAATACATTACCATATACTACATTAGCTATGTTGCTCAAAATATTCACTTTCCCCTTGATTCTCTTCTCCAGATTTAATCTAGTTGAAAACGATCTCGGACATAACCACTGTCAGTGCTACTCTTGGAACTAACTTCTTCAGGATCATAATCAGGATCATAACTCTCCTTAATAGAGTTACTACCTTCACTTTCCATATGTTCACCAATATTATTCCCTTCCATAATTGGGTTTCCTACTACAGTCTCTCCTACCTCCACTTCATCCTCTATCTCTATAACTTGAGTTTTATTTCCATCCTGTTTTACTTGCATTTTTATTTCTTCAACTCCCTCAGTGTCAGAACTTATTTCTATATACTCAATCTGTTTCTCTCGATCCTTTGGTTGATTGACCCCCTCATTATTATGCTTGGGAAGTCCACTCGGGCCTGCTTCTTCCTGTATTCGTCTGTTCTTCGGAGGGACCTTCCTACTATCGTCACTAAATTGTGCTTCTGCCATTGCTTGAGCTACTCTAGCCTCTATCTCCTGTATCTTCTTATGTTGATACTCCTCATACGTCATAATCAATCCATCTTCTTTTCCTTTTTGGTCTACCTCCAAAATTCTCTTATAGAACTCTTCAACTGTAACATTCCAACGAATAAGCTTTTTATCAATAGATGCATGATCAACACAAGGCTCCTTCAATCCTTGACTATAAAAATCTAGTATGCTCCAATATTCTTCCTTTAGAGATTCCCAAGGTTCATGTGATGGTAACGTCTTTACTAGAGTATAAGCCTGAATCTCAGGACGAGCAAACTGGTTCTCCTCACCTCTTCCCATCGCCTGATTATATTGCATAATTGATTGCATCACTAGTCTTGCACAGGCGGGTACATCTATATAGCAAGCACTATATGGAACATAGGTATATGGTTCTTGGATAGCTGGTACATATCTGCCTAAATCTTCAGAATCCTCCGAATTAGATATATTTATCACTACTTGCTTTCCCTTATTGTTATTCATCTACAAAACCACAACATATACTATCTATTAGATTCAATCATCCTCAATTCAATGTTCCATTGATATTTTTAAAGATACCATAATGTACACTAACACTAATCACCTTAAGATAACATAACAACCATACTAGGGCATTCTTATACCTTAATTTAGCTCGGATACCACTTGTAACAGCCCAAACCTCCACTAAACCCCAATCAACATAATTAATCACAACGGAAGCGTCATCAAGATAAGATTTGGACTATTACCATGACATTCTCAATATATATAAAAGAGAATATCGAAATACCTTAAAACATAACTTTAACTACATCCTTAATACTTACAAAGTTGTCCTTACAGTAGCCCTTAGCTTACATCCACCAAAACAAGATTAAGGTTCCATAGTCTATCACTTGCTTAACTATGTAAACATATATATATAAGTCATTACTTAATTTACAATACATAAAGTCTATTACAAAGCAACCCCTTCCTTATATATCCTCGTACCAACCTGCATCAAAATTAGACTCTGCCACCCACCCAGTGACAGGCCACAGAAATGACAAAACAATCAGCAAAGCTGAGTACACACTGTATAATAGAAAATACAAGTTTCGGTGTATTTTGAAAGCTAACAGATAACACGTAGTTATAATAGCAAGTAGTCACATTCAACTCAATTATTATAATTTCATAAAAATCGAATCGTTTGGCATGAACGCGAATGGAGAGGGGTACTGCGTACCGGCTGTCTCCAAACTTTTGAGGGTCGTCACCCCACCTTTTCTGTTCTGCTTGCAAGACTTAACCTGGGCATGTCCTTCAACGTCAGGATTTCGCCCCTCCTGATTGGGTAACAGCTAGGGACTACCCGCCCTAACCCGGGTGCATGTTCACGCCTTACTTTCATATTTGTAATTTAAGATATTTAATAATTTATACTTTAATACTCAATACTCATAATCCTTATCAATTCATCCTTAACTCACAGGTTTCTTATCAACGCCCTTCAATTACTCTCGTTATAGTAGTTAAGAAACATAGAGTTTTTATACTTGAAATTAGTCTTTAAAGTAGTAACTTTGATTGGACTTAACCAGTTATGCCTTAGAGACTTGATTAACACTTAAACATATAATTCCATCAAGAGCATACCTATTATCGATCACTACACAAGTCCATGTACTCAACATATCCCAATTAGAAGCATAATCATGATAATTCGGTAAATAAGCGTTGTTTAGATCACCTAGAACAACTCTAATGAACCTTAGCATGTTATGTCCATGTTATATATTAAACATACACATAATAAGACACACATCATAGGTAAATTCATTTCATAAACATGCTTCATACTAGAAAGAAACAATCACCTAACTATGAGTATGGAATTTTCTAGGTTAAAACCAAACTAGGTGTGTACCTTCACTCAAGAGGCTTTATTCAATGGAACTTCTTAATCCCATTGTTCACTACTCCTACAGCTTCCCCTGAATCAGTATAATGCTAAGAATTAGTCCAAACAAGCTTTTAGATATGAAAAACTAAGCTTAAACACAAGAGGTGTAATCTGTTGAACTTACAGCAACTTATGTGATCTTTAAGCAAGGTTTTCTATATGATTTTAAGGTCTTATGATTGAAATCAAAGCTTGAACTACTTGGTATGGATGTCTAGAAGTGATATATCTAAAGAAAAGTAGGCGTCCAAGAGGAAGAAAGAAGAGAAAAGAGGCGAAAACCCAGAACAGGTATATATAGCCTGTTCTAGCGATACCCAAGGGGGAGGGAAAGAGGTTCTGGGCAAGGTCGGTTTCTGGGTATTTCTGGGAGGTTCTTGCTTGTGGTGGTAGCTTGAGGTGTTGGATTCATGCACCCAAAGGTTTTTAAGAGATCGACACCCAAGTAGCTGTTAAGCAGCCTTCTTTGAGCAAAGGTCTGAGCTGTACTTTCAGCTGACCAGTTTTTACATAGTGAGCAATTTACCTTAGTGAGCCACGTAATTCACATCCCAACCATGTCATATATCAAGTTTGGTTAGGTTCTAAGCTCGGATTCAACCCCGAAAGGCTCTTTAACTGGAAGTTCGTTGCTACCCGATAAAACGATCTCTATACGATTTTCACAATCTTAATGAATAAGGTTCTTAAGGACCTTCTAACCTATTTATTGGTTTCCAAAACCTTCCTAACCAATAAGAATGATAGATCTTACCCACTTTTCTCCTCATATGGTGTTGGAGAGTATTCTAATCTACTTTAAGCACTAAAACCAATTGGAACTTAACATAACTGACAGTTCCAAGTAACTATCTTGCATCTAATACCTTAGAGTCCTATAATCCTATATGAATGAATTATATAACTCATATAAAACATATAAGTTAACCAATTAAGCATAGTATAGTAAGAAATACTTAGTTAGACTACTATCTAGTTACTTTAATATCATTTCAAGCTTAACACATAATCAGGGTTTAAGGTTAGGGTTTTCTTAGGGCTATTACATCGGCCGAAAATACGATTTTGGCCCCCACGAACAAAGAACCGACGCGAAAATCAGTCTTCAATATTTTCAGTTTCTGAGTACTCGAACCTATTAAAAATGGTAAAAAACATGTCAGGCTTTGTAATCGCTCAAAAATGTCATCCGAGCTAGGAATTAGGCCAAAAATACGATTTGAGCTCCCACGAACAAAGAACTGACGCGAAAAATCGGACTTCAATATTTTCATTTTCTTGGAGCTCGAACCCCTTAGAAATGGTAAAAGAAAAACACGACAGCTTTGGAATCGCTCAAAAATTTTATCCAAGCTAAGAGTTACGCGAAAAATACGATTTGGGCCGCCATGAACAATTAACCGACCCTAAAAATCAGACTTCAAAATTTTCAGCTTCTGAGCGCTCGAACCCCTTAGAAAGGGTTAAAAAAACAAGTCAAGCTTTGGAATCGCTCAAAAATATTATCCGAGCTAGGAGTTAGGCAAAAAATACCATTTGGGCCCCCACGAACAAAGAACCAACGCGAAAAATCGGCCTTCGATATTTCCGCTTCTGAGATCACGAACCCCTTATAAAATGTAAAAGAACATGTGAGGCTTTAGAATCGCTCAAAAATGTAATCCGAGCTAGGAGTTAGGCCTAAAATACGATTTAGGCCCCCACGAAAAAAGAACTAACGCGAAAAATCGAACTTCGATATTTTCAGCTTCTAAGATGACGAACCCCTTAAAAATGTAAAAAAACATGTCAGGCTTCGAAATCGCTCAAAAATATTATCCGAGCTAGGAGTTAGGTTAAAATACGATGTGGGCCCCAACGAACAAAGAACCAAGGCGAAAAATCAGCCTTCGATATTTTCCGTTTCTGAGATCACGAACCGCTTAAAAAAGGTAAAAGAACATGTAAGGCTTTGGGATCGCTCAAAAATGTTATCCGAGCTAGGAGTTAGGCCTAAAATACGATTTGGGCCCCCACAAACAAAGAACTAAGGCGAAAAATTGAACTTCGATATTTTCAGCTTCTGAGATCACGAACGCCTTAAAAATGGTAAAAAAAACATGTCAGGCTTCGGAATCGCTCAAAAATTTTATCCGAGGTAGGAGTTAGGCCTAAAATACGATGTGGGCCCCCACGAACAAAGATCCTACGCGAAAAATAGGCCTTCGACATTTTCAGCTTCTGAGATCAAGAACCTCTTAAAAATGGTAAAAAAGACAAGTTCTTTGGAATCGCTCAATAAAAGTTATCCGAGATAGGAGTTAGGCCAAAAATACGATTTGGGCCCCCACGAACAAAGAACAAACACGAAAAATCGAACTTCTAAATTTTCAGCTTCTGAATGCTCAAACCAATTAGAAATGGTAAAAAAACATGTCAGGCTTTGGAATCGCTCAAAAATGTAATCCGAGCTAAGAGTTAGGCGAATAATACGATTCGGGCCGCCACGAATAATTAACCGACGCGAAAAATCGGACTTAAAAATTTTCAGCTTATGAGCGCTCGAACCCCTTAGAATTGGTTAAAAAAACATATCAAGCTTTTGAATCGCTCAAAAATGTTATCCGAGTTAGGAGTTAGGCCAAAAACATGATTTGCGCCCCCACGACCAATAAATATACTCGAAAAATCGAACTTCAAAATTTTTAGCATCTGAGATCACGAACCCCTTAAAAATAATAAAAAAACATGTCAGGCTTTTGAATCGCTCAAAAATGTCATTCGAGCTAGGAGTTAGGCCTTAAATACGATTTTGGCCCACACGAACAACGAACCGACGCGAAAAATCAGACTTCAATATTTTCAGTTTCTGAGTGCTCGAACCCCTTAGAACTTGTCAAAAAACATGTCAGGCTTTGGAATCGCTAAAAAATGTTATCCGAGCTAGGAGTTAGGCCAAAAATACGATTTAGGCCCCCACGAACAAAGAACCGACACAACAAATCGGACTTCAAATTTTTTGGCTTCTGAGAGCTCGAATGCGTTAGAAATGGTAAAAAAAAACATGTCAGGCTTTGGAATCGCTCATGTTATCCGAGCTAGGAGTTAGGCCAAAAATACGATTTGGGCCCCCACGAACAAAGAACCGACGCGAAAAATCGGACTTCAATATTTTTAGTTTCTGAGTGCTCGAACCCCTTAAAATTGGTAAAAAAAAAACATGTCAGGCTTTGGAATCGCTCAAAAATGTTATCCGAGATAGGAATTAGGCCAAAAGACGATTTGGGCCCCCACGAACAAAGAACTGACGCGAAAAATCGGACTTCTATATTTTCATTTTCTTAGAGCTCGAACCCCTTAGAAATGGTAACAAAAACACGTGAGCTTTGGAATCGCTCAAAAATTTTATCCGAGCTAAATGTTAGGCGAAAAATACGATTTGGGTCCCCACGAACAATTAACCGACCGGAAAAATCGGACTTCAAAATTTTCATCTTCTGAGCGCTCGAACCCCTTAGAAATGGTTAATAAAACATGTCAAGCTTTGGAATCGCTCAAAAATATTATTCGAGCTAGGAGTTAGGCCAAAAATACCATATGGGCCCCCACGAACAAAGAACCAACGCGAAAAATCGGCCTTCCATATTTCAGCTTCTGAGATCACGAACCCCTTAAAAAATGTAAAAGAACATGTGAGGCTTTAGAATCGCTCAAAAATGTAATCCAAGCTAGTAGTTAGGCCTAAAATACGATTTGGGCCCCCACGAAAAAACTACTAACGCGAAAAATCGAACTTCGATATTTTCAGCTTCTGAGATCACGAACCCCTTAAAAATGGTAAAAAAAAAACATGTCAGGCTTCGGAATCGCTCAAAAATGTTATTCGAGGTAAGAGTTAGGCTTAAAATACGATGTGGCCCCCCACGAACAAAGAACCAACGCGAAAAATCGGCCTTCGATAACTTCAGCTTCGGAGATCACGAACCCCTTAAAAATGGTAAAAAAAACAAGTTCTTTGGAATCGCTCAAAAATGTTATCCGAGAAAGGATGATGGCCAAAAATACGATTTGGGCCCCCACGAACAAAGAACCAACACGGAAAATCGAACTTCTAAATTTTCAGCTTTTGAACGCTCGAACCAATTAGAAATGGTAAAAAAACATGTCAGGCTTTGGAATCACTCAAAAATGTTATCCGAGCTAGGAGTTAGGCAAAAATACGATTTGGCTCCCACGAACAAAGAAATCGGACTTCAATATTTTTATTTTCTTAGCGCTCTAACCCCTTAGAAATGGTAAAAAAACATGTCAGGCTTTGGAATCGCTCAAAAATGTCATTCGAGCTAGGAGTTAGGCCTAAAATACGATTTTGGCCCCCACGAACAACGAACCGACGCGAAAAATCAGACTTCAATATTTTCAGTTTCTGAGTGCTCGAATCCCTTAAAAATGTTAAAAAACATGTCAGACTTTGGAATCGCTCAAAAATGTTATCCGAGCTAGGAGTTAGGCCAAAAATACGATTTAGGCCCCCACGAACAAAGAACCGACGCAAAAAATCGGACTTCAAATTTATTAGCTTCTGAGAGCTCAAGCCCCTTCAAAATGGTTAAAAAAACATTTCAAGCTTTGGAATCGCTCAAAAATGTAATCCGAACTAGGAGTTAGGTTAAAATACGATGTGGGGCCCAACGAACAAAGAACCAACGCGAAAAATCGGCCTTCGATATTTTCAGCATCTGAGATCAAGAACCGCTTAAAAATGGTAAAATAACATGTAAGGCTTTGGAATCGCTCAAAAATGTAATCCGAGCTAGGTGTTAGGCCTAAAATACGATTTGGGCCCCCACGAACAAAGAACCAAGGCGAAAAATCGAACTTCGATATTTTCAGATTCTGAGATCACGAACCCCTTAAAAATGGTAAAAAAAACATGTCAGGCTTCGTACTCGCTCAAAAATGTTATCCGAGGTAGGAGTTAGGCCTAAAATACGATGTGGCCCCCCACGAACAAAGAACCAACGCGAAAAATCAGCCTTCGATATTTTCAGCTTCTGAGATCACGAACCCCTTAAAAATGGTAAAAAAAACAAGCTCTTTGGAATCGCTCAAAAATGTTATCCGAGATAGGAGTTAGGCCAAAAATACGATTTGGGCCCCCACGATCAAAGAACCAACACGAAAAATCGAACTTCTAATTTATGGTAAAAAAAAACATGTCAAGCTTAGGAATCGCTCAAAAATGTTATCCGAGCTAAAAGTTAGGCCTAAAATACAAATGGGGCCCCCACGAACAAAGATCCAACGCGAGAAATCGAACTTCGATATTTTCAGCTTCTGAGATCACGAACCCCTTAAAAATGGTAAAAAAAAAACATGTCAGACTTTGGAGTCGCTCAAAAATGTTATCCGAGATAGGAGTTAGGCTAAAAATACGATTTGGGCCCCGACGAACAAAGAACCAACATGAAAAATCGAAGTTCAAAATTTTCAGCTTCTGAGCGCTCGAACCAACTAGAAATGGTAAAAAAAACATGTCAAGCTTTGGAATCGCTCAAAATGTTATCCGAGCTAAGAGTTAGGCCAAAAATACAATTTGCACCCCCACGAACAATTAATATACGCAAAAAATCGAACTTCAAAATTTTTAGCTTCTGAGCGCTCGAACCCCTTAGAAATGGCTAAAAAAAACATTTAAAGCTTTCGAATCGCTCAAAAATATTATCCGAGCTAGGAGTTAGGCCAAAAATACGATTTGGGCCCCCACAAACAAAGAACCGATGCGAAAAATCGGACTTCAATGTTTTCGGTTTCTTAGCACTCGAACCCCTTAGAAATGGTAAAAAAAAACATGTCAGACTTTGGAATCACTTAAAAATGTTATCCGAGCTAGGAGTTAGGCCAAAAATACTATTTGCGCCCCCAAAAACAAATAATATACGCGAAAAGTCGAACTTAAAAATTTTTAGCTTCTGAGATCACGAACCCCTTAAAAGTGGTAAAAAAAATCATGTCAGGCTTTGGAATCGCTTAAAAATATTATTCGAGCTAGGAGTTTGGCCTAAAATACTATTTGGGCCCCCACGAACAAAGAACCGACGCGAAAAATCGGACATCTATATTTTCAGTTTCTGAGTGCTCGAACCCATTAGAAATGGTAAAAAACTTGTCAGGCTTTGGAATCGCTCAAAAATGTTATCCGAGTTAGGAGTTAGGCCAAAAATACGATTTGGGCCCCCACGAACAAAGAACCGACGCGAAAAATCGGCCTTCAATATTTTCATTTTCTAAGTGTTCGAACCCCTTACAAACGGTAAAAAAAACATGTCAGGCTTTGGAATCGCTCAAAAATGTTATTTGAGCTAGGAGTTAGGCAGAAAGTACGATTTGGGCCCCCACGAAAAAAGAACTGACGCGAAAAATCGGACTTCAATATTTTCATTTTGTTAGCTCTCTAACCCCTTAGAAATGGTAAAAAAATCATGTCAGGCTTTGGAATCGCTCTAAAATGTTATCCGAGCTAAGAGTTAGGCGAAAAATACGATTTGGGCCACCACGAACAGTTAACAGACGAGAAAAATCGGACTTCAAAATTTTCATCTTCTGAGCGCGCGAACCCCTTACAAATGGTTAAAAAAACATGTCAAGCTTTGGAATCTCTCAAAAATATTATCCGAGCTAGGAGTTAGGCAAAAAATACCATTTGGGCCCCCACGAACAAAGAACCAACGCGAAAAATTGGTCTTCAATATTTCAGCTTCTGAGATCACGAACCCCTTAAAAAATGTAAAAGAACATGTGAGGCTTAAGAATCGCTCAAAAATGTAATTCGAGCAAGGAGTTAGGCCTAAAATACGATTTGGGCCCCCACGAAAAAATAACTAACACGAAAAATCGAACTTCGATATTTTCAGCTTCTGAGATCACGAACCCCTTAAAAATGCAAAAAATCATGTCAGGCTTCGGAATCGCTCAAAAATGTTATCCGAGCTAGGAGTTAGGTTAAAATACGATGTGGGCCCCAACGAACAAAGAACCAAGGCGAAAAATCGTCCTTCGATATTTTCAGTTTCTACGATCATGAACCGTTTAAAAATGGTAAAAGAACATGTAAGGCTTTGTAATCGCTCAAAAATGTTATCCGAGCTAGGAGTTAGGCCTAAAATACGATTTGGGCCCCCACGAACAAAGAACAAAGGCGAAAAATCGAACGTCGATATTTTTAACTTCTGAGATCACGAACCCCTTAAAAATGGTAAAAAAACATGTCAGGCTTCGGAATCGCTCAAAAATGTTATACGAGCTAGGAGTTAGCCCTAAAATACAATTTGGGCCCCCATGAACAAAGAACCAACACGAAAAATTGAACTTTTAAATTTTCAGCTTCTGAACGCTCGAACCAATTAGAAATTGTAAAAAAAAAACATGTCAAGCTTAGGAATCGCTCAAAAATGTTATCCGAGCTAGGAGTTAGGCCTAAAATACAATTTGAGCCCCCACGAACAAAGAACTAACGCGAAAAATTGAACTTCGATATTTTCAGTTTTCGAGATCACAAACCCCTTAAAAATGGTAAAAAAAACATGTCAGGCTTTGGAATCGCTCAAAAATGTTGTCCGAGATAGGAGTTAGGCCAAAAATACGATTTGGGCCCCCACGAACAAAGAACCTACACGAAAAATCGAAGTTCAAAATTTTCAGCTTCTGAGCACTCGAACCAACTAGAAATGGTAAAAAAAAACATGTCAAGCTTTGGAATCGCTCAAAATGTTATCCGAGCTAGGAGTTAGGCCAAAAATACGATTTGGGCCCCAACAAACAAAGAGCCGACGCGAAAAATCGGAATTCGATATTTACAGATTCTGAGATTACGAACCCCTTAAAAATGGAAAAAAAATCATGTCAGGCTTTGGAATCGCTCAAAAATGTTATCCGAGCTAGAAGTTAGGCCTAAAATACGATTTGGGCCCCCACGAACAAAGAACCAAGGCGAAAAATCGAACTTCGATATTTTCAGATTCTGAGATCACGAACCCCTTAAAAATGGTAAAAAAAACATGTCAAGCTTCGTACTCGCTCAAAAATGTTATCCGAGGTAGGAGTTAGGCCTAAAATACGATGTGGCCCCCCACGAACAAAGAACCAACGCGAAAAATCAGCCTTCGATATTTTCAGCTTCTGAGATCACGAACCCCTTAAAAATGGTAAAAAAAAACAAGCTCTTTGGAATTGCTCAAAAATGTTATCCGAGATAGGAGTTAGGCCAAAAATACGATTTGGGCCCCCACGTTCAAAGAACCAACAAGAAAAATCGAACTTCTAAATTTTCAGCTTCTGAACGCTCAAAGCAATAAGAAATGGTAAAAAAAACATGTCAAGCTTAGGAATCGCTCAAAAATGTTATCCGAGCTAAAAGTTAGGCCTAAAATACAATTGGGGCCCCCACGAACAAAGATCCAACGCGAGAAATCGAACTTCGATATTTTCAGCTTCTGAGATGACGAAATCCTTAAAAATGGTAAAAAAAAACATGTCAGACTTTGGAATCGCTCAAAAATGTTATCCGAGATAGGAGTTAGGCTAAAAATACGATTTGGGCCCCGACGAACAAAGAACCAACATGAAAAATCGAAGTTCAAAATTTTCAGCTTCTGAGCGCTCGAACCAACTAGAAATGGTAAAAAAAACATGTCAAGCTTTGGAATCGCTCAAAATGTTATCCGAGCTAAGAGTTAGGCCAAAAATACAATTTGCACCCCCACGAACAATTAATATACGCAAAAAATCGAACTTCAAAATTTTTAGCTTCTGAGCGCTCGAACCCTTTAGAAATGGCTAAAAAAACATTTAAAGCTTTGGAATCGCTCAAAAATATTATCCGAGCTAGGAGTTAGGCCAAAAATACGATTTGGGCCCCCACAAACAAAGAACCGATGCGAAAAATCGGACTTCAATGTTTTCGGTTTCTGAGCACTCGAACCCCTTAGAAATGGTAAAAAAAAACATGTCAGACTTTGGAATCACTTAAAAATGTTATCCGAGCTAGGAGTTAGGCCAAAAATACTATTTGCGCCCCCATGAACAAATAATATACGGGAAAAGTCGAACTTAAAAATTTTTAGCTTCTGAGATCACGAACCCCTTAAAAATGGTAAAAAAAATCATGTCAGGCTTTGGAATCGCTCAAAAATATTATTCGAGCTAGGAGTTTGGCCTAAAATACTATTTGGGCCCCCACGAACAAAGAACCGACGCGAAAAATCGGACATCAATATTTTCAGTTTCTGAGTGCTCGAACCCATTAGAAATGGTAAAAAACTTGTCAGGCTTTGGAATCGCTCAAAAATGTTATCCGAGTTAGGAGTTAGGCCAAAAATACGATTTGGGCCCCCACGAACAAAGAACCGACGCGAAAAATCGGCCTTCAATATTTTCATTTTCTAAGTGTTCGAACCCCTAACAAATGGTAAAAAGAACATGTCAGGCTTTGGAATTGCTCAAAAATGTTATTTGAGCTAGTAGTTAGGCCAAAAGTACGATTTGGGCCCCCACGAAAAAAGAACTGACGCGAAAAATCGGACTTCAATATTTTCATTTTGTTAGCTCTCTAGCCCCTTAGAAATGGTAAAAAAACATGTCAGGCTTTGGAATCGCTCTAAAATGTTATCCGAGCTAAGAGTTAGGCGAAAAATACGATTTGGGCCACCACGAACAGTTAACCGACGCGAAAAATCGGACTTCAAAATTTTCATCTTCGGAGCGCTCGAACCCCTTACAAATGGTTAAAAAAACATGTCAAGCTTTGGAATCTCTCAAAAATATTATCCGAGCTAGGAGTTAGGCAAAAAATACCATTTGGGCCCCCACGAACAAAGAGCCAACGCGAAAAATCGGCCTTCGATATTTCAGCTTCTGAGATCACGAACCCCTTAAAAAATGTAAAAGAACATGTGAGGCTTAAGAATCGCTCAAAAATGTAATTCGAGCAAGGAGTTAGGCCTAAAATACGATTTGGGCCCCCACGAAAAAATAACTATCACGAAAAATCGAACTTCGATATTTTCAGCTTCTGAGATCACGAACCCCTTAAAAATGTAAAAAATCATGTCAGGCTTCGGAATCGCTCAAAAATGTTATCCGAGCTAGGAGTTAGGTTAAAATACGATACGATGTGGGCCCCAACGAACAAAGAACCAAGGCGAAAAATCGTCCTTCGATATTTTCAGCTTCTACGATCATGAACCGCTTAAATATGGTAAAAGAACATGTAAGGCTTTGTAATCGCTCAAAAATGTTATCCGAGCTAGGAGTTAGGCCTAAAATACCATTTGGGCCCCCACGAACAAAGAACCAAGGCGAAAAATCGAACGTCGATATTTTCAGCTTCTGAGATCACGAACCCCTTAAAACTGGTAAAAAAACATGTCAGCCTTCGGAATCGCTCAAAAATGTTATACGAGCTAGGAGTTAGGCCAAAAATACAATTTGGGCCCCCACGAACAAAGAACCAACAAGAAAAATCGAACTTTTAAATTTTCAGCTTCTGAACGCTCGAACCAATTAGAAATTGTAAAAAAAAACATGTCAAGCTTAGGAATCGCTCAAAAATGTTATCCGAGCTAGGAGTTAGGCCTAAAATACAATTTGAGCCCCCACGAACAAAGAACCAACGCGAAAAATCGAACTTCGATATTTTCAGTTTCTGAGATCACAAACCTCTTAAAAATGGTAAAAAAACATGTCAGGCTTTGGAATCGCTCAAAAATGTTGTCCGAGATAGGAGTTAGGCTAAAAATACGATTTGGGCCCCCACGAACAAAGAACTAACACGAAAAATCGAAGTTCAAAATTTTCAGCTTCTGAGCACTCGAACCAACTAGAAATGGTAAAAAAAACATGTCAAGCTTTGGAATCGCTCAAAATGTTATCCGAGCTAGGAGTTAGGCCAAAAATACGATTTGGGGCCCAACAAACAAAGAGCCGACGCGAAATATCGGAATTCGATATTTACAGATTCTTAGATTAGGAACCCCTTAAAAATGGAAAAAAATCATGTCACGCTTTGGAATCGCTCAAAAATGTTATCCGAGCTAGGAGTTAGGCCTAAAATACGATTTGGGCATCTACGAACAAAGAACCTGCGAAAAATCGGAATTCAATATTTTCATTTTCTGAGCGCCCGAACCTCTTAGAAATGGTAAAAAAAACATGTCAGGCTTTGGAATCACTTTAAAAAGTTGTCCGAGCTAAGAGTTAGGCCAAAAATACAATTTGCACCCCCACGAACAATTAATATACGCAAAAAATCGAAATTCAAAATTTTTAGCTTCTGTGCGCTCGAACCCCTTAGAAATGGCTAAAAAAACATTTAAAGCTTTGGAATCGCTCAAAAATATTATCCGAGCTAGGAGTTAGGCCAAAAATACGATTTGGGCCCCCACAAACAAAGAACCGATGCGAAAAATCGAACTTCAATGTTTTCGGTTTTTGAGCACTCGTACCCCTTAGAAATAGTAAAAAAAACATGTCAGACTTTGGAATCACTTAAAAATGTTATCCGAGTTAAGAGTTAGGCCAAAAATACGATTTGCGCCCCCATGAACAAATAATATACGCGAAAAGTCGAACATCAAAATTTTTAGCTTCTGAGATCACGAATCCCTTAAAAATGGTAAAAAAATCATGTCAGGCTTTGGAATCGCTCAAAAATATTATTCGAGCTAGGAGTTAGGCCTAAAATACTATTTGGGCCCCCACGAACAAACAACCGACGCGAAAAATTGGACATCAATATTTTCAGTTTCTGAGTGCTCGAACCCATTAGAAATGGTAAAAAAAACTTGTCAGGCTTTGGAATCGCTCAAAAATGTTATCCGAGTTAGGAGTTAGGCCAAAAATACGATTTGGGCCCCCACGAACAAAGAACCGACGCGAAAAATCGACCTTCAATATTTTCATTTTCTAAGTGTTCGAACCCCTTACAAATGGTATAAAAAACATGTCAGGCTTTGGAATCGCTCAAAAATATTATACGATGTAGGAGTTAGGCCAAAAGTACGATTTGGGCCCCCACGAAAAAAGAACTGACGCGAAAAATCGGACTTCAATATTTTCATTTTGTTAGCTCTCGAACCCCTTAGAAATGGTAAAAAAAACATGTCAGGCTTTGGAATCGCACTAAAAAGTTATCCGAGCTAAGAGTTAGGCGAAAAATACGATTTGGGCCACCACGAACAGTTAACCGACGCGAAAAATCGGACTTCAAAATTTTCATCTTCTGAGCGCTCGAACCCCTTAGAAATGGTTAAAAAACATGTCAAGCTTTGGAATCGCTCAAAAATATTATCCGAGCTAGGAGTTAGGCCAAAAATACCATTTGGGCCCCACGAACAAAGAACCAACGCGAAAAATCGGCCTTCGATATTTCAGCTTCTGAGCTCACGAACCACTTAAAAAATGTAAAATAACATGTGAGGCTTTAGAATCGCTCAAAAATGTAATTCGCGCTAGGAGTTAGGCCTAAAATACGATTTGGGCCCCCACGAAAAAAGAACTAACGCGAAAAATCGAACTTCGATATTTTCAGCTTCTGAGATCACGAACCCCTTAAAAATGTAAAAAATCATGTCAAGCTTCGGAATCGCTCAAAAATGTTATTCGAGCTAGGAGTTAGGTTAAAATACGATGTGGGCCCCAACGAACAAAGAACCAAGGCGAAAAATCGTCCTTCGATATTTTCAGCTTCTACGATCATGAACCGCTTAAAAATGGTAAAAGAACATGTAAGGCTTTGGAATCGCTCAAAAATGTTATCCGAGCTAGGAGTTAGGCCTAAAATACGATTTGGGCCCCCACGAACAAAGAACCAAGGCGAAAAATCGAACGACGATATTTTCAGCTTCTGAGATCACGAACCCCTTAAAAATTGTAAAAAAAACATGTCAGGCTTTGGAAACGCTCAAAAATGTTATACGAGGTAGGAGTTAGGCCTAAAATACAATTTGGGCCCCCACAAACAAAGAACCAACACGAAAAATCAAACTTCTAAATTATCAGCTTCTGAACGCTCGAACCAATGAGAAATTGTAAAAAAAAACATGTCAAGCTTAGGAATCGCTCAAAAATGTTATCCGAGTTAGGAGTTAGGCCTAAAATACAATTTGAGCCCCCACGAACAAAGAACCAACGCGAAAAATCGAACTTCGATATTTTCAGCTTCTGAGATCACGAACCCCTTAAAAATGGTAAAAACAACATGTGAGGCTTTGGAATCTTTCAAAAATGTTATCCGAGATAAGAGTTAGGCTAAAAATACGATTTGGGCCCCCACGAACAAAGAACCAACACGAAAAATCGAAGTTCAAAATTTTCAGCTTCTGAGCGCTCGAACCAACTAGAAATGGTAAAAAAACATGTCAAGCTTTGGAATCGCTCAAAATGTTATCCGAGCTATGAGTTAGGCCAAAAATACGATTTGGGCCCCAACTAACAAAGAACCAACGCGAAAAATCGGAATTCGATATTTTCAGATTCTGAGACTACGAACCCCTTAAAAATGGAAAAAAATCATGTCAGGCTTTGGAATCGCTCAAAAATGTTATCTGATCTAGGAGTTGGGCCTAAAATACGATTTGGGCCCCTACAAACAAAGAACCGGCGAAAAATCGGACTTCAATATTTTCATTTTCTGAGCGCTCGAACCTCTTAGAAATGGTAAAAAAACATGTCAGGCTTTGGAATCACTTAAAAATTTTATCCGAGCTAAGAGTTAGACCAAAAATACAATTTGCACCCCCACGAACAATTAATATACGCGAAAAGTCGAACTTCAAAATTTTAAGCTTCAGAGATCACGAACCCCTTAAAAATGGTAAAAATCATGTCAGGCTTTGGAATCGCTCAAAAATGTCATTCGAGCTAGGAGTTAGGCCTAAAATACGATTTGGGCCCCCACGAACAAAGAACCGATGCCAAAAATCATACTTTAATATTTTCAGTTTCTGAGTGCTCGAACCCCTTAGAAATGGTAAAAAAAACTTGTCAGGCTTTGGAATCGCTCAAAAATGTTATCCGAGTTAGGAGTTAGGCAAAAAATACGATTTGGGCCCCCACGAACAAAGAACCGACGCGAAAAAATCGGCCTTCAATATTTTCATTTCCTGAGTGTTCGAACCCCTTACAAATGGTAAAAAAAATATGTCGGGCTTTGGAATCGCTCAAAAATGTTATCTGAGCTAGGAGTTAGGCTAAAATTACTATTTGGGCCCCCACGAACAAAGAACTGACGCGAAAATCGGACTTCAATATTTTCATTTTCTTAGCGCTCGAACCCCTTAGAAATGGTAAAAAAAACATGTTAGGCTGGAATCGCTCTAAAATGTTATCCGAGCTAAGAGTTAGGCGAAAAATACGATTCGGGCCTCCACGAACAATTAACCGACGCGAAAAATCAGACTTCAAAATTTTCATCTTCTGAGCGCTCGAACCCCTTAGAAATGGTTAAAAAAACATGTCATGCTTTGGAATCGCTCAAAAATATTATCCGATCTAGGAGTTAGGCCAAAAATACCATTTGGACCCCTAGGATCAAAGAACCAACGCGAAAAATCGGCCTTCGATATTTCATCTTCTGAAATCACGAACCCCTTAAAAAATGTAAAAGAACATGTGAGGCTTTAGAATCGCTCAAAAATGTAATCCGAGCTAGGAGTTCGGCCAAAAACAAGATTTGCGCACCCACGAACAATTAATATACGCGAAAAATCGAACTTCAAAATTTTTAGCTTCTGAGATCACGAACCCCTTAAAAATGGTAAAAAAATATGTGAGGCTTTGGAATCGCTCAAAAATGTCATTCGAGCAAGGAGTTAGGCCTAAAATACGATTTTGGCCCCACGAACAACGAACCGACGCGAAAAATCAGACTTCAATATTTTAAGTTTCTGAGTGCTCGAATCCCTTAGAAATGTTAAAATACATGTCAGGCTTTGGAATCGCTCAAAAATGTTATCCGAGCTAGGAAGGCCAAAAATACGATTTAGGCGCCCACGAACAAAGAACCGACGTAAGAAATCGGACTTCAAATTTTTTAGCTTCTTAGAGCTCGAATCCGTTAGAAATGGTAAACAAAACATGTCAGGCTTTGGAATCGCTCATATTATCCGAGCTAGGAGTTAGGCCAAAAATACGATTTGGGCCCCCACGAACAAAGAACCGACGCGAAAAATCGGACTTCAATATTTTTAGTTTCTGAGTGCTCGAACCCCTTTAAATCCGTTAAAAAAATGTCAGGCTTTGGAATCGCTCAAAAATTTTATCCGAGCTAAGAGTTAGGCGAAAAATACGATTTGGGCCGCCACGAACAATTAACTGACGCGAATAATCGGACCTCAAAATTTTCAGCTTCTGAGCGCTCGAACCCCTTAGAAATGGCTAATAAAACATGTAAAGCTTTGGAATCGCTCAAAAATATTATCCGAGCTAGGAGTTAGGCCAAAAAAACCATATTGGCCCCCACGAACAAAGAACCAACGCGAAAAATCGGCCTTCGATATTTTCAGCATCTGAGATCACGAACCGCTTAAAAATGGTAAAATAACATGTAAGGCTTTGGAATCTCTCAAAAATGTTATCCGAGCTAGGTGTTAGGCCTAAAATACGATTTGGGCCCCCACGAACAAAGAACCAAGGCGAAAATTCGAACTTCGATATTTTCAGCTTCTGAGATCACGAACCCCTTAAAAATGGAAAAAAAAAACATGTTAGGCTTCGGAATCGCTTAAAAATGTTATCCGAAGAAGGAGTTAGACCTAAACTACGATGTGGCCCCCCACGAACAAAGAACCAACGCGAAAAATCAGCCTTCGATAACGAACCCCTTAAAAATGGTAAAAAAAAACAAGCTCTTTGGTATCGCTCAAACATGTTATCCGAGATAGGAGTTAGGCCAAAAATACGATTTGGGCCGCCACGAACAAAGAAGCAATACGAAAAATCGAACTCTAAATTTTCACCTTCTGAACGCTCAAACCAATAAGAAATGGTAAAAAAAACATGTCAAGCTTTGGAATCGCTCAAAAATATTATCCGAGCTAGGAGTTAGGCAAAAAATACCATTTGGGCCCCCACGAACAAAAAACCAACGCAAAAAATCGGCCTTCGACATTTCAGCTTCTGAGATCACGAACCCCTTAGAAATGGTAACAAAAAAAAAGTTAGACTTTGGAATCACTTAAAAATGTTATCCGTGCTAAGACTTAGGCAAAAAATACGATTTGCGCCCCCACGAACAAATAATATACGCGAAAAGTCGAACTTCAAAATTTTTAGCTTCTGAGATCACGAACCCCCTAAAAAGGGTAAAAAAATCATGTCAGGCTTTGGAATCGCTCAAAAATATTATTCGAGCTAGGAGTTAGGCCGAAAATACGATTTGGGCCCCCATGAACAAAGAATCGATGCGAAAAATCGGACATCAATATTTTCAGTTTCTGAGTGCTCGAACCAATTAGAAATGGTAAAAAAACTTGTCAGGCTTTGGAATCGCTCAAAAATGTTATCCGAGTTAGGAGTTAGGCCAAAAATACGATTTGGTTCCCCACGAACAAAGAACAGACGCGAAAAATCGGCCTTCAATATTTTCATTTTCTAAGTGTTCGAACCCCTTACAAATGGTAAAAAAACATGCCAGGCTTTGGAATCGCTCCAAAACGTTATCCGAGCTAGGAGTTAGGCCAAAAATACGATTTGGGCCCCCACGATAAAAAAAACTGACGCGAAAATTCAGACTTCAATATTTTCATTTTGTTAGAGCTCGAACCCCTTAGAAATGGTAAAAAAACATGTCAGGCTTTGGAATCGCTCTAAAATATTATCCGAGCTAAGAGTTAGGCGAGAAATACGATTTGGGCCGCCACGAACAGTTAACCGACGCGAAAAATCGGACTTCAAAATTTTCATCTTCTGAGCGCTCGAACCCCTTAGAAATGGTTAAAAAAACATGTCAAGCTTTGGAATCGCTCAAAAATATTATCCGAGCTAGGAGTTAGGCCAAAAATACCATTTGGGCCCCCACGAACAAAGAACCAACGCGAAAAATCGGCCTTCGATATTTCAGCTTCTGAGATCACGAACCCCTTAAAAAATGTAAAAGAACATGTGAGGCTTTAGAATCGCTCAAAAATGTAATCCGAGCTAGGAGTTAGGCCTAAAATACGATTTGGGCCCCCACGAAAAAAAACTAACGCGAAAAATCAAACTTCGATATTTTCAGCTTCTGAGATCACGAACCCCTTAAAAATGTAAAAAAACATGTCAGGCTTCGGAATCGCTCAAAAATGTAATCCGAGCTAGAAGTTAAGTTAAAATACGATGTGGGCCCCAACGAACAAAGAACCAAGGCGAAAAATCGGCCTTCGATATTTTCTGCTTCTGAGATCATGAACCGCTTAAAAATGGTAAAAGAAAATGTAAGGCTTTGGAATCGCTCAAAAATGTAATCCGAGCTAGGAGTTAGGCCTAAAATACGATTTGGGCCCCCACGAACAAAGAACCAAGGCGAAAAATCGAACTTCGATATTTTAAGCTTCTGAGATCACGAACCCCTTAAAAATTGTAAAAAAACATGTCAGGCTTCGGAATCGCTCAAAAAATGTTATACGAGCTAGGAGTTAGGCCTAAAATACAATTTGGGCCCCCACAAACAAAGAACCAACACGAAAAATCGAACTTCTAAATTTTCAGCTTCTGAACGCTCGAACCAATTAGAAATTGTAGAAAAAAACATGTCAAGCTTAGGAATCGCTCAAAAATGTTATCCGAACTAGGAGTTAGGCGTAAAATACAATTCTAGCCCCCACGAACAAAGAACCCACGCGAAAAATCAAACTTCGATATTTTCAGCTTCTGAGATCACGAACCCCTTCAAAATGGTAAAAAAAAACATGTCAGGCTTTGGAATAGCTCAAAATGTTATCCGAGGTAAGAGTTAGACGAAAAATACGATTTGGGCCGCCACGAATAATTAACCGACGCGAAAAATCGGACTTCAAAATTTTTATCTTCAGAGCGCTCAAACCCCTTAGAAATGGTTAAAAAAAACATTTAAAGCTTTGGAATCGCTCAAAATGTTATCCGAGCTAGGAGTTAGGGCAAAAATACGATTTGGGCCCCAACGAACAAAGAACCGACGCGAAAAATCAAAATTCGATATTTTCAGATTCTGAGACTACGAACCCCTTAAAAATGGAAAAAAATCATGTAAGGCTTTGGAATCGCTCAAAAATGTTATCCGAGCTAGGAGTTAGGCCTAAAATACGATTTGGGCCCCTACGAACAAAGAACCAACACGAAAAATCGAACTTCTAAATTTTAAGCTTCTGAACGGTCGAACCAATTAGAAATTGTAGAAAAAAAAATGTCAAGCTTAGGAATCGCTCAAAAATGTTATCCGAGCTAGGAGTTAGGCCTAAAATACAATTCTGGCCCCCACGAACTAAGAACCCACGCGAAAAATCAAACTTCGATATTTTCAGGTTCTGAGATCACGAACCCCTTCAAAATGGTAAAAAAACATGTCAGGCTTTGGAATCGCTCAAAATGTTATCTGAGCTAAGAGTTAGACGAAAAATACGATTTGGGCCGCCACGAACAATTAACCGACGCGAAAAATCGGATTTCAAAATTTTTATCTTCTGAGCGCTCGAACCCCTTAGAAATGGTTAAAAAAAACATTTAAAGCTTTGGAATCGCTCAAAATGTTATCCGAGCTAGGAGTTAGGCCAAAAATACGATTTGGGCCCCAACGAAAAGAACCGACGCGAAAAATCAGAATTCGATATTTTCAGATTCTGAGACTACGAACCCCTTAAAAATGGAAAAAAATCATGTAAGGCTTTGGAATCGCTCAAAAATGTTATCCGAGCTAGGAGTTAGGCCTAAAATACGATTTGGGCCCCTACAAACAAAGAACTGGCGAAAAATCGGACATTAATATTTCATTTTCTGAGTGCTCGAACCTCTTAGAAATGGTAAAAAAACATGTCAGGCTTTGGAATCACTTAAAAATTTTGCCCGAGCTAAGAGTTAGACCAAAAATACAATTTGCACCCCCACGAACAATTAATATACGCAAAAAATCGAACTTCAAAATTTTTAGCTTCTGAGCGCTCGAACCCCTTAGAAATGGCTAAAAAAACATTTAAAGCTTTGGAATCGCTCAAAAATATTATCTGAGCTAGGAGTTAGGCCAAAAATACGATTTGGGCCCCCACGAACAAAGAACCGATGCGAAAAATCGGACTTCAATGTTTTCGGTTTCTGAGCACTCGAACCCCTTAGAAATGGCAAAAAAAACATGTCAGACTTCGGAATCACTTAAAAATGTTATCCGAGCTAAGAGTTAGGCAAAAAATACGAGTTGCGCCCCCACGAACAATTAATATACGCGAAAAGTCGAACTTTAAAATTTTTAGCTTCTGAGATCACGAACCCCTTAAAATTGGTAAAAAAATCATGTCAGGCTTTGGAATCGCTCAAAAATGTCATTCGAGCTAGGAGTTAGGCCTAAAAAATACGATTTGGGCCCCCACGAGCAAAGAACCAACACGAAAAATCGAACTTCTAAATTTACAGCTTTTGAACGCTCGAACCAATTAGAAATTGTAAAAAAAAACATGTCAAGCTTAGGAATAGCTCAAAAATGTTATCCGAGCTAGGAGTTAGGCCTAAAATACAATTTGGGCCCCCACGAACAAAGAACCAACGCGAAAAAACGAACTTCGATATTTTCAGCTTCGGAGATCACGAACCCCTTAAAAATGGTAAAAAAACATGTCAGGCTTTGGAATCGCTCAAAAATGTAATCCGAGATAGGAGTTAGGCTAAAAATACGATTTGGGCCCCCACGAACAAAGAACCAACACGAAAAATCGAAGTTCAAAATTTTCAGCTTCTGAGCGCTCGAACCAACTAAAAATGGTAAAAAAAAAAGGAAAAATTGCTTCTAATAATGCAACCTTTTGGCGGTTCGCAAGTAATAATGCAACCTTTTGATTATTCTGGAATAATGCAACCTTTATACCCCATTTATTTTAAACAGGATAAATGACCGGTCACCTGAACCATTGGTTATTTTTATTTAAAACTTTAAATTCTAAATAATAATATCAAAAATAAACTAAACTAAAAAAGCAAAAAGATAAACAAAAAAAAACATAAAAACCCACCCATCCCAGTATCCTACCCACCGTCTTCCTCACCCTCTTCCCCCCTCACCACCATCCAACACTCCAGAGCAAAAATCTCTCCTACCATCACACCTCTTAAATTGCTAACTAAAGAAATAGGACTTTATGTGTAGTAAATTCAACAACACCCTTTGGCAAAATGGACCTGCAATTATGAACCATTCATTAAAACATAAAACTTACGAAAACCTTAAAAGTAATAAGTACTCAACAATCTGAAGAAACAAGTCTCAATTAAAGTCTCCCCTTTGGCAGAGTATAACCCCTTTCTAAGATAAAAAAAACTTTGTAAATAAACCAATAACTTTCATCTAAAGCTTACCCTGAAAACTTTAAATATATGTCATATGTAAATGTGGCTTAATTCTATAAACTTAATAACCCAACTTCTAAAAACATAAATCAGATGATTTCAGAATTCAGCAATTAACTAAATGATTTAATACTATAAATTAGAGAGAGAAGAATACAGTCACCAAGCTTGTTAGGAGTGGTGATAGATTCCTTGACGCAGTTTGAAGAGGGTCTGAAGATATGGAAACAATAAGAGGTCGTACGGCCGCGTGCCTGAAATTATGAGTGAAAATGGTGTTGCGATTACGAGTACGATGCTAGAATTGGAGATTAGAGGCCAACAGCAGACGATTAATAAGGGTTGATGATGAGAAAGAATAAGCAGCTGCTACTACTGCTGATCCTGGTGTTATTTTAATGGTCGACATTCTTTACAGGTTTTGCGTTGGTCGACGGTGACCAGCAGCCGCACCGGAGCAAGCAAGAGCGAGTAAGATTGAGCGAGAGAAGAGAAATGATTGGAGGGTTTGGGATTTCAATTTCTTATTTTAGGGGAGGAGTTGGTTTTTTTTTTTTTTTTTTTTTGTTTTATTTTATAATTAATTAATAAATTATTTATTAGAACCAATTATAAGCCGACACGTGTTCTACTAAACCTATTCTTCAGGTTAGAGTTGATTTCATCCGGTTTTAACCTGTTTAAAATAAATGAGGTATAAAGGTTGCATTATTAAAGAATAATCGAAAGGTTGCATTATTATTTGCGAACCGCCAAAAGGTTGCATTATTAGAAGCAATTTTTCCTAAAAAAAACATGTCAAGCTTTGGAATCACTCAAAATGTTATCCGAGCTAGGAGTTAGGCCAAAAATACAATTTGGGCCCCAACGAACAAAGAACCAACGAGAAAAATCGAAATTTGATATTTTCAGATTCTGAGACTATGAACCCCTTAAAAATGGAAAAAAGTCATGTCAGGCTTTGGAATCGCTCAAAAATGTTTTCCGAGCTGGGAGTTAGGCCTAAAGTACGATTTGGGCCCCTACAAACAAAGAACCGGCGAAAAATCGGTTTTCAATATTTTCATTTTCTGAGCGCTCGAACCTCTTAGAAATGGTAAAAAAACATGTCAGGCTTTGAAATCACTTAAAAATTTTATCCGAGCTAAGAGTTAGACCAAAAATACAATTTGCACCACCACGAACAATTAATATACGCAAAAAATTGAACTTCAAAATTTTAGCTTCCTAGATCACGAACCCCTTAAAAATGGTAAAAAAAATCTTGTCAGGCTTTGGAATCGCTCAAAAATGTTATCCGAGCTAAGAGTTAGGCCAAAAATACGATTTGGGCCCCCACGAACAAAGAACCGACGCGAAAAATCTGACTTTAATATTTTCAGTTTCTGAGGGCTCGAACCCCTTAGAAATGGTAAAAAAACATGTCAGGCTTTGGAATCGCTCAAAAATGTTATCCGAGTTAGGAGTTAGGCAAAAAATACGATTTGGGCCCCCATGAACAAAGAACCGACGCGAAAAATTGGCCTTCAATATTTTCATTTTCTGAGTGTTCGAACCCCTTACAAATGGTAAAAAAAACATGTCGGGCTTTGGAATCGCTCAAAAATGTTATCTGAGCTAGGAGTTAGGTAAAAAATACGATTTGGGCCCCCACGAACAAAGAACTGAAGCGAAAAATTGGACTTCAATATTTTCATTTTCTTAGCGCTCGAACCCCTTAAAAATGGTAAAAAAACATGTCAGGCTTTGGAATCGCTCTAAAATGTTATCCGAGTTAAGAGTTAGGCGAAAAATACGATTTGGGCCGCCACAAACACTTAACCGACGCGAAAAATCGGACTTCAAAATTTTCATCTTCTGAGCGCTCGAACCCCTTAGAAATGGTTAAAAAAACATGTCAAGCTTTGGAATCGCTTCAAAATATTATCCGAGCTAGGAGTTAGGCCAAAAAAACAATTTGGGCCCCCACGAACAAAGAACCAACGCGAAAAATCGGCCTTCGATATTTCAGCTTCTGAGATCACGAACCCCTTAAAAAATGTAAACGATCATGTGAGGGTTTAGAATCGTTCAAGAATGTAATCAGAGCTAGGAGTTAGGCCTAAAATACGATTTGGGCCCCCATGAAAAAACTACTAACGCGAAATATCGAACTTCGATATTTTCAGCTTCTGAGATCACGAACCCCTTAAAAATGGTAAAAAAAACATGTCAGGCTTCGGAATCGCTCAAAAATGTTATCCGAGGTAGGAGTTAGGCCTAAAATACGATGTGGCCCCCCACGAACAAAGAACCTACGCGAAAAATCGGCCTTCGATAATTTCAGCTTCGGAGATCACGAACCCCTAAAAAATGGTAAAAAAATAAGTTCTTTGGAATCGCTCAAAAATGTTATCCGAGAAAGGATTATGGCCAAAAATACGATTTGGGCCCCCACGAACATAGAACCAACACGGAAAATCGAACTTCTAAATTTTCAGCTTTTGAACGCTCGAACCAATTAGAAATGGTAAAAAAACATGTCAGGCTTTGGAATCACTCAAAAATGTTATCCGAGCTAGGAGTTAGGCCAAAAATACCATTTGGGCCCCAACGAACAAAGAACCGATGCGAAAAATCGGAATTCGATATTTTCAGATTCTGAGACTACAAACCCCTTAAAATTGGAAAAAAATCATGTCAAGCTTTGGAATCGCTCAAAAATGTGTATCCGAGCTAGGAGTTAGGCCTAAAATACGAATTGGGCCCCTATAAACAAAGAACCGGCGAAAAATCGGACTTTAATATTTTCATTTTATGAGCGCTCGAACCTCTTAGAAATGGTAAAAAAACATGTCAGGCTTTGGAATCACTTAAAATTTTATCCGAGCTAAGAGTTAGACCAAAAATACAATTTGCACCCCCACGAACAATTAATATACGCAAAAAATCGAACTTCAAAATTTTTAGCTTATGAGCGCTCGAACCCATTAGAAATAGCTAAAAAAAACATATAAAGCTTTGGAATCGCTCAAAAATATTATCCGAGCTAGGAGTTAGGCCAAAAATACGTTTTGGGCCCCCACGAACAAAGAACCGATGCGAAAAATCGGACTTCAATGTTTTCGGTTTCTGAGCACTCGAACCCTTAGAAATGGTAAAAAAAACATGCCAGACTTTGGAATCACTTAAAAATGTTATCCGAGCTAAGAGTTAGGCAAAAAATACGAGTTGCGCCCCCACGAACAATTAATATACGCGAAAAGTCGTACTTAAAAATTTTTAGCTTCTGAGATCACGAACCCCTTAAAATTGGTAAAAAAATCATGTCAGGCTTTGGAATCGCTAAAAAATGTCATTCGAGCTAGGAGTTAGGCCTAAAAAATACGATTTGGGCCACCACGAAAAAAGAACCAACACGAAAAATCGAACTTCTAAATTTTCAGCTTTTGAACGCTCGAACCAATTAGAAATTGTAAAAAAAAACATGTCAAGCTTAGGAATAGCTCAAAAATGTTATCCGAGCTAGGAGTTAGGCCTAAAATACAATTTGGGCCCCCACGAAAAAAGAACCAACGCGAAAAATCGAACTTCGATATTTTCAGCTTCGGAGATCACGAACCCCTTAAAAATGGTAAAAAAACATGTCAGGCTTTGGAATCGCTCAAAAATGTTATCCGAGATAGGAGTTAGGCTAAAAATACGATTTGGGCCCCCACGAACAAAGAACCAACACGAAAAATCAAAGTTCAAAATTTTCAGCTTCTGAGCGCTTGAACCAACTAGAAATGGTAAAAAAAAAAAACATTTCAAGCTTTGGAATCGCTCAAAATGTTATCCGAGCTAGGAGTTAGGCCAAAAATACAATTTGGGCCCCAACGAACAAAGAACCGACGCGAAAAATCGAAATTCGATGTTTTCATATTCTGAGACTATGAACCCCTTAAAAATGGAAAAAAATCATGTCAGGCTTTGGAATCGCTCAAAAAGGTTTTCCGAGCTAGGAGTTAGGCCTAAAATACGATTTGGGCCCCCACGAACAAAGAACCAAGGCGAAAAATCGAACTTCGATATTTTCAGCTTCTGAGATCACGAACTCCTTAAAAATGGTAAAAAAAACATGTCAGGCTTCGGAATCGCTCAAAAAATGTTATACGTGCTAGGAGTTAGGCCTAAAATACAATTTGGGCCCCCACAAACAAAGAACCAACACGAAAAATCGAACTTCTAAATTTTCAGCTTCTGAACGCTCGAACCAATTAGAAATTGTAGAAAAAAACATGTCAAGCTTAGGAATCGCTCAAAAATGTTATCCGAACTAGGAGTTAGGCCTAAAATACAATTCTAGCCCCCACGAACAAAGAACCCACGCGAAAAATCAAACTTCGATATTTTCAGCTTCTGAGATCACGAACCCCTTCAAAATGGTAAAAAAAAACTTGTCAGGCTTTGGAATAGCTCAATTTGTTATCCGAGCTAAGAGTTAGACGAAAAATACGATTTGGGCCGCCACGAACAATTAACCGAGGCGAAAAATCGGACTTCAAAATTTTTATCTTCTGAGCGCTCAAACCCCTTAGAAATGGTTAAAAAAAACATTTAAAGCTTTGGAATCGCTCAAAATGTTATCCGAGCTAGGAGTTAGGGCAAAAATACGATTTGGGCCCCAACGAACAAAGAACCGACGCGAAATATAGAAATTCGATATTTTCAGATTCTGAGACTACGAACCCCTTAAAAATGGAAAAAAATCATGTAAGGCTTTGGAATCGCTCAAAAATGTTATCCGAGCTAGGAGTTAGGCCTAAAATACGATTTGGGCCCCTACGAACAAAGAACCAACACGAAAAATCGAACTTCTAAATTTTCAGCTTCTGAACGCTCGAACCAATTAGAAATTGTAGAAAAAAACATGTCAAGCTTAGGAATCGCTCAAAAATGTTATCCGAGCTAGGAGTTAGGCCTAAAATACAATTCTGGCCCCCACGAACAAAGAACCCACGCGAAAAATCAAACTTCGATATTTTCAGGTTCTGAGATCACGAACCCCTTCAAAATGGTAAAAAAAACATGTCAGGCTTTGGAATCGCTCAAAATGTTATCTGAGCTAAGAGTTAGACGAAAAATACGATTTGGGCCGCCACGAACAATTAACCGACGCGAAAAATCGGACTTCAAAATTTTTATCTTTTGAGCGCTCGAACCACTTAGAAATGGTTAAAAAAAACATTTAAAGCTTTGGAATCGCTCAAAATGTTATCCGAGCTAGGAGTGAGGCCAAAAATACGATTTGGGCCCCAATGAAAAGAACCGACGGGAAAAATCAGAATTCGATATTTTCAGATTCTGAGACTACGAACCCCTTAAAAATGGAAAAAAATCATGTAAGGCTTTGGAATCGCTCAAAAATGTTATCCGAGCTAGGAGTTAGGCCTAAAATACGATTTGGGCCCCTACAAACAAAGAACTGGCGAAAAATCGGACATTAATATTTCATTTTCTGAGCGCTCGAACCTCTTAGAAATGGTAAAAAAACATGTCAGGCTTTGAAATCACTTAAAAATTTTGCCCGAGCTAAGAGTTAGACCAAAAATACAATTTGCACCCCCACGAACAATTAATATACGCAAAAAATCGAACTTCAAAATTTTTAGCTTCTGAGCGCTCGAACCCCTTAGAAATGGCTAAAAAAACATTTAAAGCTTTGGAATCGCTCAAAAATATTATCCGAGCTAGGAGTTAGGCCAAAAATACGATTTGGGCTCCCACGAACAAAGAACCGATGCGAAAAATCGGACTTCAATGTTTTCGGTTTCTGAGCACTCGAACCCCTTAGAAATGGCAAAAAAAACATGTCAGACTTCGGAATCGCTTAAAAATGTTATCCGAGCTAAGAGTTAGGCAAAAAATACGAGTTGCGCCCCCACGAACAATTAATATACGCGAAAAGTCGAACTTTAAAATTTTTAGCTTCTGAGATCACGAACCCCTTAAAATTGGTAAAAAAATCATGTCAGGCTTTGGAATCGCTCAAAAATGTCATTCGAGCTAGGAGTTAGGCCTAAAAAATACGATTTGGGCCCCCACGAGCAAAGAACCAACACGAAAAATCGAACTTCTAAATTTACAGCTTTTGAACGCTCGAACCAATTAGAAATTGTAAAAAAAAACATGTCAAGCTTAGGAATAGCTCAAAAATGTTATCCGAGCTAGGAGTTAGGCCTAAAATACAATTTGGGCCCCCACGAACAAAGAACCAACGCGAAAAAACGAACTTCGATATTTTCAGCTTCGGAGATCACGAACCCCTTAAAAATGGTAAAAAAACATGTCAGGCTTTGGAATCGCTCAAAAATGTAATCCGAGATAGGAGTTAGGCTAAAAATACGATTTGGGCCCCCACGAACAAAGAACCAACACGAAAAATCGAAGTTCAAAATTTTCAGCTTCTGAGCGCTCGAACCAACTAAAAATGGTAAAAAAAAAGGAAAAATTGCTTCTAATAATGCAACCTTTTGGCGGTTCGCAAGTAATAATGCAACCTTTTGATTATTCTGGAATAATGCAACCTTTATACCCCATTTATTTTAAACAGGATAAATGACCGGTCACCTGAACCATTGGTTATTTTTATTTAAAACTTTAAATTCTAAATAATAATATTAAAATTAAACTAAACTAAAAAAGCAAAAAGATAAACAAAAAAAAACATAAAAACCCACCCATCCCAGTATCCTACCCACCGTCTTCCTCACCCTCTTCCCCCCTCACCACCATCCAACACTCCAGAGCAAAAATCTCTCCTACCATCACACCTCTTAAATTGCTAACTAAAGAAATAGGACTTTATGTGCAGTAAATTCAACAACACCCTTTGGCAAAATGGACCTGCAATTATGAACCATTCATTAAAACATAAAACTTACGAAAACCTTAAAAGTAATAAGTACTCAACAATCTGAAGAAACAAGTCTCAATTAAAGTCTCCCCTTTGGCAGAGTATAACCCCTTTCTAAGATAAAAAAACTTTGTAAATAAACCAATAACTTTCATCTAAAGCTTACCCTGAAAACTTTAAATATATGTCATATGTAAATGTGGCTTAATTCTATAAACTTAATAACCCAACTTCTAAAAACATAAATCAGATGATTTCAGAATTCAGCAATTAACTAAATGATTTAATACTATAAATTAGAGAGAGAAGAATACAGTCACCAAGCTTGTTAGGAGTGGTGATAGATTCCTTGACGCAGTTTGAAGAGGGTCTGAAGATATGGAAACAATAAGAGGTCGTACGGCCGCGTGCCTGAAATTATGAGTGAAAATGGTGTTGCGATTACGAGTACGATGCTAGAATTGGAGATTAGAGGCCAACAGCTGACGATTAATAAGGGTTGATGATGAGAAAGAATAAGCAGCTGCTACTACTGCTGATCCTGGTGTTATTTTAATGGTCGACATTCTTTACAGGTTTTGCGTTGGTCGACGGTGACCAGCAGCCGCACCGGAGCAAGCAAGAGCGAGTAAGATTGAGCGAGAGAAGAGAAATGATTGGAGGGTTTGGGATTTCAATTTCTTATTTTAGGGGAGGAGTTGGTTTTTTTTTTTTTTTTTTTTTTGTTTTATTTTATAATTAATTAATAAATTATTTATTAGAACCAATTATAAGCCGACACGTGTTCTACTAAACCTATTCTTCAGGTTAGAGTTGATTTCATCCGGTTTTAACCTGTTTAAAATAAATGAGGTATAAAGGTTGCATTATTCAAGAATAATCGAAAGGTTGCATTATTATTTGCGAACCGCCAAAAGGTTGCATTATTAGAAGCAATTTTTCCTAAAAAAAACATGTCAAGCTTTGGAATCACTCAAAATGTTATCCGAGCTAGGAGTTAGGCCAAAAATACAATTTGGGCCCCAACGAACAAAGAACCAACGAGAAAAATCGAAATTTGATATTTTCAGATTCTGAGACTATGAACCCCTTAAAAATGGAAAAAAGTCATGTCAGGCTTTGGAATCGCTCAAAAATTTTTTCCGAGCTGGGAGTTAGGCCTAAAGTACGATTTGGGCCCCTACAAACAAAGAACCGGCGAAAAATCGGTTTTCAATATTTTCATTTTCTGAGCGCTCGAACCTCTTAGAAATGGTAAAAAAACATGTCAGGCTTTGAAATCACTTAAAAATTTTATCCGAGCTAAGAGTTAGACCAAAAATACAATTTGCACCACCACGAACAATTAATATACGCAAAAAATTGAACTTCAAAATTTTAGCTTCCTAGATCACGAACCCCTTAAAAATGGTAAAAAAAATCTTGTCAGGCTTTGGAATCGCTCAAAAATGTTATCCGAGCTAAGAGTTAGGCCAAAAATACGATTTGGGCCCCCACGAACAAAGAACCGACGCGAAAAATCTGACTTTAATATTTTCAGTTTCTGAGGGCTCGAACCCCTTAGAAATGGTAAAAAAACATGTCAGGCTTTGGAATCGCTCAAAAATGTTATCCGAGTTAGGAGTTAGGCAAAAAATACGATTTGGGCCCCCATGAACAAAGAACCGACGCGAAAAACCGGCCTTCAATATTTTCATTTTCTGAGTGTTCGAACCCCTTACAAATGGTAAAAAAAACATATCGGGCTTTGGAATCACTCAAAAATGTTATCTGAGCTAGGAGTTAGGTAAAAAATACGATTTGGGCCCCCACGAACAAAGAACTGAAGCGAAAAATTGGACTTCAATATTTTCATTTTCTTAGCGCTCGAATCCCTTAAAAATGGTAAAAAAACATGTCAGGCTTTGGAATCGCTCTAAAATGTTATCCGAGTTAAGAGTTAGGCGAAAAATACGATTTGGGCCGCCACAAACACTTAACCGACGCGAAAAATCGGACTTCAAAATTTTCATCTTCTGAGCGCTCGAACCCCTTAGAAATGGTTAAAAAAACATGTCAAGCTTTGGAATCGCTTCAAAATATTATCCGAGCTAGGAGTTAGGCCAAAAAAACAATTTGGGCCCCCACGAACAAAGAACCAACGCGAAAAATCGGCCTTCGATATTTCAGCTTCTGAGATCACGAACCCCTTAAAAAATGTAAACGAACATGTGAGGCTTTAGAATCGTTCAAGAATGTAATCAGAGCTAGGAGTTAGGCCTAAAATACGATTTGGGCCCCCATGAAAAAACTACTAACGCGAAATATCGAACTTCGATATTTTCAGCTTCTGAGATCACGAACCCCTTAAAAATGGTAAAAAAAACATGTCAGGCTTCGGAATCGCTCAAAAATGTTATCCGAGGTAGGAGTTAGGGCTAAAATACGATGTGGCCCCCCACGAACAAAGAACCAACGCGAAAAATCGGCCTTCGATAATTTCAGCTTCGGAGATCACGAACCCCTTAAAAATGGTAAAAAAATAAGTTCTTTGGAATCGCTCAAAAATGTTATCCGAGAAAGGATTAAAGCCAAAAATACGATTTGGGCCCCCACGAACAAAGAACCAACACGGAAAATCGAACTTCTAAATTTTCAGCTTTTGAACGCTCGAACCAATTAGAAATGGTAAAAAAAACATGTCAGGCTTTGGAATCACTCAAAAATGTTATCCGAGCTAGGAGTTAAGCCAAAAATACGATTTGGGCCCAAACGAACAAAGAACCGATGCGAAAAATCGGAATTCGATATTTTCAGATTCTGAGACTACGAACTCCTTAAAATTGGAAAAAAAATCATGTCAGGCTTTGGAATCGCTCAAAAATGTGTATCCGAGCTAGGAGTTAGGCCTAAAATACGAATTCGGCCCCTATAAACAAAGAACCGGCGAAAAATCGGACTTCAATATTTTCATTTTATGAGCGCTCGAACCTCTTAGAAATGGTAAAAAAACATGTCAGGCTTTGGAATCACTTAAAAATTTTATCCGAGCTAAGAGTTAGACCAAAAATACAATTTGCACCCCCACAAACAATTAATATACGCAATAAATCGAACTTCAAAATTTTTAGTTTCTGAGCGCTCGAACCCATTAGAAATGGCTAAAAAAAACATTTAAAGCTTTGCAATCGCTCAAAAAATGTCATTCGAGCTAGGAGTTAGGCCTAAAATACGATTTCGGCCCCCACGAACAAAGAACCGACACGAAAAATCGGACTTCAATATTTTCAGATTCTGAGTGGTCGAACCCCTTAGAAATGGTAAAAAAACATGTCAGGCTTTGGAATCGCTCTAAAATGTTATCCGAGTTAGGAGTTAGGCCAAAAATACGATTTGGGCCCCCACGAACAAAGAATCGACGCGAAAAATCGGCCTTCAATATTTTCATTTTCATAGTGTTCGAACCCCTTACAAATGGTAAAAAAAACATGTCGGGCTTTGGAATCGCTCAAAAATGTTATCTGAGCTAGGAGTTAGGCCAAAAATACGATTTTGGCCCCCACGAACAAAGAACTGACGCGAAAAATCGGACATCAATATTTTCATTTTCTAAGCGCTCGAACCCCTTAAAAATGGTAAAAAAACATGTCAGGCTTTGGAATCGCTCTAAAATGTTATCCGAGCTAAGAGTTAGGCGAAAAAAACGATTTGGGCCTCTACGAACACTTAACCAACGCGAAAAATCGGACTTCAAAATTTTCATCTTCTGAGCGCTCGAACCCCTTAGAAATGGTTAAAAAAACATGTCAAGCTTTGGAATCGCTCAAAAATATTATCCGAGCCAGGAGTTAGGCGAAAAATACCATTTGGGCCCCCACGAACAAAGAACCAACGCGAAAAATCGGCGTTCGATATTTCAGCTTCTGAGATCACGAACCCCTTAAAAAATGTAAAAGAACATGTAAGGCTTTAGAATCGCTCAAAAATGTAATCCGAGCTAGGAGTTAGGCCTAAAATACGATTTGGGCCCCCACGAAAAAAGAACTAACGCGAAAAAATTGAACTTTGATCTTTTCAGCTTCTGAGATCACGAACCCCTTAAAAATGGGAAAAAATCATGTAAGGCTTTGGAATCGCTCAAAAATATTATCCGAGCTAGGAGTTAGGCCAAAAATACGATTTGGGCCCCCACGAACAAAGAACCGATGCGAAAAATCGGACTTCAATGTTTTCGGTTTCTGAGCACTCGAAACCCTTAGAAATGGTAAAAAAAACATGTCAGACTTTTGAATCACCTAAAAATGTTATCCGAGCTAAGAGTTAGGCAAAAAATACGAGTTGCGCCCCCACGAACAATTAATATACGCGAAAAGTCGAACTTCAAAATTTTTAGCTTCTGAGATCACGAACCCCTTAAAATTGGTAAAAAAATCATGTCAGGCTTTGGAATCGCTCACAAATGTGATTCGAGCTAGGAGTTAGGCTTAAAAAATACGATTTGGGCCCCCACGAACACAGAACCAACACGAAAAATCGAACTTCCAAATTTTCAGCTTCTGAACGCTCGAACCAATTAGAAATTGTAAAAAAAAACATGTCAAGCTTAGGAATAGCTCAAAAATGTTATCCGAGCTAGGAGTTAGGCCTAAAATACAATTTGGGCCCCAACGAACAAAGAACCAACGCGAAAAATCGAACTTCGATATTTTCAGCTTCTGAGATCACGAACCCCTTAAAAATGGTAAATAAACATGTCAGGTTTGGAATCGCTCAAAAATGTTATCCGAGATAGGAGTTAGGCTAAAAATACGATTTGGGCCCCCACGAACAAAGAACCAACACGAAAAATCGAAGTTCAAAATTTTCAGCTTACTAGCGCTCGAACCAACTCGAAATGGTAAAAAAAAACATGTCAAGCTTTTGAATCGCTCAAAATGTTATCGGAGCAAGGAGTTAGGCCAAAAATACGATTTGGGCCCCAACGAACAAAGAACCGACGCGAAAAATCAAATTTTGATATTTTTCAGATTCTGAGACTACGAACCGCTTAAAAATGGAAAAAAATCATGTCAGGCTTTGGAATCGCTCAAAAATGTTTTCCGAGCTAGGAGTTAGGCCTAAAATACGATTTGGGCCCCTTCAAACAAAGAACTGGAGAAAAATCGGACTTCAATATTTTCATATTCTGAGCGCTCGAACCTCTTAGAAATGGTAAAAAAACATGTCAGGCTTTGGAATCACTTAAAAATTTTATCCGAGCTAAGAGTTAAACCAAATATACAATTTACACCCCCACGAACAATTAATATACGCAAAAAATCGAACTTCAAAATTTTTAGCTTCTGAGCGCTCGAACCCCTTAGAAATGGCTAAAAAAAACATTTAAAGCTTTGGAATCGCTCAAAAATATTATCCGAGCTAGGAGTTAGGCCAAAATTACGATTTGGGCCCCCACGAACAAAGAACCGATGCGAAAAATCGGACTTCAATGTTTTCGGTTTCTGAGCACTCGAACCCCTTAGAAATGGTAAAAAAAACATGTCACACTTTGGAATCACTTAAAAATGTTATCCGAGCTAAGAGTTAGGCAAAAAATATAATTTGCGCCCCCACGAACAATTAATATACGCGAAAAGTCGAACTTCAAAATTTTTAGCTTCTGAGATCACGAACCCCTTAAACATGGTAAGAAAATCATTTCAGGCTTTGGAATCGCTCAAAAATGTTATCCGAGCTAGGAGTTAGGCCAAAAATACGATTTGGGAACCCACGAACAAAGAACCGACGCGAAAAATCGGACTTCAATATTTTCAGTTTCTGAGTGCTCGAACCCCTAAGAAATGGTAAAAAAAACATGTCAGGCTTTGGAATCATTCAAAAATGTTATCCGAGTTAGGAGTTAGGCCAAAAATACGATTTGGGCCCCCACGAACAAAGAACCGACGCGAAAAATCTGCCTTATATATTTTCATTTTCTGAGTGTTCGAACCCCTTACCAATGGTAAAAAAAACAAGTCGGGCTTTGTAATCGCTCAAAAATGTTATCTGAGCTAGGAGTTAGGCAATAAATACGATTTGGGCCCCCACGAACAAAGAACTGACGCGAAAAATCGGACTTCAATATTTTCATTTTCTTTGCGCTCGAACCCCTTAGAAATGGTATAAAAACATGTCAGGCTTTGGAATCGCTCTAAAATGTTATCCGAGCTAAGAGTTAGGCGAAAAATACGATTTGGGCCGCCACGAACACTTAACCGACGCGAAAAATCGGACTTCAAAATTTTAATTTTCTGAGCGCTCGAACCCCTTAGAAATGGTAAAAAAAACATGTCAATTTTTGGAATCGCTCCAAAATATTATCCGAGCTAGGAGTTAGGCCAAAAATACCATTTGGGCCCCCACGAACAAATAAGAAACGCGAAAAATCGGCCTTAGTTATTTCAGCTTCTGAGATCACCAACCCCTTAAAAATTGTAAAACAACATGTGAGGCTTTAGAATCACTCAAAAATGTAATCCGAGCTAGGAGTTAGGCCTAAAATATGATTTGGGCCCCCACGAAAAAATAACTAACGCGAAAAAATTGAACTTCGATATTTTCAGCTTCTGAGATCACAAACCCCTTAAAATGTAAAAAAACATGTCAGGATTCGGAATCGCTCAAAAATGTTATCCGAGCCAGGAGTTAGTTTAAAATACGATGTGGGCCCTAACGAACAAATAATTAAGGCGAAAAATCGGCCTTCGATATTTTCAGCTTCTGAGATCACGAACCGCTTAAAAATGGTAAAAGAACATGTAAGGCTTTGGAATCGCTCAAAAATGTTATCCGAGCTTGGAGTTAGGCCAAAAATACGATTTGGGCCCCCACGAACAAAGAACCGACGCGAAAAATCGGACTTCAATATTTTTAGTTTCTGAGTGCTCGAACCCCTTAAAATCGGTAAAAAAAAAATTTCAGGTTTTGGAATCGCTCAAAAATGTTATCCGAGCTAGGAATTAGGCCAAAAATACGATTAAGGCCCCACGAACAAAGAACTAACGCGAAAAATCGGACTTCAATATTTTCATTTGCTTTGAGCTCGAACCCCTTAGAAATGGTAACAAAAACACGTCAGCATTGGAATCGCCCAAAAATTTTATCCGAGCTAAGAGTTAAGCGAAAACTACGATTTTGGTAAAAAAATTGCAGTTTCAATATTTTCAGTTTCAAAATTTCAAAATTTTTAGCTTCTGAGATCACGAACCCCTTAAAAATTGTAAAAAAATCATGTCAGACTTTGGAATCGCTCAAAAATGTCATTCTGCTATCCCAGAACGAGGTGGCGGATATCTGTATGGTCAATCTGCTTTTTGGTAAGACTTTCGCGCTGGCAGTGACGGAGGAATCCCAAGATTCTCAGCTAGGAGTTAGGCCTAAAATACGATTTTGGCTCCCACGAAAAAAGAGCAGACGCGAAAAATCGGACTTCAAATTTTTTATTTTATGAGCGCTCGAACCCCTTAAAATCGGTAAAAAAACATATCAGGCTTTGGAATCGCTCAAAAATGTTATCCGAGCTAGGAATTAGGCCAAAAATACGATTAAGGCCCCCACGAACAAAGAACTAACGCGAAAAATCGGACTTCAATATTTTCATTTTCTTTGAGCTCGAACCCCTTAGAAATGGTAACAAAAACACGTCAGCATTTGAATCGCTCAAAAATTTTATCCGAGCTAAAAGTTAAGCGAAAAATACGATTTGGGCCGCCACGACAATTAACCGACGCGAAAAATCAGACTTCAAAATTTTCAGCTTCTGAGCGCTCGAACCCCTTCGAAATGGTTAAAAAAACATGTCAAGCTTTGGAATCGCCCAAAAATGTATTCCGAGCTAGGACTTAGGTTAAAATACGATGTGGGCCCAACCTAACAAAGAACCAACGCGAAAAATCGGCCTTCGATATTTTCAGCATCTGAGATCACGAACCGCTTAAAAATGGTAAAGGAACATGTAAGGCTTTGGAATCGCTCAAAAATGTTATCCGAGCTAGGAGTTAGGCCTAAAATACGATTTGGGCCTCCACGAACAAAGAACCAAGGCGAAAAATCGTACTTCGATATTTTAAGCTTATGAGATCACAAACCCCTTAAAAATGGTAAAAAAAACAAGTTCTTTGGAATCGCTCAAAAATGTTATCCGAGATAGGAGTTAGGCCAAAAATACGATTTGGGCCGCCACGAACAAAGAACCAACACGAAAGATCGAACTTCTCAATTTTCAGCTTCTGAACGCTAGAACCAATTAGAAATGGTAAAAATAAAACATGTCAAGCTTAGGAATCGCTCAAAAATATCCGAGCTAGGAGTTAGGCCTAAAATACAATTTGGGCCCCCACGAACAAAGAACCAACGCGAAAAATCGAACTTCGATATTTTCAGCTTCTGAGATCACGAACCAATTAAAAATGGTAAAAAAACATCTCAGGCTTTGGTATCGCTCAAAAATGTCATTCGAGCTAGGCGTTAGGCCTAAAATACGATTTTGGTCCCCACGAACAAAGAACCGCCGCGAAAAACCGGACTTCAAATTTTTTAGTTTCTGAGCGCTCGAACCCGTTAGAAATGGTAAAAAAAACATGTCAGGCTTTGGAATCGCTCAAAAATGTTATCCGAGCTGGGAGCTAGACCAAAATTACGATTTGGGCCCCACGAACAAAGAACTGACGAGAAAAATCGGACTTCAATATTTTAAGTTTCTAAGTGCTCGAACCCCTTAGAAATGGTAAAAAAACAAGTCAGGCTTTGGAATCGCTCAAAAATGTCATTCGAGCTAGGAGGTAGGCCAAAAATACGATTTTGGCTCCCACGAAAAAAGAACAGACGCGAAAAATCGGACTTCAAATTTTTTATTTTATGAGCGCTCGAACTTGTTAGAAATGGTAAAAAAAAACATGTCAGACTTTGGAATCGCTCAAAAATGTTATTCGAGCTAGGAGTTAGGCCTAAAATCCGATGTGGCCCCCCATGAACAAAGAACCAACGCGAAAAATCGGCCTTTGATATTTTCAGCTTCTGAGATCACGAACCCCTTAAAATGGTAAAAAAACATGTCAGGCTTTGGAATCGCTCAAAAATGTTATCCGAGATAGGAGTTAGGCTAAAAATACGATTTGTGCCCCCACGAACAAAGAACCAACACGAAAAATCGAAGTTCAAAATTTTCAACTTCTGAGCACTCGAACCAACTAGAAATGGTAAAAAAAACATGTCAAGCTTTGGAATCGCTCAAAACGTTATCCGAGCTAGGAGTTAGGCCAAAGATACAATTTGGGCTCCAACGAACAAAGACCGACGCGAAAACTTGGAATTCGATATTTTCAGATTCTGAGATTACGAACACCTTAAAAATGGAAAAAAATCATGTCAGGCTTTGGAATCGCTCAAAAATATTATCCGAGCTAGGAGTTAGGCCTAAAATACGATTTGGGCCCCTACGAACAAAGAACCGGCGAAAAATCGGACTTCAATATTTTCATTTTCTGGGCGCTCGAACCTCTTAGAAATGGTCAAAAAACATGTTAGGCTTTGGAATCACTTAAAAATGTTATCCGAGCTAAGAGTTAGGCTAAAATACAATTTGCACCCCCACGAACAATTAATATACGCAAAAAATCGAAATTCAAAATTTTTATCTTCTGAGCGCTCGAACCCCTTAGAAATGGCTAAAAAAAACATTTAAAGCTTTGGAATCGCTCAAAAATATTATCTGAGCTAGGAGTTAGGCCAAAAATACGATTTGGGCCCCCACGAACAAAGAACCGATGCGAAAAATCGGACTTCAATGTTTTCGGATTCTCAGCACTCTAACCCCTTAGAAATGGTAAAAAAAACATGTCAGACTTTGGAATCACTTAAAAATGTTATCCGAGCTAAGAGTTAGGCCAAAAATACGATTTGCGCCCCCACGAACAATTAATATACGTGAAATGTCAAACTTCAATATTTTCATTTTCTTTGAGCTCGAACCCCTTAGAAATGGTAACAAAAACACGTCAGCATTGGAATCGCTCAAAAATATTTTCCGAGCTAAAAGTTAAGCGAAAAATACGATTTGGGCCGCCACAACAATTAATCGACGCGAAAAATCGGACTTCAATATTTTCAGCTTCTGAGCGCTCGAACCTCTTCGAAATGGTTAAAAAACATGTCAAGCTTTGGAATCGCTCAAAAATGTATTCCGAGCTAGGAGCTAGGAAAAAATACGATGATGGCCCCAACTAACAAAGAACCAACGCGAAAAATCGGCCTTCGATATTTTCAGCATCTGAGATCACGAACCGCTTAAAAATGGTAAAAGAACATGTAAGGCTTTGGAATCGCTCAAAAATGTTATCCGAGCTAGGAGTTAGGCCTAAAATACGATTTGGGCCCCCACGAACAAAGAACCAATGCGAAAAATCGTACTTCGATATTTTCAGCTTATGAGATCACGAACCCCTTAAAAATGGTAAAAAAAAACATGTCAAGCTTCGGAATCGCTCAAAAATGTAATGCTAGGTAGGAGTTAGGCCTAAAATACGATGTGGCCCCCCACGAACAAAGAACCAACGCGAAAAATCGGCCTTCGATATTTTCAGCTTCTGAGATCAGAACCCCTTAAAAATGGTAAAAAAACAAGTTCTTTGGAATCGCTCAAAAATGTTATCCGAGATAGGAGTTAGGCCAAAAATACGATTTGGGCCCCCACCACAAAAACCCAACACGAAAAATCGAACTTCTAAATTTTCAGCTTCTGAACTGTCGAACCAATTAGAAATGGTAAAAAAAAACATGTCAAGCTTAGGAATCGCTCAAAAATGTTATCCGAGCTAGGAGTTAGGCCTAAAATACAATTTGGGCCCCCACGAACAAAGAACCAACGCGAAAAATCGAACTTCCATATTTTCAGCTTCTGAGATCACGAACCCCTTAAAAATGGTAAAAAAAACATCTCAGGCTTTGGAATTGCTCAAAAATGTCATTCTAGCTAGGCATTAGGCGTAAAATACGATTTTGGCCCCCACGAACAAAGAACCGCCGCGAATAATCGGACTTCAAATTTTTTAGTTTCTGAGCGCTCGAACCCGTTAGAAATGGTAAAAAAACATGTCAGGCTTTGGAATCGCTCAAAAATGTTATCCGAGCTAGGAGCTAGACCAAAAATACGATTTGGGCCCCACGAACAAAGAACTGACGAGAAAAATCGGACTTCAATATTTTCAGTTTCTAAGTGCTCGAACCCCTTAGAAATTGTAAAAAAAAACAAGTCAGGCTTTGGAATCGCACAAAAATGTTATTCGAGCTAGGAGGTAGGCCAAAAATACGATTTTGGCTCCCACGAAAAAAGAACAGACGCGAAAAATCGGACTTCAAATTTTTTATTTTATGAGCGCTCGAACTTGTTAGAAATGGTAAAAAAAAAACATGTCAGGCTTTGGAATCGCTCAAAAATGTTATACGAGTTAGGAGTTAGGCCTAAAATCCGATGTGGTCCCCCATGAACAAAGAACCAACGCGAAAAATCGGCCTTTGATATTTTCAGCTTCTGAGATCACGAACCCCTTAAAATGGTAAAAAAACATGTCAGGCTTTTGAATCGCTCAAAAATGTTATCCGAGATAGGAGTTAGGCTAAAAATACGATTTGTGCCCCCACGAACAAAGAACCAACACGAAAAATCGAAGTTCAAAATTTTCAGCTTCTGAGCACTCGAACCAACTAGAAATAGTAAAAAAAAACATGTCAAGCTTTGGAATCGCTCAAAACGTTATCCGAGCTAGGAGTTAGGCCAAAAATATGATTTGGGCTCCAACGAACAAAGATCGACGCGAAAACTTGGAATTCGATATTTTCAGATTCTGAGATTACGAACACCTTAAAAATGGAAAAAAATCATGTCAGGCTTGGAAAAAAATCATGTCAGGCTTTGGAATCGCTCAAAAATATTATCCGAGCAAGGAGTTAGGCCTAAAATACGATTTGGGCCCCTACGAACAAAGAACCGGCGAAAAATCGGACTTCAATATTTTCATTTTCTGGGCGCTCGAACCTCTTAGAAATGGTCAAAAAACATGTTAGGCTTTGGAATCACTTAAAAATGTTATCCGAGCTAAGAGTTAGGCTAAAATACAATTTGCACCCCCACGAACAATTAATATACGCAAAAAATCGAAATTTAAAATTTTTAGCTTCTGAGCGCTAAAACCCCTTAGAAATGGCTAAAAAAAACATTTAAAGCTTTGGAATCGCTCAAAAATATTATCCGAGCTAGGAGTTAGGCCAAAAATACGATTTGGGCCCCCACGAACAAAGAACCGATGCGAAAAATTGGACTTCAATGTTTTCGGATTCTCAGCACTCTAACCCCTTAGAAATGGTAAAAAAAACATGTCAGACTTTGGAATCACTTAAAAATGTTATCCGAGCTAAGAGTTAGGCCAAAAATATGATTTGCGCCCCCACGAACAATTAATATACGTGAAATGTCAAACTTCAATATTTTCATTTTCTTTGAGCTCGAACCCCTTAGAAATGGTAACAAAAACACGTCAGCATTGGAATCGCTCAAAAATTTTATCCGAGCTAAAAGTTAAGCGAAAAATACAATTTGGGCCGCCACGACAATTAACCGACGCGAAAAATCGGACTTCATAATTTTCAGCTTCTGAGCGCTCGAACCCCTTCGAAATGGTTAAAAAAACATGTCAAGTTTTGGAATCGCTCAAAAATGTATTCCGAGCTAGGAGTTAGGTAAAAATACGATGTGGGCCCCAACTAACAAAGAACCAACGCGAAAAATCGGCCTTCGATATTTTCAGCATCTGAGATCACGAACCGCTTAGAAATGGTAAAAGAACATGTAAGGCTTTGGAATCGCTCAAAAATGTTATCCGAGCTAGGAGTTAGGCCTAAAATACGATTTGGGCCCCCACGAACAAAGAACCAATGCGAAAAATCGAACTTCGATATTTTCAGCTTATGAGATCACGAACCCCTTAAAAATGGTAAAAAAAAAACATGTCAAGCTTCGGAATCGCTCAAAAATGTTATGCGAGGAAGGAGTTAGGCCTAAAATACGATGTGGCCCCCCACGAACAAAGAACCAACGCGAAAAATCGGCCTTCGATATTTTCTGCTTCTGAGATCACGAACCCCTTAAAAATGGTAAAAAAAACAAGTTCTTTGGAATCGCTCAAAAATGTTATCCGAGATAGGAGTTAGGCCAAAAATACGATTTGGGCCCCCACGAACAAAGAACCAACACGAAAAATCGAACTTCTAAATTTTCAGCTTCTGAACGATCGAACCAATTAGAAATGGTAAAAAAAAAACATGTCAAGCTTAGGAATCGCTCAAAAATGTTATCCGAGCTAGGAGTTAGGCCTAAAATACAATTTGGGCCCCCACGAACAAAGAACCAACGCGAAAAATCGAACTTCGATATTTTCAGCTTCTGAGATCACGAACCCCTTAAAAATGGTAAAAAAAACATCTCAGGCTTTGGAATCGCTCAAAAATGTCATTCGAGCTAGGCGTTAGGCCTAAAATACGATTTTGGCCCCCACGAACAAAGAACCGCCGCGAAAAATCGGACTTCAAATTTTTTAGTTTCTGAGCGCTCGAACCCGTTAGAAATGGTAAAAAAACATGTCAGGCTTTGGAATCGCTCAAAAATGTTATCCGAGCTAGGAGCTAGACTAAAAATACGATTTGGGCCCCACGAACAAAGAACTGACGCGAAAAATCGGACTTCAATATTTTAAGTTTCTAAGTGCTCGAACCCCTTAGAAATGGTAAAAAAACAGGTCAGGCTTTGGAATCGCTCAAAAATGTCATTCGAGCTAGGAGGTAGGCCAAAAATACGATTTTGGCTCCCACGAACAAAGAACAGACGCGAAAAATCGGACTTCAAATTTTTTTTTATTTTATGAGCGCTCGAACTTGTTAGAAATGGTAAAAAAAAACATGTCAGGCTTTGGAATCGCTCAAAAATGTTATACGAGCTAGGAGTTAGGCCTGAAATCCGATGTGGCCCCCCATGAACAAAGAACCAACGCGAAAAATCGGCCTTTGATATTTTCAGCTTCTGAGATCACGAACCCCTTAAAATGGTAAAAAAAATGTCAGGCTTTGGAATCGCTCAAAAATGTTATCCGAGATAGGAGTTAGGCTAAAAATACGATTTGTGCCCCCACGAACTAAGAACCAACACGAAAGATCGAAGTTCAAAATTTTCAGCTTCTGAGCACTCGAACCAACTAGAAATGGTAAAAAAAAACATGTCAAGCTTTGGAATCGCTCAAAACGTTATCCGAGCTAGGAGTTAGGCCAAAAATACGATTTGGGCCCCAACGAACAAAGACCAACGCGAAAACTTGGAAATCGATATTTTCAGATTCTGAGATAACGAACACCTTAAAAATGGAAAAAAATCATGTCTAGCTTTGGAATCGCTCAAAAATATTATCCGAGCTAGGAGTTAGGCCTAAAATACAATTTGGGCCCCTACGAACAAAGAACCGGCGAAAAATCGGACTTCAATATTTTCATTTTCTGGGCTTTCGAACCTCTTAGAAATGGTCAAAAAACATGTCAGGATTTGGAATCACTTTAAAATGTTATCCGAGCTATGAGTTAGGCCAAAATACAATTTGCACCCCCACGAACAATTAATATACGCAAAAAATCGAAATTCAAAATTTTTAGCTTCTGAGCGCTCGAACCCCTTACAAATGGCTAAAAAAAACATTTAAAGCTTTGGAATCGCTCAAAAATATTATCCGAGCTAGGAGTTAGGCGAAAAATACGATTTGGGCCCCCACGAACAAAGAACCAATGCGAAAAATCGGACTTCAATGTTTTCGGTTTCTCAGCACTCTAACCCCTTAGAAATGGTAAAAAAAAACAAGTCAGACTTTGGAATCACTTAAAAATGTTATCCGAGCTAAGAGTTAGGCCAAAAATACGATTTGAGCCCCCACGAACAATTAATATACGTGAAATGTAAAACTTCAAAATTTTTAGCTTCTGAGATAACGAACCCCTTAAAAATGGTAAAAAAAATCATGTCAGACTTTGGAATCGCTCAAAAATGTCATTCGAGCTAGGAGTTAGGCCTAAACTACGATTTGGGCCCCCACGAACAAAGAACCGACGAGAAACATCGGACTACAATATTTTAAGTTTCTGAGTGCTCGAACCCCTTAGAAATGGTAAAAAAACATGTCAGGCTTTTGAATCGCTCAAAAATGTTATCCGAGTTAGTAGTTAGGCCAAAAATACGATTTGGGCCCCCACGAACAAAGAACCGACCCGAAAAATTGGCCTTTAATATTTTCATTTTCTGAGTGTTCGAACCCCTTAGAAATGGTAAAAAAAAACATGTCAGGCTGTGGAATCGTTCAAAAATGTTATCCGAGCTAAGATTTAGGCCAAAAATACGATTTGGGCCCCCACGAACAAAGAACTGACGCGAAAAATCAGATTTCAATATTTTCATTTTCTTAGCGCTCGAACCCCTTAGAAATGGTAAAAAAACATGTCAGGCTTTGGAATCGCTCTAAAATGTTATCCGAGCTAGGAGTTAGGCGGAAAATACGATTTGGGCCGCCACGAACAATTAACCGACGAGAAAAATCGGACTTCAAAATTTTCAGCTTCTGAGCGCTCGAACCCCTTTTAAATGGTTAAAAAAAACATGATAAGCATTGGAATCGCTCAAAAATGTATTCCGAGGTAGAAGTTAGGTTAAAATACGATGTGGGCCCTAACGAACAAAGAACCAACGCGAAAAATCGGCCTTCGATATTTTCAGCATCTGAGATCACGAACCGCTTAAAAATGGTAAAAGAACATGTAAGGCTTTGGAATCGCTCAAAAATGTTATCCGAGCTAGGAGTTAGGCCTAAAATACGATTTGGGCCCCCACGACCAAAGAACCAAGGCGATAAATCGAACTTCGATATTTTCAGCTTCTGAGATCACGAACCCCTTAAAAATGGTAAAAAAAACATGTCAGGCTTCGGAATCGCCCAAAAATGTTATCTGAGGTAGGAGTTTGGCCAAAAATACGATGTGGCCCCCCACGAACAAAGAACCAACGCGAAAAATCGGCCTTCGATATTTTCATCTTCTGAGATCACAAACCCCTTAAAAATGGTAAAAAAAAACAAGTTCTTTGGAATCGCTCAAAAATGTTATCCGAGATAGGAGTAAGGCCTAAAATACGATTTGGCCCCCACGAACAAAGAACCAACACGAAAAATCGAACTTCTAAATTTTCAGCTTCTGAACGATCGAACCAATTAGAAATGGTAAAAAAAAAACATGTCAAGCTTAGGAATCGCTCAAAAATGTTATCCGAGCTAGGAGTTAGTCCTAAAATACAATTTGGGCCCCCACGAACAAAGAACCAACGCGAAAAATCAAACTTCGATATTTTCAGCTTCTGAGATCACGAACCCCTCAAAAATGGTAAAAAAAACATGTCAGGCTTTGGAATCGCTCAAAAATGTTATACGAGCTACGAGTTAGGCCTAAATTCCGATGTGGCCCCCCATGAATAAAGAACCAACGCAAAAAATCGGCCTTTGATATTTTCAGCTTCTGAGATCACGAACCCCTTAAAAATGGTAAAAAAAACATGTCAGGCTTTGGAATCGCTCAAAAATGTTATCCGAGATCGGAGTTAGGCTAAAAATACGATTTGGGCCCCCACGAACTTAGAACCAACACGAAAAATCGAAGTTAAAAAATTTCAGCTTCTGAGCGCTCGAACGAACTAGAAATGGTAAAAAAAAACATGTCAAGCTTTGGAATCGCTCAAAATGTTATCCGAGCTAGGAGTTAGGCCAAAAATACGAACAAAGAACCAACGCGAAAACTCGGAATTCGATATTTTCAGATTCTGAGATTACGAACCCCTTAAAAATGGAAAAAATATCATGTCTGGCTTTGGAATCGCTCAAAAATGTTATCCGAGCTAGGAGTTAGGCCTAAAATACGATTTGGGCCCCTACGAACAAAGAACCGGCAAAAAATCGGACTTCAATATTTTCATTTTCTGAGCGCTGGAACCTCTTCGAAATGGTAAAAAAACATGTCATGCTTTGGAATCAATTAAAAATGTTATCCGAGCTAAGAGTTAGGCCAAAAATACAATTTGCACCCCCACGAACAATTAATATACGCAAAAAATCGAACTTCAAAATTTTTAGCTTCTGAGCGCTCCAACCCCTTAGAAATGGCTAAAAAAACATTTAAAGCTTTGGAATCACTCAAAAATATTATCCGAGCTAGGAGTTAGGCCAAAAATACGATTTGGGCCCCCACGAATAAAGAACAGATGCGAAAAATCAGACTTCAATGTTTTCGGTTTCTGAGCACTCGAACCCCTTAGAAATGGTAAAAAAAACATGTCAGACTTTGGAATCACTTAAAAATGTTATCCGAGCGAAGAGTGAGGCCAAAAATACGATTTGCGCCGCCACGAACAATTAATATACGCGAAAAGTCGAACTTCAAAATTTTTAGCTTCTGAGATCACGAACCCCTTAAAAATGGTAAAAAAATCATGTCAGGCTTTGGAATCGCTCAAAAATGTCATTCGAGCTAGGAGTTAGACCTAAAATACCATTTGGGCCCCCACGAACAAAGAACCGACGCGAAAAATCAGACTTCAATATTTTCAGTTTTGAGTGCTCGAACCCCTTAGAAATGGTAAAAAAACAGTTCAGGTTTTGGAATCGCTCAAAAATGTTATCCGAGTTATGAGTTAGGCCAAAAATACAATTTGGGCCCCCACGAACTAAGAACCGACGCGAAAAATCGGGCTTCAATATTTTCATATTCTGAGTGTTCGAACCCCTTACAAATGGTAAAAAAACATGTCAGGCTTTGGAATCGCTCTAAAATGTTATCCGAGCTAAGAGTTAGGCGAAAAATACGGTTTGGGTCGCCAAGAACAATTATCCGACGCGTAAAATCAGACTTTAAAATTTTCAGCTTTTGAGCGCTCGAACCCCTTAGAAATGGTTAAAAAAACATGTCAAGCTTTTGAATCGCTCAAAAATATTATCCGAGCTAGGAGTTAGGCCTAAAATACGATTTGGGCCCCTACGAACAAAGAACCAGCGAAAAATCGGACTTCAATTTTTTCATTTTCTGAGCGCTCGAACCCCTTTGAAATGGTAAAAAAACATGTCAGGCTTTGGAATCACTTAAAAATGTTATCCGAGCTAAGAGGTTGGCCAAAATTACAATTTGCACCCCCATGAACAATTAATATACGCAAAAAATCGAACTTCAAAATTTTTAGCTTCTGAGCGCTCGAACCCCTTAGAAATGGCTAAAAAAACATTTAAAGCTTTGGAATCGCTCAAAAATATTATCTGAGCTAGGAGTTAGGCCAAAAATACGATTTGAGCCCCCACGAACAAAGAACCAATGCGAAAAATCGGACTTCAATGTTTTCGGTTTCTGAGCACTCGAACTCCTTAGAAATGGTAAAAAAAAAAACATGTCAGGCTTTGGAATCAGTTAAAAATGTTATCCGAGCTAAGAGTTAGGCCAAAAATACGATTTGTGCCCCCACGAACAATTAATATACGCGAAAAGTCGAACTTCAAAATTTTTAGCTTCTGAGATCACGAACCCCTTAGAAATGGTAAAAAAACATATCAGGCTTTGGAATTGCTCAAAAATGTTATTCGAGCTAGGAGTTAGGCCAAAAATACGATTTGGGCCACTACGAACAAATAACTGACGCGAAAAATCGGACTTCAATATTTTCATTTTCTTAGCGCTCGAACCCCTTAGAAATGGTAAAAAAAATGTTAGGCTTTTGTAATACCCCTATTTTTAAAGAATATTTTATTAATAGTTAAGTATGATTTATTAGGCTGATTATATATTAATAGTCCTCAACTTTAATTAAAGGAAATTAGATTTGATTATAGAATTATGGAAAAGTTAATTATATTACTTTAGTTAAATATTTTGGCGTTTTAATGGAATAATTTCAAGAAATATTGAGTTTAATGAGTTCTTGTTTTATATGAAGTTGTATTAATATTGAAATTATATATTTAAAAAGGTAAATACTTGTATTTAGATATGTAGAAGTAGAGGAATTTAAGGTAATTAGACATATTAGATTAAAAGGGGTAGATTATATTAAATTTGATGGAAAGAATAAGAAAACAAAAGAGAGGGGTATGACAGTAAAACAAAAGGAAAAAGAAAAGAGGAATATAGAAAGTAGGGAGGGAGAACCGGAGAAGGAAGAGGAAAAGAAGAAACGTGAAGGAAGGGTGGTGGTGGTGCTTTGCCGACCACGAAGCTCCGGCGAGTCATCTATGGTGTCGAAAGTGTCGAGGAAGATGCACATAAGCACACAAAGGGATAAGAGAAAGATGGCGCACAAGGAGAAAGAGGAATAAGTCTCGTTCTAGTTTGTTTTAGGGCGTTTAGGGCTCGTTTGAGGGGCGATTTGATAACTATTCTTCATCCCTAATCTTCCATAGGAATGGGTAAGTTGAATTATTACCTTAATTTCAGTTTTCATCAAGTTTATAAAGTTAGGGTTTTGAGTTTGAAATTGAATTGGGAGTTTTGTTTTAAAGGGTTTGTGTATGAATTGATTGAGTAGAATAGTTAGTTTAGATTGTTAAAATGATTATTAAACTTGTTAGTGTGAGTTTCGGATTGCTTGAGGTTTTATTCCATGGAAAGAACAAATAAAGTGCTGTAATTCGTAGGCTACACAGACAAGTTTCGTAAATTGGGTTTTGGACAGTTTTTGGGCATTTTTAGCAAAAATACTATTTCACAAAAGTTGTTTGTATCGAAATTTTACTCAAGATAGGCTCAAGAAACGCTTGATTTGGACTTCGTAGGAGGGAGTTATGCTCATTTTAAGTTTCTGCTCAAAATTCATATTTTCTATAGTCGATTTTAAAGCTCCACATTGTTGTATGGTTATTTCATAATGAATTTTTGAGTATCAAAGTATATATTATAAATGTTAGATGTTTTCATATAAAGTAAGGTGATTAGAATTAGTTTGGTAAAGGGTTGTAGTTAGAAGTATAAATGGAAGTTCAAGTTAGAATAATGAAAGTCATTTATATGATTTATGATTGTTTGTTTACATGATTATATGGAATTAGAAGAAGTTAATTGGTTCATGAACTAGATTTAATTAAAGTTCATTACTAGTTAGCCAAGTGTGTGAAGTATTATTTATTGAATACATATATGTTATTATGTAGCTTTCGAGTTCACTAAAGAGTCATTTTGGAGGTGGTTGTTTTGGTATGATTCGTGAAAGGTAAGATTCCTACTCGAACCTTGAATAGTTTACGAGAAAAGTTTAAAAAGGTAAGATTTCGTGCTTAAACGTTTTATAAGTTTACAAGTAAAGTTTAAGATTTCTTATTAAAACTTTTATAGTTATGAGAAGAGTTCCATAAAGGTTTAAAACTCATTTTGGTTGAGCATGTTTTAAAAGATAGAAGTTTAGTTTCGAAATGAACTTTTATAGTTTACAAGAAGGGTTCTGAAAAGGATTTTTATCTCAGTTTTTTTGAGAACGGATTGAATTGGAGGATGTTCCTTCAAATATAGATAGTTTGGTTTCCGAACCACAATTGAAGGAAAGATTATAGAAAGATATTTTGAATAGTTTTATGTTTTGAAAGTTGATGAGATTGCCTATGTGGTGTCTCAAGGAAATAGTTTTGTATTTTTCAAGTTGTGGGGATTACCTAAGTGGTATCTCAAGGAATTGGAACTTTGTCGGTTTCGTCTCGACTTTACAGATACAGAATAGAATAGTTGTGGGGGTACGTTGATCAGTACCTCAAGACTTAGATCTTCTGCTACGGTTTGGCCGTATGTAGGGTGTGCACACTAGGGTCTTTGTCTATAGTTATCTGGAGGGCCTAGCTAGCCCAAAGGCAAAGGAAATTTCGTTCCATTCCCTAGATTTATGACTCTTTCTTCGTGAAAGAAAAAGGAAAGAAAGAATTTGTTATGAAAAGGAAAAAGGAAAGATTTGAAAAAGAGAAAAGGAAAGGATTTGATTTTAAAAAAAAATAATAGAAAGGATTTGATTTAGAAACAGAAAAGAACGGTTTTGTTTTATAAAAAGAAATACGGAAAAGGTTTTATAAAGTTACTTATTGTTTGGTTTTGAAAGAAACTGATTTATATATCCTACCTGCATATATGTTTGGCTTTTCAGTATGAAATCTTGCTCAGCCAATTTGGCTGATACTACGTGCCGGTATATGCAGGTTCATGAAGGTAGTATTGTTGAAGAAGACTCGAATATGTTATTCCTATTATTTGTATTGCGGCGAGGACGATCGACTTTGTAATAATATAGTTAATAGTTTAACTTATAAGTAAGTTTAAAGATTTTGAGTTTATTAAGTTTAGACTTGTTTCGGTTGCTGGATTTTGAGGATACAGGTTTATAAGTGGACGCGAGTCCTAAATTAAGTTTTAGGCGGTCCGTTTTACAAACGGAACTCTGCCGGATTTTCAGTAGAATTTTAAATAACAAATCTAGTTGTTTAAAGTGTTTTAGGGTTACTTAATATAGTTTATTATAGTTAAAGGTTGAAATATAGTCATTACAGTATAAAAGTTTTGAAAAGTCAAGTTTTTTTGAGCTCCACACTCGTAGTGAGTGTGATGGTAATATCCCGGATTAGGCTTTCCGCTGCATTTAGGTCTTAATTAAGTTGGACGGATCCGGGTTGTTACAGCTTTGGAATCGCTCAAAAATGTTATACGAGCTAAGAGTTAGGCGAATAATACGATTTGTCCGCCACGAACAATTAACCGACGCGAAAAATCGGACTTCAAAATTTCCAGCTTCTGAGCGCTCGAACCCCTGAGAATTGGTTAAAAAAAGATGTCAAGCTTTGGAATCGCTCAAAAATATTATCCGAGCTAGGAGTTAGGCCAAAAATACGATTTGGGCCCCCACGAACAAAGAACCAACGCTAAAAATCGGCCTTCGATATTTTCAACTTTTGAGATCACGAACCCCTTAAAAATGGTAAAAAAACATGTCAGGCTTTGGAATCGCTCATAAATGTTATTCGAGCTAGGAGTTAGGCCTAAACTACGATTTTGGCTCCCACGAACAAAGAACTGACGCGAAAAATCAGACTTCAATATTTTCAGTTTATGAGTGCTCGAACCCCTTTGAAATTGTAAAAAACATGTCAGGCTTTGGAATCGCTCAAAAATGTTATCCGAGCTAGGAGTTAGGCCAAAAATACGATTTAGGCCCCCACGAACAAACAACCGACGCAAAAAATCGGAATTCAAATTTTTTAGCTTCTTTGAGCTCGAATCCGTTAGAAATGGTAAAAAAAAATGCCTGACTTTGGAATCGCTCATGTTATCCGAGCTAGGAATTAGGCCAAAAATACGATTTGGGCCCCCACAAACAAAGAACTGACGCGAAATATCGGACTTCAATATTTTCAGTTTCTCAGTGCTGGAACACCTTAGAAATGGTAAAAAAAACATGTCAGGCTTTGGAATCGATCGAAAATGTTATCCGAGCTAGGAATTAGGCTAAAAATACGATTTGGGCCCCCACGAACAAAGATCTGACGCGAAAAATCGTACTTCAATATTTTCATTTTCTTAGAGCTCGAACCCCTTAGAAATGGTAACAAAAACACGTCAGGCTTTGCAATCGCTCAAAAATGTTATCCGAGCTAAGAGTTAGGCGAAAAATACGATTTGGGCCGCCACGAGCAATTAAACGATGCGAAAAAATCGGACTTTAAAATTTTCAGCTTCAGAGCGCCCGAACCCCTTAGAAATGGTTAAATAAAGATTTTAAGCTTTGAAATCGCTCGAAAATATTATCCGAGCTAGGAGTTAGGCCAAAAATACGATTTGGGCCCCCACGAACAAAGAACAAACGCGAAAAATCGGCCTTCGATATTTCAGCTTCTGAGATAACGAACCCCTTAAAAATGGTTAAAGAACATGTCAGACTTTGAAATCGCTCAAAAATGTTATCCGAGCTAGGAGTTAGGCTGAAAATACGATTTGCGCCCCCACGAACAAAGACTGACGCGAAAAATCGAACTTCGATATTTTCATCTTCTGAGATAACGAAGCCCTTAAAAATGGTAAATAAAAACATGTCAGGCTTTGGAATCGCTCAAAAATGTTATCCGAGCTAGGAGTTAGGCCTAAATTACGATGTGGTTCCCTACGAACAAAGAACCTGCGCGAAAAAATCGGCATTCGATATTTTCAGCTACTGAGATCACGAACCCCTAAAAAATGGTAAAAAAAACATGTTAGGCTTTGGAATCGCTCAAAATGTCATTCGAGCTAGGAGTTAGGCAAAAAATACGATATCGGCCCCCACGAACAAAGAACCAACGCGAAAAATCAGACTTCAATATTTTCAGTTTCTGAGCGCTCGAACACCTTAGATATGGTAAAAAACATGTCAGGCTTTGGAATTGCTCAAAAATGTCATTCGAGCTAGGAGTTACGCCTAAAATACGATTTTGGCCCCCACGAACAAAGAACCGACGCGAAAAATCGGACTTCAAGTTTTTTAGTTCTGAGCGCTCGAACCCGTTAGAAATGGTAAAAAAAACATTTTAGGCTTTAGAATCGCTCAAAAATGTTATCCGAGCTAGGAGTTAGACCTAAAATACGATTTGAGCCCCCACGAACAAAGAATTGATGCGAAATATTGGACTACAATATTATCAGTTTCATAGTGCTCGAACCCTTAGAAATGGTAAAAAAACATGTCAGGCTTTGGAATCGCTCAAAAATGTCATTCGAGCTAGGAGTTAGGCCAAAATACGATGTTGGCCCCCACGAACAAACAACCGACGCGAAAAATCAGACTTCTAATCTTTTAGTTTCTGAGCGCTCGAACCGGGTAGAAATGGTAAAAAAAACATGTCAGACTTTGGAATCGCTCAAAAATGTTATCCGAGCTAGGAGTTAGGCAAAAAATACGATTTGGGCCCGCACGAACAAAGACCTGACGCGAAAAATCGGAATTCAATATTTTCAGTTTCTGAGTGCTCGAACCCTTGAGAAATGGTAAAAAAAACATGTCAGGCTTTGGAATTGCTCAAAAATGTTATTCGAGCTAGGAGTTAGGCAAAAAATACGATTTGGGCCCCTACGAACAAAGAACTGACGCGAAAAATCTGACTTCATTATTTTCATTTTCTTAGCACTCAAAAAAACATGTCAGGCTTTGGAATCGCTCAAAAATGTTATCCGAGCTAAGCGTTAGGCGAATAATACTATTTGGGCCGCCACGAACAATTAACCGATCCAAAAAATCAGACTTCAAAATTTCCAACTTCTGAGCGCTCGAACCCCCTAGAATTGGTTAAAAAAACATGTCAAGCTTTTGAATTGCTCAAAAATATTATCCGAGCTAGGAGTTAGGCCAAAAATACAATTTGGGCCCCACGAACAAAGAACCAAAGCGAAAAATCTGCCGTCGATATTTCAACTTTTGAGATCACAAACCCCTTGGTAAAAAAACATGTCAGGCTTTTGAATCGCTCAAAAATGTTATCCGAGCTAGGAGTTAGGCAAAAAACATGATTTGCGCCCCCACGAACAATTAATATGCGATTTTGGCTCCCACGAACAAAGAAACGCCGCGAAAAATGAGACTTCAATATTTTCAGTTTATGAGCGCTCGAACCTCTTAGAAATGGTAAAAAACTTGTCAGGCTTTAGAATCGCTCAAAAATTTTATCCGAGCAAGGAGTTAGGCCAAAAATATGATTTAGGCCCCCACGAACAAAGAACAGACGCAAAAAATCGGACTTCAAATTTTTTAGCTTCAGAAAGCTCGAATCCGTTAGAAATGTAAAAAAAACATGTCTGGCTTTGGAATTGCTCATGTTATCCGAGCTAGGAGTTAGGCCAAAAATACGATTTGGGCCCCCACAAACAAAGAACCGACGCGAAAAATCGGACTTCAATATTTTCAGTTTCTGAGTGCTGGAACCCCTTAGAAATGGTAAAAAAACAAGTCAGGCTTTGGAATCGCTCAAAAATGTTATACGAGATAGGAATTAGGCCAAAAATACGATTTGGGCCCCCAATAACAAAGAACTGACGCGAAAAATCGGACTTCAATATTTTCATTTTCTTAGAGCTCGAACCCCTAAGAAATGGTAACAAAAACACGTAAGGCTTTGGAATCGCGCAAAAATGTTATCCGAGCTAAGAGTTAGGCGAAAAATACGATTTGGGCCGCCACGAACAATAACTCGACGCGAAAAATCGGACTTTAAAATTTTCAGCTTCAGAGCGCTCGAATCACTTAGAAATGGTTAAAAAAACATGTCAAGCTTTGGAATCGCTCAAAAATATTATACGAGCTAGGAGTTAGGCCAAAATACGATTTGGGCCCCTACGAACAAAGAACCAACGCGAAAAATCGGCCTTCGATATTTCAGCTTCTGAGATCACGAACCCCTTAAAAATGGTAATAGAACATGTGAGCCTTTAGAATCGCTCAAAAATGTTATCCGAGCTAGGAGTTAGGCCAAAAATACGATTTGGGCTCCCACGAACAAAGAACCAACACGAAAAATCGAACTTCGATATTTTCAGCTTCTGAGATCACGAACCCCTTAAAAATGTAAAAAAACATGTCAGGCTTCGGAGTCGCTCAAAAATGTTATCCAAGCTAGGAGTTAGGTTAAAATACGATGTTTGCCCCAACGAACAAAGAACCAACGCGAAAAATCGGCCTTCGATATTTTCAGCTTCTGAGATCACGAACCCCTTAAAAATGGTAAAAGAACATGTCAGGCTTTGGGATCGCTCAAAAATGTTATCCGAGCTAGCAGTTAGGCAAAAAATAAGATTTGGGCCCCAACGAACAAAGCACAGACGCGAAAAATCGGACTTCGATATTTTCAGATTATGAGATCACGAACCCCTTAAAAATGGTAAAAAATCATGTCAGGCTTTGGAATCGCTCAAAAATTTTACCCGATCTAGGAGTTAGGCGTAAAATACTATTTGGCCCCTACGAACAAAAAACCGGAGAAAAATCGGACTTCAATATTTTCATGTTCTGAGCGCTCGAACCCCTTAGAAATGGTAAAAAACATGCCAGGCTTTGGAATCACTTTAAAATGTTATCCGAGCTAAGAGTTAGGCCAAAAATACAAATTGCACCCCCACGAACAATTAATATACGCAAAAAATCGAACTTCAAAATTTTTAGCTTATGAGCGCTCGATCCCCTTAGAAATAGCAAAAAAAAAACTTTTCAAGCTTTGGGATCGCTCAAAAATATTATCCGAGCTAGGAGTTAGGCCAAAAATACAAATTGCACCCCCACGAACAACTAATATACGCGAAAAATCGAACTTCAAAATTTTTAGCTTCTGAGATAACGAACCCCATAAAAATAGTAAAAAACATGTCAGGCTTTTGGAATCGCTAAAAAATGTCATTCGAGCTAGGAGTTAGGCCTAAAATACGATTTTGGCCCCCACGAACAAAGGACCGACGCGAAAAATCAGACTTCAATATTTTCAGTTTGTGAGTGCTCGAAACCCTTAGAAATGGTAATAAACATGTCAGGCTTTGGAATCGCTCAAAAATGTTATCCGAGCTAGGAGTTAGGCCAAAAATACGATTTAGACCCCCACGAACAAAGAAACGACGCAAAAAATCGGAATTCAAATTTTTTAGCTTCTGAGAGCTCGAACACGTTAGAAATGGTAAAAAAAACATGTCAGGCTTTGGAATCGATTAAAAATGTTATCCGAGCTACGAGTTAGGACAGAAATATGATTTGGGCCCCACGAACAAAGAACAGACGCGAAAAATCGGCATTCAATATTTTCAGTTTCTGAGTGCTCGAACCCCTTACAAATGGTAAAAAAAAATGTCAGGCTATGGAATCCCTCAAAAATGTTATCCGAGCTAGGCGTTAGGCCAAAAATACGATTTAGGCCCCCACGAACAAAAGACTGACGTAAAAAATCGCACTTAAAATTTTTTAGCTTCTGATAGCCGAATCCGTTAGAAATGGTAAAAAAACATGTCAGGCTTTGGAATCGCTCATGTTATCCGAGCTAGGAGTTAGGCCAAAAATACGATTTGGGCCCACACGAACAAAGAAACGACGCGAAAAATCGGACTTTAATATTTTCAGTTTCTGAGTGCTCGAATCCCTTAGAAATGGTAAAAAAACATGTCAAGCTTTGGAATCGACAAAAATGTTATCCGAGATAGGAGTTAGGCAAAAAATACGATTTGGGCCCCCACGAACAAAGAACTGACGCGAAAAATCGGACTTCAATATTTTCATTTTCTTAGCGCTCGAACCCCTTAGAAATGGTAAACATGTCAGGCTTTGGAATCGCTCAAAAATGTTATTCGAAATTGGAGTTAGGCTTAAAATACGATTTGGGCCCCCACGAACAAAGAACCAACGCGAAAAAACGAACTACGATATTTTCAGCTTCTGAGATCACGAACCCCTTAAAAATGGTAAAAAAAACATGTCAGGCTTTGGAATCGCTCAAAAATGTTATCTGAGCTAGAAGTTAGGCCTAAAATACGATGTGGGCCCCCACGAACAAAGAACCAACGCGAAAATCGGCCTTCAATATTTTCAGCTACTAAGATCACGAACCCCTTAAAAATGGTAAAAAAAACATGTTAGGCTTTGGAATCGCTCAAAAATGTCATTCGAGATAGGAGTTAGTCAAATCGGCCTTCGATATTTTCAGCTACTAAGATCATGAACCCCTTAAAAATGGTAAAAAAAACATGTTAGGCTTTGGAATCGCTCAGAAATGTCATTCGAGCTAGGAGTTAGTCCAAAAATTCGATTTCGGCCCCCATGAACAAGGAAGCGACGCGAAAAATCGGACTTCAAATTATTTAGTTTATGAGCGCTCGAACCTGTTAGAAATGGTAAAAAACATGTCAAGCTTTGGAATCGCTCAAAAATGTTATCCGAGCTAGAAGTTAGACCAAAAATACGATTTGGGCCCCACGAACAAAGAACTGACGCGAAAAATCGGACTTCAATATTTTTCAGTTTATGAGTGCTCGAACCCCTTAAATATGGTAAAAAAACATGTCAGGCTTTGGAATCGCTCAAAAATATCATTCGAGCTAGGAGTTAGGCCAAAAATACGATTTTAGCCCCCACGAACAAAGAACCAACGCGAAAAATCGGACTTCAAATTTTTTAGTTTCTGAGCGCTTGAACCCGTTAGAAATGGTAAAAAAAACATGTCAAGCTTTGGAATCGCTCAAAAATGTTATTCGAACTTGGAGTTAGGCTTAAAATACGATTTGGGCCCCCACGAACAAAGAACCAACGCGAAAAAACGAACTACGATATTTTCAGCTTCTGAGATCACGAACCCCTTAAAAATGGTAAAAAAAAACATGTCAGGCTTTGGAATCGCTCAAAAATTTTATCTGAGCTAGAAGTTAGGCCTAAAATACGATGTGGGCCCCCACGAACAAAGAACCAACGCGAAAATAGGCCTTCCATATTTTCAGCTACTAAGATCACGAACCCCTTAAAAATGGTAAAAAAAACATGTTAGGCTTTGGAATCGCTCAAAAATGTCATTCGAGATAGGAGTTAGTCAAATCGGCCATCGATATTTTCAGCTACTAAGATCATGAACCCCTTAAAAATGGTGAAAAAAACATGTTAGGCTTTGGAATCGCTCAAAAATGTCATTCGAGCTAGGAGTTAGTCCAAAAATTCGATTTCGGCCCCCATGAACAAGGAACCGACGCGAAAAATCGGACTTCAAATTATTTAGTTTATGAGCGCTCGAACCTGTTAGAAATGGTAAAAAACATGTCAAGCTTTGGAATCGCTCAAAAATGTTATCCGAGCTAGAAGTTAGACCAAAAATACGATTTGGGCCCCACGAACAAAGAACTGACGCGAAAAATCGGACTTCAATATTTTCAGTTTATGAGTGCTCGAACCCCTTAAATATGGTAAAAAAAACATGTCAGGCTTTGGAATCGCTCAAAAATATCATTCGAGCTAGGAGTTAGGCCAAAAATACGATTTTAGCCCCCACGAACAAAGAACCAACGCGAAAAATCGGACTTCAAATTTTTTAGTTTCTGAGCGCTTGAACCCGTTAGAAATGGTAAAAAAAACATGTCAAGCTTTGGAATCGCTCAAAAATGTTATCCGAGCTAAGTGTTAGGCCAAAAATACGATTTGGGCCCCTACGTACAAAGAACGGACGCAAAAAATCGGACTTCAATATTTTCAGTTTCTGAGTGCTCGAACCCCTTACAAATGGTAAAAAAACATGCCAGGCTGTTGAATCGCCCAAAAATGTTATCCGAGCTAGGAATTAGGCCGAAAATACGATTTGGGCCCTCACGAACAAAGAACTGACGCGAAAAATTGAACTTCATTATTTTCATTTTCTTAGCACTCGAACCCCTTAGAAATGGTAAAAAAAATATGTCAGGCTTTGGAATCACTAAAAAATGTTATCCGAGCTAAGAGTTAGGCGAAAAATACGATTTGGGCCGCCACGAACAATTAAGCGACGCGAAAAATCGGACTTCAAAATTTTCTGCTTCTGAGCGTTCGAACCCCATAGAAATTGTTAAAAAAAACATGTCACGCTTTGGAATCGCTCAAAAATGTTATCCGAGTTAGGAGTTAAGCCAAAAATACGATTTGGGCCTCCACGAACAAAGAACCGACGCGAAAAATCAGACTTCAATATTTTCAGTTTGTGAGTGCTCGAAACCCTTAGAAATGGTAAAAAACATGTCAGGCTTTGGAATCGCTCAAAAATGTTATCCGAGCTAGGAGTTAGGCCAAAAATACGATTTAGACCCCCACGAACAAAGAAACGACGCAAAAAATCGGACTTCAAATTTTTTAGCTTCTGAGAGCTCGAACACGTTAGAAATGGTAAAAAAAACATGTCAGGCTTTGGAATCGATTAAAAATGTTATCCGAGCTAGGAGTTAGGCCAGAAATATGATTTGGGCCCCACGAACAAAGAACCGACGCGAAAAATCGACATTCAATATTTTAGTTTCTGAGTGCTCGAACCCCTTACAAATGGTAAAAAAAAATGTCAGGCGACGGAATCCCTCAAAAATGTTATCCGAGCTAGGCGTTAGGCCAAAAATACGATTTAGGCCCCCACGAACAAAAGACTGACGGAAAAATCGCACTTAAAATTTTTTAGCTTCTGATAGCCGAATCCGTTAGAAATGGTAAAAAAAACATGTCAGGCTTTGGAATCGCTCATGTTATCCGAGCTAGGAGTTAGGCCAAAAATACGATTTGGGCCCACACGAACAAAGAAACGACTTGAAAAATCGGACTTTAATATTTTCAGTTTCTGAGTGCTCGAACCCCTTAGAAATGGTAAAAAAACATGTCAAGCTTTGGAATCGACAAAAATGTTATCCGAGATAGGAGTTAGGCAAAAGATACGATTTGGGCCCCCACGAACAAAGAACTGACGCGAAAAATCGGACTTCAATATTTTCATTTTCTTAGCGCTCGAACCCCTTAGAAATGGTAAACATGTCAGGCTTTGGAATCGCTCAAAAATGTTATTCGAACTTGGAGTTAGGCTTAAAATACGATTTGGGCCTCCACGAACAAAGAACCAACGCGAAAAAACGAACTACGATATTTTCAGCTTCTGAGATCACGAACCCCTTAAAAATGGTAAAAAAAAACATGTCAGGCTTTTGAATCGCTCAAAAATGTTATCTGAGCTAGAAGTTAGGCCTAAAATACGATGTGGGCCCCCACGAACGAAGAACCAACGCGAAAATAGGCCTTCCATATTTTCAGCTACTAAGATCACGAACCCCTTAAACATGGTAAAAAAAACATGTTAGGCTTTGGAATCGCTCAAAAATGTCATTCGAGATAGGAGTTAGTCAAATCGGCCTTCGATATTTTCAGCTACTAAGATCATGAACCCCTTAAAAATGGTAAAAAAAACATGTTAGGCTTTGGAATCGCTCAGAAATGTCATTCGAGCTAGGAGTTAGTCCAAAAATTCGATTTCGGCCCCCATGAACAAGGAACCGACGCGAAAAATCGGACTTCAAATTATTTAGTTTATGAGCGCTCGAACCTGTTAGAAATGGTAAAAAACATGTCAAGCTTTGGAATCGCTCAAAAATGTTATCCGAGCTAGAAGTTAGACCAAAAATACGATTTGGGCCCCACGAACAAAGAACTGACGCGAAAAATCGGACTTCAATATTTTCAGTTTATGAGTGCTCGAACCCCTTAAATATGGTAAAAAAACATGTCAGGCTTTGGAATCGCTCAAAAATATCATTCGAGCTAGGAGTTGGGCCAAAAATACGATTTTAGCCCCCACGAACAAAGAACCAACGCGAAAAATCGGACTTCAAATTTTTTAGTTTCTGAGCGCTTGAACCCGTTAGAAATGGTAAAAAAAACATGTCAAGCTTTGGAATCGCTCAAAAATGTTATTCGAACTTGGACTTAGGCTTAAAATACGATTTGGGCCCCCACGAACAAAGAACCAACGCGAAAAAACGAACTACAATATTTTCAGCTTCTGAGATCACGAACCCCTTAAAAATGGTAAAAAAAAACATGTCAGGCTTTGAAATCGCTCAAAAATGTTATCTGAGCTAGAAGTTAGGCCTAAAATACGATGTGGGCCCCCACGAACAAAGAACCAACGCGAAAATAGGCCTTCCATATTTTCAGCTACTAAGATCACGAACCCCTTAAAAATGGTAAAAAAAACATGTTAGGCTTTGGAATCGCTCAAAAATGTCATTCGAGATAGGAGTTAGTCAAATCGGCCTTCGATATTTTCAGCTACTAAGATCATGAACCCCTTAAAAATGGTGAAAAAAACATGTTAGGCTTTGGAATCGCTCAAAAATGTCATTCGAGCTAGGAGTTAGTCCAAAAATTCGATTTCGGCCCCCATGAACAAGGAACCGACGCGAAAAATCGGACTTCAAATTATTTAGTTTATGAGCGCTCGAACCTGTTAGAAATGGTAAAAAACATGTCAAGCTTTGGAATCGCTCAAAAATGTTATCCGAGCTAGAAGTTAGACCAAAAATACGATTTGGGCCCCACGAACAAAGAACTGACGCGAAAAATCGGACTTCAATATTTTCAGTTTATGAGTGCTCGAACCCCTTAAATATGGTAAAAAAAACATGTCAGGCTTTGGAATCGCTCAAAAATATCATTCGAGCTAGGAGTTAGGCCAAAAATACGATTTTAGCCCCCACGAACAAAGAACCAACGCGAAAAATCGGACTTCAAATTTTTTAGTTTCTGAGCGCTTGAACCCGTTAGAAATGGTAAAAAAAACATGTCAAGCTTTGGAATCGCTCAAAAATGTTATCCGAGCTAAGTGTTAGGCCAAAAATACGATTTGGGCCCCTACGTACAAAGAACGGACGCAAAAAATCGGACTTCAATATTTTCAGTTTCTGAGTGCTCGAACCCCTTACAAATGGTAAAAAAACATGCCAGGCTGTTGAATCGCCCAAAAATGTTATCCGAGCTAGGAATTAGGCCGAAAATACGATTTGGGCCCTCACGAACAAAGAACTGACGCGAAAAATTGAACTTGAATATTTTCATTTTCTTAGCACTCGAACCCCTTAGAAATGGTAAAAAAAATATGTCAGGCTTTGGAATCACTCAAAAATGTTATCCAAGCTAAGAGTTAGGCGAAAAATACGATTTGGGCCGCCACGAACAATTAAGCGACGCGAAAAATCGGACTTCAAAATTTTCAGCTTCTGAGCGTTCGAACCCCTTAGAAATTGTTAAAAAAACATGTCAAGCTTTGGAATCGCTCAAAAATGTTATCCGAGTTAGGAGTTAAGCCAAAAATACGATTTGGGCCTCCACGAACAAAGAACTGACGCGAAAAATGGACTTTAATATTTTCATTTTCTTAGCGCTCGAACCCCTTAGAAAGGGTAAAAAAATATGTCAGGCTTTGGAATCGTTCAAAAATGTTATCCGAGCTAAGAGTTAGGCAAATAATACGATTTGGGCCGCCACGAACAATTAACTGACGCGAAAAATCGGACTTCAAAATTTCGAGCTTCTGAGTGCTCGAACCCCTTAGATATGGTTAAAAAAACATGTCAAGCTTTGGAATCGCTCAAAAATATTATCCGAGCTCGGAGTTAGGCCAAAAATAAGATATGGGCCCCCACGAACAAAGAACCATCGCGAAAAATCGGCCTTCGATATGTTCTGCTTTTGTGATCACGAACCCTTTAAAAATGGTAAAAAAAACTTGTTAGGCTTTGGAATCGCTCAAAAATGTTATCCGAGCTAGGAGTTAGGCAAAAATACGTTTTGGGCCCCAACAATCAAAGAACCGACGCGAAAAATCGGACTTCGATATTTCCTGATTCTGAGATCACGAACCCCTTAAAAATGGTTAAAATTCATGTCAGGCTTTTGATTCGCTCAAAAATGTAATCCGAACTAGAAGTTAGGCCTAAAATGCGATTTGGGCCCCTACGAACAAAGAACCGGTGAAAAATCGGACTTCACTATTTTCATTTTCTGAGCACTTGAACTCCTTAGAAATGGTAAAAAAAGATGTCAGGCTTAGGAATCACTTAAAAATGTTATCCGAGCTAAGAGTTAGGCCAAAAATACAATTTGCGCCCCCACGAACAATTAATATATGTAAAAACTCGAACTTCAAAATTTTTTAGCTTATGAGCGCTCGAACCCCTTAGAAATGGCTAAAAAAACATTTCAAGCTTTGGAATCGCTCAAAAATATTATCCGAGCTAGGAGTTAGGCTGAAAATACAATTTGCGCCTCAACGAACAATTAATATACGCGAAAAATCGAACTTCAAAATTTTTAGCTTCTGAGATCACGAACCCCTTAAATATGGAAAAAAAGGTGTCCGGATGTGGAATCGCTCAAAAATGTCATTCGACCTAGGAGTTAGGCCTAAAATACGATTTGGGCCACCACAAATAAAGAACCGACGCGAAAAATCGGACTTCAATATTTTCAGTTTCTGAGCGCTCGAACCCCTTAAAAATGGTAAAAAACATGTCAGGCTTTGGACCGCTCAAAATCGTTATCCGAGTTAGGAGTTACGCCAAAAATACGATTTGGGCTCCCACGAACAAAGAACCTACGCCAAAAATCGGACTTCAAATTTTTTAGCTTTTGAGAGCTCGAACCGCTTAGCAATGGTAAAAAAACATGTCAGGCTTAGGAATCGCTCAAAAATGTTATCCGAGCTAGGAGTTAGGCGAGAAATACGATTAGGGCCCCACGAACAAAGAACCGATGCGAAAAATCGGCCTTTAATATTTTAAGTTTCTGAGTGCTCGAACCCCTTACAAATTGTAAAAAAACATGTCAGGCTTTGGAATCGCTCAAAAATGTTATCCGAGCTAGGAATTAGGCAAAAAATAAGATTTGGGCCCCCACGAACAAAGAACTGACGCGAAAAATTGAACTTCAATATTTTCATTTTCTTAGCACTCGAACCCCTTAGAAATGGAAAAAAAAAATATGTCAGGGTTTGGAATCACTCAAAAATGTTATCCGAGGTAAGAGTTAGGCGAAAAATACGATTTGGGCCGCCACGAACAATTAAGCGACGGGAAAAATCGGAATTCAAAATTTTCAGCTTCTGAGCGTTCGAACCCCTTAGAAATAGTTAAAAAAAACATGTCAAGCTTTGGAATCGCTCAAAAATATTATCCGAGTTTGGAGTTAGGCCAAAAATACGATTTGAGCACCCACGAACAAAGAACAACTCGAAAAAAAAGCCTTCGATATTTCAGCTTCTGAGATCACAAACCCCTTAAAAATGGTTAAAGAACATGTCAGGCTTTGGAATCGTTCAAAAATGTTATCCGAGCTAGGAGTTAGGCTTAATATACGATTTGGGCCCCCACAAACAAAGAACGAACGCGAAAAATCGAACTTCGATATTTTCAGCTTCTGAGATCGCGAACCCCTTAAAAATGGTAAAAAAAAATGTTAGGCTTTGGAATCGCTCAAAAATGTTATCCGAGCTAGGAGTTAGGCCTAAAATACGATGTGGGCCCCCACGGACAAAGAACCAACGCGAAAATCGGCCTACGATATTTTCAGCTACTAAGATCACGAACCACTTAAAAATGGTAAATAACATGTTAGGCTTTGGAATCGCTCAAAAATGTCATTCGAGCTAGGAGTTAGGCCAAAAATACGATTTCGGCCCCCACGAACAAAGAACCAACGCGAAAAATCGGACTTCAATATTTTCAGTTTCTGAGCGATCGAACCCCTTTGAAATGGTAAAATACATGTCAGGATTTGGAATCGCTCAAAAATGTCATTCGAGCTAGGCGTTAGGCCTAAAATACTATTTTGGCCCCCACGAACAAAGAACTGACGCAAAAAATCGGACATCAATTTTTTTAGTTTCTGAGTGCTCGAACCCGTTAGGAATGGTAAAAAAACATGTCAGGCTTTGGAATCACTCAACAATGTTATCCGAGCTAGGAGTTAGACCAAAAATACGATTTGGGCCCCACGAACAAAGAACTGACGCGTAAAATCGGACTTCAATATTTTCTGTTTTTGAGCGCTCGAACTCGTTAGAAATGGTAAAAAAACATGTCAGGCTTTGGAATAGCTCAAAAATGTTCTCCGAGCTAGGAGTTAGGCCAAAAATACGATTTGGACCCCACGTACAAAGAACTGACGTGAAAAATCGGACTTCAATATTTTAATATTCTGAGTGCTCGAACCCCTTAGAAATGGTAAAAAAAACATGCCAGGCTTTGGAATCACTCAAAATGTTATCCCAACTAAGAGTTAGGCGAATAATACGATTGGGGCCGCCATGAACAATTAACCGACGCGAAAAATAGGACTTCAAAATTTCCAGCTTCTGAGCGTCCAAACCCCTTAAAAATGGTAAACAAACATGTCAGGCTTTGGAATCGCTCTAAAATGTTATCTGAGCTAGAAGTTAGGCAAAAAATACGATTTGCGCCCTCACGAACAACTAATATACGCGAAAAATCGAAATTCAAAATTTTTAGCTTCTGAGATCACGAACCCCATAAAAATGGTAAAAAACATGTCAAGCTTTGGAATCGCACAAAAATGTCATTCGAGCTATGAGTTAGGCCTAAAATAGATTTTGGCCCCCACGAACTAAGAACCGACGCGACAAATCAGAGTTCAATATTTTAAGTTTCTGAGTGCTAGAACCCCTTAGAAATGGTAAAAAACATGTCAGGCTTTGGAATCGTTCAAAAATGTTATCCGAGCTAGGAGTTAGGCCAAAAATACGATTTGAGCACCCACGAACAAAGAACAACGCGAAAAAACAGCCTTCGATATTTCAGCTTCTGAGATCACGAACTCCTTAAAAATGGTTAAAGAAAATGTTAGGCTTTGGAATCGCTCAAAAATGTTATCCGAGCTAGGAGTTAGGCCTAAAATAAATTGTGGGCCCCCACGAACAAAGAACCAACGCGAAAATCGGCCTACGATATTTTCAGCTACTAAGATTACGAACGACTTAAAAATGGTAAATAACATGTTAGGCTTTGGAATCGCTCAAAAATGTCATTCGAGTTATGAGTTAGGCCAAAAATACGATTTCGGCCACCACGAACAAAGAACCAACGGGAAAAATCGGACTTCAATATTTTCAGTTTCTGAGCGATCGAACCCCTTTGAAATGGTAAAAAACATGTCAGGATTTGGAATCGCTCAAAAATGTCATTCGAGCTAGGCGTTAGGCCTAAAATACGATTTTTGCCCCCACGAACAAAGAACCGACGCGAAAAAATCGGACTTCAAATTTTTTAGTTTCTGAGCGCTCGAACCCGTTAGAAATGGTAAAAAAACATGTCAGGCTTTGGAATCGCTCAAAAATGTTATCCGAGCTAGGAGTTAGACCAAAAATACGATTTGGGCCCCACGAACAAAGAACTGACGCGAAAAATCGGACTTCAATATTTTCATTTTCTAAGTGCTCGAACCCCTTAGAAATGGTAAAAAAACAGGTCAGGCTTTGGAATCGCTCAAAAATGTCATTCGAGCTAGGAGGTAGGCCAAAAATGCGATTTTGGCTCCCACGAAAAAAGAACAGACGCGAAAAATCGGACTTCAAATTTTTTAGTTTATGAGCGCACGAACTTGTTAGAAATGGTAAAAAAACATGTTTAGCTTTGGAATCGCTCAAAAATGTTATACGAGCAAGGAGTTAGGCCAAAAATACGATTTGGACCCCATGTACAAAGAACTGACGTGAAAAATCGGACTTCAATATTTTAAGATTCTAAGTGCTCGAACCCCTTAGAAATTGTAAAAAAACATGTCAGGCTTTGGAATCGCTCAAAACTGTTATCCGATCTAGGAGTTAAGCCAAAAATACGATTTGGGCCTCCACGAACAAAGAACTGACGCGAATAATCGGACTTCAATATTTTCATTTTCTTAGCGCTCGAACCCCTTAGAAATGGTAAAAAACCATGCCAGGCTTTGGAATCACTCAAAAATGTTATCCGAGCTAAGAGTTAGGCGAATAATACGATTTGGGCCGCCACGAAAAATTAACCAACGCGAAAAATCGGACTTCAAAATTTCCAGCTTCTGAGCGCTCGAACCCCTTCGAAATGGTTAAAAAAACATGTCAACCTTTGGAATCGCTCAAAAATAGTATCCGAGCTAGGAGTTAGGCCAAAATTACGATATGGGCCCCCATGAACAAAGAACCAACGCGAAAAATCGGCCTTCGATATTTTTAGCTTTTGAGATCACGAACCCCTTAAAAATGGTGAAAAAACATGTCAGGCTTTGGAATCGCTCAAAAATATTATCCGAGCTAGAAGTTAGGCAAAAAATACGATTTGCGCCCCCACGAACAACCTATATACGCGAAAAATCGAACATCAAATTTTTTTTGCTTCTGAGATCACGAACCCCATAAAAATGGTAAAAAACATGTCAGGCTTTGGAATCGCTCAAAAATGTCATTCGAGCTAGGAGTTAGGCCTAAAATAGATTTTGGCCCCCACGAACTAAGAACCGACGCGATAAATCAGACTTCAATATTTTCAGTTTCTGAGTGCTAGAACCCCTTAGAAATGGTAAAAAACATGTCAGGCTTTGAAATCGTTCAAAAATGTTATCCGAGCTTGGAGTTAGGCCAAAAATACGATTTAGGCCCCCACGAAAAAAGAACCGACGTAAAAAATCGGAACATTCAAAGTTTTTAGCTTCATAGAGCTCGAACCCGTTAGAAATGGTAAAAATACATGTCAGGCTTTGGAATCGCTCATGTTATCCGAGCCATGAGTTAGGCCAAAAATACGATTTGGGCCCCCACGAACAAAGAACCGACGCGAAAGAATCGGCCTTCAATATTTTCAGTTTCTGAGTGCTCGAACCCCATAGAAATGGTAAAAAAAACATGTCAGGCTTTGGAATTGCTCAAAAATGTAATCCGAGCTAGGAGTTAGGCCAAAAATAAGATTTCGGCCCCCACGAATAAAGAACTGACGCGAAAAATCGGACTTCAATATTTTCATTTTCTTAGAGCTCGAACCCCTTAGAAATGGTAACAAAAACACGTCAGGCTTTGGAATCGCTCAAAAATGATATCCAAGCTAAGAGTTAGGCGAAAAATACGATTTGGGCCGCCACGAATAATTAACCGACGCGAAAAATCGGACTTCAAATTTTTCAGCTTCTGAGCGCTCGAACCCCTAATAAATGGTTAAAAAAACATTTCAAGCTTTGGAATCGCTCAAAAATATTATCCGAGCTAGGAGTTAGGCCAAAAATACGATTTGGGCCCCCACGAACAAAGAACCAACGCGAAAAATAGAACTTCGATATTTTTGGCTTCTGAGATCACGAACCCCAGAAAAATGGTAATAAAACATGTCAGGCTTTGGAATCGCTCAAAAATGTTATCCGAGCTAGGAGTTAGGCCTAAAATACGATGTGTGCCCCTAGGAAAAAAGAACCAACGCGAAAAATCGGCTTTCGATATTTTCAGCTTCTGCAATCACGAAACCCTTAAAAATGGTAAAAAAACATGTCAGGCTTTGGAATCGCTCAAAAATGTTATCTGAGCTAGGAGTTAGGCCAAAAATACGATTTGGGCCCCCACGAACAAAGAACCAACGCGAAAAATCGAAATTCAAATTTTCAGCTTCTGAGCGTTCGAACCTCTTAGAAATGGTTAAAAAAACATTTCAAGCTTTGGAATCGCTCAATAATGTCATTCGAGCTAGGATTTAGGCCAAAAATACGAGTTGGGCCCCCACGATTAAAGAACCGATATTAATTGTTCTTGGGCCCTTTTTAGGCCAAAAATACGAAAAATCGGACTTCAATATTTTCGGTTTCTGAGCACTCGAACCCCTTAGAAATGGTAAAAAAACATGTCAGGCTTTGGAAACACTTAAAAATGTTATCCGAGCTAAGAGTTAGGCCAAAAATACGATTTGCGCCCCCAAGAACAATTAATATATGCGAAAAATCAAACTTCAAAATTTTTAGTTTCTGAGATCACGAACCCCTTAAAAATGGTAAAAAAACATGTGAGACTTTGGAATCGCTCAAAAATGTCATTCGAGCTTGGAGTTAGGCCTAAAATACGATTTGGCCCCCAACGAACAAAGAATTGACGCGAAAAATCGGACTTCAACATTTTAGTTTCTGAGTGCTCGAACCCCTTAGAAATGGTAAAAAACATGTCAGGCTTTAGAATTGCTCAAAAATGTTATCCGAGCTAGGAGTTTGGCAAAAAATACGATTTGGGCCCCCACGAACAAAAAACCGCCGCAAAAAATCGGACTTTAATATTTTAAGTTTCCGAGCACTTGAACCACTTAGAAATGGTAAAAAAACATGTTAGGCTTTGGAATCGCTCAAAAATGTTATCCGAACTTGGAGTTAGGCCAAAAATAAGATATGGGCCCCCCCTAACAAAGAACAACGCGAAAAATCGCCCTTCGATATTTTCAGCTTTTGAGATCACGAACCCCTTAAAAATGGAAAAAAAAAATTCAGGCTTTGGAATCGCTCAAAAATGTTATCCGAGCTAGGAGTTAGGCAAAAATTACGATTTGCGCCCCCATGAACAACTAATATACGCGTAAAATCGAACTTCAAAATTTTTAGCTTCTGAGATCAAGAACCCCATAAAAATGGTAAAAAACATGTCAGGTTTAGGAATCGCTCAAAAATGTCATTCGACCTAGGAATTAGGCCTAAAATACGATTTGGGCCCCACGAACAAAGAACTGACGAGAAAAATTGGACTTCAATATTTTCAGTTTCTGAGTGCTCGAACCCCTTAAAAATGGTAAAAAACATGTCAGGCTTTGGACCGCTCAAAATCGTTATCCGAGTTAGGAGTTAGGCCAAAAATACGATTTGGGCTCCCACGAACAAAGAACCTACGCAAAAAAATCGGACTTCAATTTTTTTAGCTTTTGAGCGCTCGAACCGCTTAGCAATGGTAAAAAAACATGTCAGGCTTAGGAATCGCTCAAAAATGTTATCCGAGCTAGGAGTTAGGCCAGAAATACGATTAGGGCCCCACGAACAAAGAACCGACGCGAAAAATCGGCCTTTAATATTTTCAGTTTCTGAGTGCTCGAACACCTTACAAATGGTAAAAAAATATGTCAGGCTTTGGAATCGCTCAAAAATGTTATCCGAGCTAGGAATTAGGCCAAAAATATGATTTGGGCCACCACGAACAAAGAACTGACGCGAAAAATTGAACTTCAATATTTTCATTTTCTTAGCACTCGAACCCCTTAGAAATCGTAAAAAAAAATATGTCAGGCTTTGAAATCACTAAAAAATGTTATCCGAGGTAAGAGTTAGGCGAAAAATACGATTTGGGGCGCCACGAACAATTAAGCGACGGGAAAAATCGGACTTCAAAATTTTCAGCTTCTGAGCGTTCGAACCCCTTAGAAATAGTCAAAAAAACATGTCAAGCTTTGGAATCGCTCAAAAATATTATCCGAGTTTGGAGTTAGGCCAAAAATACGATTTCAGCACCCACGAACAAAGAACAACGCGAAAAAACAGCCTTCGATATTTCAGCTTCTGAGATCACAAACCCCTTAAAATGGTTAAAGAACATGTCAGGCTTTGGAATCGCTCAAAAATGTTATCCGAGCTAGGAGTTAGACTTAAAATACGATTTGGGCCCCCACAAACAAAGAACCAACGCGAAAAATCGAACTTCGATATTTTCAGCTTTTGAGATCACGAACCCCTTAAAAATGGTAAAAAAAATGTTAGGCTTTTGAATCGCTCAAAAATGTTATCCGAGCTAGGAGTTAGGCCTAAAATACGATGTGGGCCCCCACGAACAAAGAACCAACGCGAAAATCGGCCTACGATATTTTCAGCTACTAAGATCACGAACCACTTAAAAATGGTAAATAACATGTTAGGCTTTGGAATCGCTCAAAAATGTCATTCGAGCTAGGAGTTAGGCCAAAAATACGATTTCGGCCACCACGAACAAAGAACCAACGCGAAAAATCGGACTTCAATATTTTTAGTTTCTGAGCGATCGAACCCCTTTGAAATGGTAAAAAACATGTCTGGATTTGGAATCGCTCAAAAATGTCATTCGAGCTAGGCGTTAGGCCTAAAATACGATTTTGGACCCCACGAACAAAGAACCGACGCGAAAAATCGGACTTCAATTTTTTTAGTTTCTGAGCGCTCGAACCCGTTAGAAATTGTAAAAAAACATGTCAGTCTTTGGAATCACTCAACAATGTTATCCGAGCTAGGAGTTAGACCACAAATACAATTTGGGCCCCACGAACAAAGAACTGACGCGTAAAATCAGACTTCAATATTTTCTGTTTCTGAGTGCTCGAACCCCTTAGAAATGGTAAAAAAAACATGTCAGGCTTTGGAATCGCTCAAAAATGTCATTCGAGCTAGAAGGTAGGCCAAAAATACAATTTTGGCTCCCACGAAAAAAGAACAGACGCGAAAAATCGGACTTCAAATTTTTTACTTTATGAGCGCTCGAACCTGTTAGAAATGGTAAGAAAAACATGTCAGGCTTTGGAATCGCTCAAAAATGTTATCCGAGCTAGGAGTTAGGCCAGAAATACGATTAGGGCCCCACGAACAAAGAACCGACGCGAAAAATCGGACTTCAATATTTTAATAATCTGAGTGCTCTAACCCCTAAAAATGGTAAAAAAAACATGCCAGGCTTTGGAATCACTCAAAAATGTTATCGAGCTAGGAATTAGGCCAAAAATACGATTTGGGCCCCCACGAACAAAGAACTAACGCGAAAAATTGAACTTCAATATTTTCATTTTCTTAGCACTCGAACCCCTTAGAAATGGTAAAAAAAATATGTCTGGCTTTGGAATCACTCAAAAATGTTATCCGAGGTAAGAGTTAGGCGAAAAATACGATTTGGGCCGCCACGAACAATTAAGCGAAGGGAAAAATCGGACTTCAAAATTTCCAGCTTCTGAGCGTTCGAACCCCTTAGAAATAGTTAAAAAAACATACCAAGCTTTGGAATCGCTCAAAAATATTATCCGAGTTTGGAGTTAGGCCAAAAATACGATTTGAGCACCCACGAACAAAGAACAACGCGAAAAAACAGCCTTCGATATGTCAGCTTCTGAGAACACAAACCCCTTAAAAATGGTTAAAGAACATGTCAGGCTTTGGAATCCCTCAAAAATGTTTTCCGAGCTAGGATTTAGGCTTAAAATACGATTTGGGCCCCCACAAACAAAGAACAAACGCGAAAAATCGAACTTCGATATTGTCAGCTTCTGAGATCGCGAACCCCTTAAAAATGGTAAAAAAAAATGTTAGGCTTTGGAATCGCTCAAAAATGTTTTCCGAGCTAGGAGTTAGGCTTAAAATACGATGTGGGCCCCCACGAACAAAGAACCAACGCGAAAATCGGCCTACGATATTTTCAGCTACTAAGATCACGAACCACTTGAAAATGGTAAATAACATGTTAGGCTTTGGAATCGCTCAAAAATGTCATTCGAGCTAGGAGTTAGGCCAAAAATACGATTTCGGCCACCACGAACAAAGAACCAACGCGAAAAATCGGACTTCAATATTTTCAGTTTCAGAGCGATCGAACCCCTTTAAAATGGTAAAAAACATGTCAGGATTTGGAATCGCTTAAAAATGTCATTCGAGCTAGGCGTTAGGCCTAAAATACGATTTTGGCCCCCACGAACAAAGAACCGACGCGAAAAATCGGACTTCAATTTATTTAGTTTCTGAGCGCTCGAACTCGTTAAATGGTAAAAAAACATGTCAGGCTTTGGAATCACTCAACAATGTTATCCGAGCTAGGAGTTAGACCAAAAATACGATTTGGGCCCCACGAACAAAGAACTGACGCGTAAAATCGGACTTCAATATTTTCTGTTTCTGAGTGCTCGAACCCCTTAGAAATGGTAAAAAAACATGTCAGGCTTTGGAATCGCTCATAAATGTCATTCGAGCTAGAAGGTAGGCCAAAAAAACAATTTTGGCTCCCACGAAAAAAGAACAGACGCGAAAAATCGGACTTCAAATTTTTTAGTTTATGAGCGCTCGAACCTGTTAGAAATGGTAAAAAAACATGTCAGGCTTTGGAATAGCTAAAAAATGTTATCCGAGCTAGGAGTTAGGCCAAAAATACGATTTGGACCCCACGTACAAAGAACTGACATGAAAAATCGGACTTCAATATTTTAATATTCTGAGTGCTCGAACCCCTTAGAAATGGTGAAAAAACATGTCAGGCTTTGGAATCGCTCAAAACTGTTATCCGATCTAGGAGTTAAGCCAAAAATACGATTTGGGCCTCCACGAACGAAGAACTGACGCGAATAATCGGACTTCAATATTTTCATTTTCTTAGCGCTCGAACCCCTTAGAAATGGTAAAAAAACATGCCAGGCTTTGGAATCACTCAAAAATGTTATCCGAGCTAAGAGTTAGGCGAATAATACGATTTGGGCCGCCACGACAAATTAACCGACGCGAAAAATCGGACTTCAAAATTTACAGCTTCTGAGCGCTCGAACCCCTTCGAAATGGGTAAAAAAACATGTCAACCTTTTGAATCGCTCAAAAATATTATACGAGCTAGGAGTTAGGCCAAAATTACGATGGGCCCCCATGAACAAAGAACCAACGCGAAAAATCGGCCTTCGATATTTTCAGCTTTTGAGTTCACGAACCCCTTAAAAATGGAAAAAAAAACATGTCAGGCTTTGGAATCGCTCAAAAATATTATCCGAGCTAGGAGTTAGGCAAAAAATACGATTTGCGCCCCCACGAACAACTAATATACGCGAAAAATTGAACTTCAAAATTTTTAGCTTCTGAGATCACAAACCCCATAAAAATGGTGAAAAACATGTCAGGTTTAGGAATCGCTCAAAAATGTCATTCGACCTAGGAGTTAGGCCTAAAATACGATTTGGGCCCCCACGAACAAAGAACCGACGCGACAAATCAGACTTCAATATTTTCAGTTTCTGAGTGCTAGAATCCCTTAGAAATGGTAAAAAACATGTCAGGCTTTGGAATCGTCCAAAATTGTTATCCGAGCTTGGAGTTAGGCCAAAAATACGATTTAGGCCCCCACGAACAAAGAACCGACGTAAAAAATCGGAACATTCAAAGTTTTTAGCTTCTGAGAGCTCGAACCCGTTAGAAATGGTAAAAAAACATGTCAGGCTTTGTAATCGCTCATGTTATCCGAGCCATGAGTTAGGCCAAAAATACGATTTGGGCCCCCACGAACAAAGAACCGACGCGAAAAATCGAACTTCAATATTTTCAGTTTCTGAGTGCTCGAACCCCTTAGAAATGGTAAAAAAAACATGTCAGGCTTTGGAATCGCTCAAAAATGTAATCCGAGCTTGGAGTTAGGCCAAAAATAAGATTTGGGCCCCCACGAACAAAGAACTGACGCGAAAAATCTGACTTCAATATTTTTATTTTCTTAGAGCTCGAACCCCTTAGAAATGGTAACAAAAACACGTTAGGCTTTGGAATCGTTCAAAAATGATATCCAAGCTAAGAGTTAGGCGAAAAATACGATTTGGGCCGCCACGAATAAAGAACCAACGCGAAAAATAGAACTTCGATATTTTTGGCTTCTGAGATCACGAACCCCAGAAAAATGGTAAAAAAACATGTCAGGCTTTGGAATCGCTCAAAAATGTTATCCGAGCTAGGAGTTAGGCCTAAAATACGATGTGGGCCCCCACGAATAAAGAACCAACGCGAAAAATCGGCCTTCGATATTTCAGCTTCTGAAATCACGAAACCCTTAAAAATGGTAAAAAAAACAAGTCAGGCTTTGGAATCGCTCAAAAATGTTATCTGAGCTAGGAGTTAGGCCAAAAATACGATTTGGGCCCCGACGAACAAAGAACCAACGCGAAAAATCGAAATTCAAATTTTCAGCTTCTGAGCGTTCGAACCTCTAAGAAATGGTTAAAAAAACATTTCAAGCTTTGGAATCGCTCAATAATGTCATTCGAGCTAGGATTTAGGCCAAAAATACGAGTTGGGCCCCCACGATTAAAGAACCGACGCGAAAAATCGGACTTCAATATTTTCGGTTTCTGAGCACTCCAACCCCTTAGAAATGGTAAAATCACTTAAAAATGTTATTCGAGCTAAGAGTTAGGCAAAAAAATACGATTTGCGCCCCCACGAACAATTAATATATGCGAAAAATCAAACTTCAAAATTTTTAGTTTCTGAGATCACGAACCCCTTAAAAATGGTAAAATAACATGTGAGGATTTGGAATCACTCAAAAATGTCATTCGAGCTTGGAGTTACGCCTAAAATACGATTTGGGCCCCCACGAACAAAGAACTGACGCGAAAAATCGGACTTCAACATTTTAGTTTCTGAGTGCTCGAACCCCTTAGAAATGGTAAAAAAACATGTCAGGCTTTAGAATTGCTCAAAAATGTTATCCGAGCTAGGAGTTTGGCAAAAAATACGATTTGGGCCCCCACGAACAAAAAACCGCCGCAAAAAATCGGACTTTAATATTTTAAGTTTCCGAGCACTTGAACCACTTAGAAATGGTAAAATAACATGTTAGGCTTTGGAATCGCTCAAAAATGTTATCCGAGCTAGGAGTTAGGCCAAAAATAAGATATGGGCCCCCCCGAACAAAGAACCAACGCAAAAAATGGGACTTCAAATTTTTTAGCTTTTGAGCGCTCGAACCGCTTAGCAATGGTAAAAAAACATGTCAGGCTTAGGAATCGCTCAAAAATGTTATCCGAGCTAGGAGTTAGGCCAAAAATACGATTAGGGCACCACGAACAAAGAACCGACGCGAAAAATCGGCCTTTAATATTTTCAGTTTCTGAGTGCTCGAACCCCTTACAAATGGTAAAAAAATATGTCAGGCTTTGGAATCGCTCAAAAATGTTATCCGAGCTAGGAATTAGGCCAAAAATATGATTTGGGCCCCCACGAACAAAGAACTGATGCGAAAAATTGAACTTCAATATTTTCATTTTCTTAGCACTCGAACCCCTTAGAAATGGTAAAAAAAAATATGTCAGGCTTTGGAATCACTCAAAAATGTTATCCGAGGTAAGAGTTAGGCGAAAAATACGATTTGGGCCGCCACGAACAATTAAGCGACGGGAAAAATCGGACTTCAAAATTTTCAGCATCTGAGCGTTCGAACCCCTTAGAAATAGTCAAAAAAACATGTCAAGCTTTGGAATCGCTCAAAAATATTATCCGAGTTTGGAGTTAGGCCAAAAATACGATTTGAGCACCCACGAACAAAGAACAACGCGAAAAAACAGCCTTCGATATTTCAGCTTCTTAGATAACAAACCCCTTAAAAATTGTTAAAGAACATGTCAGGCTTTGGAATTGCTCAAAAATGTTATCCGAGCTAGCAGTTAGGCCTAAAATACGATGTGGGCCCCCACGAACAAAGAACCAACGCGAAAATCGGCCTACGATATTTTCAGCTACTAAGATCACGAACCACTTAAAAATGGTAAATAACATGTTAGGCTTTGGAATCGCTCAAAAATGTCATTCGAGCTAGGAGTTAGGCCAAAAATACGATTTCGGCCACCACGAACAAAGAACCAACGCGAAAAATCGGACTTCAATATTTTCAGTTTCTGAGCGATCGAACCCCTTTGAAATGGTAAAAAACATGTCAGGATTTGGAATCGCTCAAAAATGTCATTCGAGCTAGGCGTTAGGCCTAAAATACGATTTTGGACCCCACGAACAAAGAATCGACGCGAAAAATCGGACTTCAATTTTTATAGTTTCAGAGAGCTCGAACCCGTTTAGAAATTGTAAAAAAACATGTCAGGCTTTGGAATCACTCAACAATGTTATCCGAGCTAGGAGTTAGACCAAAAATACGATTTGGGCCCCACGAACAAAGAATTGACGCGTAAAATCGGACTTCAATATTTTCTGTTTCTGAGTGCTCGAACCCCTTAGAAATGGTAAAAAAACATGTCAGGCTTTGGAATCGCCCAAAAATGTCATTCGAGCTAGAAGGTAGGCCAAAAATACAATTTTGGCTCCCACGAAAAAAGAACAAACGCGAAAAATCGGACTTCAAATATTTTAGTTTATGAGCGCTCGAACCTGTTAGAAATGGTAAAAAAACATGTCAGGCTTTGGAATCGCTCAAAAATGTTATCCGAGCTAGGAGTTAGGCCAAAAATACGATTTGGACCCCACGTACAATGAACTGACGTGAAAAATCGGACTTCAATATTTTAATGATCTGAGTGCTCGAACCCCTTAGAAATGGTAAAAAAACATGCCAGGCTTTGGAATCACTCAAAAATGTTATCCCAACTAAGAGTTAGGCGAATAAGAAGATTTGGGCCGCCACGAACAATTAACCGACGCGAAAAATAGGACTTCAAAATTTCCAGCTTCTGAGCACTCGAACCCCTTAGAAATCGTAAAAAACATGTCAGGCTTTAGAATTGCTAAAAAATGTTATCCGAGCTAGGAGTTAGGCAAAAAATACGATTTGGGCCCCCACGAACAAAAAACCGCCGCAAAAAATCGGACTTTAATATTTTAAGTTTCCGTGCACTTGAACCACTTAGAAATGGTAAACAAACATGTTAGGCTTTGGAATCGCTCAAAAATGTTATCCGAGCTAGGAGTTAGGCCAAAATTAAGATATGGGCCCCCCCCCGAACAAAGAACCAACGTGAAAAATCGCCCTTCGATATTTTCAGCTTTTGAGATCACGAACCCCTTAAAAATGAAAAAAAAAAACATTTCAGGCTTTGGAATCGCTCAAAAATGTTATCCGAGCTAGGAGTTAGGCAAAAAATAAGATTTGCTCCCCCATGAACAACTAATATACGCGTAAAATCGAATTCAAAATTTTTAGCTTCTGAGATCACGAACCCCATAAAAATGGTAAAAAACATGTGAGGTTTAGGAATCTCTCAAAAATGTCATTCGAGCTAGGAGTTAGGCCTAAAATACGATTTTGGCCCCCACGAACAAAGAACCGAAGCGAAAAATCCGACTTCAATACTTTCAGTTTCTGAGTGCTAGAACCCCTTAGAAATGGTAAAAAACATGTCAGGCTTTGGAATCGCTCAAAAATGTTATCCGAGCTAGGAGTTAGGCCAAAAATATGATTTAGGCCCCCACGAACAAAGAACCGACACAAAAAATCGGAAAATTAAAAATTTTTAGCTACTGAGAGCTCGAACCCGTTAGAAATGGTCAAAAAACATGTTAGGCTTTGGAATCGCTCATGTTATGCGAGCTATGAGTTAGGCCAAAAATACGATTTTGGCCCCCACGTACAAAGAACCGACGCGAAAAATCGGACTTCAATATGTTCAGTTTCTGAGTGCTCGAACCCCATAGAAATGGTAAAAAAACATGTCAGGCTTTGGAAACGCTCCAAAATGTTATCCGAGCTAGGAGTTAGGCCAAAAATAAGATTTGGGCCCCCACGAAGTAAGAACTGACGCGAAAAATCGAACTTCAATATTTTCATGTTCTTAGAGATCTAACCCCTTAGAAATAGTAACAAAAACACGTCAGGCTTTGGAGTCGCACAAAAATGTTATCCGAGCTAAGAGTTAGGCGAAAAATACGATTTGGGCCGCCACGAACAATTAGCCGACGCGAAAAATCGGACTTCAAAATTTTCAGCTTCTGAGCGCTCGACCCCTAAGAAATGGTTAAAAAAACATGTCAAGCTTTGGAATCGCTCAAAAATGTCATTCGAGCTTGGAGTTTGGCCTAAAATACGATTTGGGCCCACACGAACAAAGAAGCGACGCAAAAAATCGGACTTCAACATTTTAGTTTCTGAGTCCTCGAACCCCTTAGAAATGGTAAAAAACATGTCAGGCTTTAGAATTGCTCAAAAATGTTATCCGAGCTAGGAGTTAGGCCAAAAATACGATTTGGGACCCCACGAATAAAGAACCAACGCGAAAAATAGAACTTCGATATTTTTAGCTTCTGAGATCACGAACCCCAGAAAAATGGTAAAAAAACATGTCAGGCTTTGGAATCGCTCAAAAATGTTATCCGAGCTAGGAGTTAGGCCTAAAATACGATGTGGGCCCCCACGAACAAAGAACCAACGTGAAAAATCGGCCTTCTATATTTTCAGCTTCTGAAATCACGAAACCCTTAAAAATGGTAAAAAAAACATGTAAGGCTTTGGAATCGCTCAAAAATGTTATCTGAGCTAGGAGTTAGGCCAAAAATACGATTTGGGACCCCACGAACAAAGAACCAACGCGAAAAAACGAACTTCAAATTTTTAGCTTCTGAGCGTTCGAACCTCTTAGAAATGGTTAAAAAAACATTTCAAGCTTTGGAATCGCTCAATAATGTAATTCGAGCTAGGAGTTAGGCCCCCACGAACAAAGAACTGACGCGAAAAATCGGACTTCAATATTTTCGGTTTCTGAGCACTCGAACCCCTTAGAAATGGTAAAAAAAACATGTCAGGCTTTGGAATCCCTTAAAAATGTTATCCGAGCTAAGAGTTAGGCCAAAAGTACGATTTGCGGCCCCACTAACAATTAATATACGCGAAAAATCAAACTTCAAAATTTTTAGTTCATGAGATCACGAACCCCTTAAAAATGGTAAAAAAACATGTGAGGCTCTCGAATCGCTCAAACATGTCATTCGAGCATGGACTTAGGCCTAAAATACGATTTGGGCCCCCACGAACAAAGAACTGACGCGAAAAATCGGACTTCAACATTTTAGTTTCTGAGTGCTCGAACCCCTTAGAAATGGTAAGAAACATGTCAGGCTTTAGAATTGCTCAAAAATGTTATCCGAGCTTAGAGTTAAGCCCAAAATACGATTTGGGCCCCCATGAACAAAAAACCGCCGCAAAAAATCGGACTTTAATATTTTAAGTTTCCGAGCACTTGAACCACTTAGAAATGGTAAAAAAAAAACATGTTAGGCTTTCAAATCGCTTAAAAATGTTATCCGAGCAAGGAGTTAGGCCAAAAATAAGATATGGGCCCCAACAAACAAAGAACTGACGCGAAAAATCGGACTTCGATATTTTAAGCTTCTAAGATCACGAACCCTTTAAAAATGGTAAAAAAACATTTCAGGCTTTGGAATCGCTGTTATCCGAGCTAGCAATTAGGCCTAAAATACGATTTGGGCCCCAACGAACAAATAACCGATCCAAAGAATCGGACTTAATATTTTCATTTTCTGAGCACTCGAACCCCTTAGAAATGGCAAAAAATCATGTCAGGCTTTGGAATCGCTCAAAATTGTTATCCGAGCTAACAGTTAGGCCAAAAATCCGATTTAGGCCGCCACGAACAATTAACCGACGCGAAAAATCGGACTTCAAAATTTTCAGCTTCTGAGCTCTCGAACCCCTTAGAAATGGTTTAAAAAACATGACAAGCTTTGGAATCGCTCAAAAATATTATCCACGCTAGGAGTTAGACCAAAAATACGATTTAGGCCCCCACGAACAAAGAACCAACGCGAAAAATCGAACTTTTTTATTTTTAGCTTCTGAGATTACGAACCCCTTAAAAATGGTAAAAAAATAACATGTCAAGCTTTGGAATCGCTGTTATCCGAGCTAGGAGTTAGGCCTAAAATACGATTTAGGCCCCAAAGAACAAAGAACCTATGCGAAAAATCGGATTTCAATATTTTCATTTTATGCGCGCTCGAATCCCTTAGAAATGGTAATAAAAAACATGTCAGGCTTTGGAATCGCTCAAAAATGTTATCCGAGCTGGGAGTTAGGCGTAAAATACAATTTGGGCCCTCACGAACAAAGAACTAACTCGAAAAATCGAACTTCAATATTTTAAGCTTCTGAGATCACGAACCCCTTAAAAATGGTAAAAAAAAAACATGTCAAGCTTCGGAAACGCTCAAAAATGTTATCCGAGCTAGGAGTTAGGCCTAAAATACGATGTGGGCCCCTAAGAACAAAGAACCTACGCGAAAAATAGAACTTCGATATTTTCAGCTTCTGAGATCACGAACCACTTAAAAATGGTAAAAAAAAACATGGCAGGCTTCGAAATCGCTCAAAAATTTTATCCAAGTTAGGAGTTAGGCCTAAAATACGGTTTGGGCCCCCACGAACAAAGAACCAACGCGAAAAATCGACCTTTGTTATTTCAGCTTCTGAGATCACAAACCCCTTGAAAATGGTAAAAAAAACATGTCAGGCTTTGGAGTCGCTCAAAAATGTTATCCGAGCTAGGAGTTAGGCCAAAAATACGATTTGGGCCCCCACGAACAAAGAACCAACGCGAAAAATCGAACTTCAAAATTTTCAGCTTCTGGGCGCTCGAACCAATTAGAAATGGTAAATAAACATGTCAGGCGTGGAATCGCTCAAAAATGTTATTCGAGCTAGGAGTTAGGCCAAAGGTACGAATTCGGCCGCAACGAACAAAGAACCGACGTGAAAATTCGGACTTCGATATTTTCAACGTCTGAGAAAACGAACCCCTTAAAAATTGTAAAAAATATGCCAGGCTTTGGAATCGCTCAAAAATGTTATCCGAGCAAGGAGTTAGGCCAAAAATACGATTTGGGCCCCAACGAACAAAGAACCGACGCGAAAAATCGGCCTTCGATATTTTCAGCTTCTGAGATCACGAACCCCTTAAAAAGGGGAAAAAAAACATGTCAGGCTTTGGTATCGCTGTTATCCGAGCTAGGATTTAGGCATAAAATACGATTTGGGCCCCAACGAACAAAGAACCGATGCAAAAAATCGGACTTCTATATTTTCATTTTCTGAGCGCTGGAACCCCTTTGAAATGGTAAAAAAACATGTCAGGCTTTCGAATCGCTCAAAATTGTTATCCGAGCTAACAGGTTAGGCCAACAATACGATTTGGGCAGCCACGAACAAATAACTGACGCGAAAAATCGGAGTTCAAAATTTACAGCTTCTGAGCGCTCGAACCCCTTAGAAATGGTTAAAAAAACAAGGCAAGCTTTGGAGTCGCTTAAAAATAATATCCGATCTAGGAGTTAGGCCAAAAATATGATTTGGGCCCCCACGAACAAAGAACTAACGCGAAAAATAGGTTTCGATATTTTCAGCTTAAGAGATAACGAACCCCTTAAAAATGGTAATAAAACATGTGAGGCTTTGGAATCGCTCAAAAATGTTATCCGAGCTAGGAGTTAGGCCCAAAATACGATTTGGGCCCCAATGAACAAAGAACCGACGTTAAAAACGGACTTCGATATTTCAGCTTCTGAGATCACGAACCCCTTAAAAATTGTAAAAAATAACATGTCAGGCTTTGGAATCGCTCAAAAATGTTATCCGACCTACGAGTTAGGCCTAAAATACGATTTGGTCCCCTAAAAACAAAGAACTGACGCGAAAAATCGGACATCAATATTTTCATTTTCTGAGCGCTCGTACCCCTTAGAAATGGTAAAAAAACATGTCAGGCTTTGGAATCGTTCAAAAATGTTGTCCGAGCTAAGAGTAAGACCAAAAATACGATTTGGGCCCCCGGGAACAAAGAACCAACGCGAAAAATTGGCCTTCGATATTATCAGCTTCTGAGATCACAAACCCCTTAAAAATGGTAAAAAAACATGTCAGGCTTTGGAGTCGCTCAAAAATGTTATCCGAGTTTGGAGTTAGGCCAAATATACGATTTGGGCAGCCACGAACAATTAACTGATGCGAAAAATCGGACTGCAAAATTTTCAGCTTCTGAGCCCTCGAACCCTTAAAAATGGTAAAAAAAACATGTCAGGCTTTGGAATCGCTCAAAAATGTTGTCCAATCTAGGAGTTAGGCCTAAAATACGATGTGGGCCCCCACGAACAAAGAACCAACGAGAAAAATCGGCCTTCAATATTTTCAGCTTCTGAGATCACGAACCCATTAAAAATGGTAAAAAAACATGTCAGGCTTTGGAATCGCTCAAAAATATTATCCGAGCTTGGAGTTAGGCCAAAAATACGATTTGGGCCGCAACGAACAATTAACTGACGTGAAAAATCGGACTTCAAAATTTTTATTTTCTGGGCGCTCCAACCCCTTAGGAATGGTTAAAAAACATGTCAAGCTTTGGAATCGCTCAAAAATATTATCCGAGCTAGGAGTTAAACAAAAATTTCGATTTGGGCCCCCACGAGCAAAAAACAAATGCGAAAAATCGACCTTTGATATTTTCAGCTTTTGAGATCACGAACTCCTTAAAAATGGTAAAAAAAAACATGTCAGGCTTTTGAATCGTTCAAAAATGTTATCCGAGGTAGGAGTTAGGCCTTAAATACGATTTGGGCCCCAACGAACAAAGAACCGACGTAAAAAATCGGACTTCGATATTTTCAGTTTCTGAGATCACGAACCCCTTAAAAATTTTAAAAAATATCATGTCAGGCTTTGGAATCGCTCAAAAATGTTATCGGAGCTAGGCATTAGGCCTAATATACGATTTGGGCCCCAACGAACAAAGAACCGATGCGAAAAATTGGACTTCAATATTTTCATTTTCTGAGCGTTCGAACCCCTTAGAAATGGTAAAAAAAAACATCCTAGGCTTTCGTATCGCTCAAAAATGTTATCGGAGCTAAGAGTAAGGCCAAAAATAAGATTTGGGCCTCCACGAACTATTAACCGACGCGAAAAATCGGACTGCAAAATTTTCAGCTTTTGAGAGCTCGAACCGTTTCCAATGGTTAAAAAAACATGTCAAGCTTTGGAATCGCTCAAAAATATTATTCGAGCTAGGAGTTAGGCAAAAATACGATTTGGGCCCCCACGAACAAAGAACCAACGCGAACAATTGGCCTTCGATATTTTCAGCTTCTGAGATCACGAACCCCTTAAAAATTTGAAAAAAATGTTATCCGAGCTTGGAATTAGGCCAAAAATACGATTTGGGCAGCCACGAACAATTAACTGATGCGAAAAATCGGCCTGCAAAATTTTCAGCTTCTGAGCCCTCGAACCCTTAAAATTGGTAAAAAAAACATGTCAGGCTTTGGAATCGCTCAAAAATGTTATCCAATCTAGGAGTTAGGCCTAAAATACGATGTGGGCCCCCACGAACAAAGAACCAACGAGAAAAATCGGCATTCAATCACGAACCCATTAAAAAAGGTAAAAAAACATGTCAGGCTTTGGAATCGCTCAAAAATGTTATCCGTGCTTGGAGTAAGCGCAAAAATACGATTTGGGCCGCCACAAAAAATTAACTGACACGAAAAATCGGATTGCAAAATTTTCAGCTTCTGAGCGCTCGAACCCTTAAAAATGGTAAAAAAACATGTCAAGCTTTGGAATCGCTCAAAAATATTATCCGAGCTAAGAGTTAAGCCAAAAATACGATTTGGGCCCCCACGAGCAAAAAACCAATGTGAAAAATCGGCCTTCGATATTTTCAGCTTCTAAGATCACGAACCCCTTAAAAATGGTAAAAAAAACATGTCAGGCTTTGGAATCGCTCAAAAATGTTGTCAATTCTAGGAGTTAGGCCTAAAATACGATGTGGGCCCCCACGAACAAAGAACCAACGAGAAAAATCGGCCTTCAATATTTTCAGCTTCTGAGATCACGAACCCATTAAAAATGGTAAAAAAAACATGTCAGGCTTTGGAATCGCTCAAAAATGTTATCCGAGCTTGGAGTTAGGCCAAAAATACGATTTGGGCCGCAACGAACAATTAACTGACGTGAAAAATCGGACTTCAAAATTTTTATTTTCTGGGCGCTCCAACCCCTTAGGAATGGTTAAAAAACATGTCAAGCTTTGGAATCGCTCAAAAATATTATCCGAGCTAGGAGTTAAAACAAAATTTTGATTTGGGCCCCCACGAGCAAAAAACAAATGCGAAAAATCGACCTTTGATATTTTCAGCTTTGGAGATCACGAACTCCTTAAAAATGGTAAAAAAAACATGTCAGGCTTTTGAATCGTTCAAAAATGTTATCCGGGGTAGGAGTTAGGTCTGAAATACGATTTGGGCCCCAACGAACAAAGAACCGACGTAAAAAATCGGACTTCGATATTTTCAGTTTCTGAGATCACGAACCCCTTAAAAATTTTAAAAAATATCATGTCAGGCTTTGGAATCGCTCAAAAATGTTATCGGAGCTAGGCATTAGGCCTAATATACGATTTGGGCCCCAACGAACAAAGAACCGATGCGAAAAATTGGACTTCAATATTTTCATTTTCTGAGCGTTCGAACCCCTTAGAAATGGTAAAAAAAACATTCTAAGCTTTCGTATCGCTCAAAAATGTTATCGGAGCTAAGAGTAAGGCCAAAAATAAGATTTGGGCCTCCACGAACTATTAACCGACGCGAAAAATCGGACTGCAAAATTTTCAGCTTTTGAGAGCTCGAACCGTTTCCAATGGTTAAAAAAACATGTCAAGCTTTGGAATCGCTCAAAAATATTATTCGAGCTAGGAGTTAGGCAAAAATACGATTTGGGCCCCCACGAAGCGTTGGCCTTCGATATTTTCAGCTTCTGAGATCACGAACCCCTTAAAAATTTGAAAAAAATGTTATCCGAGCTTGGAATTAGGCCAAAAATACGATTTGGGCAGCCACGAACAATCAACTGATGCGAAAAATCGGACTGCAAAATTTTCAGCTTCTGAGCCCTCGAACCCTTAAAATTGGTAAAAAAACATGTCAGGCTTTGGAATCGCTCAAAAATGTTATCCAATCTAGGAGTTAGGCCTAAAATACGATGTGGGCCCCCACGAACAAAGAAACCAACGAGAAAAATCGGCCTTCAATCACGAACCCATTAAAAAAGGTAAAAAAAACATGTCAGGCTTTGGAATCGCTCAAAAATGTTATCCGAGCTTGGAGTAAGGGCAAAAATACGATTTGGGCCGCCACAAAAAATTAACTGACACGAAAAATCGGACTGCAAAATTTTCAGCTTCTGAGCGCTCGAACCCTTAAAAATGGTAAAAAAAACATGTCAAGCTTTGGAATCGCTCAAAAATATTATCCGAGCTAAGAGTTAAGCCAAAAATACGATTTGTGCCCCCACGAGCAAAAAACCAATGTGAAAAATCGGCCTACGATATTTTCAGCTTCTAAGATCACGAACCCCTTAAAAATGGTAAAAAAAATGTCAGGCTTTGGAATCGCTCAAAAATGTTATCCGAGATAGGAGTTAGGCGTAAAATACGATTTGGGCCCCAACGAACAAAGAACCGACGTGAAAAATCGGACTTCGATATTTTCAGCTTAAAAATTGCAAAAAATAACATGTCAGGCTTTGGAATCGCTCAAAAATGTTATCCGAGCTAGGGGTTAGATCTAAAATACGATTTAGGCCCCAACGAACAAAGAACCGATGCGAAAAATTGGACTTCATATTTTCATTTCTGAGCGCTCGAACCCCTTAGAAATGGTCAAAAAACATGTCAGGCTTTCGAATCGCTCAAAAATATTATCCGAGCTAAGAGTAAGGCCAAAAATAAGATTTGGGCTGCCACGAACTAATAACCGACGCGAAAAATCGGACTGCAAAATTTTCAGCTTCTGAGCGCTCGAACCCTTTGAAATGGTTAAAAAACAGGTCAAGCTTTGGAATCGCTCAAAAATATTATTCGAGCTAGGAGTTTGGCCAAAAATACGATTTGGGCCCCCACGAACAAAGAACCAACACGAAAAATTGGCCTTCGATATTATCAGCTTCTGAGATCACGAACCCTTTAAAATGGTAAATAAACAGTTCAGGCTTTGGAATCGCTCAATAATGTTATTCGAGCTTGGAGTTAGGCCAAAAATACAATTTGGGCCGCCACGAACAATTAACTAACGCGAAAAATCGGACTGCAAAATTTACAGCTTCTGAGCGCTCGTACCCTTAAAAATGGTAAAAAAAACATGTCAAGCTTTGGAATCGCTGAAAAATATTATGTGAGCTAGGAGTTAGGCCAAAAATACGATTTGGGCCCCCACGAGCAAAAAACCAACGCGAAAAACCGGCCTTCGATATTTTCAGCTTCTAAGATCACCAACCCTTTAAAAAATGGAAAAAAAACGTGTCAGGCCTTTGAATCGCTCAAAAATGTTATCAGAGCTAGGAGTGAGGCCTAAAATGCGATTTGGGGCCCCCAAGAACAAAGAACTAACACGAAAAATCGAACTTTGATATTTTCAGCTTCTGAGATAACGAACACCTTAAAAAAGGTTAGAAAACATGCCAGGCTTTGGAATCGCTCAAAAATGTTATCCGAGCTAGGCGTTACTCCTAATATACGATTTGGGCCCCAACGAACAAAGAACAGATGCGAAAAATTGGACTTCAATATTTTTATTTTCTGAGCGTTCGAACCCCTTATAAATGGTGAAAAAACATGTCAGGCTTTCGAATCGCTCAAAAATTTTATCCGAGTTAAGAGTAACGCCAAAAATAAGATTTGGGCCGCCACGAACTATTAAACGACGCGAAAAATCGGACTGCAAAATTTTCAGCTTCTAAGCGCTCGGACCCTTTGAAATGGTTAAAAAAACATGTCAAGCTTTGGAATCGCTCAAAAATGTTATCCGAGCTAGGAGTTAGGCCTAAAATACGATTTGGGCCCTAACGAACAAAGAACCGACGTGAAAAATCGGACTTCGATATTTTCAAATTCTGAGATCACGAACCCGTTATAAAATGTAAAAAATAACATGCCAGGCTTTGGAATCGCCCAAAAATGTTCTCCGACCTAGGAGTTAGGTCTAATATACGATTTGGGCCCCAAAAAACAAATAACTGACGCGAAGAATCGGAATTCAATATTTTCATTTTGTGAGCGCTGGTACCCCTTAGAAATGGTAAAAAAAACATTTCAGGCTTTGGAATCGCTCAAAAATGTTATCCGAGCTAAGAGTAAGACCAAAAATACGATTTGGGCCGCCACGAACTATTAACCGACGCGAAAAATTGGACTGCAAAATTTTCAGCTTCTGAGCGCTCGAACCCTTTGAAATGGTTAAAAAAATATGTCAAGCTTTGAAATCGCTCAAAAATATTATTCGAGCTAGGAGTTAAACAAAAAATACGATTTGGGCCCCCAAGAACAAAGAACCAACGCGAAATAATTGGCCTTCGATATTTTCAGCTTCTGAGATCACGTACCCCTTAAAAATGGTAAAAAAAACAGCTCAGGCTTTGGAATCGCTCAAAAATGTTATCCGAGCTAGGAGTTGGGCCTAAAATACGATTTGGGCCCCAACGAACAAAGAACCGACGTAAAAAATCGGACTTCAATATTTTCAGCTTCTGAGATCACGAACCCCTTATAAATTATAAAAAATAACATGTCAGGCTTTGGAATCGCTCAAAAATATTATCCGAGCTAGGAGTTAGGCCAAAATTACGATTTGGGCCCCCACGAGCAAAAAACCAACGCGAAAAATCGGCTTTCAATATTTTCAGCTTTTGAGATCACGAACGGCTTAAAAATGGTAAAAAAACATGTCAGGCTTTTGAATCGCTCAAAAATGTTATCCGAGCTAGGAGTTAGGCCTAAAATACGATTTGGGCCCCGACGAACAAAGAACCGACATGAAAAATCGGACTTCGATATTTTCAGCTTCAGAGATCACGAACCCCTTAAAAATTGTAAAAATTAATATGTCAGGCTTTGGAATCGCTAAGAAATGTTATCCGAGCTAGGCATTAGGCCTAATATACGATTTAGGCCCCAACGAACAAAGAATCGATGCGAAAAATTGCACTTCAATATTTTCATTTTATGAACATTCGAACCCCTTAGAAATGGTAAAAAAAAACATGTCAGGCTTTCGAATCGCTCAAAAATGTTATCCGAGCTAAGAATAAGGCCAAAAATACGATATGGGCCGCCACGAACAATTAATCGACGCGAAAAAAATCGGACTTTAAAATTTCCAGCTTCAGAACGCTCGAACCCATTTGAAATGGTTAAAAAAACATGTCAAGCTTTGGAATCGCTCAAAAATATTATCCGAGCAAGGAGTTAGGCCAAAAATACGATTTGGGCCCCCACGAGCAAAAAACCAACGCGAAAAACCGGCCTTCTATATTTTCATCTTCTAAGATCGCGAACCGCTTAAAAATGGTTTTAAAACATGTCAGGCTTTTGAATCGCTCAAAAATGTTATCGGAGCTCGGAGTTAGGCGTAAAATACAATTTGGGCCCCAACGAACAAAGAACAGACGTGAAAAATCGGACTTCGATATTTTCAGCTTCTGAGATCAAGAACCCCTTAAAAATTGTAAAAAATAACATGTCAGGCTTTGGAATGGCTCAAAAATGTTATCCGAGCTAGAAGTCAGGCCTAAAATACGATTTGGGCCCCAACGAACAAAGAACCGACGTGAAAAATCGGACTTCGATATTTTCAGCTTCTGAGATCACGAACCCCTTAAAAATTGTAAAAACTAACATGTCAGGCTTTGGAATCGCTCAGAAATGTTATCCGAGCTAGGCGTTAGGCCTAATATACGATTTGGGCCCCAACGAACAAAGAACCGATGCGAAAAATTGCACTTCAATATTTTCATTTTCTGAGCATTCGAACCCCTTAGAAATGGTAAAAAAACATGTCAGGCTCTCGAATCGCTCAAAAATGTTATCCGAGCTAAGAGTAAGGCCAAAAATACGATATGGGCCGCCACGAACAATTAATCGACGCGAAAAAATCGGACTTTAAAATTTTCAGCTTCAAAACGCTCGAACCCATTTGAAATGGTTAAAAAAAACATGTCAAGCTTTGTAATCGCTCAAAAATATTATCCGAGCTAGGAGTTAGACCAAAAATACGATTTGGGCCCCCACGAGCAAAAAACCAACGCGAAAAACCGGCCTTCGATATTTTCAGCTTCTAAGATCACGAACCCCTTAAAAATGGTTTAAAAACATGTCAGGCTTTGGAATCGCTCAAAAATGTTATTGGAGCTAGGAGTTAGGCGTAAAATACAATTTGGGCCCCAACGACCAAAAGAACGGACGTGAAAAATCGGACTTCGATATTTTCAGCTTCTGAGATCAAGAACCCCTTAAAAATTGTAAAAAATAACATGTCAGGCTTTGGAATGGCTCAAAAATGTTATCCGAGCTAGGAGTTAGGCGTAAAATACAATTTGGGCCCCAACGAACAAAGAACCGACGTGAAAAATCGGACTTCGATATTTTCAGCTTCTGAGATCAAGAACCCCTTAAAAATGGTAAAAAAAACATGTCAGGCTTTTGAATCGCTCAAAAATGTTATCCGAGCTAAGAGTAAGGCCAAAAATATGATTTGGGCCGCCACGAACAATTAACCGACGCGAAAAAATCGGACTTTAAAATTTTTCAGCTTCAGAGCGCTCGAACCCCTTTGAAACGGTTAAAAAAACATGTCAAGCTTTGGAATCGCTCAAAAATATTATTCGAGCTAGGGGTTAGGCAAAAAATACGATTTGGGCCCCCACAAGCAAAAAACCAACGCGAAAAACCGGCCTTCGATATTTTCAGCTTCTAACATAACGAACCCCTTAAAAATGGTAAGAAAACATGCCAGGCTTTGGAATCGCTCAAAAATGGTACCGAGCTAGGAGTTAGGCGTAAAATACAATTTGGGCCCCAACGAACAAAGAACCGACGTGAAAAATCGGACTTCGATATTTTCAGCTTCTGAGATCACGAACCCCTTAAAAATTGTATAAAATAACATGTCAGGCTTTGGAATCGCTCAAAAATGTTATCCGACCTAGGAATTAGGCCTAAAATACGATTTGGGCCCCAAAAAACAAAGAACTGACGCGAAAAATCGGACTTCAATATTTTCATTTTCTGAGCGCTCGAACCCCTTAGAAATGGTAAAAAAAAACATGTCAGGCTTTGGAATCGCGCAATAATGTTATCCGAGCTAAGAGTAAGGCGAAAAAAACGATTTGGGCCGCCACGAACAATTAACCGACGCGAAAAATCGGACTTCAAAATTTTCATCTTATGGGCGCTCGAACCCTTCGAAATGGTAAAAAAAACATGTGAAGCTCTGGAATCGCTCAAAAATATTATTCGAGCTAGGAGTTAGGCAAAAAATACGATTTGGGCCACCACGAACAAAGAACCAACGCGAAAAATTGGCCTTTGAAATTTTCAGCTTTTGTGATCACGAACCCCTTAAAAATGGTAAAAAAACATGCCCGGCTTTGGAATCGCTCAAAAATGTTATCCGAGCTTGGAGTTAGGCCAAAAATACGATTTGGGCCGCCACGAACAGTTAACTGACGCGAAAAATCGGACTGAGAAATTTTCAGCTTCTGAGCGCTCGAACCCTTAAAAATGGTAAAAAAAAACTTGTCAGGCTTCGGAATCGCTCAAAAATGTTATCCAAGCTAGGAGTTAGCCCTAAAATACGATGTGGGCCCCCGCGAACAAAGAACCAACGCGAAAAATCGGCTTTCGATATTTTCAGCTTCTGAGATCACGAACCCATTAAAAATGTTAAAAAAACATGTCAGGCTTTGGAATCGCTCAAAAACGTTATCCGAGCTTGGAGTTAGGCCGAAAATACAATTTGGGTTGCAACGAATAATTAACCGACGCGAAAAATCGAACTTAAAAATTTTCATTTTCTGAGCGCTCCAACCCCTTAGAATTGGTTAAAAAACATGTAAAGCTTTGGAATCGCTCAAAAATATTATCCGACCTAGGAGTTAGGCCAAAAATACGATTTGGGCCCCCACGAGCAAAAAACCAACGCGAAAAATCGGCCTTTGATATTTTCAGCTTTTGACATTACGAACCCCTTAAAAATGGTAAAAAAAACATGTCACGCTTTTGAATCGCTCAAAAATGTTATCCGAGCTAGGAGTTAGGCCTAAAATACGATTTGGGCCCCCAACAACAAAGAACTAACACGAAAAATCGAACTTCGATATTTTCTGCTTCCGAGATCACGAACCCCTTAAAAATGGTAAAAAAACATGTCAGGCTTCGAAATCGCTCAAAAATGTTATCCGAGCTAGGAGTTCGGCAAATAATACGATGTGGGCGCCCACGAACAAAGAACCAACGCGAAAAATCGGCCTTTGATATTTTCAGCTTTTGAGATCACGAACCCCTTAAAAAAGGTAAAAGAAACATGTCAGGCTTTGGAATCGCTCAAAAATGTTTTCCGAGCTAGGAGTTAGGCCAAAAATACGATTTGGCCCCCCACGAACAAAGAACAAACGCGAAAATCGAACTTCAAAATTTTCAGCTTCTGAGCGCTAGAACCAATTAGAAATGGTAAAAAAACATGTCAGGCGTTGGAGTCGCTCAAAAATGTTATCCGAGCTAGGAATTAGGCCAAAAATACGATTTGGGCCCCAACGAACAAAGAAACAACGCGAAAATTCGGACTTCAATATTTTAACCTTCTGAGATCACGAACCCCTTAAAAATGGTTAAAAAAACATGTCAGGCTTTGGAATCGCTCAAAAATGGTATCCGAGCTACGAGTTAGGCCTAAAATACGATTTGGGCCCCTACGAACAAAGAACTGACGCGAAAAATCGGACTTCAATATTTTCATTTTCTGAGCGCTCGAACCCCTTGGAAATGGTAAAAAAATATGCCAGGCTTTGGAATCGCTCAATAATGTTATCCGAGCTAAGAGTAAGTCGAAAAATACGAATTGGGCCGCCACGAACAATTAACCCAAGCGAAAAATCGGACTTCAAAATTTTCAGCTTCTGAGCACTCGAACTCTTCGAAATGGTAAAATAAACATGTCAAGCTTTGAAATCGCTCAAAAATATTATTCGAGCTAGGAGTTAGGCAAAAAATACGATTTGGGCCCCCACGAACAAAGAACCAACGCGAAAAATTGGCCTTGAAATTTTCAGCTTCTGTGATCACGAACCCCTTAAAAATGGTAAAAAAAACATGTCAGGCTTTGGAATCGCTCAAAAATGTTATCCGAGCTTGGAGTTAGGCCAAAAATACGATTTGGGCCGCCACGAACAATTAACTGACGCGAAAAATCGAACTGCAAAATTTTCCGCTTCTGAGCGCTCGAACCCTTAAAAATGTTAAAAAAACTTGTCAGGCTTCGGAATCGCTCAAAAATGTTATCCAAGCTAGGAGTTAGGCCTAAAATACGATGTGGGCCCCCACGAACAAAGAACCAACGCGAAAAATCGGCCTTCGATATTTTCAGCTTTTGAGATCACGAACCCATTAAAAATGGTACAAAAACATGCCAGGCTTTGGAATCGCTCAAAAATGTTATCCGAGCTTGGAGTTAACCCCAAAATACGATTTGGGCCCCCAAGAACAAAGAACTAACACGAAAAATCGAACTTCGATATTTTCAGCTTCTGAGATCACGAACCCCTTAAAAATGGTAAAAAAACATGTTAGGCTTCGAAATCGCTCAAAAATGTTATTCGAGCTACGAGTTAGGCCAAAAATACGATGAGGGCCCCCATGAACAAAGAACCAACGCGAAAAATCGGCATTTGATAATTTCAGCTTCTGAGATCACGAACCCCTTAAAAATGGTAAAAGAAACATGTCAGGCTTTGGAATCGCTCAAAAATGTTATCCGAGCTAGGAGTTAGGCCTAAAATACGATTTGGGCCCCCAAGAACAAAGAACTAACACGAAAAATCGAACTTCGATATTTTCTGCTTCCGAGATCACGAACCCCTTAAAAATGGTAAAAAAACATGTCAGGCTTCGAAATCGCTCAAAAATGTTATCCGAGCTAGGAGTTCGGCCAAAAATACAATGTGGGCCCCCACGAACAAAGAACCAACGCGAAAAATCGGCCTTTGATATTTTCAGCTTTTGAGATCACGAACCCCTTAAAAAAGGTAAAAGAAACATGTCAGGCTTTGGAATCGCTCAAAAATGTTATCCGAGCTAGGAGTTAGGCCAAAAATACGATTTGGCCCCCACGAACAAAGAACAAACGCGAAAAATCGAACTTCAAAATTTTCAGCTTCTGAGCGCTTGAACCAATTAGAAATGGTAAAAAAACATGTCAGGCGTTGGAGTCGCTCAAAAATGTTATCCGAGCTAGGAATTAGGCCAAAAATACGATTTGGGCCCCAACGAACAAAGAAACGACGCGAAAATTCGGACTTAATTATTTTCAGCTTCTGAGATCACGAACCCCTTAAAAATGGTAAAAAAACATGCCAGGCTTTGGAATCGCTCAAAAATGGTATCCGAGCTACGAGTTAGGCCTAAAATACGATTTGGGCCCCTACGAACAAAGAACTGACGCGAAAAATCGGACATCAATATTTTCATTTTCTAAGCGCTCGAACCCCTTGGAAATGGTAAAATAATATGCCAGGCTTTGGAATCGCTCAATAATCTAATCCGAGCTAAGAGTAAGTCGAAAAATACGAATTGGGCCGCCACGAACAATTAACCCATGCGAAAAATCGGACTTCAAAATTTTCAGCTTCTGAGCACTCGAACTCTTCGAAATGGTAAAATAAACATGTCAAGCTTTGAAATCGCTCAAAAATATTATTCGAGCTAGGAGTTAGGCAAAAAATACGATTTGGGCCCCCACGAACAAAGAACCAACGCGAAAAATTGGCCTTCGAAATTTTCAGCTTCAGTGATCACGAACCCCTTAAAAATGGTAAAAAAAACATGTCATGCTTTGGAATCGCTCAAAAATGTTATCCGAGCTTGGAGTTAGGCCAAAAATACGATTTGGGCCGCCACGAACAATTAACTGACGCGAAAAATCGAACTGCAAAATTTTCCGCTTCTGAGCGCTCGAACCCTTAAAAATGTTAAAAAAACTTGTCAGGCTTCGGAATCGCTCAAAAATGTTATCCAAGCTAGGAGTTAGGCCTAAAATACGATGTGGGCCCCCACGAACAAAGAACCAACGCGAAAAATCGGCCTTCGATATTTTCAGCTTCTGAGATCACGAACCCATTAAAAATGGTAAAAAAACATGCCAGGCTTTGGAATCGCTCAAAAATGTTATCCGAGCTTGGAGTTAACCCCAAAATACGATTTGGGCCCCCAAGAACAAAGAACTAACACGAAAAATCGAACTTCGATATTTTCAGCTTCTGAGATCACGAACCCCTTAAAAATGGTAAAAAAACATGGTAGGCTTCGAAATCGCTCAAAAATGTTATTCGAGCTACGAGTTAGGCCAAAAATACGATGAGGGCCCCCATGAACAAAGAACCAACGCGAAAAATCGGCCTTTGATAATTTCAGCTTCTGAGATCACGAACCCCTTAAAAATGGTAAAAGAAACATGTCAGGCTTCGGAATCGCTCAAAAATGCTATCCGAGCTAGGAGTTAGGCCTAAAATACGATTTGGGCCCCCAACAACAAAGAACTAACACGAAAAATCGAACTTCGATATTTTCTGCTTCCGAGATCACGAACCCGTTCAAAATGGTAAAAAAACATGTCAGGCTTCGAAATCGCTCAAAAATGTTATCCGAGCTAGGAGTTCGGCAAAAAATACGATGTGGGCCCCCACGAACAAAGAACCAACATCGGCCTTTGACATTTTCAGCTTTTGAGATCACGAACCCCTTAAAAAAGGTAAAAGAAACATGTCAGGCTTTGGAATCGCTCAAAAATGTTATCCGAGCTAGGAGTTAGGCCAAAAATACGATTTGGCCCCCCACGAACAAAGAACAAACGCGAAAAATCGAACTTCAAAATTTTCAGCTTCTGAGCGCTTGAACCAATTAGAAATGGTAAAAAAACATGTCAGGCGTTGGAGTCGCTCAAAAATGTTATCCGAGCTAGGAATTAGGCCAAAACTACGATTTGGGCCCCAACGAACAAAGAAACAACGCGAAAATTCGGACTTCAATATTTTAACCTTCTGAGATCACGAACCCCTTAAAAATGGTTAAAAAGACATGTCAGGCTTTGGAATCGCTCAAAAATGGTATCCGAGCTACGAGTTAGGCCTAAAATACGATTTGGGCCCCTACGAACAAAGAACTGACGCGAAAAATCGGACTTCAATATTTTCATTTTCTGAGCGCTCGAACCCCTTGGAAATGGTAAAAAAATATGCCAGGCTTTGGAATCGCTCAATAATGTTATCCGAGCTAAGAGTAAGTCGAAAAATACGAATTGGGCCGCCACGAACAATTAACCCATGCGAAAAATCGGACTTCAAAATTTTCAGCTTCATCGCACTCGAACTCTTCGAAATGGTAAAATAAACATGTCAAGCTTTGAAATCGCTCAAAAATATTATTCGAGCTAGGAGTTAGGAAAAAAATACGATTTGGGCCCCCACGAACAAAGAACCAACGCGAAAAATTGGCCTTCGAAATTTTCAGCTTCTGTGATCACGAACCCCTTAAAAATGGTAAAAAAAACATGTCAGGCTTTGGAATCGCTCAAAAATGTTATCTGAGCTTGGAGTTAGGCCAAAAATACGATTTGGGCCGCCACGAACAATTAACTGACGCGAAAAATCGAACTGCAAAATTTTCCGCTTCTGAGCGCTCGAACCCTTAAAAATGTTAAAAAACTTGTCAGGCTTCGGAATCGCTCAAAAATGTTATCCAAGCTAGGAGTTAGGCCTAAAATACGATGTGGGCCCCCACGAACAAAGAACCAACGCGAAAAATCGGCCTTCGATATTTTCAGCTTCTGAGATCACGAACCCATTAAAAATGGTATAAAAACATGCCAGGCTTTTGAATCGCTCAAAAATGTTATCCGAGCTTGGAGTTAAGCCCAAAATACGATTTGGGCCCCCAAGAACAAAGAACTAACACGAAAAATCGAACTTCGATATTTTCAGCTTCTGAGATCACGAACCCCTTAGAAATGGTAAAAAAACATGTTAGGCTTCGAAATCGCTCAAAAATGTTATTCGAGCTACGAGTTAGGCCAAAAATACGATGAGGGCCCCCATGAACAAAGAACCAACGCGAAAAATCGGCCTTTGATAATTTCAGCTTCTGAGATCACGAACCCCTTAAAAATGGTAAAAGAAACATGTCAGGCTTTGGAATCGCTCAAAAATGTTATCCGAGCTAGGAGTTAGGCCTAAAATACGATTTGGGCCCCCAACAACAAAGAACTAACACGAAAAATCGAACTTCGATATTTTCTGCTTCCGAGATCACGAACCCCTTAAAAATGGTAAAAAAACATGTCAGGCTTCGAATTCGCTCAAAAATGTTATCCGAGCTAGGAGTTCGGCAAAAAATACGATGTGGGCCCCCACGAACAAAGAACCAACGCGAAAAATCGGCCTTTGACATTTTCAGCTTTTGAGATCACGAACCCCTTAAAAAAGGTAAAAGAAACATGTCAGGCTTTGGAATCGCTCAAAAATGTTATCCGAGCTAGGAGTTAGGCCAAAAATACGATTTGGCCCCCCACGAACAAAGAACAAACGCGAAAAATCGAACTTCAAAATTTTCAGCTTCTGAGCGCTTGAACCAATTAGAAATGGTAAAAAAACATGTCAGGCGTTGGAGTTGCTCAAAAATGTTATCCGAGCTAGGAATTAGGCCAAAAATACGATTTCGGCCCCAACGAACAAAGAAACGACGCGAAAATTCGGACTTCAATATTTTCAGCTTCTGAGATCACGAACCCCTTAAAAATGGTAAAAAAACATGCCAGGCTTTGGAATCGCTCAAAAATGGGATCCGAGCTACGAGTTAGGCCTAAAATACGATTTGGGCCCCAACGAACAAAGAACTGACGCGAAAAATCGGACTTCAATATTTTCATTTTCTGAGCGCTCGAACCCCTTAGAAATGGTAAAAAAATATGCCAGGCTTTTGAATCGCTCAATAATCTAATCCGAGCTAAGAGTAAGTCGAAAAATACGAATTGGGCCGCCACGAACAATTAACCCATGCGAAAAATCGGACTTCAATATTTTCAGCTTCTGAGCACTCGAACTCTTCGAAATGGTAAAAAAAAACATGTCAAGCTTTGGAATCGCCCAAAAATATTATTCGAGCTAGGAGTTAGGCAAAAAATACGATTTGGGCCCCCACGAACAAAGAACCAACGCGAAAAATTGGCCTTCGAAATTTTCAGCTTCAGTGATCACGAACCCCTTAAAAATGGTAAAAAAATCATGTCATGCTTTGGAATCGCTCAAAAATGTTATCCGAGCTTGGAGTTAGGCCAAAAATACGATTTGGGCCGCCACGAACAATTAACTGACGCGAAAAATCGGACTGCAAAATTAACCGCTTTTGAGCGCTCGAACCCTTAAAAATGTTAAAAAAAGTTGTCAGGCTTCGGAATCGCTCAAAAATGTTATCCAAGCTAGGAGTTAGGCCTAAAATACGATGTGGGCCCCCACGAACAAAGAACCAACGCGAAAAATCGGCCTTCGATATTTTCAGCTTCTGAGATCACGAACCCATTAAAAATGGTAAAAAAACATGCGAGGCTTTGGAATCGCTCAAAAATATTATCCGAGTTTGGAGTTAAGCCCAAAATACGATTTGGGCCCCCAAGAACAAAGAACTAACACGAAAAATCGAACTTCGATATTTTCAGCTTCTGAGATCACGAACCCCTTAAAAATGGTAAAAAAACATGTTAGGCTTCGAAATCGCTCAAAAATGTTATTCGAGCTACGAGTTAGGCCAAAAATACGATGAGGGCCCCCATGAACAAATAACCAACGCGAAAAATCGGCCTTTGATAATTTCAGCTTCTGAGATCACGAACCCCTTAAAAATGGTAAAAGAAACATGTCAGGCTTTGGAATCGCTCAAAAATGTTATCCGAGCTAGGAGTTAGGCCTAAAATACGATTTGGGCCCCCAAGAACAAAGAACTAACACGAAAAATCGAACTTCGATATTTTCTGCTTCCGAGATCACGAACCCCTTAAAAATGGTAAAAAAACATGTCAGGCTTTGGAATCGCTCAAAAATGTTATCCGAGCTAGGAGTTAGGCCTAAAATACGATTTGGGCCCCCAACAACAAAGAACTAACACGAAAAATCGAACTTCGATATTTTCTGCTTCCGAGATCACGAACCCCTTAAAAATGGTAAAAAAACATGTCAGGCTTCGAATTCGCTCAAAAATGTTATCCGAGCTAGGAGTTCGGCAAAAAATACGATGTGGGCCCCCACGAACAAAGAACCAACGCGAAAAATCGGCCTTTGACATTTTCAGCTTTTGAGATCACGAACCCCTTAAAAAAGGTAAAAGAAACATGTCAGGCTTTGGAATCGCTCAAAAATGTTATCCGAGCTAGGAGTTAGGCCAAAAATACGATTTGGCCCCCCACGAACAAAGAACAAACGCGAAAAATCGAACTTCAAAATTTTCAGCTTCTGAGCGCTTGAACCAATTAGAAATGGTAAAAAAACATGTCAGGCGTTGGAGTTGCTCAAAAATGTTATCCGAGCTAGGAATTAGGCCAAAAATACGATTTCGGCCCCAACGAACAAAGAAACGACGCGAAAATTCGGACTTCAATATTTTCAGCTTCTGAGATCACGAACCCCTTAAAAATGGTAAAAAAACATGCCAGGCTTTGGAATCGCTCAAAAATGGGATCCGAGCTACGAGTTAGGCCTAAAATACGATTTGGGCCCCAACGAACAAAGAACTGACGCGAAAAATCGGACTTCAATATTTTCATTTTCTGAGCGCTCGAACCCCTTAGAAATGGTAAAAAAATATGCCAGGCTTTTGAATCGCTCAATAATCTAATCCGAGCTAAGAGTAAGTCGAAAAATACGAATTGGGCCGCCACGAACAATTAACCCATGCGAAAAATCGGACTTCAATATTTTCAGCTTCTGAGCACTCGAACTCTTCGAAATGGTAAAAAAAAACATGTCAAGCTTTGGAATCGCCCAAAAATATTATTCGAGCTAGGAGTTAGGCAAAAAATACGATTTGGGCCCCCACGAACAAAGAACCAACGCGAAAAATTGGCCTTCGAAATTTTCAGCTTCAGTGATCACGAACCCCTTAAAAATGGTAAAAAAATCATGTCATGCTTTGGAATCGCTCAAAAATGTTATCCGAGCTTGGAGTTAGGCCAAAAATACGATTTGGGCCGCCACGAACAATTAACTGACGCGAAAAATCGGACTGCAAAATTAACCGCTTTTGAGCGCTCGAACCCTTAAAAATGTTAAAAAAAGTTGTCAGGCTTCGGAATCGCTCAAAAATGTTATCCAAGCTAGGAGTTAGGCCTAAAATACGATGTGGGCCCCCACGAACAAAGAACCAACGCGAAAAATCGGCCTTCGATATTTTCAGCTTCTGAGATCACGAACCCATTAAAAATGGTAAAAAAACATGCGAGGCTTTGGAATCGCTCAAAAATATTATCCGAGTTTGGAGTTAAGCCCAAAATACGATTTGGGCCCCCAAGAACAAAGAACTAACACGAAAAATCGAACTTCGATATTTTCAGCTTCTGAGATCACGAACCCCTTAAAAATGGTAAAAAAACATGTTAGGCTTCGAAATCGCTCAAAAATGTTATTCGAGCTACGAGTTAGGCCAAAAATACGATGAGGGCCCCCATGAACAAATAACCAACGCGAAAAATCGGCCTTTGATAATTTAAGCTTCTGAGATCACGAACCCCTTAAAAATGGTAAAAGAAAAATGTCAGGCTTTGGAATCGATCAAAAATGTTATCCGAGCTAGGAGTTAGGCCTAAAATACGATTTGGGCCCCCAAGAACAAAGAACTAACACGAAAAATCGAACTTCGATATTTTCTGCTTCCGAGATCACGAACCCCTTAAAAATGGTAAAAAAACATGTCAGGCTTCGAAATCGCTCAAAAATGTTATCCGAGCTAGGAGTTCGGCAAAAAATACGATGTGGGCCCCCACGAACAAAGAACCAACGCGAAAAATCGGCCTTTGATATTTTCAGCTTTTGAGATCACGAACCCCTTAAAAAAGGTAAAAGAAACATGTCAGGCTTTGGAATCGCTCAAAAATGTTATCCGAGCTTGGAGTTAGGCCAAAAATACGATTTGGCCCCCCACGAACAAAGATAAAACGCGAAAAATCGAACTTCAAAATTTTCAGCTTCTGAGCGCTTGAACCAATTAGAAATGGTAAAAAACATGTCAGGCGTTGGAGTCGCTCAAAAATGTTATCCGAGCTAGGAATTAGGCCAAAAATACGATTTGGGCCCCAACGAACAAAGAAACGACGCGAAAATTCGGACTTCAATATTTTCAGCTTCTGAGATCACGAACCCCTTAAAAATGGTAAAAAAACATGCCAGGCTTTGGAATCGCTCAAAAATGGTATCTGAGCTACGAGTTAGGCCTAAAATACGATTTGGGCCCCAACGAACAAAGAACTGACGCGAAAAATCGGACTTCAATATTTTCATTTTCTGAGCGCTCGAACCCCTTAGAAATGGTAAAAAAATATGCCAGGCTTTGGAATCGCTCAATAATCTAATCCGAGCTAAGAGTAAGTCGAAAAATACGAATTGGGCCGCCACGAACAATTAACCCATGCGAAAAATCGGACTTCAAAATTTTCAGCTTTATAGCACTCGAACTCTTCGAAATGGTAAAAAAACCATGTCAAGCTTTGGAATCGCTCAAAAATATTATTCGAGCTAGGAGTTAGGCAAAAAATACGATTTGGGCCCCCACGAACAAAGAACCAACGCGAAAAATTGGCCTTCGAAATTTTCAGCTTCTGTGATCACGAACCCCTTAAAAATGGTAAAAAAAAACATGTCAGGCTTTGGAATCGCTCAAAAATGTTATCCGAGCTTGGAGTTAGGCCAAAAATACGATTTGGGCCGCCACGAACAATTAACTGACGCGAAAAATCGGACTGCAAAATTTTCCGCTTCTGAGCGCTCGAACCCTTAAAAATGTTAAAAAAACTTGTCAGGCTTCGGAATCGCTCAAAAATGTTATCCAAGCTAGGAGTTAGGCCTAAAATACGATGTGGGCCCCCACGAACAAAGAACCAACGCGAAAAATCGGCCTTCGATATTTTCAGCTTCTGAGATCACGAACCCATTAAAAATGGTAAAAAAACATGCGAGGCTTTTGAATCGCTCAAAAATGTTATCCGAGCTTGGAGTTAAGCCCAAAATACGATTTGGGCCCCCAAGAACAAAGAACTAACACGAAAAATCGAACTTCGATATTTTCAGCTTCTGAGATCACGAACCCCTTAAAAATGGTAGAAAAACATGTTAGGCTTCGAAATCGCTCAAAAATGTTATTCGAGCTACGAGTTAGGCCAAAAATACGATGAGGGCCCCCATGAACAAAGAACCAACGCGAAAAATCGGCCTTTGATAATTTCAGCTTCTGAGATCACGAACCCCTTAAAATGGTAAAAGAAACATGTCAGGCTTTGGAATCGCTCAAAAATGTTATCCGAGCTAGGAGTTAGGCCTAAAATACGATTTGGGCCCCCAAGAACAAAGAACTAACACGAAAAATCGAACTTCGATATTTTCTGCTTCCGAGATCACGAACCCCATAAAAATGGAAAAAAAAACATGTCAGGCTTCGAAATCGCTCAAAAATGTTATCCGAGTTAGGAGTTAGGCCAAAAATACAATGTGGGCCCCCACGAACAAAGAACCAACGCGAAAAATCGGCCTTTGATATTTTCAGCTTTTGAGATCACGAACCCCTTAAAAATGGTAAAAGAAACATGTCAATCTTTGGAATTGCTAAAAAATGTTATCCGAGCTAGGAGTTAGGCCAAAAATACGATTTGGCCCCTCACGAACAAAGAACAAACGCGAAAAATCGAACTTCAAAATTTTCAGCTTCTGAGCGCTTGAACCAATTAGAAATGGAAAAAAATATGTCAGGCGTTGGAGTCGCTCAAAAATGTTATCCGAGCTAGGAATTAGGCCAAAAATACGATTTGGGCCCCAACGAACAAAGAAACGACGCGAAAATTCGGACTTAAATATTTTCAGCTTCTGAGATCACGAACCCCTTAAAAATGGTAAAAAAACATGCCAGGCTTTGAAATCGCTCAAAAATGGTATCCGAGCTACGAGTTAGGCCTAATATACGATTTGGGCCCCAACGAACAAAGAACTGACGCGAAAAATCGGACTTCAATATTTTCATTTTCTGAGCGCTCGAACCCCTTAGAAATGGTAAAAAAATACATGTCAGGCTTTGGAATCGCTCAATAATGTTATCCGAGCTAAGAGTAAGGCGAAAAATACGATTTGGGCCGCCACGAACAATTAACCGACACGAAAAAATCGGACTTCAAAATTTTCAGCTTATGAGCGGTCGAACCCTTCGAAATGGTAAAAAAAACATGTCAAGCTTAATATTATTCGAGATAGGAGTTAGGCCAAATATAAGATTTGGGCCCCCACGAACAAAGAACAACCGCGAAAAATTGGCCTTCGAAATTTTCAGCTTCTGTGATCACGAACCCCTTGAAAATGGTAAAAAAACATGCCAGGCTTTGGAATCGCTCCAAAATGTTATCAGAGCTTGGAGTTAGGCCAAAAATACGATTTGGGCCGCCGCGAACAATTAACTGACGCGAAAAATCGGACTGCAAAATTTTCAGCTTCTGAGCGCTCGAACCCTTAAAAATGGTAAAAAAACTTGTCAGGCTTCGGAATCGCTCAAAAATGTTATCCGAGCTTGGAGTTAGGCCAAAAATACGATTTGGGCCGCAAAAAACAATTAACCGACGCGAAAAATTGAACTTCAAAATTTTCATTTTCTGAGCGTTCCAACCCCTTAGAAATGGTTAAAAAACATGTAAAGCTTTGGAATCGCTCAAAAATATTATCCGAGCTAGGAGTTAGGCAAAAAATACGATTTGGGCCCCCACGAGCAAAAAACCAACGCGAAAAATCGGCCTTCGATATTTTCAGCTTTTGAGATCACGAACCCCTTAAAAATGGTAAAAAAACATGTCAGGCTTTGGAATCGCTAAAAAACGTTATCCGAGCTAGGAGTTAGGCCTTAAATACGATTTGGGCCCCAACGAACAAGGAACCGACGTGAAAAATCGGACTTCGATATTGTCAGCTTCTGAGATCACGAACCCCTTTAAAATTGTAAAAAATAACATGTCAGGCTTTGGAATCGCTCAAAAATGTTATCCGAGTTAGGCGTTAGGCCTAAAATATGATTTGGGCCCAACAAACAAAGAACCGATGCGAAAAATTGGACTTCAATATTTTTATTTTCTGAGCGCTCGAACCCCTTATAAATGGTTAAAAAAACATGTCAGGCTTTCGAATCGCTCAAAAAAGTTATCCGAGCTAAGAGTAAGGCCAAAAATACGATTTGGGCCACCACGAACTATTAACCGACGCGAAAAATTGGACTGCAAAATTTTAGCTTCTCAGCGCTCGAACCGTTTGAATTGGTTAAAAAAACATGTCAAGCTTTGAAATCGCTCAAAAATATTATTCGAGCTAGGAGTTAGGCCAAAAATACGATTTGGGCCCCTACGAACAAAGAACCAACGCGAAAAATGGGCCTTCGATATTTCCAGCTTCTGAGATCACGAACCCCTTAAAAATGGTAAACAAATAGTTTAGGCTTTGGAATCGCTCAAAAATGTTATCCGAGCTTGGAGTTAGGCCAAAAATACGATTTGGTCCGCCACGAACAATTAACTGACGCGAAATATCGGACTGCAAAGTTTTCAGCTTCTGAGCGCTCGAACCCTTAAAAATGGTAAAAAAACATGTTAAGCTTTGGAATCGCTCAAAAATATTATCTGAGTTTGGAGTTAGGCCAAAAATACGATTTGGGCCCCCACGAGCAAAAAACCAACGCGAAATACCGGCCTTCGATATTTTCAGCTTCTAAGATCACGAACCCCTTAAAAATGGTACAAAAACATGTCAGGCTTTGGAATCGCTCAAAAATGTTATCCGAGCTAGGAGTTAGGCCTAAAATACGATTTGGGCCCCCAAGAACAAAGAACTAACACGAAAAATTGAACTTCGATATTTTCAGCTTCTGAGATCACGAATCCCTTAAAAATGGTAAAAAATCATGTTAGGCTTCGAAATCGCTCAAAAATGTAATCCGAGCTAGGAGTTAGGCCAAAAATACGATGAGGGCCCCCATGAACAAAGAACCAACGCGAAAATTCGGACTTCGATATTTTCAGCTTCTGAGATCACGAACCCCTTAAAAATGGTAAAAAAACATGCCAGGCTTTGGAATCGCTCAAAAATGTTATTCGAGCTAGGAGTTAGGCCTAAAATACGATTTGGGCCCCATCGAACAAATAACCGATGCGAATAATCGTACTTCGATATTTTCAGCTTCTAAGATCATGAACCCCTTAAAAATTGTAAAAAAACATGTCAGGCTTTGGAATCGCTGTTATCCGAGCTAGGCATTAGGCCTAAAATACGATCTGGGCCCCAACGAACAAAGAACCGATGCGAAAAATTGGACTTCAATATTTTCATTTTCTGAGCGCTCGAACCCCTTAGAAATGGTGAAAAAACATGTCAGGCTTTGGAATCGCTCAAAAATGTTATCCGAGCTACGAGTTAGGCCAAAAATACGATTTGGGCCGCCGCGAACAATTAACCGACGCGAAAAATCGGACTTCAAAATTTTTCGAACCCCTTAGAAATCGTTAAAAAAACATGTCAAGCTTTGGAATCGCTCAAAAATATTATCCGAGCTAGGAGTTAGGCCAAAAATACGATTTGGGGCCCCACGAACAAAGAACCAAGGCGAAAAATCGGCCTACGATATTTTCAGCTTCTGAGATCACGAACCCTTGAAAAATGGTAAAAAAAACATGTCAGGCTTTGGAATCGCTCAAAAATGTTATCCGAGCTAGGAGTTAGGCGTAAAATACGATTTGGACCCCCACGAACAAAGAACCATCGCGAAAAATCGAACTTCGATATTTTCAATAACTCAAGTCCCATCACCTTAGGACTTAAGGTAGAAAGCAATAGGTACCTCCTAGATAAGGCATCAGCACCTTTGTTCATCTTCCCTGCTCTATGCTTGATAGTAAAGTGGAATGTTTGAAGGTATTCCAACCACTTAGCATGTCTAGGTTGCAATTTCTTTTGGCTTTGAAGGTACTTAAGGGCCTCATGATCATAATGGAGAATGAACTCCTTAGCAATGAGGTAATGTCTCCAATGGTCCAAAGCACGAACCAAAGCATAGAATTCTTTGTCATAGGTCGAATACTTCCTCTTTGCTTCATTCAACTTCTCACTAAAGTAGGCCAAAGGCCTTCCATTTTGAGATAAAACAGCTCCAATTCCCACACCAGATGCATCACATTCAACTTCAAAAACTTCATTAAAGTTAGGTAAAGCTAAAATAGGAGCACTAATCAATTGAGCTTTTACCTCCTCAAACGCCTTGTTGGCTTGTTCACTCCACTCAAACTTCTTTAACTTTGTGATTTATGTAATTGGAGTCATAATAGCATTGAAATTTCCAACAAACCTCCTATAAAAGGAAGCTAGTCCATGAAAGCTTCGAACTTGCTGTATTGAGGTAGGAGTAGGCCACTCCTTGATTGCTTGGACCTTATTCTCATCAGCCTTGATCCCTTCTTTGGAGATAATGAAACCTAGAAACACAACTTGACTAGAAAAGAAGTGACATTTCTCTAAATTACCATACAAGCATTCCGTCCTCAACACACTAAACACTTGCTCTAAGTGTTTGCATGCTCAAATTCATTCATACTATAGACTAATATATCATCAAAGTAAACTACAACAAATTTGCCCAAAAAAGGCTTCATAGTTTGATTCATTAGGCGCATGAAAGTACTTGGAGCATTGGACAATCCAAATGGCATAACAAGCCACTCATACAATCCCTCCTTTGTCTTAAAGGCAGTCTTCCATTCATCCCCTTCACAAATTCGAATATGATGGTATCCACTTCTTAAATCAATCTTGGAAAACGCATTAGAACCATTAAGATCATCTAATAAATCATTCAATCTTGGAATTGGAAATCTGTATTTAATAGTGATCTTATTAATAGCCCTACTATTCTCACACATGCGCCATTCACCATTCTTCTTTGGAACTAGGAGAGTTGGAACTGCACAAGGACTCAAAGACTCTCTAATCATGCCTTTAGACAACAATTCATTCACTTGCCTCCTTATTTCTTCAGTTTCTTTAGGGTTGGTTCTATAGGCAGGCTTATTAGCCAACATAGCTCCAGGAATTAGGTCAATTTTGTGTTGGATGTCTCTTTTAGGGGGTAGGCCGTGAGCTATTTCATGGGGGAAGACATCTTTGTAGTTTTTAAGCAATGGGACAAGCAAAGGGTGATCTAGATTACTATCAACTTGATCCTTTTGATCTATATTTAACAATAACTCATGAAAAGGACTAAGTTCATGATAATCAGATTTTAATAAGGTGGTGAGTGAATGATATTTTTCTTTTGTGGAATGTTGTTTAGAGGAAGGGATAGACATGATAGGGGTTAGGGTTACTTTTTTTCCATCTTTAGTGAATGAATATGTGTTCTTGTAACCATCATGTATGACTCTCCTATCAAACAACCATAGACGCCCTAACAGCACATGACAAGCATCCATAGGAATAATATCACACCAAATCTCCTCTTTGTAGTTACTACCAATACTAAAAGATAATAGTAAACGTTTAGTAACTTGGATACCTTTACCTTGATTAAGCCATTGAATCACATATGGTTTAGGGTGAGGAGTAGTTGAAAGCTTCAACTTGTCCACCATAGTTTGGGACGCCACATTGGTACAACTCCCTCCATCAATAATCAAGGTGCACACCTTGTTCTCAACAGTACATCTAGTATGGAATATGACCTCTCTTTGTTGTGACTTCTCTTCATCTACCACGCCACTCAAGGCTCTCCTAACAACCAAGCATTCACCCTCATCAAGACCAACAATCTCTTCTCCATATTCCTCCTCTTCACACGCCTCCATAACTACATCATCTGCCTCCTCTAGGGCCTCATACTCTACTAGGGTTACAACTCTTTTGTTAGGACATTCAGAAGCAATATGTCCTCCTCCTTGGCACCTAAAACACTTCCTAGTAGATCTATTTGACGTGAAAGTATTGGGGGTGAAAGTATTTGGGGTGTTTGGGGATTTTTGGATCGAATTTGGGGTAGGTTTAGAAAAGGTTGTGTTTGGTTTAGAGTAGGTGTTAGGTTTAGGGTAAGAACGAGCTACTTCAGTCTTTCCTTTGCTCGTTTTTTTCTTTTCCACCTTGTGAGCCAAGATGATCAAGTCCTCTAAACTAGAAAAAGGATGCAATTCAACTATGTTAGCAATCTTAACATCCAAACCACCAAGAAATCTTACCAGAGTTTGAGGTTCATCCTCTTGCACTTCACACTTCATGAGATATGACTCGAATTCCTTTGCATAGGTCTCTACTGAATTCGAACCTTGTTGTAGGTGATGGATTTTGGAAAAGTTCTCTTGGACATAGTAGGTAGGAAGAAATTTCTTCTTGAGTAGCTTCTTCATTTTCGTCCAATCTCTAAGCTTTTCCTTCCCTTCTCTTTCTCTCTTGCTGCACTTACTAGCCCACCATGTTGATGCATACTTCCTAAGCTTGAGAGCAACAAGATTGACCTTTCTATCTTCCGGAATTTGTTTATAGTCAAAGACTCTTTCCACAGTCCTTAACCATTCTACAAATTCATCTGCATCTAACTTTCCATCATACTCAGGAAGATCCACCTTAAAATCATTGAAGTTTCTTTGACCATTTTGGATGGATGGAACCCTAGATGAATCGTCACTGTCTCCATCAGAACCCTCAAAGGATTCGTCTCCTCTCTGTTTTCTCAATCTCAAAGACAAATTCCTCACTTGATCTTGAAGTAAGGTCATTCTAGCCTCACTCTCACGCCTGTCTTCCTCCATCATTATGATATTTTCTCGTAACTGCTCGTTGATTTGGCTAGTTCCAGACATTGTGTTTAGGGTTTGTGTTTGGGCGAATTCAGGCTAGGATATGTGTGGGCTCTAATACCAAGATGTTATATTCTGGCTATATGATAGGCATAATAGGTTTGATTATGAAATATGAATGATAGTTTAAGCTTTACTTAAATCAACTTAGATACAGATTCACCACTAAGTCAAATTAAGGTCCTAAGAACACCACTTGATCCAAGCTCAAAATCAAGCTAGCATAGGCGCCTAGATTAATTAGGAATTAATCAAAGCAAGGTACAACTCGAAAGTTTCAAATGTTTAAACGTCCAATTGAATTTATTGAAATGAAAATGTGCCCTTTAAATACATGTCCTTGACTCTCTATAAGATAAATGCTGAAATTAAAATAATTAAACTAATTAAGCTAAAAACCTATCCTAACTAGGGTTGAAGTCGATCCTTGCTTAGCCTCCACCATTTTGGACGCTCCTCTCTTATCATTTTCCTTGTTGTACTCATTTTCCCTTCAAAGTAGGAAACCAAACCCTAAATGATAGAGTTAGGCGCCTAAGATAGGTTTTGGAGGGAAAATGATTCCATTTTGCTTGATTCCTTATGCTTGGCCGCCCATTTTGTGTAAAAGATAGATGCTCTTCCTATCTTCTCTCTTAGTTGATCTTATCTTGAGTTTAGCTGCCATTTTCCTTGCTTCTTAAGTCTTCACTCGTCCAACCTTCATCATGCAACCCTAAAATGATTCTCTAATTAATAGAAATGAAATTACAACTCAACTAATACTTTCCTAGTTAATCTAATATGACATTAAATTAACTAAGAGTACATATTATTAACTAGACTCCCTAATAAAGCAATAAAGATAGTAACTTAGTCAATAATTAATTAACTAAGCTAAGGACACTTTCAAAGGACTTAAAGGACTCAATGGACTCAATAGACTTAAGGGAATTCAGAACACCCCTTAACACACAAGCAACCATGTTCTTAGTCTTGGAATCAATGGAGCTAGATGGACCTCCATCATCCTCTCTCTATGGATATTAGAGTGACTAGTAAAGCAGAACTTATTCACCTTGAAGTGTTTCACCAAGGTGCTCTTTTTTCTCTCATTACTTGTGTTTATGGACTTCATACAGTAGGGGACAAAAAGGCTTTATGGACTGAGTTGAGTAGTTTGGCAGCATCTATTCATTCCCCTTGGCTGATAATGGGAGATTTTAATGTTGTATTGTCAGTTATGATAGAATCAATGGTGCTACCATTACACCCTATGAAACTGAAGATTTTGATGGTTTCATTACTAATTTTCATTTAGATGATATCAAAAGCTCTGGCCATTTCTACTCTTGGTCTAGTAAAGGGCTAGGAGAGCATAGGGTGGCTAGTAGGATTGATAGATGATTGGGCAATGATATGTGGATGCAGCAGCATGGGCACATTGAGGTGTGTTATTGTAACAACTCGATCTCTGACCACAACCCTCTTTCGTAGAATCTCATTAAGCATATGATGAGGTAGTGAGTGAGTTTCAAACAGGGTTTATCCCAGGAGACACATTGCAAATAATATTCTCTTATCTACTGAGCTTATTAAAGGGTATATTAGATCTCACATTTCTCCTAGGTGTGTGATTAAAGTGGACCTTAAGAAAGCTTATGATTCCATTGAATGGCCTTTTCTTCACAAGATGCTAATTGAGCTTGGCTTTCCTAGTAAATTTATTTGTTGGATTACGGCATGTGTTTCTACTATCTCTTATTCCATTCTCATAATTTGGTAAGCCTTGTTCTCCATTTAAAGCTAAGAAAGGTCTAAGACAAGGTGATCCTCTCTCCCCTTTCTTGTTTGCTATTGGTATGGAGTATTTGACTAGATGTATGAAAGCAATATCTTCCAGCCCTCAGTTTCATTTCCATCAAAAATGCAAAAGAGTGGGATAACACATCTTATGTTTGCTGATGATTTGCTTATGTTCACTAGAGCTGATGAGCCTTCTATTAAGCTGTGTTTTCAAGCCTTTGAAATTTTTTCTAAAGCTTCAGATTTGGCGGCAAATGTTGAAAAAAGTAATACCTATTTTAGAGGTATTAGCACTGAGGAGAAAGCTAGATTGAGTGAGAGTGTTAGTATCCCTCCAGGTTCTTTCCCTTTTAGATACCTTTGGGTTCCTCTTTCCACAAAAAACTCAATTATAATCAATGCAAGCCTCTCATTGAGCATATGCTAACCAAGATGAAATCTTGGAATTCAAAGTTTCTTAGTTATGCTAGCTGGAAGGTTACAGCTTGTGAAATCTGTTTTGTCTAATATGCAATCCTTCTGGTGTCAGATTTTCATATTGCCAAAGAAGCTCTTGAAAGAGATTAACTCTTGCTGCAGAATATTCTTATGGACAGGGTCTGCTCAGAAATCCTCTAAAGCTCCAGTTGCTTGGGATACTCTTTGTCTCCCTAAATCTGCTGGTGGTTTGAATCTTAGGGATAGTTGTGTTTGGAATAAATCTGTTGTCACTAAGATTTTGTGGGCTCTCTCTAACAAAAAATACAAATTATGGGTATGATGGGTTGATAGTTATTATGTTAAAAGAGGCTGTCTTGATACCATGCTCATCCCTCTTACTAGCTTTTGGAACATCAAAAAGATCCTTCAATGTAAAGAGATGGTACGAAATCTGGGAGGTTGGAGCAAATTGACTAATAGTAAGGGCTTTAGCATTAGCAAAATGTACAAGCTATTGCTAGGTGAACATGAGAAGGTCCCTTGGAGGAAACTTGTTTGCGACAATATGGCATCTTCTATAAGCATTTCTGTTGTTTGGCTAGCTATCTATGGTAGGCTGGCTACTACATATAGGTTGATTTGCTGGAATGTCTCTTATGATCCTTTGTGTGTGCTTTGCAACAATAGTAATGAATCTGATAAGCATCTCTTCTTTGAGTGTTCCTTCTCTGCTGAGTTATGGGTGCAGCTGCTGAGGAAGCTAGGGTTTTTGCAGAGCTGTTCTTCCTTTTGCTGCTGAGCTGCAGATTTCTACTTCTATGAGCAAGAGAAAGTCTCCTATTTCTAAGTTGTATGCTGTTGCTTTTGTGGAGTCAATGTATTGCATATGGTTGTAGAGGAATAGAAAAATCTTTAAGAGTTCTTCTAAGACTATAGGCCAACTGTATAGTGAAGTTCTCTTTAAGATAGCTGCTAGACTGATCCTAGTATGAGGTCGTTGTCGATTCTGTAGTTTAGCTTGCTTTTGAGGCCAAACCCTTTCTAGAAGGTGTGGGTTTCTTTAGCAGGTGTCTGTATGGTGATGGAGTTTTTAAGTCCCTATGTTATAATATTCTTTACTTGCCAAAAAAAATATGGGGGAAAAATTTCCCCCTTTTTTTCATTGGTAATACCAATGTTCATTGCGTGTAATAGAGGAGAGATTTGTGCGCATATTGTTCGTCTGAGGTTGCATTTTGGGTGGAGTATACCATGCTCTACATGGTATTACATCCACCATGTACTTATTGCCTTCATCTGTAAATATACCACTTTAATACACAACCATATATGTGGCCCCCTCGTTAAAAGGGATTTTACCACTTTACCCGATAGATATATTATTCAATTTACCAGGTAGGAAGTGAGCATTCCTCGTGGCTTAGGACCCTATCTCAAGCTTAGGCACTTCCGTTAATAAACGTCCACTTCTGGTCTCATTGGAAGGTGTTTGTTTGGGGGGATTAAGGGGGAGGGATTGGGATTTTAAATCCCATGGTGAGAAATCCCATGTTTGTTTGTGGAGATAGAGAATTTTAGGTGGGATCAGGAATGAGATTAAAACCACTATCATCCAACCAAAATAATACCTAGGGGGCAAGTATTATGGGCAAGATAAAAAGCAAAGTTACACATTTGCCCTTAATAAAAAGGAAATAAAGAATAAAATCGTAGTTTAATCTCAACTCATTCCCAACTCATACGAAACAAGGGATAATGATTATTTTATTCTTATCCCACTCAATAATTCCCAATCTCTATCCGACCATCCCCATCCCCTCCTAATCAGCAAGAACTCCCCATGTCATAATGTACGTTAGCATGGTGCTCCGATGTACATCAGAAAAATTCTGATGTACACAAGTAAAATTTATGAAATTCAACAAATTAATTGACGCCTCTTGTTTGGGCCCATTCCAGTCATGGCCCACCTAACCGGTGAAATGACTAAAATACCCTTAGGGGGTAAAATTACCATTTTACCCCTAAGGACCTTTCAGGCTAGAAAGTACAGGCCTTCAGTCAAGCCCACTGACAAAAAGGCTTTCATGACATCATCATCTTCACCAGATGACATCACCTCAGTACTACCTATAAATAATACTCTCATCTGATCATTCAGGTACGTTTTTACACACATTCCAAAGCATTCACTTGTACTACTCTCTGACCTTCTGAGATCAGATCTGACTTAAGCATCGGAGAGCCGATCCCGGGAACATCCCCGGGGTAGTTCACGGTGCTCGGTTTTGCAGGTACCGGAAATTTGAAGACTTTGGACTTGTTATTGGTTACTACCCTAGCTGGATTTGGACTCCCCCGAACTATAAATTCTACTGTGTTTCTTGTACCCGAAACAGTTGGCGCCGTCTGTGGGGACTTAACATAATAGCTGCATTTTCGAACACCATGACACGAGGACAAGATAACCGCAGTACTACTGCCATGAGGGAAACTCTTACTTTGGCAGATGCCATGAGACAGGCGCAAAAGTATATCCAAGCGTCGGACATCTGCAAGAATGTGCACGATGAGGGAAGTAACAAGCGAAGAAGCGAGCCGTCAAGTAAGAAGGACATGGCAGATAGGCTGAAGAGACATCGACCCTCTGATAGAGGCCATGACCCTCGTTTCAACATCTATCGGAGGAAGATATACTTGGACATGAAAGAGAAGTTCGTGTTGCCTCGACCTACTCCCATCAAAACGTCGAGTTATCGAAGGGACACGAAGCTATGGTGTGAATACCGTAGAGATTGCGGTCATATGACGAAGGACTGTAAGGAGTTGAAGAAGGCCCTCGACAAATTGGCTGATGAAGGAAAGCTGAACAGATACCTTAAGGAACCCCAAGGTGATCGAAGGAGAGATAAGGGCAAAGAGAAAAAAACAAAGAGCGATGAAACCGAAGGCTATGTAGGGGTCATACCTGGGGGCTTCGCTTCTGGAGGCCTAACCGGTAACTCGAGGAAGAATCACCTTTATCACCTGAAAAATGGTGAGAGAATGAAGAAGTCGGACACCCCCACCATGGTGTTCGGAGAGAGTTCGAAAGAAATATAGACCCCCGCCCATGATGATCCTCTGGTCATCGAACTTAAAGTGGCTAATCACATGGTTGGTTGAGTTTTGATAGACAGTGGGAGCTCAGCGGATATCATCACCTGGAATGTCTGTAGAAGCTTAAATACGAGAGGAAAGACATCAAGGCCATCGACCAGCCCTTGGTTGGATTCGGAGGCCAATCTGTTCACCCCCTTGGAGTCATTAATTTACCTAGCCGGTTTGGTGACAAGGGAAAAGGACGATACCTTCCGATCAATTTCCTTGTAGTTGACATCGACCTCCAATACACCATCATCATAGGTCGGCCTACGCTGAACAGAATCAAAGCGACCATTTTGACCTATCAGCTCTTGCTACAATTCGAAGCAGATGATGGGACGGTCGGTAGGCTACATGGAGATCAAAAATCTGCTCGAGAATGCTATGTCAACAGCCTAAGAAAGAGCAAGCCAGTCGAGCATTCAGGGAAGAGAAAAAGAGAAGAAAAAGAAACGAACAGAAGTTCACCTCCACCATTGGGTTTGTTCTACAATGAGAACCCAGCCAACCACAATTGACCTCATCCAGTCGACGAAGATGAAGAAGTACAACTCGGACTTGATCCTAACCGGACAGTTCGAATTGGAAAGGACCTTAACCAGGTCGTTCGAGGTGAAATAGTGGAACTCCTTCGAGAATATTAGGAGGTGTTTGCATTTTTGGCTCATGAAATGCCAGGGATAGATCCCACAGTGATATGAATTCGGGACGGATCCAAGCTTAAGTCCTCACAACCTTCACTCAGTTATGATTCTTTAAGTGTTCTAAAACAAATTTAGGGCTTCACTCACCTTAAACTCGATTTAGGGGGATAGTATTGAGATTAAACAAGTTAGCTTCACTCACTAATTGTATTAACCTCTCTTAGAATTATGTTTCACTCGCATAATTACTAAGGGTCTTGTAATTAGATTCACTCTCTAAAAATAATAAAAACTTGGAAAGATGTACATCCAAATTCACAAAGACAAATAATCCGAAATTTCAATTCAATGTGTGTGTATCTCATTAAAAATACGAACGCCTATTTATACTAGACTACTCCTAGTATGATCAGGAAAACCAAATTCTATGTAGAAAGCATTTAAAAACTAATCCCTAAAATCTAGAAAAAAGATAAAGATATTCTAATAAGATAGGATAGGGATTTTCGGCCCTCCTTATCTTATTTACATGTCTATCTTCATCCTTATCCCTTAGCTAATCAAATATTATCTAAAAAGGATTACAACTCAACTAGGACTCTATATAACAGAAAAATACAACCATATTCTCGGCCTTATTATTGACGGAAATTAAAATTCTGAATTAAATACTAAATAAAATTAGCTAAGACTCTATATGACTCTAATATGGATGCCCCATATCACTCTTCATAGACTTGGATCATCTTCAATCCACCTTAACATGGACGAAATGGTTGCATTGAGCTTAAACTCATAACTCCCATGGCCTTGTTTCGAAGAATTAACCATACCCAAAAATTGCGAAGGTCATAGATAGTGATATCTTGGAGTAGCCTCTTCGCTCTTGTATCATTCGGTCACTAAGCATCAGCTGAACATCAAACCAGAATACAAGCCCATCAAACAGAAGTTAAGACACTAGGGCGCTGAAAGAAATAAAGCAGCAACTAAAGAGGTAAGGAAACTGCTGAGTGCTGGGATGATTAGGGAGTGCCAATACACAAAATGGCTATCGAATGTAGTGCTGGTTCGAAAGCCCAATGGATCATGGCGCATGTGCGTCGATTTTACTGATCTGAATAAAGCATGCCCTAAAGATGACTTTCCCCTCCCCAAAATCGACAAATTAGTCGATTCTCCAACAGGACATGCCCTTTTTAGCTTCATGAATGAAAATGCTGGTTACCCCCAGATTACCCTAGCCGAGGACGATCAGGTGCATACCGCATTTATTACGAGCTCAGGAATTTATTGTTTCGTAGTCATGCCGTTCGAACTTAAGAACGCAGGGGCTACATACCAAAGATTGGTCAATAAAATGTTCGAGCAACAGCTGGGGCGCAACGTTGAAGTCTACGTTGATGACATGATTGTCAAAAGCAGGCTGGTCGAAGATCATGTCCAAGATTTGCGAGAAACCTTATCCACCTTCCGTATGTACAATATGAAGCTGAACCCCAAGAAATGTGTCTTCAGCGTTCGAGGAGGAAAATGTTTGGGATTCTTGGTGGACGAGAGGGGTATTGAAGCCAACCCCGACAAAATATAAGCTATCATCAACATGAAATCCCCTCGAACTCTCAAGGAGGTTCAGAGAATATCTGGGTGCATGGCTGCATTGGGAAGATTTTTGTCAAGATCAGCTGACAAGAGCTTACACTTTTTCAATACCTTGAAGAAGCCGTGCTTCGAGTGGGATAATGAAGCAGAACATGCATTTCAACAACTGAAAACACACTTAGCTTCACTGCCAAAGTGTTGTTCTCGTCGCTGAAAGAGAAAACAACAAGAGCCACCAATATACTTTATCAGCCATGCCTTTCGAGGTGCTGAAAGTAGATACTCGCCATCGGAGAAAATGATTTATGCCTTAGTAATGGCCAGTCGAAAATTGAAGCCTTATTTCCAAGCTCACCTAATCAAGGTACTCACTAGCCAGCCGCTCAAAAAGCTCATTGAAAATAGAAATGGCTCTAGTCGAGTTATCGAATAGGCTAATCAATTATCAGACTTCGGCCTAGAGTTCTAACCCAGAAGAACAATAAAAGCACAGGCCTTAGCTGATTTTATTGCTGAATGCCCATTAGAGATCGAGACTACCACCCTAACCGGGACATGGAAACTCTTTGTAGATGGCTCTTCGTCGAAAGCAGGGTGCGGAGCAGGGCTATTGATAATAGACCCCCTCGAAAACAAAATGGAATACTCAATAAAGTTTGATTTTGTTGCATCAAACAATGAAGCCGAGTATGAATCCCTTTTACTGGGATTAAAACTATGCCTCTCGAATGGGGCTAATGAAATAACCGTCAAGATAGATTCACAGCTGGTCGTTGGTCATGTCAAAGGGGAGTTCGAAGCAAAAGAGGAAAATATGAGGATGTACTTGGGCAAAGTAAAAGAGCAACATTAAAAGTTCACCAAGTTTACAATACAACACATCCCACGGTCTGAAAACCAGCAGGCAGATGCCTTATCTCGAATGGCTAGCTCATCATCTGGACTGGAACCTCGAACTATCTCTTGGGAAGTATTGTACAGACCAAACATAAACAGTCAACTCCTCATCGGCAATATAGACTGCTCGAACAATTGGATGGAGAGCATCCGCTCATACCTTGAAGAGGAAAAATTACCAGAAGACGAAAAGGAGGCGGAGAGAATACGACGTCGTTCGAGTTGGTTCCTGTTACATGACCATCTGCTATATAAGAAGTCATTTACACATCCGCTTCTAATATGTGTGACACTCGAAGAAGGCCAGCAAATACTTCTAGAAATACATGAGGGCACTTGTGGCAGTCATCAGGGAGCTCGAACCATAGCTAGAAAAGCCCTTCGAGCTGGATATTATTGGCCAACAGTGATGCAAGATGCCAAGGGGATGGTCAAGAAATGCCATAACTGCCAAGTGTATGCCCATGTGCATCGACAATCAGCCACTCCTCTCACTACTATGCAAGCTGTGCTACCATTCGATCAGTGGGGGATGGACATCCTCGGGCCATTCCCAACCGCATCCGGTGGGAGGAAATTCTTGTTGGTGGCATTCGACTAATTCACCAAATGGGTTGAGGCTGAACCTTTAGCCACCATCACAGATAACCAAGTGCAGAAGTTCATATGGAAAAACATCATCACTCATTTCGGAATACCTCGAGCACTCATTTCAGACAACAATCGACAATTCAACGGTGGACCTACTAAAGCCTATTGTGCTCGATTGACATACAAAAAAGGTTCTCTGCTGTCAGTCGACCGCAAACTAACGGGGAAGCTGAGGCAGCCAACAAAGTCATCCTCAAAGGGCTGAAGAAGATGTTAGACGGAGCAAAGGGATCATGGGTTGAAGACCTTCCAGGCATACTATGGTCCGCTCGAACTACTGTTAAAGAGGCGAATTCTCACACGCCTTTTAACTTAGTCTATGGAAGTGAGGCCGTGTTGCCGGTTAAAGTCGATATCCCCTCACCGAGGATAACTTTCTATTATTATGGGCAGAATGAGGAAGAAAAAAGCGTCAAACTCGACCTCATACCTGAGACCAGGGGGAATGCATTGCTTAAATCAATTGCTTAGAAGATGAGGATGACAAGGCTGTTCAATCAAGGAGTTAAAGAAAGAAAGTTCGAGGTAGGAGACCTTGTACTTCGAAATATTGAAGCCACAGGAAAAAAGCAAGACCTCGGTAAACTAAGCCCAAATTGGGAAGGACCATATCGAGTGACTAAGGTCATTCGTTCTGGGACATATAGGCTCGAAAACATGGATGGCGATCCTTTATTTCGTCCATGGAATGTCGATGACCTGAGAAAGTTTTATATCTAAGCACAACAAAGCAAGTTAAGGGGCTGATATGGGAGCTAGATTGCTTATACAACTTCGACCTAACCAGTCTAGATGAAGATTAAATTGCTGTGATGTACCTCTGACAGGTTTTAGTCGTATCACCTAATCAAAAATAAACCTACGGTCCTCTAACTAAGGTATTCAGTGGAAGCAGGGTCGAATCCACAGGGAGACAGAGTTTCTAAATTAATATTCAACCAATTCAGCTACTCCAGAGTAAATCAGGAAGGAATTAATTAAACTAATGATTAAGCTAAGAAAGACGAATTAAACAAAGGATTTAACTATGGAATAAAAACCTAGGGTATTAGGTCGGTCCACCATGCTTATACCAATCAAATAGGGTCAACTACTACCAAAACCTAAGTCAAGAGTCGGGGGATTAGAGCCTATGTTGAGCTATGGTTAAGACTCAACGCTCATAGTTCAACATACGCCGCATGTTCACTAACGTAATCAGAACTACTGACGTGTCCTAGGCCTCTAGTCGTAAGACGGATCTGTGCAAACAACTATTAACCACAAGCAACCAACGAAACTGCGCAATAACGTTAATTACTCAATAAAGAACAAATCACATCACAATCACCCTAATCAAGCCCTAGAAATCGATAAGAGTCTAAATCACAATCATGGTATAAACATGGCTTTCCTATCTAACACCCTAGAAAGAGACTACTCACTCATAATCGAATTAACAAAAACAAAACTAATATCAAAACCCTAACAATTGCATCATGAATAATTAAATAACTAAGCTAAGTAATTAAGAATAATAAAAGAGATTAGGGTAAGAAAGAATATCAATTGACAGAAAGCAGGAACTTTTATTGAAATCGAATAGGTTTGATCACCCTTAATCTAATCTAAAGTGTTTGAATTGAACTAAGAACAATGAAGAATAAAACTAGTCTAAAGCTAATGAAAGATGAATAAAAGATGTATATAAAGATGAAGGGGAGAAGGTATTTATAATACCCCCCAAGTTTAATTAAAATCGGAAACAAAAACCAAAATCCTCGAATAAATGCATGGGACCCGATCGGGCCCACACACCAATCATCACATTCTTCTCCTTGGCTTCTGGTGGCAGCAGCGCAGCTTCAAAGTGAGAAAAGGGGCTGACCCGATCCAGCACCCGATCGGGTCTGTGATCGGGTCAACATCAAAATGGCCCAAGTACGCCCTCTTGGCGTGGGAAGCAGCAGCTGAAGTTGGATCGTCCACCCGATCTGGTCGGGCGGTGGGCACCCGATCGGGTCTGGGGACAAGCTTCCTCGCCCGAATGGATCGGGCAACCCTCGCTCGATCGGGTCCGCAACATCTATACCCGATCAATATTTCTTCGCCCGATCGGGCCATTTCTGCCCGATCAGTGCACGAAAACCTCATTTTTGACTCTTTGGCTCTCTAATCTTCACGTTTAGGGGTCTTGGGACCTCCTAAACTATCCGTAAAGCTCGTGAGCCATCCTACGTGCCTCGTAACATCTCGTAAAGCTGTGGTTGCTTCCAAATGGCTCGGGAATAAGGAGAAAACTCCATAAAACCTGCAATTCAACACTAAAATACGAAACCACAACTATATACGAAAGTTAGCACAAAATAGCTCCCAAGAGCTCCAATGACGCACAAATTAGCTTGTAAATAAGGGACAAAACTCTATATAAATACGTGATATCAACCTCGAAGTATTAGTAGTACTTACTTCGTAAAATTTGTAAAAGACCTTGCTGGTCCAAACAGGCTTGTTTGAAGTTATGAATAAAGTACGACCTCACCGGTCCTTCGAATTTGTTGTTATGTGCATTTTTGAGTTTGTTGTTATGTGCATCTTATTCGAAGTTTCTTTACACCTAACAGGTTTTTAGAAGTTATGGATAAAATACGACCTCACCGGTCTTTCGAACCTGTTTTCATTACTTTATGAACCCATCTTAAGGATGATGTTCGAATTTTCATTGAACCTCTCCTATGAGGGTGTTCGAATTTTTATTGAACCTCTTCTAGGAGGGTGTTCGAGTTATATCATTCATACAACAGGAAGGATGTTCGAATTTCGTCATTCAAAAAAGCAAGGGACCTAGCATGTCGAAAAACAAGTGCAAAGTGGAATAAATTGAGACACGATAAGCAAAAAAGTTACTCTCATTTCATTCCATTACAGATTACAAGAACTGAGATACATGGAACAAAATAAGCAACAATTATACTAAGTTACAAAGTGCTAAGTTACAGGATGTCATAAGAACAAGATAAGGCATCTAGGACTAAATGTCGACGTCCTCCTCTTCAGATGAGGACTCAGAGGAAGAACTCGCATCTTCAGGCTCAACAGCTTCAGGTTCGCCCTCAATAGCCTCGGCCTCGATCTCAGCAGCCTCAACCTCAACTTCTTTAGCAGGCGAAGGGTTTGCAGGGGCTTGCTCTTCCTTTTCAGCTTCTTCGACCTCCTCAGCAACAGGAGTCGAAGCATCACCAGCCCCCTGCTTACCCTTCTCCTTCGCAATGAATTCATCAAGGGCCTTCTGCTCGTGCTCGCTGTACTTGGTCAAGACTTGTTGAAAATCCAAGTCAGGAGCCAAATCTTTCAAAGCTTTCTCGAAACAACGATGAATGTCATCTCGAGCAGACTGATAGCCCTCAACCACTTATGATCAGCGAAGTTGAGGCCATCCTGAGACCTCTTCCAACGGCGGATGTACTTGCTTCTTTTCTGTTTAAGGTCCTTGATGTACTTGTCGTATCTCGACTGCAAGTCATCTCGTTGGGCCAAAGCACGATCGAGCAGTTCCTTTTGGCTTTGTAGTTGGCCCTCGAGGTCAGCAACCTTTTTGCGCGATGCCTCGAGCCTCTTCTCAGCTGCCTTAAGCTGGTTGGATACTTCTTCTTTGTTGTTGATAAGGCTAGTCCTCTCGCTGTTGAAAGCCTCAAGGTTGTCAGTGTTTAACCTCTTAGCTTTCTCGAGCTCCACCTCGAGAGAACTAACCCTTCGAGAAGCTACTAACATCTCCTGTTTGCACTGCGCCAGCTCTTCCGCCATCTTGCCCGAATCACGACCTTCCTTTTCAGTAAGGCAGACCTTTTGGATAGAAATCTGCGAAACAAAAACAACAAGAAAATGTTAAGTTTCAGAGTTAAGAAATGAGCAACGAGTAAAGACATGAAATCAAGAGGCTCACCTATAACCAGCACTCGTTGAGTGCTTCAATCTCCTTCGCCGCCCCAAGCTTGGAGATGCCCTCCTTATCCCCGGGCACCAACACTGCCTCTCGAACTCGTTGGTAACGAGCCCGAAGAGCCTTTCGGCTAGCAATTTTGATGCTTACAACGCCAGACTGACCCTCGACGTCGTCTGACCAAGAGGACTTCGTCTTCTTGACCAGGGGCTCCTCAACATCCTCCTCATCCAGAGGACTTGAACTCGAACCCAAATGGAAGTGATAGGATTTAGTCGTATCACCTAATCAAAGATAAAGCTACAGTCCTCTAACTGTGGTAGTCAATGGAAGCAGGGTCGAATCCACAGGGAGACAGAGTTTCTAAATTAATATTCAACCAATTAGCTACTTCAGATCAAATCAGAGAAGAGTTAATTAAACTAATGAGTAAGCTAAGGAAGATGGATTAAATCGAGGAATTAGCTATGGAATAAGAACCTAGGGTATTAGGTCGGTCCACTATGCTTATACCAATCAAATAGGGTCAACTACTATCAAAACCTAAGTCAAGAGTCGGGGGATTAGAGCATGTGTTGAGCTATGGTTAAGACTCAACGCTCATAGTTCAACATACGCCGCATGTTCACTAACGTAATCAGAACTACTGACGTGTCCTATGCCTCTAGTCGTAAGACGGATCTGTGCAAACAACTATTAACCACAAGCAATCAATGAAATTGTACACTGACATTAATTACTCAATAAGAACAAACCACATCACAATCACCCTAGTCAAGCCCTAGAAATTGAAAGAAATCTAAATCACAATCATGGTATAAACATGGCTTTCCTATCTAACACCCTAGAAAGAGAACTACTCACTCATAATCGAATGAACAACAACAAAACTAATAAGAAACCCTAACAATTGCATCATGAATGAATCAATAATTAAACAAAGCAATTAAGAAATAATAAAAGAGATTAGGGCAAAGAAAAATACCAATTGACAGAAAGCAGGAACGTTTATTGAAATCGAATAGGTTTGATCACCCTTAATCTAATCTAAAGTGTTTAAACTAGACTAAGAACAATGAGAAATAACTAGAGTCTAAACTAGAATAAAAGATGTCTCTAAAATAATTAGGAAAAGGTATTTATAATGCCCCTCAAGTCTAGCTAAAAACGGAATAAAAAAGGACGAAAAATTGCGTTGCGGGCACTGCACCCGATCGGGCCAAAGGCCACCGATCGGGCCAAATACCAAATCAGCCCAACTTTGGTTCCTTGGTCCAGCGCAACAATACAGCCAAGAAGCGCTTGAAGATAGGCTCCACCCGATCGGGCCCGAGGCCATTACCCGATCGGGCCTGGAGACTTAGGGCCCAGCAGCGCTGCATCTTGATACGCCAGCAGCAACAACTAAATTGTAGGGGACCCGATCGGGTCTAGGGACATGGCTCCTCGCCCGATCGGGTCGGGCTACGTTCGCCCGATCAGGTCCGCAACTTCTATACCCGATCATAATTCCTTCGCCCGATCGGTCCATTTTTTGCCCGATCAGAGTACGGAAATCTCCTTTTTGACTCTTTGGCTCTCTAAACTTCACGTTTAGGGGTCTTGGGACCTCCTAAACTACCCATAAAACTCGTGAGCCATCCTACGTGCCTTGTAACGTCTCGTAAGGCCGTGGTTGCTTCCAAATGGCTCGGGAATGAGGAGAAAACTCCCTAAAACCTGCGATTCAATACTAAAACACAAAACCTCAACTATATACGATAGTTAGCACAAAATAGCTCCCAAGAGCTCCAATGACGCACAAATTAGCTTGTAAATATGGGAGAAAATTCTATATAAATACGTGATATCAAACTCCCCCAAGCTAAACCTTTGATTGTCCTCAAGCAAACAGAACATGAACATAGAATAGATTGCCTTACCCCATTGATAAAAATCAATCAAAGCTCAAAACATTTTCAAGACTAAGAAACGTTCAAGCAAGCATAATTCAAGTTTGGCTAATCAAATCCATCCAACTACCAATCATTCAAGCAATTTATCAAACTCAAGCATCCACAAGGCATACAAGTCCTAAAAAGGCTCTCATAAGGGTGTCACTCCTCTCTATTTTGTGGCAGGCAAAGGATATGCCCGAACACTCACCAACCGGACCATAAATACCCTTCCCACTCATACTCTCATGTGTTTAAGAAGGTTCAATGACGCTCATCCTAGTCAAGTCGACTCAATCAGCAGAAATACTCTTTAACTTTGACAAACTAACTCGAAATCAATCAAATGAACACTGCAGACACGAGCTCAAGAGGACTTTAGAGGGTTGCAATGGGGCTTAGGTAAGAGGTAGGGGATACTTTTGGGTGATGTGGTGGAAAAACCAAGAAAGGGGGAGCATGAATCATACAAACGAGGCCTCAGATGGCCTACACAACTCCCAACAACACCATAAAACCCCTTAAAGTAACCCAACTCTCATAAATCAATGACAAACTCGTAACAAACCCAATTATCAAGCAATGAAGCGAATGTTTCGTTAAGAATGTGCGTGAATGAAAGAACTTCGAATTCTTTTTCATTTCTATTTCATTTTTTTTTCTGAACTTCATTCACACAACTCTAAAATTGCTTTTTCTTTTCTTTTTCTCACTCTCAAGCCACACCAAATACACTTTTAAATTCCTCAACATCCAAACTAAACCAAGAAACAGATCTCAAACTCAACCCATACACAAGCTCCCCCAAGCTAGGCTTAGAATAATATCAAGAGAAGGCCTTGGGCTTATAATAGGGGTTAAAGTAACATGAAACAAGTCATTAGGCTCAGCGGGGCTAAGGAGGATAAAAGTATATCAAAAATTCACTCTGAAGCTCAAGAATCAGACAAAAGAACGCCTCTATCACATCATATGCTACAAGTCATCTAAAATCAGACAAGTAAGAAGTCAAAGTCAAGATCAATCCACTAACAAGGAACTAACACACAAGAATAGACTGGATAAAAATATGAATCCAATAGGCTACAAAGAGGCCTCACAGTCTAACCAATTCAGGTATGCAGCACAAAGTGATCTAATATAATCCAAAAATGCTCGAAATCTTAGCAATCAAACATCAAATCATAGCCTCAAGATCACAAATGCCCAGCTATCCAGAAAACAAAGTCAAATCATTTTCAAATAGAGCGCAACAAGGGGCAGAGGGAGGCAACTAAACCAGTCATGGAACCATATTTTTTTGATTTTTTCAGTATTTTTCGAAAGCAGTAAAACTATCCTAGAAAGCAGTAAAAGAGATAGAGAGCACAAACAGAACTCCTCCCCCAAGCTGAACTTGGTAGTGTCCTCAATGCCAAAAGGTGATAAGGACTATGCTAAGAGGAAAAAAAATGTTAGTACCCTCACTCTCTCTCACAAAAAGAAGAAAAATAAAAATAAAAATAAAAAAAATTGAAAAGAAAAGGAAAAAGGGAAAGAATACGAGTTGCCTCTCGCACAGCGCTGGTTTATAAAGGTCCCGCACGACCCTAATCCTCCCTCTCTCAAATAGGAGGGGCTTGGCAATGAGTGCCACCCTCATCAAATATCTTTCTTCTCCAAATGTTCTTGATAATGCCTCCAAACGGTGAGGCAACCTTAGGTGTAGTTGGAACCTTCTCCACACCTACTTCATCCAAAACCTCATCCCTGCAACAAGATTGTTCAAGCATAGGTGCCTTAACAGCATTGGTCAGTTTAAACATCACTTTATCATCACCAACACTAAGAGTTAAAGACCCAGACTTGACATCAATTACATCACCAGCAGTACACAAAAATGGCCTACCCAAGATAATAGGAATCTGGGCATCCTCATCCATATCTAACACCACAAAATCAACAGGGATATAGAATTTCCCAACCCTAACAGGAACGTCCTCTAAAACACCTAGAGGGTATTTTATAGAACGATCCGCCATCTGTAAAGTGATTTGTGTGCATTTAAGTGCTCCCATATTCAGTTTCTTATAAACAGATAATGACATAACAGAAACAGAAGCACCTAAATCACACAAAGCCTTATCAATAAAAATGGGTCCAAGATGGCAGGGTATAGAAAAACTACCAGGATCTTTTAACTTTGATGGGGTTTTATTTTGAATAAAAGCACTGCACTCTTCAGTAAGAGCGACACGTTCTACCCCACCAAAGTCTCTTTTCTTAGTGATCATGTCTTTCAGAAATTTGGCATAAACAGGCACTTGGGTAATTAAATCTGTGAATGGAATCGTTACCTCAAGGTTCTTGACCATAGCCAAGAACTTACCAAACTGCTGATCGACCTTTGATTGTTGCATCCTGTGAGGAAAAGGTAGCCTTGGTGTAAAAGGCGTTTCAGAAACCTTCTCCTTTTTCTTCCCTGTCTGTTCAGCTTCTGCAGACAAATCGACTTCAGACGTCGAATTCTTCTTCTTTCCTTCCTCTACCACCCTCTTCTTCCCCGCAGTTGGGGTAACCTCATCAACGGGCAACGGAGGGGCATCATATGCAATGCCACTACGAAGAGTGATGGCATTCACATGTTCTCTCTGAATGGGTTGCCCTAGCAATTGTCCCTGCTGCCTCTGTGCATTAGCTTCTGCCAATTGAGCAACTTGAGCCTCGAGAAGTTTGATGTGCTTCTCTTGGGCCCTCCGTGCTTCCTCATTGGCTTTCTGCATAGCCTGCATGGCCAACAACTGTCTCTCTTGAGTTTTCTGTGCCTCCTCATTTGTCTTTTGCATAGACAATACTAGTTTCATCACTTTAGATATGGGAGGCTCTTGTGGGTTATTGTTTTGTGGAGGTGGGGTGGGAAAATTTTGTGGAGTTTAGAAATTATTGTGGTTGTGGAAGTTATGTGATGGGGGTCTCTGAAAGTTTTGTGGGGTTTGGTAGCAAGAGGGTTTGGGATGGTTTTGTGGAGGTGGAGGATGGTGGTTTTGTGGGTTTTGGTAGTTATGTGGAGGGGGGAAGGTTTGTGGCCTTTGTTGAAAGGCGTTTGCCTGCTCCATCTGAAGTTGACTGAACTGACAGTCATGCCCAAAGTGACCCTGAACACCACATACTTCGCAGTAAGATGAGGTAATGGGTGCTACGGCAGACATATCATTAATACTCAAAGGAGGTGCTGCTGAGGAAGAGGAATTGAAGGTGTTAATCTGCTGACTCAGCTTCGCCATATGCGAAGTCAATAATGCAATGGCATCTACCTCCAGTACCTTCCTCGTGAAGCTTCGGGAAATGAAATGATCATTGGCTGCGAGGTTTGAAAGAAACTCGTAGCCTACATCCACTTCCTTATCAAGAAAAACTCCTCCTGCAGACGAATCAACAATACTCTTCGTCTGAGGCTGCAGACCATTGTAAGATGTCTGCGTCAAGAACCATTTGTCCATGTTGTTGTGTGGACACTCTCTATGTAAATCCCTAAACCTAGCCCACTCTTCCCGTAATGTTTCATCAGGCTCTTGGGAAAACGTGGCTAGCTTGTTTCTGATTTCTGCTGTTTTAGTAGGTGGGTAATACTCTCTCAGAAATGCAGCAGAAATCTCACTCCATTCAGTTTCCTTTACGTCGTTCAACCATTTCTGGGCTCTATCTCTCAATGAAAACTCAAACAACATGACTTTGAGCTGATCTGGAGTGACCCCGAAATGTTTGACGGTTCGACAAAGCTGTTGAAACCGTTGCAGATGATTTGCCGGGTCTTCAGTAGGATGCCCACCAAACTGATTTTGCTGGACCATGCTGATGAGTCCAGGCTTAATTTCGAAAATTGCCGCGGCAATGGTGGGCATAGTAGGTCCAGTGGAGAGACCATCTGGGTTGGGCACCCCATATGACTTCAGTGACTTTGACATAACTGAACTCAAGGTGTCTGTTCCAGAGGTGTTCAGCTGAACAGACTGTTTTTCTTTCTGATTTTTCTTTCGGATCCGCCTGATTGTCCTAGTAAGATCGGGGTCCGCTGGAATGGGGGAACCGTTTCTGTGAGACCTGGGCATACAAAAGAAACAAAAAGAAGCAGTAAAACGTACCTCGATTGGAACAATGAAGCTCCAATGAGGTACAGAGAAGTAGACCAAATAATCAAATAAAAACTTAGAAAACTAGCCGTCGCGCCGGCAACGGCGCAAAAATTTGATAGGATTTAGTCGTATCACCTAATCAAAGATAAAGCTACAGTCCTCTAACTATGGTAGTCAATGGAAGCAGGGTCGAATCCACAGGGAGACAGAGTTTCTAAATTAATATTCAACCAATTAGCTACTTCAGATCAAATCAGAGAAGAGTTAATTAAACTAATGAGTAAGCTAAGGAAGATGGATTAAATCGAGGAATTAGCTATGGAATAAGAACCTAGGGTATTAGGTCGGTCCACTATGCTTATACCAATCAAATAGGGTCAACTACTATCAAAACCTAAGTCAAGAGTCGGGGGATTAGAGCATGTGTTGAGCTATGGTTAAGACTCAACGCTCATAGTTCAACATACGCCGCATGTTCACTAACGTAATCAGAACTACTGACGTGTCCTAGGCCTCTAGTCGTAAGACGGATCTGTGCAAACAACTATTAACCACAAGCAATCAATGAAATTGCACACTGACATTAATTACTCAATAAGAATAAACCACATCACAATCACCCTAGTCAAGCCCTAGAAATTGAAAGAAATCTAAATCACAATCATGGTATAAACATGGCTTTCGTATCTAACACCCTAGAAAGAGAACTACTCACTCATAATCGAATGAACAACAACAAAACTAATAAGAAACCCTAACAATTGCATCATGAATGAATCAATAATTAAACTAAGCAATTAAGAAATAATAAAAGAGATTAGGGCAAAGAAAAATACCAATTGACAGAAAGCAGGAACGTTTATTGAAATCGAATAGGTTTGATCACCCTTAATCTAATCTAAAGTGTTTAAACTAGACTAAGAACAATGAGAAATAACTAGAGTCTAAACTAGAATAAAAGATGTCTCTAAAATAATTAGGAAAAGGTATTTATAATACCCCTCAAGTCTAGCTAAAAACGGAATAAAAAAGGACGAAAAATTGCGTTGCGGGCACTGGACCCGATCGGGCCAAAGGCCACACGATCGGGCCAAATACCAAATCAGCCCAACTTTGGTTCCTTGGTCCAGCGCAACAATACAGCCAAGAAGCGCTTGAAGATAGGCTCCACCCGATCGGGCCCGAGGCCATTACCCGATCGGGCCTGGAGACTTAGGGCCCAGCAGCGCTGCATCTTGATACGCCAGCAGCAGCAACTAAATTGTAGGGGACCCGATCGGGTCTGGGGACATGGCTCCTCGCCCGATCGGGTCGGGCAACGTTCCCCCGATCGGGTCTGCAACTTCTATACCTTATCATAATTCCTTCGCCCGATCGGTCCATTTTTTGCCCGATCAGAGTACGGAAATCTCCTTTTTGACTCTTTGGCTCTCTAAACTTCACGTTTAGGGGTCTTGGGACCTCCTAAACTACCCATAAAACTCATGAGCCATCCTACGTGCCTCGTAACGTCTCGTAAGGCCGTGGTTGCTTCCAAATGGCTCGGGAATGAGGAGAAAACTCCCTAAAACCTGCGATTCAATACTAAAACACAAAACCACAACTATATACGATAGTTAGCACAAAATAGCTCCCAAGAGCTCCAATGACGCACAAATTAGCTTTGTAAATAAGGGAGAAAAGTCTATATAAATACGTGATATCAAGAAGCTGAGATCTGGTATTAGGGGTTCCAGTGAAGGGGAAGTGCGAGTCTTTCTTTTAGACCCAACACTGCCGGGGCCTCGACCTCTGATAGAGGAGGGTCGGGTAGGGAGGCAATTGGATTAGGTAAAGGTCTTGGTGGAGCCGACTTTGCCTTCAGCTTGTGTTTTCGATTCTACATGGACAAGAAAAAGGACAAGTTAGAAAATCTTAATAGCCAATAATGAAACATCTAAGGAGGGCGATCGAACTTAATGCGTGAGGTTTTGTAACTTTAAGTTCCCCCTTCTGAATCAACAACCTCGCCATGGCTGCCATACCACTCTTCGCAATATTTTTCTTCATTTCCTCGTTAAGATGGTTGTATGCAAGCACTGCAAAAATGAAACGAATGAGTTAGAAACAAGTTTATACTTAGACAAGAAATGCAGAAAAGAAGTAATCAACCCCTACATTGGTCATAGGCTGGGGACACGCCAAAAGCCGATAAGAAGTGCTCGTTAGCCAGGTGCTTGTCATTAGGCAGCCAGTAATTAGTCTTGTACCTTCATTTCCCATCAACGTGATACCCTGTGGCTTGGCAATGAATGGCCACGATAGCCTCCTCAGCATCCATTTCGGGCACATTAAGGTTCATGCCAAAATTTGGAGGTCTATCGAATAGAGTTACGGGCACATCCCATGGCTGATCCCCTCGAAATACGAAGAGAAACTCCCCTTGAAATAGAGCCTGGTTGGTAGGCATCTCGGTCGTAACCTTATAAGACTTCTCCTCTCTTCGACCGTTCTTAACCATAATAAGATGCCTAGCTTGAAAGGAATACCAACCAGTCCCATGGCATAGCTCAGACACTTCGTTCAACCTGAACATGTTGCGCCACAGGCGCAACGACGGTTGAACGCCCAACATACGGCACAGGCAGATGAAGGACACAATCGCCCCTACTGAGTTGGGCATAAGTTGACAAAGGGCCAAGTTGTATGCCTCTAAAATTTCTTTAAAAAGAGGGTACAAGGGAAAACGAATACCAAGCTCGAAATAAGCCTTATAAACACCGATGCACCTAGGGGGTGGCACCACTATCAGGTCGGTGACCTGGGGAGGATACATCACATAGGGTAGCTTAATGGCGTATAAAGTCGACAAGAACGACAACCCACCTTGAAGATCCTTTCGCCACTTCCCCGTTGAATAGTGGCCACTTATTCCCAATCTCATGTTGGGGGAAGGGCAGGGCTCTCATTGGTCGGATGTCTAAGTCCCTTCATCAGTCGCCTCCATTATTTGCACTACACCAAGGGAAATGAAAGAATCTAAGTAACTCCTCTTAAAAGGAGGGAAGGCTATCGTTACTTTATTGGGATGGTCTAAAAACTCTTCTGGTCCCTCGAAGTTTTCCTCACACTCCTCTTCCTCAATAGGAACGACGTCGAGTTAAAAAATCAGAGTTCGGGGCCAATAAGCTATTATTACAACAGGAGCGCCATCTACCCATGTTTCAACCCAAGGCATATAAGGAAGGGGAAAATCATGAGAGGCGCTCAGTTCGAAATCAGGGTTCATTATTTATATTACAACAACCCCTATCGAATTTATTAAAGAAAGGAAAAAGAGTCAAGAAAGAGAAATCATACCTAGTCGAATTATACGAAGGGGATTCCTCGCACTTGACGCACTCTGATAGCACCAAGCAAAGGAAGCAAAGGGCTTCTTTGAGAGATAAGATTAGAGAGAGAAATTAGAGAGAGAAGTTGCAAAGTGAGTAAGTGAGGAAAGAAGTGAAATATTTATATCTCACCTACCCTGAACAGTAACCTCTCTAATGTGAACAGTCACTCAACATGGGAGTTCGTGCCAAATAAGTAGAGGGAGGTTTAATGCGATACATCATGTATACGGTTGCAACTTATAAATACTGGTCAAAATAAGGTTGACCAAAAGAGTATATAGTTGACATCAGATCGTTGACCCTCACCGGAGCTACTTCGAAGAAATTCACCTGTACAATTATCCCCTCACCAGGGCTACCTCGAGTAAATTCAAGGATGTTCTTTGAATCCAATACTTTTGAAATATTTTATAAGTATACTAAGCCCTTCATATAAGGCACCCCCCCCTTTTCGAGCAAAATGAGTTAGGACTCAATTAGCCCTAACCAGGCTACCTCGAAATATCAAATTGAGTATAAGACTCAACTAGCCCTAACCAGGCCCACCTCACACCTAAATGAGGGTGTTCGAATTTTTATTAACACATCCAAGTGAAGGTATTCGAGTTTTTGGTTCACAGCCACGAGAGGGTGTTCAAATTTAAAGTGAACCCTCCTATTGAGGGTATTCAAGTTTTATATGAAACCCTTCAAAGGAGGGCGTTCGAGTTTTGTTTGAACCCTCCTATTGAGGGTATTCGAGTTTTGTATGAAACCCTTCACAGGAGGGCGTTCGAGTTTTGTTTGAGGGTATTCGAGTTTTGTATGAAACCCTTCAAGGGAGGGCGTTCGAATTTTGTTTGAACCCTCCTATTGAGGGTATTCGAGTTTTGTATGAAACCCTTCACAGGAGGGCGTTCAAGTTTTTGTTTGAACCCTCCTATTGAGGGTATTCGAGTTTTGTATGAAACCCTTCACAGGAGGGCGTTCGAGTTTTGTTTGAACCCTCCTATTAAGGGTATTCAAGTTTTGTATGAAACCCTTCAAATGAGGGCGTTCGAGTTTTGTTTGAACCCTCATATTGAGGGTATTCGAGTTTTGTATAGAACCCCTCTTGAAGAGGGCGTTCGAATTTTCAAAACCTCTCTTGGTGAGGGCGTTCGAATTTCCAGAACCCCTCTTGAATAGGGCGTTCGAATTTTCAGAACCCCTCTTGAAGAGGGCGTTCGAAATTTTAGAACCCCTCTTTAAGAGGGCGCTCGAATTTTTCAGAACCCCTCTTGAAGAGGGAGTTCGAATTTATGTACATAGTCCAATGGCTAGTGCGGATTATTATAGATGCCATAATATGTGTAACATCTAATTATTTCCTTGAGATTAAGAAAACATGAAGTTTATTTTATTTTATTTCAATCATCTCGGTCGTTACTATATATATCAATACAATGAAGTGTTATTAAATGTTTGAGAACCAGAATAAATTGCCTCAAATATCATATTTCTTTTCTTAAAGTTCCATGACCGATTATAATGGACTTAGAGTAAAAAATAAAGAAAAAAAAATGAATACAGGATTTAGTAAATTTGGTGGGAAAAGGTAGGGTATTTTAGGATAATGTTTTGAGCTCTTTTAGTATCATAGAATGAATGGTTAATTTCACTTTCTCATTGATGTAATTTAAAAATCCCTTTAACAAGGGTACCATCTTTTGTATACTTAAAATCAACTAGAATTCCTAATGACTAAAGTGACTAATATATAATAGATATCTAACATATAAAGTTTGCTAAACACAATCTTAATCTCATTCACATATTAGGAATATACTACCTATGTTCTTTAATGTTGGTTACCATTACTAGAACTCATATTATGGCAAGAGGACACAGAAAATATTTTGTGGGGTAACATAAGGAAAAGTGATGACGGAGGTAGTTTTGTGTAGGTAAAGTAAGAAAAAGTAGATAATGACATTTTCTTTAATGAAAAAAGAGTTAGGTGAGATAACGTGGGGTACGTTGGAGTAAAATAATATGAAAAAATAAACATAAATGGGTGTGAGAAAGTTCAACACTTAAAAAGGACTAAAATGGAAAGCATAACGAACAAAAAATGAGGGAGTATATAATTTTCTATTATTTTGCCTCTTTGGGCTCATGCTTAGTCAAGAAAATGCACTGGATTAATGAAGTATGCCTCTATGAGCAAAGTAACGACCTAGTGCAATCATAATGGGAGTCTCACAACAATAATTATTTTCCTTTTTGGATCCAACAAATATCCGTCAAATGGGAACGTATTCTTTTCGAACTTAATAATCAACCATTTCGTTTTTTGTTTAATGGAAACATCAAACTTTTCAAATCCAACAAATCTCAATTAAATGAGAGTTCCATTCTTTTGCAACCTATTGAGTATCTCTTATATAGGCTCTAAAACCTCCTTTTTTTTAGTGTACGTTCAATCTTGGTAGGACAAAGGACGCCAAATATACTATATGAATTAATGAACAAACACCAGTTTTGTTACTTTAACAAATTTAGAGTTTGATGTTTTTCAAAGATTAATTAAATAAAAGCAAATTGAGGCCTATCATCCTACTATCACAACAAGGAAAAAGGAAAAAAAATGTAAACCCTCTTAATCTTTTCTCTCTCATGTTTCTTAATGACACATGTACCAAAAGTTTTACCAAATAATATAACAAAGATTTTTCATACACGACTATAAAACACTTCCAAAGCAATCTTTCTCTAATTAAAATGGATTGTTGGGTAGACGCAAGAGCCAAGATTGGTTCATTAAGAATTTCGATTGGTTAATATAGCACTCAGTACCATGATAAATTCACTGGGAGGATAATATAGAGAAATTGGTCAATTTCTCTTTCTCATTGATTTAATATGAAACATCCTTCTTATAGTTTACAATCTCTTTTAAACTTAAATTCACTAGAATCCATTAAAAAACATAGTATCTTGAGAATCATAGATGTCTTAGATATTGAGTTTCCTAAACACAATATTTCTCTCATTCACATATCAAGAAAATATATCATGTTCCTAATATCTCTTGCAACTAGTAATTTTACAAAGGTTTGAGTTTTCAATTTTCAGAATTAATATCATTATCACAAGTAGGAGTAATTTTAATTTCAATATACATCACATAATTTAATTAAAAATATTCATGTTCAAAATAGCCAAAGAAACCGTAAGTTTCATTTTTGTCTTAGTGATGAATAGGTGATGGTGTCAACTTTACAAATATACTTCCTCCATTTCTTTTAAGTGCCATATTTCACTTCTCATATTAGCCGAGACACCTTCTATGCCATTTTTATCTTTAATTATAAATTTGTAAAAATTAAGACAAAAAGATATTAAAAATTACACATCAAGACTAATCAAACGAGATCCAACAAGACTATATTTTTCCTTATGCATAAAAGATAAAAGCCGGTCAAATTATAATGGATGAATAATGTCAAAGTCAATATGTTGCACTTGAAAAGGAACGGAGGAAGTATAATTTACGGGCCGTTTGGTAGCTGATAAGCCTGATAGTAAATGGTGGAAATGGTATTGAATTTACAAGTGGTTTAGCAAACAAAGTCTCATGTCAATGCTCATGGTAATGAAACTTTATTCTCAAATCTTTGTCCTTCTTCATGGATCACCATCACAACTCAATGCTACCTTTAGCTTATTAGTATGACGTAAAATGAAATTTATGAAAGAATAAGGTACCTGGGATGGATAAATGTACTGGACATTGACACGAGGCTCTCTTATTTAAATGTACCCATAAACTCATTACTCTTATAACAGAGTTACTTGTCATCAATTGCGCCATTAATTATCTCGGTATTTATGTGTTTATATTACTCGGTGCATTTTTATTTTTATTTTTTTGCAAAAGATGTTAGTTAATTTATGAAGCATTGAAGGAGCATTGGCCTGGCTCACTTAAGGAATATGTACTCACAGCCAGATTGCTTGCATTTCCACGGGAACAAGCAAAGCTAGAAAAGGTATAAAACTCTAAAAGCTTTTTGTATTTAATTTTCTCCTTGAGTTGATGAGCAGTAAATAGTCATATTTGGATCTAATGCCATCACTAATGATGTCAGCCCTTAATGTATAAGCTATGTTACTTAAACACAGATTAAATTTCGACTTGGATATGGGTATTGAAGTATCAAGCTCATCTATTTTATAGAATAAAGTCAAAATTTTAGTTAAAAACGGAATATCCACGTGCCGTGTTGGACAATGCAATATGACACCCAATATTGAGGTAAATGAGGGTGTCAAACTAACATATTGTATAGGAAAGCCACATATTGCTTTCCAAACAATTAAGTTTATGGCTTTGCATTTTCGTAACACTACCTACTCTCCCCCACCATTGTTTCTTTTTTCCTAATCGGCCCTTATTATAGGTTGTGGGAGAGATAGGCCATGTAGGAGCGTCGAGCCAAGTTACTACTGTTATTATGAAGTGCATTGTTAATTTTTGGTTTTCCTCTTGAATTTTTTTTGGTTCTTATTGTTGAATATGTGCCAAAGTTGTTTGCTGGTACGTGTTGAGTCCAATTTAATTAAGCTGGGGCTGTGTTGTAGTGTCTTTAACACACAAAGATAAACAAATCAATGATGATTGCTGAACGGAAAGGTGATGCATTTTATGTAGTGATAGCGGTTTGGAAATTAGATGGAGCTAGACTACATGATGGTGGGTGTGAAGCAGCTCGAGTGACAAAATTGTTTAGCATTTTAACAAATTTACCATTGCTCAATTCACAAATCAGGGCTAGCTTTTTGGGTATTGATCTCACATATGTCGTAACCGACTAAGTATCGTCAGAAAGCTCTTGAGTTTTAAGTTGTGTGCGAATTCTATCCTACAGATTTAGACATACAAATTTTAGCAGGAAAATGGACCTTTTGCAACAGGCTTAATACCTTTTTAAATTAGGTACAACCACAATTGGTTTTATATTTTATCTTTTTGGAGAATTTGTCCCTTCCATTCATTTTTAGTGATACTATTTCAATTTCCTAATTTCTTATCCAACTTTTACTAGGTTCTGTTAAGAATAGATCCGAAAAATGCAAGAAAATTACACATTCTTAAAAATATTATAAAGGCATTTGTAATCATTCCAGGTTTTTTTTAGTAAACTGCCAAAACGTGCTCTACATTTCGTCCCTTTAGGTTAGAAGCTTCACTAAAGGTAACATAAAGAAAGACGTCGTGGTTGGATGCCTTAGATTAGACCTAACATCAGTATTAAGAGATATAGGATATGTGGAGTTTCTTGTCTTTCGATCATTGTCATGTATGCGTAAAGCCGTAAACAATTCAGTTCATAGTCTAGTTTTGGAGATAGCTGCTTGCTGGATACTCTATGTTCCATGTTTAGTAATTTATGAGTTTGCTTGTTGATATGTTACGTGCAACTTAGTTTCTTAGAGGTTGCAATGTCAAAAAGGTTTTGTCCATATAATTGATCTTCGTGACATAATAGCTTGCAGCAAGTAGACCTTATGATAGACCAAAACATCCATTTAGTAGGGTTTAGCTTAATCTGTGATCCAATGGGGAACGCTATCTTACTTCCGTGTAGATTTGATTGTTACATTATTGAATGAAATTACCTTACTACTATAATAATTGTTTTTGGATAAAGAAAGTATAAATTAATTATCCGACATTATAGGATGTATACATTATGCCTACTTATATTAAATATTTAGCACTAATTGATGAATTCATTTTCTTTTAGGTTTAACGCCATATCATATTGTTTTATTAATGGTTCCTTGCAGGAATTACCAGGCATGTCTGCAGTCTCTTTAAATAGTGTACTTACACAAGGCATGAATCACAAGAAACAACATGAAGTAAGTCATTACTTTTGCATCTCCTTTTTGCCATCACATATGCACCTTCTTTCCCTGTCTGCTTTACGGGTTTCCAAGCAATATCATTGGGTACTCTCAGCTGAAATCATTATATATTTCAGTTTTGCAGGCATAGTCTTAATGTTTTTCTAACTTTATTTTTTTTACGATTAACTCTAGGTACATCCGGACCACCCCATGTCCTACTTGTATTAACGTTTGTCGTGGTTATTTTGTGATTATATATAATGAAATGGCATCTAGGCAATAGGAAGTAAGGGAAGAAAGTGGTAATTTTGTATTAAAAAACTGAAATGAAGAAATGTAAATGATATTATGAGCATTCGAGAGGCTTGATTGTGTCCTGATGAACTCGTAAAAGATCAACAAAATATTCATTAATATTCAACATAAGCATTTCATTATCTAATCTCTATCCTCATCTATAAACAATAAAACTAACTTGCTAACTTATTCCTCAAGCCACCTTTAATCAACTTAATTTGACATTACTAACCTACCCTTTCTCACTTAGCTAATTCATCATAATCTAATTATTGGTGGACCACGTGGGAACTTTGGTGGACTAAAAAGAGGGGTAAGAGGAGGCAATGTTGAAATTCGAAGTTTCACACTAAATTATGACGGGGTCGGTGACTTTGGTGGTGTTTCTATAGGAGGAGATAAGGGTGACTAAGAAAGTGTTGAAAAGAAAGTTTCTTCTGGGTCTAGCATTGGGGAAGAAGGCAAAACATAAACATGTTTAAGGGCAATTTTGTAAATGTGCTGAAGGAGGACACAAAAGGAGTTAGAATTTCACTCCATTTAATGAGGTGAGACATGGAATTGAGCCCACTCTTTTCTAACCCATCTATTTCCTATTCAAGAATATCAGTCCCATTTTCTCAACCCATGATTTAAGACCCAAAAACTTTAATCCACAACTCATAAATCAACCTATCTCATTTTATAGGCCTTCCATGAAGCTTTCAAAACATAAGCCTACATTCCGAGGCCTACAGGCCATTTCATAATCCTTATTCTTGATGCATGAGATTAGATTTTGTGATGGACTTATTAATCCTAAGCCCATTTCGCAACTATGAGTTATAAAACCCATCAACTAAACCCACCCATTTTTTAATTACTCCACTAGCTTGTTTCAATAACCCCCTCCTTATTCTTATAACCCCACGGACCCACTTCAAAACATTAGTTTGACCACCAATGTAAAACCCCATCATACTAAATTCTTCTATACTCTTCAACCCATCACTCCATCCATAGCAACATCTTCTAATCTCATCCCACTCTTCATCCAAACTCTCCCTCCATTCCCTCAAACACCAACCATTTAACCAAACACCCAATGTCTTTCCATGACCAATTATTGTTTTTGCCTCCCAACTTCTGATAAGAGGTCTTTAGTGTGTCGTTAAGGCACTAAGAACTACTTAGCAAACACAATTTATAAACCTAACGAGCAACTACTAAGTACGTAGTAGTGGCAAGTCAAGGGTCGAACCACAAGGAAATTGGGATTGAGTTTAGTCCACTACGTCCAAAACTACCTAAGTGAAGGGTTTTTGGGTTTGAGATTGAATAGGTTACAAACTGATTAACTAGCTAATGAATACCGACTAAAAATCAAATAGGAGAATTAATATGATAGAGAAAACACTAGAACTTGGGTTACTCGCATGAATTCGGGCAAGACACGACACAATTGCAACTACGAGGTTATTGAGAATAACGTGCAAGGTTAAGTTTCCCTCTAAAGTCCTTGAGTCCTCTCTCGAATGGTCCTCAAGAGTAATCAATTAATCAATCGACTAAAAATCCTCTCTCGAATGGTCTTTAGCTAATTGATTAATGGATTCAATTTGATTGGAAAACCCCTAAATAGGATCCTCTTAATTTCTACCCAATCTCTTGGTCTAGAAATTAAGTTGATTCATGGGAATGACTCGACAACAACAATCAATTAAGAGTAATTGAAATCTCAGCCCTAGCATAAACTTGATCAAGGTCTACCCTAAGGTGTCAAAACACCAAGAACAATGCATATTAGACATGAATAAAGCAATTACAAGAACATCTACATTAAGCCCCTAATTCATGCTTTCACCCAAACCCTATATTAGGAACTACTCACTAACCATGGATTCTAAGCAATTAAGATTCAATAAATTCAACATCATAAACAAAGCAATAAAATTAAAGGAAAGAGATTGAAGAGAAATTCCTTGAATTAATTAACGAATTCGATCTTCAATAATGAAACAATGGAGTAAACTAGTGTTTAGAGAGAGTTTAGGGCTAAGAGAATGTAATTAGAAACTAAGTGTGTGAGATAATGTCGAGTCTAAGCTAAAAAAAACAAATTAAAAGAGTCATTAAACTAAGACGGAGAAAACGGGTCAACACCCGAAGTCAGGTCACCACGGTCGTGGTGCCTTAAAATCATTTAGGCAGTAGCTAATCTCCAAACGGACTGACTCGATGAAGTCAGGTCACCACGGCCGTGGTGATTTTGCCACGACCGTGGCCCCTGACTTTCATAGGATCAGTTCCAAATCTTCAACAGACTATTTTGCTTGCTACAGGTCCCCACGACCGTGGTGATTTCACCACGACCGTGGTGATTTCACCACGACCGTGGTGATTTCACCACGACCGTGGTGATTTCACCACGACCGTGGTGATTTCACCACGACCGTGGTGACCTGCTGGTCAGCGGACAACTCAAATTCGAATGATCATATTTCTCTCGTCCCTTATCGGAATTGGGCTCATGACCAGTCGTTGGAAAGCTATCAAAACGAGCTAACACCTCCCACTAGAATCACCTTAATCCGATTTATAGATCAAACGTTATGTCTATTTGAAGTTCAGCAGTCCACAACTAGTCTTCCAATTATCATATGGCTTCAAAAACCTTCTAGTTAGCCTGGAAATCATCCAAAAACAACTAAACATATAATGAAGCAACAATATAACTCAAAGGTGACAGAAACCATGCAATGCTAGGCTTAAATGCTCTAAACTACATGCAAGGGCACTAAAAATGACCTACAATTAAGCACAATAAAGTGCTTATCAAACTCCCCCAAGCTAGTTCAATTGCTTGTCCTCAAGCAATGCAAATCAAATTCAAGGGTAAGAGTTCAATGACTCCTTACAATAATACGTATGCCAAGATAGACAATAAAGACCTTTCAAACCTTTTCATCAATAAATGCAAAACACTATCAAGTCTCAAAGTTTATAGCACAAGGTCAAGAAACCAATCTTACCACAAGTTCTCCCCCAAGCTTGGCTCAGTCATATGGACGGTAGCTCTCACTTTAGTCGTGCTCAAAGTTTCTCGTGTGTTTATGTTGTTACAATGATCGCTCAAGGCTCGATTCCGTTGACTATATCCTACCATAGGCTTGCATATCTTCTCACTCTCCATCGCGTGAGACATAAGTTCTTTTCAAGAATCATGAGGACTTTATCGAGGTTGTAATGAAGGCTAAAGGTAAGGGTGTGGATACATTTGGGAATTTGGTACTAAATAGGGAAAGTGAAGCATCCTAAATCAACACCATCTAGACAAATGCTAACCCGAAACCATATAACTTTGTTGCAACAACTCAAACAACCAACAATACCTCCTCCAATAGCATCTCCTAATCTCTCTTTATTAAGCATTAAGAACAAAAACCACTAATTTTTTTTGTTGGGATGTTTGATGTTCCCATTTTTTTTCTTTTCCTTTTTTTTTTGCTTTGTTAACTAAAAAGGGAGAGAGATAGGAGATCAACAAGAAGTAGGGAGAAGGAGAACTCAACACAGAACGTGAGTTCAATCACTACACACATCATCCAACCAACTCAAATCACTAACAAAGCACTGAATCACAAGATACACCACTCTCCAATCTAGCTTCACAATCCCCTAGGTTAGGAAATCGGTAATAGGCTAAAGGTGCGATTAAAGAAGAAAGCAGGCTCAGGCTCACGAGGGTGACAAAGGAGATAAGATAATGTGGGTGGCATTTGGCAATGTAGTTTAAATATAAATCGAACGCCTCAATCATATTAAAGAATCAAACCAGTCAATGCAATTTCAAGGAGAATCAATGCAAGTCCTAGAGAACATTCGTCAAGGAAGAGCATCACACAACAAGCAGATAAGACTGAAAAGATGTCAGTCTATAAGGCTATAAAAACATGCTCTCACAAAGGGTATAGCTACCAACATCGGTCGAGCCGCACAAGAGGGAAACTAATCATACCACAACCCTACAATTCCTTGGCCTACTAGAGACTATCAAAGCATTTCCTTTTTTTTTAGTTTTTAGGTCATCAAGAAAAGACACATGCGTACCAAAGGCAGAGTCCAGACCTAAATTCAATCTATATGCACATGCAAGGCTAAATAAATCTACATGCACCCTAAACATGATACTAAATACTAAAATGCAACCTAAACATGCCACTAATATGCAACTAATGCAAACTATATGCAACTAAAGTATACATCCTCCCCCAAGCTAAACCACACAGTGTCCTCACTGTGAAAAGTCTAATGATAACAATAGCAAGGGAGGGGAAAAATCCCGCCTCAATGGTCGGGGGGGGGGTCGGGTACTACGTGAGTAGAGCTTTGCCCCTTAAGGTCATCAATCGAGCTCCCAATGACATCTTTATATTTTTGCAATATCTTAATCAATTCTGGTATAGAGATGTCATCAAGAGTCGAGTCAACAATAACAGGATAAGTACATGCATCATAACGGAGGACATACTTAGGGGAGGGGGGAAGGGGTTTGAACTCTACCTTGGGAGGACCTCAAATCCCAACCCAAGTGTTTCCTCAATGGTAGCACCGTCGAGAAGCATAGAGAACTCTTTCACCTCTTCCATATCTAAACTCGGCTCCTCAGTGATAGAAGTATAGGGCTCATCATCAATGTGAGCTTCTCTCTCAAAACCATCCATTTCACTCTCCACATGACCAACCCGACAAACTTTCTCTATCATGGGTCTCTTCAATGTTTTGGAGAACTAAAACACAACCTTCTCATTGGCTACCTCAACCGTGATTGTATCATTTCTGCAATTTATTACGTCACCCAATGTCTTAAGAGCTTCTCTTCCAAGAATGAGAGGAGTCTCCGGATCTTCCTCCATATCCATCACCACAAAATCACACGGCACCAAACTCCAACTCACCATGAGGCTCTCTCAAAGATCGATCCGCCAATTAAATAGTCTTCGTTGTAGGAAGAAGAGGGAAGTTTAGGCGCTTAGCTATGGATAGAGGCATCAAACTCACACTCGCACCCAAATCGGCCAATGCACCCTTAGGCTCGAGGTCACCTATATTCACCGGCAAAGTGAAGCTTCCAGTGTCTCTTTTCTTCTTAGGCATATCTCGTTGCACTAGAGCACTTACTTGGTATGGCAATTTGATAACATCGTCTTCAACCTTTTGTTTGTTGGAGAGGATCTCCTTCATTAACTTGGCATAGGCTGGCATTTGAGACATGGCCTCAAGGAATAGAATGTGTATTCGAAGTCCTTTCATAACTTGGAGGAACTTAATGAATTTGTCGCTCAACTTCCTCTCCACCAACCTTTGAGGATATGGGACCGGTGGCACATAGGTCTTAGGTGGAGGAGGTGTTGACAATTGATATCACGTATTTATATAGAGTTTTCTCCCTTATTTACAAACTAATTGGTGCGTCAATGGAGCTCTTGGGAGCTATTTTATGCTAACTATCGTATACAGTTGTGGTTTCGTGTTTTAGTGTTGAATTGCAGGTTTTATGGAGTTTTCTCCTTATTTCCGAGCCATTTGGAAGCAACCACGGCTTTACGAGGTGTTACGAGGCACGTAGGATGGCTCACGAGCTTTATGGATAGTTTAGGAGGTCCCAAGACCCCTAAACGTGAAGTTTAGAGAGCCAAAGAGTCAAAAAGGAGCTTTCCGTACTTTGATCGGGCAAAAATGGCCCGATCGAGCGAAGTATTTATGATCGGGTACAAAAGTCGCGGACCCGATCGGGCAAGCTATGCCCGATAAGATCCGGTGAGAAGACTTGCACCAAGCCCGATCGGGTGTATGCCTCGGGCCCGATCGGGCAGGCCCAAATTACCTCAGAATATTTATGCTGCGTGTTACCTGCTGCGCACAACCATAAAGGAGAACTGGGCTAAAAATTGAAGCCCACCCGATCGGGCAAGTGTGCCCGAAGCCCATCGGGTGGAGGCCAAATTAATATACTCAAGTTTGCTGCTGCGTGACTTCATAGGGAGCTGGGCCTTGCATGTTGGCGCTGTGGTGTGATGAGGGGACAAGGAGACAAGGTAGGCGCACTCATTTAAGGAGTTGTGCTTCCTGCGTGTTTAATCAAAGCCTGTGAACTTTTCATGTTAGACCCGATGGCCAACCCGATCGGGCCAGTGATCGGGTGAGCCCAAATTTTGGTTTATTGATGCTGAAGGCTGCGTGAGATGAGGAAAGAATTTGGCATGATTTTTTACTATGGACCCGATCAGGGGTCCTTTGCCCGATCGAGTCCCGTGCACGACGACGAGGATTTTTTATCTTTAATCCCGTTTTAATTAGACTTTGGAGGGGTATTATAAATACCCTTTTCCTCATTATTTAGAGACACCTTTTTATTCATCTTTTTACTGCTTTAGACGAGTTTGATTTCTCATTGTTCTTAGTTTAATTAAAACACTTTAGATTATTTTAGAGGTGATCAAACCTATTTCGATTTCAATTAAATTTTCTGCTTTCCGTCAATTGGTATTCTTTCTTACCCTAATCTCTTTTATTATTCTTGATTGCTTAGTTTATTTATTTAATCGTTCATGATGCAATTGTTAGGGTTTCATATTAGTTTTGTCGTTGTTAATTCGATCATGTCTGAGTAGTCTCTTTCTAGGATGTTAGATAGGAAAGCCATGTTTATACCATGATTGTGATTTAGATTTCTATCAATTTCTAGGGCTTGATTAGGGTGATTGTGATGTGATTTGTTCTTTATTAAGTAATTAATGTTATAGCGCAATTTCATTGGTTGCTTGTGGTTAATAGTTGTTTGCACAGATCCGTCTTACGACTAGAGGCTTAGGACACATCAGTAGTTCTGATTACGTTAGTGACCATGCGGCGTATGTTGAACTATGATCGTTGATCTTAACCATAGCTCAACATTGGCTCTAATCCCCCGACTCTTGACTTAGGTTTTGGTAGTAGTTGACCCTATTTGATTGGTATAAGCATGGTGGACCGACCTAATACCCTAGGTTTTTAGTCCATAGTCAATTCCTCGATTTATCCCGTCTTCTGTAGTTTATTTAATAGTTTAATTAATTCTTCCCTGATTTCATCTGGAGTAGATGAATTGGTTGAATATTGATTTAGAAACTCTGTCTCCCTGTGGATTCGACCCTGCTTCCACTGACTACCTAGTTAGAGGTCTGTAGGTTTATTTTTGATTAGGTGATACGACTAAATCCTATCAAATTTTGGCGCCGTTGCCGGGGAGACGGCTAGTTCTCTAAGTTTTTATTTGATTATTTGGTCTACTTTTCTGTACCTCGTTGGAACTTCATTGTTCCAATTGAGGTACGTTTTACTACTTCTTTTTGTTTCTTTTGTATGCCCAGGTCTCAAAGAAACGGTTCCCCCATTCCAGTGGATCCCGATCTTACTAGGACAATCAGGCGGATCCGAAGAAAAATCAGAAAGAAAGGCAGCCTGTTCAGCTGAACACCTCTGGAACAGACACCTTGAGTTCAGTCATGTCAAAGTCACTGAAATCTTATGGGGTGCCCAACCCGGATGGTCTTTCTACTGGACCACCAATGCCCACCATCGCCGCTAACAATTTTGAGATTAAGCCTGGACTCATCAGCATGGTCCAGCAAAATCAGTTTGGTGGGCATCCTACTGAAGATCCGGTAAATCATCTGCAACGGTTTCAACAACTTTGTCGAACCGTTAAACATGCCGGCGTCACTCCAGATCAGTTAAAAGTCATGTTGTTCGAGTTTTCTTTGAGAGATAGAGCCCAGAAGTGGTTGAACGTTGTGAAGGAAACTGAATGGAGTGAGATTTCTGCTGCATTTCTGAGAGAGTATTACCCACCTACTAAAATAGCAGAAATCAGAAATAAACTAGCCACGTTTTCCCAAGAGCCTGATGAAACATTACGGGAAGCGTGGGCTAGGTTTAAAGATCTACAGAGAGAGTGTCCACACCACAATATGGACAAATGGTTCTTGACGCAGACATTCTACAATGGTCTGCAGCCTCAGACGAAGTGTACTGTTGATTCGTCTGCAGGAGGAGTGTTTTTAGACAAGGCAGTTGATGAGGGTTATGAATGCATATCAAATCTTGCAGCCAATGACCATTCATCATCTAGGAGTTTGACTAAGAAGGTACTTGAAGTTGACGCTATTTCATGGCTTACATCTCAGATGGCGCAACTGACTCAACAGCTAATGAAGTCTTCTAGTTCGACACCTCCGCCTATGAGCATAATGCTATGTCTGCCGTAGCACCCATTATCTCATCTTACTGCGAGGTATGTGGTGTTCAGGGTCACTTTGGGCATGACTGTCAGTTCAGTCAATTTCAGATGGAGCAGGCCAATGCCTTCCAACAAAGACCACAAACCTTCCCCCCTTCACATAACTACCAAAACTCACAAAACTATCAACCTACACTTCCACAAAACTACCCTAAACCCTCCTACCATCAAACCCCACAAAATTTCCAAAGACCACCACCACAAAACTTCCATCACCACAATAATTTCCAAACTCCACAAAATTTTCCCACCCCACCTCCACAAAACAATAACCCACAAGAGCCTAGCAATTCTGAACTGATGAAACTGATATTGTCTATGCAAAAGGCAAATGAGGAAGCACGGAGGAACCAAGAGAAGCATATCAAACTTCTCGAGGCTCAAGTTGCTCAATTGGCAGAAACTAATGCACAGAGGCAGCAGGGACAATTGCCAGGGCAACCCGTTCAGAGAGAACATGTGAATGCCATCACTCTTCATAGTGGCATAGCTTATGATGCTCCTCCAGTGCCCGTTGATGAGTTTACCCCAACTGCAGGGAAGAAGAGGGTGGTGGAGGAAGGAAACAGGAAGAATTCGACGTCTGAAGTCGATTTGTCTGCAGAAGCTGAACAGACAGGGAAGAAAAAGGAGAAGGTTTCTGAATTTTCCTCACAGGATGCAACAGTCCAAAGTCGATCAGCAGTTTGGTAAGTTCTTGGCTATGGTCAAGAACCTTGAGGTAACGATTCCATTCACAAATTTAATTACCCAAGTGCCTGTTTATGCCAAATTTCTGAAAGACATGATCATTAAGAAAAGAGACTTTGGTGGGGTAGAACGTGTCGCTCTTACTTAAGAGTGTAGTGCTTTTATCCAGAATAAAACCCCACCAAAGTTATAAGATCCTGATAGTTTTTCTATACCCTGCCATCTTGGACCGATTTTTATTGACAAGGCTTTATGTGATTTAGGTGCTTCTGTTTCTGTTATGCCATTATCTGTTTTTGAGAAACTGAACATGGGAGCACTTAAAAGCACACAAATCACTTTACAGTTGGCGGATCGTTCTATAAAATACCCTCTAGGTGTTTTAGAGAAAGTTCCTGTTAGGGTCGGGAAATTCTATATCCCTGTTGATTTTGTGGTGTTAGATATGGATGAGGATGCTCAGATTCCTATTATCTTGGGTAGGCCATTTTTGTGTACTGCTAGAGCTGTAATTGATGTCAAGTCTGGGTCTTTAACTCTTAGTTTTGGTGATGATAAAGTGATGTTTAAACTAACCAATGCTGTTAAGGCACCTATGCTTGAACAATCTTGTTGCAGGGATGAGGTTTTGGATGAAGTAGGTGTGGAGAAGGTTCCAATTCCACCTCAGGTTGCCTCGCCGTTTGGAGGCATTATCAAGAACATTTGGAGGAGAAAGATGTTTGATGAGGGTGGCACTCATTGCCAAGCCCCTCCTATTTGAGAGAGGGAGGAGTATGGTCGTGCGGGACCTTTATAAACCAGCGCTGTGCGAGAGGCAACTCGTATTTTTTCTTTCCCTTTTCCTTTTCTTTTTATTTTTCTTGTTTTTGTGAGCGAGAGTGAGGGTACTAACATTGTTTTTCCTCTTAGCATAGTCCTTATCACCTTTTGGCATTGAGGACACTGCCAAGTTCAGCTTGGGGGAGGAGTTCTGTTTGTATTCCCTATCTCTTTTATTGCTTTCTAGGATAGATTTACTGCTTTCGGAAAAATACTGAAAAAATCAAAAAATATATGGTTCCCATGACTGGTTTAGTTGCCTCCCTGTGCCCCTTGCTGTGCTCTATTTGAAAATGACTAGACTTTGTTTTCTGGATAGCTGGGCATTTGTGATCTTGAGGCTATGATTTGATGTTTGATTGCTATGATTTCGAGCATTTTTGGATTATAATAGACCACTTTGTGCTGCATACCTGAATTGGTTAGACTGTGAGGCCTCTTTGTAGCCTATTGGATTCATATTATTATCCAGTCCATTCTTGTGTGTTAGTTCCTCTTTAGTGGATTGATCTTGACTTTGACTTCGTACTTGTCTGATTTTAGATGACTTGTCGCATGTGCTGTGATAGAGGCGTTCTTTTGTCTAATTCTTGAGCTTCAGAGTGAATTTTTGATATACTTTTATCCTTTTAGCCCCGCTGAGCCTAATGACTTGTTTCGTGTTACTTAAACCCCTATTATGAGCCCAAAGCCTTCACTTGATATTATTCCAAGCCTAGCTTGGGGGAGCTTTTGTATGGGTTAAGTTTGAGATTGGTTTGTTGGTTTAGTTTGGTTTTTGAGGAATTTAAAAGTGTATTTGCTGTGGTTTGAGAGTGAGAAAGAGAAAAGAAAAAGCAAGTTTAGAGTTGCGTGAATGAAGTTCAGAAAAATGAAAGAAAAATGAAATGAAAATTCAAAAGAATTCTAGTTCTTTCATTCACGTACGTTCATAAAGGAATAATCGCTCCATTGCTAGAAAATTGGGTTTGTTATGAGCTTTTCATTGATTTATGAGAGTTGGGTTACTTTACATGGTTTTTTGGTGATTGTTGGGAGTTGTGTAGGCCATCTTAGGCCTTGTTTGAATGATCTATGCTCCCCCTTTCTTGGTTTTTCCACCACATTACCCAAAAGTATCCCCTAACTCTCACCTAAGCCCCATTACAACCCTATAAAGTCCTCTTGAGCTCGTGTCTTCAATGTTCATTTGATTGATTTCGAGTTAGTTTGTCAAAGTTAAAGAGTATTTCTGCTAATTGAGTCGACTTGACTAGGATGAGCGTCATTAAACCTTCTTAAACACATGAGAGTGTGAAGGGAAGGGTATTTATGGTCGGGTTGGTGAATGTTCGGGCATACACTTTGCCTGCCACAAAATAGAGAGGAGTGACACCCTTGTGAGAGCCTATTCAGGACTTGTATGCCTTGTGGATGCCTGAATTTGATAAATTGCTTGGATGATTGGTGGTTGGATGGATTTGATTAGCCAAACTTGAATTATGCCTGCTTGAACGATTCTTAGTCTTGAAAAGGTTTTGAGCTTGATTGATTTTTATCTATGGGGTGAGGCAATCTATTCCATGTTCATGTTCTGTTTGCTTGAGGACAAGCAAAGGTTTAGCTTGGGGGAGTTTGATATCACGTATTTATATAGAGTTTTCTCCCTAATTTACAAGCTAATTTATGCGTCAATGGAGCTCTTGGGAGCTATTTTATGCCAACTATCGTATACAGTTGTGGTTTCATGTTTTAGTGTTGAATTGCAGGTTTTTTGGAGTTTTCTCCTTATTTCCGAGCCATTTGGAAGCAACCACGGCTTTACGAGGTGTTACGAGGCACGTAGGATGGCTCACGAGCTTTATGGATAGTATAGGAGGTCCCAAGACCCCTAAACGTGAAGTTTAGAGAGCCAAAGAGTCAAAAAGGAGCTTTCCGTACTTTGATCGGGCGAAAATGGCCCGATCGGGCGAAGTATTTATGATCGGGTACAGAAGTCGCGGACCCGATCGGGCAAGCTATTCCCGATAAGATCCGGCGAGAAGACTTGCACCAGGCCCGATCGGGTGTATGCCTCGGGCCCGATCGGCAGGCCCAAATTACCTCAGAATATTTATGCTGCGTGTTACCTGCTGCGCACAACCATAAAGGAGAACTGGGCTAAAAATTGAAGCCCACCCGATCGGGCAAGTGTGCCCGAAGCCCATCGGGTGGAGGCCAAATTAATATACTCAAGTTTGCTGCTGCGTGACTTCATAGGGAGCTGGGCCTTGCATGTTGGCGCTGTAGTGTGATGAGGGGACAAGGAGACAAGGTAGGCGCACTCATTTAAGGAGTTGTGCTTCCTGCGCGTTTAATCAAAGCCTGCTGAACTTTTCGTGCTAGACCCGATGGCCAACCCGATCGGGCCAGTGATCGGGTGAGCCCAAATTTTGTTTTATTGATGCTGAAGGCTGCGTGAGATGAGGAAAGAATTTGGCATGATTTTTTACTATGGACCCGATCGAGTGGTCCTTTGCCCGATCAGGTCCCGTGCACGACGATGCGGATTTTTTTATCTTTAATCCCGTTTTAATTAGACTTTGGAGGGGTATTATAAATACCCTTTTCCTCATTATTTAGAGACAGCTTTTTATTCATCTTTTTACTGCTTTAGACGAGTTTGATTTCTCCTTGTTCTTAGTTTAATTCAAACACTTTAGATTATTTTAGAGGTGATCAAACCTATTTCGATTTCAATTAAAGTTTCTGCTTTCCGTCAATTGGTATTCTTTCTTACCCTAATCTCTTTTATTATTCTTGATTGCTTAGTTTATTTATTTAATCGTTCATGATGCAATTGTTAGGGTTTCATATTAGTTTTGTCGTTGTTAATTCGATCATGTCTGAGTAGTCTCTTTCTAGGGTGTTAGATAGGAAAGCCATGTTTATACCATGATTGTGATTTAGATTTATATCAATTTCTAGGGCTTGATTAGGGTGATTGTGATGTGCTTTGTTCTTTATTAAGTAATTAATGTTATTGCGCAATTTCATTGGTTGCTTGTGGTTAATAGTTGTTTGCACAGATCCGTCTTACAACTAGAGGCCTAGGACACATCAGTAATTCTGATTACATTAGTGACCATGCGGCGTATGTTGAACTATGAGCGTTGATCTTAACCATAGCTCAACATTGGCTCTAATCCCACGACTCTTGACTGAGGTTTTGATAGTAGTTGACCCTATTTGATTGGTATAAGCATGGTGGACCGACCTAATACCCTAGGTTTTTAGTCCATAGTCAATTCCTCGATTTATCCGGTCTTCTGTAGTTTATTTAATAGTTTAATTAATTCTTCCCTGATTTCATCTGGAGTAGCTGAATTGGTTGAATATTGATTTAGAAACTCTGTCTCCCTGTGGATTCGACCCTGCTTCCACTGACTACCTAGTTAGAGGTCTGTAGGTTTATTTTTGATTAGGTGATACGACTAAATCCTATCAACAATTAAGCTTTGTCACCAACTTGCTCATGAGTTTCCTTATCTTCTCTTCCTTTCTCAACGTCAACCTCCCTTTCATCATTCTCAACTTGATCGTCCTTATCAACCACGTCAACTTCACTATCTTCACACTCATTAGGCATCTTGGGGCCCTCATAGTTTGTTCCCGACCTCAAATGGATAGCTTTGACTTGATGTAGGTTGAGGTTAGGAATGGGTTGGCTTTGAAGTTGATTTGTGGGGTTAGAGGGGTTTTTCTCGGCCACTTGAGCTAATTGGGTTTCAAGCATTTTGTTGTGAGCTTGTAACTCTTGAAACCTTTGGTCATGGCTTTGAAGGGTTTGGGTGATGGTTTGGAGTTGTTGGCGAATTAGGGAGGTAGGGTCGGAGGATGTAGTAGGTTCGGGATTTGGCTTAGGAAATGGTGGGTTTTGAGGGGCCTTTTGGAAGTTGGATCTTTGATGAGGGGCTTGGTAAGTGTTAGAGTTTTGAGAGGAGGATCCACCTTGATTATAGCTCTGAGTAAACCCTTGTTGAGGTTGATGAAAGCCTTGTTGAGGTGGGTTCCACCCTAGTTGAGGTTGGTTGTAGCCTTGGTCATAGCCTTGTTGAGGTTGTCTCCTCCCTCCTTGTTGATTGCTCCTATAACCTTGGGTACCTTGATAACCTTCTCGTCTAGAATTCATGGCCGCCACATGCTCCGACTGAGATCCTCCACAATAAGAGGTATCATGGTTTGTACCACCACATATGTCACAAGAGAAAGCATTCACTTGTGAGGGAGTAGATGATTCAAGGGTGATCTTCGAGAGCTTCTTGTCAAGTTGATCCATCTTCGTTTGAATATGGTCCATTGGGTCCAATTCAAACTTTCCACCCTTCTTAGGTTGAGCACCTCTCCTTCTTCCACCCCATGAGTAATTCTTGATCACTTCTTCTATGGTGGCCTCTAATTAGTCTTGCGGGATCTTAGAAAGTTGACCTCCCTCTCCAGCATCAAGATTAGCACGTGACATAGGATCAAGACCATCATAGAAGAACCTCATCAGTAGGTTTTGATGGAAATCATGGTGAGGGAACGAACGAATCAATTCCCTAAACCTTTCCCAAGCCTCCGCAAGTGTCTCATCACAATCTTGCTCAAAAGAGGAGAATTGTCTCATAATATCTGCGGTCTTCGACTCTGGGAAATACTTCTTCAGAAAAGCCAATGTAACCTGCTCCCATGTAGTGAGGGAGTTAGCAGGCAAACTCTTGAGCCAAGACTTTGCCTTTCCGAAAAGAGAAGACCGGAAGAGATGCATCTTGATGTAGTCTAGAGAGACATCATTTGTTGTTATCATAGCACAAATCTCCAGAAATCGATCAAGATGATCCAGTGGATCCTCATCCGACCCTCCACAAAATTTCTCTGCTTTCACCATCCTTGTGAACTGAGGGTGAATGCTGAAATTTGTAGTGGTTGTGGGGAGTCGAATTCCACCTTGTAAAACATAGGACCCCGGATTTCCGAAATCCCTAAAAAGCTGTGCATTATCGTCACCCATGTCTGATTTACTTTCACTTGTTGTACTTGAGATAGTTGAAGCTGGCGCAAAACCCAAGGTCAACCGTTGCAAAACTCCCCGAAGCTTTCGCAAAGTGCGATTGATTTTCGGGTCTAAAGGCAAAATGGGTGAGCCGTGAGCTCTCCTTCTCATGTACCACAACAAATCTAAGCAGAGGATTAGCGAATAACAACACAATAAAAAAATAAAAGAAAAAAAAATCACTTAAGCAATACTAAACTCAAGTAAAATTCAATCAATAACACAATTTCCCCGGCAACGGCGCCATTTTGATAAGAGGTTTTTAGTGTGTCGTTAAGGCACTAAGAACCGCTTAGCAAACACAATTTATAAACCTAACGAGCAACTACTAAGTACGTAGTAGTGGCAAGTCAAGGGTCGAACCACAAGAAAATTGGGATTGAGTTTAGTCCACTAAGTCCAAAACTACCTTAGTGAAGGGTTTTTAGGTTTGAGATTGAATAGGTTACCAACTAATTAACTAGCTAATGAATACCGACTAAAAATCAAATAGGAGAATTAATATGATAGAGAAAACACTAGAACTTGGGTTACTCCATGAACTCGGGCAAGACACGACACAATTGCAATTACGAGGTTAAGTTTCCCTCTAAACTCCTTGAGTCCTCTCTCGAATGGTCCTCAAGAGTAATCAATTAATCAATCGACTAAATCCTCTCTCGAATGGTCTTTAGCCAATTGATTAATGGATTCAATTTGATTGGAAAACCCCTAAATAGGATCCTCTGAATTTCTACCCAATCTCTTGGTCTAGAAATTAAGTTGATTCATGGGAATGACTAGACAACAACAATCAATTAAGAGTAATTGAAATCTAAGCCCTAGCATAAACGTGATCTAGGTCTACCCTAAGGTGTCAAAACACCAAGAACAATGCATATTAGACATGAATAAAGCAATTACAAGAACATCTATATTAAGCCCCTAATTAATGCTTTCATCCAAACCCTAGATTAGGAACTACTCACTAACCATGGATTCTAAGCAATTAAGATTCAATAAATTCAACATCATAAACAAAGCAATAAAATTAAAGGAAAGAGATTGAAGAGAAATTACTTGAATTAATTAACGAATTCGATCTTCAATAATGAAACAATGGAGTAACCTAGTGTTTAGAGAGAGTTTAGGGCTAAGAGAATGTAATTAGAAACTAAGTGTGTGAGATAATGTTGAGTCTAAGCTAAAAAAAACTAATTAAAAGATTCATTAAACTAAGACGGAGAAAACGAGTCAACACCCGAAGTCAGGTCACCAGGGTCGTGGTGAAATCACCACGGTCGTGTGCCTTAAAATCATCTAGGCAGTAGCTAATCTCCAAACGGACTGACTCGATGAAGTCAGGTCACCACGGCCGTGGTGATTTTGCCACGACCGTGGCCCCTGACTTTCATAGGATCAGTTCCAAATCTTCAATAGCCTAATTTGCTTGCTACAGGTCCCCACGACCGTGGTGACCTGCTGGTCAGCGGACAACTCAACTTGGAACGATCATATTTCTCTCGTCCCTTATCGGAATTGGGCTCATGACCAGTCGTTGGAAATCTATCGAAATGAGCTAACACCTCCCACGAGAATCAACTTAATCCGATTTATAGATTAAACGTTATGTCTATTTGAAGTTCAGCAGTCCACAACTAGTCTTCCAATGATCATATGGCTTCAAAAACCTTCTAGTTAGCCTGGAAATCATCCAAAAACAACTAAACAGATAATGAAGCAACAATATAACTCAAAGGTGACAAAAACCATGCAATGCTAGACTTAAATGCTCTAAACTACATGTAAGGGCACTAAAAATGAACTACAATTAAGCACAATAAAGTGCTTATCAACTTCCAAGGCAGCATCCACAACCATCATTCTGTTAAAATGATGGACTCTCCTCTCCAATTAATAAAGCCAAGAATCATATTAATTTACTCTTTATTTTCCGATCTAATATTAGCATAAAATACGTTTATATCATTGAATTTAGGTGAATAAGACTATAAGAGGAAACTTCTCCGCACCTTTATTTTTGCATTATTGATATAGTATATATATTTTGTGATGCGAGAGCGAAGACACTACCCCGTGATATCACTATCTATGACCTTCTCAATTTTTGGGTATGGTTAATTCTTCGAAATAATGCCGTGGGAGTTATGAGTCAAGCTCAATGCAACCTTTTTCGCCCATGTTAAGGTTGATTGAAGATGTGTTCCAAGAAGAGTCCAAGAGTGGCGTCCAAGTTGAGTCAATTAGGAGCCTTAGTTATTTTTAATTAAGTCATTTAATTCAACATTTCAATTTCTGTCAATAATAGGGTTGCATTTTTCGGTTATTAAGAATCCTTGTTCTAGTAGTAGTTGAGTTGTAATTCCTAAAATAAAAGATTAGATTAGCTAAGGGATAAGGATGAAGATAGGCATGTAAATAAGATAAGGAGGGCCGAAAATCCATATCCTATCTTTTTAGATTATCTTCCTTATCTTTTCTTTATCTTTTCCTAAATTCTAAGGAATTTTAAAATGTTTTCTAGATAGAATTTGGTTTCCTTATTATACTAGGAGTAGTCTAGTATAAAAAGGCCTTCATATTTTTAATAAGAAGTAGATTATTTATTGAGTTAAAACTTTCGTTTAAGAGTTGATTGGTTCTTTCAATTAATTTCGACCATTTAATAATTTTCAGGAGTGATCATTATTGAGTGTTTAATCTACTTAATTTCAGGAGTGGTTTAAGTGAGATTAAGAATTAATTAAAACTTTTAGGAGTGTTAGTTTTAATTATCATATCAGGTTACTTTGTTCCTTGTTTTCGGATTTAGGCAAATTAAACCTAAATTCCTTGACTTGGATTTCATTGATTGAGACTCTTGGAGTAACAATCATATCATTTTGTAAGAAAGAACATAAGCGAAGCATCATTTTATTTTATAATATTATTTTTTCTTCGATTCTCCACATTTATCTTGGCACAATTAAAGCACAAAGCCTACTATAAGGCAAACAATTAGTATCAAGACCTATCAATCTTAAAGTTAAATGAGGATACGTTAACCAATATTTTCAATCTACATGGCAACTTAAAGTATTAATCATCAATTGTCCCAGTTTTCAATGGTGAAAGCTATGATTTTGGGTCATGAAATTGAAAAAAATTACTTAAGTCAGAAGATCATAGGGACAATGATGAAAAGGGCCCGGGAAAAAGTATTCCCACAACCCGAGAGACTTGAAATGGAAAGTTGTGGTTAACCTACTAACGAGGAAATCATCAAGTAGCAAGATGCATTGCAAATTATTCAAAATGTAATGATGGATGTTATATTTCCAAGTTTTGTCATCACTACAACACAAAAGGAGGCATGGGATACACTCGGCACCAAACTGAGAATAGGCAACACATAAATTGCATCACTAATAAATGTGTTACCCTTAATAGCCTAAACCAACAGTTTGTACGTGTTACCTTGATGTTTGATCAATTATACTAAATAACAATGCAACAGATAAAAATTATTATCATTGACTATATTAGGCAACAATTGCTTAAAATGTTGCCCTTTTACGCTCTTAGGCAACATCCATTAGAATTGTTTCTTCAATAGACATCGATAACGTAATTGTTGCTATAAAACTCAACAATCGTGGTTTTGTTGCCATTTGTTAAACAAACAAATATATTTTATATTGTTTGTACAAAATGCTCCCTTCGTTTCTTTTTCGGTTGTCCTATTTTCCGTTTTTGTCTGTTTCTTATTTGTTTGTCCTACTTTTCGTTTTTATCCATTTATTTTTTGTTTGTCCTACTCTTTGTTTTTGTTCGTTTCTTTTTGTTTGTCCTACTTTTTCATCTTTTCCTGTATGGGAAAATTATATCACCCATCTACCCTTCCACTTTATAACTCTTTGGTTCCACATGTACCTTAAAATTTTCTCTCACCTACTTTAATCACCATATTTATTATTTAATAAGGGGAGAATTCGACCTTTATCCGATCTTCCACCACTCGTACCGGTCTCCTATGAGTAATTCAAGAAAAATCTCACCTTTGCACCTTATCTTCTCATATTGATACGTTTTTCCCTACTACTTGTTTGACCGGTAATTCCCACACTAAATTATTTAAATTTGAAAAGGAAACTAACCTAAACAATCCCCCCTATCAACCTCTTCCCCCAACCAACCTCCACCACCACTTGTCCCCTACTCCCCTTCCCCCACCATGAAATCCCCCTCCCTCGTCCGCTTCCCCCACCACGAACCCCCTCCCTCCTACGTATATACACTTTCTCCATCACAAAACCCCCTTCCTTGTCCTCAAAACCCTTTCCCCTCCTCCCTCTCATGTTCCCGACCACCACCACAACAATCAACAACCACCAACTTCATCTCCTTTGAAAACCGCAAACCATTTCAAAAACTACCATGTAAGCTCGATTCAGGCTAGGGTGAGTTAATGCTTATGGTGGGTGGCTTGATTTAGAATGCGGCGAAGGTTAGGTAGCTCAATTTAGGCTCCGGCGGGGGTGGGTTGTTCGAGTTAAGCTCGATTTATTCTAGAGCGGTTCAAATTTGGGGTGGGTGGCTTGAATTGGTAGCAGCAGGGTCGTTTTGGGGGTTAATGGTCATTTTAGGGGTGGCGGTGGTGAAGTTGGCGAGGAGGGGTAGGGGAAGGTGTGGTGGTTGGCTGACAGAGAGGGGGTGGGGTTATTATGATAGTGATTTTTATGCTTATTTGTATTGTGCTAGGTTTATGTGATTTGTATTGTTATGTATGTACTCAGCTTTGCTGATTATGTGCCTTTTGTGTGTATATCATGGCTATACCTATTGATTTTGTTATGACTCTTTATGGACGAGCAGTCTATCAATTGAGTATTTGCCTACAGGTTTGAAGAGTCAATGCGTCCATATTGTTTCGTTTATTTATGTTATGGTTTTGAAGTTACTTTATGGATTTTTAATATTAAATAGTTTAATTTGGTTTTAAACTATGATTGAAATGTGGATAACGATTTGATGTCAATGATGGAGAAGTATTTTATTTAAGTATTTATTTTAATGTTTCCCTGATGCAAGATTTTATGTAACCCAATAGGTTTTCACACGTAAGATAATACTTTGATACATTTGAGTTTAGTTGGAAAATATGTTTTTATAAAAGAGAGAATTGTCGGGGTATTACAAAGTGGTCTTGGAGCTTAGGTTTTGATTTGCCTTTCGTACCAATTAATATTTTTTTAGGCGGCTAGTTATTTTCAAAGTGATTTTTATGAAGACAAGCTCCTAGTTATCATTGTCTTGAATTGATGTTGAGGAATTTAAAGCATTTTGATGAAGGTTTGAAATTTTATTATTGTTCGAATTTTTTTTGGTTTTCCTTTTAATTTTGAAACTTTTCTTTTATTTAATTATTTTCGGCTTCCCCTAATTTCTAAAAAGTTTATTTCATTTTATTTTTCGCATTTTTTAGTAATTTTCAAAATTATTTTTTTATTATTATGTCCGAAATTTTAGTATTTTCTGTTTTGGAGTATATTATGAAATTTATGTAATTATGAAATTATGTTTATGATTTATTTTGTATTACTTACTTGATTATTTTATTTAAGTGAGATGGGTACATTAGGAAGTACATATAGGATAGAAATATCATATACCTTCACTTAAATGTTGTCTTTAGTAGATTTCTTATCCACTAGTCTGTCCAACTGCTTTATGTTTGCAAGTTTGTTTAGTTAGTTCAGTATTGTTTAGTCTGTTCAGTATGTCTAGTGTGTTCAGTTATTCTAATATGTTTAACTATTTTAGTTTGTTCAGTTGTTTTGACTTTATTCAATATTTTTAGTCTGCATTCATGTTCAGTCATTGCTAGTCTGAATGTCTAATCAATGTTAAATTGTCTGAATTGTTGGGTCATGCTTACATATTTAAATACATTTCAATGCTTTTTTCCCTGATTAGTTGTATATTTGTTTATTCATGGCTTTAAGTTATTACTCGTTATTTATTTATTTATTGTTGGGGATGTACGCTGAGTGAGAGTCTTGCTCATTGTAGATGTCGTGGACCATTAGGCATGACAAATAGTGAAGCTGGCCGAGTAGGAACTACTACAACTCTATTATACTTAGTGATGCCATAAACTCTTTTTGATTGTGAATATGCCCAGGAGATATGGGTTCATAGCAAGTTCCTTGCACTCTTGATGGATGGTCCTTGTGAATCTTTTCGTGAGCGTTTCCTGTGGATGGTGGCTAAGTTGTCTAAAGAAGAACTTGGGATATTTGCGGCATTGTTTAGGCTTCATGGCAGTGTAGGAATTTGGTGGTCTTTAATGAACCCACACCAAGTGCATTATGCTTGACATCTAATTTCGTCAAGTATGTAGCCGAGTATGGAACGTATGTTGGGCGAGATTTTGGCAAGGTATATGGCCTAGTGGTAGCATAGCAGCAAGCAACACTGGGCAACCTCCGAATGTGGATGTGGTAAAGGTTAACGGGGATGCTCATGTATTGGAGAGGTGTGTTGGAGTGGGTGTAATCATTCCAGATTGGTTTGTCCAGCTACATTAAACTGGGTGCAGGAAGAAGGAGGCTAGATAGTGTGCTGAGATGGCCGAGGTTTTTGCGGTGAGGATAGTATTCAAAGGTGATGCATCAGTAGTAATCAACACTTTAAAGAAGCAACTGGGAATAGCTCCTATCCATCTTCTTTATGATGAGATTATAGATATAGCTTATCGTTTTGATTTTTGTATTATTTTTCTCATTTTGAGGATAGGTGTTGATAGCAACCATGAGTTGATTCAAGAGTTTGACCAAGGTAGAGGACAAACCCGAAAGGACATCTATGTTGCCACTATGAGGGCTATGTTGGATAGTGATACTGAAAGTAATGAAGAATTTGACGATTGTGCCTAACCTTCACCAAAAATAGTTAAGAGATAGACTAGGGTCGAAGAGCCAAATTATCACTGTGTTATTGAGGACATCAAAGATTTCGAGGATGACATTTTTACTCTGGTGAAATACAAGGAAGATAAGGATAGGATCGATGATGTTTGTTACTCCATGAGTATTATTTCTTTATTTTATTTTGAGATTAGTTTTCTTGAATTCACTAGTTATTTTATTTGGAAAAATTGTTTTAAATAAGTTAACCTTTAGCCCGTCTTTCCAAAATAAGTTAACATTTGGATTATTCTGCAATAAGTCAAGCTTATATGGTTATCTTTATAAAATAAGTCATGACCGTTTGGTAACTTGTTTGATAGGTTAATTTAACATGTGTCAATGTGCGATTGGTCAAGTTGTTTTATATTACAGATGTTTTATTTAATTTATATATTAAATATAAACAAAATTATCTCCAACCTTGCCACCCTTTCTCCATTATTGAGACCCCATGTCTGACTATGATTTCTTCATCAACAATCCCCTTGCTTCTTCAACTTCCAACTTCCACCAACTTAATCAGGTCTTTCTTTCCATCTTTTTATTCCAACAACAACAATGGTGACTTGTTTAAGGTCACTTATGGCACTTATTGTGGTAGAATCAAACAATAATGCTTCCACCATCGAATTGATCAAGAGTAAATTGTACCCAACCAAGCATCCCTTATCAGCCAGAAACCACCCAATCCAGCCATGAAACCCCACCTGTAGCTAGCCATGAATTCCACCCACCCAACCAGACGAAAACACGTGAAAATTGTGATTGGTGGCGAATTTCGCTTAATTTGCTGGGTTTTTTTTTAATTAATCGCTTAGAAATCCCGTAGCCCATCCACGAAAACACGAAATCCACCCAACCACAAGAAAACTTTGTTTCTATATATATTGAGATTTCAGATTTCCCTTGATTTGCTGGTTTTTCTTTAATTAATAGCTTAGAATTTGCTTATAATTCGATTAGATGGAATGGAGGATAGAGATTGGGTCGATGGTGGTGATAGTGTTTGTGATTGGTGGTGGTGTGTTTGTGATTGGCGATTGCGAGGGAGTTAGGTGGCAGATTGTCGGTTTTGTTAATGATGGTGGTGTTAAGGGTGGTGGGTGTTATTCAGGGAGGGTGGGTCGGCTGGGTCAAGGAGGGAGAGAGCTGGAGCTTGGAGGAGATTATCAAATTTAAGAGGAAATTAATTAAAATAAAAGTAAAATTAAATTAAATGACTTGTTGTGTAGGTTGTAGGTTTTTTGACTTTTTCAAATTCAAGTGAGGAATAAGGTTTTCTTATTCTAGGATTTTTAAAAGATTGACTTAATATTAGAAGACGGAGCAAAAGTTGGCTTATTTAAAACAATTTTTCCATTTTATTTAGTACCTTTTTGTATTGAGGAAAAATTTACTAAGTTCTTAGGGATTGGAGAAATATTATTTGTCATTATTTTTGGAGGAATAAAAATCATCCTTTAGTTATACGAGTTCAACAATATTTATTCTAGTACGCGAATGAGAATCGTTTTATTTATTTATTTTATTTCTTAGGAATGGTGATTTTAACCTTGTGTGATTGTCAACGTGAATGATTATACAAGTGAGTGAAGTGATAATCTATTCTTAGTTTTAGCAATAGACTTATTCCAACTGACCCATTTATTTTTTTAGGCAATCTTATTATATGATCAAATCAATTTGCTAGCTTCGTAGAAAGGCAAGTAGTTGTGAATCGCGACCTGAAATTAGACGTGTGAGTTTTTTGTAGAATTTCCAAGCAGTAGAACGACCAACAATGATGTCTAGCATCTGCTATTAGCCTTTTGGCATAGTGATTGACTTAAGAAAGAACCGAACAACCTGATACCGCTGGAGAGATGTTCGAGAAACTGGCTAAGGTTAAACCGTCATATTTTTTAGGGGGTAGTCTGAGATTTAAGGGAAGGTAGTGTATACCACAGAAGTAGGAAGAGCTTAAGAGGAAGCTTATGAAGGAAGGTCACAATAATTCGTATTCTGTGCACCCTCGTGGTCATAAGTTGTATAAGGATCTCTAGGAGATTTTATTAGTGGCCGAATATGAAGCGAGAAGTTGCGGAGTTCGTGTGGAAGTGTCTGACATGCCAGAAAGTAAAGATATACCATAAGAGACCAATGTGAAAGGTCCAATCACTAGAAGTCCTTGGATGGAATTGGGATTCCATATCTATCGATTTTTGTGAGGTCGCCGAAGACGAAAAGTGGCAATGCTACTATTTGGGTTATCGTTGGCCGATTGACGAAATTCGTCATGTTCAATTCGTTCAAGGAAACGTGGAAGAAGAAGCAACTAATTAAGACATACGTCAAGCATGATGAGACTCCATGGTGTGCCGAAGGATATTATTTCAGATCACAATTCGAGATTTATCTCGATGTTCTAGTAGAAAGTTCAGTTAAATCTTGGAACAACGTTGAAGATGAGTACTGAATTTTACTCTGCCACAGATGGTCACATTAAAAGGACCAACCAGACTATGGAGGACATGTTGAGAGCTTCTGCAGTTGATTTCCAACGAAGTTGGGATCGGAAGACCCAATGGACTTGATTGAGTTTTCATATAATAATAGCTACCATGCGAGCAACAAGATGGCTCCATTTTAAGCTTTGTATGGGAGGAAGTGTACTAGTCCCATTTGTTGGAACGACTTTAGTCATAATATAGTCTTGGGGATTGATTTTATTGAGGAAACCATTAAAAATGTGAAGTTGATTCAAGCGAGGATTCAAGCTGCCCAGGATAGGTAGAAGAGTTATGCTGATTTGAAAAGACATGAAGATGAGTTTGCCGTTGGTGATAAAGTAATCTTGAAAGTATCACTGACGAAAGGCGTGATGAGATTTGGTATAAACTAAAAAGGGAAATTGAGTGCCAAGTACGTTGGCCCATATGAGATTTTACAAAGAGTTAGCAAAGTAGTCTATAAGCTGGCATTGCCAATGGAACTTGAGAAGATGCACGATGTATTCCACATTTCCCAGCTTAAGAGATATATTCGTGATGAGAATCATGCTCTGGAACCTGAGAGAATCCAGATAGGTAGTAGGCTACATATGAGGAAAGACATGTGAAAATTTTGGATAAAAAGGTGCATAGTACACGCAAAAAGGATGTGAGTATCGTGAAATTACTTTGGTCTAACCATGAGTCTGAAGAGGCAACGTGATGAAGGTCCATCTAGTTCCATTGATCCTAAGACTAAGAACATGGTTGCTTCCATTTTAAGGGATGTTCTGAATTGACTTAAGTCCATTGAGTCCTTTGAGAATGTCCATAGCTTAGTTAATTAATTATTAACTAAGTTACTATCTTTATTGCTTTATTAGGAGTCTAGAATAATAATACGTACTCTTGGTTAATTTAATGTCATATTAGATTAACTAGGATAGTATTAGTTGAGTAGTAATTTCATTTCTTTTAATTAGAGAAGCTTCCAAGAAGATCAACTAGGAGCAAAGATAGGAAAGGAATCTCTATCCTTTCCACAAAATGGGCGGCCAAGCATAGAAGATTTAGCAAAAGGAATCATTTTTCCCTCCAAAATCTATCTTAGGCGCCTAACTCTATCATTTTAGGGTTTGGCTTCCTACTTTGAAGGGATAAGTGAGTACATCAAGGAAAATGGTAGAGAGAGCCGTCCAAAATGGAAGAGCAAAGCAAGGGATCGACTTTCAACCCTAATTAGGATAGACTTTAGTTTAATTAGTTTTTAATTATGTTATTTCAGTAAATATTTTTCTAGTGACAAAAGGACATGTATTTAAAGGGCATATTTCATTAATAAAACATTCATTGGACGTTTAAACATTAAAACCTTGAGTTTTATTTTACTTTGATTAATTCTTAATTAATCTAGGCGCCTATGCTAGCTTGATTTTGAGCTTGAATCAAGTGGTGATCTTAGGAACCTTAATTTGACTTAGTGGTGCATCTGTATCTAAGTTAATTTAAGTGAAGCTTAACTATGACTTCATAATCACAATCAAACCTATTTTGCCTAGCATATAGCCAGAATAAAACATATTGGTATCAGAGCTAACACATATCCTAGCCTAAAATCGCCCAAACACAAACCCTAAACACAATGTCTGGAACTAGCCAAACTAATGAACATTTACAAGAAAGGATCCTAATGATGGAGGAAGAGAAGCGTGATAGTGAGGCTAGAATGGCCTTGCTTCAGGATCAAGTGAGGAGAATGTCCTTAAGACTCAGAAAACAAAGAGGAGATGAATCCTATAGGGATTCTGAGGGAGATAGTGACGATTCATCTAGGGTTCCATCCATCCAAAATGATCAACGAAACTTCAATGACTTTAAGGTGGATCTTCCTGAGTATGATGGTAGATTAGATGCAGATGAGTTTGTAGAATGGTTAAGGACTGTGGAAAGAGTCTTTCACTACAAGCAAATTCCGGAGGATAGGAAGGTCAAGCTTGTTGCTCTCAAGCTTAGGAAATATGCATCAACATGGTGGGCTAGTAAGTGCAGCAAAAGAGAACGAGAAGGGAAGGAAAAGCTTAGAGATTGGACTAAGATGAACCTCAAACTAAAGAAAAAGTTTCTTCCTACCTACTATGTCCAAGAGAACTTTTCCAAGTTCCATCATTTACAACAAGGTTCGAATTCAGTGGAGACCTATGCAAGGGAATTCGAGTCATATCTCATAAAGTGTCAAGTACAAGAGGATGAACCTCAAACTCTAGTAAGATTTCTTGGTGGTTTGGATGTTAAGATTGCTAACATAGTTGAATTGCATCCTTTTTCTACTTTAGAGGAGTTTATCATATTGGCTGACAAGGTGGAAAAGCAACAAAAGAGCAAGGGAAAGGCTGAACTAGCTCGTTCTTACCCCAAACCTAACACCTACTATAAACCAAATACAACCTTTTCTAAACCTACCCCAAATTCGATCCAAAAATCCCCAAACACCCCTAATACTTTCACCCCAAAAAGATCTACTAGGAAATGTTTTAGGTGCCAAGGAGGAGGACATATTGCTTCTGAGTGTCCTAACAAAAGTGTTGTAACCCTACTAGAGTATGAGGCCCTAGATGAGGCAGATGATGTAGTCATGGAGGCGTGTGAAGAGGAGAAATATGGAGAAGAGATTGTTGGTCCTGATGAGGGTGAATGCTTGGTTGTTAGGAGAGCCTTGAGTGGAGTGGTAGATGAAGAGAAGTCACAACAAAGAGAGGCCATATTCCATACTAGATGTGTTATTCTGGCTATATGATAGGCAGAATAGGTTAGATTATGAAATATGAATGATAGTTTAAGCTTTACTTAAATCAACTTAGATACAGATTCACCACTAAGTCAAATTAAGGTCCTAAGAACACCACTTGGTTCAAGCTCAAAATCAAGCTAGCATAGGCGCCTAGATTAATTAGGAATTAATCAAAGCAAGGTAAAAATCGAAAGTTTCAAATGTTTAAACGTCCAATTGAATTTATTGAAATGAAAATGTGCCCTTTAAATACATGTCCTTGACTCTCTATAAGATAAATGCTGAAATTAAAATAACTAAACTAATTAAGCTAAAAACCTATCCTAACTAGGGTTGAAGTCGATCCTTGCTTAGCCTCAACCATTTTGGACGCTCCTCTCTTATCATTTTCCTTATTGTACTCATTTTCCCTTCAAAGTAGGAAACCAAACCCTAAATGATAGAGTTAGGCGCCTAAGATAGGTTTTGGAGGGAAAATGATTCCATTGTGCTTGATTCCTTATGCTTGGCCGCCCATTTTGTGTAAAAGATAGATGCTCTTCCTATCTTCTCTCTTAGTTGATCTTATCTTGAGTTTAGCCGCCATTTTCTTTGCTTCTTAAGTCTTCACTCGTCCAACCTTCATCATGCAACCCTAAAATGATTCTCTAATTAATAGAAATGCAATTACAACTCAAATACTTTCCTAGTTAATCTAATATGACATTAAATTAACTAAGAGTACATATTATTAACTAGACTCCCTAATAAAGCAATAAAGATAGTAACTTAGTCAATAGTTAATTAACTAAGCTAAGGAAACTTTCAAAGGACTTAAAGGACTCAATGGACTCAATAGACTTAAGGGAATTCTGAACATCCCTTAACACACAAGCAACCATGTTCTTGGTCTTGGAATCAATGGAGCTAGATGGACCTCCATCATCCTCTCCTTTTTTGGAGGAGTTTGATCTCAAACTTGGTAGCTCATCATCATCATCATCATAGAACGGACTTAAATCAGCAACATTGAATGTAGATGAAACTCCATACTCTCCTGGCAACTCGATCTTGTAGGCGTTGTTGTTGACCTTCTCAATCACTCTAAATGGACCATCAGCTCTAGGGCTAAGCTTGGACTTTTGTTTAGAAGGGAAACGTTCCTTCCTTAGATGAATCCAAACCATGTCACCCTCTTTGAATTGGACATCTCTCTTTTTCTTATCAATCCTCTCCTTGGTCTTCTCATTAGCTTTCACAATCTTGCCTCTCATATACTCATGTAGCTTTTGGATCTCTTTCACTCTATTTTCGGCTTCATGGCTATATTTTGTGGTGGTAGGGAAAGGGACTAGGTCAATAGGGGTGCAAGTGTTTTGACCATAGACCACAAAGAATGGACTAAGGCCAGTAGTCTTGCTAGGAACTCGATTGTAGGCAAACTCAGCATGAGATAGCATCTCATCCCATTGTTTAGGGCTTTTTGTATCTAGGGCTCGAATTAGGGTTCCTAGGGTCCTATTGTTGACCTCTGTTTGGCCGTTAGTTTGAGGATGGCTAGAGCTACTGAACTTGAGCTTTGTCCCCATCTTCTTCCAAAGTGTAAGCCAAAAGTGACTTAGGAACTTAGGGTCTCGATCACTAACCATCATCTTTGGCACTCCATGCAATCTAACAATGTCCCTGAAATACAAATTAGCACAAGAAACAGCATCTTTAGTAGTGTGGCACGCCACAAAGTGTGCCATCTTGGAAAACCTATCAACCACCACCATGATTGAATCCTTTTGGCGTTGGTTTCTAGGTAATCCTGTAATGAAATCCAAGCTCACATCCTCCCATGGTGCTTGAGGAATAGGAAGAGGCATAAACAACCCTTGAGGTAGTAGATGACCCTTAGCCTTTTGGCATATCAAGCACCTCTTAATCAAAAACTCCACATCTGTTGCCAATCTAGGCCAAAAGAAGTACTCACTCACAAGCATAACAGTCTTTTCGATCCCAAAGTGGCCAGCAAGTCCACCTTCATGAAACTCCTTGACTAAGGACACTCTCATACTGTGCCTTGGAATACATAGGCGATTTCCCTTGAAAAGAAATCCCTTTAAGAGGTAATACTCTCCACTTGGACGATTATGGCATTTTTCAAACAACACAGCAAAGTCCTTGTCCTCTACATAGCATTCTTTCAATAACACAAGTCCCATCACCTTAGGACTTAAGGTAGAAAGCAATAGGTACCTCCTAGATAAGGCATCAGCACCTTTGTTCATCTTCCCTGCTTTATGCTTGATAGTAAAGTGGAATGTTTGAAGGTATTCCAACCACTTAACATGTCAAGGTTGCAATTTCTGTTGGCTTTGAAGGTACTTAAGGGCCTCATGATCAGAATGGAGAATGAACTCCTTAGCAATGAGGTAATGTCTCCAATGGTCCAAAGCACGAACCAAAGCATATAATTCTTTGTCATAGGTCGAATACTTCCTCTTTGCTTCATTCAACTTATCACTAAAGTAGGCCAAAGGCCTTCCATTTTGAGATAAAACAGCTCCAATTCCCACGCCAAATGCATCACATTCAACTTCAAAAACTTCATTAAAGTTAGGTAAAGCTAAAATAGGAGCACTAATCAATTGAGCTTTTACCTCCTCAAACGCCTTGTTGGCTTGGTCACTCCACTCAAACTTCTTTAACTTTGTGATTTATGTAATTGGAGTCATAATAGCACTGAAATTTCCAACAAACCTCCTATAAAAGGAAGCTAGTCCATGAAAGCTTCAAACTTGTTGTATTGAGGTAGGAGTAGGCCACTCCTTGATTGCTTGGACCTTCTTCTCGTCAGCCTTGATCCCTTCTTTGGAGATAATGAAACCTAGAAACACAACTTGACTAGAAAAGAAGTGACATTTCTCTAAATTACCATACAAGCATTCCGTCCTCAACACACTAAACACTTGCTCTAAGTGTTTTGCATGCTCAAATTCATTCATACTATAGACTAATATATCATCAAAGTAAACTACTACAAATCTGCCCAAAAAAGGCTTCATAGTTTGATTCACTAGGCACATGAAAGTACTTGGAGCATTGGACAATCCAAATGGCATAACAAGCCACTCATACAATCCCTCCTTTGTCTTAAAGGCAGTCTTCCATTCATCCCCTTCACAAATTCGAATCTGATGGTATCCACTTCTTAAATCAATCTTGGAAAACACATTAGAACCATTAAGATCATCTAATAAATCATTCAATCTTGGAATTAGAAATCTGTATATAATAGTGATCTTATTAATAGCCCTACTATCTACACACATGCGCCATTCACCATTCTTCTTTGGAACTAGGAGAGTTGGAACTGCACAAGGACTCAAAGACTCTCTAATCATGCCTTTAGACAACAATTCATTCACTTGCCTCCTTATTTCTTCAGTTTCTTTAGGGTTGGTTCTATAGGCAGGCTTATTAGGCAACATAGCTCCAGGAATTAGGTCAATTTTGTGTTGGATGTCTCTTTTAGGGGGTAGGCCGTGAGGTATTTCATGGGGGAAGACATCTTTGTAGTTTTCAAGCAATGGGACAAGCAAAGGGTGATCTAGATTACTATCAACTTGTTCCTTTTGATCTATATTTAACAATAACTCACGAAAAGGACTAAGTTCATGATAATCAGATTTTAATAAGGTGGTGAGTGAATGATATTTTTCTTTTGTGGAATGTTGTTTAGAGGAAGGGATAGACATGACAGGGGTTAGGGTTACTTTATTTCCACCTTTAGTGAATGAATATGTGTTCTTGTAACCATTGTAACACCCCGTAATTTCACTAGAAATTTCGCGTGTTAATTTACATGGTTTACATTGTTATTTATAACTCTAAATATAATTTCATTTATAAAATTATATTCTATTAAATTAATGATCATATTTGAAGCCAGAAAATATTTCGGCGGATAATGTATTATGAGTATTAATTTTATAATGTAGTTAGTTATAAATTTAAGTGTTGCGTGATTTAATTTTGAGCGTTAAATTATATATATATTTGACGCTAAATGATATTTGCTATTATATTTCCATAAAGCTTATATTTACTCCTACATTTTTTTATCTTTGGAATATTTATATATATATTTATGTCGTATAATAGAATGTAGTATTGTTTGGCATATTTTCAATACTCATGCTCGTGTGGGTTGTTTGAAAGGGCAATGTAGTGCTCGTGTATGCGTAGTATAAAAAGTGTGTAAGTTTAGTAGGTGTATATTTATACTACGTTGATATTAATAATTTTTGTTAATAAAAGTTTTAGCGTATATTTTTATTTTTGAGCGTTTATAAATCGTGGATCTTGTTCACACTACACCCTACCTAGTATTATGGGGGTCTAAATTTTAGTCTTTGCATTAAGGGGATTCAAAACTCTTGGGTAGCTTCTCACCTTTGTAACGTTAAGGTAAGTCAAGAGTCTCACCGCTTCAATCACCCTCATAATGCCCTTCATGATGACCATTAAACTTCCTCATAAACCCCCCTTATGGTGACCATTAAATCCCATCAACACTCACCCTTTTACTTACCCTCATGATGAGTTTAAAACTCAGAAAAACAACCCCTCCCCATCCCATTCACACGCCATTCACCAAGCAAAAAGGAAAGGAAAAGAAAGAGAGAAAGTCTCCCTGTTTTTCCCCTGCACACTCTCACTAAAATGAACATCGCCGTAGATATAACCGTGGGATCGTCTTCAAATTTGGACAGAATGTTCTTAACATCTATATCTTCACTTTGACCGGAGGAATTTTTAATCCGACTTTATATCACTGGAAATCGTGGACAGAAGTCCACTGACTGTTTTAGAGGACCCTAAAATCGTTTAAAAGGGGAATACTTTGTTCAATGGAGGAGAAGTCTTCAAGGGAGAAGAAGGTTTTGATGATCCGCATATTTTCTAGGCTATTATATTATGTTTTGCGGCACTCCTCTCGAAGATCGAGGTAACTAGCGTTTTTCTATCACGTTAGGAAATGAGAAGTAACCTTAGGTTGTTAGAATTATCGTTAGAGAATTTAGTATCATGTTAGGATGAACTTAGAAGATTGTATTTGTACTACTCTAATTAAAATTATGTTAGGCTAAGTTTTTACTTGAATTCATATATCTAATGTTTCCTTATTATGTCGTTGTTATTGTGTTGTTGAAATGACTTGATTGTAGATGAATGGAAACTTTAAATTTTGATTTATGTGAATGATTTGGGAATTTGAGGAACTTATGATTTTTGATGCTAAGCAATTCATTTTGTATGGTGATTGGTTGGTTTTGACTTGTGATGATTTTGTATGATGTTCAATGCCTTTAGGTTTTGTCAAACAAACCCGCGAAGCTGTGTGGTCGCGGCCTGTGACCCAATTCGTTGTCCGCGAACAGATTGGTCAGCCTGTTTTCAAATGGTCATATCTCACTCGTTTGTTATTGGAATTGAGCTTGTGACAAGTCGTTGGAAAACTAACGAGCTAAATTTTAATGTCCCATTGGAATTTTCTAAAAATATTATCTCTGCTGAGTGTTAGGTCTGTTTAAATTTGTTGTTGTGTGCATTCTGTGCATAGTTAGCTTGCAGCATGATTCTGTGTTTCGTAAATGACTTTGGTAGTATTGTGGAGTATCCTAAGGCATGTGTGAAAGTATAATTTTAGTACTTGATACCATTTATTAATTCTTATGCCAAGTTTGAGTTGTCGACGTCGTAATGTTTGGGGGAGAATAACACTGCCCTTAGCATCACTTCGCCAAGAGTTATGTACGGAGAGTATTGTGACTTGATCATAATTTACTTCGTACCCAAACTCAGATGACATTTTGATGTTTTGTATGCCTTTTGTTGTATTTGTGGTATACTTTGATTAGTTTACCGTATCAATTTGGGATTTGTGAACTTCGATGATTTTGAGGATGTGATGATTTTAATGATTTTAATTATTTAAATGATTTTTAATGATTTTGACGTTTTAATGGTTTTAATGATTTTTGATACCTTTGATGATTTTAATGACTTTGATTGATCTTATCGTTTTGACGAATTTGATGATTTGATGAATTTGACGAATTTGATGAATTTGACGAATTAGACGAATTTGATGAATTTGATGAATTTGATGAATTTAATGAATTTGATGAATTTGATGATTTGATGTTTTGAAGTATATTATTTTGTCTTTGAATTTGAAATTTGGTTTTTAATTGAGTTGAGTAGCCTAAGGGACGGTGTCCCGAAGATAACGAACATGCACTCCGAGGGGTCAGGGGACATCACGTTGGGTGTTACCCTGCATTGGAGATACCTAGGACTTGTTGTCGTCCGAGAGGTCGGGAGATACTGCGTGTATTGTCCCGCATCGGGAGTTTGGCCATTCTTAGACTCAGACGGTAGGGATCGTAACCCATAGGCCGTTCTGGAGGTTGCGAACTGACATTTCTTGAGGAGGTGGGCTGCGGGTCACTAGCGTTCGCTCTCTCTATGTTAAATTGTTTATTTTCAAATTGTTGGTGTTTTTGTGATCCCTTTGATGTTGGTCTTTCGAAATTCTTTATTTTAAACATCTAAAGCATCCTTCTTAGTACTTTATGCTAAAGTTTGACGTTTGTTGCAATGTGTACTTTGCCTTCTTTTGTTGCTATTTGTGTTGTCTTGTCTTTGACATTTGTTCTAACTTCATTTAAGTTTACTATTTGTTTCCTAAATTGGGCTGGGAGAACCGCTAGTTACTCCCCACTGATTGTGGAATTTTTGTTAATATATATTGCAGATGACAATGCTGTTTAGAGTTGTTACTATATGGATCGGGGTTGTGCGTTTACCCGTGTAAGCAAGAAGGTTGTGCTAGTCATAGTGGACGAGCATTATGAGTCTGAGATTAGGACTAGTTTTCTAGTTGGTCTCAAGTAGTTTACCTTTGTTAGTTTGAATGTTAGTTTTAGAGTTGATCTTTTGGATTTTGGTTTCATATTTCGAATTTGGTTAAGTTTCGAGATTATGGATAGTTATGGTTATGGACTTGGCTTGTTTAGTTAGAGATGAGGGTATGGGACCTCATTCCTCTTTATATATATATGATTTGGAGTTTCGATTACTATTGTGGGACTCTTTGTTTATTTTAGTTTTAATTTTACCCCATAGAGTGACATTCTCGTCTCGGTGGTATTTCCGCTACCACTGATTTAATCGTTGTTACATTTATTTAAGTTAAATCTTAGTTGGTAAAAGACGGGATGTTACAGTTGGTATCAGAGCCAAACGTTCCAAAAACTCTCATTGAGTTGCTACATATTCCACGAGAAATGTGTAGTCTTATAACTAGGATTTCTAGTGTTTTAGGCTTTAAGTAAAGTACTTAGTGAGAGTTACTTGGGTAGGAAGAAAGTCATGGGAATTATTTAATGGTAAGCTCTCATGTTTGTGAAGCTTATTATATGTGTATTTACGTGTATTATTGGTGGAAACTAGTCTACCAAGTTTGTTAATCTTATTTGCAGGGTTTCGTACACGAAGTTATCAGAGTGCGCAGTGAAAGACGGGGTGTTACAGTTGGTATCAGAGCCAAACTAGTTTCCACCAATAATACACGTAAATACACATATAATAAGCTTCATAAACATGAGAGCTTACCATTAAATAATTCCCATGACTTTCTTCCTACCCAAGTAACTCTCACTAAGTACTTTACTTAAAGCCTAAAACACTAGAAATCCTAGTTACAATACTACACATTTCTCGTGGAATATGTAGCAACTCAATGAGAGTTTTTGGAACGTTTGGCTCTGATACCAACTGTAACATCCCGTCTTTTACCAACTAAGATTTAACTTAAATAAATATAACAACGATTAAATCAGTGGTAGCGGAAATACCACCGAGACGAGAATGTCACTCTATGGGGTAAAATTAAAACTAAAATAAACAAAGAGTCCCACAATAGTAATCGAAACTCCAAATCATATATATATAAAGAGGAATGAGGTCCCATACCCTCATCTCTAACTAAACAAGCCAAGTCCATAACCATAACTATCCATAATCTCGAAACTTAACCAAATTCGAAATATGAAACCAAAATCCAAAAGATCAACTCTAAAACTAACATTCAAACTAACAAAGGTAAACTACTTGAGACCAACTAGAAAACTAGTCCTAATCTCAGACTCATAATGCTCGTCCACTATGACTAGCACAACCTTCTTGCTTACACGGGTAAACGCACAACCCCGATCCATATAGTAACAACTCTAAACAGCATTGTCATCTGCAATATATATTAACAAAAATTCCACAATCAGTGGGGAGTAACTAGCGGTTCTCCCAGCCCAATTTAGGAAACAAATAGTAAACTTAAATGAAGTTAGAACAAATGTCAAAGACAAGACAACACAAATAGCAACAAAAGAAGGCAAAGTACACATTGCAACAAACGTCAAACTTTAGCATAAAGTACTAAGAAGGATGCTTTAGATGTTTAAAATAAAGAATTTCGAAAGACCAACATCAAAGGGATCACAAAAACACCAACAATTTGAAAATAAACAATTTAACATAGAGAGAGCGAACGCTAGTGACCCGCAGCCCACTGATATCACGTATTTATATAGAGTTTTCTCCCTTATTTACAAGCTAATTTGTGCGTCATTGGAGCTCTTGGGAGCTATTTTGTGCTAACTATCGTATGTAGTTGTGGTTTCGTGTTTTAGTATTGAATTGCAGGTTTTATGGAGTTTTCTCCTTATTCCCGAGCCTTTTGGAAGCAACCACGGCTTTACGAGATGTTACGAGGCACGTAGGATGGCTCACGAGCTTTATGGATAGTTTAGGAGGTCCCAAGACCCCTAAACGTGAAGATTAGAGAGCCAAAGAGTCAAATGAGGTTTCCGTGCACTGATCGGGCAGAAATGGCCCGATCGGGCGAAATATTATGATCGGGTACGAAAGTTGCGGACCCGATCGGGCAAGTCGTGCCCGATCAGATCGGGCGAGAACACATGTGCCCAGACCCGATCGGGCATCTACCGCCCGACCCCATCGGGTCTAGTGCTGCTAGGTCTTATTGGGACGCTGCGGAGGAGGCGAGCTTGCTGGCACTTTTTGTCGCCAGACTCGATCGGGTGACTACCACCCGACCCGATCGGGTGGGCCGCTTTTCTCGCCTTATTGCTGCACTGCTGCTGCCAGAGCCCAGAAGTGAAGTTGGGGGAATTTGTATGTGGACCCGATCGGGTACTGTGCTCGGGCCCGATCGGGTCTGGTGCTTTATCGCGCTTTTTCACTTTTTGTTCCCGTTTTTAATGAACTTGAGGGGTATTATAAATACCTTTTCCTCATTATTTAGAGAGGCATCTTTTATTCATCTTTCATTAGGTTTTAGACTAGTTTTATTCTTCATTGCTTTTAGTTTAATTCAAACACTTAGGATTAATTTAGGGGTGATCAAACCTATTTCGATTTCAATAAAAGTTCCTGCTTTCCGTCAATTGGTACTCTTCTCTACTCTTTATCTCTTTAATTACTTTGATTGCTTAGTTTAATTATTTAATTGTTCATGATGCAATTCTTAGGGTTTCATATTAGTTTTGTTGTTGCCAATTCGATTATGAGTGAGTAGTTCTCTTTCTAGGGTGTTAGATAGGAAAGCCATGTTTATACCATGATTGTGATTTAGATTTCTATCAATTTCTAGGGCTTGATTAGGGTGATTGTGATGTGGTTTGTTCTTATTGAGTAATTAATGTCAGTGTACAATTTCATTGATTGCTTGTGGTTAATAGTTGTTTGCACAGATCCGTCTTACGACTAGAGGCCTAGGACACATCAGTAGTTCTGATTACGTTAGTGAACATGCGGCGTATGTTGAACTATGAGCGTTGAGTCTTAACCATAGCTCAACATAGGCTCTAATCCCCCGACTCTTGACTTAGGTTTTAATAGTAGTTGACCCTATTTGATTGGTATAAGCATGGTGGACCGACCTAATACCCTAGACTTTTATTCCATAGTTTAATCCTCGATTTATTCAGTCTTCCGTAGTCTATTCCTTAGTTTAATTAATTCCTTCCTGATTTCATCTGGAGTAGTTGAATTGGTTGAATATTGATTTAGAAACTCTGTCTCCCTGTGGATTCGACCCTGCTTCCACTGACTACCTGGTTAGAGGTCCGTAGGTTTATTTTTGATTAGGTGACACGACTAAAACCCTATCACCCACCTCCTCAAGAAATGTCAGGTCGCAACCTCCAGAACGGCCAATGGGTTACGATCCCTACCGTCTGTGTCTAAGAATGGTGAAACTCTCGATGCGGGACAATACACGCAGTATCTCCCGACCTCTCGGACGACAACAAGTCCTAGGTATCTCCAATGCAGGGTAACACCCAACGTGATGTCCCCTGACCCCTCGGAGTGCATGTTCGTTATCTTCGGGACACCGTCCCTTAGGCTACTCAACTCAATTAAAAACCAAACTTCAAATTCAAAGACAAAATAATATACTTCAAAACATCAAATCATCAAATTCATCAAATTCATCAAATTCGTCAAATTCGTCAAATTCATCAAATTCGTCAAATTCATCAAATCATCAAATTCGTCAAAACGATTAGATCCATCAAAGTCATTAAAATCATCAAAGGTATCAAAAATCATTAAAACCATTAAAACGTCAAAATCATTAAAAATCATTTAAATAATTAAAATCATTAAAATCATCACATCCTCAAAATCATCGAAGTTCACAAATCCCAAATTGATACGGTAAACTAATCAAAGTATACTACAAATACAACAAAAGGCATACAAAACATCAAAATGTCATCTGAGTTTGGGTACGAAGTAAATTATGATCAAGTCACAATACTCTCCGTACATAACTCTTGGCGAAGTGATGCTAAGGGCAGTGTTATTCTCCCCCAAACATTACGACGTCGACAACTCAATGGCATAAGAATTAATAAATGGTATCAAGTACTAAAATAATACTTTCAAACATGCCTTAGGATACTCCACAATACTACCAAAGTCATTTACGAAACACAGAATCATGCTGCAAGCTAACTATGCACAGAATGCACACAACAACAACTTTAAACAGACCTAACACTCAGCACAGATAATATTTTTAGAAAATTCCGATGGGACATTAAAATTTAGCTTGTTAGCTTTCCAACGACTGGTCACCAGCTCAATTCCAATAACAAACGAGTGAGATATGACCATTTGAAAACAGGCTGGCCAATCTGTTCGCGGACAACGAATTGGGTCACAGGCCGCGACCACACAGCTTCGCGGGTTTGTTTGACAAAACCTCAAGGCATTGAACATCATACAAAATCATCACAAGTCAAAAACAACCAATCACCATACAAAATGAATTGCTTAGCATCAAAAATCATAAGTTCCTCAAATTCCCAAATCATTCACATAAATCAAAATTTAAAGTTTCCATTCATTTACGATTAAGTCATTTCAACAACACAATAACAACGGCATAATAAGGAAACATTAGATATATGAATTCAAGTAAAAACTTAGCCTAACATAATTTTAATAAGAGTAGTACAAATACAATCTTCTAAGTTCATCCTAACATGATACTAAATTCTCTAACGATAATTCTAACAACCTAAGGTTACTTCTCATTTCCTAACGTGATAGAAAAACGCTAGTGACCTCGATCTTCGAGAGGAGTGCCGCAAAACATAATATAATAGCCTAGAAAACGTGCGGATCATCAAAACCTTCTTCTCCCTTGAAGACTTCTCCTCCATTGAACAAAGTATTCCCCTTTTAAACGATTTTAGGGTCCTCTAAAACAGTCAGTGGTGTTCCATCCACGATTTCCAGTGATATAAAGCTCGGATTAAAAATTTCTCCGGTCAAAGTGAAGGTATAGATGTTAAGAACATTCTGTCAAAATTTGAAGACGATCCAACGGTTAGATCTACGGCGATGTTTATTTTAGTGAGAGTGTGCAGGGGAAAAACGGGGAGACTTTCTCTCTTTCTTTTCCTTTCCTTTTTGCTTGGTGAATGGCGTGTGAATGGGATGGGGAGGGGTTGTTTTTCTGAGTTTTAAACTCATCATGAGGGTAAGTAAAAGGGTGGGTGTTAATGGGATTTAATGGTCACCATAAGGGGGGTTTATGAGGAAGTTTAATGGTCATCATGAAGGGCATTATGAGGGTGATTGAAGCGGTGAGACTCTTGACTTACCTTAACGTTACAAAGGTGAGAAGCTACCCAAGAGTTTTGAATCCCTTTAATGCAAAGACTAAAATTTAGACCCCCATAATACTAGGTAGGGTGTAGCGTGAACAAGATCCACGATTTATAAACGCTCAAAAATAAAAATATACGCTAAATTTTTTATAAACAAAAATTATTAATATCAACGTAGTATAAATTTACACCTACTAAACTTACACACTTTTTATACTACGCATACACGAGCACTACATTGCCCTTTCAAACAACCCACACGAGCATGAGTATTGAAAATATGCCAAACAATACTACATTCTATTATACGACATAAATATATATATAAATATTCCAAAGATAAAAAAATGTAGGAATAGATATAAGCTTTATGGAAATATAATAGAAAATATAATTTAGCGTCGAATATATATATAATTTAACGCTCAAAATTAAATCACGCAACACTTAAATTTATAACTAACTACATTATAAAATTAATACTCATAATACATTATCCGCCGAAATATTTTCCGGCTTCAAATATGACCATTAATTTAATAGAATATAATTTTATAAATGAAATTATATTTAGAGTTATAAATAACAATGTAAACCATATAAATTAACACGCGAAATTTCTAGTGAAATTACGGGGTGTTACAAGCATCATGTATGACTCTCCTATCAAACAACCATAGACGCCCTAACAGCACATGACAAGCATCCATAGGAATAATATCACACCAAATCTCCTCTTTATAGTTACTACCAATACTAAAAGATAATAGTAAACGATTAGTAACTTGGATACCTTTACCTTGATTAAGCCATTGAATCACATATGGTTTAGGGTGAGGAGTAGTTGAAAGCTTCAACTTGTCCACCATAGTTTGGGACGCCACATTGGTAAAACTCCCTCCATCAATAATCAAGGTGCACACCTTGTTCTCAACAGTACATCTAGTATGGAAAATGGCCTCTCTTTGTTGTGACTTCTCTTCATCTACCACGCCACTCAAGGCTTTCCTAACAACCAAGCATTCACCCTCATCAGGACCAATAATCTCTTCTCCATATTCCTCCTCTTCACATGCCTCCATAACTACATCATTTACCTCCTCTAGGGCCTCATACTCTACTAGGGTTATAACTCTTTTGTTAGGACATTCAGAAGCAATATGTCCTCCTCCTTGGCACCTAAAACACTTCCTAGTAGATCTATTTGGGGTGAAAGTATTGGGGGTGAAAGTATTTGGGGTGTTTGGGGATTTTTGGATCGAATTTGGGGTAGGTTTAGAAAAGGTTGTGTTTGGTTTAGAGTAGGTGTTAGGTTTAGGGTAAGAACGAGCTACTTCAGCCTTTCCTTTGCTCTTTTTTTGCTTTTCAACCTTGTGAGCCAAGATGATCAAGTCCTCTAAACTAGAAAAAGGATGCAATTCAACTATGTTAGCAATCTTAACATCCAAACCACCAAGAAATCTTACCAGAGTTTGAGGTTCATCCTCTTGCACTTCACACTTCATGAGATATGACTCGAATTCCCTTGCATAGGTCTCTTTCTCTCTTGTTGCAATCACTAGCCCAATCACATTTTCGTCCAATCACTAAGCTTTTCCTTCCCTTCTCTTTCTCTCTTGTTGCACTTACTAGGCCACCATGTTGATGCATACTTCCTAAGCTTGAGAGCAACAAGCTTGACCTTCCTATCTTCCGGAATCTGTTTATAGTCAAAGACTCTTTCCACAGTCCTTAACCATTCTACAAATTCATCTGCATCTAACTTTCCATCATACTCAGGAAGATCCACCTTAAAGTCATTAAGTTTCTTTGACCATTTTGGATGGATGGAACCCTAGATGAACACTTTCTCCATCAGAACCCCCAAAGGATTCGTCTCCTCTCTGTTTTCTCAATCTCAAAGACAAACTCCTCACTTGATCTTGAAGTAAGGTCATTCTGGCGTCACTCTCATGCCTCTCTTCCTCCATTATTATGATCCTTTCTTGTAACTGTTCGTGGTTTGGCTAGTTCCAGACATTGTGTTTAGGGTTTGTGTTTGGGCGAATTTAGGCTAGGATATGTGTTGGCTCTAATACCAAGATGTTATATTCTGGCTATATGATAGGCAGAACAGGTTTGACTATGAAATATGAATGATAGTTTAAGCTTTACTTAAATCAACTTAGATATAGATTCACCACTAAGTCAAATTAAGGTCCTAAGAACACCACTTGATTCAAGCTCAAAATCAAGCCACCATAGGCGCCTAGATTAATTAGGAATTAAACAAAGCAAGGTAAAACACGAAAGTTTCAAATGTTTAAACGTCCAATTGAATTTATTGAAATGAAAATGTGCCCTTTAAATACATGTCCTTGACTCTCTATAAGATAAATGCTGAAATTAAAATAATTAAACTAATTAAGCTAAAAACCTATCCTAACTAGGGTTAAAGTCGATCCTTGCTTAGCCTCCACCATTTTGGACGCTCCTCTCTTATCATTTTCCTTGTTGTACTCATTTTCCCTTCAAAGTAGGAAACCAAACCCTAAATGATAGAGTTAGGTGCCTAAGATAAGTTTTGGAGGGAAAATGATTCCATTTGGCTTGATTCCTTATGCTTGGCCGCCCATTTTGTGTAAAAGATAGATGCTCTTCCTATCTTCTCTCTTAGTTGATCTTATCTTGAGTTTAGGCGCCATTTTCCTTGCTTCTTAAGTCTTCACTCGTCCAACCTTCATCATGCAACCCTAAAATGATTCTCTAATTAATAGAAATGAAATTACAACTCAACTAATACTTTCCTAGTTAATCTAATATGACATTAAATTAACTAAGAGTATATATTATTAACTAGACTCCCTAATAAAGCAATAAAGATAGTAACTTAGTCAATAATTAATTAACTAAGCTATGGAAACTTTCAAAGGACTTAAAGAACTCAATGGACTCAATAGACTTAAGGGAATTCTGAACATCCCTTAACACACAAGCAACCATGTTCTTGGTCGTGGAATCAATGGAACTAGATGGACCTCCATCTTCCTCTCTCTATGGATATTAGAGTGACTAATAAAGCATAACTTATTCACCTTGAAGTGTTTCACCAAGGTGCTCTTTTTTCTCTCATTACTTGTGTTTATGGACTTCATACAGTAGGGGACAAAAAGGCTTTATGGACTGAGTTGAGTAGTTTGGCAGCATCTATTCATTCCCCTTGGCTGATAATGGGAGATTTTAATGTTGTATTGTCAGTTATGATAGAATCAATGGTGCTACCATTACACCCTATGAAACTGAAGATTTTAATGGTTTCATTACTAATTTTCATTTAGATGAGATCAAAAGCTCTGGCCATTTCTACTCTTGGTCTAGTAAAGGGATAGGAGAGCATAGCGTGGCTAATAGGATTGATAGATGATTGGGCAATGATATGTGGATGCTGCAGCATGGGCATATTGAGGTATGTTATTGTAACAACTCTATCTCTGACCACACCCCTCTTTCGTAGAATCTCATTAAGCATATGCTGAGGTAGTGAGTGAGTTTCAAACAGGGTTTATCCCAGGGAGACACATTGCAAATAATATTCTCTTATCTACTGAGCTTATTAAAGGGTATATTAGATCTCACATTTCTCCTAGGTGTGTGATTAAAGTGGACCTTAAGAAAGCTTATGATTCCATTGAATGGCCTTTTCTTCACAAGATGCTAATTGAGCTTGGCTTTCCTAGTAAATTTATTTGTTGGATTATGGCATGTGTTTCTACTATCTCTTATTCCATTCTCATAATTTGGTAAGCCTTGTTCTCCTTTTAAATCTAAGAAAGGTCTAAGACAAGGTGATCCTCTATCCCCTTTCTTGTTTGCTATTGGTATGGAGTATTTGACTAGATGTATGAAAGCAATGTCTTCCAGCCCTCAGTTTCATTTCCATCAAAAATGCAAAAGAGTGGGATAACACATCTTATGTTTGCTGATGATCTGCTTATGTTCACTAGAGCTGATGAGCCTTCTATTAAGCTGTGTTTTTAAGCCTTTGGAATTTTTTCTAAAGCTTCAGATTTGGAGGCAAATGTTGAAAAAAGTAAGACCTATTTTGGATTTATTAGCACTGAGGAGAAAGATAGATTGAGTGAGAGTGTTAGTATCCCTCAAGGTTCTTTCCCTTTTAGATACCTTGGGGTTCCTCTTTCCACAAAAAAACTCAATTATAATCAATGCAAGTCTCTCATTGAGCATATGCTAACCAAGGTGAAATCTTGGAATTCAAAGTTTCTTAGTTATGCTGGAAGGTTACAGCTTGTGAAATCTGTTTTGTCCAATATGCAATCCTTCTGGTGTCAGATTTTCATATTGCCAAAGAAGCTCTTGAAAGAGATTAACTCTTGCTGCAGAACATTCTTATGGACAGGGTCTGCTCAGAAATCCTCTAAAGCTCCAGTTGCTTGGGATACTCTTTGTCTCCCTAAATCTGCTGGTGGTTTGAATCTTAGGGATAGCTATGTTTAGAATAAATCTGTTGTCACTAAGATTTTGTGGGCTCTCTCAACAAAAAATACAAATTATGGGTGAGATGGGTTGATAGTTATTATGTTAAAAGAGGCTGTCTTGATACCATGCTCATCCCTCTTACTAGCTTTTGGAACTTCAAAAAGATCCTTCAATGTAAAGAGATGGTGCGAAATCTGAGAGGTTGGAGCAAATTGACTAATAGTAAGGGCTTTAGCATTAGCAAAATGTACAAGCTATTGCTAGGTGAACATGAGAAGGTACCTTGGAGGAAACTTGTTTGCGACAATATGGCATCTTCTATAAGCATTTCTGTTTTTTGGCTAGCTATCTATTGTAGGCTGGCTACTACATATAGGTTGATTTGCTGGAATGTCTCTTATGATCCTGTGTGTGTGCTTTGCAACAGTAGTAATGAATATGATAAGCATCTCTTCTTTGAGTGTTCCTTCTCTGCTGAGTTATGGGTGCAGGTGCTGAGGAAGCTGGGGGTTTGCAGAGCTGTTCTTCCTTTTGCTGCTGAGCTGCAGATTGCTACTTCTATGAGCAAGAGAAAGTCTGCTATTTCTGAGTTGTATGCTGTTGCTTTTGTGGAGTCATTGTATTGCGTATGGTTGTAGAGGAATAGAAAAATCTTTAAGAGTTCTTCTAAGACTGTAGGCCAACTGTATAGTGAAGTTCTCTTTAAGATAGCTGCTAGACTGATCCTATGAGGTTGTTGTTGATTCTGTAGTTTAGCTTGCTTTTGAGGCCAAACCCTTTCTAGAAGGTGTGGGTTTCTTTAGCAGGTGTCTGTATGGTGATGGAGTTTTTAAGTCCCTATGTTATAATATTCTTTACTTGCAAAAAAAAAATATGGGGGAAAAATTTCCCCTTTTTTTCATTGGTAATACCATTGTTCATTGCGTGTAATAGAGGAGAGATTTGTGCGCATATTGTTCGTCTGAGGTTGCATTTTGGGTGGAGTATACCATGCTCTACATGGTATTTCATCCACCATGTACTTATTGCCTTCATCTGTAAATATACCACTTTAATACACAACCATATATATGGCCCCTTCGTTAAAAGGGATTTTACCACTTTACCAGATAGATATATTATTCAATTTACCAGGTAGGAAGTGAGCATTCCTCGTGGCTTAGGACCCTATCTCAAGCTTAGGCACTTCCGTTAATAAACGTCCACTTCTGGTCTCATTGGAAGGTGTTTGTTTGTGGGGGATTAAGGGGGAAGGATTGGGATTTTAAATCCCATGGTGAGAAATCCCATGTTTGTTTGTGGAGATAGAGAATTTTAGGTGGGATTAGGAATGAGATTAAAACCACTTTCATCCAACCAAAATAATACCTAGGGGGCAAGTATTATGGGCAAGATAAAAAGCAAAGTTACACATTTGCCCTTAATAAAAAGGAAAGAAAGAATAAAATCGTAGTTTAATCTCAACTCAATCCCAACTCATACGAAACAAGGGATAATGATTATTTTATTCTTATCCCACTCAATAATTCCCAATCTCTATCCGATGATCCCCATCCCCTCCTAATCAGCAAGAACTCCCCATGTCATAATGTACGTTAGCATGGTGCTTCGATGTACATCAGAATAAAATTTATGAAATTCAACAAATTAATTGACACCACTTGTTTGGGCCTATTCCAGTCATGGCCCACCTAACCGGTGAAATGACTAAAATACCCTTAGGGGGTAAAATTACCATTTTACCCCTAAGGACCTTTCAGGCTAGAAAGTACATGCCTTCAGTCAAGCGCACTGACAAAAAGGCTTTCATGACATCATCATCTTCACCAGATGACATCACCTCAGTACTACCTATAAATAGTACTCTCATCTGATCATTCAGGTACATTTTTACACACATTCCAAAGCATTTACTTGTACTACTCTCTCACCATCTGAGATCAGATCTGACTTGAGCATCGTAGAGCCGATCCCGGGAATATCCCCGGGGTAGTTCACGGTGCTCGGTTTTGCAGGTACCGGAAATTTGAAGACCTTGGACTTGTTACTGGTTACTACCCTGGCTGGATTTGGACTCCCCCGAACTATAAATTCTACTGTGTTTCTTGTACCCGAAACAGTTGGCGCCGTCTGTGGGGACCTAACGTAATAGCTGCATTTTCGAACACCATGACACGAGGACAAGATAGCCGCGGTACTACTGCCATGAGGGAAACTCTTACTTTGGCAGATGCCATGAGACAGGCGCAAAAGTATATCCAAGCGTCGGACATCTGCAAGAATGTGCACGATGAGGGAAGTAACAAGCGACGAAGCGAGCCGTCAAGTAAAAAGGACATGGCAGATAGGCTGAAGAGACATCGACCCTCTGATGGAGGCCATGACCCTCGTTTCAACATAAATCAGAGGGAGATATACTTGGACATGAAAGAGAAGTTCGTGTTGCCTCGACCTACTGATAGGTTTTAGTCGTATCGCCTAATCAAAAATAAACCTACGGACCTCTAACTAGGTAGTCAGTGGAAGCAGGGTCGAATCCACAAGGAGACAGAGTTTCTAAATCAATATTCAACCAATTCAGCTACTCCAGATGAAATCAGGAAAGAATTAATTAAACTAAAGAATAGACTACAGAAGACGGAATAAATCGAGGATTAAACTATGGAATAAAAGTCTAGGGTATTAGGTCGGTCCACCATGCTTATACCAATCAAATAGGGTCAACTACTATCAAAACCTAAGTCAAGAGTCGGGGGATTAGAGCCTATGTTGAGCTATGGTTAAGACTCAACGCTCATAGTTCAACATACGCCGCATGTTCACTAACGTAATCAGAACTACTGACGTGTCCTAGGCCTCTAGTCGTAAGACGGATCTGTGCGAACAACTATTAACCACAAGCAACCAACGAAACTGCGCAGTAACGTTAATTACTCAATAAAGAACAAATCACATCACAATCACCCTAATCAAGCCCTAGAAATCAATAATAGTCTAAATCACAATCATGGTATAAACATGGCTTTCCTATCTAACACCCTAGAAAGAGACTACTCACTCATGATCGAATTAATAATAATAAAACTAATATGAAACCTTAACAATTGCATCATGAACGATTAAATAAATAAACTAAGCAATCAAAGTAATTAAAGAGATAAAGAGTAGAGAAGAGTACCAATTGACGGAAAGCAGGAACTTTTATTGAAATCGAATAGGTTTGATCACCTCTAATTTAATCTAAAGTGTTTGAATTAAACTAAGAACAATGAAGAATAAAACTAGTCTAAAACCTAATGAAAGATGAATAAAAGATCCACTAAAAATAATGAGGAAAAGGTATTTATCATACCTCTCAAAGTCTAATTAAAAACGGAAATAAAGATAGAAAATCCGCGTCAAGGAGTGCGGGACCCGATCGGACAAAGTGCCACCCGATCGGGCCCATAGTAAAAAAAACTAAAACTTCCTCCTTCATTCTCATGTGACACAGCAGCTCAAAAAGCCTAAAATGGGCCCCACCCGATCGCTGACCCGATCGGGCAGAAGATCGGGTCCCCAGCCCAGCGTGTAACACACATGCAGCAATATTAATGGTGGGTCCAACGCTTCGTCTTGTAGCGCCTCAAGTACGTAATAGCATTAAGCAGCAGCAAGAAGTGAGTACAAGTGGGCCACTGCTGTCCCCTTATCACACAACAACAACATTAATACTAAGTGGGCCCCTTGGTTTTGTCTCTTGTAGCTGGCAGCAGCAACATTAATCAAACTTTGTGGGACCCCCCTTTTGTCTGGTAGTGCCCAGCAGCTCCCAGTTGCACGCGGACCTCCACCCGATCGGGTCGGGCACAGTATGCCCGATCGGGTCTGGGGTAGAAAAAGGCCCACAACACATTTGGACTCTCTCCCGATTGGGTCGGGCAAGGCCCGCCCGATCGGGTCCGTAACTTCTCCACCCGATCACTAATTCGTCGCCCGATCGGGCCATTTCTTGCCCGATCGGAGCACGGAAAACTTCTTTTTGGCTCTTTGGCTCTCAATTCTTCAGGTTTAGAGGTCTTGGGATCTCCTAAACTATCCATAAAGCTCGTGAGCCATCCTACGTGCCTCGTAACATCTCGTAAAGCCGTGGTTGCTTCCAAATGGCTCGGGAATAAGGAGAAAACTCCCTAAAACCTGCAATTCAACACTAAAACACAAAACCACAACTATATACGATACTTAGCACAAAATAGCTCCCAAGAGCTCCAATGACGCACAAATTAGCTTGTAAATAAGGGAGAAAAGTCTATATAAATACGTGATATCAAACTCCCCCAAGCTAAACCTTTGCTTGTCCTCAAGCAAACAGAACATGAACATGGAATAGATTGCCTCACCCCATAGTTAAAAACAATTCAAAGCTCAAAACATTTTCAAGACTAAGAATCGTTCAAGCAGGCAAAATTCAAGTTTGGCTAATCAAATCCATCCAACCACCAATCATCCAAGCAATTTATCAAATTCAAGCATCCACAAGGCATACAAGTCCTGAAAAGGCTCTCACAAGGGTGTCACTCCTCTCGATTTTGTGGCAGGCAAAGAATATGCCCGAACACTCACCAACCCGACCATAAATACCCTTCCCACTCACACTCTCATGTGTTTAAGAAGGTTAAATGACGCTCATCCTAGTCAAGTCGACTCAATTAGCAGAAATACTCTTTGACTTTGACAAACTGACTCGAAATCAATCAAATGAACAATGCAGACACAAACTCAAGAGGACTTTATAGGGTTGTAATAGGGCTTAGGTGAGAGGTAGGGGATACTTTTGGGTAATGTGGTGGAAAAACCAAGAAAGGGGGAGCATAAACCATTCAAACAAGGCCTAAGATGGCCTTCACAACTCCCAACAATCACCATAAAACCATGTAAAATAACCCAACTCTCATAAATCAATGAAAAGCGCATAACAAACCCAATTTTCTAGCAATGGAGCGAATATTCTTTTATGAACGTACGTGACATAGCATTGATACACGCAACTCTATACTTGCTTTTTTTTTCTTTTCTCTTTCTCACTCTCAAACCACAGCAAATACACTTTCAAATTCCTCAAAAACCAAACTAAACCAACAAACCAATCTCAAACTCAACCCATACAAAAGCTCCCCCAAGCTAGGCTTGGAATAATATCAAGTGAAGGCTTTTGACTCATAATAGGGGTTTAAGTAACACGAAACAAGTCATTAGGCTCAGCGGGGCTAAGGAGGATAAAAGTATATCAAAAACTCACTCTGAAGCTCAAGAATAAGACAAAAGAACGCCTCTATCGCAGCACATGCTACAAGTCATCTAAAATCAGACAAGTACGAAGTCAAAGTCAAGATCAATCCACTAAAGAGGAACTAACACACAAGAATAGACTGGATAATAATATGAATCCAATAGGCTACAAAGAGGCCTCACAGTCTAACCAATTCAGGTATGCAGCACAAAGTGGTCTAATATAATCCAAAAATGCTCGAAATCATAGCAATCAAACATCAAATCATAGCCTCAAGATCTTAAATGCCCAGCTATCCAGAAAACAGAGTCAAACCAATTTCAAATAGAGCACAACAGGGGCACAGGGAGGCAACTAAACCAGTCATGGGAACCATATTTTTTTTGATTTTTCAGTATTTTTCTAAAGCAGTAAAACTATTCTAGAAAGCAGTAAAAGAGATAGGGAATACAAACATAACTCCTCCCCCAAGCTGAACTTGGCAGTGTCCTCAATGCCAAAAGGTGATAAGGACTATGCTAAGAGGAAAAACAATGTTAGTACCCTCACTCTCGCTCACAAAAGGAAGAAAAATAAAAAGAAAAGAAAAAGGGAAAGAAAAGAAATACGAGTTGCCTCTCGCACAGCGCTGGTTTATAAAGGTCCCGCACGACCATAATCCGCCCTCTCTCAAATAGGAGGGGCGTGGCAGTGAGTGCCACCCTCATCAAAAATCTTTCTTCTCCAAATGTTCTTGACTATGCCTCCAGACGGTGAGGCAACCTTAGGTGGAATTGGAGCCTTCTCCACCCCTACTTCATCTAAAACCTTATCCCTGCAAAAAGATTGTTCAAGCATAGGTGCCTTAACAGCATTGGTTAGTTTAAACATCACTTTGTCATCACCAACACTCAGAGTTAAAGACCCAGACTTGACATCAATGACAGCACCAGCAGTACACAAAAACGGCCTACCCAAGATAATAGGGATCTGGGCATCCTCATCCATATCTAACACCACAAAATCAACAGGAATATAGAATTTCCCTACCCTAACAGGAACGTCCTCTAAAACACCTAGAGGGTATTTTATAGAACGATCCGCCATCTGTAAAGTGATTTGTGTGCATTTAAGGGCTCCCATGTTCAGTTTCTTATAAACAGACAATGGCATTACAAAAAAAGAAGCACCTAAATCACACAAAGCCTTATCAATAAAAATAGGTCCAAGATGGCAGGGTATAGAAAAACTACCAGGATCTTTTAACTTTGGTGGGGTTTTATTTTGAATAAAAGCACTACACTCTTCAGTAAGAGCGACACGTTCTACCCCACCAAAGTCTCTTTTCTTAGTAATCATGTCTTTCAGAAATTTGGCATAAACAGGCACTTGGGTAATTAAATCTGTGAATGGAATTGTTACCTCAAGGTTCTTGACCATAGCCAAGAACTTACCAAACTGCTGATCGACCTTGGATTGTTGCATCCTGTGAGGAAAAGGTAGCCTTGGTGTAAAAGGCGTTTCAGAAACCTTCTCCTTTTTCTTCCCTGTTTGTTCAGCTGCTGCAGACAAATCGACTTCAGACGTCGAATTCTTCCTTTTTCCTTCCTCTACCGCCCTCTTCTTCCCTGCAGTTGGGGTAACCTCATCAATGGGCACTGGAGGGGCATCATATGCAATGCCACTACGAAGAGTGATGGCATTCACATGTTCTCTCTGAACTGGTTGCCCTGGCAATTGTCCCTGCTGCCTCTGTGCATTAGATTCTGCCAACTGAGCAACTTGAGCCTCGAGAAGTTGGATGTGCTTCTCTTGGGCCCTCCTTGTTTCCTCATTTTCCTTTTGCATAGACAATATCAGTTTCATCAGTTCAGAATTGCTAGGCTCTTGTGGGTTGTTTTGTGGAGGTGGGGTGTGGAAATTTTGTGGAGTTTGGAAGTTATTGGGATGATGGAAGTTTTGTGGTGGTGGTCTTTGGAAATTTTGTGGGGTTTGATGGTATGAAGGTTTAGGGTAGTTTTGTGGAGTGGGAGGTTGATAGTTTTGTGGATTTTGGTAGTTATGTGAAGGGGGGAAGGTTTGTGGTCTTTGTTGGAAGGCATTGGCCTGCTCCATCTGAAATTGACTGAACTGACAGTCATGCCCAAAGTGACCCTGAACACCACATACCTCGCAGTAAGATGAGGTAATGGGTGCTACTGCAGACATAGCATTGATACTCAAAGGGGGTGCTGCTGAGGAAGAGGAACTGAAGGTGTTAATCTGCTGACTCAGCTTCGCCATCTGCGAAGTCAATAATGCAATGGCATCTACCTCCAGTACCTTCCTCGTGATGCTTCGGGAAGTGGAATGATCATTGGCTGCGAGGTTTGATAGAAACTCGTAGCCTACATCCACTTCCTTATCCAGAAAAACTCCTCCTGCAGACGAATCAACAATACTCTTCGTCTGAGGCTGCAGACCATTGTAAAATGTCTGCGTCAAGAACCATTTGTCCATGTTGTGGTGTGGACACTCTCTCTGTAAATCCCTAAACCTAGCCCACGCTTCCCTTAATGTTTCATCAGGCTCTTGGGAAAACGTGGCTAGTTTATTTCTGATTTCTGCTGTTTTAGTAGGTGGGTAATACTCTCTCAGAAATGCAGCAGAAATCTCACTCCATTCAGTTTCCTGCACATCGTTCAACCACTTCTGGGCTCTATCTCTCAAAGAAAACTCGAACAACATGACTTTTAACTGATCTGGAGTGACGCCGGTATGTTTAACGGTTCGACAATGTTGTTGAAACCGTTGCAGATGATTTGCCGGATCTTCAGTAGGATGCCCACCAAACTGATTTTGCTGGACCATGCTGATGAGTCCATGCTTAATCTCAAAGTTGTTAGCGGCGATGGTGGGCATTGGTGGTCCAGTAGAAAGACCATCCGGGTTGGGCACCCCATATGACTTCAGTGATTTTGACATAACTGAATTCAAGGTGTCTGTTCCAGAGGTGTTCAGCTGAACAGACTGCATTTCTTTCTGCTTTATCTTTCGGATCCGCCTGATTGTCCTAGTAAGATCGGGGTCCGCTGGAATTGGGGAACCGTTTCTTTGGGACCTGGGCATACAAAAGAAACAAAAAGCAGAAGTAAAACGTACCTTAATTGGAACAATGAAGTTCCAACGAGGTACAGAGAAGTAGACCAAATAATCAAATAAAAACTTAGAGAACTAGCCGTCTCCCCGGCAACGGCGCCAAAATTTGATAGGTTTTAGTCGTATCGCCTAATAAAAAATAAACCTACGGACCTCTAACTAGGTAGTCAGTGGAAGCAGGGTCGAATCCACAAGGAGACAGAGTTTCTAAATCAATATTCAACCAATTCAGCTACTCCAGATGAAATCAGGAAAGAATTAATTAAACTAAAGAATAGACTACAGAAGACGGAATAAATCGAGGATTAAACTATGGAATAAAAGTCTAGGGTATTAGGTCGGTCCACCATGCTTATACCAATCAAATAGGGTCAACTACTATCAAAACCTAAGTCAAGAGTCGGGGGATTAGAGCCTATGTTGAGCTATGGTTAAGACTCAACGCTCATAGTTCAACATACGCCGCATGTTCACTAACGTAATCAGAACTACTGACGTGTCCTAGGCCTCTAGTCGTAAGACGGATCTGTGCGAACAACTATTAACCACAAGCAACCAACGAAACTGCGCAGTAACGTTAATTACTCAATAAAGAACAAATCACATCACAATCACCCTAATCAAGCCCTAGAAATCAATAATAGTCTAAATCACAATCATGGTATAAACATGACTTTCCTATCTAACACCCTAGAAAGAGACTACTCACTCATGATCGAATTAATAATAATAAAACTAATATGAAACCTTAACAATTGCATCATGAACGATTAAATAAATAAACTAAGCAATCAAAGTAATTAAAGAGATAAAGAGTAGAGAAGAGTACCAATTGACGGAAAGCAGGAACTTTTATTGAAATCGAATAGGTTTGATCACCTCTAATTTAATCTAAAGTGTTTGAATTAAACTAAGAACAATGAAGAATAAAACTAGTCTAAAACCTAATGAAAGATGAATAAAAGATCCTCTAAAAATAATGAGGAAAAGGTATTTATCATACCTCTCAAAGTCTAATTAAAAACGGAAATAAAGATAGAAAATCCGCGTCAAGGAGTGCGGGACCCGATCGGGCAAAGTGCCACCCGATCGGGCCCATAGTAAAAAAAAACTAAAACTTCCTCCTTCATTCTCACGTGACACAGCAGCTCAAAAAGCCTAAAATGGGCCCCACCCGATCGCTGACCCGATCGGGCAGAAGATCGGGTCCCCAGCCCAGCGTGTAACACACATGCAGCAATATTAATGGTGGGTCCAGTGCTTCGTCTTGTAGCGCCTCAAGTACGTAATAGCAGTAAGCAGCAGCAAGAAGTGAGTACAAGTGGGCCACTGCTGTCCCCTTATCACACAACAACAACATTAATACTAAGTGGGCCCCTTGGTTTTGTCTCTTGTAGCTGGCAGCAGCAACATTAATCAAACTTTGTGGGACCCCCCTTTTGGACCTTATCCTAACCGGACAGTTCGAATTGGAAAGGACCTTAACCAGGTCGTTCGAGGTGAAATAGTGGAACTCCTTCGAGAATATCAGGAGGTGTTTGCATTTTTGGCTCATGAAATGCCAGGGATAGATCCCTTGGCGATATGAATCCGGGACGGATCCAAGCTTAAGTCCTCACAACCTTCACTCAGTTATGATTCTTTAAGGGTTCTAAAACAAATTTAGGGCTTCACTCACCTTAAACTCGATTTAGGGGGATAGTATTGAGATTAAACAAGTTAGCTTCACTCACTAATTGTATTAACCTCTCTTAGAATTAGGTTTCACTCGCCTAATTACTAAGGGTCTAGTAATTAGATTCACTCTCCAAAAAGAATAAAAACTTGGAAAGATGTACATTCAAATTCACAAAGACAAATAATCCGAAGTTTCAATTCAATGTGTGTGTATCTCATTAAAATTATGAACGCCTATTTATACTAGACTACTCCTAGTATGATCAGAAAAACCAAATTCTATCTAGAAAGCATTTAAAACTAATCCCTAGAATCTAGTAAAAGATAAAGATAATCTAATAAGATAGGATAGGGATTTTCGGCCCTCCTTCTCTTATTTACATGCCTATCTTCATCCTTATCCCTTAGCTAATCAAATCTTATCTAAAAAGGATTACAACTCAACTAGGACTCTGTATAAAAGAAAAATACAACCATATTCTCGGCCCTATTATTGATGGAAATTAAAATTCTGAATTAAATACTAAATAAAATTAGCTAAGACTCTATATGACTCCATAGGACTCTAATATGGATGCCCCATATCACTCTTCATAGACTTGGATCATCTTCAATCCACCTTAACATGGACGAAATGGTTGCATTGAGCTTAAACTCATAACTCTCATGGCCTTGTTTCGAAGAATTAACCATACCCAAAAATTGCGAAGGTCATAGATAGTGATATATTGGAGTAGCCTCTTTTTTCTTGTATCATTCGGTCACTAAGCATCAACTGAACATCAAACCAGAATACAAGCCCATCAAACAGAAGTTAATACACTAGGGCGCTGAAAGAAATAAAGCAACAGCTAAAGAGGTGAGGAAACTGCTGAGTGCTAAGATGATTAGGGAGTGCCAATACACAAAATGGCTATATAACGTAGTGTTGGTTCGAAAGCCCAATGGATCATGGCGCATGTGCGTCGATTTTACTGATCTGAATAAAGCATGCCCTAAAGATGACTTTCCCCTACCCAAAATCGACAAATTAGTCGATTCTACAGCAGGACATGCCCTTTTTAGCTTCATGGATGCAAATGCTGGTTACCACCAGATTCCCCTAGCCGAGGAAGATCAGGTGCATACCGCATTTATTACGAGCTCAGGAATTTATTGTTTCGTAGTCATGCCGTTCGGACTTAAGAACGCAGGGCTACATACCAAAGATTGGTCAATAAAATGTTCGAGAAACAGCTGGGGCGCAACGTCGAAGTCTACGTTGATGACATGATTGTCAAAAGTAGGCTGGTCGAAGATCATGTCCAAGATTTGAGAGAAACCTTATCCACCCTCCGTATGTACAACATGAAGCTGAACCCCAAGAAATAGTTTTCGGCATTCGAGGAGGAAAATGTTTGGGATTCCTGGTGGACGAGAGGGGTATTGAAGCCAACCCCGAAAAAATATAAGCTATCATCAACATGAAATCCCCTCGAACTGTCAAGGAGGTTCAGAGACTGACTGGGTGCATGGCTGCATTGGGAAGATTTTTGTCAAGATCAGCTGACAAGAGCTTACACTTTTTCAATACCTTGAAGAAGCCGTGCTTCGAGTGGGATAATGAAGCAGAACATGCATTTCAACAACTTAAAACACACTTAGCTTCACTGCCAAAGTGTTGTTCTCGTCGCTGAAAGAGAAAGCCAACAAGACCCAGTATACTTTATCAGCCATGCCTTTTGAAGTGCTGAAAGTAGATACCCCCCATCGGAGAAAATGATTTATGCCTTAGTAATGGCCAGTCAAAAATTGAAGCCTTATTTCCAAGTTCACCCAATTAAGGAACTCACTAGCCAGCCGCTCAAAAAGTTCATTGAAAATAGAAATGGCTCTAGTCGAGTTATCGAATAGGCTAATCAATTATTAGACTTCGGCCTAGAGTTCGAACCCAGAAGAGCAATAAAAGCACATGCCTTAGCTGATTTTATTGCTGAATGCCCATCAGAGATCGGGACTGCCACCCTAACCGGGACATGGAAACTCTTTGTAGATGGCTCTTTGTCGAAAGTAGGGTGCGGAGCAGGGCTATTGATAATAGACCCCCTCGAAAATAAAATGGAATACGCAATAAAGTTTGATTTTGCTGCATCAAACAATGAAGCTGAGTATGAATCCTTTTTACTGGGATTAAAACTATGCCTCTCGAATGGGGCTAATGAAATAACCGTCAAGACAGACTCACAGCTGGTCGTTGGTCATGTCAAAGGGGAGTTCGAAGTAAAAGAGGACAATATGAGAATGTACTTGGGCAAAGTAAAAGAGCAACATCAAAAAGTTCACCATGTTTACAATACAACACATCCCACGGTCCGAAAACCAGCAGGTAGATGCCTTATCTCGAATGGCTAGCTCAGCATCTGGACTGGACATCGAACTATCTCTTGGAAAGTATTGTACAGACTAAGTATAAACAGTAAACTCCTCATCTGCAATATAGACTGCTTGAACAATTGGATGGAGAGCATCCGCTCATACCTCGAAGAGGAAAAATTACCAGAAGACGAAAAGGAGGCGGAGAGAAACGACGTCGTTCGAGTTGGTTCCTGTTACATGACCATCTACTATATAAGAAGTCATTTACACATCCGCTTCTAATATGTGTGACACTCGAAGAAGGCCAGCAAATACTTCGAGAAATACATGAGGGCACTTGTGGCAGTCATCAGGGAGCTCGAACCATAGCTAGAAAATCCCTTCGAGCCGGATATTATTTGGCCAACAATGATGCAAGATACCAAGGGGATGGTCAAGAAATGCGATAACTGCCAAGTGTATGCCCATGTGCATCGACAATCAGCCACTCCTCTCACTACTATGCAAGCTGTGCTACCATTCAATCGGTGGGGGATGAACATCCTCGGGCCATTCCCAACCGCATCCGGTGGGAGGAAATTCTTGTTGGTGGCAGTCGACTACTTCACCAAATGGGTTGAGGCTGAACCCTTAACCACCATCACAAATAACCAAGTGCAGAAGTTCATATGGAAAAAACATCATCACTCGTTTCGGAATACCTCGAGCACTCATTTCAGACAACGGTCGACAATTCAACGGTGGACCTACTAAAGCCTATTGTGCTCGATTGACGTACAAACAAGGTTCCTTGCTGTCAGTCGACCGTAAACTAGCGGGCAAGCCGAGGCAGCCAACAAAGTCATCCTCAAAGGGCTGAAGAAGATGTTAGACGGAGCAAAGGGATCATGGGTTAAAGACCTTCCAGGCATACTATGGTCCGCTCGAACTAATGTTAAAGAGGCGAATGCTCACACGCCTTTTACTTAGTCTATGGAAGTGAGGCCGTGTTGCCGGTTAAAGTCGATATCCCCTCACCGAGGATAACTTTCTATTATTATGGGCAGAATGAGGAAGAAAAAGGCGTCAAACTCAACCTCTTACCTGAGACCAGGGGGGAATGCATTGCTTAAATCAATTGCTTAGAAGATGAGGATGACAAGGCTGTTCAATTGAGGAGTTAAAGAAAGAAAGTTCGAGGTAGGAGACCTTGTACTTCGAAATATTGAAGCCACAGGAAAAAAGCAAGACCTCGGTAAACTAAGCCCAAATTGGGAAGGACCATATCGAGTGACTAAGGTCATTCGTTCTGGGACATATAGGCTCGAAAACATGGATGGCGATCCTTTATTTCGTCCATGGAATGTCGATAACCTGAGAAAGTTTTATATCTAAGCACAACAAAGCAAGTTAAGTGGCTGATATGGGAGCTAGATTGCTTATACAACTTTGACCTAACCAGTCTAGATGAAGATTAAATTGCTGTGATGTACCTCGAAGTATTAGTAGTACTTACTTCGTAAAATTTGTAAAAGACCTTGCTGGTCAAAACAGGCTTGTTTGAAGTTATGAATAAAGTACGACCTCACCGGTCCTTCGAATTTGTTGTTATGTGCATTTTTGAGTTTGTTGTTATGTGCATCTTATTCGAAGTTTCTTTACACCTAACAGGTTATTAGAAGTTATCGATAAAATACGACCTCACCGGTCTTTCGAACCTGTTTTCATTACTTTATGAACCCATCTTAAGGACGATGTTCGAATTTTCATTGAACCTCTCCTATGAGGGTGTTCAAATTTTTATTGAACCTCTTCTAGGAGGGTGTTCGAGTTATATCATTCATACAACAGGAAGGATGTTCGAATTTCGTCATTCAAAAAAGCAAGGGACCTAGCAGGTCGAAAAACAAGTGCAAAGAGGAATAAATTGAGACACGATAAGCAAAAAAGTTACTCTCATTTCATTCCATTAAAGATTACAAGCACTGAGATACATGGAACAAAACAAGCAAAAATTAAACTACGTTACAAAGTGCTAAGTTACAAGATGTCATAAGAACAAGATAAGGTATCTAGGACTAAATGTCGACGTCCTCCTCTTCAGACGAGGAGTCAGGCGAAGAACTCGCATCTTCAGGCTCAACAGCTTCAGGTTCGCCCTCAATAGCCTCGGCCTCGATCTCAGCAGCCTGAACCTCAACTTCTTTAGCAGGCGAAGGGTTTGCAGGGGCTTGCTCTTCCTCTTCAGCTTCTTCGACCTCCTCAGCAACAGGAGTCGAAGCATCACCAGCCCCCTGCTTACCCTTCTCCTTCGCAATGAATTCGTCGAGGGCCTTCTGCTCGTGCTCGCTGTACTTGGTCAAGACTTGTTGAAAATCCAAGTCAGGAGCCAAGTCTTTCAAATCTTTCTCGAAACAACGATGAATGTCATCTCGAGCAGACTGATAGCCCTCAACCACCTTCTGATCAGCGAAGTTGAGGCCATCCTGAGATCTCTTCCAACGGCGGATGTACTTGCTTCTTTTCTGTTTAAGGTTCTTGATGGACTTGTCGTATCTCGACTGCAAGTCATCCCGTTGGGCCAAAGCACGATCGAGCAGTTCCTTTTGGCTTTGTAGTTGACCCTCGAGGTCAGCAACCTCTTTGCGCTATGCCTCGAGCCTCTTCTCACCTGCCTTAAGCTGGTTGGATACTTATTCTTTGTTGTTTATAAGGCTAGTCCTCTCGCTGTAGAAAGCCTCAAGGTTGTCAGTGTTCAACCTCTTAGCTTTCTCGAGCTCCACCTCGAGAGAACTAACCCTTCGAGAAGCTTCCAACATCTCCTATTTGCACTGCGCCAGCTCTTCCGCCATCTTGCCCGAATTACGACCTTCCTTTTCAGTAAGGCAGGCCTTTTGGATAGAAATCTGCGAAAACAAAAACAATTAGAAGATGTTAAGTTACAGAGTTAAGATATGAGCAAAGAGTAAATACATGAAATCAAGAGGCTCACCTGTAACCAGCACTCGTTGAGTGCTTCGATCTCCTTCGCCGCCCCAAGCTTGGAGATGTCCTCCTTATCCCCGGGCACCAACACTGCCTCTCGAACTCATTGGTAACGAGCCCGAAGATCCTTTCGGCTAGCACTTTCGATGCTTACAACGTCGGACTGACCCTCGACGTCGTCTGACCAAGAGGACTTTGTCATCTTGACCAGGGGCTCCTCAACATCCTCCTCATCCAGAGAACCGGAACTCGAACCCAAATGGAAGCTGAGATCTGGTATTAGGGGTTCCAGTGAAGGGGAAGTGCGAGTCTTTCTTTTAGACCCAACACTGCCAGGGCCTCGACCTCTGATAGAGGAGGGTCGGGTAGGGAGGCAGTTGGATTAGGTAAAGGTCTTGGTGGAGCCGACTTTGCCTTCTGCTCGTGTTTTGGATTCTACATGGACAAGAAAAAGGACAAGTTAGAAAATCTTAATAGCCAATAATGAAACATCTAAGCAGGGCGATCGAACTTAATGCGGGAGGTTTTGGAACTTTAAGTTCCCCCTTCTGAATCGACAACCTCGCCATGGCTGCCATACCACTCTTCGCAGTATTTTTCCTCATTTCCTCGTCAAGATGGTTGTATGCGAGCACTGAAAAAATGAAACGAATGAGTTAGAAACAAGTTTATACTTAGACAAGAAATGCATAAAAGAAGTAATCAACCCCTACATTGGTCATAGGCTGGGGACACGCCAAAAGCCGATAAGAAGTGCTCGTTAGCCAGGTCCTTGTCATTAGGCAGCCAGTAATTAGTCTTATACCTTCATTTCCCATCAACGTGATACCCTGTGGCTTGGCAATGAATGGCTACGATAGCCTCCTCGTCATCCATTTCGGGCACATTAAGGTTAATGCCAAAATTTGGAGGGCTATCGAATAGAGTTACGGGCACATCCCATGGCTGATCCCCTCGAAATACGAAGAGAAACTCCCCTCGAAATAGAGCTTGGTTGGTAGGCATCTCGGTCGTAACCTTATAAGACTTCTCCTCTCTTCGACCGTTCTTTACCATAATAAGATGCCTAGCTTGAAAGGAATACCAACCAGTCCTATGGCATAGCTCAGACACTTCGTTCAACCTGAACATGTTGCGCCACAGTCGCAACGACGGTTGAACGCTCAACATACGGCACATGCAGATGAAGGACACAATCTCCCCTACTGAGTTGGGCATAAGTTGACAAAGGGCCAAGTTGTATGCCTCTAAATTTTCTTTAAAAAGAGGGTACAAGGGAAAACGAAGACCAAGCTCGAAATAAGCCTTATAAACACCGATGCACCTAGGGGGTGGCACCACTATCAGGTCGGTGACCTGGGGAGGATACATCACATAGTATAATGGCGTATAAAGTCGACAAGAAAGACAACGCACCTTGAAGATCCTTTCGCCACTTCCCCGTTGACCAGTGGCCACTTATTTCCAATCTCATGTTGGGGCAAGGGCAGGGCAGGGCTCGCATTGGTCGGATGTCGAAGTCCTTCATCAGTCGCCTCCATTATTTGCACTACACCAAGGGAAATGAAAGAATATAAGTAACTCCTCTTAGAAGGAGGGAAGGCTATCGTTACTTTTTTGGGATGGTCTAAAAACTCTTCTGGTCCCTCGAAGTTTTCCTCACACTCCTATTCCTCAATAGGAACGACGTCGAGTTAAAAAATCAGAGTTCGGGGCCCAATGAGCTATTGTTAAAACAGGAGCCCCATCTACCCATGGTTCAACCCAAGGCATATAAGGAAGGGGCAAAGCATGAGAGGCGCTCAGTTCGAAAACAGGGTTCATTATTTATATTACAACATCCCCTATCGAGTTTATTAAAGAAAGGAAAAAGAGTCAAGAAAGAGAAATCATACCTTAGTCGAATTATACGAAGGAGATTCCTCGCACTTGACGCACTCTGATAGCAGCAAGCAAAGGAAGCAAAGGGCTTCTTTGAGAGATAAGATTAGAGAGAGAAATTAGAGAGAGAAGTTGCAAAGTGAGTAAGTGAGGAAAGAAGTGAAATATTTATATCTCACCTACCCTGAACAGTAACCTCTCTAATGTGAACAGTCACTCAACATGGGAGTTCGTGCCAAATAAGTAGAGGGAGGTTTAATGCGATACATCATGTATACGGTTGCAAGGTATAAATACCGGTAACAATACGGTTGACCAAAAGAGTATATAGTTGACATCAGGTCGTTGACCCTCACCGGAGCTACTTCGAAGAAATTCACCAGTACAATTATCCCCTCACCGGGGCTACCTCGAGTAAATTCAAGGATGTTCTTTGAATCCAATACTTTTGAAATATTTTCTAAGTATACTAAGCCCTTCATATAAGGCACCCCCTCCCCCTTTTTCGAGCAAAATGAGTTAGGACTCAATTAGCCCTAACCAGGCTACCTCGAAATATCAAATTGAGTATAGGACTCAACTAGCCCTAACCAGGCCCACCTCACACCTAAATGAGGGTGTTCGAATTTTTATTAACACATCCAAGTGAGGGTATTCGAGTTTTTGGTTCACAGCCACGAGAGGGTGTTCGAATTTTAAAGTGAACCCTCCTATTGAGGGTATTCGAGTTTTATATGAAACCCTTCAAAGGAGGGCATTCGAGTTTTGTTTGAACCCTCCTATTGAGGGTATTCGAGTTTTGTATGAAACCCTTCACAAGAGGGCGTTCAAGTTTTGTTTGAACCCTCCTATTGAGGGTATTTGAGTTTTGTATGAAACCCTTCAAGGGAGGGCGTTCGAATTTTGTTTGAACTCTCCTATTGAGGGTATACGAGTTTTGTATGAAACCCTTAACAAAAGGGCGTTCGAGTTTTTGTTTGAACCCTCCTATTGAGGGTATTCGAGTTTTGTATGAAACCCTTCACAGGAGGGCGTTCGAGTTTTGTTTGAACCCTCCTATTGAGGGTATTCGAGTTTTGTATGAAACCCTTCAAATGAGGGCGTTCGAGTTTTGTTTGAACCCTCATATTGAGGGTATTTGAGTTTTATATAGAACCCCTCTTGAAGAGGGCGTTCGAATTTTCAAAACCTCTCTTGGTGAGGGCGTTCGAATTTTCAGAACCCCTCTTGAAGAGGGCGTTCGAATTTTTAGAACCCCCCTTGAAGAGGGCGTTCGAAATTTTAGAACCCCTCTTGAAGAGGGCGTTCGAATTTTTCAGAACCCCTCTTGAAGAGGGAGTTCGAATTTATGTACATAGTCCAATGGCTAGTGCGGATTATTATAATGCCATAATATGTGTAACATCTAATTATTTCCTTGAGATTAAGAAAACATGAAGTTTTTTATTTTATTTCAATCATCTCGGTCGTTACTATATATTAATACAATGAAGTGTTATTAGATGTTTGAGAACCATAATAAATTGCCTCAAATATCATATTTCTTTTCTTAATGTTCCATGACCGATTATAATGGACTTAGAGTAAAAAATAAAGAAAAAAATGAATACAGGATTTAGTAAATTTGGTGGGAAAAGGTAGGGTATTTTAGGATAATGTTTTGAGCTCTTTTAGTATCATAGAATGATTGGTTAATTTCACTTTCTCATTGATGTAATTTAAAAACCCATTTAACAAGGGTACAATCATTTGTATACTTAAAATCAACTAGAATTCCTAATGACTAAAGTGACTAATATATAATAGATATCTAACAAAGTTTGCTAAACAAATCTTAATCTCATTCACATATTAGGAATATACTACCTATGTTCTTTAATGTTGGTTACCATTACTAGAACTCATATTATGGCAAGAGGACACAGAAAATATTTTGTGGGGTAACATAAAAGTGATGACGGAGGTAGTTTTGTGTAGGTAAAGTAAGAAAAAGTAGATAATGACATTTTCTTTAATGAAAAAAGAGTTAGGTGAGATAACGTGGGGTACGTTGGAGTAAAATAATATGAAAAAATAAAAATAAATGGGTGTGAGAAAGTTCAACACTTAAAAAGGACTAAAATGGAAAGCATAACGAACAAAAAATGAGGGAGTATATAATTTTCTATTATTTTGCCTCTTTGGGCTCATGCTTAGTCAAGAAAATGCACTGGATTAATGAAGTATGCCTCTATGAGCAAAGTAACGACCTAGTGCAATCATAATGGGAGTCTCACAACAATAATTATTTTCCTTTATGGGTCCAACAAATATCCGTCAAATGGGAACGTATTCTTTTCGAACTTAATAATCAACCATTTCGTTTTTTGTTTAATGGAAACATCAAACTTTTCAGATCGAACAAATCTCAATTAAATGAGAATTCCATTCTTTTGCAACCTATTGAGTATCTCTTATATAGGCTCTAAAACCTCCTTTTTTTTAGTGTACGTTCAATCTTGGGAGGACAAAGGACGCCAAATATACTATATGAATTAATGAACAAACACCAGTTTTGTTAGTTTAACAAATTTAGAGTTTGATGTTTTTCAAAGATTAATTAAATAAAAGCAAATTGAGGCCTATCATCCTACTATCACAACAAGGAAAAAGGAAAAAAAATGTAAACCCTCTTAATCTTTTCTCTCTCATGTTTCTTAATGACACATGTACCAAAAGTTTTACCAAATAATATAACAAAGATTTTTCATACACGACTATAAAACACTTCCAAAGCAATCTTTCTCTAATTAAAATGGATTGTTGGATAGACGCAAGAGCCAAGAGTGGTTCATTAAGAATTTCGATTGGTTAATATAGCACTCGGTACCATGATAAATTCACTGGGAGGATAATATAAAGAAATTGGTCAATTTCTCTTTCTCATTGATTTAATATGAAACCTCCTTCTTATAGTTTACAATCTCTTTTAAACTTAAATTCACTAGAATCCTTTAAAAAACAAAGTCTCTTGAGAATCATAGATGTCTTAGATATTGAGTTTCCTAAACACAATATTTCTCTCATTCACATATCAAGAAAATATATCATGTTCCTAATATCTCTTGCAACTAGTAATTTTTACAAAGGTTTGATTTTTCAATTTTCAGAATTAATATCATTATCACAAGTAGGAGTAATTTTAATTTCAATATGCAGCACATAATTTAATTAAAAATATTCATGTTCAAAATAGCCAAAGAAACCCTAAGTTTCATTTTTGTCTTAGTGATGAATAGGTGATGGTATCAACTTTACAAATATACTTCCTCCGTTTCTTTTAAGTGCCATATTTCACTTCTCATATTAGTCGAGACACCTTTTATGCCATTTTTATCTTTAATTAAAAATTTGTAAAAATTAAGACAAAAAGATATTAAAAAGTACACATTAAGAGGAATCAAACGAGATCCAACAAGACTATATTTTTCCTTATGCATAAAATATAAAAGCCGGTCAAATTATAATGATGAATAATGTCAAAGTCAATATGTTGCACTTGAAAAGAAACGGTGGAAGTATAATTTACGGGCCGTTTGGTAGCTGATAAGCCTGATAGTAAATGGTGGAAATGGTATTGAATTTACAAGTGGTTTAGCAAACAAAGTCTCATGTCAATGCTCATGGTAATGACACTTTATTCTCAAATCTTTGTCCTTCTTCATGGATCACCATCACAACTCAATGCTACCTTTAGCTTATTAGTAAGACGTATAATGAAATTTATGAAAGAATAAGGTACCTGGGATGGATAAATGTACTGGACATTGACACGAGGCTCTCTTATTTAAATGTACCCATAAACTCATTACTCTTATAACAGAGTTACTGCTCATCAATTGCGCCATTAATTATCTCGGTATTTATGTGTTTATATTACTCAGTGCGTTTTTATCTTTATTTTTTTTGCAAAAGATGTGAGTTAATTTATGAAGCATTAAAGGAGCATTGGCCTGGCTCAGTTAAGGAATATGTACTCACAGCCAGATTGCTTGCATTTCCACGGGAACAAGCAAAGCTAGAAAAGGTATAAAACTCTAAAAGCTTTTTGTATTTAATTTTCTCCTTGAGTTGATGAGCAGTAAATAGTCATATTTGGATCTAATGCCATCACTAATGATGTCAGCCCTTAATGTATAAGCTATGTTACTTAAACACAAATTAAATTTCGACTTGGATATGGGTACTGAAGTATCAAGCTCATCCATTTTGTAGAATAAAGTCAAAATTTTAGTTAAAAAAGGAATATCCACGTGCCGTGTTGGACAATGCAATATGACACCCAATATTAAGGTAAATGAGGGTGTCAAACTAACATATTGTATCGGAAAGCCACATATTGCTTTCCAAACAATTAAGTTTATGGCTTTGCATTTTCGTAACACTACCTACTCTCCCCCAACATTGTTTCTTTTTTCCTAATCGGCCCTTATTATAGGTTATGGGAGAGATAGGCCATGTAGGAGCGTCGAGCCAAGTTACTATTGTTATTATGAAGTGCATTGTTAATTTTTGGTTTTCCTCTTGAATTTTTTTTGGTTCTTATTGTTTAATATGTGCCAAAGTTGTTTGCTGGTACGTGGTGAGTCCAATTTAATTAAGCTGGGGCTGTGTTGTAGTGTCTTTATCACACAAAGATAAACAAATCAATGATGATTGCTGAACGGAAAGGTGATGCATTTTATGTAGTGATGGCGGTTTGGAAATTAGATGGAGCTAGACTACATGATGGTGGGTGTGAAGCAGTTCGAGTGACAAAATTGTTGAGCATTTTAACAAATTTACCATTGCTCAATTCACAAATCAGGGCTAGCTTTTTGGGTATTGATCTCACATACGCCGTAATCAACTAAGTATCGTCAGAAAACTCTGAGTTTAAAGTTGTGTGCGAATTCTATCCTACAGATTTAGACATACAAATTTTAGCAGGAAATGGACCTTTTGCAACAGGCTTAATACCTTTTTAAATCAGGTACAACCATAATTGGTTTTATATTTTATCTTTTTGGAGAATTTGTCCCTTCCATTCATTTTTTAGTGATACTATTTCAATTTCCTAATTTCTTAGCCAACTTGTACTAGTTTCTGTTAAGAATACATCCGAAAAATGAAAGAAAATTACACATTCTTAAAAATATTATAAAAGCATTTGTAATCATTCCAGGTTTTATTTAGTAAACTGCCAAAAAGTGCTCTACATTTCGTCCCTTTAGGTTAGAAGCTTCACTAAAGGTAACATAAAGAAAGACGTCGTGGTTGGATGCCTTAGATTAGACCTAACATCAGTATTAAGAGATATAGGATAATTGGAGTTTCTTGTCTTTCGATCATTGACATGTATGCGTAAAGCCGTAAACAATTCAGTTCATAGTCTAGTTTTGGATATAGCTGCTTGCTGGATACTCTATGTTCCATGTTTAGTATTTTATGAGTTTGCTTGTTGATATGTTACGTGCAATTTAGTTTCTTAGAGGTTGCAATGTCGAAAAGGTTTTGGCCATATAATTGATCTTAGTGACATAATAGGATGCAGCAAGTAGACCTTATGATAGACCAAAATATCCATTTAGTAGGGTTTAGCTTAATCTGTGATCCAATGAGGAACGCTATCTTACTTCCGTGTAGATTTGATTGTTACATTATTGAATGAAATTACCTTACTACTATAACAATTGTTTTTGGATAAAGAAAGTATAAATTAATTATCCGACATTATAGGATGCATACATTATGCCTACTTATATTAAATATTTAGCACTAATTGATGAATTCATTTTCTTTAAGGTTTAACGCCATATCATATTGTTTTATTAATGGTTTCTTGCAGGAATTACCCGGCATGTCTGCCGTCTCTTTAAATAGTGTACTTACACAAGGCATGAATCCCAAGAAACAACATGAAGTAAGTCATTACTTTTGCATCTCCTTTTGGCCATCACATATGCACCTTCTTTCCCTATCTGCTTTACGGGTTGACAAGCAATATCATTGGGTACTCTCAGCTAAAATCATTGTATATTTCAGTTTTGCAGGCATAGTCTTAATGTTTTTCTAACTTTTTTTTTACGATTAACTCTAGGTACATCTGGACCGCCCCATGTCCTACTTGTATTAACATTTGTCGTGGTTATTTTGTGATTATATATAGTGAAATGGCATCTAGGTAATAGGAAGTAAGGGAAGAAAGTGGTAATTTTGTATTAAAAAACTGAAATGAAGAAATGTAAATGATATTATGAGCATTCAAGAGGCTTGATTGTGTCCTGATGAACTCGTAAAAGATCAACAAAATATTCATCAATATTCAACATAAGCATTTCATTATCTAATCTCTATTCTCATCTATAAATTATAAAACTAACTTTCTAACTTATTCCTCAAGCCACCTTTAATCAACTTAATTTGACATTACTAACCTACCCTTTCTCACTTAGCTAATTCATCATAATCTAATTATTGGTGGACCACGTGGGGACTTTGGTGGACTAAAAAGAGGGAAAAGAGGAGGCAATGTTGAAATTCGAAGTTTCGCACTAAATTATGACGGGGTCGGTGACTTTGGTGGTGTTTCTATAGGAGGAGATAAGGGTGACTAAGAAAGTGTTGAAAAGAAAGTTTCTTCTGGGTCTAGCATTGAGGAAGAAGGCAAAGCATAAACATGTTTAAGGGCAGTTTTGTAAATGTGCTAAAGGAGGACACAAAAAGAGTTAGAATTTCACTCCATTTAATGAGGTGAGACATGGAATTGAGCCCACTCTTTTCTAACCCATCTATTTTCTATTCAAGAATAGCAGTCCCATTTTCTCAACCCACGATTTAAGACCCAAAAACTTTAATCCACAACTCATAAATCAACCTATCTCATTTTATAGGCCTTCCATGAAGCTTTCAAAACATAAGCCTACATTCCGAGGCCTACAGGCCATTTCATAATCCTTATTCTTGATGCATGAGATTAGATTTTGTGATTGACTTATTAATCCTAAGCCCATTTCGCAACTAAGAGTTATAAAACCCATCAACTAAACCCACCCATTTTTTAATTACTCCACTAGCTTGTTTCAATAACCCCCTCCTTATTCCTCTAACCCCACGGACCCACTTCAAAACATTAGTTTGACCACCAATGTAAAACCCCATCATACTAAATTCTTCTATACTCTTCAACCCATCACTCCATCGATAGCAACATCTTCTAATCTCATCCCACTCTTCATCCAAACTCTCCCTCCATTCCCTTAAACACCAACCATTTAACCAAACACCCAATATCTTTCCATGACCAATTATTGTTTTTGCCTCCCAACTTCCAAGGCAGCATCCACAACCATCATTCTGTTAAAATGATGGACTCTCCTCTCCAATTAATAAAGCCAAGAATCATATTAATTTACTCTTTATTTTCCGATATAATATTAGCATAAAATATGTTTATATCATTGAATTTAGGTGAATAAGACTATAAGAGGAAACTTCTCCGCACCTTTATTTTTGCATTATTGATATAGTATATATATTTTGTGATGCAAGAGCGAAGACGCTACTCCGTGATATCACTATCTATGACCTTCTCAATTTTTGGGTATGCTTAATTCTTTGAATAAGGCCGTGGGAGTTATGAGTCAAGCTCAATGCAATTTTTTTGCCCATGTTAAGGTTGATTGAAGATGTGTTCCAAGAAGAGTCCAAGAGTGGCGTCCAAGTTGAGTCAATTAGGAGCCTTAGTTATTTTTAATTAAGTCATTTAATTCAGCATTTTAATTTCTGTCAATAATAGGGCTGAAAATATGGTTGCATTTTTCGGTTATTAAGAATCCTTGTTCTAGTAGTAGTTGAGTTGTAATTCCTAAAAGAAAAGATTAGATTAGCTAAGGGATAAGGATGAAGATAGGCATGTAAATAAGATAAGGAGGGCCGAAAATCCATATCCTATCTTTTTAGATTATCTTCCTTATCTTTCCTTTATCTTTTCCTAAATTCTAAGGATTAGTTTTAAAATGCTTTCTAGATATAATTTGGTTTCCTTATTATACTAGGAGTAGTCTAGTATAAATAGACATTCATATTTTTAATAAGACGTAGATTATTTTTTGAGTTAAAACTTTCGTTAAGAGTTGATTGGTTCTTTCAATTAATTTCGACCATTTAATAATTTTCAGGAGTGATCATTATTGAGTATTTAATCTACTTAATTCCAGGAGTGGTTTAAGTGAGATTAATAATTAATTAAAACTTTTAGGAGTGTTAGTTTTAATTATCATATCAGGTTACTTTGTTCCTTATTTTCGGATTTAGGCAAATTAAACCTAAATTCCTTGACTTGGATTTCATTGATTGAGACTCTTGGAGTAACAATCATATCATTTTGTAAGAAAGAACATAAGAGAAGAATCATTTTATTTTATAATATTATTTTTTCTTCGATTCCCCACATTTATCTTGGCACAATTAAAGCACAAAGCCTACTATAAGGCAAACAATTAGTATCAAGACCTATTGATCTAAAATTTAAATGAGTTTACGTTAACCAATATTTTCAATCTACATGGCAACTTAAAGTATTAATCATCAATTCTCCCAGTTTTCAATGGTGAAAGCTATGATTTTGGGTCAAGAAATTGAAAAAAAAATACTTAAGTCAGAAGATCATAGGGACAATGATGAAAAGGGCCCGGGAAAAAGTATTCCCACAACCCGAGAGACTTGAAATGGAAAGTTGTGGTTAACCTACTAACGAGGAAATCATCAAGTAGCAAGATGCATTGCAAATTATTCAAAATGTGATGATGGATGTTATATTTCCAAGTATTGTCATCACTACAACACAAAAGGAGGCATGGGATACACTCGGCACCAAACTGAGAATAGGCAACACATAAATTGCATCACTAATAAATGTGTTACCCTTAATAGCCTAAACCAACAGTTTGTACTTGTTACCTTGATGTTTGATCAATTATACTAAATAACAATGCAACAGATTAAATTTGTTGTCATTGACTATATTAGGCAACAATTGCTTAAACTGTTGCCCTTTTACGCTCTTAGGCAACATCCATTAGAATTGTTTCTTCAATAGACATCGATAACGTAATTGTTGCTATAAAACTCAACAACCGTGGTTTAGTTGCCATTTGTTAAACAAACAAATATATTTATATTGTTTGTACAAAATGCTCCCTTCGTTTCTTTTTCGTTTGTCCTATTTTCCGTTTTTGTCTGTTTCTTATTTGTTTGTCCTACTTTTCGTTTTTATCCATTTATTTTTTGTTTGTCCCACTCTCCGTTTTTGTTCGTTTCTTTTTGTTTGTCCTACTTTTTCATCTTTCCCTGTATGGGAAAATTATATCACCCATCTACCTCTCCACTTTATAACTCTTTGGTTCCACATGTACCTTAAAATTTTCTCTCACCTACTTTAATCACCACATTTATTATTTAATAAGGGGATAATTCGACCTTTATCCGATCTTCCACCACTCGTACCGGTCACCTATGAGTAATTCAAGAAAATCTCACCTTTGCACCTTATCTTCTCATATTGATACGTTTTTCCCTACCACTTGTTTTACCGGTAATTCCCACTCTAAATTATTTAAATTTAAAAAGGAAACTAACCTAAACAATCCCCCCTATCCACCTCTTCCCCCCACCCCTATCAACCTCTTCCCCCAACCAACCTCCACCACCACTTGTCCCCTACTCCCCTTCCCCCACCATGAAATCCCTCTCCCTCGTCCGCTTCCCCCACCACGAACCCCTCCCTCCTATGTATATACACTTCCTCCATCACAAAACCCCCTTCCTGTCCTCAAAACCCATTCCCCTCCTCCTTCTCATGTTCTCGACCACCACCACAACAATCGACAACCACCAACTTCATCTCCTTTGAAAACCGCAAACCATTTCAAAAACTACCATGTAAGGTCGATTCAGGCTAGGGTGAGTTAATGCTTATGGTGGGTGGCTTGATTTAGAATGCGGCGAAGGTTAGGTGGCTCAATTTAGGCTCTGGCGGGGGTGGGTGGTTCGAGTTAAGCTCGATTTATTCTAGAGCGGTTCAAATTTGTGGTGGGTGGCTTGAATTGGTAGCGGCACGGTCGTTTTGGGGGTTAATGGTTCATTTTAGGGGTGGCGGTGGTGAAGTTGGCGAGGAGGGGTAGGGGAAGGTGTGGTGGTTGGCTGACAGAGAGGGGGTGGGTTATTATGATAGTGATTTTTATGCTTATTAGTATTGTGCTAGGTTTATGTGATTTATATTGTTATGTATGTACTCAGCTTTGCTGATTATGTGCCTTTTGTGTGTAGATCATGGCTATACCTATTGATTTTGTTATGACCCTTTATGGACGAGCAGTCTATCAATTAAGTATTTGCCTACAGGTTTGAAGAGTCGATGCATCCATAGTAATTGGTGATTTGGGAGACGATGATGAGAGATTGCTTTCTCTTTCCCATTATATTTATTCGTTTATTTATGTTATGGTTTTGAAGTTACTTTATGGATTTTTAATATTAAATTGTTTAATTTGGTATTAAACTATGATTGAAATGTGAATAACGGTTTGATGTCAATTATGGATTAAGTATTTTATTTAATTATTTATTTTAATGTTTCCCCGATGCAAGATTTTAAGTAACCCAATAGGTTTTCACACGTAAGATAATACTTTGATACATTTAAGTTTAGTTGGAAAATATGTTTTTATAAAAGAGAGAATTGTCGGGGTATTACAAAGTGGTCTTGGAGCTTAGGTTTTGATCTGCCTTTCGTACCAATTAATATTTTTTTAGGCGGCTAGTTATTTTCAAAGTGATTTTTATGAAGACAAGCTCCTACTTATCATTGTCTTGAATTGATGTTGAGGAATTTAAAGCATTTTGATGAAGGTTTGAAATTTTATTATTGTTCGATTTTATTTTTTTTTCCTTTTAATTTTGAAACTTTTCTTTTATTTAATTATTTTCGGCTTCCCCTAATTTCTGAAAAGTTTATTTCATTTTATTTTCCGCATTTTTATTAATTTTCAAAATTATTTTTTTATTATTTGGTCCGAAATTTAAGTATTTTTTGTTTTGGAGTATATTCTGAAATTTATGTAATTCTGAAATTATGTTTATGATTTATTTTGTATTACTTACTTGATTATTTTATTTAAGTGAAATGGGTACATTAGGAAGTACATATAGGATAGAAATATCATATGCCTACACTTAAATGTTGTCTTTAGTAGATTTCTTATCCACTAGTCTGTCCAATTGCTTTATGTTTGCAAGTTTGTTTAGTTAGTTCAGTATTGTTTAGTCTGTTCAGTATGTCTAGTGTGTTCAGTTATTCTAATATGTTCAACTATTTTAGTTTGTTCAGTTATTTTTACTTTATTCAATATTTTTAGTCTGCATTCCTGTTCAGTCATTACTAGTCTGAATGTCTAATCAATGTTAAATTGTCTGAATTGTTGGGTCATGCTTACATATTTAAATACATTTCAATGCTTTTTTTCCCTGATTAGTTGTATATTTGTTTATTCATGGCTTTAAGTTATTACTCGTTATTTATTTATTTATTATTGGGGATGTACGCTGAGTGAGAGTCTTGCTCATTGTAGATGTTGTGGACCATTAGGCATGACAAATAGTGAAGCTCGCCGAGTAGGAAGCTACTACAACTCTATTATACTTAGTGATGGCAGACACTCTTTTTGATTGTGAATATGCCCAGGAGATATGGGTTCATAGCAAGTTCCTTGCACTCTTGATGGATGGTCCTTGTGAATCTTTTCGTGAGCGTTTCCTGTGGATGGTGGCTAAGTTGTCTAAAGAAGAACTTGGGATATTTGCGGCATTGTTTACGCTTCATGGCAGTGTAGGAATTTGAATGAACCCACACCAAGTGCATTATGCTTGGCATCTAATTTCGTCAAGTATGTGGCCGAGTATGGAACGTATGTTGGGCGAGATTTTGGCAAGGTATATGGCCTAGTGGTAGCACAGAAGCAAGCAACGCTGGGCAACCTCCGAATGTGGATGTGGTAAAGGTTAACGGGGATGCTCATCATGTATTGGAGAGGTGTGTTGGAGTGGGTGTAATCATTCCAGATTGGTGTGTCCAGCTACATTAAACTGGGTGCAGGAAGAAGGAGGCTCGATAGTGTGCTGAGATGGCCGAGGTTTTTGCGGTGAGGATAGTATTGAAAGGTGATGCATCAGTAGTAATCAACACTTTAAAGAAGCAACTGGGAATAGCTCCTATCCATCTTCTTTATGATGAGATTATAGATATAGCTTCTCGTTTTGATTTTTGTATTATTTTTCTCATGTGAAAAGATGAGGCAATATCGTTGCTCATATTATGGCATGGTGGGAGATGAATGGTCATGAGAACTTTATATGTTTGAACTCTTTTTCCCAAAGTATTATTGCTTTGGTGGAAATTGATTTATGCTAATTGGGTCTTTACCCTAAAAAAAAGTGATGACGAGTCTGACACAGAGTCTGACATTGAGAGCTGTACCGGTTTAAACATTGGTTTACTTCACATTTTGAGGATAGGTGTTGATAGCAACCATGAGTTGATTCAAGAGTTTGACCAAGGTAGAGGACAAACCCGAAAGGACATCTATGTTGCCACTATGAGGGCTATGTTGGATAGTGATACTGAAAGTAATGAAGAATTTGAGGATTGTGACTAACCTTCACCTTAAATAGTTAAGAGATAGACTAGGGTCGAAGAGCCAAATTATCACTGTGTTATTGAGGACATCAAAGATTTCGAGGATGACATTTTTACTCTGGAGAAATACAAGGAAGATAAGGATAGAATCGATGATGTATGTTACTCCATGAGTATTATTTCTTTATTTTATCTTAAGATTAGTTTTCTTGAATTCACTAGTTATTTTATTTAGTACCTTTTTGTATTGAGGAAAAAGTTACTAAGTTCTTAGGGGTTGGAGAAACATTATTTGTCATTATTTTTGGAGGAATGAAAATAATCCTTTAGTTATACGAGTTCAACAATATTTATTCTAGTACGCGAATGAGAATCGTTTTATTTATTTATTTTATTTCTTGGGAATGGTGATTTTATCCTTGTGTGATTGTCAACGTGAATGATTATACAAGTGAGTGAAGTGATAATCTATTCTTAGTTTTAGCAATAGACTTATTCCAACTGACGCATTTATTTTTTTAGGCAATCTTATTATATGATCAAATCAATTTGCTAGCTTCGTAGAAAGGCAAGTAGTTGTGAATCGCGACCTGAAATCGCGACCTATTTGGGTTATCGTTGGCCGATTGACGAAATTCGTCATGTTCAATACGTTCAAGGAAACGTGGAAGAAGAAGCAACTTATTAAGACATACGTCAAGCATGATGAGACTCCATGGTGTGCCGAAGGATATTATTTCAGATCACAATTCTAGATTTATCTCGATGTTCTAGTAGAAAGTTCAATTAAATCTTGGAACAACGTTGAAGATGAGTACTGAATTTTACTCTTCCACATATGGTCACATTAAAAGGACCAACCAGACTATGGAGGACATGTTGAGAGCTTCTGCAATTGATTTCCAACGAAGTTGGGATCGGAAGACCAAATGGACTTGATTGAGTTTTCATATAATAATAGCTATCATGCGAGCAACAAGATGGCTCCATTTTAAGGTTTGTATGGGAGGAAGTGTACAAGTCCCATTTGTTGGAACTACTTTAGTCATAATATAGTCTTGGGGATTGAGTTTATTGAGGAAACCATTAAAAATGTGAAGTTGATTCAAGCGAGGATTCAAGCTGCCCAGGATAGGTAGAAGAGTTATGCTGATTTGCAAAGACATGAAGATGAGTTTGCCGTTGGTGATAAAGTAATCTTGAAAGTATCACTGACGAAAGGCGTGATGAGATTTGGTGTAAACTAAAAAGGGAAATTGAGTGCCAAGTACGTTGGCCCAAATGAGATTTTACAAAGAGTTAGCAAAGTAGTCTATAAGCTAGCATTGCCAATGGAACTTGAGAAGATGCACGATGTATTCCACATTTCCGAGCTTAAGAGATATATTCGTGATGAGAATCATGCTCTGGAACCTGAGAGAATCCAAATAGGTAGTAGGCTGCATATGAGGAAAGACATGTGAAAATTTTGGATAAAAAGGTGCGTAGTACACGCAATAAGGATGTGACTATCGTGAAAGTACTTTGGCCTAACCATGAGTCTGAAGAGGCAACGTGATGAAGGTCCATCTAGTTCCATTGATCCTAAGACTAAGAACATGGTTGCTTCCATTTTAAGGGATGTTCTGAATTCCCTTAAGTCCATTGAGTCCTTTGAGAATGTCCTTAGCTTAGTTAATTAATTATTAACTAAGTTACTATCTTTATTGCTTTATTAGGAGTCTAGAATAATAATACGTACTCTTGGTTAATTTAATGTCATATTAGATTACTAGGATAGTATCAGTTGAGTTGTAATTTCATTTCTTTTAATTAGAGAAGCTTCCAAGAAGAGCAACTAGGAGCAAAGATAGGAAAGGAATCTCTATCCTTTCCACAAAATGGGCGGCCAAGCATAGAAGATCAAGCAAAAGGAATCATTTTTCCCTCCAAAATCTATCTTAGGCGCCTAACTCTATCATTTTAGGGTTTGGCTTCCTACTTTGAAGGGATAAGTGAGTACATCAAGGAAAATGGTAGAGAGAGCCGTCCAAAATGGAAGAGCAAAGCAAGGGATCGACTTTCAACCCTAATTAGGATAGACTTTAGTTTAATTAGTTTTTAATTATGTTATTTCAGTAAATATTTTCCTAGTGAGTCAAGGACATGTATTTAAAGGGCACATTTCATTAATAAAACATTCATTAGACGTTTAAACATTAAAACCTTGAGTTTTATTTTGCTTTGATTAATTCCTAATTAATCTGGGCGCCTATGCTAGCTTGATTTTGAGCTTGAATCAAGTGGTGATCTTAGGAACCTTAATTTAACTTAGTGGTGCATCTGTATCTAAGTTAATTTAAGTGAAGCTTAACTATCATTTCATAATCACAATCAAACCTATTCTGCCTAGCATATAGCCAGAATATAACATATTGGTATCAGAGCTAACACATATCCTAGCCTAAAATCGCCCAAACACAAACCCTAAACACAATGTCTGGAACTAGCCAAACTAATGAACATTTACTAGAAAGGATCATAATGATAAAGGAATAGAAGCGCGATAGTGAGGCTAGAATGGCCTTGATTCAAGATTAAGTGAGGAGAATGTCCTTAAGACTGAGAAAACAAAGAGGAGATGAATCCTATGGGGATTCTGAGGGAGATAGTGACGATTCATCTAGGGTTCCATCCATCCAAAATCGTCAACGAAACTTCAATGACTTTAAGGTGGATCTTCCTGAGTATGATGGTAGATTAGATGCAGATGAGTTTGTAGAATGGTTAAGGACTGTGGAAAGAGTCTTTCACTACAAGCAAATTTCGGAGGATAGGAAGGTCAAGCTTGTTGCTCTCAAGCTTACGAAATATGCATCAACATGGTGGGCTAGTAAGTGCAGCAAAAGAGAACGAGAAGGGAAGGAAAAGCTTAGAGATTGGACTAAGATGAACCTCAAACTAAAGAAAAAGTTTCTTCCTACCTACTATGTCCAAGAGAACTTTTCCAAGTTCCATCATTTACAACAAGGTTCGAATTCACTGGAGAGCTATGCAAGGGAATTCAGATCATATCTCATAAGTGTCAAGTACAAGAGGATGAACCTCAAACTCTAGTAAGATTTCTTGGTGGTTTGGATGTTAAGATTGCTAACATAGTTGAATTGCATCCTTTTTCTACTTTAGAGGAGTTGATCATCTTGGCTGACAAGATGGAAAAGCAACAAAAGAGCAAGGGAAAGGCTGAAGTAGCTCGTTCTTACCCCAAACCTAACACCTACTACAAACCAAACACAACCTTTTCTAAACCTACCCCAAATTCGATCCAAAAATCCCCAAACACCCCTAATAATTTCACCCCTAGTAATTTCACCCCAAATAGATCTACTAGGAAATGTTTAAGGTGCCAAGGAGGATGACATATTGCTTCTGAGTGTCCTAACAAAAGAGTTGTAACTCTAGTAGAGTATGAGGCCCTAGATGAGGCAAATGATGTAGTCATGGAGGCGTGTGAAGAGGAGGAATATGGAGAAGAGATTGTTGGTCCTGATGAGGGTGAATGCTTGGTTGTTAGGAGAGCCTTGAGTGGAGTGGTAGATGAAGAGAAGTCACAATAAAGAGAGGCCATATTCCATACTAGATGTGTTATTCTGGCTATATGATAGGCAGAATAGGTTTGATTATGAAATATGAATGATAGTTTAAGCTTTACTTAAATCAAGTTAGACACAAATTCACCACTAAGTCAAATTAAGGTCCTAAGAACACCACTTGATTCAAGCTCAAAATCAAGCTAGCATAGGCGCCTAGATTAATTAGGAATTAATCAAAGCAAGGTAAAACTCGAAAGTTCAAATGTTTAAACGTCCAATTGAATTTATTGAAATGAAAATGTGCCCTTTAAATACATGTCCTTGACTCTTTATAAGATAAATGTTGAAATTAAAATAACTAAACTAATTAAGCTAAAAACCTATCCTAACTAGGGTTGAAGTCGATCCTTGCTTAGCCTCAACCATTTTGGACGCTCCTCTCTTATCATTTTCCTTGTTGTACTCATTTTCCCTTCAAAGTAGGAAACCAAACCCTAAATGATAGAGTTAGGCGCCTAAGATAGGTTTTGGAGGGAAAATGATTCCATTTTGCTTGATTCCTTATGCTTGGCCGCCCATTTTGTGTAAAAGATAGATGCTCTTCCTATCTTCTCTGTTAGTTGATCTTATCTTGAGTTTAGGCGCCATTTTCCTTACTTCTTAAGTCTTCACTCGTCCAACCTTCATCATGCAACCCTAAAATGATTCTCTAATTAAAAGAAATGAAATTACAACTTAGCTAATAATTTCCTAGTTAATCTAATATGACATTAAATTAACTAAGAGTACATATTATTAACTAGACTCCCTAATAAAGCAATAAAGATAGTAACTTAGTCAATAATTAATTAACTAAGCTAAGGACACTTTCAAAGGACTTAAAGGACTCAATGGACTCAATAGACTTAAGGGAATTCAGAACATCCCTTAACACACAAGCAACCATGTTCTTGGTCTTGGAATCAATGGAGCTAGATGGACCTCCATCATCCTCTCCTTCTTTGGAGGAGTTTGACCTCAAACTTGGTAGCTCTTCATTATCATCATAGAAAGGACTCAAATCAGCAACATTGAATGTAGATGAAACTCCATAGTCTCCTAGCAACTCGATCTTGTAGGCGTTGTTGATGACCTTCTCAATCACTCTAAATGGACAATCAGCTCTAGGGCTAAGCTTGGACTTTCGTTTAGAAGGGAAACGTTCCTTCCTTAGATGAATCCAAACCATGTCACCCTCTTTGAATTGGACATCTCTCTTTTTCTTATCAATCCTCTCCTTGGTTCTCGCATTAGCTTTCGCAATCTTGCCTCTCACATACTCATGTAGCTTTTGGATCTCTTTCACTCTATTTTCGGCTTCATGGCTATATTTTGTGGTGGTAGGGAAAGGAGCTAGGTCAATAGGGGTGCAAGTGTTTTGACCATAGACCACAAAGAATGGACTAAGGCCAGTAGTCTTGCTAGGAACTCGATTGTAGGCAAACTCAGCATGAGGTAGCATCTCCTCCCATTGTTTAGGGCTTTTTGTATCTAGGTCTCGAATTAGGGTTCCTAGGGTCCTATTGGTGACCTCTGTTTGGCCGTCAGTTTGAGGATGGCTAGAGGTACTAACTTGAGCTTTGTCCCCATCTTCTTCCAAAGTGTAAGCCAAAAGTGACTTAGGAACTTAGGGTCTCGATCACTAACCATAGTCTTTGGAGCTCCATGCAATCTAACAATGTCCCTGAAATACAAATTAGCACAAGAAACAACATCGTTAGTAGTGTGGCACGCCACAAAGTGTGCCATCTTGGAAAACCTATCAACCACCACCATGATTGAATCCTTTTGGCGTTGGTTTCTAGGTAATCCTGTAATGAAATCCAAGCTCACATCCTCCCATGATGCTTGAGGAATAGGAAGAGGCATAAACAACCCTTGAGGTAGTAGATGACCCTTAGCCTTTTGGCATATCAAGCACCTCTTAATCAAAAACTCCGCATATCTTGGCAATCTAGGCCAAAAGAAGTACTCACTCACAAGCATAACAGTCTTTTCGATCCCAAAGTGGCCAGCAAGTCCACCTTCATGAAACTCCTTGACTAAGGACACTCTCATACTGTGCCTTGGAATACATATGCGATTTCCCTTAAAAAGAAATCCCTTTAAGAGGTAATACTCTCCACTTGGACGATTATGGCATTTTTTAAACAACACAGCAAAAACCTTGTCCTCTACATAGGATTCTTTCAATAACTCAAGTCCCATCACCTTAGGACTTAAGGTAGAAAGCAATAGGTACCTCCTAGATAAGGCATCACCACCTTTGTTCATCTTCCTTGCTTTATGCTTGATAGTAAAGTGGAATGTTTGAAGGTATTCCAACCACTTAGCATGTCTAGGTTGCAATTTCTGTTGGCTTTGAAGGTACTTAAGGGCCTCATGATCAGAATGGAGAATGAACTCCTTAGCAATGAGGTAATGTCTCCAATGGTCCAAAGCACGAACCAAAGCATAGAATTCTTTGTCATAGGTCGAATACTTCCTCTTTGCTTCATTCAACTTCTCACTAAAGTAGGCCAAAGGTCTTCCATTTTGAGATAAAACAGCTCCAATTCCCACGCTAGATGCATCACATTCAACTTCAAAAACTTCATTAAAGTTAGGTAAAGCTAAAATAGGAGCACTAATCAATTGAGCTTTTACCTCCTCAAACGCCTTGTTGGCTTGTTCACTCCACTCAAACTTCTTTAACTTTGTGATTTATGTAATTGGAGTCATAATAGCACTGAAATTTCCAACAAACCTCCTATAAAAGGAAGCTAGTCCATGAAAGCTTCGAACTTGCTGTATTGAGGTAGGAGTAGGCCACTCCTTGATTGCTTGGACCTTCTTCTCATCAGCCTTGATCCCTTCTTTGGAGATAATGAAACCTAGAAACACAACTTGACTAGAAAAGAAGTGACATTTCTCTAAATTACCATACAAGCATTCCGTCCTCAACACACTAAACACTAGCTCTAAGTGTTTTGCATGCTCAAATTCATTCATACTATAGACTAATATATCATCAAAGTAAACTACTACAAATCTGCCCAAAAAAGGCTTCATAGTTTGATTCACTAGGCGCATGAAAGTACTTGGAGCATTGGACAATCCAAATGGCATAACAAGCCACTCATACAATCCCTCCTTTTGTCTTAAAGGCAGTCTTCCATTCATCCCCTTCACAAATTCGAATCTGATGGTATCCACTTCTTAAATCAATCTTGGAAAACACATTAGAACCATTAAGATCATCTAATAAATCATTCAATCTTGGAAATGGAAATCTTTATTTAATAGTGATCTTATTAATAGCCCTACTATCCACACACATGCGCCATTCACCATTCTTCTTTGGAACTAGGAGAGTTGGAACTGCACAAGGACTCAAAGACTCTCTAATCATGCCTTTAGACAACAATTCATTCACTTGCCTCCTTATTTCTTCAGTTTCTTTAGGGTTGGTTCTATAGGCAGGCTTATTAGGCAACATAGCTCCAGGAATTAGGTCAATTTTGTGTTGGATGTCTCTTTTAGGGGGTAGGCCGTGAGCTATTTCATGGGGGAAGACATCTTTGTAGTTTTCAAGCAATGGGACAAGCAAAGGGTGATCTAGATTACTATCAACTTGTTCCTTTTGATCTATATTTAACAATAACTCGCGAAAAGGACTAAGTTCATGATAATCAGATTTTAATAAGGTGGTGAGTGAATGATATTTTTCTTTTGTGGAATGTTGTTTAGAGGAAGGGATAGACATCATAGGGGTTAGGGTTACTTTCTTTCCATCTTTAGTGAATGAATATGTGTTCTTGTAACCATCATGTATGACTCTCCTATCCAACAACCATAGACGCCCTAACAGCACGTGACAAGCATCCATAGGAATAATATCACACCAAATATCCTCTTTATAGTTACTACAAATACTAAAAGATATTAGTAAACGATTAGTAACTTGGATACCTTTACCTTGATTAAGCCATTGAATCACATATGGTTTAGGGTGAGGAGTAGTTGAAAGCTTCAACTTGTCCACCATAGTTTGGGACGCCACATTGGTACAACTCCCTCCATCAATAATCAAGGTGCACACCTTGTTCTCAACAGTACATCTAGTATGGAATATGGCCTCTCTTTGTTGTGACTTCTCTTCATCTACCACGCCACTTAAGGCTCTCATAACAACCAAGCATTCACCCTCATCAGGACCAACAATCTCTTCTCCATATTCCTCCTCTTCACACGCCTCCATAACTACATCATTTGCCTCCTCTAGGGCCTCATACTCTACTAGGGTTACAACTATTTTGTTAGGACATTCAGAAGCAATATGTCCTCCTCCTTGGCACCTAAAACACTTCCTAGTAGATCTATTTGGGGTGAAAGTATTGGGGGTGAAAGTATTTGGGGTGTTTGGGGATTTTTGGATCGAATTTGGGGTAGGTTTAAAAAAGGTTGTGTTTGGTTTAGAGTAGGTGTTAGGTTTAGGGTAAGAATGAGCTACTTTAGCCTTTCCTTTGCTCTTTTTTTGCTTTTCAACCTTGTGAGCCAAGATGATCAAGTTCTCTAAACTAGAAAAAGGATGCAATTCAACTATGTTAGCAATCTTAACATCCAAACCACCAAAAAATCTTACCAGAGTTTGAGGTTCATCCTCTTGCACTTCACACTTCATGAGATATGACTCGAATTCCCTTGCATAGGTCTCTACTGAATTCGAACCTTGTTGTAGGTGATGGAACTTGGAAAAGTTCTCTTGGACAAATTAGGTACGAAGAAATTTCTTCTTGAGTAGCTTCTTCATTTTCGTCCAATCTCTAAGCTTTTCCTTCCCTTCTCTTTCTCTCTTGCTGCACTTACTAGCCCACCATGTTGATGCATATTTCCTAAGCTTGAGAGCAACAAGCTTGACCTTCCTATCTTCCGGAATTTGTTTATAGTCAAAGAATCTTTCCACAGTCCTTAACCATTCTACAAATTCATCATACTCAGGAAGATCCACCTTAAAGTCATTGAAGTTTATTTGACCATTTTGGATGGATGGAACCCTAGATGAATCGTCACTGTCTTCATCAGAACCCGCAAAGTATTCGTCTCCTCTCTGTTTTCTCAATCTTAAAGACAAACTCCTCACTTGATCCTTTCTTGTAACTGTTCGTTGGTTTGGCTAGTTCTAGACATTGTGTTTAGGGTTTGTGTTTGGGTGAATCTAGGCTAGGATAAGTGTTGCCTCTAATACCAAGGTGTTATATTCTGGCTATATGATAGGCAGAATAGGTTTGATTATGAAATATGAATGATAGTTTAAGCTTTACTTAAATCAAGTTAGATACAGATTCACCACTAAGTCAAATTAAGGTCCTAAGAACACCGCTTGATTCAAGCTCAAAATCAAACTAGCATAGGCGCCTAGATTAATTAGGAATTAATCAAAGCAAGGAAAAACTCGAAAGTTTCAAATGTTTAAACGTCCAATTGAATTTATTGAAATGAAAATGTGCCCTTTAAATACATGTCCTTGACTCTTTATAAGATAAATGCTGAAATGAAAATAATTAAACTAATTAAGCTAAAAACCTATGCTAACTAGGGTTGAGGTCGATCCATGCTTAGCCTCCACCATTTTGGACGCTCCTCTCTTATCATTTTCCTTGTTGTACTCATTTTCCCTTCAAAGTAGGAAACCAAACCCTAAATGATAGAGTTAGGCGCCTAAGATAAGTTTTGGAGGGAAAATGATTCCATTTTGCTTGATTCCTTATGCTTGGCCGCCCATTTTGTGTAAAAGATAGATGCTCTTCTTATCTTCTCTCTTAGTTGATCTTATCTTGAGTTTAGGCGCCATTTTCCTTGCTTCTTAAGTCTTCACTCGTCCAACCTTCATCATGCAACCCTAAAATGATTCTCTAATTAATAGAAATGAAATTACAACTCAACTAATACTTTCCGAGTTAATCTAATATGACATTAAATTAACTAAGAGTACATATTATTAACTAGACTCCCTAATAAAGCAATAAAGATAGTAACTTAGTCAATAATTAATTAACTAAGCTATGGACACTTTCAAAGGACTTGAAGGACTCAATGGACTCAATAGACTTACGGGAATTCAGAACACCCCTTAACACACAAGCAACCATGTTCTTGGTCTTGGAATCAATGGAGCTAGATGGACCTCCATCATTCTCTCTCTATGGATATTAGAGTGACTAGTAAAGCATAACTTATTCACCTTGAAGTGTTTCACCAAGGTGCTCTTTTTTCTCTCATTACTTGTGTTTATGGACTTCATACAGTAGGGGACAAAAAGGCTTTATGGACTGAGTTGAGTAGTTTGGCAGCATCTATTCATTCCCCTTGGCTGATATTGGGAGATTTTGATGTTATATTGTCAGTTATGATAGAATCAATGGTGCTACCATTACACCCTATGAAACTGAAGATTTTGATGGTTTCATTACTAATTTTCATTTAGATGAGATCAAAAGCTCAGGCCATTTCTACTCTTGGTCTAGTAAAGGGCTAGGAGAGCATAGGGTGGCTAGTAGGATTGATAGATGATTGGGCAATGATATGTGGATGCTGCAGCATGGGCACATTAAGGTGTGTTATTGTAACAACTCTACCTCTGACCACACCCCTCTTTCGTAGAATCTCATTAAGCATTTGCTGAGGTAGTGAGTGAGTTTCAAACAAGGTTTATCCCAGGGAGACACATTGCAAATAATATTCTCTTATCTACTGAGCTTATTAAAGGGTATATTAGATCTCACATTACTCCTAGGTGTGTGATTAAATTGGACCTTAAGAAATCTTATGATTCCATTGAATGGCCTTTTCTTCACAAGATGCTAATTGAGCTTGGCTTTCATAGTAAATTTATTTGTTGGATTATGGCATGTGTTTCTACTATCTCTTATTCCATTCTCATAATTTGGTAAGCCTTGTTCTCCTTTTAAAGCTAAGAAAGGTCTAAGACAAGGTGATCCTCTCTCCCCTTTCTTGTTTGCTATTGGTATGGAGTATTTGACTAGATGTATGAAAGCAATGTCTTCCAGCCCTCAGTTTCATTTCCATCAAAAATGCAAAAGAGAGGGATAACACATCTTATGTTTGCTTATGATCTGCTTATGTTCACTAGAGCTGATGAGCCTTCTATTAAGCTGTGTTTTCAAGCCTTTGAAATTTTTTCTAAAGCTTCAGATTTGGAGGCAAATGTTGAAAAAAGTAATACCTATTTTGGAGGTATTAGTACTGAGGTGAAAGCTAGATTGAGTGAGAATGTTAGTATCCCTCAAGGTTCTTTCCCTTTTAGATACCTTGGGGTTCCTCTTTCCACAAAATTACTCAAATATAATCAATGCAAGCCTCTCATTGAGCATATGCTAACCAAGGTGAAATCTTGGAATTCAAATTTTCTTAGTTATGCTGGAAGGTGACAGCTTGTGAAATCTATTTTGTCCAATATGCAATCCTTCTGGTGTCATATTTTCATATTGCCTAAGAAGCTCTTGAAATAGATTAACTCTTGCTGCAGAACATTCTTATGGACATGGTCTGCTCAGAAATCCTCTAAAGCTCCAGTTGCTTGGGATAATCTTTGTCTCCCTAAATCTGCTAGTGGTTTGAATCTTATAGAAAGTTGTGTTTGGAATAAATCTTTTGTCACTAAGATTTTGTGGGCTCTCACTAACAAAAAATACAAATTATGGGTGAGATGGGTTGATAGTTATTATGTTAAAAGAGGTTGTCTTGATACCATGCTCATCCCTCTTACTAGCTTTTGGAACTTCAAAAAGATCCTTCAATGTAAAGAGATGGTGCAAAATCTGGGAGGTTGGAGCAAATTGACTAATAGTAAGGGCTTTAGCATTAGCAAAATGTACAAGCTATTGCTAGGTTAACATGAGAAGGTCCCTTGGAGGAAACTTGTTTGCGACAATATGGCATCTTCTATAAGCATTTATGTTGTTTGGCTAGCTATCTATGGTAGGCTGGCTACTACGTATAGGTTGATTTGCTAGAATGTCTCTTATGATCCTGTGTGTGTGCTTTGCAACAGTAGTAATGAATCCGATAAGCATCTCTTCTTTGAGTGTTCCTTCTCTGCTGAGTTATGGGTGCAGGTGCTGAGGAAGCTGGGGGTTTGCAGAGCTGTTCTTCCTTTTGCTGCTGAGCTGCAGATTGCTACTTCTATGAGCAAGAGAAAGTCTGCTATTTCTAAGTTGTATGTTGTTGCTTTTGTGGAGTCAATGTATTGTGTATGGTTGTAGAGGAATAGAAAAATATTTAAGAGTTCTTCTAAGACTGTAGGCTAACTGTATAGTGAAGTTCTCTTTAAGATAGCTGCTAGACTGATCCTAGTATGAGGTCGTTGTTGATTCTGTAGTTTAGCTTTCTTTTGAGACCAAACCCTTTCTAGAAGGTGTGGGTTTCTTTAGCAGGTGTCTGTATGGTGATGGAGTTTTTAAGTCCCTATGTTATAATATTATTTACTTGCCAAAAAAAATATGGGGGAAAAATTTCCTGCTTTTTTTCATTGGTAATACCATTGTTCATTGCGTGTAATAGAGGAGAGATTTGTGCGCATATTGTTCGTCTGAGGTTGCATTTTGGGTGGAGTATACCATGCTCTACATGGTATTACATCCACCATGTACTTATTGCCTTCATCTGTAAATATACCACTTTAATACACAACATATATGTGGCCCCCTCGTTAAAAGGGATTTTACCACTTTACCCGATAGATATATTATTCAATTTACCAGGCAGGAAGTGAGATTTCCTCGTGGCTTAGGACCCTATCTCAAGCTTAGGCACTTCCGTTAATAAACGTCCACTTCTGGTCTCATTGGAAGGTGTTTGTTTGTGGGGGATTAAGGGGGAGGGATTGGGATTTTAAATCCCGTGGTGAGAAATCCCATGTTTGTTTGTGGAGATAGAGAATTTTAGGTGGAATTAGGAATGAGATTAAAACCACTATCATCCAACCAAAATAGTACCTAGGGGACAAGTATTATGGGCAAGATAAAAAGCAAAGTTACACATTTGCCCTTAATAAAAAGGAAAGAAAGAATAAAATCGTAGTTTAATCTCAACTCATTCCCAACTCATACGAAACAAGGGATAATGATTATTTTATTCTTATCCCACTCAATAATTCCCAATCTCTATCCGACCATCCCCATCCCCTCCTAATCAGCAAGAACTCCCCATGTCATAATGTACGTTACCATGGTGCTCCGATGTACATCAGAAAAATTCTGATGTACACAAGTAAAATTTATGAAATTCAACAAATTAATTGACGCCACTTGTTTGGGCCCATTCCAGTCATGGCCCACCTAACCAGTGAAATGACTAAAATACCCTTAGGGGTACCATTTTACCCCTAAGGACCTTTCAGACTAGAAAGTACAGGCCTTCAGTCAAGCCCACTGACAAAGAGGCTTTCATGACATCATCATCTTCACCAGATGACATCACCACATTACTACCTATAAATAGTACTCTCATCTGATCATTCAGGTATGTTTTTACACACATTCCAAAGCATTTACTTGTACTACTCTCTGACCTTCTGAGATCAGATCTGACTTAAGCATCAGAGAGCTGATCCCGGGAACATCCCTGGGGTAGTTCACGGTACTCGATTTTGCAGGTACCGGAAATTTGAAGACCTTGGACTTGTTACTGGTTACTACCCTAGCTGGATTTGGACTCCCCCGAACTATAAATTCTACTATGTTTTTTGTACCCGAAACAGTTGGCGCCGTCTGTGGGGACCTAACATAATTGCTGCATTTTCGAACAGCATGACACGAGGACAAGATAACCGCGATACTACTGCCATGAGAGAAAGTCTTACTTTGGCAGATGCCATGAGACAGGCGCAAAAGTATATCCAAGCGTCGGACATCTGCAAGAATGTGCACGATGAGGGAAGTAACAAGCGAAGAAGCGAGCCGTCAAGTAAGAAGGACATGGCAGATAGGCTGAAGAGACATCGACCCTCTGATGGAGGCCATGAACCTCGTTTCAACATCAAACGGAGGGAGATATACTTGGACATGAAAGAGAAGTTTGTGTTGCCTCGACCTACTCTCATCAAAACGTCGAGTTATCGAAGGGACAAGAAGCTATGGTGTGAATACCTTAGAGATTGCGGTCATACGACGAAGGACTGTAAGGAGTTGAAGAAGGCCCTCGACAAAATGGCTAATGAAGGAAAACTGAACAGATACCTTAAGGAACCCCAAGGTGATCGAAGGAGAGATAAGGGAAAAGAGAAACAAATAAAGAGCGATGAAACCGAAGGCTATGTAGGGGTCATAACTAGGGGCTTCACTTCTGGAGGCCTAACCGGCAACTCGAGGAAGAATCACCTTTATCACCTGAAAAATGGTGAGAGAATGAAGAAGTCGGACACCCCCACCATGGTGTTCGGAGAGAGTTCGAAAGAAATACAGACCCCCGCCCATTATGATCCTCTGGTCATCGAACTTAAAGTGGCTAATCAAAGGGTTGGTCGAGTTTTGATAGACAGTGGGAGCTCAGCGGACATCATCACCTGGGAATGTCTGTAGAAGCTTAAATACAAGAGGAAAGACATCAAGGCCATCGACCAGCCCTTGGTTGGATTCGGAGGCCAATCTGTTCACCCCCTTGGAGTCATTAATTTACCTAGCCGGTTTGGTGACAAGGGAAAAGGACGATGCCTTACGATCAATTTCCTTGTAGTTGACATCGACCTCCCATACACCATCATCATAGGTCGGCCTACGCTGAACAGAATCAAAGCGGCCATTTTGACCTATCAGCTCTTGTTACAATTTGAAGCAGATGATGGGACGGTCGGTAGGCTACATGGAGATCAAAAATCTGCTCGAGAATGCTATGTCAACAGCCTATGAAAAAGCAAGCCAGTCGAGCAAAATTCAGGGAAGAGAAAAAGAGAAGAAAAAGAAACGAACAAAAGTTCACCTCCACCATTGGGTTTGTTCTACAATGAGAACCCAGCCAACCACAATTGACCTCAGCCAGTCGACGAAGCTGAAGAAATACAACTCGGACCTGATCCTAACCGGACAGTTCGAATTGGAAAGGACCTTAACTAGGTCGTTCGAGGTGAAATAGTGGAACTCCTTCGAGAATATCAGGAGGTGTTTTCATTTTTGGCTCATGAAATGCCAGGGATAGATCCCTCGGTGATATGAATCCGGGATGGATCCAAGCTTAAGTCCTCATAACCTTCACTCAGTTATGATTCTTTAAGGGTTCTAAACAAATTTAGGGCTTCACTCACCTTAAAGTCGATTTAGGTGGATAGTATTGAGATTAAACAATTTAGCTTCACTCACTAATTGTATTAACCTCTCTTAGAATTAGGTTTCACTCGCCTAATTACTAAGGGTCTTGTAATTAGGTTCAATCTCTAAAAACAATAAAAACTTGGAAAGATGTACATCAAAATTCACAAAGACAAATAATCAGAAATTTCAATTTAATGTGTGTGTATCTCATTAAAAATACGAACGCCTACTTATACTAGACTACTCCTAGTATGATCAGGAAAACCAAATTCTATCTAGAAAGCATTTAAAAACTAATCCCTAGAATCTAGAAAAAGAAAAAGATAATCTAATAAGATATGATAGGGATTTTCGGCCCTCCTTATCTTATTTACATGCCTATCTTCATCCTTATCCCTTAGCTAATCAAATCTTATCTAAAAAGGATTACAACTCAACTAGGACTCTGTATAACAGAAAAATACAACCATATTCTCGGCCCTATTATTGACGGAAATTAAAATTCTGAATTAAATACTAAATAAAATTAGCTAAGACTCTATATGACTCAATAGGACTCTAATATGGATGCCCCATATCACTCTTCATAGACTTGGATCATCTTCAATCCACCTTAACATGGACGAAATGGTTGCATTGAGCTTAAACTCATAACTCCCATGGCCTTGTTTCCAAGAATTAACCATACCCAAAAATTGCGAAGGTCATAGATAGTGATATCTTGGAGTAGCCTCTTCGCTCTTGTATCATTCGGTCACTAAGCATCAGCTGAACATCAAACTAGAATACAAGCCCATCAAACATAAGTTAAGACACTAGGGCGCTGAAAGAAATAAAGCAGCAGCTAAAGAGGTGAGAAAACTGCTAAGTGCTGGGATGATTAGGGAGTGTCAATACACAAAATGGCTATCGAACGTAGTGTTGGTTCGAAAGCCCAATGGATCATGGCGCATGTGCGTCGATTTTACTGATCTGAATAAAGCATGCCCTAAAGATGACTTTCCCCTCCCCAAAATCGACAAATTAGTCAATTCTACAGCAAGACATGCCCTTTTTAGCTTCATGGATGCAAATGCTGGTTACCACCAGATTCCCCTAGCCGAGGAAGATCAGGTGCATACCGCTTTTATTACGAGCTCAGGAATTTATTGTTTCGTAGTCATGCCGTTCGGACTTAAGAACGCAGGGGCTACATACCAATGATTGGTCAATAAAATGTTCGAGAAACAGCTGGGGCGCAACGTCGAAGTCTACGTTGATGACATGATTGTCAAAAGCAGGCTGGTCGAAGATCATGTCAAAGATTTACGAGAAACCTTATCCACCCTCCGTATCTACAACATGAAGCTAAACCCCAAGAAATAGTTTTCGGCGTTCGAGGAGGAAAATGTTTGGGATTCCTGGTGGACGAGATGGGTATTGAAGCCAACCCCGACAAAATATAAGCTATCATCAACATGAAATCCCCTCGAACTGTCAAGGAGGTTCAGAGACTGACTGGGTGCATGGCTGCATTAGGAAGATTTTTGTCAAGATCAGCTGACAAGAGCTTACACTTTTTCAATACCTTGAAGAAGTCGTGCTTCGAGTGGGATAATGAAGCAGAACATGCATTTCAACAACTTAAAACACACTTAGCTTCACTGCCAAAGTGTTGTTCTCGTCGCTGAAAGAGAAAAACAACAAGACCCAGTATACTTTATCAGCCATGCCTTTTGAGGTGCTGAAAGTAGATACCCGCCATCGGAGAAAATGATTTATGCCTTAGTAATGGCCAGTCGAAAATTGAAGCCTTATTTCCAAGCTCACCCAATCAAGGTACTCACTAGCCAGCCGCTCAAAAAGCTCATTGAAAATAGAAATGGCTCTAGTCGAGTTATCGAGTAGGCTAGTCAATTATCAGACTTCGGCCTAGAGTTCAAACCCAGAAGAGCAATAAAAGCACAGGCCTTAGCTGATTTTATTGCTGAATGCCCATCAGAGATTTAGACTGCCACCCTAACCGGGACATGGAAACTCTTTGTAGATGGCTCTTTGTCGAAAGTAGGGTGCGGAGCAGGGCTATTGATAATAGACCCCCTCGAAAATAAAATGGAATACGCAATAAAGTTTGATTTTGCTGCATCAAATAATGAAGCCGAGTATGAATCCCTTTTACTGGGATTAAAACTATGCCTCTCGAATGGGGCTAATGAAATAACCATCAAGACAGACTCACAGCTGGTCGTTGGTCATGTCAAAGCGGAGTTCGAAGCAAAAGAGGACAGTATGAGAATGTACTTGGGCAAAGTAAAAGAGCAACATCAAAAGTTCACCAATTTACAATACAACACATCCCACGGTCCGAAAACCAGCAGGCAGATGCCTTATCTCGAATGGCTAGCTCAGCATCTAGACTGGAACCTCGAACTATCTCTTGGAAAGTATTATACAGACCAAGTATAAACAGTCAACTCCTCATCTGCAATATAGACTGCTCGAACAAGTCGATGGAGAGCATCCGCTAGTACCTCGAAGAGGAAAAATTACCAGAAGACGAAAAGGAGGCGGAGAGAATACAACGTTGTTCGAGTTGGTTCCTGTTACATGACCATCTGCTATATAAGAAGTCATTTACACATCCGCTTCTAATATGTGTGACACTCAAAGAAGGCCAGCAAATACTTTGAGAAATACATGAGGGCACTTGTGGCAGTCATCAGGGAGCTCGAACCATAGCTAGAAAAGCCCTTCGAGCCGGATATTATTGGCCAACAGTGATGCAATATGCCAAGGGGATGGTCAAGAAATGCCATAACTGCCAAGTGTATGCCCATGTGCATCGATAATCAGTCACTCCTCTCACTACTATGCAAGCTGTGCTACCATTCGATCAGTGGGGGATGGACATCCTTGGGCCATTCCCAACCGCATCCGGTGGGAGGAAATTCTTGTTGGTGGCAGTCGACTACATCACCAAATGGGTTGAGGCTGAACCCTTAGCCACCATCACAGATAACCAAGTGCAGAAGTTCATATGGAAAAACATCATCACTCGTTTCGGAATACCTCGAGCACTCATTTCAGACAACTGTCGACAATTCAACGGTGGACCTACTAAAGCCTATTGTGCTCGATTGACATACAAACAAGGTTCTCTACTGTCAGTCGACTGCAAACTAACGGGCAAGCCGAGGCAGCCAACAAAGTCATCCTCAAAGGGCTGAAGAAGATGTTAGACGGAGCAAAGGGATCATGGGTTGAAGACCTTCCAGGCATACTATGGTCCGCTCGAACTACTGTTAAAGAGGCGAATGCTCATACGCCTTTTAACTTAGTATGTAGAAGGGAGGCCGTGTTGCCGGTTAAAGTCAATATCCCCTCACCGAGGATAACTTTCTATTATTATGGGCAGAATGAGGAAGAAAAAAGCGTCAAACTCGACCTCTTACCTGAGACCAGGGGGAATGCATTGCTTAAATCAATTGCTTAGAAGATGAGGATGACAAGGCTGTTCAATCGAGGAGTTAAAGAAAGAAAGTTCGAGGTAGGAGACCTTGTACATCGAAATATTGAAGCCACAGGAAAAAAGCAAGACCTCGGTAAACTAAGCCCAAATTGGGAAGGACCATATCGAGTGACTAAGGTCATTCGTTCTGGGACATATAGGCTCGAAAACATGGATGGCGATCCTTTATTTCGTCCATGGAATGTCGATAACCTGAGAAAGTTTTATATCTAAGCACAACAAAGCAAGTTAAGGGGCTGATATGGGAGCTAGATTGCTCATACAACTTCGACCAAACCAGTCTAGATGAAGATTAAATTGATGTGATGTACCTCGAAGTATTAGTAGTACTTACTTCTAAAATTTGTAAAAGACCTTGCTGGTCCAAACAGGCTTGTTTGAAGTTATGAATAAAGTACGACCTCTCCGGTCCTTCGAATTTGTTGTTATGTGCATTTTTGAATTTGTTATTATGTGCATCTTATTCGAAGTTTCTTTACACCTAACAGGTTTTTAGAAGTTATGGATAAATACGACCTCACCGGTCTTTCGAACCTGTTTTCATTACTTTATGAACCCATCTTAAGGATGATGTTCGAATTTTCATTGAACCTCTCCTATGAGGGTGTTCAAATTTTTGTTGAACCTCTTCTAGGAGGGTGTTCGAGTTGTATCATTCATACAACAGGAAGGATGTTCGAATTTCGTCATTCAAAAAAGCAAGGGACCTAGCTGGTCAAAAAACAAGTGCAAAGAGGAATAAATTAAGACACGATAAGAAAAAAAGTTACTCTCATTTCATTCCATTAAAGATTACAAGCACTGAGATAAGGCATCTAGGACTCGATGTCGACGTCCTTCTCTTCAGACGAGGAGTCAGACGAAGAACTCGCATCTTCAGGCTCAACAGCTTCAGGTTCGCCCTCAGTAGCCTCGGCCTCGATCTCAGCAGCCTCAACCTCAACTTCTTTAGCAGGCGAAGGGTTTGTAGGGGCTTGCTCTTCCTCTTCAGCTGCTTCGACCTCCTCAGCAATAGGAGTCGAAGCATCACCAGCCCCCTGCTTACCCTTCTCCTTCGCAATGAATTCGTCGAGGGCCTTCTGCTCGTGCTCGCTGTACTTGGTCAAGACTTGTTGAAAATCCAAGTCAGGAGCCAAGTCTTTCAAATCTTTCTCGAAACAACGATGAATGTCATCTCGAACAGACTGATAGCCCTCAACCACCTTATGATCAGCGAAGTTGAGGCCATCCTGAGACCTCTTCCAACGGCAGATGTACTTGCTTCTTTTCTGTTTAAGGTTCTTGTTGGGCTTGTCGTATCTCGACTGCAAATCATCCCATTGGGCCAAAGCACAATCGAGCATTTCCTTTTGGCTTTGTAGTTGGCCCTCGAGGTCAGCAACCTCTTTGCGCGATGCCTCGAGCCTCTTCTCAACTGCCTTAAGCTGGTTGGATACTTCTTCAGTGTTCAACCTCTTAGCTTTCTCGAGCTCCACCTCGAGAGAACTTACCCTTCGAGAAGCTTTCAACATCCCTTGTTTGCACTGCGCCAGCACTTCCTCCATCTTGCCCGAATCACGACCTTCCTTTTCAGTAAGGCACGCCTTTTGGAAAGAAATCTGCGAAAACGAAAACTACAAGAAAATGTTAAGTTACAGAGTTAAGATATGAGCAAAGAGTAAAGACATGAAATCAAGAGACTCACCTGTAACCAGCACTCGTTGAGTGCTTCGATCTCCTTCGCCGCCCCAAGCTTGGAGATGTCCCCCTTATCCCCGGCCACCAACACTGCCTCTCGAACTCGTTGGTAACGAGCCCGAAGAGCCTTTCGGCTAGCACTTTCGATGCTTACAACGCCGGACTGACCCTCGATGCCTTCTAACCAAGAGGACTTCGTCTTCTTGACCAGGGGCTCCTCAACATCCTCCTCATCCAGAGGACCGAAACTCGAACCCAAATGGAAGCTGAGATCTGGTATTAGGGGTTCCAGTGAAGGGGAAGTGCGAGTCTTTCTTTTAGACCCAACACTGCCGGGGCCTCGACCTCTGATAGAGGAGGGTCGAGTAGGGAGGCAGTTGGATTAGGTAAAGGTCTTGGTGGAGCCGACTTTGCCTTTGGCTTGTGTTTTGGATTCTACATGGACAAGAAAAAGGACAAGTTAGAAAATCTTAATAGCCAATAATGAAACATCTAAGCAGGGCGATCGAACTGAATGCGGGAGGTTTTGGAACTTTAAGTTACCCCTTCTGAATCGACAACCTCGCCATGGCTGCCATACCACTATTTGCAGTATTTTTCTTCATTTCCTCGTCAAGATGGTTGTATGCGAGCACTGTAAAAATGAAACGAATGATTTAGAAACAAGTTTATACTTAGACAAGAAATGCATAAAAGAAGTAATCAACCCCTACATCGGTCATAGGCTGGGGACACGCCAAAAGCCGATAAGAAGTGCTCGTTAGCCAGGTCCTTGTCATTAGGCAGCCAGTAATTAGTCTTGTACCTTCATTTCCCATCAACGTGATACCCTCTGGCTTGGCAATGAATGGCCACGATAGCCTCCTCAGCATCCATTTCGGGCACATTAAGGTTCATGCAAAAATTTGGAGGGCTATCGAATAGAGTTACGGGCACATCCCATGGCTGATCCCCTCGAAATACGAAGAGAAACTCCCCTCAAAATAGATCCTGGTTGGTAGGCATCTCGGTTATAACCTTATAAGACTTCTCCTCTCTTCGATCGTTCTTAACCATGATAAGTTGCCTAGCTTGAAAGGAATACCAACCAGTCCCATGTCATAGCTCAGACACTTTGTTCAACCTGAACATGTTGCGCCAGGTTGAACGCCCAACATACGGCACATGCAGATGAAGGACACAATCGCCCCTACTGAGTTGGGCATAAGTTGACAAAGGGCCAAGTGTATGCCTCTAAAATTTCTTTAAAAAGAAGTTACAAGGGAAAACAAAGACCAAGCTCGAAATAAGCCTTATAAACACCGATGCACCTAGGGGGTGGCACCACTATCAGGTCGGTGACCTGGGGAGGATACATCACATAGGGTAGCTTAATGGCGTATAAAGTCGACAAGAACGACAGCCCACCTTGAAGATCCTTTCGCCACTTCCCCGTTGACCAGTGACCACTTATTCCCAATCTCAAGTTGGGGGAAGCGCAGGGCTTGCATTGGTCGGATGTCGAAGTCCCTTCATCAGTCGCCTCCATTATTTGCACTACACCAAGGGAAATGAAAGAATATAAGTAATTCCTCTTAGAAAGAGGGAAGGCTATCGTTACTTTATTGGGATGGTCTAAAAACTCTTCTGGTCCCTCAAAGTTTTCCTCACACTCCTATTCCTCAATGGGAACGACGTCGAGTTAAAAAATCAGAGTTCGGGGCTCAATAAGCTATTGTTACAACAGGAGCCCCATCTACCCATATTTCAACCCAAGGCATATAAGGAAGGGGCAAAGCATGAGAGGCGCTCAGTTCGAAAACAGGGTTCATTATTTATATTACAACAACCCCTATCGAATTTATTAAACAAAGGAAAAAGAGTCAAGAAAGAGAAATCATACCTTAGTCGAATTATACGGAGGTGATTCCTCGCACTTGACGCACTCTGATAGCAGCAAGCAAAGGAAGCAAAGGGCTTCTTTGAAAAATAAGATTAGAGAGAGAAATTAGAGAGAGAAGTTGCAAAGTGAGTAAGTGAGGAAAGAAGTGAAATATTTATATCTCACCTACCCTGAACAGTAACCTCTCTAATGTGAACAGTCACTCAACATGGGAGTTCGTGCCAAATAAGTAGAGGGAGTTTTAATGCGATACATCATGTATACGGTTGCAACGTATAAATACCGGTCAAAATACGGTTGACCAAAAGAGTATATAGTTGACATCAGATCGTTGACCCTCACCGGAGCTACTTCGAAGAAATTCGCCTGTACAATTATCCCCTCACCAGGGCTACCTCGAGTAAATTCAAGGATGTTCTTTGAATCCAATACTTTTGAAATATTTTTTAAGTATACTAAGCCCTTCATACAAGGCACCCCCCCCCCTTCGAGCAAAATGAGTTAGGACTCAATTAGCCCTAACCAGGCTACCTAAAAATATCAAATTGAGTATAGGACCCAACTAGCCCTAACCAGGCCCACCTCACACCTAAATAAGGGTGTTCGAATTTTTATTAACACATCCAAGTGAGGGTATTCGAGTTTTTGGTTCACAGCCACGAGAGGGTGTTCGAATTTTAAAGTGAACCCTCCTATTGAGGGTATTCGAGTTTTATATGAAACCCTTCAAAGGAGGGCGTTCGAGTTTTGTTTGAACCCTCCTATTGAGGGTATTCGAGTTTTGTATGAAACCCTTCACAGGAGGGCGTTCGAGTTTTGTTTGAACCCTCCTATTGAGGGTATTCAAGTTTTGTATGAAACCCTTCAAGGGAGGGCGTTCGAATTTTGATTGAACCCTCCTATTGAGGGTATTCGAGTTTTGTATGAAACCCATCACAGGAGGGCGTTCGAGTTTTTGTTTGAACCCTCCTATTGAGGGTATTCGAGTTTTGTAAGAAACCCTTCACAGGAGGGTGCTCGAGTTTTGTTTGAACCCTTCTATTGAGGGTATTCGAGTTTTGTATGAAACCCTTCAAATGAGGGCGTTCGAGTTTTGTTTGAACCCTCATATTGAGGTATTCGAGTTTTGTATAGAACCCCTCTTGAAGAGGGCGTTTGAATTTTCAAAACCTCTCTTGGTGAGGGCGTTCGAATTTTCAGAACCCCTCTTGAAGAAGGCATTCGAATTTTCAGAACCCCTCTTGAAGAGGGCGTTCGAAATTTTAGAACCCCTCTTGAAGAGGGCGTTCGAATTTTTCAGAACCCCTCTTGAAGAGGGAGTTCGAATTTATGTACATAGTCCAATGGCTAGTGCGGATTATTATAGATGCCATAATATGTGTAACATCTAATTATTCCTTGAGATTAAGAAAACATGAAGTTTTTTATTTTATTTCAATCATCTCGGTCGTTACTATATATTAATACAATGAAGTGTTATTAGATGTTTGAGAACCAGAATAAATTGCCTCAAATATCATATTTCTTTTCTTAAAGTTCCATGACCGATTATAATGGACTTAGAGTAAAAAATAAAGAAAAAAATGAATATAGGATTTAGTAAATTTGGTGGGAAAGGTAGGGCATTTTAGGATAATGTTCGGAGCTCTTTTAGTATCATAGAATGATTGGTTAATTTCACTTTCTCATTGATGTAATTTAAAAACCCATTTAACAAGGGTACAATCTTTTGTATACTTAAAATCAACTAGAATTCCTAATGACTAAAGTGACTCATATATAACAGATATCTAACATATAAAGTTTGCTAAACACAATCTTAATCTCATTCATATATTAGGAATATACTACCTATGTTCTTTAATGTTGGTTACCATTACTAGAACTCATATTATGGCAAGAGGACACAGAAAATATTTTGTGGGGTAACATAAGGAAAAGTGATGACGGAGGTAGTTTTGTGTAGGTAAAGTAAGAAAAAGTAGATAATGACATTTTCTTGAATGAAAAAAGAGTTAGGTGAGATAACGTGGGCTACGTTGGAGTAAAATAATATGAAAAAATAAACATAAATGGGTGTGAGAAAGTTCAACACTTAAAAAGGACTAAAATGGAAAGCATAACAAACAAAAAATGAGGGAGTATATAATTTTCTATTATTTTGCCTCTTTGGGCTCATGCTTAGTCAAGAAAATTCACTGGATTAATGAAGTATGCCTCTATGAGCAAAGTAACGACCTAGTGCAATCATAATGGGAGTCTCACAACAATAATTATTTTCCTTTTTGGGTCCAACAAATATCCGTCAAATGGGAACGTATTCTTTTCGAACTTAATAATCAACCATTTCGTTTTTTGTTTAATGGAAACATCAAACTTTTCAAATCCAACAAATCTAAATTAAATGAGAATTCCATTCTTTTGCAACCTATTGAGTATCTCTTATATAGGCTCTAAAACCTCCTTTTTTTTGTGTACGTTCAATCTTGGTAGGACAAAGGACGCCAAATATACTATATAAATTTATGAACAAACACCAGTTTATTTACTTTAACAAATTTAGAGTTTGATGTTTTTCAAAGATTAATTAAATAAAAGCAAATTGAGGCCTATCATCCTACTATCACAACAAGGAAAAAGGAAAAAAAAATGTAAACCCTCTTAATCTTTCTCTCTCATGTTTCTTAATGACACATGTACCAAAAGTTTTACCAAATAATATAACAAAGATTTTTCGTACACGACTATAAAACACTTCCAAAGCAATCTTTCTCTAATTAAAATGGATTGTTGGGTAGACGCAAGAGCCAAGAGTGGTTCAATTAAGAATTTCGATTGGTTAATATAGTACTCGGTACCATGATAAATTCACTGGGAGGATAATATAGAGAAATTGGTCAATTTCTCTTTCTCATTGATTTAATATGAAACCTCCTTCTTATAGTTTACAATCTCTTTTAAACTTAAATTCACTAGAATCCTTTAAAAAACATAGTCTCTTGAGAATCATAGATGTCTTAGATATTGAGTTTCCTAAACACAATATTTCTCTCATTCACATATCAAGAAAATATATCATGTTCCTAATATCTCTTGCAACTAGTAATTTTTACAAAGGTTTGAGTTTTCAATTTTCAGAATTAATATCATTATCACAAGTAGGAGTAATTTTAATTTCAATATACAGCACATAATTTAATTAAAAATATTCATGTTCAAAATAGCCAAAGAAACCCTAAGTTTCATTTTTGTCTTAGTGATGAATAGGTGATGGTGTCAACTTTACAAATATACTTCCTCCGTTTCTTTTAAGTGCCATATTTCACTTCTCATATTAGTCGAGACACCTTTTATGCCATTTTTATCTTTAATTAAAAATTTGTAAAAATTAAGACAAAAAGATATTAAAAAGTACACATAAAGACAAATCAAACGAGATCCAACAAGACTATATTTTTCCTTATGCATAAAATATAAAAGCCAGTCAAATTATAATGGATGAATAATGTCAAAGTCAATATGTTGCACTTGAAAAGAAACGGAGGAAGTATAATTTACGGGCCGTTTCGTAGCTGATAAGCCTGATAGTAAATGGTGGAAATGGTATTGAATTTACAAGTGGTTTAGCAAACAAAGTCTCATGTCAATGCTCATGGTAATTAAACTTTATTCTCAAATCTTTGTCCTTCTTCATGGATCACCATCACAACTCAATGCTACCTTTAGCTTATTAGTAAGACGTATAATGAAATTTATGAAAGAATAAGGTACCTGGGATGGATAAATGTATTGGACATTGACACGAGGCTCTCTTATTTAAATGTACCCATATACTCATTACTCTTATAACAGAGTTACTGGTCATCAATTGCGCCATTAATTATCTCGGTGTTTATGTGTTTATATTACTCGTTGCGTTTTTATTTTTATTTTTTTTTGCAAAAGATGTGAGTTAATTTATGAAGCATTGAAGGAGCATTGGCCTGGCTCACTTAAGGAATATGTACTCACAGCCAGATTGCTTGCATTTCTACGGGAACAAGCAAAGCTAGAAAAGGTATAAAACTCTAAAAGCTTTTTGTATTTAATTTTCTCCTTGAGTTGATGAGCAGTAAATAGTCATATTTGGATCTAATGCCATCACTAATGATGTCAGCCCTTAATGTATAAACTATGTTACTTAAACACAGATTAAATTTCGACTTGGATATGGGTTTTGAAGTATCAAGCTCATCCAGTTTTTTTTACACATTCTTAAAAATATTATAAAGGCATTTGTAATCATTCCAGGGTTTTTTTTAGTAAACTGCCAAAAACTGCTCTACATTTCGTCCCTTTAGGTTAGAAGCTTCACTAAAGGTAACATAAAGAAACACGTCGTGGTTGGATGCCTTAGATTAGACCTAACATCAGTATTAAGAGATATAGGATATGTGGAGTTTCTTGTCTTTCGATCATTGACATGTATGCGTAAAGCCGTAAACAATTCAGTTCATAGTCTAGTTTTGGAGATAGTTGCTTGCTGGATACTCTATGTTCCATGTTTAGTATTTTATGAGTTTGCTTGTTGATATGTTACGTGCAATTTAGTTTCTTAGAGGTTGCAATGTCGAAAAGGTTTTGGCCATATAATTGATCTTCGTGACATAATAGCTTGCAGCAAGTAGACCTTATGATAGACCAAAATATCCATTTAGTAGGGTTTAGCTTAATCTGTGATCCAATGAGGAACGCTATCTTAATTACGTGTAGATTTGATTGTTACATTATTGAATGAAATTACCTTACTACTATAACAATTGTTTTTGGATAAAGAAAGTATAAATTAATTATCCGACATTATAGGATGCATACATTATGCCTACTTATATTAAATATTTTGCACTAATTGATGAATTCATTTTCTTTTAGGTTTAACGCCATATCATAATGTTTTATTAATGGTTCCTTGCAGGAATTACCCGGCATATCTGCAGTCTCTTTAAATAGTGTACTTACACAAGGCATGAATCCCAAGAAACAATATGAAGTATGTCATTACTTTTGCATCTCCTTTTGGGCATCACATATGCACCTTCATTCCCCGTCTGCTTTACGGGTTGACAAGCAATATCATTGGGTACTCTCAGCTGAAATCATTGTATATTTCAGTTTTGCAGGCATAGTCTTAATGTTTTTCTAACTTTATTTTTTTACGATTAACTCTAGGTACATCTAGACCGCCCCATGTCCTACTTGTATTAACATTTGTCGTGGTTATTTTGTGATTATATATAATGAAATGGCATCTAGGCAATAGGAAGTAAGGGAACAAAGTGGTAATTTTGTATTAAAAACCTTAAATGAAGAAATGTAAATGATATTATGAGCATTCGAGAGGCTTGATTGTGTCCTGATGAACTCGTAAAAGATCAACAAAATATTCATCAATATTCAACATAAGCATTTCATTATCTAATATCTATTCTCATCTATAAATAATAAAACTAACTTGCTAACTTATTCCTCAAGCCACCTTTAATCAACTTAATTTGAGATTACTAACCTACCCTTTCTCACTTAGCTAATTCATCATAATCTAATTATTGGTGGACCACGTGGGGACTTTGGTGGACTAAAAAGAGGGGTAAGAGGAGGCAATGTTGAAATTCGAAGTTTCGCACTAAATTATGACGGGGTCGGTGACTTTGGTCGTGTTTCTATAGGAGGAAATAAGGGTGACTAAGAAAGTGTTGAAACGAAAGTTTCTTCTGGGTCTAGCATTGGGGAAGAAGGCAAAACATAAACATGTTTAAGGGCAGTTTTGTAAATGTGCTAAAGGAGGACGCAAAAGGAGTTAGAATTTCACTCCATTTAATGAGGTGAGACATGGAATTGAGCCCACTCTTTTCTAACCCATCTATTTCCTATTCAAGAATATCAGTCCCATTTTCTCAACCCACGATTTAAGACCCAAAAACTTCAATTCACAACTCATAAATCAATCTATCTCATTTTATAGGCCTTCCATGAAGCTTTCAAAACATAAGCCTACATTCCGAGGCCTACAGGAAATGCATGAGATTAGATTTTGTGATGGACTTATTAATCCTAAGCCCATTTCGCAACTATGAGTTATAAAACCCATCAACTAAACCCACCCATTTTTTAATTACTCCACTAGCTTGTTTCAATAACCCCCTCCTTATTCCTCTAACCCCACGGGCCCACTTCAAACCATTAGTTTGACCACCAATGTAAAACCCCACCATACTAAATTCTTCTATACTCTTCAACCCATCACTCCATCCATAGCAACATCTTCTAATCTCATCCCACTCTTCATCCAACCTCTCCCTCCATTCCCTTAAACACCAACCATTTAACCAAACACCCAATATCTTTCCATCACCAATTATTGTTTTTGCCTCCCAACTTCCAAGGCAGCATCCACAACCATCATTCTGTTAAAATGATGGACTCTCCTCTCCAATTAATAAAGCCAAGAATCATATTAATTTACTCTTTATTTTCTGATCTAATATTAGCATAAAATACGTTTATATCATTGAATTTAGGTGAATAAGACTATAAGAGGAAACTTCTCCGCACCTTTATTTTTGCATTATTGATATAGTATATATATTTTGTGATGCAAGAGCGAAGACGCTACTCCGTGATATCACTATCTATGACCTTCTCAGTTTTTGGGTATGGTTAATTCTTCGAAATAAGGACGTGGGAGTTATGAGTCAAGCTCAATGCAACCTTTTTCGCCCATGTTAAGGTTGATTGAAGACGTGTTCCAAGAACAGTCCAAGAGTGGCGTCCAAGTTGAGTCAATTAGGAGCCTTAGTTATTTTTAATTAAGTCATTTAATTCAGCATTTCAATTTCTGTCAATAATAGGGCCGAAAATATGGTTGCATTTTCGGTTATTAAGAATCCTTGTTCTAGTAGTAGTTGAGTTGTAATTCCTAAAAGAAAAGATTAGATTAGCTAAGGGATAAGGATGAAAATAGGCATGTAAATAAGATAAGGAGGGCCGAAAATCCATATCCTATCTTTTTAGATTATCTTCCTTATCTTTTCTTTATCTTTTCCTAAATTCTAAGGATTAGTTTTAAAATGCTTTCTAGATAGAATTTTGTTTCCTTATTATACTAGGAGTAGTCTAGTATAAATAGGCGGTCATATTTTTAATAAGAAGTAGATTATTTTTTGAGTTAAAACTTTCGTTTAAGAGTTGATTGGTTCTTTCAATTAATTTCGACCATTTAATAATTTTCAGGAGTGATCATTATTGAGTGTTTAATCTACTTAATTCCAGGAGTGGTTTAAGTGATATTAAGAATTAATTAATACTTTTTAGGAGTGTTATTTTTAATTATCATATAAGGTTACTTTGTTCCTTGTTTTCGGATTTAGGCAAATTAAACCTAAATTCCTTTACTTGGATTTCATTGATTGAGACTCTTGGAGTAACAATCATATCATTTTGTAAGAAAGAACATAAGAGAAGCATCATTTTATTTTATACTATTATTTTTTCTTCAATTCTCCACATTTATCTTGGCACAATTAAATCACAAAGCCTACTATAAGGCAAACAATTAGTATCAAGACCTATCGATCTAAAAGTTAAATGAGTTTACGTTAACCAATATTTTAAATCTACATGGAAACTTAAAGTATTAATCATCAATTGTCCCAGTTTTCAATGGTGAAAGCTATGATTTTGGGTCATGAAATTGAAAAAAAAAAATACTTAAGTCAGAAGATCTTAGGGACAGTGATGAAAAGGGCCCGGGAAAAAGTATTCCCACAACCCGAGAGACTTAAAATGGAAAGTTGTGGTTAACCTACTAACGAGGAAATCATCAAGTAGCAAGATGCATTGCAAATTATTCAAAATGTAATGATGGATGTTATATTTCCAAGTATTGTCATCACTACAACACAAAAGGAGGCATGGGATACACTCGGCACCAAACTGAGAATCGGCAACACATAAATTGCAACACTAATAAATGTGTTACCCTTAATAGCCTAAGCCAACAGTTTGTACGTGTTACCTTGATGTTTGATCTATTATACTAAATAACAATGCAACAGATAAAAATTTTTGTCATTGACTATATTCGGCAACAATTGCTTAAAATGTTGCCCTTTTACGCTCTTAGGCAACATCCATTAGAATTGTTTCTTCAATAGACATCGATAACGTAATTGTTGCTATAAAACTCAACAACCGTGGTTTTGTTGCCATTTGTTAAACAAAAAAATATATTTTATATTGTTTGTACAAAATGCTCCCTTCGTTTCTTTTCCGTTTGTCCTATTTTTCGTTTTTGTCTGTTTCTTATTTGTTTGTCCTACTTTTTGTTTTTATCCATTTATTTTTTGTTTTTCCTACTCTCCATTTTTGTTCGTTTCTTTTTGTTTGTCCTACTTTTTCATCTTTCCCTGTATGGGAAAATTATATCACCCATCTACCCCTCCACTTTATAACTCTTTGGTTCCACATGTACCTTAAATTGTTCTCTCACCTACTTTAATCACCACATTTATTATTTAATAAGGGGAGAATTCGACCTTTATCCGATCTTCCACCACTCGTACCGTTCACCTATGAGTAATTCAAGAAAAATCTCACCTTTGCACCTTATCTTCTCATATTGATACGTTTTTCCCTACTACTTGTTTTACCAGTAATTCCCACTCTAAATTATTTAAAGGAAAAATTGGCAATCAATACCTAGCTTTAACCTCTTTTTTATAATAAATACCTAGGTCATTTTTTATTTTAAATAAATACCTAACTTGCTACATTTTTTTCGAAATCACTACCAACTAACGGTTTTGACCTAAAACTTGAAGGAATTGACCAAATCCTAACGGAGATTCCTTAGTTGGGTTTTTAGGGGGTCCCACAACATTACCCATATATACCTACCTACTACTCTGCTTCATTTCCTCATTTCCAAGTTCAGTAATCCTTCTTCCCATTTTCAAAGCTCAAAGATCAACTAGAAGAGAAGAAATTGGTTCGAAAATTGAAGAACAAAAGATAAATCTTCTCCATTTGTGGGTTTCGTTCATCATTTTGCCTTTGTAAAGGGTTTTTTTATGTGTATTTAGGGTTTTGACAAATTATTTGATTGGCAGATTTGTTCAAAGATTTCATTTTTGTTGTGAAATTTGAAGTATGTAGGGTTTATCATTGCTGTAATTGAGTCTTAATTACATTGTGAGTGATTAAAGTTTGTCAATTTAATTTGTATATGATGGTTGTAAAATATAAGTGTTGCATTCCAGCCAAATTGCTCAAGTCTGCCACAAATAATAACCCATGAAGGAGGTTATATTGTTGCAAATTTTCTAATGTTTATAGAGATAAGGAATAATGTGGCTTTTCAGCTGGTTTGATGAAAGTCAAGAGGAGTGGCAGATTTGCCATGAACGCCCTTCTTCTTTAATATTTTCGCACCCACAACTTCTCTAATTACTGAGGATTTTCGAGAATTACAGTGAGAGACATAAGAGAAAGAAAGAGAGAGGTGGGGAATTCAAGGGGTAAAGATGGTGAAATCAGACAATCTGGGAGAGGAAGAGTGCAGTGAATTGGGGTAATTAAGAAAGGAGAGAGAGTTTCTGATGTTGGAAGATGAAGGGGGAAGAAAGTTAATTCATGTTTGGAGGGAAATGATGTTGTAGGACCCACCAAAAACCCAACTAAGGAATCTCCGTTAGAATTTGGTCAATTCCGTCAAGTTTTAGGTCAAAACCGTTAGTTGGTAGTGATTTCAAAAAAAATGTAGCAAGTCAGGTATTTATTTAAAATAAAAAATAACCTAGGTATTTATTATAAAAAAGAGGTTGAACTTAGATATTTATTGCCAATTTTTCCTTATTTAAATTTAAAAAGGAAACTAACTTAAACAATCCCCCCTATCAACCTCTTCCCCACACCCCTATGAACCTCTTCCCCCAACCAACCTCCACCACCACTTGTCCCCTACTCCCCTTCCCCCACCATGAAATCCCCCTCCCTCGTCCGCTTCCCCCACCACGAACCCCCTCCCTCCTATGTATATACACTTCCTCCATTACAAAACCCCCTTCCCTGTCCTCAAAACCCTTTCCCCTCCTCCCTCTCATGTTCCCGACCACCACCACAACAATCGACAACCACCAACTTCATCTCCTTTGAAAACCGCAAACCATTTCAAGAACTACCATGTAAGCTCGATTCAGGCTAGGGTGAGTTAATGCTTATGGTGGGTGGCTTTATTTAGAATGCGGGGAAGGTTAGGTGGCTCAATTTAGGCTCCGGCGGGGATGGGTGGTTCAAGTTAATCTCGATTTATTCTAGAGAGGTTCAAATTTGGGGTGGGTGGCTTGAATTGGTAGCGGCACGGTCGTTTTGGGGGTTAATGGTTCATTTTAGGGGTGGCGGTGGTGAAGTTGGCGAGGAGGGGTAGGGGAAGGTGTGGTGGTTGGCTGACAGAGAGGGGGTGGGGTTATTATGATAGTGATTTTTATGCTTATTAGTATTGTGCTAGGTTTATGTGATTTATATTATTATGTATGTACTCAACTTTGCTGATTATGTGCCTTTTGTGTGTAGATCATGGCTATACCTATTGATTTTGTTATGACCCTTTATGGATGAGCAGTCTATCAATTGAATATTTGCCTACAGGTTTGAAGAGTCGATGCGTCCATAGTAATTGGTGATTTGGGAGATGATGATGAGAGATTGCTTTCTCTTTCCCATTATATTGTTTCATTTATTTATGTTATGGTTTTGAAGTTACTTTATGGATTTTTCATATTAAATTGTTTAATGTGGTTTTAAACTATGATTGAAATGTGGATAACGATTTGATGTCAATTATGGTTAAGGAGGCGTTTGGTAAGGGGGCTTCAGGAAAGGGAAAGGGAATAGATCAATTCCATTCCCTTAAAACTTGTTTGGTTGGGGGGTTTTGTCTTTCCCTTTCCCTCCTCCATTACCCCAAATCCCTCTAAACTGATTCCCCCACCCCCCCCCTCCACTTACAATTGGGGGTTTTGGAAACCCTTCACCATTTGACTTTGACCACCCCACACTCTCAACTACCACCACCTCCACCAACTCTGGCGGCCAACCTCTACCACCGTCACCACATCTCTTCCATCCCAACCACAACCACTCCTCACCCACCGCCATAGACACCACAGAACCACCGGCAGCCACCACAGAACCACCAGAAGCCAACCCGAAACCACCCATAACACCAGCAGCCAACCCAAAACCACCCCCACCCCGCCAGAACTCGACCCGAAACCACCAAAATCTAACCCTAGCCCACCCAAACCCTCAAAAATGTCTCTATCCCCTCCGTTAACCACCCCCACTCGTCCAAAAACACCGCATCTCCGTAAATTCACCATACGTCGGCCCCGACAACCACCCCCAACCATTAACCCACCCCAACCATAAAAAACCAGATCTACAGAGAAAGGAGGCGTTGAGGACGCCAACGACAGAGACAGCTACGACATCGAGGAGGAGGAGGTGAGAAGGGAAGGAGAGAGCTGAATCTCCGGCGTCGACAACGAGAGAGAAGGATCTCCGACGGTGAGGTGAAGGCGACAAGAAGGGAAGATTAGAAGGCGGCGAGGAGGGAGTGGAAAAAACGTTGAGGGGGTGGCCGGAGGGGGAGGCTAGAGGGGGAGAAAAGGAAAGAACAAATATTTGCCAAACAACTTTTTTCAACAAAGGGTTTCGCTTTCCTTACCCCTCCTACCCCTTTTTTGATTCCCTTTCCCTTACCCCTTAGGAACCAAACGCCCCCTAAGTATTTTATTTAAGTATTTATTTTAATGTTTCCCTGATGCAAGATTTTAAGTAACCCAATAGGTTTTCACACGTAAGATAATACTTTGATACATTTGAGTTTAGTTGGAAAATATGTTTTTATAAAAGAGAGAATTGTCGGGGTATTACAAAGTGGTCTTGGAGCTTAGGTTTTGATCTGCCTTTCGTACCAATTAATATTTTTTTAGGCGGCTAGTTATTTTCAAAGTGATTTTTATGAATACAAGCTCCTACTTATCATTGTCTTGAATTGATGTTGAGGAATTTAAAGCATTTTGATGAAGGTTTGAAATTTTATTATTGTTCGAATTTTTTTTTGGTTTTCCTTTTAATTTTTAAACTTTTATTTTATTTAATTATTTTCGGCTTCCCCTAATTTCTGAAAAGTTTATTTCAATTTATTTTCCGCATTTTTTATTAATTTTCAAAATTATTTTTTTATTATTTGGTCCGAAATTTTAGTATTTTCTGTTTTGGAGTATATTCTGAAATTTATGGAATTCTGAAATTATGTTTATGATTTTTTTTGTATTACTTACTTGATTATTTTATTTAAGTGAGATGGGTACATTAGGAAGTACATATAGGATAGAAATATCATATGCCTACACTTAAATGTTGTCTTTAGTAGATTTCTTATCCACTAGTTTGTCCAACTGCTTTATGTTTGCAAGTTTGTTTAGTTAGTTCAGTAGTGTTTAGTCTGTTCAGTATGTCTAGTTTGTTCAGTTATTCTAATATGTTCAACTATTTTAGTTTGTTCAGTTGTTTTTACTTTATTCAATATTTTTAGTCTACATTCCTGTTCAGTCATTGCTAGTCTGAATGTCTAATCAATGTTAAATTGTCTGAATTGTTGGGTCATGCTTACATATTTAAATACATTTCAATGCTTTTTTTCCCTGATTAGTTGTATATTTGTTTATTCATGGCTTTAAGTTATTACTCGTTATTTATTTATTTATTGTTGGGGATGTACACTGAGTGAAAGTCTTGCTCATTGTAGATGTCGTGGACCATTAGGCATGACAAATAGTGAAGCTGGCCGAGTAGGAAGCTACTACAACTCTATTATACTTAGTGATGGCAGACACTCTTTTTGATTGTGAATATGCCCATGAGATATGGGTTCATAGCAAGTTCCTTGCACTCTTGATGGATGGTCCTTGTGAATCTTTTCGTGAGCGTTTCCTGTGGATGGTGGCTAAGTTGTCTAAAGAAGAACTTGGGAGATTTGCGGCATTGTTTAGGCTTCATGGCAGTGTAGGAATTTGGTGGTCTTTAATGAACCCACACCAAGTGCATTATGCTTGGCATCTATTTTCGTCAAGTATGTGGCCGAGTATGGAACGTATGTTGGGCGAGATTTTGGCAAGGTATATGGCCTAGTGGTAGCACAGCAGCGAGCAACGCTGGGCAACCTCTGAATGTGGATGTGGTAAAGGTTAACGGGGATTCTCATGTATTGGAGAGGTGTGTTGGAGTGGGTGTAATCATTCCAGATTGGTGTGTCCAGCTACATTAAACTGGGTGCAGGAAGAAGGAGGCTCGATAGTGTGCTGAGATGGCCGAGGTTTTTGCGGTGAGGATAGTATTGAAAGGTGATGCATCAGTAGTAATCAACACTTTAAAGAAGCAACTGGGAATAGCTCCTATCCATCTTCTTTATGATGAGATTATAGATATAGCTTCTCGTTTTGATTTTTGTATTATTTTTCTCATGTGAAAAGATGAGGCAATATTGTTGCTCATATTATGGCACGGTGGGAGATCAATGGTCTTGAGAACTTTATATGTTTGAACTCTTTTCCCCAAAGTATTATTGCTTTGGTGGAAATTGACTTATGCAAATTGGGTCTTTACCCTAAATAAAGTGATGACGAGTCTGACACAGAGTCTGATATTGAGAGCTCTACCGGTTTAAACATTGGTTTACGTCACATTTACAGGATAGGTGTTGATAGCAACGATGAGTTGATTCAAGAGTTTGACCAAGGTAGAGGAAAAACCCGAAAGGACATCTATGTTGCCACTATGAGGGCTATGTTGGATAGTGATACTGAAAGTAATGAAGAATTTGAGGATTGTGAACCTTCACCTAAAATAGTTAAGAGATAGACTAGGGTCGAAGAGCCAAATTATCACTGTGTTATTAAGGACATCAAAGATTTCGAGGATGACATTTTTACTCTGGAGAAATACAAGGAAGATAAGGATAGGATCGATGATGTATGTTACTCCATGAGTATTATTTCTTTATTTTATTTTGAGATTAGTTTTCTTGAATTCACTAGTTATTTTTTATTAGTACCTTTTTGTATTGAGGAAAAAGTTACTAAGTTCTTAGGGATTGGAGAAATATTATTTGTCATTATTTTTGGAGGAATAAAAATAATCCTTTAGTTATATGAGTTCAACAATATTTATTCTAGTACGCGAATGAGAATCGTTTTATTTATTTATTTTATTTCTTGGGAATGGTGATTTTATCCTTGTGTGATTGTCAACGTGAATGATTATACAAGTGAGTGAAGTGATAATCTAATCTTAGTTTTAGCAATAGACTTATTCCAACTGACCCATTTATTTTTTTAGGCAATCTTATTATATGATCAAATCAATTTGCTAGCTTCGTAGAAAGGCAAGTAGTTGTGAATCGCGACCTGAAATTAGACGTGTGAGTTTTTTGTAGAATTGCCACGCAGTAGAACGACCAACAATGATGTCTAGCATCTGCTATTAGCCTTTTGCCAGAATGATTGACTTAAGAAAGAACCAAACAACCTGATACCACTGGAGAGATGTTCGAGAAAGTGGCTAAGGTTAAACCGTCGTATTTTTTAGGGGCTAGTCTGAGATTTAAGGGAAGGTAGTGTATACCATAGAAGTGGGAAGAGCTTAAGAGGAAGGTTATGAAGGAAGGTCACAATAATTCGTATTCTGTGCACCCTCGTGGTCATAGGTTTTATAAGGATCTCTAGGAGATTTTATTAGTGGCCGAATATGAAGCGAGAAGTTGCGGAGTTCGTGTGGAAGTGTCTGACATGCCAGAAAGTAAAGATAAACCATAAGAGACCAATGTGAAAGGTCCCATCACTAGAAGTCCCTGGATGGAAATTGGATTCCATATCTATCGATTTTGTGATGGCGTCGCCGAAGACGAAAAGTGGCAATGCTACTATTTGGGTTATCGTTGGCCGATTGACGAAATTCTTCATGTTCAATTCGTTCAAGGAAACGTGAAAGAAGAAGCAACTTATTACGACATACGTCAAGCATGATGAGACTCCATGGTGTGCCGAAGGATATTATTTCAGATCACAATTCGAGATTTATCTCGATGCTCTAGTAGAAAGTTCAGTTAAATCTTGGAACAACATTGAAGATGAGTACTGAATTTTACTCTGCCACAGATGGTCACATTAAAAGGACCAACCAGACTATGGAGGACATGTTGAGAGCTTCTGCAATTGATTTCCAACGAAGTTGGGATCGGAAGACCAAATGGACTTGATTGAGTTTTCATATAATAATAGCTACCATGCGAGCAACAAGATGGCTCCATTTTAAGCTTTGTATGGGAGGAAGTGTACAAGTCCCATTTGTTGGAACGACTTTAGTCATAATATAGTCTTGGGGATTGAGTTTATTGAGGAAACCATTAAAAATGTGAAGTTGATTCAAGCGAGGATTCAAGCTGCCCAGGATAGGTAGAAGAGTTATGCTGATTTGAAAAGACATAAAGATAAGTTTGCCGTTGGTGATAAAGTAATCTTGAAAATATCACTGACAAAAGGCGTGATGAGATTTGGTATAAACTAAAAAGGGAAATTGAGTGCCAAGTACATTGGCCCATATGTGATTTTACAAAGAGTTATCAAAGTAGCCTATAAGCTGGCATTGCCAATGGAACTTGAGAAGATGCACGATGTATTCCACATTTCCCAGCTTAAGAGATATATTCGTGATGAGAATCATGCTCTCGAACCTGAGAGAATCCAGATAGGTAGTAGGCTGCATATGAGGAAAGACATGTGAAAATTTTGGATAAAAAGGTGCGTAGTACACGCAATAAGGATGTGAGTATCATGAAAGTACTTTGGTCTAACCATGAGTCTGAAGAGGCAACGTGATGAAGGTCCATCTAGTTCCATTGATCCTAAGACTAAGAACATGGTTGCTTCCATTTTAAGGGATGTTCTGAATTCCCTTAAGTCCATTAAGTCCTTTGAGAATGTCCTTAGCTTAGTTAATTAATTATTAACTAAGTTACTATCTTTATTGCTTTATTAGGAGTCTAGAATAATAATACGTAATCTTGGTTAATTTAATGTCATATTAGATTAACTAGGATAGTATTAGTTGAGTTGTAATTTCATTTCTTTTAATTAGAGAGTCAATTAGGGTTGTATTTACATAAGGGACGAGCAAAGAAGATAAATTCAGCAATTAGAGGCGTCTACAGTCAAGGAGATCGACTACCATGAAGGAAACTTCCAAGAAGATCAACCAAAGAGCAAGATAGGAAGGAATCTTTATCCATTCCTAAAAATGAGGTGTGCAAGCAAGGAAGGAGCAAGGAAAACTGATCTTTTCCCTTTAAAGATCACATTAGGCGCCTAACTCATATCATTTGTGATTTAGTCTCCTACTTTGAAGGGATAAGTGAGGAAATCAAGGAGAAGATAGAGGAAGAATTTCGGCCAAGCTACAACAAGCTACAAGACAGAATTCCAACCCTAATTAGGATAGATTTTCATTTTAATCTTTTTAGTTTTATTAATTAGTTTCATGGTTAATCAAGGACATGTATTTAAGGACTACAAGCTCAATAAGATCGACACTTGATATTGAAAATCCGAAAACCTTTGTGTTTTATTTGCTTTGGTTAATTTCATTAGTTAATCTTGGCGCCTATGCTAGCTTAGTTCTTTAGCTTGAACTACGTGGTGTTCTTAGGAACCTTAACTTAACTTAGTGGTGAATCTGTATGTAAGTTATCTTAAGCTAAGCTAATCTATCATCAACTTACATATTCGACTAAACCATAGCCAGAATATAACATCTTGGTAACAGAGCCAACACATATCCTAGCCGAATTTCCCTAAACACATACCCTAAACACAATGTCTGGAACTAGCCAAACAAACGAACAGTTACATGAAATAATCTTAAGAATGGAGGAAGAGAAGCGTGAGAATGATGCTAGAATGGTCTTGATGCAAGATTATTTGAGGTAAGTGACCTTATGATTAAGAAAACAAAGAGGAGATGAGTCCTTTGAGGATTCTGATAGAGAGAGTGACGAAAATTATAGAGTTCCACCTAACCATAATGCTCAACGAAATTTCAATGACATTAAGGTGGATATTCCTAATTATGATGGTAGATTAGATGCAGATGAGTTTGTAGAATGGTTGAGAACTCTAGAGAGGGGCTTTGATTATAAGAAAATTCCCGAGGAGAAGAGAGTTAAGCTTGTGGCTCTCAAGCTTAGAAAGTATACATCAACTTGGTGGGCTAGTGTATATAACAAGAGAGAGAGACAAGGGAAGGAGAAGGTTCGAAGTTGGACTAAGATGAAGAAGCTTCTTAAACAAAAGTTTCTTCCTACTTACTATGTCCAAGAGAACTTTGTCAAGTTCCATCATCTACAACAAGGATCGAATTCAGTGGAGGACTATGCAAGGTAGTTCGAATCCTATCTCATGAAGTGTGAAGTGCAAGAGGATGAACCTCAAACTCTGGTAAGATTTCTTGGTGATTTAGATGTTAAGATTGCTAACATTGTTGAATTGCATCCTTTTTCTACTTTAGAGGAGTTGATCATCTTGGCTCACAAGATTGAAAAGCAACAAAAGACCAAAGGAAAGGCTGAGGCCTCACGCCCCTTTACTAAATCTACTCCCTATTCTAAACCAAACACAACCTTTTATAAGCCTACCCCAAACCCTACTCTAAAACCCCCAAACACTCCTAATACTTTTACTCCAAATCGATCTCCTAGAAGGTGTTTTAGGCTCCAAGGGTTAGGACACATTGCTTCTGAAAGTTGTGAACTTTATGGAGTATGAGGCCCTAAATGAGGAGGATGATGTAGATATGGAGGCATGTGAAGAGGAGGAATATGGAGATGAGATTGTTGGTCCTGATGAGGGTGAATGCTTGGTGGTTAGAAGAGCTTTGAGTGGAGTGATAGATGAAGAAAAATCACAACAAATAGAGGCCATCTTCCATACTAGATGTACTATTGAGAACAAGGTGTGCACCTTGATCATTGATGGAGGGAGTTGTACCAATGTGGCGTCTTAAACTATGGTGGATAAGTTAAAGCTCTCAAATTCACCTGATCCTAAGCCATATGTGATTCAATGGCTCAATCAAGGCAAAGGTATCCAAGTTAAGCATCGTTTACTATTATCTTTTAGTATTGGTAGTAAATATAAAGAGAAGATTTGGTGTGATATTATTCCCATGGATGCTTGTGATGTGTTGTTGGGTCGACCATGGTTATTTGATAGGAGAGTCATTCATGATAGTTACAAAAACACTTATTCATTCACAAAAGATGGCAAGAAACTAACCTTTACTCCTATTATGTCCATTCCTAACTCTAAAAAACATTCCACTAAAGAAAAATATCATTCACTCACTACTCTTTTGAAATCTGATTATCATGAACTTAGTCCTTTTCATGAATTATTGTTAAATATAGATCAAAAGGAAGAAGTTGATAGTAATCTAGATCACCCTTTGCTTGTTCCATTGCTTGAAGCTTACAAAGATGTCTTTCCCCTTGAAATACCTCACGGCCTACCCCCTAAAAGGGACATTCAACACAAAATTGATCTTATTCCTGGAGCTATGTTGTCTAATAAGCCTGCCTATAGAACAAACCCTAAAGAAACCGAAGAAATAAGGAGGCAAGTGAATGATTTGTTGTCTAAAGGCATGATTAGAGAGTCTTTGAGTCCTTGTGCAGTTCCAACTCTCTTAGTTCCAAAGAAGAATGGTGAATGGCGCATGTGTGTTGATAGTAGAGCTATTAACAAGATTACTATTAAATATCGTTTTCCTATTCCAAGGTTGAATGATTTATTAGATGATCTTAATGGTTCTAAAGTGTTTTCCAAGATTGATTTGAGGAGTGGATACCATCAGATTCGAATTTGGGAAGGGGATGAATGGAAGACTGCCTTCAAGACAAAGGAGGGATTGTATTAGTGGCTTTTTATGCCATTTGGATTGTCGAATGCTCCAAGTACTTTTATCCGCCTAATGAATCAAACTATGAAGCCTTTTCTTGGAAGATTTGTAGTTGTTTACTTTGATGATATATTGGTTTATAGTGTTAATGAATTCGAACATGTAAAACACTTAGAGCAAGTGTTTAGTGTATTGAGAAACGAATGCTTGTATGGAAACTTGGAAAAATGTCACTTTTTTTCTAGTCAAGTTGTTTTTCTAGGTTTTATTGTCTCTAGTGAAGGAATTAAAGCTGATGAGAAGAAGGTTCAAGCAATCAAGGAGCGGCGTACTCCTACCTCAATGCAACAAGTTCGAAGCTTTCATGGTTTGAATTCCTTTTATAGGAGGTTTGTTCGAAATTTCAGTGCTATCATGACCCCTATTACTGAAATCACAAAGTTGAAGAAGTTTGAATGGAGTAATCAAGCAAACAAGGCGTTTGAGGAGGTAAAAGCTCAATTAACTAGTGCTCCTATTTTAGCTTTGCCTAATTTTAATGAAGTTTTTGAAGTAGTGTGATGCATCTGGTGTGGGCATTGGAGCAGTTCTATCCCAAAATGGTAGGCCTTTGGCTTACTTTAGTGAGAAGTTGAATGAGGCAAAACGAAAGTATTCAACTTATGACAAAGAGTTCTATGCTTTGGTTCGTGCCTTGGATCCTTGGAGACATTACCTCATTGCTAAGGAGTTCATTCTCCATTCTGACCATGAAGCTCTTAAGTACCTTCAAAGCCAACAAAAGTTGCAGCCTAGACATGCTAAGTGGGTGGTATACCTTCAAACATTCCACTTTACAATCAAGCATAAGGCCAAAAAGATGAATAAAGGTGCAGATGCTATATCTAGGAGGTACTTGTTGCTTGCTACGCTAAGTCCTAAGGTGATGGGGCTTCAGTTGTTGAAGGAGTGTTATGTAGAAGACAAGGATTTTGGTGTGTTGTTTGAGAAGTGCCATAATCGTCCAAGTGGTGAGTACTATCTTCTAAAGGGATTTCTTTTCAAGGGAAATCGCCTATGTATCCCTAGACATAGTATGAGAGTGTCCTTAATCAAGGAGTTTTATGAAGGTGGACTTGCTAGCCACTTTGGGATCGAAAAGACATTGATGCTTGTGAGTGAGTACTTCTTTTGGCCTAGATTGGCAAGAGATGTAGAGTTCTTGATCAAGAGGTGTTTGATTTGTCAAAAAGCTAAGGGTCATTTACTACCTCAAAGGTTGTTCATGCCCCTTCCTATTCCTCAAGCACCATGGGAGGATGTGAGCTTGGATTTCATCACATGATTACCTAGAACCCAACGCCAAAAGGATTCAATCATGGTGGTGGTTGATAGGTTTTCCAAGATGTTAGTTAACCCCCCTTAAGGGATTGTAATAATTCTGGTTTTACACTATTTGGAATGGTTCTCTCATATTGAGAAATTTTATCTAGTGGCATTCGATCACAGAATCCATTGACAGCTGCGTAAATGACTAGAATTTGTTTTTCAATTGGAAGTGGTGCATATTGTGGTTGTTTCGGTACTTTCTTGTGCTAACTTGTATTTTAGGGACATTGTTAGATTGCATAGAGTTCCAAAGACAATGGCGAGTGATCGAGATTCCAAGTTCTTAAGTCATTTTTGGCTTACACTATGGAAGAAGATGGGGACAAAGCTCAAATTCAGTACCTCTAGCCACCCTCAAACTGATGGCTAAACAGAGGTCACCAATAGAACCTTAGGAACCCTAATTCAAGCCCTAGCCACAAAAGGCCCTAAACAATGGGAGGAGATGCTACCACATGCTGAGTTTGCCTATAATCGAGTTCCTAGCAAAACTACTCGCCTTAGTCCATTCTTTGTGGTATATGGTCAAAACCCTTGCACACCTATTGACTTAGCCCCTTTCCCTACCACCAAAAAATATAGCCATGAAGCCGAAACTAGAGTGAAAAAGATCCAAAAACTCCATGAGTATGTGAGAGAGAAGATTGAAAAAGCCAATAAGAAAACAAAAGACATGATAAACAAGAAAAAGAGAGATGTTCAATTCAAAGAGGGTGACATGGTTTTGATTCATCTTAGGAAGGAACGTTTCCCTTCTAAAAGAAAGTCTAAACTAAGTCCAAGAGTCGAGGGTCCTTTCAGAGTTCTTGAGAAAGTCAACAACAATGCATACAAGATCGAATTGCCAGGAGATTATGGAGTTTCAGCCACCTTCAATGTTGCTGAATTGAGTCCATTCTATGATGATGAAGAAGAGCTACCAGTTTGAGGTCAAACTCCTCCAAAGAAGGAGAGGATGATGGAGGTCCATCTAGTTCCATTGATCCTAAGACTAAGAACATGGTTGCTTCCATTTTAAGGGATATTCTGAATTCCCTTATGTCCATTGAGTCCTTTGAGAATGTCCTTAGCTAGTTAATTAATTATTAACTAAGTTACTATCTTTATTGCTTTATTAGGAGTCTAGAATAATAATACGTAATCTTGGTTAATTTAATGTCATATTAGATTAACTAGGATAGTATTAGTTGAGTTGTAATTTCATTTCTTTTAATTAGAGAGTCAATTAGGGTTGTATTTACATAAGGGATGAGCAAAGAAGATAAATTCAGCAATTAGAGGCGCCTACAATCAAGGAGATCGACTACCATGAAGGAAACTTCCAAGAAGATCAACCAAAGAGCAAGATAGGAAGGAATCTTTATCCTTTCCTACAAATGAGGCGTGCAAGCAAGGAAGGAGCAAGGAAAACTGATCTTTTCCCTTTAAAGATCACATTAGGCGCCTAACTCATATCATTTGTGATTTATTCTCCTACTTCGAAGGGATAAGTGAGGAAATCAAGGAGAAGATAGATGAAGAATTTCGGCCAAGCTACAACAAGCTACAAGATAGAATTCCAGCCCTAATTAGGATAGATTTTCATTTTAATCTTTTTAGTTTTATTAATTAGTCTCATAGTTAATTAAGGACATGTATTTAAAGGACTACAAGCTCAATAAGATTAACACTTGATATTGAAAATCCGAAAACCTTTGTGTTTTATTTGCTTTGATTAATTTCATCAGTTAATCTTGGAGCCTTTGCTAGCTTAGTTCTTTAGCTTGAACTAAGTGGTGTTCTTAGGAACCTTAATTTAACTTAGTGGTGAATCTGTATCTAAGTTATCTTAAGCTAAGCTAATGTATCATAAACTTACATATTCGACTAAACCATAGCCAGAATATAACACAACGTGGGAAGCCAAAGATGAAATGAGAAAGAAGTACCTTGACTTGTTTATTAAGGTGAGTTACGCGTAACTCGTTTTCTTTAAGAGGGGTAGAATGAGATAGATTTTTCTAGCTTTTTGTCTATTTTATGGTATTTTTAGGCTTATTTAGGCGATTTGTACATGTTAGTGTAAAATAAATGTGTCCATGTAGTGACGCAAACGAGTTTTAAATTGGTAAAGTGTGCACATGTGTAACAAGAATATTTCTGAGTTCTCTATTAAAAGGTGTATAGCAAAAAGAGTTTTTCAAAAATTTGAGTTTTTTCGTGCCAAGTTTCTGGACGAAACTTCTTTTAAGAAGGGTAAACTATAATCCCCTTTAATTTTATGAATTTTATAAATATATTTAAATTATATTTTGAAATGATTTTAGTATTTAATTAATCAAATTATTTAATGGTTGACTATTTTGAAAGTCTTCAAACGATTATTTGACGTTTTAAATAATCAAATGTTTATTGGGTTTGGAATTTCAAAATTATTAAATGAATACTTGGGTTTTGAGTTAAGGTTTAATGTATTTTTTAAAATTATTGGTTGAGGAGCCCAATCCCTTTTCAAGTTTGATGATCAACCCAATACCCAATTAAAACCCTAAGCCTACTACTACCAGGTTTAGGCAAACCTATAAATATCCCATAAAACCCCAAAAACCCTCACCCTTACACTTTTATATTTCTCTCTCTCTCTTACAAGCGGTGGCTCCCTCTTCTCTCTCCCTTCTCATTTTTCCGGCGAGCCTCGTCACCCACAACTCCCCTCCCTCTCATGTTTTTCGACGATCCCCGCCACCCACACTCCTGTCCTTCTCGTTTTCCGTGTCGTACAACCGCAGCACTCGCACGCACCCTCTTTCTCTCGTGCTCGTGCTCCAGCAGCAAGCGCCGCCCCTGCTGTGTGTGCCTCTTCTTTTCTTCTGGTTTTTCGACTTTCAATCCGGTTATCTTTCATCCCTTTCTCCTCTATATTATTTATTAATTAGTTTTGTTAATTAAAGATTTATTTTTTATATTTAATAAATAAAGTTAATGACTTTATTATTTTAGTTAATAAATTTCTGATTTTTATAATTAATAATTTAAAATTATAATTTAAGATTTAATAATTTATGTTTAAAGTGGGATCTAAATATTAAAGTATCGATTTTTGAGGTTTTTAAAGACTACTGTTTTAGTATTATATTAAAGAGTATTAAAGATTGTAGTTGGTGTTCAAAAGAGTTTTAAAACGAGTTTAAGAGAATTTTAAAGTAATTGATAATTGTTGTAATTTAATTAGAGTATTAATTCGTTGAAGTTTAGTATTTGGTACGTGGAAAATATTATTTGAGTGATTTCTAGAGTTCCTAAAGTGGTCTCTCATTTGACCATACAAGGTACGTATATATTCTGATGTGTTAGACTAGTATCATGTCCTAAGGTTAGGATTTGTATAGTATCATGTATTGGGAATCTTTTATGGTTCATACGCGGCTTTGAATTACGAAATTACGTGTTGGCAATCATGTTAATTGCCTATGTTTAATTATTACTTGATTGAATAGATTTTTGATCCAAGCATGTTTAAGAATTGATAATTATCTATCAATTCATGTAAAGGATCAATATATGTATGTTATTACTGGATCTTGAATTTGTTATATTGTTTCGCTTATGATTATTTTATTAATTTCTAAATACCGGGGACTTTGTGGGTAAGTTGGAATTGAATATATATTATGATTATTCTATTACTTTGCAAAGACCGAGGACTTTATAGGGTAAGTCGTACCTTTGTCTTCCGACATTTCGATTATTGATATAGTCAACAAATATTTTAAGGATTAATTCTTGGTCAATTGGATTGTTTGATCACGATGTATAATCCTAAGATAAAAATTGGAATTCGAGTATCCATGTTTAACTTTTGGTTCTGTTTGTTAAAGTCCAACATCGAAAAAGATATTAATACTTAAAGCGAAAGTGAATAGCAATAGCTTTAAACTTATGCACTTATGAAATTCTAGACTATTATGAGTTGGAGCATATGGTGGTAACCTATGACTTTTCTTGGAGCCAGATTGATGCAAGAGCGAAGAGGCTTATCCAAGATATCACTATCTATGACCTTCGCAATTTTTGGATATGGTTAATTCTTCAAAGCAAGGTCATGGGAGCTACGATTTTGAACTCAACACAACCTTTTCGTCTATTATACGGTGGATTGAACATGATCCAAGTCTATGAAAAGTATATGGGGCGTCCATATTTGAGTCCTATTGAGTCATTAGGAGTCTTAATTAATTTTATTTAGTATTTAATTCAGCATTTTAATTAATGTTTTATTTTAGATTCATATGGCCGAAAATATGGTTGGAATTTCGGTTATATGAGAGTCCTAGTTGAGTTGTAATTTAAGATTAGGATTGATTTTGCTAATTGATAAGGAAGCTTAGGCGTGTGTAAATAAGATTGATATTGGCTGAAAATCCTATCATTCTTATTAGTTATCTTCCTTATGTTTATCTTTATCTTTTCCTAGATTTTAGTGATTAAGATTTATATGCTTTTTAGATAGAGTTTGGTTTCCTAATCATACTAGAACATGTACTAGTATAAATAGGCGCCTAGTTTTCATTAATAAACAAGTAAGTTTGATTCATTCATTGAGAATTTCGAGTATTTTAATTGTTGTTCAATTAAAGTCGACCATTCACATAATATTCAGGAGTGATTATTATTGAGTGTTAATCTACTTAATTCCAGGTAATGGTTTAAGGGAGACTAAGAGTTAATTAAATCTTTCAGGAATGCTTGATTTAATTATCATATCCTAAACACATAAATACATATTAAAAATTTGGACTTTACTCTTAGTTAGAACCTTTGCTTTGGAGTACTTGAATGTTATTCTCATGAGAGTTGCATTCATATCAATTGGTATCAGATTTTTCCAGGTTGGTGAGGAGAGAAAGTGTCCGACTTTATTGAGCTAGAGAACGAATTTTGGCGTGAAATTTGGTGGGTACAATGTAGACAACTTTGAGAGTGTTGTGTCAAAATTTCATTGCATTTGGAAGAAAAACGAAGCCAGAGTAACGTTCGCAATCAGGGGTAAATTCCTGGCAGTTCTGCGAAAATTTAAGGTAACATTTGAAAGACTCGATCTCCCTCAAGAAAGCATCTTTTCTATGTAAGAATTTAACTTCCTTGCATGGGAGCTATAATCACCTTAGCAATAACCCATAACCTAAGAATTACAATTGTTATAATTAGTAAAATAGTTTACTTACCTTTTCAACTTGTTTTTAAGTAGAGGCTAAAGTCCACTTAGAAATCATGTTTGATAGAGTCCTAGAATCACTTGATTAAAAGGGGACACTTTGAAATTCATCAAGTGCATGAGTTTTATTTTAAAAGCTACTATGATAAACATACTTATTACTTTTGCATCTTCTATGTAGATATCATGTTTAGTAACAACAATAATTCTCGTTTTAACTTATGTTCAATCCTTGAGAAGGATAAGTTGAACAGGAACAACTTCCTTGATCTGTAAAGGAATCTAAGAATTTTTCTTAGTTCAAAGGTCGAAAGGATGTTCTTGAAACCCCAATCCCAGTTTTAACTGCCACCTCTACTAAAGCCGAAAAGGAGGCCTATAAGGCCATTGAGGAAATGACGGTAATTGTTACTTACCTTATGCTTGCGGCTACAGTTTCAAGACTTAAAAAGAGGCTTGAAAGTTTGGATGCTTACAATATTATTCAACAGCTGAAAACCGTGTTTGATCAGTGACAAGCTCGGGCTGAGAGGTATGAGACTCACAAGGGTATTCTTTAGTGTGTGTTAGTTGAAGGAAAGTCGGTCGCCACTCACGTCTTCTAAATAATTGGTTATTTCAAAGCAATGGATAGGTTGGGCTTTCCTTAGAGCTAACAGTTGGCTACTGACATCATACTGCCCTCACTTTATAATGAATTCAATTAGTTTAGGTTGAACTTAAATATGAATGGGGTGACGAAGACCCTTGCTGAGTTACATGGGATGATCACGACCGCAGAGCAAAACATCCCCGCAACACCTAAGAAGGAAGTTCTTATGGTTTAGAAGGGAAAGGGTTTTAAGAAGGTTTGGGCTGGCAAGAAAAGGGCAAGCAAGTTGCCACTAAGTCAGCTGATAAGCCACAGGCAAAGGCAAAGCTAAAGGTTGCCTCAAATGCCAAATGATCTTATCGTGATCAAATAGGTCACTGGAAGCGTAATTTCCCGAAGTACCTGAAAGGTAAGATGGCTGGGGCTTCTTCTTCAGGTATCCATGTCATTTACATTGATTAAGCAACATCTACTTCTTGGGTATTTGATACCGGTTGTGTTTCTCACATTGTTTCGAATATGCAGGGATTAAGAAGGAGTAGAACCTTACCTAAAGGAGAGGTAGAGCTGCGCGTTTGAAATGGTGCAAGAGCTGTGGCCATTGCAGTTGGGACTTATAATCTGCCTTTGCCTTCTGGATTAATATTAGGTCTTAATAACTATTATTATGTTCCTGCTATTACCAAAAACATTATTTCTCTTCCTGTTTTGGGTAATGAAGGGTTTTCATTTACAATTGAGAAAGGTTGTTTCTCTTTTTAGTTGAATTTAATTCTTTATGCCACCGCTAAAAGGTTTAATGGTCTATATTTCCTAGACTTAGGCAACGATGTCTTTAACATAGACAACAAAAAACATCGATCAAGCGATACTAACCCTACTTACTTATGGCATTGTCGTTTAGGACATATAAATGCGAAACGCATTCAGAAGTTACATAAAGATAGACTTCTAACATCCTTTGACTTTGAGCCATTTAATGTGTGTGAATCATGTTTGATTGGCAAAATGACAAAGTCACCTTTTACTGGAAAAGGTGAAAGGGCCAATGATCTATTAGGCCTAATACATATTAATGTGTATGGACCAATGAGCACAAAATCTAGGGGAGGGTTTGGGTACTTCATCACTTTTACTGACGACTTAAGTAGATATGGATATGTCTATTTATGAAGCATAAGTCGGAATCATTTGAAAAGTTCAAAGAATTTGAAAATAAAGTCCAAAACTAACTTGACAAGACCATTACGATCCGATCGTGGTGGTGAATATTTGAGCCAAGAGTTTAGTGAAAAGTTCCAAGAATTCAAAATGAAGTCCACTACCTCCTATCGTGGAGGTGTATATTTGAGCCAAGCGTTTAGTGATCATTTGAAGAATTGTGGAATTCTTTCACAACTAACTACACCTACAACACCTCAGTTGAAGGTGTATCTGAAAGGAGGAATCGAACTCTACATGATATGGTTCGGTCTATGATGAGTTTTGTTGATCTTCTAATATCCTTCTAGGGGTATGCTCTCAAAACTGCTGCTTTCACACTTAATAGAACTTCATCAAAGGCAGTAGAACACACACCATATGAGATATGGAATGGAAAATTTTCAAGCTTGTCCTTTCTACGGATTTGGGGTTGCAAGGTCTGTGTATAACGTTTACTTGAAGAAAAAGTCGCCCCTAAATCAGATAAGTGTTTCTTTGTTGGTTATCCCAAAGAAACCAAAGGCTATTACTCTATAATCGAAATGAGGGCAAAGTATTTGTTGCTTGTCGTGGTGTCTTCTTGGAAAAAGATTTTATTTCCCAAAAGACAAGTGGGAGTAATGTATATCTCAAACACAAGTGTCAGTTGTGGAGCATGAAGTAGTTTCTCCTTTGGAGTGTAACACCCCGCCGAAATCGAACCCTTTTCATTTTAAAAACCTCGTTGGGGAAAATCCACAAGGGTTCGACTCGGATGACGTGCTACCGCCGCACTTAACTCCTTGGAATTAAATGCAAGGCTTAAAATATTAAGACATACTAAATTCAAATTAATTAATCCTTACAACCAAAATAAATTATTCGTTGATCATTACTAACTACTAAAGTGTCGGAGTTCCAGCGGAAGCTAAATTCATAAGCTAAGTGGATGTCAACTCTAAGTGTTCTTTCTTTGTTTCCCCCAGTCGATCACCCACCTGCACAAATACATTGAAAAGAAACAAAAGAGACAAGCTCCCAAAAATAAAAAAAAACTGAGTAATTCCAACTCCATCCCGTAAAATACTTAATCGAAAATACTTTGTAAAAATAATAGTTTAATAAGGTCGAAAGCATAGCACATATATACAATAAGTGCATATATATGATAAATAATCACATAGGTACAAATTAATTTAAAATGCTAATATTATCCAATACTTTAAGGAGAGGAAAGAGAACGCCAGTAAGTCTGGGACACCCTGTAACAACTTACTACAATAATGTGAGCTAGGGAAACCCTGTAACAACTCACTATAGGCCGGAGAAACTCCTGTAACTACATACAAATCATATTGGCTATTATAACAGAGTCCCTAGTGTTCACACCCCTTCTACTTGGATCACAATAAGATAGAAGGAAGACAAGTAACAGAAAAATCAACATAGTAACCAGAAAACCTGTAGGTGGCCTCTGAACCTCCCATATAGGGCAACCTGTTCATCATTTCCCTCCGATATTCCACTTTAAGTAATAATGTCTTTTATGAAAGTCATCACTTAGATCATATACACGTATCCGTCATCTCATTTAATCTAGTGTGAGTATATTCATTTCAATTTCCAAATCTCAGTTCATTCATGGCTTATCCAGAAAGCCCATGTACCTTCATTTACGCGACCATTACTTAGTAATTCCATTATTCCATTTTTTTCTATTTTATTCATTTATCACAATCTATAACCAATTCATTTTCAATCCGGTTACTTGTCACAACCAATAATTATTCCATTTTCCAATTTCATTCCAATGATTTAATAACAATAACAATATATTAGCAAATATAATGATGATAATAATGAAAACAATAATAATAATAATAATAATAATAATAATAATCCTAATGAATAATAACAATAATAATAATAATAACAATAATAATTAATCTTTAATTAAACAAATGCCGAGGATAAAAGTTAAGATTATTTATCAAGATTGTTGGTAACATTAGCATAATTGTCATATCGTCCACAGTCCATAGTCCATGGTCATGATCCATATCCATAATCCATAGTCATTATTCATCTTTCAATTCGTACTCATAATCCGTATTTAACTCAATAATTATAATTCATAATAATTTTCATAATTATAAGGCACATTTCTAATCACATAGTCACGTAATTAATTCGTTTTATACTACGGGATCTTCGTTTAGATGGACATTGGAGATTACCTCGTGAAGCGTGCCCAAAAGTCAGATTCACGAATCGATCAAAGCTACAGGTCGACCCCATCTACGAACTCGGAGTCTACAACGAGATTTAACGAGATCTAAATTAGTAACCTAAATAACCCCTTTTTGTTAATAAAATAAACGAATAATTCAAATTAACTTCGAAAAGTTCCTTAATTATTTCAAAGCGTTATTAATAACTCAAAATCACATTTTAGAAACATTTAAGAAATCATTTTAAGTATTAAAAGCACTAAATCAATTTAACTTAGAATATATTATCTTAAACAAAGTAACTTTATAAACTAAATAGATAAATTAAAAGAAAACATTTTTTTGTTTAAAAAGAAAAACCAAATATAAAAAGGGAGGGGGAAGAATATTTGATTCAAAGAATCAGTTGAGAAAGCCAGAAAGAAAGAACAGAGGAGGGAGAACAAAGCATGGAGAGGAGAAGAAAGAGGGAGTCTAGGCTGCGACCTGGTGGTTCGCGGTGGCTACGAGGTCAGGCAGAGGCGGTGGTGAAGTGGGCTCAGGCGAGATTGTTGGGGTTAGTTGCGGGATGGTTGCGAATGGGTGCTGCGAAGAGGACAGAAACGCAACAAGTTAGAGGAAGGTGGTTGCGGGCGGTGGTCGTTGAGGCCAGGCTTGATGGTTGCGATTAGGGCTGCTCGAAAACAGAGCATTGAGCAGGGGAGGAGGCTGGTATGTGGCGGTGGTTTAAGGTGATGTTTTGTAATGGTTTTTGCCGGCTGATTTCCGGCGAGAAAGAGGAGCAAAGGAATAGAACAGATTAAGTAGAACAGAGGAAGAAAAGAGGAGGAAAGAAGAGGAAGGTGCAGTGAGTTTGGGGCTCCATAGCTTCCTATTTATAGCCATGAGTGAATTAAAGAGCTTGAGCAATTGTCAAAGAAAATATGAAATTGTAGGTGGGAGTTGGGAGCTTGTAGATTTGCTCAGAAGAGGATCACCGTAGCAGGGCGGTGAAGAGGGAAAAGTCAAGAGTGAGTAAAAGCATGAGTGGAGGAGATGATGGAAATCGGTATTTGATTTCCTGATTTCTAAATTTTGGATTTTCAATTTTTTTTTTATATGGCTAAATTGGGGCTGTGGACATTTTTTGTGGATCGGGCTCACATTGGGTTTGCTCATGTGAATGTAGAAAAATGAAAATAAGAATGCCTCCAAGCTAGTTGAATTTTATTAATAATAATTAATAATTAAATTATCTAAATAGAATGAAAATAAATAATTAAATTATACATTTCAATAAAATCATATTCATAAAATTTGTTTATCAAATAATTCGAAACTAATTGAAAACATTTTTAATAAATATAATTATTAAATAAATCGAATTACCACTAAATAAATTTAACTGGAAATAATATTAAAACTAAATAAATAATAAAATAAGCTTTGAAAATTCGGGGTATTACACGGAGGAATCTGCCATACCTGACCAAGTGTTGGAGGACGTGCATTCCATACATGAACCTTATTTTGTCCCACCCGAATCTAATTCGTGCGAAAATTCTCAAATTGTTGAGAAGATAATTTCTCATGTTGCAGCCCAACGTAGGTCTAGTAGACCAATAATACCAAACAAAAGGTTTGTTGATTTCTTGTTAACCGAAAGTTCTGAGATCATGATTTTAGAATTTCAGGAACCTACTAATTACAAGCAAGCTTTGATGAGTGAAGATTCCGAAAAATGTCTTGAAGCCATGAGGTCCGAAATGGCATCCATGTCTGAAAATCAAGTATGGAGTTGATGGATTTTCCCGATGGGGTTACACCTATTAAATGCAAATGGGTTTTCAAATTGAAAACAAAAGAAGATGGTAACATTCAGGTTTACATAGAAAGGTTGGTTGCAAAAGGGTTCAAGCGATTTCATGCTATAGACTATGACGAAACCTTTTCACTAGTAGCAATTCTTAAGTCCATTCGGATACTCCTAGCGATGGTTGCCTTTTATGATTATGAGATTTGGCAAATCGATGTCAAGACCGCTTTCTTATAAGGGCTTTTTAAAGATGATGTGTATATGACACAACTAGAGGGATTTTTGGATCTAGAACATCCTAGGAAGGTATGTAAGCTTCAACATCCCACTTATGGATTGAAGCAAGTATCCTAGAGTTGGAATCTCCGATTTTATGAGGGAATCAAACAATTTTGTTTTCTCAAAAAAGGAGAAGAGTCTTGTGTTTAGAATAAGGAAAGTGAGAGTAACATAGTCTTCTTGGTCTTGTATGTAGATGATATACTTCTTACAGGAAACGACATTCCCATGCTTGAGTTAGTCAAGGAATGGTTGTAGAGTTGTTTCTCTATGAAATACCTTGGAAATGCTGAGTACATTTTGGGGATCAAGATCTATAGGGAAAGGTCTAAGAGGATGAATGGCCTTTAGCCAACGAACTTATATAGATAAGACCGTCACTAATAAGATCATCATATGGCATGTCGCTTAGCAAGACTCAGTGCCCTTCTGGACCTGATGAGACTAAGTGAATGTGTAATGTTCCTTATGCGTCAACTATAGGGTCCATTATGTGTTCCATGATTTGTACTCGCCCAGATGTTTCATATGCCTTAAGCATGTGTGGCAGATTACAATCAAATCCAGGTGACACACACAAGAGTACAGCTAAGAATATCCTAAAGTACTTAGGAAGGACTAAGAATAATTTCTTATTGTATGGAGGTGAAAGTAAGATAATTGTTGAGGGTTACACAGATGCGAGCTGATAAGTGGGCTCTAGGCTTATTAATTAAGAGTACTTTTAGGTCATTTAGATGCATATTAGGCCATGTAGCTCCCATTTAGTTCCCTTTTTCATCCTTATTTGTTGATTGCATGTCTTACTTTAGTTTTAGTGCATTTGCATCTAGATAGGTTGCATGTAGTTTATTGCATATGCATTTTCATCCTCCCTTCCCTATCTAATCTCCCCTTTGAGTGCTTTTTAATAGATTCGCAAGGATGAAGAGTAAGAACAGGGGAGCGAGCGCTCCACTTTGGGCGGAGCGGTCACTCCGTGAAGGATAATTTGAAGCAAAAGGGGCAGAAGTTTGAAGGGACCGGGAGCAACCTTGGAGCGGGCACTCCAAGGATGGAACGGGCACTCCATTGTTTTTGGAGCGGTCGCTCCATTGCACTTTCGGAAGACTTCTGTTACTTTCGGACATTTTTGATTTTGTGTTTTACGGCTTTGCCCTTAGTATTTGGGGGTATTTAAGCTTGTTTTTGTAATGATAAAAGAACTAAGTTTCAATTTTAGAATTTTTTTAGCTTAATTAGAGAGATTCTAGAGTGAGAAGTTAAATTTCTAATGAGAGAAAGTAGATCTAATTATTGAATGCTGATGATTTGAAGCTCTGTCAATGAAGGTTTTTGGTTGATTATCATCTATATTTGAGTATTACTTCTTACCTTTCTCTTAATTACTTTAATACTTCAATTATTTTGATTAAGACTTAATTAGTTGTGATTAGTTGTTGATTAGCTTTATTAGAATGATTTTCACCATTGTTGATCTTCCAATGTTGTTTCAAGCTTTTTATTTGATCTTTTCCATGGCTAGTGAGTACTTTATTAGCTAAGAGAAGGGGATGAACTTGTTGATCATGTGTTGAACATAAAATTCAAGCTTAGGGGGTTATACTTAGCTGAGATTGTGTTGCCTAGCTTATTTTATTTGCATGTTTAATTAATTGATCACCATTTGAACATGATTTGGGAATCCAAGTTGAAGGATTGAGAAATGAAGCCTTGGATTGACCATGGGCTAGTCAATAGGTTGACTTCACCATTTGAATAGGTATTAGACTTCCTAAGACCTCATTTTGATCACTATGCGTTGTGGAAATAGGAAAAATTATTTTTAATAAGTCGACCTTTATGCCATCTTCCAAAATTAAGTTTACCTTTGGATTAATCTAGAATAAGTTAAGCTTGTATGGGTACTAACTTTCAATGAGTTCAAGTGATAGATTATGTTAACAACAGGTAATGATTTTTGCCTCATTTCTTTCCCTTTACCAACCCTCTACACCTATAATCACAATCACTACCACCACTCGATCCTAAACACCACCTCAACAGCTATTCTAGTTCATTGAAAGTTAATACACATACAAGCTTAACTTATTCAAGAATAATCCAAAGGTGAACTTAATTTTAGAAGATGGCATAAAGGTTGACTTATCAAAAATAATTTTTCCGTAGAAATATTTGATTGATTTATTTTACCATTAGAATAGGTGAAATTGGTTGATTAGGTCCTCTTAATTATCTTGAGAAAGTAATTAGGAAACATTTGATTGACTCCATCCCGTAATCGACCCTAATGGATCCCCTTGGCTTGACAAATTGATTAATACATTGTTAGCTTGTGAATCCCCTATCCCTAGTGTCCCTTTTATATAGTTTAAATCCAATGACTGAGTTGGATTCTAGTTATTTAGTTCATAATTTCTTAGTTAATCATTAATATCGAAAATACACAAAAAATAGATGGAAAAATTGACAAGAACAGGCCAAACTATTGGCCATCTTCTATAAACAGTCCAGACTATGGATAATCCATGAAAAGTCCAAACTATCACCTCCATCTTCCATAAATAGGCCAAGTGACCTGTTAACCTGTTGTTGCAGGTAAAACTTGTTTTTTTTTAATTTATCTTTTTTTTTGTTTTAATAACCTTTTTTAACTTTAAAAAAAAAGAAAAAAAAAAGAAAAATCCAACCCAGCAGTCCAGCACCACTCCTTCTCCCCCTCCCTTTCGTCCTCCTCCTCCCCCTCCCTTTCGTCCTCCTCCTCCCTCTTCTCCTTAACCTTAAGTCCACCACCACCTCACAACCACAACCCCACCACAAAAACTACTGTAACAACCACGATTTTCATCACCACACCCTTTCACACCGTCGCACCCACCCCACATCCATCGCCATTGCAGAACAAGCAACAGACCCGAAACCCACCACCACAAAACTCTACCTTCAGGCCCGGAAACCGCTACACCACCCTCGAAACGCAACCCTCATCCTCAAAACCCAACTATTAGCCCCAAAACCATCATCTGAACTGAACTGGGTTTGATGAGTTGGTGCGGGTTTGTGCTCCTTTAATACTGAATTGGTGTAGGTGGAGTGAGGATGGCGACTGCCGACAGCTGCTGAAGTGGTGGTGAATTGGGTGTTTGCGCGTCCGGTGGTGGTGGTGTATTGAAAGTTGGCTGATGAGAGGGAATAATATCCGTCTATCACAGGTGGATGAGAACAAGGTATTGATCGGACAGTCTGGAGCGATACCAGCTTTAGTAGATCTGTTGGAGAACGGAGGGTTTAGAGGGAAGAAGGATGCATTAACCGCGCTGTACTCTTTGTGTTCTGTAAAGGAAAACAAGATGAGGGCGATGAATTAGGGATTATGAAACCATTGATTGAATTGATGGCTGATTTCGGGTCTCCTATGGTGGAATAAAGAAGGAAGAAGAAGAGAGGGTGGAGGGTGGAGGGTGGGTGGTGAGCTCAAACATAAAGAAAAAAAGGAAGAAAAAAAATTCATTAAAAAGGTCACGTGCTAGTCACGTGATCTCTAATTTACCTGTTACAACAGGTTAACAGGTCGCTTGGCCTGTTTATGGAAGATGGAGGTGATAGTTTGGATTGTTCATGGATTATCCATAGTCTGGACTGTTTATAGAAGATGGTCAATAGTTTGGCCTGTTCTTGTCAATTTTTCCAAAATAGATTTAGTTCTCTTAATTGCATTCAAACCTTGCTTAATCCTTGCTTCCTCGTGGATTCGACCCTTTTTTACCCTATATTAGGTTGAGTTAGGTTACTAATTTGGCAAGTGTAACGACCGTGTTAAATTTTGGCGCTGTTGCCGGGGAAGCAATGGATAACATTGAATTGGATTGCGATTTTCGAGTCTAAGTCACTCCTTTTTTTCTTCCCCCCCCCCCCGCCCTCTATTGATGAAATTCTTGTTAAGCAAGTGCATTTAGAGAGACAGTTTCAAGAATGGCTAGTTTCTCGATTTCGCAATTTGAGAACGAGTCATTTTGTAGGTATTTCACTAGGGTGCAAGATTCTTTTCCAATCAACTATAGGTGTGAGCTATGGGAGATATGTGAAATAATCTATGCTGGGTTTAATGACTTTACTCGATGCACATCCAAGGTATACCACCTCCCCCTTCTCCTAGTTGTGATGAAATGAATTCAAAACATCATGATTCTCATCTGTCTAATGATTGTATGAATCACAATGATGTCTCTGTTGCTTGCAATTTTAATTCTCACATGGCATATCATTATACCCCTGAAATTAATTCTAGTTGCGAGGATGTGCTTTCTAATGTGCTTAAAGTTAATCATTTGCTTGATTGCATGCATTACAACAATGATCTGCATACTCCTAATGTTGGAGCCTACAATGATTCTTCCTCCTTTGTTGATAATCAAAGCTCTTCTCTATTCGATTCCAAACCAAAAAAGAATGATTTTATTCCTCAAATGCTTGACGGATATGACAATCTTATTGAATCTAGTTTTGAGTAGCTCAAGTATTTTGATAATGGAGGAGAAAAATATTGTGAGTTATTTGATCAAATTAAGAAATTGGTGAGGAGACGCGACTCTGTTGAATCTAGGTGGAAGGAAGATACCTTAGAGTCGTCTCGAGGATGTGAGAACGAGATTGAAGAGCCCAAGAGAGATGAAAAAGAAAAAGAGGGTGCGCATGATGTTGATGAATCTAGGTCTTTGATTGAGGTTAATGGTGATTCTTCTTATCAAGAGAATGAAAATGCATCTAGGGAGAATCGCGTGTCTTATGTTCATGGATTTTGGAGTAGTGATGAAGAAGATGAGGCAAACCTAGATCCGATTCATGAGGAGGAAGATGAAGATTTCGAAGACATATGTGAATCCCTTGATTCCCTTTTTGCATCTCTTCCCCGATTGACTCCAATGTTCACCCTTCTCCTATCTCACCTCAATCGTTAAATGACCCAGATTCCCTTGTGAGAGAAGAGCCTTTTCTTGTGGTTGAATATCTTAATGGTGAGGAGAGAAAGATGTGGTTAAAATAGCATTTGAAAAAGCTAATGTGGAGAAATTATGTGATGTGCATAAGGTTTCAAGTGCGGAAATTATTCCTATTTCCTCCCTTCACATCCTTTTTTCGAGGAGGCTTGATTCTATTCATTCCTTCTGTATTTCTTTTCCTCAGATTCCCAAACCGCCACCACTTAAGGAGTCTCCCATCTCTCTTGGCCTTACGGATGCTCTTGTTGGCTCCATTGGAGAAAAGGAGTATAGTGATGCTAGTTTTTCTTCTTTTTCTTTTGATTTTTCTTAGCTAGTGAGTAGTTTATTAGCTAGGGGAAGGGGATGAACTTGTAGATCATGTGTTGACCATAAAAGTCAAGCTTAAGGGTTATACTTAGGTGAGATTGTGTTGTCCAGCTTATTTTATTGCCATGTTTAATTGATTGATCACCATTTGAACTTGATTTGGGAATCCAAGGTGAAGGATTGAGAATTGAAGCCTTGGATTGACCTTAGGCAGCTAGTCAATAGGTTGACTTCACCATGTGAAGAGGTAATTGACTTCCTAGGACCTCATTTTGATCACTGTGGGTGGTGAAAATATTTGATGGATTTATTTTACCATGAGAACAGATGAAATTGGTTGATTAGGTCCTCCTAATTAGGTTGAGAAAGTAATTAGGATATATTTGAGTGACTTAGTCCCCTAATCGACCCTAATGAATCCCCTTGGCTTGACAAATTGATTAATAGATGGTTAGCTTGTGTATCCTCTATCCCTAGTGTCCCTTTTATATAGTTTAAATCCAATCACTTAGTTTGTTTTAAGTAATTGTTTAGTTCATAATATCTTAGTTATTCATTAATCTCGAAAATACACCAAAAATAGATTAGCTCGCTTAATGGAATACAAACATTGCTTAATCCTGCTTTCTCGTGGATTTGACACTTTCTTACCCTATATTAGGTTGAGTTAGGTTACTGATTTGGCACGTGTGACGATTGAGTCACGAGCTTTCAAACTAACAAAGATGATTTTTGTTCCCCGTCCGGTTTTATCTTTTTTTCTGAATGAAGGGGCGGTGAGCTGGAAAAGTTCAAAGCAAAGCATTGTCGTAGATTCCACAACAGAAGATGAGAACATTGTTACAGCAGATGCGACAAAGGAAGTTGTTCATTTCTGAGCTAGGAGTACTACCTAGCATTTCAGACGTCACTGTTTTGCACTATGATAATAATGGTGCCATTGTTCAATCTAAGGAACCAAGCTAACATCAAAGGTGTAAACATGTACTTAGGAAGTTTCATCTTATTCAAGAAACCGTTGAGTGAAAGGATGTAATAGTTAGTAAATTTCATACGAATCAAAATGTTGTTGATCTGCTGACTAAACTGTTGCCTCAACCATAGAGGAGAGTGGGTTTGATTGTGCTATTTACTTTAAAATCAGTTGACAGTTGCATTTGCTTTTTATAATGATTTAATTATGTTTAGCAATAAAAGGTTATCTTATTTAATACTTGTTTAGTTGTAAATAAAACGTCCAAGATATTTTATAACATTTGATAAGTTTGTCAAATACGTGATTTCAAAAATCAAACCCTATTCGATGCACAAGAGTTACAATATATCTGAGTCCCTAGTTCGAATCATCAAACTGGACATAATTGATTCAAGTTCAAGGACTAGATTGTAAATTGATTTATAGGACAATTTCATGGGCTATGGGGACATGGAGCCGTCTAGTCATTTAAATAGACATGTGTAACGGATTCGTGTCTGAACCCACTGAGAGTTCTCTTAATTTTTTTGAGAATCTCGTCATTATATTTAGTGGATTCCTTTGACATGAGTATGACATTATTCTCGTCTAAGGATAAGTATATTTATGACACTGCAAAATGACGCGTCGTAAATGGAGGTGATAAAGGCAGTGATCGAAATTGCTAGGAATTGAGTGGGCGTTTTGGTTATGCAAGAATGGATAAGCCCTCCTAAAGATTTAGGATTGGTGTCTTGGCCTCTTGAAGAGAGAGAATTGGAAAAATGCATAGCTGTGCTCAAATGAATTAAGGAGTTAATCATTTGTTTCGACAGTTCGAACTCGGTTTTCAAGAATCGACTTGAACAGTGATTCTGTTAACATTGGATGTCAGCATATCATCACGTTGGACATTAAGTGACTTAAGGAGTTTAAGATTACACACTTGTTCTTAGACAAGTGGGAGATTGAAGGATTTTATCCTTCGATCAAGTGTAATAATCTAAGGGTCTGTTCATTTCAGCTTAATTTCAGTTCAGTTCAGTTCAGTTCAGTTGAGCTCTAATCAGTTCAGTTCAGTTCAGCTCAGTTTAGTTCAGTTCAGCTCCATTCACTTATAACCATTTTGTTAAATATTATTATGTTGGTCTAATTTATTTTACTAATTGCTCTTATTATTATTATTATTATTATTTAATTTTATATCATTATTATTAAGTATTATTATTATTATTATCTATATATTATTTTGTTTATTATAGCTTTATTCATTATTATTACTATTATCATTAGGGAGGAACATGTTTTAGGTTAAAAGCACAAATAAACCCGCGTTTTCAGCCCATAATCCAATCAAATCACTTCAAAACGGTTTATGATGTAATTTTGCACGGTCCGATCCAATAATTTATTACTAAATATTAATATATAATTAAATCTAATTATTAATATAGTAATATTAATTTAATTCTTAGATATTATTGTTATTATATAATCATCATCAGGTATTAATATATTAATACAAAGACTATAAAATAATTGTTATTAATCATCATTATAATTATTAATCATATTATTATTATTAATTAATGATTATTAACATTATTTATTTATAATTATCATTTAAAATATCCAAAATACAATTATTATTATTATTACTTATCACTATAATTATTATTTAATATTCATATTATTATTGTTTAAATATTATTTATATATTTATGAAATTCAATTCAATTCAATTCAGTTCAGTTCAGTTCAGTTCAACACCAATCAGTTCAGTTCAGTTCAGTTCAACTGTTTTCAGTAAATCTAAACAGGCCCTAAGTATACTTGGAGAAATTTATAGAGATAATATATTCAATAATATTATGTGATTGTAATGTTTTGCTAGACGCTAAATTACTACTAACATTGATTGGGTCCTATGAAGTCACACATTGTAACAAAGCTTAGAAAATTACCCAAATCCCTTTTGGATGATCATATGGATGGTAGGAGAAAAGTTGTAACACTTGTTGTTAAATGACTCATCATGGGTGGCTTTTATGTGCCTAATTAAGGCTCATAATATATGACATTATGGGGTCAATTAGACATATGCAACCACCATTGTAACTACTCTATATAATGACGCAGAGGTTACAAATGAATCATATCATCATATTTTGCAAAAAAAATCTGATTTTTAGTAAAGACTTAGACTCCTCTTCTTCCTCCCTTTTTAGCATAACACCATACAAAGTAAGCAGTGAAAAATTCCCTCTTTTCGCACTAGCATATGTGGTGATCTAACCGTTGATCGTGGACCAACACTAGAGGAACGACGCTTGACGTACTCATAAAATCTCACTTGAAAGTTAGTACTTTTGTGGATTCACTCGTCAAAGGTATATAATGTTATATATCATTTGGTTCATTTTGGTTTATACAATTTGTGCTTGGGTTAAATGTAAAGTATATGATTCTTGGTATTCCGCTTTTAGCGTCTAAATTCCTATAGCAAGGCTCACCGGAAAAACGAGAAGGGAGAGAGAGGAGGGAGAGAGAGAAAAATAAGAGTGTAAGGGTGAGGGATTTTGGGGTTTCATGGGGAGTAATTATAGGTTTGCCTAAACCTAATAATAGTAAGCTTAGGGTTTTCATTGGGCTACGGGGTTGATCATCAAACTTGAAAAGGGATTGGGCTCCTCAACCCATAATTAAAAAAATACATTAAACCTTAACCCAAAATCCAATTATTCATTTAATATTATTCAAACTCCATATAAACCTTTGATTATATAAAACGTTTGACTTTAAAAATAGTCAATCATTAAATAATTTAATTAATTAAATACTAAAATCATTTATAAATATACTCCTTTGTCCTAAAAATATTTGAACACTTGTTGTGACATGTAGTTTAAAATGATAAGTTGTAGTGTGGTTATCAAATGTTATTTTATTATTGATAAAGGTAAAAGTAGATGTGATATGAGTTCATAGAGTATTTTTTATTGTAGGAGAGAGAAAGTTGGGTAACTTTTTAATGATAAGGGTAAAGTGTAGGGCCAAAAAAGTGTAAGAAAAATAATATCGTAGGGGTGGGACCATACCAAAAATAAAAGTGTTCAAACTAATTTGGGACAAACATAAAAGGAAAGTGTTCAGACTATTCTAGGACGGTAGGAGTACTTTAAATATATTTATAAAATTCATAAAATTACCGGGGATTACATCTTATCATGTTTAACCCAACAAATTCTTTTTTCTATCCTTAGATGCCCAAAGAAAATTGTTAACCAAGGAGATGATCTTATTAAAGTGCGAGTGGCCAGTGGGGATGGCTAAACAATGCATTATGCAAGATGTTAAAGAGATTAGAATTGTATTAATGAGAAAAAATTTGGCAGCTGGTGAGATATACAATGAGTGTCAGCTTTGTAGTTTCTGGTTGATCTTGTCGATTAAGAAGGAGAAAGTTGGACCTTCTTTTTAGGTAGGTCAATGGGTATGCCTAGGTGTAAGTCCAATTGCGGGCCCTAAAATGTTATAAAGTATTGATTTTGGTGATTACTTGTAAAGCCCCAAAAATCGGGTGACTTAATTAATCACCATTCACCATAACTAATCACATGATTTGCGAAAGCATTTCCTTAAATTTGTGGGTTATGGCCCACCAATAATATAATATTCTTACAAAAATCAATATCTCATAATTATTACAATTAAGACCTTAAATACTTGCTTCATCTCATTTCTTGAAATCCATCCCAAGCACTTTCTTTTCACGGATCTATCCCAATCCTTCTTTTATGACCTAAACTTCATTCAGAAGAAAAATAGAGAAACAAAAAAGACTGAATACGCCCCAAAATGAGTGGAAAACTTGTACCTTTACTCCAGCTGGTAAAAACGGTTTTGGTTAGAAAATATTTTTGTACTTACATGCACATATTTCCAGGAGATAAAACATAAATGTACTCAACATGTAAATCATACTTCCTTGAAATAAGGCAATGATCAGATTTTGACATATAAATCATACTTGGCATATAATACTTTCTTGTATAAACTCACTTTCATACGATAAATGTAATCATGTTAACGAGCACTTTCATACTCCATAAGAACATATGTAGACTATTTAGAATTTGACATTATGAATTTCATAATCATTAATTACATCAAGTACAAGCACGTGTCATAAACGGTATGTAACGAGCATTGAGTAAATCCATCACGTTTAAACTTAATATTTTCATGAACTTATACACATCGTCTTGAAACTCCACAAGTTTCGATTCATACTCTTGAAATACCGTAGGTTTCTATCTTCAATACCCTAAATTCATTTGAACCCATTTATCAATAAAACAGGGAGAGAACACATTTCAAACATTTATAAAACTCGGTATCATATCACATATCAGTATTAATATAATCCATCAATCTTTTTTATCAGTTTTATACTGGTTGCTTTGTCAGTCACTTATGGGACGTCTCTCAGTAGTATTTGTATGCGCCAGTGCGCAAGGGCCATGTGCCACGGGCATTACCCTACACCAGTAATGGGTCAGTGCCCCAGTAAACAATAAGGTAGGTGCACGACTATCAGTAACAGTACAGTATAGCAAACCAGTTCTTTCACTTGAACTTATCATGTTTCATAACTTTTAATATCCATCAGTGATATTCAGTATACTTCAGTCATTCATCTCAGTTCTACCTTTATATTGGTAGTAAAATCACATCGTAAACAACGTTCTATATTCATAAGCTTTCATAAAGCTTTTATTAAACCTGTGAAATCATTCGTAATAACCTTGGTTCAGAAAGCATTCATAGTTACCTTCATTCATAAAGCATTTATAATAACGTCATCCCATGACTCATAAAACAACATACTTAATCCATTCACTTAGTCACAAAACATTTATTAAGATTATGTAATTCACATTATTTCGCTTATCCTGTTTCATAACTTTATTAACGTGTTCTTAGACACTTAACTTGCTTAACAGATTATTCTTAATCATTCATAGTAATCGTTATTGCACAACATTGTTTAATACATCAAATTGGACATGGACTCAGACTTAAGATCATTTTTAATAAGTCATAGAGGCAGAAAGAAAAAAAGTCATAAGTCTATCATGAAAATACTAAACATACGTATCCATAAATCATATAAGCATGTAACTCATGGATAACAGCATGAAACAACATACTTCATTTAATTCACATGAGTCATGAGTCTTGTAATAAAAGTATTAATTGTATATATCCATGAAATCACATAAATATGTATCACATAACTTAGAACCAACATTCTTTACTTGAACGTTAAAAAATCATGTGAACAATAATTAGATTACATAACTTAAGTTAAAACCGAGTTTCATATAAACATGGATAAAGTAGTAAAATCATACTTTCACTTAAAGTCATACTTTCACTTAAAGTCATACTTTCAGACATATTAATGATGAAATATACTTTTACTCACATAAGCATGGATTATGGATTGATTATAACTATAATTAATAGTAATTTACATAAATAGGATTTTACTCCAATTAACAAATAACATGATCATATCTCATGATAATTATTTAAATTACGTAACTCATGTCATCATATAATTTCATATCGTTTACAGATAAGAACTGTACTCTGAACATACAAATCACGACTCTGTAAACAGTTTTTATTCCTGAGATAAAAATTGAAGCTTTGTTGTTTCCATGGTTAATTGTTGGTTGTCTTTAGTTAAGAGTCCAACATCCAATAAGATATTAATACTTAGAGTGAAAGTGAATAACAATAGTTTTAGACTTGTGCACGTCTCAAGTTTTGGACTAGTATGAGTTAAAGTTTATAGTGGTAGCCCATGACTTTTCTTAAGGTCGGATTAATCACCGAGCCCTATTTTGATTTAAATTAGCACCTCGATATCGTTGGTCATGGGGATTATGGAGTCGTGCGCGTTATTCGTCTTCTAAATTCAATACAAGGTTTGGTTGGACAACTAGATCCATTGATTATTCAAATATATTAAAAAGTTATCGTTTGGTTTTGCAAAGTTAAGTACAGTGTAATGAGTTTGATATTTTAGTGTTATTATTGATCATGATTTATGCTTATTTGTATCATGTTAGTTTTACGTGATTTTATTTTTATGTATGTACTCATCGTTGCTGATTACGTGATTTTCTATGTGTCGATCATGACTTCTTATTGATCCTGGTATGCCCCTCAATTGGCGAGCAATCCATCAATTGAGTATTTTCCTACAAGTTTGAAATGATGATGTATCCATACTCATTGTGATTTGGGAGATGATGTTTAGAGATTACTTTCTCTTTCCCGTAGCTAGGGATGTCAGTGGTACAAGATTCGTGGAGAGCCGCCCCGCATTCGCCCCAGTTAGGCGGGGTGGGGGAAGGTTTCGCAGGTCATGGGGCAGGGATGGGGATGAAAATTATCCCCGCCATGGGTGATGGGGCGGGTGTAGAGTTTAGAATGTACCCACCCTATCCCCACCCGCCCCGCCCCATCCCCACCCGCCCCGCCTCAACCCGACCGCCCCGCTTTATCCCCGCCTCCAAAGTGCTTATTAAATAATGAATTTTATTTTAACATACTATTTAAAAATATTAGCACATAATTTAATAAACATGTGATGTATATTAAAGCGCGTGTTGCGGATGTTGGGGCGGGTATAGTGGGTGCGAGACGGGTAAAGAACCCATGTGGGTGATGGGGCGGGGATGGTTTCAATGCGTACCCGTTGGGGCAGGGATGGGGATCAAAAATTTCCCCGCCATGGGTTATGGGGAGGGGATGGGGATGAGATTTTTAGGTGGGGATGGGTGTGGAGAGACCAACCTCCGCACCTGCCCCGCCCCATTGACATCACTACTCGTAGCTACATTTATTTTATGTTTCTGTTTTGAAGTTACTTTATGGGATTTTTATTTTATGTTGTATATGTTTGGTTTAAACTATATTTTGGTTTGGATAATGTTTTAAAGTTTCACTATGGTTTAAGTATTATTGATGTTTTTATTTAAATGTTTTTCCGCTGTAAAATTTTGAGTAAGCCAATATATTTTCACACGGGCGACAATACTTCGATATTTCTCTGAGTTTGTTGCAAAATGTATTTTTATAAAAGAGAAAATTGTCGGGGTGTTACAAGTGGAATGGGTGGCTAATTACTGGTGGCAGCAAACTTCTTCCGGTGGGGTGAGGCTAGCAGAGTGGAGGGAAAGGGGGAGGGGCGGGTGGCTAAGGTGGGTTGGTTTTTTTGTCATTTTGTATGAATTTTTTTCAATTAAAACAAAGAAAATTAAAGTATAGTTAAGCATATAATTAAAGGAACACTTAATATTCGTTAGTACTAATGGTCTTTTGGCCATTTATACTGACTCAATGGTACCTAGGCTTACTCTAAAACGTGGTGGAATTTCGTTATTATCCCAAAGCCCAGGGATACCTTGGCAAATTTCCCTTTTTTAAAAAAAATAAAACTGTCAGAGGAGAAAGAAAAATATGGGGGAAATATTTCCCCTTTTTTTCATTGGTAATACCATTGTTCATTCCGTGTCATAGAGGAGAGTTTTGTGCGCATTTTGTTCGTCTGAGGACTGAGGTTGCGTTTTGGGTGGAGTATACCATGCTCTACAAGGTATTGCATCCACCATGTACCTATTGCCTTCATATGTAAATATACCACTTTAATACACAACCATATGTCTGGCCCCCTCGTTAAAAGGGATTTTACCACTTTACCCGATAGATATATTATTCAATTTACCAGGTAGGAAGCTTAGTTTAAAAAACATGAGGCGCACTGAGGCGCAAAAGGTCCCAAGAGCCTAGGCCCAAGGCGCAAGGCGAAGTCGCACGCTTCTTGTAGGCGAGGCGCATAAATATTGCATATTTATTTTTATTTATTTGCCTTTGATGCACTAATGTTTTAGTAGATGAGCTTAGGTTTTTAAGGTAAAAGAAATATAAAAATTTATTATCACATAAAAAATTTATTATTTAATAAAATATAAAACCTTTAAAAAATCATAAAGAGGGAAGGAGGGCACTAAAAACTGAAAGTGTTAAGTTTGTTACTGTTGTACAGCTGTAGAATGTAATGTAATACAGTAATATTAAAAGACATTGGGAGAAAAGAAAAAAATAAAGTAAAAGGTGATGATGAGCACTGAGCAGTGTTAGAGGCTTAGAGCATACGAAGAGAAAGACTGGAGAAGAGAAGAACTCGCCGGCGACCGGCAGATCTGGTGTCGGACATCACCGGTAATGCTTGTCGACCACCTCTAACTAAGTATTTGCTTGACATCACCAATATTTCTCTGAGTTTAGTTGCAAAATGTATTTTATAAAAGAGAAATTGTCGGGGGTGTTACAAGTGAGATGGGTGGCTAATTACTTGCGGTAGTGGGGCGGGGCCGGCAGAGTGGTGGCAGAGGGGGGGTGAATTTTTGTCATTTTTTATGATTTTTTTCAATTAAAACAAAAACAATTAAAGTATAGTTAAGCATATAATTAAAGCAACACTTAATATCCGTCAGTTCCAATGGCCTTTTGGCCATTTATACTGACCCAATGGTATCTAGGCTTACCTTAAAACGTGGGTGGCATTTTGGTTGTTATCTCAAAGTCCAGGGATACCTTGAAAAATTTCCCTTTTTTAAAAAATAAAACTATCACAGGAGAGAGAATAAAAAAGGGGAAATATTCCCCCCTTTTTTTCCATTGGTAATACCATTGTTCATTCTGTGTCATAGAGGAGAGTTTTGTGCGCATTTTGTTCGTCTGAGGACTGAGGTTGCGTTTTGGGTTGAGTATACCATGCTCTACATGGTATTGCATCCACCATGTACCTATTGCCTTCATCTGTACATAAACCACTTTAATACACAACCATATGTGTGGCCCCCTCGTTAAAAGGGATTTTACCACTTAACCCGATAGATATATTATTCAATTTAGTAGGTAGGAAATGAGCATTCCTCATGCCTTAAGACCATATCTCAAGCTTAGGCACTTCCGTTAATAAAGGTCCACTTCTAGTCTCATTGGAAGGTGTTTGTTTTTGGGGATTAAGGGGGAGGGATTAGGATTTTAAATCACCATGGTGAGAAATCCCATGTTTGTTTGTGGAGATAGAGGATTTTAGGTGTAAATGGGAATAAGATTAAAACCACTATCATCCCACCAAAATAATACCTAAGGGGCAGGTATTATGGGTAGGATAAAGAGCAAAGTAACACATTTGCACTTAATAAAAAGTAAAGAAAGAATAAAATCGTTGTTTAATCTCAACTCATTCCGAACTCATACTAAACAAGGGATAATGATTATTTTATTCTTATCCCACTCATTAATTCTCAATCTCTAGCCGACCATCCTCATCCCCTCCTAATCACCAAGCACTCCCCAATTAGTAGACAGTGCACAAAGGAGCACCATGAGCATGGTGCTCCATGCTGATATCATAATGTACGTTAGCAAGGTGCTCTGGTTTACATCAAAAGAATTCTAATACACAAGTAAAATTTTAGAAATTCAAAAAATTAATTGGCGTTTGTATTTTATTTTTTTGCAAAAGATGTGAGTTAATTTATAAAGCATTGGCCTGCCTCACTTAAAGAATATGTACTCGCAACCAGATTGCTGGCATTTCCACGGGAACAAGCAAAATTAGAAAAGGTATAAAACTCTAAAATCTTTTTGTATTTAATTTTCTCCTTGAGTTGATGAAGTTAATAGTCATATTTGGATCCAATGCCATCACTAATGATGTCAGCACTTAATGTATAAGCTATGTTACTTAAACACGGATTAAGTTTCGAATTGGATATGGGAGTTGAAGTATCAAAATTAACCATTTTGTAGAATAAAGTCAAAATTTTAGTTATAAATAGGATATCCACGTGTCGTGTTGGACAATATAACATGAGACCCAATATTAAGGTAAATGAGGGTGTCAACTAACATACTGTATAGGAAAGCCACATATCGCTTTCCAAATAATTAATTTTCTAGCTTTGCATTTCCCTAACACTACCTACTCCTCCACACCATTGTTTCTTTTTTCCTAATCGGCCCTTATTATAGGTTATGGGAGAGATAGCCCATGCAGGAGCGTCGAGCCAAATTACTATTATTATTATGAAGGGCATTTGGTTTTCCTCTTTAATTTTTTTCGGTTCTTATTGTTGAATATGCGCCAAAGTTGTTTGATGGTATGTGGTGAGTCTAATGTAATTAACACATGGTTGTGTTGTAGTGTCTTTAAAACACAAAGATAAACAAATCAGTGACGATTGTTGAATGGAAAGGTGGTGCATTTTATGTAGTGATGGTGGTTTGGAAATTAGATGGAGCTAGACTACATGGTGGTGGGAGTGAAGCAGCTCGAGTGACAAAAGTATTCAGCATTTTAACAAATTGACCATTGCTAAATTCACAAATCAGGACTAGCTTTTTGGGTATTAATCTCACATACACCGTAACCGACTAAGTATCGTCAGAAAACTCTAAGTTTCAAGTTGTGTGCGAATTCTATCCTACAGATTTAAACATACAAATTTTAGGACGAACATGGACCTTTTGCAATAGGCTTAATACCTTTTTAATAAGGTACAGCCACAATTGGTTTTATAATTCATCTTCTTGGAGAATTCGTCCCTTCCATTCATTTTTAGTGATACTATTTGAATTTCTTAATTTCTTAGCCAACTTGTACTAGGTTCTATTAAGAATACATCAGAAAAAATGCAAGAAAATATAAAGGCATTTGTAATCCTTCAAGGGATTTTTTTAGTGAAATGCCAACAAGTGCTCTAAATTTCGTCCCTTTAGGTTGAAAGCTTCACTAAAGGTAACATAAAGAAAGACGTCGTGGGTGGATGCCTTTGATTAGACCTAACATTAGTATTAAGAGATCTAGGATCTGTGGAGTTTGATAGGTTTTAGTCGTATCACCTATTCAAAGATAAACCTACGGTCCTTTAACTAAGGTAGTCAGTGGAAGCAGGGTCGAATCCGCAGGGAGACAGAGTTTCTATATTAATATCCAATTAACTAACTACTTCAGATGAAAATAGGGAGAATTAATTAAACTAATGATTAAACTAAGGAAGAGGAATTAAACAGAGGATTTAACTATGGAATAAAAGCCTAGGGTATTAGGTCGGTCCACCATGCTTATACCAATCAAACAAGGTCAACTACTATCAAAACCTAGGTCAAGAGTCGAGGGATCAGAGCATGTGTTGAGCTATGGTTAAGACTCAACGCTCATAGTTCAACATACGCCACATGTTCACTAATGTAATCAGAACTACTGATGTGTCATAGGCCTCTAGTCGTAAGACGAATCTGTGCAAACAACTATTAACCACAAGCAATCAATGAGATTGGCCACTAACATTAATCACTAATTAAGAACAAACCATACCACAATCACTCTAATCAAACCCTAAGAATCAATGGAAGTCTAAATAACAATCATGGTATAAACATGGCTTCCCTATCTAACACCCTAGAAAGAGAACTACTCAGACATGATTGAATTAATAATAACAAAACTAATCGAAAACCCTAAGAATTGCATCATGAACTAATTGAATAATAAGCAATTAAACTAAAGCAATTGAGAGACAAGAATAAAACAACAAGAAAGACGATTACCAAATTGACGGAAAGCGGGAACTTTAATTGAATTGAAATAGTACTTGAATCTCTTCTACAATCGAAAACAATGAAAACTACGCTAAGAGCTCTCTAAATGTTCAATAGAATAAAGATACCAATAAAAACAACCTAAAAAGTATTTATAGTTTCTAAGAAAACAATAAGATAGAGTGGGGAAATAACAAAAATTGCATCCCCGTGTCGTCCACCCGATCGGGCGCAACAGCAGCAAATTAGGCTCCACCCTATGGGATCGGGAAACTTCCACCCGATCGGGGCCGCAACCCTAGCACCCGATCGGGCAAGTCCACCCGATGCCATCGGGTGGAGGTCTTCTCACGCTCCTCAGAAAATCAGCAAATTGGCTAAGTGTAAGTCCGCCCGACGGGATCGGGCAAGTCCACCCGATCGGGCATAAAATCTAAACTTCTGGGCTATTTTACTCGTACCCGATCGGGCAGTGGTTGCCCGACCCGATCGGGCGAGGCTTCTTTCTTCCTTGCTTCTACTTGACTTCAGACGCCAAGTCTTTTTCACATTTCTTCTTCACAACGGGGTCCGAATACCATCTCGAGACCGCCAAGATGCCTCATAACCTTCCGCTACAGCGTGGTGCTCAAAACATCAAGTAAATAGGGAGTTTTTCCCTAAAAACCTGCAAAATGATATGGAATACACAAACCACGACTATATCGAAATAGTTAGCATAAATAGCTCCCAAGAGCATCAATATCGCACAATTTAGCTTGTAAAGAAAGGGAAAAACTCTATAAGAAATCAATATATCAAATTCCCCCAAGCTAAACCTTTACTTGTCCTCGAGCAAATAGAACATGATCGTGGAATAGATTGCCTCACCCCATAGATAAGACAATTCAAGCTCAAAAATATTTTCAAGACTAAGAATCGTTCAAGCAGGCATAATTCAAGTTCAGCAAATCAAATCCATCCAACCACCAATCATCCAAGCAATTCATCAAGTTCAAGTGACTACTAGGCATACAAATCCTGAAAAGGTGCTCACAAAGGGTGTCACTCCTCTCAATTTTGTGGCAGGCAAAGAATATGTCCGAACACTCACCGACCCCACTATAAATGTCCCTTCCCACTCACACTCTCATGTGTTTAAGAAGGTAAAATGTCACTCATCCTAATCAAGTCGACTCAACTAGCAGACGTACTCTTTAACTTTGACAAACTGACTCAAAATCAATCCAATAGACATTGTAGGCACAAGCTCAAGAGGACTTTTCCGGGTTGTAATGGGACTTAGGTAAGAGGTAGGGGATACTTTTGGGTAATGTGGTGGAAGAACCAAGAAAGGGGGAGCATGAACACTCAAACAAGGTCTAAGATGGCCTAAACAACTCCCAATCAATCACCATATAACCACGAAAAAAATAAACCAACTCTTATAATTCAATGAACACTCACTAGAGGTGTTAAAAACTGACACGACCCGCCAACTCGACACGAAATCGACCCGTTATTAGCGGGTTTGGGTCGAAGGTGTTGACTCGTTTAAGTACACGGGTTGAGACGACACGACACGCTTAATAAACGGGTCGGGTCAGGGTTGGAGGGGTTCAACCCGTTTAAATAAGCGGTTTGACACGACATAACACAAATACTCATTTTTCAATTTTTGTATGTAAAAACAATATGACACGCCAACACGACCCGAACTCGACACCGAATAAACGGGTTTGGGTCAAAGCTCTTTGACACGTTTAAGTAAACGAGTTGACACGACACGACACGTTTATTAAACGGGTCGGGTTAGGGTTGAGGGGGGTTTAACCCGTTTATTTTAGCGGGTGACACGAATATGACACGACATGTTTACCAGGTCTAACACTCACAACAAGCCCAATTTTTTTTATTTTTTTTTTTGCAATGAAGCGAATTTTTCTTTATGAACGTACTTGAATGAAAGAACTTTGAATTCTTTTGAACTTTTATTTCATTTTTCTTTCATTTTTCTGAACTTCATTCACGCAACTCTAATTTTGCCTTTTCTTTTCTTTTTTCTCACAATCAAGCCACAACAAATACAACTCTTGATTCCTCAACAACCAAACCAAACCATGAAACCAACATCAAACTCAACCCATACAAAAGCTCCCCCAAGCTAGGCTTGGAAATAATATCGAAACAAAGGCCATGGGCTCATAATTGGGGTTTAAGTAATATGAAACAAGGTCATTAGGCTCAGCAGGGCTAAGGAGGATAAAAGTGTATCAAAACTAACTCTGAGGCTCAAGAATAAGTCAAAAGAATGCCTCTATCATAGCAAATGTAACAAGTCACCAAACATCAGATGAGTACGAAGTCAAAGTCAAGATCAATCCGCTAGAGAGGAACTAACACACCAAAAATATAGACTGGATAATAGTATGAATCCAATAGGCTAGAAAAAGGCCTCACGGTCTAACCAAAACAGGTATGCAGCACAAAGTAGTACATCATAGTCAGAAATCGCTCGAAATCAAAATAGTCGAACATCAAATCAAAACCTCAGAATCACAAATGCCCAGCTATCCAGAAAACAGAGTCAAATCATTTTCAATAACAGCACAACAAGGGGCACAGGGAGGCAATCAAACCAGTCATGATCAATCATATTTTTTTTTCATTTTTTTCAATTTTTCTCAAAGCTGTAAACTATTCTATCAAAGCGTTAAACTACACTAAAAAGCAATAAACTATACTAGAAAGCAGTAAAGAGAGTACTCACATTGAGAAATCCTCCCCCAAGCTGAACGAGGCAATGTCCTCATTGCAACGAGGGAGAGGAGAGAACAAGGGCATCAGCCGCCCATATCATCATCAATGGGGGCACCAAAGAAGCCACCACTAGAAGTACCACCACCATCTGTGTAACCACCACCTGAGGGATCACCTGAAAAACCACTCACCCCTCCACCAAAGCCGCTAGTACCTGCATCAAAACCACCCCCAAAACCACTAGGCCCAAGACAAAAGTCTCCTAAAGAGACGGACTGACGAGCAGGCTCCTCCTCCTCATCCTCTGCCATGTCATCACTCTGACCGGCAGGCTGGCCATAACTCGGGTTCCAATGGTACCACGAGGGGTGTTGAGCAGTCTGCTCAATAATGTCACGCCTGCAATAGTCGTCATAGAGAGGATAAAGGGCGTAGTGCTGGTCGTTGGCCAAGGTATCCATCCGTCCCCCCATCTAATCTACACGGGTGTAGAGCTGATCGATGCGAGTGCCATATCCCGCTAGGGTGGCGGTGTTCGCGTTGATCAGCCCTTCCATCCTTCCTATCCTCGTCTCCATGCGACCTAGGGTCGACATCATAGAAGTAAAATCAAATGTGTCCGTGTGAGGGGGAGGAGCAGAAGTGGAGGCGCCCTCGTCTAAGATCGGCGTATGCCGCCTGTGGTAGGAACGACGAGGGGGCTCGGGGTCAGCGACAACAAGATCAACTCCCTCTATGGGGAGTAGGTAGTTCGCCTGACGAGGCCGCAATCGGGCTCTAGGGTCGGGCAGAATGATGGATTTTTTTTATTTAATCACCCACTGGAATCTATGGTCAGGCAGACGGTTTAGGACTTTAAAGGTGTTGAGGTAAGTGAGGTCAATGAGGGTAGGGCCAAGGACGGGGGTACGCTGAGTCTCGTCAAAGCCGGCAATTTGCCGGGCAAACAATGTGATCAACCCCCCGTTGACTAGCCTCCTAGAGGTCCAACTACCGTCTTCCCTTGTCCTAGGGAGCGAGTTCGAGATACGCTCGAACTGAATAGCTACATGGTGGGCCAAGTTGTACTGAAATTGCTCTCTAGAGCCTTTGGCAATGTAGCTAGCTATAGCAACTAACTCAGCCCCCCGGACCAAGTGACCCTCAAACCGCCCTAAAGGAGTCTGGGCCATGAACCGTATCCAAATGCTAAAAAATGGGTGATGGAAATTCGCCCAATGACAATGCTGGATGTCAAAAGGCGTAGTGTCCCCGGTCAGTATAAAATAAGTATCGTCCATTTTGAAGTGGTCTGGTGGGTAGTAGTCACCCCGTACCTGTAACCGAAGAACCCCCGCAAATTCCTTAAGGGTGAGGGTGTGGTCTCGGTTTAGAAGTCTGAAATAAACATGGGTGACCGGACCGGCCCGGGGCTTAGTCAGACTGAAACTGCTAAAAAACTCATAGACTAATGGAGGATATGTATTAACATGCACATTATAGAGTGACTCCATGCCCAAAGTTTTCATAAAATCCTTAAAATGATCAGTTAAACCCAGTTTAGACAAAAGCTCAAGATCTAAAAAACGGGTAGGAAGTACCTCACGTTTTTTAAATCACAAGAACTTCTCGCGATGTTCATCATCCCGAAAAATGATTTCCGGGTACTGGGGATCCCGTGGAACCTGTGGTGGTGGTGGTGGTGGTGGTGTTGCTTCTCGCCTAGATCGCGAGCTTTCACCTCTAACGAGCCTTCTGAGCTTGCTTGCCATGGTAGATTTGAACCTTGTGACCTTGTCTAACACAAAGGATGGGATTTTAGGTGAGTGTGGGAAGAGAAAGGAGAAAGGAGATGATTTTTGTGAATGGGATTTTGTGAGATGGAGGGTGAAAGGAGAAAAGGAGAGGATTTTATGAAGTTTGGAGGAGAAAGGATGGAGATTTGAGGTAGAAAATTTGGGGTTTAATGGAGGTTAGGGGTTTGGAGGTTGAAGATGAGTGAAGAGAGAGAGAGAGATTGTGTTGAAAAGAGATAGGAAGTCAATGGTGTGGAAAGAAAGTGGGGGGGCTTGTGTTTTTGACGGTTCTAAGGGCGCAGGCCCGATCGGGTACTGGGCCGCCCGATCGGGTGAAGGTAAATTTTTGTGGCTGAAAAAAAAATCACTTCGCCCGATAAGCCGCCCGATCGGGCGACATATTTTCGATCGGGTGCTGATGTCGCGGGCCCGATCGGGCGATTGCTGCAAGATGCCATCGGGTGGGCGACCTTTTTGGCAGATTTGACTTTTTGACTTTGCACATTCGCCCGAGGATGCACCCGATCGGGCAAGGTATTTTTGATCGGGTGCTAGGGTTGCGCACCCGATCGGGTACACCTTGCCCGATGTGATCGGGTGTTCCTCATTTCCTTTCTTCTACAAAGTTTTACGCCCGCCCGATGCTATCGGGCGAGCTACTGTTCAGTAAGTAGCTCGCCTTTTTTTGCAAGTATGGGGCAAGCGAAGCTCAGTATTCTTATCAAATAGCATATCTGCACATCAAAACACTCAAGATCTAGGAACACATTAGTACCCTCACGCTCTCTCACATGCTACAAACTACGAAACAAAGGAAAAGAAAATCCAACTAAGAGATACGGGTTGCCTCCCGCAAAGCGCTGGTTTATGAAGGTCCCGCACGACCATATTACCTCTCTAGGCAGATGAATCAAGTGGGGAGGAATCAAAGCGGATTTCCTCCACACAACCAACAAAGGCACCCTCATGGTACAGCTTCAGACGCTGTCCATTTACCTTAAACTTCTCTCCTTTTTGGTTGGCAACCTCGATGGCACCATGTGCTTTTACTTCTGTCACCTCGAATGGTCCAGACCATCGAGATTTGAGCTTTCCAGGAAACAGTCTCAACCTGGAATTGAACAATAAGACCTTGTCGCCAACCTTGAACTCTCTTTTTCCTATCATCTTATCATGCAACTTCTTCGTTTGCTCTTTATAGAGCCTGTGATTCTCATAAGCATCCAAACGGAGCTCATCCAACTCATTCAGTTGAAGAAGTCGTGCTTCACCTGCAGCTGTCAAATCAAGGTTAATCTCTTTGACCGCCCACGCAGAAAGATACTCCATCTCAACTGGTAGATGACAAGCTTTGCCATAAACCAATCGATAGGGTGTGGTACCCAAAGGAGTCTTAAAAGCAGTGCGGAGCGCCCAAAGAGTATCATCAAGTTTCAATGACCAATCTTTTCTAGCTTTAGTGACAACTTTCTCAAGGATTCTCTTAATTTGCCTATTTGACACTTCTACTTGGCCACTAGTCAGAGGGTGATAGGCAAGACCGACTTTGTGGGTGACTCCATGTTTTGTCAATAGGGCCTTGAAGGTGCTCTTATGAAAGTGAGAGCCTCCATCACTAATTACAACACGGGGGACACCAAAAAGGGGAAAGATTATATTTTTAAACATCTTCATCACAACCTTGGAATCATTGGTTGGTGATGCTATAGCTTCCACCCATTTAGTCACATAGTCGACGGCTACTATAATATACCTATTCCCATAAGAGGTAGGAAAAGGTCCCATGAAATCAATCCCCCACACATCAAAAGGTTCGACCTCTAAAATCTCACTCTGTGGCATCTCTTGCCTTTTTGAAATATTGCCCGTCCTTTGACAAGCATCACAAGACAAACAAAAGGCACGGGCATCTTTAAAAATCGAAGGCCAATAGAAACCACTATGTAGCACTCTAAAACCAGTCGCTTGGGAACCTAGATGACCACTAGAAGGCATACTATGACAATGTAGCAAAACACCCTCTATTTCCCAATCAGGAATGCAACGACGAAACATCCCATCGGAGCACTTCTTATATAGGACAGGATCCTCCCAAAAATACATTCTAGCATCATGATAAAACTTTTTGCGCTGCTGATATGTAAGATTGGGAGGATGAGAACCACTAACACAGAAGTTAGCAAAATCAGCATACCAAGGAGTTTTAGAGGACACAGAAAACAAATGATCATCAGGAAAAGAGTCATCTATAGGAGGGTCAGAAGGGGATCCAAACCTCAACCTAGAAAGGTGGTCAGCGACCACATTCTCAGCACCCTTCTTATCTTTGATTTCCAAGTTGAATTCTTGCAGCAAAAGAATCCATCTGATGAGTCGAGGTTTGGCCTCCTTCTTGGCCATCAAGTACTTCAACGCAGCATGATCAGTGTGTACTATAACTTTCGAACCTATCAGATAGGTTCGAAATTTATCCAATGCATAGACTATGGCTAGAAACTCCTTCTCTGTCGTAGCATAATTAACCTGGGCTGGATCTAAGGTTTTGCTAGCATAGTGGATCACATGGAGTAGCTTATCCCTCCGCTGACCAAGTACTGCCCCTATCGCATAATCACTAGCATCACACATGATCTCGAAAGGGAGATTCCAATCTGGAGGTTGTATAATAGGGGCAGTGATCAAAGCTGTCTTTATCCTGTCAAAAGACTCCAAACAATCATCAGTAAAATCGAACGTGGCACCCTTTAGCAACAATTGAGTGAGGGGTTTCACAATTTTTGAAAAGTCTTTGATAAATCTGCGATAAAACCCCGCATAACCAAGAAAACTCCTCACTCCTTTGACATTCATTGGAGGGGGAAGTTTCTCAATCACCTCAATCTTTTCTCTATCCACTTGGATGCCACGCTCAGAAATCAAGTGACCTAAAACGACACCTTCATTCACCATGAGGTGAAATTTTTCCCAATTAAGCACGAGGTTTGCCTCAACACATCTTTTAAGCACTTTGGACAAATTATGCAGGCAAACATCAAATCAGAACCATAAACACTGAAATCATCCATAAACACTTCCATAATATTTTCAATAAAATCAGAGAATATGGCCATCATGCAGCGTTGGAAAGTAGCGGGAGCGTTACACAATCCAAATGGCATCCTGCGATATGCAAAAGTGCCATAAGGACATGTAAACGTAGTCTTTTCCTGATCATCTGGATGGATGGGGATTTGGAAAAAACCAGAATATCCATCCAGATAACAGAAATAACTATATTTGGCTAGCCTTTCCAACATCTGATCAATAAAGGGGAGGGGAAATGGTCCTTCAGAGTGGCATTATTAAGTCTACGATAATCAATGCACATACGCCACCCTGTCACAGTCCTAGTGGGAATCAAATCACCTTTATCATTTTCAACAACAGTAGTCCCCCCCTTCTTAGGAACCACTTGCACAGGTTTGACCCACTTCTAATCAGCAATGGGATAAATGATCCCTGCATCTAACAGTTTCATATTCTTTCTTCACCACCTCTTGCATATTAGGATTCAAACGTCTCTGAGGTTGAATGCAAGGGCGGTGATCCTCTTCCAGATTAATACGATGCATACAAAAACCAGGACTAATGCCCTTTAGATCATAAATACTATACCCAATAGCCTTCTTGTGTATACGAAGCACATCAAGCAAGCTTTTCAATTGGCTATCAGTGAGTTTAGTACTGACAATCACGGGACATTCTTCCTTATCATCTAAAAATGCATACTTCAAATGAGAGGGAAGTGGTTTGAGTTCCACCTTAGTTACCTGAGGAGTAGAACTGGAGCATACACTTTCAAGTATCACAGTTTCCTATTTCTGTTCAGCTCCATGACCCTCTAAATCAGCAAGACAGGCATCAACATCAGTATCAATGCCTAAGGAGTCACTCTCAGTCAATGCTACCTCCAATGGGTCAGCATCACGTATCTGCTGAAATGCAGACATCATAGCTTTGTATACCACATCTATCCTGCAACAAGATTCTTCAAGCATAGGAGACTTCATAGCATTGGTTAGTTTAAAAGTGACAGTATCATCACCAACACTCAAAGTCAAAGATCCTGACTTGACATCAATAACAGCACCTGCAGTGCACAAAAATAGTCTGCCCAAAATAATAGGAATTTGGGCATCCTCCTCCATATCCAATACAACAAAATCCACAGGAATGTAAAAATTTCCCACCCTAACAGGGACGTCTTCTAAAACACCTAGAGGGTATTTTATAGAACGGTCAGCCATCTGCAAAGTAATTTGAGTGCACTTAAGTGCCCCCATATTCAGTTTATTACAGACAGACAAAGGCATGACAGACACAGATGCACCTAAATCACATAATGCTTTATCAATAAAAAGTGCACCTACATGACAAGGGATGGAAAAGCTACCCGGATCTTTCAATTTTGGTGGGGATTTATTTTGCAAAACGGCACTACACTCTTCAGTGAGTGCCACTCTATCTACCCCACCAAAATCTCTCTTTTTTGTGATCATCTCCTTCAAAAACTTAGCATAAACAGGCACTTGAGAAATAAGTTCAGTGAAAGGAACCGTTACCTCAAGGTTCTTGACCATAGCCAAGAACTTACCAAGTTGCTGATCCACCTTGGACTTTTGCATTCGATGAGGAAAAGGCAACCTTGGTGTAAAAGGTGTATCAGAAACCTTCTCCTTCTCCTTCTCCTTCTTCTTTTCTGCCTGTTTAGCTGTTTCAGACACTTCGAAGAGTAACGGCATTCTACTACCTCCTTCTCCTTGCTAGGGACAGTATCATCATCAATGGGCATAGGAGGAGCAGCATAAGCAGTACCACTACGAAGAGTAACGGCATTTGCTTGCTCCTTATGTGTAGGTTGCCCTGGCAATTGTCCCTGCTGCCTCTGTGCACTAGTTTCTTCCAACTGAGCAATCTGAGTCTCGAGAAGTTTTATGTGCTTCTCCTGGGCCTTTTGTGTTTCCTCATGGGCCCTTTTTGCTTCCTCATTTGTCTTTTGCATAGACAATATTAGTTTCATCATTTCAGAATTGCTAGGCTCTTATGAGGTTGCATTTTGTGGTGCTGGCTGATAATTCTGATGAGCAGGTCTTTGGAAACCAGGGGGATTATGAGAATTTCCTTGGTTTTGGTAGTAGTTGGGTTTTGGGTTGTGATGTGGAGGTTGATAGGAATTTTGTGGGGGATGGTAGGAATTTTGTGGCTGTGGGTTTTGAACATTATTGCTTCTATAGGAAAGAAGTGGGTTGTCTTTCCAACCAGGATTGAATGTGTTGGAGTAGGGGTTATTGGGTTGTCTTTGCTGAAAAGCACTAGCCTGCTCCATCTTATTCTGACTAAACTGACAATCATGGCCGAAGTGACCCTGGATACCACACACCTAGCAGTAAGATGAGGTGATGGGTGCAACTGCTGACATAGCATTGATGCTCATAGGCGGAGGTGTTGAACTAGAGGACTTCATTAGCTGCTGAGTGAGTTGCGCCATCTGAGATGTAAGCAATGAAATAGCGTCAACTTCAAGCACCTTCTTAGTCAAACTCCTAGATGATGAATGGTCATTGGCTGCAAGATTTGCTAGGAAGTCATAACCCTCATCAACTGCCTTGTCTAAAAAGACTCCTCCTGCAGACGAATCAATAGTACTCTTCGTCTGAGGCTGCAGACCATTATAAAAAGTCTGCGTCAGAAACCACTTGTCCATATTATGATGTGGACATTCCCTCTGTAGGTCTCTGAATCTAGTCCACGCTTCCCTCAATGTCTCATCTGGCTCTTGGGAAAACGTGGCCAACTTGTTCCTGATTTCTGCTGTTTTGTGGGAGGGTAATACTCATGTAGAAATGCAGCAGAAATCGCCGGCCATTCTGTCTCAGTGATATCGCTGAACCACCTCTGAGCCTTGTCTCTGAGTGAGAACTAAAATAACATAACCTTCAGCTGCTCAGGTGTGACTCCTTGATGTTTAACAGTCCTGCAGAGTTGTTGGAATCTCTGCAGATGGTTGGCCGGATCTTCAGAAGGATGCCCACTAAACTGATTCTGCTGCACCATGTTAATTAGTGCAGGTTTGATTTCAAAATTGTTCGCAGCAATAGTGGGCATCGGTGGACCTGTGGGTATGCCTTCAGGATTAGGCACCCCATAAGATTTCAATGACTTCGCCATTGGTAATATAGAAATCTCTGAATTTGGCTTCTCTTGGTCAAATTCTGCTCTAAGATCCCGAACTATTGCTTCTGTGTCAGGATCTCCAGGAATAATGTGAGTTTTCTTTTGATACCTGGACATATAAGAGAAAACGACAAGATAACCGTAAGAACGGTCTCTATTGGAACGGGAGGTTCCAATGAGGGAAAGAGAAGTACGCTAATTAATCGAATAAAAACTAGAAAACTAGTCGTCTCCCCGGCAACGGCGCCAAAATTTGATAGGTTTTAGACGTATCACCTATTCAAAGATAAACCTACGGTCCTCTAACTAAGGTAGTCAGTGGAAGCAGGGTTGAATCCGCAGGGAGACAGAGTTTCTATATTAATATCCAATTAACTAACTACTTCAGATGAAAATAGGGAGAATTAATTAAACTAATGATTAAACTAAGGAAGACGAATTAAACAAAGGATTTAACTATGGAATAAAAGCCTAGGGTATTAGGTCGGTCCACCATGCTTATACCAATCAAACAAGGTCAACTACTATCAAAACCTAGGTCAAGAGTCGAGGGATCAGAGCATGTGTTGAGCTATGGTTAAGACTCAACGCTCATAGTTCAACATACGCCACATGTTCACTAACGTAATCAGAACTACTGATGTGTCCTAGGCCTCTAGTCGTAAGACGGATCTGTGCAAACAACTATTAACCACAAGCAATCAATGAGATTGGCCACTAACATTAATCACTAATTAAGAACAAACCACACCACAATCACTCTAATAAAACCCTAAGAATCAATGGAAGTCTAAATAACAATCATGGTATAAACATGGCTTCCCTATCTAACACCCTAGAAAGAGAACTACTCAGACATGATTGAATTAATAATAACAAAACTAATCGAAAACCCTAAGAATTGCATAATGAACTAATTGAATAATAAGCAATTAAACTAAAGCAATTGAGAGACAAGAATAAAACAACAAGAAAGACGATTATCAAATTGACGGAAAGCGGGAACTTTAATTGAATTGATATAGTACTTGAATCTCTTCTACAATCGAAAACAATGAAAACTACGCTAAGAGCTCTCTAAATGTTCAATAGAATAAAGATACCAATAAAAACAACCTAAAAAGTATTTATAGTTTCTAAGAAAATAATAAGATAGAGTGGGGAAATAACGAAAATCGCATCCCCGTGTCGTCCACCCGATCGGGCAAAGGGCCGCCCGATCGGGTCTCGGAACAAGCTCCCAACAGCAGCAAATTAGGCTCCACCCGATGGGATCGGGCAACTTCCACCCGATCGGGGCCACAACCCTAGCACCCGATCAGGCAAGTCCACCCGATGCCATCGGGTGGAAGTCTTCTCAAGCTCCTCAGAAAATCAGCAAATTGGCTAAGTGTAAGTCCGCCCGACGGGATCGGGCAAGTCCACCCGATCGGGCGGTAAATCTGAACTTCTGGGCTATTTTACTCGTAGCCGATCGGGCAGTGGTTGCCCGACCCGATCGGGCGAGGCTTCTTTCTTCCTTGCTTCTACTTGGCTTCTGACGCCAAGTCTTTTGCACATTTCTTCTTCAAAACGGGGTCCGAATACCATCTAGAGACCGCCAAGATGCCTCATAACCTTCCGCTACAGCGTGGTGCTCAAAACATCAAGTAAATAGGGAGTTTTTCCCTAAAAACCTGCAAAATGATATGGAACACACAAACCACAACTATATCGAAATAGTTAGCATAAATAGCTCCCAAGAGCATCAATATCGCACAATTTAGCTTGTAAAGAAAGGGAAAAACTCTATAAGAAATCAATATATCAGAGTTTCTTGTCTTCCATCATTGACATGTATGCGTAAAGCCAAAAACAATTCAGTCCATAGTCCAGTTTCGGAGATAGCTGCTTGCTGGATACTCTATGTTCCATGCTTAGTATTTTATGAGTTTGCTTGTTGATATGTTAGGTGAAATTTAGTTTCTTAGAGGTTGCAATGCCGAAAACGTTTTGGCCAGATAATTGATCTTCGTGACATAATAGCTTGCAGCAACTAGACCTTTATGATAGACCACAATATCCATTTAGTAGGGTTTGGCTCAATCTATGATCCAATGAGGAATGCTATCCTACTATCGTGTAGATTTGATGGTAATATTATTGAATGAAATTACCTTACTACTATAACAATTGTTTTTGCATAAAGGGAGTATAAATTAATTATCCGACATTATAGGATGCATACATTATGCCTACTTATATTAAATATTTAGCACAAATTGATGACTTCATTTTCGTTTAGGTTTTATGCCATATCATATTGTTTTATCAATGGTTTCTTGCTGGAATTACCTGGCATGTCTGTAGTGTCTTTAAATAGTGTACTTACACAAGGCATGAATCCCAAGAAACAACATGAAGTAAGTCATTACTTTTGCATCTCCTTTTATCCATTACATATGCACCTTTTTCCCCTGTCTGTCGGCTTTTTGGATTGACAAGCAATATCATTGGGTACTCTCATGTGAAATTTTTTGAATAACCAAAAATTATGGTGCTGTGTAACTTAAAATCATTGTATATTTCAGTTTTGCAGGCATAGTCTTAATTTTTTCTAACTTTATTTTGTTACGATTAACTCTATGTACATTTGGACTGCCCCATGTCCTACGTGTATTAATATTTGTCGTGGCTATTTTGTGATTATATATAATGAACTGACATATAGGCAACAAGAAGTGAGGGAATAAAGTTGTAATTTTGTATTGAAAAACTAAAATCAAGAAATGTAAATGATATTATGAGCATTTGAGACGCTTGATTGTGTCCCAATGAACTCGTAAAAGCTCAACAAAATATTCATCAATATTCAACATAAGCAGTACATTCTCTAATCTCTATTACCCTCTATACACAAGAAAATAACTTGCTAACTTATTCCTCAAGCCACCTTTAATCAACTTAATTTGACATTACTAACCTACCCTTTCTCACTTAGCTAATTCATACAATTTAATTAGTGTGGACCATGTGGGGACTTTGGTGGTCTAAAAAGAGGGGTAGGAGGAGGCAATGTTAAAATTCGAAGTTTCGCACTAAGTTATGACGGGGTCGGTGACTTTGGTGGTGTTTCTATAAGAGGAGATAAGGGAGACTAAGAAAGTGTGGAAATTAAAGATTCTTCTAGGTCTAGCATTGGAGAAGATGGAAAAACTTAAACATGTTAAGGGAAGTTTTGTAAATGTGCTCAAGGAGGACATAATAAGGAGTCAGAATTTCACTCCATTTAATGAGGTGAGACCTGGAATTGAGCCCACTCTTTTTTAACCCATCTATTTCCTATTCAAGGATATCAATCCCATTTTCTCAACCACAATTTAAGACCTAATAACTTTAATCCACAACTCATAAATCAACCTATCTCATTTATACGCCTTCAATGAAGCTTTCAAAACATAAGCCTACATTCCGAGGCCTATAATAATTCTTATTCTTGATTCATGAGATTAGATTTTGTGATGTACTTATTAATCATAAGCCCATTTCGCCACTATGAGTTATAAAACCCATCAACTAACCCCACCCATTTTTTAATTACTCCACTAGCTTCTTTCAACAAACCCCTCCTTATTTCTCTAACCCCACGGACCCACTTCAAAACATTAGTTTGACCATACATAGCAACATCTTCTAATCTCATCCCACTCTTCACCCGAACTCACCTCCATTCCCTTAAATACCAACCATTTAACCAAACACCCAATACCTTTCCATGACTAATTGTTGTTTTTGCCTCCCAACTTCCAAGGCAGCATCCCCAACAGTCATTCTGTTAAAATGATGGACTCTCCTCTCCAATTAATAAAGCAAAATATCGTATTGATTTACTCTTTATTTTCCAATCTAATATTAGCATTAAATTAAGTTTATATCATTGAATTTAGGTGAATAAGACTATAATAGGAAACTTCTCCACACCTTTATCTTTGCATTTTTGATATAGTATATATATTTTGTAAGAAAGAACATAAGAGAAACATCACTTTATTCTATAATATTATTTTTCTCCGATTCTCCACGTTTATCTTGGCACAATTAAAGCACAAAGCCTACTATAAGGCAAACAATTGGTATCAAGAGTTATCGATCTAAAAGTTAAATGAGTTTACGGAAACAATATTTTCAATCTACATGGCAACTTAAAGTATTAATCATCAATTGTCCCAATTTTGAATGGTAAAAGCTATGATTTTGGGGTCATGAAATTGAAAAAAATACTTAAGTCAGGAGATCTTAGGGACATTGACTAAAAGGGCCCTGAAAAAAGTATTCCCACAACCCGAGAGACTTGAAAGCGAAAGTTGTGGTTAATCTTCTAAGGAGGAAATCATTAAGTGTCAAGATGCATTGAAAATTCTTCAAAATGTAATGATGAATGTTATATTTCCAAGAATTGTCATCACTACAACACAAAAGGAGGCATGGGATACACTCAGCACCGAACTGAGAATAGGCAACACATAAATTGCAACACTAATAAATATGTTAACCTTAACAGCCTAAGCCAACAGTTTATATGTGTTACCTTGATGTTTGATTAATTACACTACATAGCAATGCAACAGATAAAAATTGTTGTCATTGTATTTATTAGGCAACAATTGCTTAAAATGTTGCCTTTTTACGCTCTTAGGCAACATCCATTAGAATTGTTGCTTCAATAGACATCGATAACGTAATTGTTGCTATGAAATTCAACAACCATGGTTTTGTTGCCATTTGGTAAACAAAAAAATATAATTTTTTATATTGTTTGTACAAAATGCTCCATCCATTTCTTTTTTGTTTGTCCTATTTTCCGTTTTTGTCTGTTTCTTTTTTGTTTCTCCTACTTTTCGTTTTTATCCATTTCTTTTTTGTTTGTCCTACTCTCTATTTTTGTCCGTTTCTTTTTATTTTTCCTTCTTTTTCATCTTTCCCTATATGGAAAAATTATATCACCCATCTACCACACCACTTTATAACTCTTTGGTCCCACATATACCTTAAAATTTTCTCTCACCTACTTTAATCGCCACATTTATTATTTAATAAGGGAAAAATTCGACCTTTATCAAATCTTCCGCCACTCGTACCGGCCACCTATGAGTAATTCAAGAAAAAATCTCACATTTCCACCTTATTTTCTCATATTGATACGTTTTTATCTACTACTTCCTCCGTTTCGCAATACTCGCAACGTTTCTTGTTTGCACACTATCCAATGCAATGCTTTGAAGCTTAATATCTCTAATTATTGATAAGTAAAAATTATAAAAAGTTAAAATTATAATAGTATGCGTTAAGACGAATCAAATAAGACCCCACTTGACTATATTTTTTCGTATATACTTGTGAAAAAATATAACATAAGATTGGTAGATGAATAGTGGTTACTATTCTTATGTTGCGAGTATTGCGAAACGGAGGAAGTACTTGTTTTACTGGTAAAATCCCACTCTAAATTATTTAAATTTAAAAAGAAAACTAACCTAAACAATCCGCCACCCCTATCAACCTCTTCTCCCACCCAACCTCCAGCACCACCCCTCCCCTGCTCCCCTTCCCCCACTATGAAAGCACCCTCCCTCGTTCTCTTCCCCCACCACGAACCCCCCTCCCTCCTACAGTTCCTCCATCACGAAACCCCCTCCCCCATCCTCGAAACCCTTTCCCTTCCTCCCTCTCATGTTCCCGACCACCACCACAATAATCGACAACCACCAACTTCATCTCCTTTGAAAACCGCTAACCATTTCAAATACTACCATGTAAGCTCGATTCAAGCTACGATGAGTTAATTCTTATGGTTGGTGGCTCGAATTAGACTGCGACGAAGGTTGGGTGGCTCAATTTAGACTCCGGGGGAGCTGAGTGGTTCGAGTTAAGCTCAATTTATTCTAGAGTGGCTTAAATTTGGGGGTAATGGTTCATTTTAGGAGTGGCGATGGTGAACTTGGCGGGGAGGGGTGGAGGTAGGCGTGGTGGTTAGCTGGCAGAGAGGCGATGGGGTGCGGTTGGGGGAGATTTTTCAGTTGATTGATTTTTTTAAAATTAGAATAAAGATATTAATTAACAATCTAGGTGTAATGTACTTAATTAGCTATTGATTACGTAATTATGAAAGTTTACCTAAAATTATAGGTCATTCAATAGGTTACGTACCAATATGAGAAGATAAGGTGCAAAGGTGAGATTTTTCCTGAATTACTCATTGGTAATCGTGCAAGAGCGGACAAAGGTGTTTCTTATCAATTTTTCCTAAAATAAGTGGACTCCTTAATTGTTGTCATAACCCACATGCTTATAATATCATATTCCTTATCATTTGAAGTATAATATGTGGGACAAACAAAAAGAAATGGAGGGAGTAGTATCATATCTTTTTCAAAATTACTTTAAGTACTTTTTATATCATTTTGAACACTTGTAATCTTTAGCAAATTTTAGAACTGAACTTTGTTTTGACGAACATAATTTTTTGATATTTACTTTTTTTGCTGTACTCAACTCTTCTTTTCAGAACTTCACTTACTTTCGTCGAACTTATTTTTGTTGAACTAAACTTATTTTTATTTGATTTAAGGTATTTTCGTTGAGTTAAAAAATTAACTAATATTTGCTAAAATTAACGTTATTTTGCTGAAAAATAGCTTAAATAAAACTTACTTCTAATATGTCGAGGCGAACATACTCTAATTGTCTTTCTTTACCTTAACGATAATATCTACATATTACATTAAAGCAAAATAGGTTTTGCCACGTGTCGTATGCAGATTAATCTAAAGGAAAAAAATAATTCTCAAGCATTCTAGCCTTCTCCTATCCACGTGTCAGCTGTACGTGATTTAGCTTTTTTTTAATTAATAATTTCGGTTAAGTAGGGCAATTAATAACTCATTCCCTTCCATTTTTGCGTTGACTCATTTTTTAAAGCAATTTATTCTATAGCAAATCATTTGCTTAATCTATTCTAAAATAACCGTATATACTTGCATTAGAATACTGAAAATAATCTCCAGTTATGTTTAAATTTGGCTGAAATCACGATTTATGTTGATTGATTTTTTAAGTTAGGCAATTAATATCATTATATCATATGAGATATCCGAAAATCAAGGATATTCCATTTATATATTAATGTGTTTGACGTTGATTATGGTTACAATTACGTAATTAAAATATCAAATTGATATACTTTGGCCGAAATTTTTAGTTGCCATATTAGTTATGTTCGAAAATTTTACTAACCAACTTAACAAGTAATTTAAATTATCAATCAAATCTTATTATTGCCTCCTTTAATGGTAATTGTCAATTAATCAGTTAATTTAAATTGATACTATTTGAAATTCTTAAAAAATTATTAACATGATAATAAAATTAAGTTGTCAATCAATCATAATTTTAATTTGGGTACTAATTAGCTAATTAACATAAATATGCAAAATAAACATAACATTTTTTAGTATAAATAGTGATGTTTTCTCATCAAACATCACAACTCATTTTCGTCTATTCAATTTTCATATTGATGTCAACTTCTTCCCCTATCTCGAAGTCAATATTATGTTCTCCACAAAAAATAAGAGAAACACAAAATCCAACCAAAAAATGACCCCCTAAAGTTGAATATTTGAATTTCCTAGATGTTGAATCTATGGTTTTAACACTATTTCTTGGAGGCCATCTTTATTTCCATGATGCGTCCAGTATGTTCACATATTATTTTAATAGAAGCAATGAAGTTTGGGCTTATGTTGAAGACGTTAAGACGACAATACATGATTTTCATCCATAATAAGCTCATTGTAATGGTTTATCTAATTTTCGAATGAATAGCGAAGCATGGTTTATGGAAGGTTTAGCGCTAATGCAATGGACTATTATTATCATATGCTTGTCAGGTGGCACGAGGGAAATACAGAGAATGTTACAGTTAGTTGTTAAAGTCTTATAATCACCAACCTAATTTGTAGCATAGTCATGAACCTCATCATAATTACAAAGTAAATTGAGCTCTAATTCCTCCGTTTTTTTTAAACTTTAGGTTTTTCTATAACTTTCAACTTTGACATTTTGACAATGTAATCACGTTTTCTATCGCTTAGCATATGGGATTCTCTTTTATTTGTCTCTATTGATCTTTTTTCCTATCTTTAACAGTTTAATCCTTGTGCACATTTCAACGTCACGAGTACTAAAAATGAGGAAAGTATATCTTAATTTATTGGGATACTTTATGTTCCAAATTTGTATCCCCTGCTCTCAATTTTGATTGGTTTCACCAAGTAAATTATAGCAATTGTCCTAAACATTTTTTGACAAAATATAATTATTTAATTTAACTATTGTTAAGGTCATCTCGGAACAAAATAAAATTCCAACCTAACTAACTTTTGGATTCTAAAAAAGTTAAAATCTTCAATATAAAGAATAACACCATCTAGATTACTCTATCACCTTCAATTTTCATGTTAATTTTAATGATTATTTAATTTAATTGAAATGGAGTAAAGCAAAATTATAGTGTACTATAAGAGAAAGTATAATTAAATCTCTAAGTCGTATCAATCTCTCTAATAGATTAATGAGTGTTGATGAAGAAGAAATAACATTACTACTAGATTGATGCTTATGTTCTTCAAAGATCAATCATCATCTAATACGATGCCTACAAAGATTCCAATACTTTGGTCAAAACCAATACCGAAAATTAAAAAATAAACCTATAGTTGATATAAGTGGAGAGTAGAGTTACGTTCCGATCTTTCTCTAACAAGACAATGAACTTTATTTTCCATGAATTTTGATTAAGTAAATTATTTCATATGAATTGCAATTTCAGTATAATTTTGACTTTCTGCGTAAACCAATTGACCACATATAGTACCCATACCAAATTCTCAAAACATAATAAAAAGTTCATTAGAAAAAACCACACAAGCAATTTCATCTATATTATTATCTTAAGCAAAATGAAAAATCCTACGTGTCAAGCTCATAATCACCGAGCAATTCTAGAGCACGAGGAACGTAAAACTCTCATCTAGGGTGTCCACGTAGGATTTGCCTAGGTGGAATCTGAAAATTAAAAGATTTCGGAAATTTTAATGCCTTAATTAGGGGGTGATTTGAGGTAATTATTGATGATTAACGTAAATTGTGGAATAAAAAAAGGCAAGGTCGGTTTTTAATCTCCAATTATGTTTTAAATTTGGCCGAATTTTATTCATTCCAATTTTATGTACTTTCTGTTTTGCCTTTCTAATTCATATATGGTAATGAAATAAAAATATCAATCAAGGATGATTTATGTTAATTGGCAATCAACTATAATTTCGGCCAATCACTTGTTCAATTCACAAAAATGTCCGAAATTAAGTATTATGTTGATTGAGTATTTAAATTAGGCAATTAATATCAAAGATTTCCGAAAATCAAGCATATCCCATTTATATATTAATATGATTGACGTTAATTATGGTTACAATTACGCAATTAATTAAAATCCCAAATCTATATACTTTTGGCCGAAATATATAATTCCCATATTGGTTACGTTTCGTGAATCATTCGAATTTATCCTATGGTTACAAGAATTATATAGTTCATGAATCCTTCAACTTTATCCTATGGTTGTTCTATTTAGCTAATACTTAAGAATTTTATTTATAGATTGTTATACATCGTAGTTGTATTCTATCTTTTACATAGTTATAATATCCATCCTTACGTCGCTTATAACCTACTGTACTATATATCCATAGCTATAATATCTATCCTTACGTAGAATAATATCAATCCATTCTTCACCACTTAATCCATTTTTCACCATATACAGATTTAATGAGAATATCAATCCATTCTTCACCATTTACAGATTACATCCACATTGTCTAATCATATACTCCCTCCGTCCCACATTAGTTGCAACACTTTCCATATACGGTCGTCCCACATTAGTTGCAACATTTCTATTTTAGGCATGGACCCACTATTTTTTTTATAATATGTCACCTTACATATGACCCTACTCATTCATTATTTAACGTTAAAAACATTAAACTACTCATACATCCACCCACCTATCAAATAAATAGTTACTCTATCACTTTCTATCACATCAACCTTTATAATAAATTAATACAATTTATACCCTACTCTACTAACTTCCTAAAACTTTGTGCCCAACCTATTGTTGCAACTAATGTGGGACGGATGTAGTATATATTTCAAACATTATTGTATTCAATTGTTATCCATAATAGCATTTTAATTTTCATTTTAGTAACCCGAGTGACATATAGCCCTAAATTTATCGTATTCTTCCCTTAGAAAAATGTAATCACTTTTGGATTTAATATTTAGTACATTTTTTCTTATTATTATATTTCACTTTTTTAATGAGAATAACTTTACAAATTAAATTAAATTCATGTAATATACATAAATTAGGTATTTATTTGATAGACTAAAAGGTGTGATTATATGCAATACGATAATAAGTAAATTCCAAGATTTGAATACATTACCAATTAACTTAGATAAATGATGGGGTTGCAAAATTGAGTCTTCAGCAAGTGATATATCTTATTAGTGGTTACATAGTTTTTTAATAGGTTATTTTTAGAGTATTGCAGATTTTCTATTATACTTGCACAAATATTCACCAACTATAATCCTCCTCTCAGACAGAGGTACCACTATTATCTGCAAGTCCGAATTAATGAATTATCGGACCTCATCTTTGCCCAAACGTGATTAGGTCCTTCAAATTTCTATAAAACTGTTTAACTCCCCACAATTTCCTACAACTTATTAAGAGGTGAAAATAAATTCTTTTTTCCAATACAATGTATTTTTTTCCTTTTAATAATATTCATTGGAATGTATCGATAATAATCATAATAAAAATAATATATAAATTATACCAAGCACTAAATGTGCGTTTTTCTTATTTCCATTCTTTTTTTCTCCTTTGCAAATTATATCCTACAAATTAATAGTTCCACAAGATACTTCATCTTTGGCTTTCATAAAGTCTCCAAGTTAATTGACATATAAAATCATCTAAAAGATTTGTTAATCTTTCACATTTTGGTTTGTGGCGTTTGTATTTCAATGTTAGTGCCATTATACAAGTCTTAGAGGTTCAATCGATCAAAAATACAACTCATAAGATATACTACATGACTCAAGATAAGTTACCTTAACTAACTGAAAAGATATCTCTAGATATCTCTTTCTAAAAATGTGTCTAACAATATTTTGCTAATTTATTTGCCTAACAAGTTCAAATTAGAATAGGTAAGGATTGGCCTTTCCAATATAAGACACTTTGATTCCATCCTTGATTTTGGTGAGTGGATATGAATGTATTATTTGCCATATAAAATATACGGGAAAGTTTTCTTTCGATATAGATCTTGAGTGATTGATAAGGAGACCATAAGCCTACAAACTAATCTTAAGATGAATAATATAAATTGATTTATATTATTAAATTAATCAAGGTAAAGATATAAATTTTAATAATATAACGACATAGTTAAAGAAATAGTAAAAAATAAAGGGAGATATATTAATTATGTAACAAACGAATATTTAGCTAATAAATATTAATTATGTGACCATTAAAGGGTGCAAATCAATACCATTTATAGATAATTTTAGTTAATAGATTAATTATGATTCAAATCTCTTTCAAATCCGGGATTTAAATTTATATTTAGGTAATAATCTTAGCCATTTTAGAATAAAATTTATTGCTACCTTGAATATTAGCCTTATAAATCTTATTATTACCATTTATTAATTGATATTTGCAGAAAAAAGTTGCAAAAAAATTCATAAAAATGTTTAATTAAGGCGCAAATTAAGCAAACATAATTATGTAGCTTCAAACTTGCCTATGATAATTTTAGTTTATTCGATTACTAATGCATTCTAATATTCTAATTAGTCAGTATTATTAACTTCTTTTTAGATAAAAAACTATTTGGGTAACACAAGGTAATAAATATTAATTATGTAACAAATAAAGGGTGCAAATGAATTCCATTTATATATAATTTTGGTTAATATTTTAATTAGGGTTCAAATAAATCTTCTTCAAATCCGGGATTGAAATTTATATTTACTTAATAATCTTTGCCATTTTAGAAGAAAATTTATTTCTATCTTTAATATTGGCTTTATAAATTTTATTATTTCGTTATTAATTGATATGGACGGATCGAGTATAATATAAGATATAGAAAAAAAATGCTTTGAAAACATAGTTTACATTTTACAGTATTGCATTTGGCCTGACTAATCTGTTTTTAAAAAATAAAAAATAAGTTTTCAGAAAATAATTTATTGATATTATATTTACACTTACTTTAGGAGGTAACTATTTGGAAGATATATATATTTTATTGTGCTTTCTAACTTTAAGTAAAAGAATATTGAAAAAACTAAATTTAAGGAGAGTAGAATATTAGATATTATTATATTGCTTTAAAAAATATGAAGTTAGTTTTTGTAGTATGAAAAATGGAATTTTAATGTAGTAAAATATACTTGACAAATAAATATGTCATGTTTATTTTTCAAAAAATAAATTTTGTGTTTTCTTTATAGTATTGCATTTGGCCCATATTATTTTAGATATTCAAAAAATCAAACATTACTATAATTTTAAACAAATTTTTCGATGATATTATATGCACTTATTTTAGGATGTAAATATTTAGAATATTACACTAATTCGTCCAGGACGGCTCGCACAAGTCGGCCAATGAAATGATGGGAGATAAGCTTTATTTTTATGTAAGTATTAAATACTATAGTTTTTATTTTTTTTATTCGTTTGTCATTTCATCATCTAATTTCGTTTCTTATTTTTTTTTCATTTCTTTATGTGTTTTTATTGTTTGTTAATTCATAAAATGTAATATTATTTCATTTTATTCTTTTGTCATATTTATATTTAAATTATTTTATTTAATATAATATTTTTGTCATTTTGTTTATGCAATCTCATAGTTATTCTAAATGTTCATGTAATAATTTTTTTAATACGAAATTGCAATTATTATTTTTGTAATAATTTTTTGTTAATACGAAATTGCAATCTCATAGTTATTCTAAATATTCATGTAATAATTAGCAATCAATTAAACAACTAAACTTCCTATTTTGATATCAATCATGTTTTAATATTTTAATATAAATGAAATTATAAAAGTTTTATAAATGGTTATTTTTGAGAACATAAAACACTAAACTGTCTCCTTTTATATCAATCACGGTTTGAGATATGATGTCAATCAAATCAAATCCTTTTGATTTTACTTTTTTGTGGTAAAATTTTTTATTATTCAATAACGCTTATGTTTGGAAAACATTTCCTAAGTTAAGTAGATATTGCATTTTTAACATATTTTATTTATTCCCTTTGCCTAATTTTTGAGTTTTACTAATCAATAAATGACGTGATGAATAATAGGAATTAATAAATGTTTCTTCTTTTTAAGACTTAAATGGAGTAATGATTTTATTTGTTATCGTTTCAAAACTATAGTTGCCTCTTTTATTCCAATTTAGTTCGCTTTAATACCAAAAATGATGAATACATAATTTTGTGATGAATATAAAATTTCATAACTGCAATCTATTTTTCGTCTAATCAATTAGAACTTTTTAATATCCATTAAGTTTTTTTAATATCCAATATTTGATGATTTTTTGTAATGTGTTGAATTAAAATTTAAATTTAAGTGAAATTATAATGTCCATAACTCAAATTAATATATATGTTATTGTGGAAAAGTTCTGAATACGAATTTTAACTTCAAGCCTAAATTTTTTTACTTATGTGAGCTATGTCACATATTATACTTATCTTTACCATTTATAAACGATCTTTATAGTTTAATTTAAATAAATGAGACTATAATGTCCAAAGTTAAAATCAGATCTATATGCTTACATGATATTTAAGTTCAAATCAGATCATATAATATAATATAATCATATAATATATTATAGTATAACCAAATATAAAATCGTAACTTATTAGGTCAATTAACCATAATATATCTGCTTACATAATTCAAATTTTAAATTCAAGCCTAAACTTAAGTACTTACAATTTTCCATGATTATGTCATACTCCTTCCGTTTCAATATGATGTTCCCATTTGGAATACGGGGGGAAAATCAATACAAATTGAGGTGGATGAGAATCTTTTTAATTTTATATTGTATAAAGTGTACTTTAGTACCTTTTTGCTTTTAAAAAAGTAAGAGAGAGAAATAAAAATGGGTGATAGGGAAATAAAGATGCTAAAATGGGTCATGTATAAGACAATAAGTAAAAAAGTAGTAAAAAATTGGTTGTTAAAGGGTAAGATTGGAAAATAAATATTCTTAAAATGGAAAATATTCAAAATGGGAAGAAGTTTTTAAAACATCCCAAAAAAAAAATGGGAACATCAAATTGAGACGGAGGGAGTATATTATACTTATCTGTACCATTTATAAACGATCTTTAGAGTTTAATTTAAATAAAATTATAATGTCCATAATCAAACTAAATAAAATCAAGATACGAAAATCAATGATATTGAGGAAAAAATTTTAAATTCAAGCCTAAACTTAAGTACTTACAAATTGTCAATTATTAATCATATATTATACTTATCTTTACCATTTATAAACGATCTTTAGAGTGTAAATTAAATAAAATCAGCGACTTTCTAAATGGTTATTATCAATCAAACTAGACTTCCTATTTGAGACCAATCACGTTCTTATACTTTAATTGAAAGGAAATTATATAGTTTTATAAATAGTAATTAGCAATCCATTAAACAACTAAACTTTCTATTTTAATATTCAGGCCCATAATCTTTTTATAAGGTCAATTAACCTTAATCTATCTGTTATATATGTAGATTGATTAGCAACCATATAGTCTATATAGATTGATTATATAATACTACTCCGTTTTTTAATAGGGACATTTTTCCATTTAAGGGTGTTTTTAATTAATTAAGGCACTTCTACCTTTTACCATAAATAGTAGGTTGTTTTCCAATAACCCCATCAATTCTAGGCATATTTTTTTAACAAGGCGCTAATAAACCATCATTGGTAATAAAATTATTAAAAATCATATACTTTAAGACGAACATCTTTTGTTACCTTAATGTTTAGTTATATACTAAAATCAAGTGAATACAAATCACTTTTCATATGAAAACAAAAAAATAGATTAATTTATCTGCTAAGATCTCATATAGCGTTATTATGATATTGATAATTTAAATTTGCAAGGTTCTTAGCAATAGTATATATAAATTTAGAAGGTTCTTAACATTATTATGAAAATTTTCTCAATTACAATAAAATTATAGATCTTGCCATTTTAATGTTAATTTCATAGCATTCACATTATAAGATCAGAACGTAAGTATTGCTTGAATATTTGTAAAATAGTATAAATGCTATAAAAACGGGCTAGATTATGGAACACAATTATAAAATCAGCATAAATAATATACGATATAGAATAATATATATCATATCTTAAATTTTTTTAACAATATTGAACCATGATGATAAGGTTTTAGTAAAAAAAATGCAATTAAGATATAGTTTTAACTATAAATAAGTTACGATTTTAATAAAAAAATCACCATAAATAAAGATTCTCATAAATTATGTAGTATTAAGATTTTAAATTTAAAAACCACCGTAAATAATAATTCTAAAAAAACATCAATAAAGATTAAATAAGCAAAGGGAAGAAATTTTACACCATAAGAGTTCGAATAATACATGTATGGGAAAGGAATGACTATGTTACTCCTAATGGAGTGAGAAGTATTGATGACGAGTTAACAAAACGTACAATCAGTATATTACATATTCTTTTGCCATAAAATGATATTGTCCATCTAATGTGTACAATATTCTATTTAAATATACTATCGTTTTGCTTAAATAAAATAATAGAAATCTCTTGCTTTAATAGGTGATATATATGTGACAAATATGAGATTTGGGGCGCATTTGTTTATTGTTTGCGTAACGAGGGAGTTTTATAGCCAAGGAGTAAGAAATGATTTTATAACCTATTTAGTTGGCAATCAAATTTTTGCAGACGTGATGATCCCGAAATTAGTTACCTTAGCAAAATACATGAAATTCAAAGGTATTAGTTAAATTTATGACTTTAACATTACAAAAATATGAAAATTAATTGGGAAAGTTATTTGTTTGACAACTACAGTAGACATTGATTTTTGATTTTGGGTGGTGGTATCAAACTTACATAAGATGTGCTACCAAAGTTATTAAAGAGGGTGAAAACTTTTTTGTGAAACTATTGGGTCAGACCGTCCGACCCAATATTTATGATCAGACGGGCTGAGCCCATTTCATAATTTCGCGCGCGCGTGTTTTATTTTCTTAACGTTATTATTTTTGCTTCTGATTTCTCTCAATCTCATACGACGGTTATCATTGGTTGAATTAAATTTTGAAATTCTTTTGTTTTCTACTCCGAAAATCTCTGAGCTAATATCTTCAAGAGAAATTCGCAGCTTGAGTTTGGCAGTTATTCACTCCATTGCTAAAAATTGTTTCACATTGCTAACATGTTTGAATTTTTTAGTTCTTCACTCCATTAATTTGCTCAATCAATTCGACAATGGTAGTTAAGAGGGGAAGAGAAGAAGATTCTAGGTATTTCGAATTTTTTTTGTTTTTATTTTGGTTTTGAGTTTCAAAAATTTTGTGTTGTTGATCGTTTTTTTTTCCCTTTGAATGTAGTTCGAAGGCTTCTAAGTCTAAGAAGTCAGCCAAGATTGAGAAACCTGAGTTGCGTATGGTTGTTTCTGCTGAGAAGAAGAAGTTTTTAGACAGAGATTTGGATTATGTTCGAAAGTATGTATTTCAGTTGTATTGTTTTGATATTTTCAGTTTGTTGTTTGTTCATCTCATTTCATTTATATATATTGTTTTTTCATTCAATGTATTATTAATAGGTTTTTTGTTAGCTTTTTAGGTAGATAGTTTAGCTTTTCAGTTGTTGCTTTTGTTAGGTCTTTAGTTAGTTTTGTTCTTATTTTCAGTTGATGCTTAATTTTTTTCAGTTGCTCTTATTTTCCTTTCAGTTCCTGCTTTTTGTTAGGGTTTCAGTTAGTTGTTCTTATTTTCAGTTGATGCTTAATATGTTTCAGTTGCTCTTATTCTCTTTTCAGTTAGTTCTTTGCTTAGGGTTTCAGTTAGTTGTTCTTATTTCCAGTTGATGCTTAATATGTTTCAGTTACTCTTATTCTCTTTTCAGTTAGTTCTTTTCTTATTTGTTCTTATTTTCAGTTGGTGCTTAATATGTCTCAGTTGATCTTATTCTCTTTTCAGTTAGTTCTTTTGTTAGGGTTTCAGTTAGTTGTTTTTATTTTCAGTTGATGCTTAATATGTTTCAGTTGCTCTTATTTTCCTTTCAGTTCCTGCTTTTGTTAGGGTTTCAGTTAGTTGTTGTTATTTTCAGTTGGTCCTTAATATGTTTCAGTTGATCTTATTCTCTTTTCAGTTAGTTCTTTTTTTAGGTCTTTAGTTACTTTTGTTCTTATTTTCAGTTGTTGCTTAATATGTTTCAGGTGCTTTTATTTTCCTTTCAGTTGGTCCTTTTTATTAGGGTTCAGTTAGTTGTGGTTATTTTCAGTTTATTGATTTTTGTCATTTATTGACTGTTGTTTTTTGTAGGCCTGTTAAGTCCGTAGGCAAAGGGAAATTTGTAGCTAAGATTCAAAAGGAAAGGTCACCTTTAAGAGGTCTAATCCAGATGATTCTGAGGATACGTTTGATCCATCGTATGTTTGTTTGTTTCTTATGTTGTGTTTTATTGTGTTCTCTGTTTTGTTACTTTTGTGTTCTAATGTTGTTTTTTGTTCATTTGTGTTAGGATTTTCACTACAGAGGATCTTAACTCTATTCATTTGTCAGCTGTTTCTGATTTTGCTCACCTTCAAGAAGTTATTAGTGGTTTTAATGGTAGGCAGAGGACTTGGGTGAGGGATATTGGATTTGGGAGTTCGTTAGATATAAAGATAAAAAATTTTAGTCCTCGTCTTTATTTGGATGTGATGCTGAGGTATAATGCTAGTGGCATGTTGTTCAGGAATGGGAATGGAAACCTGTTGCTCAACAGGTTTGCCATTAGGGATGCTTTGGGTTTGCCTTTGTCAGAGAAGCTTGTTGAGGTTATGAATCCTTATGCATTTTGGCGGAAAGGGAGTGAAGTTGAATCAAGGGTTGAGAGTAAGAGATGGTTGGAGTTCCTAGGTGTTAGTGAAGGTCAAAATCTATATTTGGCGAAGAAGGCTTGGGCTGATCTCTTCAAGAAATATGCTGTTAGGGATGATTTCAAGAGGTTGTTTGTTTTGTTTGCTGTGACAAAGTTTCTTTGTCCTTGTGGTGATTATGGTGCAGTGGTGAAATGTGGGAAGAGCTTAGAAGATGTTTCTCAGATTTCATCGTATGATTGGTGTGGATTTGTCAGACATTCTTTGTGTTCTGCCATTTTAGACTGTCATCATACTCTTACATCAAAGAAGAGTACTTCAGGTTTTGATGGCAGTAAATTTTCTATTAAGTTGAGGGGTTGTGTAAGTGCTTTGGTGCTTGCTGTGATTCACAACTTCAGATGTCGTGATTTAGATTTCACAGCAGTAGAGAAACCCTATATATGTTACTGGGATGATGAAGATAGGTTGAGTGATGTGGTTAAGCAATTCCAGCTGAACCTGAAGCATATTCTCCCAGTCAATAGTGATGATAAGGGGAAACAAGTTCTTGATGCTGATAAGGGTTTGGATAAGGGGAAACAAGTTCTTGATGCTGATTGATATCACGTATTTATATAGAGTTTTCTCCCTTATTTACAAGCTAATTTGTGCGTCATTGGAGCTCTTGGGAGCTATTTTGTGCTAACTATCGTATGTAGTTGTGGTTTCGTGTTTTAGTATTGAATTGCAGATTTTATGGAGTTTTCTCCTTATTCCCAAGCCTTTTGGAAGCAACCACGGCTTTACAAGATGTTATGAGGCACGTAGGATGGCTCACGAGTTTTATGGGTAGTTTAGGAGGTCCCAAGACCCCTAAACGTGAAGTTTAGAGAGCCAAAGAGTCAAAAAGGAGGTTTCCGTACTCTGATCGGGCAAAAATGGCCCGATCGGGCGAAGTATTTATGATCGGGTACAGAAGTCGCAGACCCGATCGGGCAAGATGTGCCCGATCAGATCGGGCGAGAAGACATGCACAAGACCCGATCGGTCATCGTCTGCCCGACCCGATCGGGCTGGGTGCTCGTGGCTCTTATTCTATTGCTGCTGCGAGAAGAATGTGTTGGCCAAAAATGCACCAGGCCCGATCGGGTGGATGCCTCGAGCCCGATCGGGTGGGCCACAATATTCGTATTTGTGCTTTGCGGCTGTGCGTATCATAAAAGGTGTTGCTGGGCCTTGTTTGCTACCAACCCGATCACAGACCCGATCGGGTGCTGGATCGGGTTGGCCCAAATTTTGCACTCCACTTAAGCTGCTGATGATGCATGACCAGGAGACCAAATGGGCTGATTTGTACCTCGACCCGATCGGGTGGGTTTTGGCCCGATCGGGTCCGGTGCATTACGTTGCGGATTCGTCTTTTGTTTCCGTTTTAATGAGACTTGAGGGGGTATTATAAATACCTTTTCCTCATTATTTTAGATACATCTTTTATTCATCTTTCATTAGGTTTAGACTAGTTTTATTCTTCATTGTTCTTAGTTTAATTCAAACACTTTAGATTAATTTAGAGGTGATCAAACCTATTTCAATTTCAATAAAGTTCCTGCTTTCCGTCAATTGGTATTCTTTCTTACCCTAATCTCTTTTATTATTCTTGATTGCTTAGTTTATTTATTTAATCGTTCATGATGCAATTGTTAGGGTTTCCAATTAGTTTTGTCATTGTTAATTCGATCATGTCTGAGTAGTCTCTTTCTAGGGTGTTAGATAGGAAAGCCATGTTTATACCATGATTGCGATTTAGATTTCTATCAATTTCTAGGGCTTGATTAGGGTGATTGTGATGTGGTTTGTTCTTTATTGAGTAATTAACGTTATTGCGCAGTTTCGTTGGTTGCTTGTGGTTAATAGTTGTTTGCACAGATCCGTCTTACGACTAGAGGCCTAGGACACGTCAGTAGTTCTGATTACGTTAGTGAATATGCGGCGTATGTTGAACTATGAGCGTTGAGTCTTAACCATAGCTCAACATAGGCTCTAATCACCCGATTCTTGACTTAGGTTTTGGTAGTAGTTGACCCTATTTGATTGGTATAAGCATGGTGGACCGACCTAATACCCTAGGTTTTTATTCCATAGTTTAATCCTCAATTTATTCCGTCTTCTGTAGTCTATTCTTTAGTTTAATTAATTCCTTCCTGATTTCATCTGGAGTAGCTGAATTGGTTGAATATTGATTTAGAAACTCTGTCTCCCTGTGGATTCGACCCTGCTTCCACTGACTACCTAGTTAGAGGTCCGTAGGTTTATTTTTGATTAGGTGACACGACTAAAACCTATCACTGATAAGGGTTTGGATTCTTCATTCAAGGTTGTTCAGTCTTCAAGTTCATCAAGACAGTTAGTTATAGATCTTCCATCTCACTTGATGACTGATGATGAGATCAATGCTTCTGATGTTCCAGTAAGTGATGCTTTGAATTTGTTGTTTTTTCAATTTCTTTATTTTTCAGTTTGTATTTGTATAGCTTCTGTTGTTTGTTGTTATATTTCAGTTAGTATTTTAATGCTTTCAGTTTGTTCATTTATTGGTTTCAGTTGGTATTTTAATACTTTCAGTTAGATCGTTTTTTGCTTTCAGTTGGTATTTTAATGTTTTCAGTTGGTTCCTTTTTGGTTTCAGTTGGAATTTTAATACTTTCAGTCAGTTCATCTATTGGTTTCAGTTGCTATTTTTTTTCTTTCTGTTGTTTGTTGTTATGTTTCAGTTGGTATATTAGTAGCTTTAGCTGTTCCTTTTTCTGCTTTCAGTTAGTTAATTTTTTGGTTTCAGTTGGTATTTTAATGTTTTCAGTTAGTTCTTTTTTTGGTTTCAGTTTGTATTTTAATGCTTTCAGTCTGTTATCTGTTGTTTTGTTTATTACTTGTGGTTCATTTACCTTTTTTGATAATATTCTTGTTTTGTGTTGTATTCTAGGGATATATAAAGAATCTGCTTCGAGTGAGGCGAAATGCAATTGCATTTTGTGAAGTTAACTTGAAGATTGCACAAGATATTCGACAAGAAGGGGAACATCTATCTCAGGAGACTTTATCCCAAGAAGATGGTGAAGATGTGCTTAATGATGATTTCTTTTCTCAAATTGATGAGTTGGAGAAGCAATATTGGGAGAATAAACGGAAGGCAAAGGCTTTGAATGTGAAAGTTAGCCCTGTTGTGAAGAAAGTTCAGGTTGCTGTTGAGAGGAATCAAACACATGTTTTTAATCCAAGCGATCCTCCAGTAGTTGTTTCTGTTATGGGTGGAGTTAGTACAGGAGAGCTTGTTGGGAAGAAGGATAATGATTTGGATTTGCGTGACAAGGAAGATGAATCTGAAGATGAGGCAGGTGAATATAGTTTTGATGGTGATGATTTTGATAAAGGAGGGAAGTCAGCCAATGATGATGAAGATGGTACTTCAAATCAGGCACATGAGAGTGGTCCCAGTGTAGCTGATGATAAAGCAGAATCATCTACAAATGAGCAAAAGAATGCTGGTGGCAATGATGATAAGTTAGGACACGATGAGAAAGAGAGTAGTGGTGGTCAAGATAGCACTAAAAAAATGATTCAACCGAAGTTGAAGGTGCTTCATTTGTTAAGGACTCATCAAGAACAACACCACATATCGAAAAGACATATAGTCGCAAGAGTCCGAGATATGACTCTTCAAGTAAAGGGACAAGGCTTTCTGATATTTTTGGCTGTCCTTTGGTGTATTCAAGCCCTCCTAGTGTTCATGTTGGTGACACTTCAATGCCTTCATTTCAACTTTTGACTCCTAGTCCTCTTCTTGAAGCAGCTATTCCCTCACTTGCTGTAAGTTTTTGCTCTATTTTGTTCTTTTCAGTTAGTGTTAGTAAATTTCAGTTAGCTCTATTTTCTTTTCATTTGGACTTCCTGTTCTAATTTTTTTCCCATTGTTAATTTCTTAGTTTTTTTTTTGTTCTTGTTTTTGCAAGGTGGATGACAAGACTGAAAAGTCTGTTAGTACTGCTTCAGTTGAGGGCTTGGAAAGTAGTACCTCCATTCCTATGATTATTACTCCTCCTGTTGTTGAAGCTAATATTCCCACAGCCAATGTAAGTTTTTGCTTTATCATTTTTGTTCTTTTTGGTTAGTGTTATAAAATTTTCAGTTAGTTCTATTTTGTTTTCATTTGGACTTCTTGTTTTTTGTTTTTATTTTGTTCTTGTTTTTGTAAGGTTGATGACAAGACTGAAAAGTCTGTTAGTACTGCTCCTTTAGAGGGCTTGGAGAGTAATACCTCCATTCCTTTTACTACTTCTGCTCCTGTTGTTGAAGAAGAGATTCCCGCACCTGTTGTAAGTTTTTGCTTTATCATTTTTTTCAGTCTTTTCAGTTAGTGTTTCAGTCTCTTCAGTTACTCTATTTTGTTTTCATTTGGATTCTTGTTGTTGTTTTTTTATCCTTATTGTTATTAAGTTTTGAGTTTTTTCTTTGTTCTTGTGTTTGCAAGCTCCATGACAAGACTGAGAAGTGTGCTCCAATAGAAGGGTTGGAGAGTAGTACCTCCATTCTTCTTATTACTCCTCCTAGTGTTGTTGAAGAAGAAATTCCCCCACCTGTTGTAAGTTTTTGCTTTATCATTTTTTGTTCTTTTCAGTTAGTGTTTTTAAGTTTTCATTTAGTTCTATTTTGTTTTCAATTGGACTTCCTGTTCTTTTTTTTTACCTTTGTTGTTGTTGAGTTTTGTGTTTTTTTTGTTCTTTTCTTTGCAAGGTCCATGACAAGACTGAAGAGTCTTCTAGTACTGCTCCAGTAGTAGGGGTGGAGAGTAGTACCTCTTCCATTCCCATGATTACCTGTCCTCCTGTTGTTGAAGCAGATATTCCCACACCCGATGTAAGTTTTTGCTTTATTAGTTTTTGTTCTTTTTAGTTATTGTTATTAATTTCTCAGTTAGTTCTATTTTGTTTTCATTTGGACTTCCTGTTGTGTATTTTTTTTCTTGTTGTTCTTAAATTTTGAGTTTTTTTTGTTCTTGTTTTTGCAAGGTCCATGACATGACTGAGAAGTGTGTTAGTACTGGTCCATTAGAGGGCTTTGACAGTAGTGCCTCTTCCATTCCCATGCTTACTCCAATTAAAATTCAATATCCTCATGTGAGTTTTTTTCTAATGGTTTCAGTTACTTGTTTGTTATTTTCAGTTGTTGCTTAATATGTTTCATTTGCTCTTATTTTCTTTTCAGTTGGTCTTTTCTTAGGGTATCAGTTAGTTATTATTTTCAGATGTTGCTTTGTCGTTTAAAATTTCAGTTGATGCGTAATATCTTTCTGCTGGTCTTATTCTCCTTTCAGTTTGTGCTTTTCTTAGTGTTTCAGTTAGTTGTTTGTTATTTTCATTTGTTGCTTAATATGTTTCAGGTGCTTTGATTCTCCTTTCAGTTTGTGCTTTTCTTAGGTTTTCAGTTACTTGTTTGTTATTTTCAGTTGTTGCTTATTATGTTTCAGGTGCTTTTATTCTCCTTTCAGTTGGTGCTTTTCTTAGGGTTTCAGTTACTTGTTTGTTATTTTCAGTTGTTGCTTAATATGTTTCAGGTGATTTCATTCTTTTTTCAGTTGGTGCTTTTCTTAGGGTTTCAGTTACTTGTTTGTTATTTTCAGTTGTTGCTTAATATGTTTCAAGTACTTTCATTCTCTTTTCAGCTGGTTCTTTTCTTAGGGTTTTCAGTTACTTGTTTGTTATTTTTCAGTTGTTGTTTAATATGTTTCAGGTGCTATCATTCTCCTTTCAGTTGGTTCTTATCTTAGGGTTTTCAGTTACTTGTTTGTTATTTTTCAATTGTTGCTTAATATTTTTCAGGTGCTTTCATTCTCTTTTCAGTTGGTTCTTTTCTTAGGGTTTTCAGTCACTTGTTTGTTATTTTTCAGTTGTTGCTTATTATGTTTCTGGTACTTTTATTCTCCTTTCAGTTTGTCCTTTTTTTGGTGTTTCAGTTACTTGTTCTTTTCTAGTATTTCAGTTGTTTTTGTTGTTTATTAATATATTATTTTTTTATGTATGATAGGATGATGGCTCATATTCCTTAGCTTCTAGAAGTCTTTCCTTAAGTGGTGTGAATATACCACAGTACAAGATCCATTTGAGCGCACCAGATTTAAATGCTGAGTCAACGATAGAAGGGAAGTCTTCAGGACAGAAATTTGAGCCAATAATTATCAATGATGATTCAAAAGAGACTGATGAGGAATTAAATCTGGATAAGCTTGTGAAGAATATTAATCAAGATTGTGATGAGGGTGTTGCTGGTACAAGTAGTGCAAAGGAACATGTTGTTCAAGGGATTCCTTCTTCCTCTCATGTTCAGCACGATTCACCTGCATTGCAAGCATATCCACTGAACAATCATGATGTATTTCTTACAAGAATTCTTCAGTCCAAAAATAAATATGTAGAAGATTTGAGCAGTGAAGAGACTTGGTTGGTGGATTACTTGTTATATGATGAGTATGCTGATGTGTCAAAGCTGTCATTGAATCCAGATTCTAGTCCTCTTAAAAGCAAGAACTTTGACTTGGAAGATCGCATCAATAATGAGGTTCTTCTTGATTTTGAGAATCATGTTACTTCTCAAGTTGTGGAAATGAGAAAGTTTGACTTCTTGAGTATGTCGCCTGGTTCTTGGATAAGTGGGGCAGTGTTTGGAGCTTGTGCTTACATGTTTAATAGAAATGAGGAAAAGAGCCCTTCAGTAACAAGGAGATTCTATATGGATTTGATGCCTTTTGTAAGTTTTTCTGTGCTTTTCTTTTGCCTATTGTCAGTTGTAGTCTTTCTGGGTTTAGTTTTGCTTTCAGTTTGTTTTATATTTGTTTCAGTTAGTTCTATTCTCTTTTCATTTGAATGATCTGGATTTTCATTTGGTTAATTATGTTCTTTTGTTGTTTCTGTTTTTTCTTTAGAACTTCATAGATTGGTTAATTGTGGAGAGGATTAAAGAGGATAATTTTAAGAGCATGGAAACTCAAAAGGAGTATGACCTCAAAAAGATCGAGGGTACACCAGAGCAGGCTATTGAGAAGCCAAAGTGGGAAGCTGAAAAGTCAAAGATATCCATTCGGCCAGAGGACGTGTTTGTGAAGAATTGTACCAATGCAATTTCTTTATGGGTGAAAACATTTCCAAAGAATGATATTTGTGAAGCTGAATTGGTATGTACTAAGTCATTGATTTTTCTTTACATTACTATTATATTTTTTTGTTCTTTCATTTATATGTTGTTAGTTACTTTAAGTTGTTTTTCACTGTCTGTTTGTTTCGTTGCTGTTTTTTGTAGTTTGAGTTCCTCTTTTTATTATTTCATGTACTTTTCTGTTTTATTCAGTTGCTTTTAATTTAGTTTCAGCTTGTGTTCCCATGGTTTCAGCTGGTGTTATTTAAGTTTCAGTTAGTGATATCTTCTGTTTCAGTTAGTTTCATTTTTCTTTTAGTTAGTGATATGTTTGGTTAAGTTGGTTTGACTTTTTGCATTTTTGCTTTTATGTAAATGTATTTTTGTTCTCATTTTACTTTCAATTTGGCAGATATTTGTTCCTGTTCACAAGGACAATCATTATACTGTTTTGGTTATCAAGAGGAAGGAGAATAAAATTGAAAATATTGATAACCGAAGTGACAACAATGAGTTTGACCGATATTGACACGTTGATGATAAGAATGTGAAGTTATATTATGGTGTCGATACTTTTGTACGAATCTTTTTATTTTATCTTTTTGTTGTTGTTCTTTTTGTTGCCTTTCAAAAGTTTTTTACTTGTTTAGTTTTATGTAGTGTCGTATCTTTAAGTCTTTCATGATGTTTCAAATGGGGTGTCAAGATTTTCATCAAATGCAACATTGGGAGAGGGTGACACCTTGTTTTTCATGGAGGAGTAACAAGAATGTGAATGATTGTGGTGTGTATGCCATCAAGGGAATGGAGCTATATGATGGCGAAGCTGTGCGAGAAGGTCCAATTGCTTCACTTGACAAGGTATTATTTTTATAGTTAACTGAAATATTAAAAAGACTAACTGAAAACCCATTGCACAACTGTTGCTTCTATGTAGAACTTAGTTTATATTATTTAATGTCTTTAACTTTTATATTTATTTGACAAACCAATAACTTTTTAATGTACAATTTACCTTTAGCTGTTCCTATTTTTGGTTTCAGTTGGTATTTAATGCTTTCATTTAGTTCTTTTATTGGTTTCAGTTGGTATTTTAATGCTTTCAGTTAGTTCTTTTATTGTTTTCAGTTAGTGTTTTAATGCTTTCAGTTTGTTCCTTTTTTTGGTTTCAGTTGGTATTTTACTGCTTTCAGTTAGTTCTTTTATTCCTTTCAGTTGGTATTTTAATGCTTTCAGTTAGTTGTTCCTTTTTTTGGTTTCAGTTGTTATTTTAATGCTTTCATTAAGTTCTTTCATTGGTTTCAGTTGTTATTTTAATGCTTTCAGTTAGTTCTTTCATTGGTTTCAGTTGGTATTTTAATGCTTTCATTTAATTCTTTTATTGATTTCAGTTGGTATTTTAATGCTTTCAGTTAGTTGTTTTATTGGTTTCAGTTGGTATTTTAATGCTTTCAGTTAGTTCTTTTATTGGTTTCAGTTGGTATTTTAATGCTTTCAGTTAGTTCTTTTATTGTTTTCAGTTGGTACCAATGAGAGAATATGAGCGTCAAAGGTCGGATTATACCTGGATTAATTGAAGGTGGTACCATTGATGGAAGACCGGCCAAAGGTCGGATTATTCTTGTCAATTTTTCCATATTAAAAAGACTAACTGAAAAAAAACAATTTGCAGTTCTGCTTCTCTTATCTAGAACTTAGTTTAGATCAGTAAATGAAATAATATTATGAGTAACTGAAATAATCACGATACTAAATGAAATATTAAAAACAAAAACTGAAAAGTAGCAAGTGCAACTGTAGTTATTTTAGTTACACCAACTGTTGTTTCAGTTAGTACTTGATTCGTTTAAGTTAGTACTTGATTTTTTTCATTTCCTTTTATTCTCTTTTTAGTTAGACCAACTGTTGTTTCAGTTAGTTTAAATTTACCTATCATTTGTTTTTCAGTTAGTAGTTATTTGTTTCAGTTAGTACTTGATTTGTTTCATTTCCTTTTATTCTCTTTTTAGTTAGACCAACTGTTGTTTCAGTTAGTTTCTTTTCACCTACCATATGTGTTTCAGTTAGTACTTGATTCATTTCAGTTAGTACTTGATTTTTTTCATTTCCTTTTATTCTCTTTTTAGTTAGACCAACTGTTGTTTCAGTTAGTTTAAATTTACCTATCATTTGTGTTTCAGTTAGTAGTTGATTTGTTTCAGTTAGTACTTGATTTGTTTCATTTCCTTTTATTCTCTTTTTAGTTAGACCAACTGTTGTTTCAGTTAGTTTCTTTTCACCTATCATATGTGTTTCAGTTAGTACTTGATTCATTTCAGTTAGTACTTGATTTTTTTCATTTCCTTTTATTCTCTTTTTAGTTAGAGGTTGACTTAATTTCATTTACTATTGTTTCATTTTTATTCAGTTAGTGTCACTTAGCTTTCAGTTGTTTTTATGTTGTTTTTGAGTTTCAGGTTGACTTTGTTCCATTTAGTTCCATTTGTAATTCAATTACTATTGTTTCAGTTAGTTCCAATTTTATTTCAGTTAGTTTGACTAACCTTTCAGTTGTTGTTTTTAAGTTGTTTTTCAGTTTTATTATTGTGTCCTTTTCATTTGACCGTAAAATTGTTTCAGTTACTTGTAGTTTTCTTTCATTTGGTTTTCCTTATTTCGGATGAAAGTAGTTTTTATTCTGAATTTCTCTCAAATGTGTTACAATATATGCTGATGGTTATAGTATTGAAATGTAATCGATATTTCAATACAAGTTCTACTGTAAGTTGAACTTATTGTGAGTAGTTGTATAGTATCTTTTTGTTCTTCAATTGTTGTATTATCTGAATGCGGATCCAAGTTATTTTCGTTCTCTTTAGATGTTGCATCTGCAATTTACAGCTCACGACATAAATTCTGTGAATTTGAATCCTCGAGTGTAGAAACCTCCATTTTTGTTGAATATTGAGGTTTAATGATTCAGTACTACAATATATATATGTGATTCAGAATGAAGTCACAGCGATTGACATGAATTTGCTTTTGATTTTGGTTTCAGAAAATGAATTTGTAGATTATCGATGGATTGGATTTAATTTGTTTCGCAGGATCGATTTTTTTTGTTCGCTTGCTGTTTGAGCATTCATGTGATTGAATTTGAGGTTTGTTTTTGTTTTCCGTTATTTAGCATATGTCACGTGCACGTGACCCGTCCGTCCGACGTTACTATTCGGCTGACACAATAGCTTCTCAACTTTTTTTGTGCAAAAGATAGATACATTGTTAACAGAATCAATCTTAGTAATTATTTATTTGCATTACTTTTTTGAAAATTTCAATGTACAAAATACTCCTTATCACTTTAGATAATTTTTTTATCACAAAAGATCTAGGTTGAAGATTATTGTATCTGACGGAACAAAGAATGAGTGTTTTATTTTTTATGACAAGGTAGTTTGTGGGTTGGTTAACAAAACTCTCGAAGAGTTTTTGAATCTGTAAGAATAAGTATTATTATAATTTACCGACACTATATTGAAAATAATTTGTAAAACCGATTGAATTTAATTAATCCTTATTCGACCTTATCTTATACTTACATTGTGAAAAAGTTATATATAATAAACCAAAATTATTGTTTGTGTCTATTTATATTCTTAACTTGATTAATTTTCTTATCAAATCAATTTATATTATTCATCTTCAACTTAGTTTGTAGTCTTACGATCTCTTAAATAATAACTCAAAATCTATTTACAAAAAAACTTTCCCGTACATTTTTATAGGGGTCTAAAAAAGCTAATTTTACTTAATAAAATAGAAAACTATTTGACAAAGAATGCCATACTTTATTAGTTGTGAGATAGTCATAACCTTAATATAGATATTGATTAAGGATTGAGATTGAGTCTTCCCATCTTCTCTTCTCTAGCTTAGTCTAGGGATCAATTCTTAACTGATCATGAACACTTGAACAGTCACCAGTCCTTCAACTTGCTCACTTACTCGTCAATTGCTGTGGAACTAGGGTCTTCTCCACAATTGCTTGCAAACGGTTCTGTTGTTGTCAATTGCACTGGTAAGTTTTCTGAGCACATCGCACTATACTCTATCTATTGATTTAACTTGTTACTCCCAAGTCCCAATATGTGAATTGGTGTTTCTTCCTGGCATATCACGAATTCGATTAGCTGCAAATCTATGCAGTCGTCTGTTCCGGGAAAAAAATGTTGGAGACTTCTGTATTTAGCATAGTTTCATACAGTTATTAGCATTTCCATCTTAGGAGCTCATGAACTCTAGGATGGATACTCCCTTAAGTTCATTTAGAATAATAATTAGAAAGTCAACTCAAGATGGGCTTTAGCTCGTGGTCCTCAAAACCTGGTAGAACTAGTCAGGGAACAAATGCAATTTGTCTTGCAAAGTCTGGGCCTATAGCTCTTCATCTGCCAAGGGTAAAATAGGAGTGGAAAATTTTGGAAAATCAAGCAAGGGGGATAGGGAATTAGGGATACATCAGGGTGGGTGTTTTAGGTGGTGATGCGCTTGGTGATGAGGAGTGTAGTCAGGGCAGGCATGGGTGTTTGAGGTGAGGAACTGTATGCTAGAGCAGCGGCAGACATGGGTGTTTGATGTGGTGATGCAGTAGGTGAGGGAGTGTAGGCAGGGGGGTAGACGTGGGTGTTTGAGGTGGTGACGCAGTAGGTGAGGGCCAGGAGTGTAAGAAGGGGGCAGGCGTGGATGTTTTAGGTGGTGATGTAGTAGGTGAGGGAGCATAAGTGAAGTCTGCAAGTTTGATTGTGACAGCAGGTTACCTGATATCGACCCATTTGAGTTATTGTAACTTAGATCAGAATCTTCGGAAACCTTGTTATCCCAGATGCTATATAACCATGAAGTATCCCAGATTAAATGTACATTGTAAAATCACACGCACTTTCAAAAAAGTATTAGTTCCAATTAACTTTGATATATACTTTTTCATAGTACTACTGTTCATTATGATTATTCAAGATGTTCATTTATTGATATCAAATGTTCATTCTAAATGAATATTAGATTTATATATAAAAAAAAATTGAGTTGATTTTACAATGAGATAAATGAACATATATGATAACATAATGAAAAAGATAGTTATATAAAAGAACATATGTCAAATAATTGGAGCAAAACTTTTGAAATTGAAAATGAGTTGGTTTTACAATGAACATTAGAATTAATAAATGAACATATTTAATAACCATAATTAGGGGTAAAATGAATTCAAAATGTGTGTTTTTATAAATTTGGGGAAAAAATGAATTTGATGTACATTTGAAAGGTTAATTACAGCGGAGTGTTTTTCTTTTTTTTTTACACTGGCAAAAGTCTTATGTACATTGCGAGTATGCTCATGTACATGATGACGTGGATGTGGTGCACCATCTAATTTGCGAGAACTCCCATCCCCACATACTAAACGCTCTGTCAGTTATTTCCTTTTCATTCAATTCTTTTCCATGCAGGTCTTTCTTGCCAAACAAACAAATTTGTGGGTTGGCGAAACAAAATACAACTACTCAATCAAATTGGTTTTCATCCCTCAAAATTTAATGCCGTTGCAATTCTGAATAGCATTTTTCTGTAACACTCCACTGGGCTATCAGATATTTTTGGATTGATGGATTTTCAATGCAAGTATTCGTGTAAAAGTGCAGATGAAACCCTGAAGTGGATTAAAGCAATTGTTGATTTCTTAGAACCTTACAAATTCTTCTTCGAAGCTAATGTGGTGAATTTCCTCAAGGTCTTAACTCAGTACTATGTGTTTGTATTCATCTTCTGTATACCGCTTTCTTTCCTGTCCAAATGTTATTTTTTGATCTTTTTTTCCCTTTCTTTATTTTTAGGACCGGCTGTGGGGATTTGTTGATAAAGATTGGATTGACTGCTTGAAGGACGAGCCTGTTGAACATCTTCTTCAGATTCCATCTGGAATGGTGCAGGTTCAATTTGGAAAATTATTTCTCTTACTAATGCTAATCTTACGATTGCTGATCTCTCTTTACCAATTTAACTGCAAAACTATTTCTTATGAAAATATACTTGTCATGACATTTCTGGGGTGGAGAATGTAATGAACTTTTAAACTTTAAACTGCTTGCCTCGCATGATTATCTTATAACTTTATCAAATATCATTATTTATTTTCTATGAATCATTTTTTTGATCTGATTTAATATATCTATTTTTATTAGATTTTATTAACTTATCGACCATGCATATCTGTACTCACTTTGATATTTAGAAATATAAATTTATGTACATAGTCCAATGGCCAGTGCGGATTTTTATAGATGCCATAATATGTGTAACATCTAATTATTTCCTTGAGATTAAGAAAACATGAAGTTTTTCATTTTATTTCAATCATCTCGACCATTACTAGATATTAATACAATAAAGTGTCATTAGATGTTTGAGAACCAGAATAAATTGCCTCAAATATCATATTTCCTTTCTTAAAGTTCCATAACTGATTAAATTAGATTTAGAGTAAAAAATAAAGAAAGAAAAATGAATACAAGATTTAGTAAATTTTGGTGGGAAAAGGTAGGTGTATTTTAGGATAATGTTTTGAGCTCTTTTATTATCATAGAATGATTGGTTAATTTCTCTTTTGATTGATGTAATTTAAAAATCCCTTTAACAAGGGTACAATCTTTTGTAAACTTAAAATCAACTAGAACTCCTAATGAACAAAGTGACTAAAATATAATAGATATCTAATGTATAAAGTTTGCTAAACACAATCTTAATCTCATTCACATATTAGAAATATACTACCTAAGTTCTTTAATGTTGGTTACCATTACTAGAACTCATATTATGGCAACAGGACAGAAAATATTTTGTGGGGTAACATAAGGAAAAGTGATGACGGAGGTAGTTTTGTGTGGGTAAAGTAAGAAAAAGTAGATAATGACATTTTCTTTAATGAAAAAAGAGTTAGGTGAGATAACGTGGGGTACGTTGGAGTAAAATAATATGAAAAAATAAACATAAATGGGTGTGAGAAAGTTCAACACTTAAAAAGGACTAAAATGGAAAGCATAACCAACAAAAAAAATGAAGGAGTATATAATTTTCTATTATTTTGTCTCTTTGGGCTCATGCTTAGTCAAGAAAATGCACCGGATTAATGAAGTATGCCTCTATGAGCAAAGTAACGACCTAGTGCAATCATAATGGGAGTCTCACAACAATAATTTTTTTCCTTTGGGTCAACAAATCCGTCAAACGGTAACCTATTCTTTTCGAACTTAATAATCAACCATTTCGTTTTTTGTTTAATGGAAACGTTTAACTTTTCAAACCCAACATCTCAATTAAATGAGTTTTCCATATTTTTGGAACCTATTGAGTATCTCTTATATAGGCTCTAAAACCTCCTTTTTTTGAATCTCCGTTCAATCTTGGTAGGACAAAGGACGCCAAATATACTCTATGAATTAATAAACAAATACCAGTTTTGTTTTTTTTAACAAATTTAGAGTTTGATGTTTTTTAAAGATAAATTAAATAAAAGCAAATTGAGGCCTATCATCCTACTATCACAACAAGGAAAAAGGAAAAAAATGTAAACCCTCTTAATCTTTTCTCTCTCATGTTTCTTAATGACACATGTACCAAAAGTTTTACTAAATAATATAACAAAGATTTTTCATACACGACTATAAAACACTTCCAAAACAATCTTTCTCTAATTAAAATGGATTGTTGGGTAGACGCAAGAGCCAAGAGCGGTTCAATTAAGAATTTCGATTGGTTGATTTAGCACTCGGTACCATGATAAATTCACGGGAGGATAATATTGAGAAATTGGTCAATTTCTCTTTCTCATTGATTTACTATGAAACCTCCTTCTTATAGTTTACAATCTCTTTTAAACTTAAATCAATTAGAATCCTTTATAAAACATAGTCTCTTGAGTATCATAGTTGTCTTAGATATTGAGTTTCCTAAACACAATATTTCTCTCATTCACATATCAAGAAAATATATCATCTTCCTAATATCTCTTGCAATTAGTTATTTTTACAAAGGTTTGAGTTTTCAATTTTCATAACTAATATCATTATCACAAGTGGGAGTAATTTTAATCTCATTATAATTCCCAATGGTGGCCCTTAGGTTTTAAGAGTTCTCAGTCGTGTAAATTTCAAAAAAACTTTCCCGCTAGTAACCCTGCTTTACAAATTATTCCCAAACATAACCATAATGAAGAATATTTCATTAATAATAAAGCATATTATATTAGTTAATAGTTAAAGTAATTACTCGCACGTAAAACGAGGTATTTTGGGTCGTTTTTTACCCTTAAGAGATGATTTTAGTGGGTAAGTTTTAGCCCTTAAGAGTTGATTTTGAGGTCGAAATTGGCAAAAAAGACCCAAAATGCCTTGTTTTATTTGCGAGTGACCGGCTTAACTGTTAACTAACGGAATATGCTTTATTATTAACGGAATATACTTCATTAAGGTTATGTTTGGGAATAATTTGTAAAGTAGGGCTACTTCATTAAGGTTATGTTTGGTAATGAAACTTTATTCTCAAATCTTTGTTCTTCTTTATGGATCACCATCACAACTCAATGCTAACTTTAGCCTATTAGTAATACGTATGATGAAATTTATGAAAGAACAAGGTACGTGGGATGGATAAATGTAATGGGCATTGACACGAGGCTCTATTATTTAAATGTACCCATAAACTCATTACTCTTATAACAAAGTTACTAGTCATTAATTGCGCCATTAATTGTCTCGGTGTTTATGTGTTTATATTAATCGGTGCGTTTGTATTTTTATTTTTTTTCACAAAAGATGTGAGTTAATTTATGAAGCATTGAAGGAGCATTGGCCGGCCTCACTTAAGGAATATGTACTCACAGCGAGATTGCTCGCATTTCCACGGGAACAAGCAAAGCTAGAAAAGGTATACAACTCTAAAAGCTTTTTGTATTTAATTTTCTCCTTGAGTTGATGAGCAGTTATTAGTCATATTTGGATCCAATGCCATCACTAATGATGTTAGCCCTTAATGTATAAGCTATGTTACTTAAACACGGATTAAGTTTCGACTTGGATATGGGTGTTGAAGTATCAAACTCAGCAATTTTGTAGAATAAAGTCAAAATTTTAGTTAAAAACGGAATATCCACGTGTCGTGTTGGACAATGCAACATGACACCCAATATTAAGGTAAATAAGGGTGTCAAACTAACATATTGTATAGGAAAGCCACATATTGCTTTCCAAACAATTAAGTTTCTGGCTTTGCATTTCCGTAACACTACCTACTCTCCCCCACCATTGTTTCTTTTTTCCTAATCGGCCCTTATTATAGGTTATGGGAGAGATAGGCTATGCAGGAGCGTCGAGCCAAGTTACTATTGTTATTATGAAGGGCATTGTTAATTTTTGGTTTTCCTCTTGAATTTTTTTCGGTTCTTATTGTTGAATATGCGCCAAAGTTGTTTGCTGGTACGTGGTGAGTCCAATGTAATTAAGCTGCGTTGTAGTGTCTTTAAAACACAGAGATAAACAAATAAGTGATGATTGCTGGATGAAAAGGTGATGCATTTTATGTAGTGATTGCGGTTTGGAAATTAGATGGAGCTAGCCTACATGATGGTGGGTGTGAAGCAGCTCGAGTGACAAAAGTATTCAGCATTTTAACAAATTGACCATTGCTAAATTCACAAATCAGGACTAGCTTTTTGGGTATTGATCTCACATACACCGTAACCGACTAAGTATCGTCAAAAAACTCTGGCTGTCAAGTTGTGTGCGAATTCTATCCTACAGATTTAACAGGTTTAATACCTTTTTGAATCAGGTACAGCCACAATTAGTACCTTGGAGAATTCGTCCCTTCCATTCATTGTTTAGTGATACTATTTGAATTTCCTAATTTCTTAACCAACTTGTACTAGGTTGTGTTAAGAATACATCCGAAAAATGCAAGAAAATTACACATTCTTAAAAAGATTATAAAGGCATTTGTAATTATTTCAGTTTTTTTTAGTGAACTGCCAACAAGTGCTCTACATTTCGTCCCTTTAGGTTGGAAGCTTCACTAAAGGTAACATAAAGAATGACGTCGTGGTTGGATGCCTTAGATTGGACCTAACATCAGTATTAAGAGATCTAGGATCTGTGGAGTTTCTTGTCTTCGAGCATTGACATGTATGCGTAAAGCCGTAAACAGTTCAATTCATAGTCTAGTTTTGGAGATAGCTGCTTGCTGGATACTCTATGTTCCATGTTTAGTACTTTATGAGTTTGCTTGTTGATATGTTACGTGAAATTTATTTTCTTAGCGGTTGCAATGCCGAAAAGGTTTTGGCCATATAATTGATCTTCGTGACATAATAGCTTGCAGCAAGTAGCTTATATCCATTTAGTAGGGTTTAGCCTAATCTGTGATCCAATGAGGAATGCTATCCTACTACCGTGTAGGTTTGATGGTAACATTATTGAATGAAATTACCTTACTACTATAACAATTGTTTTTGGATAAAGGGAGTATAAATTAATTATCCGACATTATAGGATGTATACATTATGCCTACTTATATTAAATATTTAGCACTAATTGATGAACTCATTTTCTTTTAGGTTTTATGCCATATCATATTGTTTTATCAATGGTTTCTTGCAGGAATTACCCGGCATGTCTGTAGTCTCTTTAAATAGTGTACTTACACAAGGCATGAATCCCAAGAAGCAACATGAAGTAAGTCATTACTTTTGCATCTCCTTTTGTCCATTACATATGCACCTTCTTTCCCGTGTCTGTCTGCTTTATGGGTTGACAAGCAATATCAATAACCAAAAAATCTGGTGCCGTGTAACTTAAAATCATTGTATATTTCAGTTTTGCAGGCATAGTCTTAATTTTTTCTAACTTTAATTTGTTACGATTAACTCTGTGTACATCTGGATCGCCCCATGTCCTACTTGTATTAACATTTGTCGTGGTTATTTTGTGATTATATCTAATGAACTGACATCTAGGCAACAGGAAGTAAGGGAAGAAAGTGGTAATTTTGTATTAAAATGAAGAACTGTAAATGATATTATGAGCATTTGAGAGGCTTGATTGTGTTCCAATGAACTCGTAGAAGCTTAACAAAATATTCATCAATATTCAACATAAGCAGTTCATTCTCTAATCTCTATTCTTCTCTATAAATAAGAAAACTAACTTGCTAACTTATTCCTCAAGCCACCTTTAATCAACTTAATTTGACATTACTAACCTACCCTTTCTCACTTAGCTAATTCATCACAATTTAATTAGTGGTGGACCACGTGGGGACTATGGTGGACTAAAAAGAGGGGTAAGAAGAGGCAATGTTGAAATTCGAAGTTTTGCACTAAGTTTCTATAGGAGGAGATAAGGGAGACTAAGAAAGTGTGGAAAAGAATGATTATTCTGGTCTAGCATTGGAGAAAAAGGCAAAACTTAAACATGTTAAGGGCAGTTTTGTAAATGTGCTAAAGGAGGACATAATAAAGGAGTCAGTTTTTCACTCCATTTAATGAGGTGCGACAGAGAATTGAGCCCACTCTTTTTTAACCATCTATTTCCTATCAAGGATATCTGTCCCATACTCCCATTTTCTCAACCCACGATTTGAGACCCAATAACTTTAATCCTCGACTCATAAATCAACCTATCTCATTTTTTAGGCCTTCCATGAGCTTTCAAAACATAAGCCTACATTCCGAGGCCTACGAGCCATTTCAGAATCCTCATTCTTGGTATTTAGATTAGATTTTGTGATGGACTTAATAATCCTAAGCCCATTTCGCCAGTGAGTTATAAAAACCATCAACTAACCTCACCCATTTTTTAATTACTCCACTAGCTTCTTTCAACTAACCCCACCCAATACCTTTCCATGACCAATTGTTGTTTTTGCCTCCCAACTTCCAAGGCAGCATCCACTATTAATAAAACAAAGAATCATAATGATTTACTCTTTATTTTCCAATCTAATATTAGCATTAAATTAAGTTTATATCATTGAATTTAGGTGAATAAGACTATAAGAGGAAACTTCTCCGCACCTTTATTTTTGCATTATTGATATAGTATATATATTTTGTAAGAAAGAACATATGAGAAGCATCATTTTATTTTATAATATTATTTTTCTCCGATTCTCCACATTTATCTTGGCATAATTAAAGCACAAAGCCTACTATCAGGCAAACAATTGGTATCAAGAGCTATCGATCTAAAAGTTAAATGAGTTTACGTTAACCAATATTTTCAATCTACATGGCAACTTAAAGTATTAATCATCAATTGTACCAGTTTTCAATGGTGAAAGCTATGATTTTGGGTCATGAAATTGAAAAAAATACTTAAGTCAGAAGATCATAGGGACATTGCCTGGAAAAAGTATTCCCATGACCTGAGAGACTAAAGCGAAAGCTGTGGTTAACCTTCTACGTAGGAAATCATCAAGTATCAAGATGCATTGCAAATTCTTCAAAATGTAAAGATCGATGTTATATTTCCAAGAATTGTCATCACTACAACACACAAGGAGGCATGGGAATTTCAAATCGTGAGAACGGATTTTGAAAACTTTTCAATGTAAGTGATGAGAATATCAGTGATGATATTGTCAATCAAATGAAAATATATGGAGATGAAGAAAGAAAATCGCGGATGCGCTCGCGTTGTCGTGAACGATCGCGTTGACGCGGAAGCGACGTGTTACGTGGAACGGAAACAAATCGGGTTGACATGAGATATATTATTTGTAAAAATCACTAGTAGATTTTTAAAATCACATTTGCATTTTTGAAGTTTTGTAAGTATACTTATTACTTAAGTTGACCAAAGGTATCATATGGTTGAGTTACACATATGGTGAAATTTTTTTTTACTTAAAACATGAGTTCGTATCCTATTCTATATATAAATTGATACTAACTCATATATATTATCCAACTCGAAAGCCTATGCCATGTTTTTCTCCTTTCGTGGTCGTGTGCCTATCATTTTTGTGCTACTATGTGTATTTTCCCTTTTGATAAAGTAACGGATAACACGCAAAAGCGTTCTACAAGAGCGAGTCACCGTCACATAACGAACGAATAACACGGTGAGACAGACCTATCGCGGAGTTACGTAACGACATTTCGCGTAACATCAAGTTCAAAATCCGTTACATAACGGCCGTTACGTAACGTAACGATCGAGTTTTGTCTCCATGATGGGTAATATATTAAGGAGGAGAGAATCTTGTCTAAAATGTTTAGTTACAAAGTAATATGACATTAATGTCGGTGTTATTCAAAATAGAAAAAAATATCAATGTTTAGTGCCTTAGAAATGATTGGTTTAGTTAGAGCACAAGAACAAAGGGATAAAAGTCGAAACAAATTAAAGTAGATTATATCAAAATTCATCGGGGAAAGCAGTCATGCAAATAAAAAAGGCAAGAGCAAAGATATGAGGGAAAACATAATTATCAATTTGCTTTTTTGGAAGATTTAGAGAAGCATAATTCCAACAATTATGGAGGAGACAATAAAAGGAAAAACCCTCCACATAAAATTTGCAACAGAACTAACTAGTTTGAAAAAGATTATAGATGGAAAGGAAAACCTCAATGCAACTTTTGTAAAATGTTTTGGCACGTCAAGAGATATTGTAGAAGAAGCCAAAACAAGCTCAAGCCCAAATTTCGTATGTCACGAGAAAGATAATCTATTCCATGCTGAACACAAATTTCTAAACGTCACGAGGAAGATAACGCCCCTTTCACTCTATCTGAGGTCCTTCTGAGCTCACGCCCGTACAAGAGTTGGCTGGTAAAAAGGCAGTTCCTCAAGCCTTCTGTTTTGTCAGCGGATCTTACGATCTATTCAAAGACATTTTGTGGTTGGTTTATAGCAGTATTCATATGACCAAGAATCCATCTTGTTTGACCGTAAGAATCCCTAATGGGATTGTCCAATGTGGCAGTAAAGGTACAACTTCTATAGAAACTAATAAAGTAGGACGAGTAATTATGATGTTTCATATGTTCCAGAACTAGACAAGAACCTACTCAGTGTTCCTCACATGATGAAAAATGGATATTTAGTTCATTGCAAGATTTTTGGTCCTTCCAATAAAGAGATTGCAAAAGTACCTATGAAAAGCAAGGAGTTTTCTAGTGAAATGGTCATATTCAACATATTATGGTTACAAAGCTGAAAGCAAAGAGACATAATGGTTATGGCATCGAAGGATGAGTCATAGCATCACCGATTCTCAACATATTATATCCAAACCCAACTTGTCAAAAATATTCCAATATTACATGAGTATAAAGATCTTTGTGGAACATGTCAACTTGGAAAGATGCACAAATTTCCAATTCCTAAGGATGGAGCATGGAGATCAACAAGAAAATTAGTTTTTGTACACACAGATGGATGAAAGTAAGTATTTTATTCTTTTTGTAGATGATTTGACGAGAATGACTTGCGTATACTTTATGAAGGAAAAGTCACAAGTCTTCTCTGTTTCCCCTTAAATGGTAAAATCTTGTGGAGAATCAAAGTGGTTGTTCGCTAAAATCCATAAGAGGTGATAAAACCTCTTCACGGTTACATATACACCAACAAATGGTGTTTTGGAAAGAAAAAAAAGGGACTATGATGGAAATGGCTATATGTTTGCTCCTAGAGTCCTAGGGAAAGGACTTTAAAAGAAGCTATGGGAAGAAGCAATATATAGCTCAATTTACATTGAAAATCAAGGAATGACTAAGGCCGGCAAAGGCATGACACCTCTAGAAGCTTAGTTTGGTACAAGCCATCAATGAACATTACCTTAAAGCTAAGAAAGGAATATTTATTGGCTATAGTTCTCAATCAAAAGGTTAATGATTCTCAACCTTGAAGATGAGCAAGTTCATAAGTCAAGATGTTACTTTTGACGGAGATGCATTGTGGAATTGGGAAACAAATAAAGAAGAAATAGGACACATCAATACAACTATGATAGCAACAACTTCTTCCCAAATGAAAGAGAAATTGATTCACCTCATGCACCAGTAACTAAGTTCACCTTAAGCACCACTCTCTTCCTAGATTTCACTAAGGAGATTGAATACTCTGAATCTTGTCATATAGCAATCATTGGAGCCACAAAATTTAATGAAATGGAAGAAGAAATTCAAAGGATTGAAAAGTATGATTTATGGGAACTTGTTAATAAATCCTCTTAAGAAATCCATAAGAGTCTAAGTGTTGGTTATACGAGATCAAATTCAATTGGAAGTGTGTTGAAGTACGAAACAAGACTTGTTGTCAAGGGTTATTCTCAACAGTTCGGCATTGATTACAATGAGACATTTGAGCTTGTTTCAAGCACGACACTGTTCGAGCTGTTTTAGCTCCCCCTCAAAGGAATGGAATATATTTTAAATGAAGAAATATATTTTATAGGTAGGCACTCGGATTTGAAGTGAAATGGCAAGAAGACAAAGTGTTTGAATCTCAAAAAGGCCTTGTATGGTCTTAGAGGAGCCAAAATTGATGATTATTTCAAACATGAAGGGTTTAAGAAAAAAGTCTTATTGAGCATAAATGTAAAGAAACATCAAAATGTAGATATGCTAATCCTTTGCTTATGCGTGGATGATCTAATCATCAAATTCATCACTGGTAATGATCAAGAATTACATGCTGGGCTGTGATAATTCAACTCCAAGTTAATGAGAAGTTATGCAAAGATGATGGGTGCAAGAAGGCGGATGATAAAATCTACATAAGCATAATTGGAAGCTTAATCTTACGGAAACTAGACCTGATATTATGTATATTATATATGCTTCCAGCAAGTTTACTTTCAAGGATCCTGCAGAATCCAAGCCAACTTCACTTAGGATTTCATTCTTCATTTCTCCTTCGTTTTTTCCTTCTTCTTTGTTTCTCCTTCTTAGTTTTTCCTAAACAATACATTTGGGACGGAGGTATATAAATATGATCCTGTCAAAATGATGAGAGGAATTTCAAAAAAATACGAAAGTGGAGAAGAAGGCTAAGAAAAGAAAACGATGCAAAGGTGAAGCTTATTGTTGAGGCAGTACGTCAAACAAGAAAAGATATTCGTTGGAGGGGAGGCATTGTTGCCCCAACAACGATACAAAGTTGTTGATCAAGTTCTTGATCGTTGATCGAGGAATTGTCCGTGTTAGACTTAAGGGGAGGATTGGTATTAGAGCACCACCTTTAGATAGGCTTTACTGGAAATTTTAACGAGGTTTTACTTGAGATTAAAATACAATTTCTGGATAAAAATTATTTGGGTCACTATTGGGCCGGGAAACTATTGGGTGGGGTCTGTTTTGGGTCAGCAAGTTGGGTCCGATCAGGCCGTTTTCGGGTCTTGGGTTGATTCGGGCGAATTCTGGGTTTCGGGGTCGGGTTGTTGGGGTCGGGTCAGCTTTGCCACTTCTAGGTACTATTGACTGGTAAATTCTGTAATTTAGAACTAGTTGTGATTCAAGCTAGGTTTCTTTGCGAAAGTCATCCGCTGGTGGATGTTTTTTTCTCTCAGTAAGTGAATTACTTACTATGCTTCATAAAGTGGTGAGTTTTATTTTTCAATCCTAATATGGCATCTAATGCTGATTGTATTCAATGTTGAAAAATGAGCAGAATTTCATTGTTGGAAACTGTGTTGCAATATTCATGTATAAGACTATGAGTATATAACCTAGGGATTGGATGCATAGGGTTTAAGCTCCCCCCTGTAATGCAAGCTACTAATAAAAATTGTTACTTGTCAGGTTGAGGTTTTGTCTTCGCTTGTAAATTGTGTGACGAGAAATATAGGAGCTCATACAGTAATTGATGTTGGTGCCGGTCAGGTACATAATCTTGTTCCACATTCAGTTTGGATTCAAGATTAAAATTTAAGCTATCTGATTGACTGTTTATTACAGGGATACCTTAGTCTGGTACTTGCCTTTCAGTACCAGCTACCTGTAGTTGCCATTGATGCTTCTTCTCATCATGGAGTTGTTACAAATACACGCGCTGAGAGAATCAAGAAGCATTATGCGGCTAAGGTTCATAACTCTGGGTATGGGAAACGTTGCAGTCATTCTCTTTTGATGACATGTATTTGATTCAAGATACATACCCCTAGCCCTTCCATATACATTATCATACAAAAATACATATTTGATAAACAGCTTGGAACTGAAATTGCTTTAATACTCATCTATTAAAAGAGCAAGAGGCTGCAATTATGTTTTATAATAGCATCGTTTTGATAATCATTGATAAATGAGTGAAATTTTACCAAAGAAATGGAGTAATTTTACTACTGAAAAGCTAAGAACTCATATTTGGGGGGAAGGGTACTTTAGGCATTATCTTCATATGTTAGTTGTACAAAACTTGGGGAATAAGTTAGGAAGTTTGTTAGGGAAGAAATGTTATCAATGGAAGGAATTAACGGAATAAGGGAGAGGGAATCATCTTGAAAAGATTGGTAAATTAAGTGGTTGAATTATGGGAGTGAAACAAGGCTCTCAAAAGCTTGTATATCTTTTATTGTTGTTGTATTTCAGTTTATTAATACAAAAGCATCATCATTTTCTTTAATTCTGCATATTTTCATCTCTTAAATCTGTATAAGCTAAGTTAGTTGTGTGGGGTCCGAATCTACTGTTATGAATTAGTTAAGAGAGAAAGGGGAGTTTAGTAATTTCAAAATAAGTTGGTTTTTAGTTGCTTGAGGAATAAACTAGTGTAATATATTAGCCCAGGGGGAAAGGGGCGCATTTGGTTGTTCAAACTAGTTTTTTATAAATTATGATTAGCTTGTGAAGGAAGGAAACTAGTTAGTTAGAGGTTAGAGAGGGAAAGAAAGTGAGGGAATGCTATATATAGTGTACAAAGTAGAGAGGAAGAATCATGGAAAATATTGCTAAGAGTACTTCGTAGATATTGGGACAAATTCACGCTTTTCAAGAGTGTTACTTTTTTTTTGCACTTTCAGTTTATGCAATCACAAGCTCGATTTTCATTTCATTATCATCATCTCCAATTTTATTAGTTTCACGACAGTGAAATCAGAGCAAATGGTTTCGCTTCTGATTTAAAAGAATAATTATCTACAATGGAGTTGGACAGAGTTCCAGATATGGAAATCTAGAAGATCGTAAAGGATTTCTATGTGAAAATGGAGGAGATGATGAGAAGTTTGGATGAAATTCAAAGGAATCTTGTGAAGAATATTGACAGAGCAATGACCTCGATATTTGTGGAGATAGTGTCACTCAAAGAAGCCCTTGGGAGGAGGAGATGATGGAGGAACAGAAAATGAAAGGTTAACGGATTGATGGTATCAAAAACAGTGGTGTTGTCATGGTGTGGTAAAAAAGCTGGTGGTTGATGGAAGATCTAGTAGCGGCCTGTTTTCGCAACTTTGTAATAGACTGATAATGTGATGAAGGTGATTAAGAGACGATAATGGTGTTTTTGATTGAATAAACTAAAATACAGAAATTAAAGGATAACTACAAGCTTTCGAGAGGCTTGTTCTCTCCCAAATAAGCTAAACCAACTAAATGACAACTTCATAATTTTCATGATGACTGCACTCTCTCTACTTAGCTCTATTTATAGATAAGTTAACCCTAAAACCTCTAATCCCTAAATTATTATAAATTACCTAAAATACCCTTAGTCTAGTAATATCGATTCATTACAAACTTATTCGAGGTTCTTAGGTCACGTAAAGAAGGTAGTGGATGGACAGGTGAATCGACTGGCAGGGTACTCGAGAGGGCGGTGCCAGTGGCTGTGGGTCTGGAGGTGGTCACTGGTGACGGTGGCAGATCCGTTGGTATTCTCCCATGGGAACCAACTGGTCTAAGCTTTGAACGCGGCGGCGCAGGATGCAGTGGGTCTAGTGGTGGTCCAGGCGTGACCAGGTACTGACAACTGGCAGTAGAGGGTCTGGTAGGTCCAGGCGTGACCGCAAGAATAGGTACTGACAACCGGCTGAAGAAAGTTGCGGCGAGGATTGTGGAGGTGGTGCAATTTTGGCTTGGTGTTCACGCGAAGAAACTGGGCAGAATCTTCCAGATGCTGCTGAGCACTAAGGAAGAGGGAACAACTTAATGGCTTGGGAAAGAAGACAAATCTGGAGGATTGTAGTATGGTTATTATGGTAAATAGCTCAACGGTTGACAAAAGCTTGGAAATTCAGTATCCACTTGCAATTGAGACGGAGGCAAAGATTCCTGTTCTAAACACTTTTAATTTTAGGGAGGGTATTGGGCCTACTGAACATTTAAAGCCCAATTTCAGAATTTTAAAACAAGATTCCTATTTCCAACTAAACTTTTATTTTTCCTCTTCTTTTGACCAGCCTACATGTCTACACATCACGGCGCCCTCCTTACTCTAAGCCCAATTTGTTAATACAAAATTCAAGACCCAAATCCTATTTCCCTTCCCCAGTCCGGTTTCCACTGAACTCAATGCAATTCCCATTCTACCCACTCAGTGTTTAAACCCAACCCTTTTCTTTTCTCTTCCACTGCTCAAATCTCCCGGCTCCCACATTTCATAAATGTTTTCTGCAGAAATTCACTCACTCCTCCGTTCCATAATTCTAAACCGAAATTCCGGACCCACTTCCTCAATCCCCGTCTTCCATTCATTGAGCTCAGAACCCCACTACTGTGCAAATCCCATATGTTCAAAGCTCCAATCAATCAAGGGCGGAGGGTGGCCAAAGTTGATGCCGAGACTACATTGTCACCATCATGGGGACATGCTGGAAGGTTAGGCGGCTGGTATTGTAATAGATTAGCCTAGGGGGAAAGAGGCACTTTTGGTAATTAGCTTGGGAATGAAGAAAACTAGTTAGTTAGAGGTTAGAGTGGGAAATATATATGGTGGACAAAGTAGAGAGGAAGAATCATGCAAAATATTGATTGGAGTCCTTTGTAGTTATTGGGAGAGATTCAAGCCTCTCGAAAGCTTCTTACTATCTTAGATTTTCTGCATTTTCAGTTTATGCAATCACAAACTCCATTTTCGTTTCATCATCATCATCATCATCTCCTATTTAATCAGTTCAGTAGCAAGTTAGCAACTTAAAACCTTTGAAATTTTTTTTATCACATTGTCGATGCCATCTCCTTTTGCAACGGTTTCAGATTACGATTCATGTTAGCCGACCCCAAATCATTTTGAGAATAAGGCTTAGTTGTTGTTGTTGTTGTATTAGCAAGTTAGTTTTCCTATAAATAGAAGCGAGTAGAGAATGAAATGGTTATGTTGAATACTGCGGAAAGAAGTTTATAGCTTGGGAGAGTGGTAGTACACTTGAAAGCTTGGCAAGGCTGTAATTGGTGATTAGTCACCTTTCTTATCAATAATTCAATCATATCTTGCTTGTTCTTCCATTATTTCTTCTTCTTCCCTCCTTCATTCGCTGATTTTTTATTTTTCTAAAGATAAAAATCTGAAGTGGAATTTGCTGAAAAAAGTGTGAACAAATGCACACTTGGATCCGGGAAAAGTTTGCCTACATCAGGCGGCAAAAAGTAAGGAATTCCAAATCTTGAAGAAGTGCGGCGTATGAATCCGATGAGAGCTTCAACTTCTTGTGTTCAATGGAAAAATTATGGTGACTCGATCGTGGATTTGGAGAATTTATTCCGTTTCTCAAGTGTGAAAGAGGAAGCGAAGTATAGGCTTCCATTATCTAGCTTGATGGCGACACTGTTTCGAATGGGAAGACCTGCTGTGGCCATTCAAATAGTGGGTACGGGATCGGCGTTTTTGTCGAGCACATGTTCTCTTTTCTGGTGTTCATGTTCTTTCCCTTAAGATACATCCTACTAAGATGTAGGTGAGAGCTAATCAGTTGAATGGCTTAAATAGTGGTCCTGTTGTTGTTCTGGCGGCTTGGTGGTTTCATCGAAAGGAGAAATTAATAGTCAGTGGTTGGTGAGCCACCCTGAAATTTATAGGCAAAGCCAATGTTTCTTGTTTAAGCGTGGTCATACTAGCGGTGGTTTGTGGCAACTTCGATGATGAACCACGTGTTCCAGTAGCTGCAGTGCTAATGCATACATTTTCATCGGCGATGATGTAAGAGTTAGCTTCGGCCGAAAATCAGTTGGTGGAGGAGAGAAATACTATGATTGTTGAGGAGAAAAAATTGTGAAGGGGGGCTCTTGTGCGCGTGGCTCAGGTCAGTGGCCGGGGAGTATGGAAGAAGTAAGGGAGGAAGAGAACACGGTGTGGGGTTCGGATTGGGAGATGGCATGGTGGCTTTGTTGGCTAAGGTTGTGACTTGTGATAAAAGAACATGCGATGGTGAGTTGAACAATTTTGTTGATTGATATGTTGTTCACTGGTGGTACGAAGTGGATCCGGTGGTGGTCCAGGCTTCTTCGCCGGCTGTCACGTCGGTGATGGTCTGAGTGGTTCTACCATGGTTCGAAAATACGGTTTAGGTTTCGGAAACGGAAACTGTTGCGGTTACGGGTAACGGAACGAATACGTTACGTTGGTTGTGAACCGCGTTGCTGTGGTCACAACAGGAATTTAGTTTGACTTTTTTTTTTTGTCTTTTTGCTTCAATTAATTTTAGATCTTAGTGGAGTTATATAGGGTTTAGTAGTGTGGTGGTGCCTCTTTTTCTTTTCTCTTGTGTTTGAATCATTATTGGAGGTAGATCGGTGCTACTGTATAAGAAAATATAAGAAATCTCTAAAAAGATTTGCAAAAAACTTGCAAAGTGACATTTTGTAGCGGAAAAAACGGACGAACCCTTGTCTTGGATTATACGGCCGAAACGGTCGAAATATTAGGCCTTTTAAATCCACCTTGTTGAACCGGTCGAATTCGGTTCGCCAAAGTTGAAAACCGTTCCAATCCGGGCAAACCATTCCGGTACGGCCGTATTTTTGCACCATTGGTTGTACTAGGAAATTCATCCTGAAAGAAGGAAAATCATCTTGAAAGAAGCCTTTAACTACAATGAAAGACGATAGACCTAATGATGATGTCATGTTTCTAATGCTCCACTCATTCGATCAGCCCATTGACTTAAAATGAGATAAGGGCCACTTTGGGCCAACCTCCAAAAGGCACAACCCATATCACCAACCCACTACAAGGGAATGAAGTGATAAAAGAAATTGGCTTTGTATGCTTTAAACCAATCGCTTCGTTGAAGCTTGCTTTCTCATTCCATATCTCAAGACCTGATTTCCCCACCTCTCAACTCATAAATCCATTAATCCCATTTTGTAATAACTTCACTCAGCCTTCAAAACAAAATTCTCCTATTTCCTCCAATCCAAACTCCTACCGCCAACTAAATGAACAATGAGGAATTGCCCAGATCCAACCATCTTAGTCTTATACCCAACCACTCCATTCCATCATGCAACCCCCAAACCTTTCGCAGCCACCACTTTAAAAACCCAACTTTTCTAACCCACCATTTTGGGGAGCACCCACAGTAGTCATTCAAACACTTATCAATGAGGAGCTTAAGCGACAGTGGAAGCCGAGTATCACGGATGACAATAACTAAAATTTTAGAGGTCGGAGATAAAACACTAATTACAATCCACGTGGAGGACAAGGTTGAAGTTTGGGCGGCCTGTATAGTTGTGAATTAGGTATTTGAGAAAGGCTAATTCAGTAATGTCAAAATAAGTTGGTTAGTAGTGGCTTAAGGAATAAGCTAGCAAGTATATATTCCTATAAATAGGAGTGATTAGAGAATGAAATGGTTATGTTGAATATTATGGAACGAAAATAGTAGTTTGTAGCTTGGGAGCGTGCCGTTCCTCTCGAAAGATTGGCTAGGCTGTCATTGGTGATTAGTCATCTTGATTATCGTTAGCTCAGTCAAATTTTACTTTTTCTTCTATTATTTCTTCTTCTTCTTCTTCCCTCCCTCAATCTCAGTATTCTGCCGTATTTTCTCTGTTTTGATCAATAATCTAAGTCACTTCATTACATGAAACCTATACTTCTATGTCAAATTAAATTTTTGACGGGCGTGTAGTATTCCCTTGAGTACCTGGATCTAAAAGGTACCTCATTTAGGTACCTCATTTTACCCTAGCAGGGATTTTATGTGTAAGAAGTATTAGAAGACCGAGTTTGAACAGCCTTTATGGACTTCTCTATCTAACGCATTGTAAGTTGTTTTCATTGTTTTTGCAAACTAATGCATTATTCACTTGTGCTAGATTAGAGAGGGGCTGCCAACTCTGCCTACAACGATTACATGCCGTGTATTGTCCTCTTCTATGTTGAAGGACCTTAGCTACTACTGCTGCCAGCGAGATGGACTTGGTAAAAAGGAACACAAAGGAAAAGGCTCCAACAATAATTCTCAACAAAGATTTGAGGTTGGAGACTCGCAATATCAATGCAACAATTCTAGTGCTGGTAGTGGTTCATCGCTGGTTCTTGCAGGTCTTCACGCTTGTGGTGATTTATCAGTGACTATGCTGAGGTAGGTTTATGACTTTGGATTACTCTTCTCATGGCATATATATGTTTGTGTGTGTGTTTTTGTGCAAAATTTGTGTATTACATTGTATATCATGATAGGACTCCAGTTATGCTAGTTCGATGCTGTCACATCAATCATTATGTTGGTAGTTAGTTTTGAAGAGAGGATAAGTTATTATTTCAGTGCCCTTTTCTCATCACATTTTTAACAATAACAAAAAAGGATAGCTGATGTTTGCATCCTTCCTTTTCCGGCCATAAACTCATAATGGGACTGTAGGAGTAATAGCTTTGCCGAAAAGTGCATTAGACGGCGTGGAGCTCTTTTGTTAAATATGCTAAATGCACTCATTTGTTATTCTCTGTAAAGGGGACGTGAGTTATGACAAAGCAATGGGGGAAAGAATCATCATTTCTTTGCCGTTTTGTATTCTTTTAGCGTGAAACAACAACCTTTCCTACTGACATTAATCTAGAATTACTTTTTGGTGAAATGACAAAACAACCCCAAAACTGATATTGTGTTTCTTTTTCAATGACTAGCTTGATTTTGGCACTATTCACGAGTTATACTTTGATTATCTTTTTGTGTTTTATACTTGGAGAGAAAATATATTCATGTGGTGTCTTGTAGAATCCTCTCATTGTATATTGTCAAAATATCAAATGTTTATGATTTTTAGTAGTTAATTCAAGATATAATGATTGAAATGATAAGGTTGGAGTTAAGCATACGCTATCACAAAAGCCCTAAGGTCTATCCCCGAGTCGGACTGTGGTGAAAGCAAAGTAAAGCGCGATCTGAAGCTAACTGCTGGCGCCCTTACACTGGGTAAGAAAAAGCAAACGGACCCATATGCATTGACAATGGACAACAACAACGCCATTGCCTTTGTTTAAGTATTGACCAATTGAATACCTAAATAAATAGCGATAAATTAGACTTCTTATTAAGGTGGGTAGACCAGTCCTTTTAAGGTGGATCTCACATGAGGTAAAAAGGGCTTTTTCTATCCATTTGTTGATGTCGTAGTGAAGCCAACCGGGCTATTGACTAGTTGGGTTAGACGCCCCCATGTTTCGGGATTTCAACAAAGGGGTGTAACCGGCAAGAAGAAAAGAAAGAGAGTCTTGTGCAAGCAAGGTAGAGGGCGTGGTAGAGGGGTCGAAGGTATGTAACCTTACCCTTGTGTCGAATACACAAAGAGGCTGTTTTTGGATGACCCAAACATGAAAATTACGTCCAAAATACATTCACCACTTGCTGCTTTATAGTATAACAACCGCAACTAGTTTAAGAAACCAGTTTGTTTTGTTCTATCATATTTCAAAACAAAAGAATAAAGAGAGTATTTAGTGCCATTGACAAATGTGATAAAATAATGGGTGAAAGAAAAAGAATGGAAGAAGTACTACCTTTGTAAAGGTTGGAACACTTTCCATATTCGGAAATTAATACTTGAGACCCTTTTTTTCTTTCTTAATGTAGTAAAAATTAGGTTGTTAAATGACAAGTATACCCCTACTAAAAGTTTCCATAAAATGTAATGATATCTTATTAGCAACTAATCTAAAACTCATTACACTTAAATACTCCCACCAAATTTAGCCTAACACCCAACGACCCACATTTAATTCATTTGAATTGATTTTAATTAACCGCCGCCCAGTCATTTCTCTCATCAGTCGATCTAGAAATTTCCTTCCCTTCTCTCAACCTTCTCTCTAACATCATCATCTTCTTCCTCTATGAAAAACCCTAGATCTGGATATTTCCTTCCCTTCTTTCAATCTTCTCTCTGTAAAACCATAGATGCACGGTCACCAACCACCGCAACCACCACGTATTCCGAGAACTACCGCCATCACCACAACAACCCAAGGACTACTGCCATCACCACCTAAACCACCTTCATCAACTTCATCATTTTAAATCCTCAAATTATCCACAACCACGCAAAGAATCAATTTGTTTTGCCACCCAGCACCACCCACTAAACGCCCAAGTTATATTCGAACCACCCTAAAAAAATCCTATTAAGTTGTTTGAAGATTATTAATTTCTGGTGGTGGCTGTTTGAATTGGTGGTGGTGTCTGTTCGAAATGGTGATGTGGTATTTGCTGTTAGCGTCGGCCGTTGGGTGGGTGGAACTGGTGGTGGGGTGATTGGTCAAATTAGCATCGGGTGGGTTGATTTCTTCTCTGTTTTTCTCGATCTTGTGTCGTGGTGGTGGTTGATTTGTGAGACTTATTGTACATGCCGATGGTGGTCAATTTTGGTTGGTGATTGTGTTGGATGGCAAGTGGTGGTTAGCGGTCGGATTAGGTTGATTGAAAGGTGATGGCGGCGAGTTTCTTTGTTGGATTTAGGGGCGGTGAAGGAGGGTGATGGCAGTGAAGATGGTGGGGTTGAAGGAGGGGGATGAAAGTGAAGGTGGTGGCGTTGAAGGAGGGTGATGGCATTGAAGGTGGGTGATGGTGGTGCCATGACTTTCTCCACCCTTCTCCACTCTCTACAATAACAATAACCAATGGTTCCCACTTCCTTTAATTACATACCCTTACAATCACCTAATACCACTTTCAAATTTCAAACTATTGCATTTTAAATGCAAATGCAAATGCAACCTTTCGAATACGGAGATGTATATATATTTTTAAACTCATAAAAAGAAAGATTTAGCATCCAACGAAAGCAATCGACATATATGTTTTTAGCCTTTCTACACCCTAAAAACGACGGTAGATATCAAAATTGACTAGCACTAATTCTCATTACATACCTAGTTTTCTATTTCACATGAATGGACAAAGCTAGCTCTTCAAATTTTACCTTTTAGTATTTCCAATGGTTGTTAAAATCGCAATTTTGTTGTAGAATACGATTTTATAATTCAAATATGGTCATAAAATTTGACTTATGATACTATGCCATTTTAGAGATCTCTAGTTAGCGAAAATCTGACAAACTTGAATCACCTTAATCAAGCTAATAAAGCTATTAATAGATATATGTTGCCAATTATCACAAAAAGCAACTACTTTTTTTTATAATCATTAGCTTGTTAAACTTAAAGTCAAAATTTGAGTGTAGTATCTTGATTATACATAAACGATTCTATATTACGATACGGTCATCCGATTTTGAGAGCCCCTCCAGATTCAAAGTAAAATTTGACAACCATGGTATGTCCTTAATTTCATCCCTATGTAATCATACTTCTTTAAGTTTCCATTCAACCTCTTGACCTCTTCTATCCAAATTCTCCTCTCTATTACCAAAGCGTTTATTGTTTTTCTCTTTCTTAATTGGAAAAATTGTTTTAAATAAGCCAACCTTTGCACCGTCTTCTAATATCAAGTCGACATTTACAAAATCCCACAATAAGTACACCTTGTTGCTCACTTGATCAGAGTTGATCTTAAACAAGTCAAATTACCAATTACCTGTTTGACCGGTAAATTAAAAATATTGACTCACCTTCTTTACATTTGACCACCACCACAAAACCACCACCACCAAATCCCACCACCAAAATCACCATCCCAACATGAATAGTTGAATACCAACTCCAATACTGCAACCTAAATCACCTTCTCAGTCCACTCTTCTACTCCACTGTCCACTCACTACTCCATTTCCTGAACTGCAATTACCCAAAATGTCGACCCTAATTTCCCCTAATTTTTCTTCTCTCCTAATTCTCCACCCCTCTAATGCCAAATCTCAACCCTATTCCAATTCCCTCCCTCTCAAATCCACCTCATTCTCCCCAATTCCCTCCTCAATCACCTCCCAAACCACCCCATCCACATTCTCAAACCCATAACCCTAGCCCGAGCCAGAGCCCAAGCCCAAGCCCAAACCCTCACCGCACCCTCCGCCGTCTCAACCACCGTCACCGACACCACAAAACCCGAAATCAGTCCAATAGGGAAGGGGGAAGGTGTTCATGTTTGACGAGCAGAGAAGAAGAGTAACAGGAAAACGCTTTTGCGCAAATTTCTATAAGATCGGAAATCTCGATCTTCCAGAAATTCGAAGTTTGGTTTAGGAGAAATTTCAATCTAAGTTATATAATTCAGAACTTGTAGCTGACACGAATTTGATTAGGAATTTAAAATTGATCTACTGTTTTTTTTAAATCAATGGCGAATTCAATAAATATAAGAGCTTGGAGGTTCAATTGAGGAGGGATTTCCAATTCCGACTTAGGAAACGCTACTGTCGTGGACTTGTTTAAAGTCAAAAATCCCATAATATAATTCCTGAATAGTTGTTCTAGTACTTTGATTATAATCTCAGCTCCTAATTGAATAAATGATCAATGATGATTGTGTTTTGTTAATTGGCGACGAATGTTGGACCAAACCTCTCTACGACTTGCACGTCCACCAAATTGTGCCTGAAGACAGGAAGCCAAGAATAGAAAGATGAGGAGGTGGTGAAAACATGGAATTATGTGCTTAATTAGTTAAAATTTTGAACTCAATTCATAAGTAAGTTTTAACATGAACACGTTCGTACGGTGGAGTGGTGTCGGTTGAACAAGGGGAGTAAGCAGGAGAAGAAAAAGGGAAGGGGGCAGCGGTGGTGGGCCTGGTTGTTGGCGGGGTGGTGACGAGGAGGAGTATGGAAGAGAGAAGAAGCTTTGAAGATTTATCAATGGAGAACCTACAAATGATGAAGGAAATGGGAGGAAGATGAAGATTTACTGGATGCTAATTTTTTTAAAACTTGTTTAAAGTCAAGTGAGGAACAAGGTTTACTTATTATGGGATTTTGTAAGGGTTGACTTAATATTAGAAGACTCGGCAAAGGTTGGCTTATTTAAAATAATTTTTCCTTTTAATTTTTCTATTTGGAATTACTATTTGTATCACCTTAAATGATTAATTAGGGTTTAAATGAGGGATGATAATCGATCCTGATCCGGTAATTAGGTTTTATATGAAGGATTACAATGGATCCTGATCCGGTCGGCCGGTGTCACGATCCTATATTTGGGATGGATTTTGATTATATTTTAATCTTTTTTGACCGTAATTGTGGAGTGTGTTTTAGATACTTATCCGACCTAGGGATTCGTTTGGGACAAAATAGTGCGTATGTTCAATAAGCCACTATACCCCGAATTTGCAAAACCACCCTCACATTTATCCACTAAATCTCCTAGACTCATCCCCACCTCTCCTCCTCCACCTATCTAGTATCTACGTCTCTCTAACCCTATCGGTACGTGTCCTTAGCCGTCAACCCACCAACGTTGCCTCCCCCTGTAGTCTCTACTCTCCCAAAGACCACCACACTCTCTCTTTCTCTCTCTGACAAGGCAGGAGTGCTGCTGCCATTTTGCAGCACCTCACTTCGGTCATTATGCTTCCAACTAGGTCTTGGACGTTGCGGACTGTCAATTGTCAGCGAGCAACCCTGAAATTTAGTTACTATTATGGGTGTTACAAAGTTGCTAATTGAATTTTAGGGGGTATAAATCATAAGTTGGTAATTGGTAATTAGGGCATTTAGAATTAGATTTAAGTTGTATTTTGTGGTCTTACATGGTTTTGCAGTTTGTAGTTTTTTGGAATTGGGAGGGTTTTGGAAGCAATCGAGTACAGGTTTCCAGGGATTATATGTGATGATTAAAATTTTATTTCGGCTACTAGTAGGTGAATGTACTTGAGTACCCTACACCTTTGAGTGATGTAGATGCAATTCGGGTATGTTGGTTTTGGACACAAATCTAATGTTTCCGGTCTTGACGGATCCGGATCCAAGTTGGTCACATGGATCCGGAATTGGAACCTATAGGATATGATGCATGGGTAGATTGAGTATGAGAAGATGATAATTGGATTAAGATTGGGCTACCTAAGTATGGTTGAGGATTTATTGCAAATCTCATTTGTGCCGGTGATTTCTTTGGTTTCATTGGTTTTGGAGTAATATTGCAAACACCATGTTAGGGGTTGAAGGGTCAATGGAGGTGTTGGTGAGGGAGAGTTGTAGCAGAAACGGTCTAAATGGAAACTACTTCATACTCCCTTTATACTTTAACATCTAATTACATTAGCTAAAGGACAAGACAACAACCCATCCAAGTCTCCCTTAACAATAAAGTAGAACGCCTATGGTTTATCGATTAAAAATATGATGCATGTTATATTCTTTGAATGGAAGAGTAATATAACTTCACTTTTTTTATCGATTGAAGAAACAATTGATAACTTTCACTATGTTATCCTAAATGAATTGGCATAAACTATTTTAGCATAAATGTGGAGGAGTAGTAGATCGAAATAATTGTATAGGGTTGTGCGGGAACTTCTCACAAAAAGAGATTACTGAAATAGTTTGTGACCAATAAATAAGCACAATCCAAAAAGGAAATAGTCACAATTAATTTAATTTGGGACAAACCTAGTAATTTACACAATTATGATTTTTTGCATATTATATCATATCTGTGTAATTTAACCCATTTTATTTATTTTCACATACATCTTTAATATTATTATTTAGATTGAGTTTATATGATATTTATTATTATTAAATTCTCACATAAGATCTTTTACATAATATGATGCTCCATCGCATGGGTACCATGTCTACACGCGGAAGAAAATCACGGATACGGTCGCCGGTCGAGATGACGCGGAAACGGCTTGTAACGACTTCATAGAAACAAATTGCAGTTGACGCGATGTGAATTTTAAAACCTTAATTTTACATCTAAGTTTTATAAGTATCCTTATAACTTAATTTGACCAAAGCTATCATATGGTTAGGTTACACATATAGTGAATAAAAAATAGCTTAAACATGAGATTCATATCCTATTATATATATAAATTGATACTAACTCATATATATTATCCAACTTGAAAGTCGGCGAATTTTTCTCCTTTCGTTGGTGTGTGCCTATGGTTCTTGTGCTACTAGGCGTATTTCCCCTTCTCTTTTTATAAAGTAACGGGCACGCAGAAAACGCTTTGGTGCGGCGAGTCACCGTTACGTAAGGCAGCGAGATGGATGTGAGAATCGCGCGTTATGTAACGATTAGTTCAAAATCCGTTGCATAACGACTTTACGTAACAGCCGAGTTTTGTTTCCATGTGTCTACCATCCTAGTTGGATAACAATGAGCATAAGATATCTTTTATGGAGGTAAAACTATTATTGGTATTTTTTGATAAGTCTCATTGAAGATTATATAGTATTTTTGTTGCTTTTTTTAAATTTGTTGGTTACTGGTTTAATATTATTATGTATTCTTGTTTCTAGGTCTTAAGGCTACCCCATCCTTTATAAACATTCCCGCTGTATCTTATCTATCTCCAAAACTCATTTTTTTGGGTGTTGATGAATTTATCAATTTACATTTTAAGCTCATACATTCACCCACAAACAAGTATCAAGTTACAAATATTACGGCTACGCCATAGTTTTGATGCAAATTATTATGGTTTTACGTGTTGACCTTGGATGTGACTTGGTTGTAGTTAGATAGTTTGGTTGTAGTATCAAGTTTGGGACCATGTATTTCATTTTAAATTTAGAATTCTAAATTATTCATTTCAATTCCAAATTCCTTGTTTGGCAAATATTGCAATTTCCAGTTCCGGAATTTCAAATCTAATGGTTTGGGAAGCATTCTGAAACCGTTTTGGCAACCTATTTTGTATCTTATTCCATAGTGGAGCTAATAAAAATATTTGTCATTTTACATTTCAACTTTTATCTAGTATATATTTCTCCGATTTTTTTTTGTAAAAAGCCTCATCATCTCATTGTAGCACAACGTCCACATCATTCGAATTAACGATCATGATTTTGACCCTACGTGCATTAAACGGGCTGTATATGTGAACTGTAGCCTTTACTGTATATGTGATCGTGAATAATCTCATTACTTTCACATAGGTCTTTTAGTAATGTAGAGTCATACTCTCTTCTTTTATCGGACCTTTGTATATTAACTTTCTAGCCAATTTGTTTTCTACTTCGACTTATACTTCAAAAACATATTTTTTTAACCTCATCATCAACTTACCAACTTAGTGAGACCTAGCAATTTTCTAAAGTGGTCTATCCATGGTGCCAAAATACGGCCGTAGTGGAACGGTTTGCCAGAGTTGGAACGGTTTTCAACTTTGGTGAACCGAGTTCGGCCGGTTCAACAAGGTGGATTTAAAAAGTCCGATATTTTGGCCGCTTCGGCTGTATCACCCATGACAACAAGGGTTTGCCCGTTTTTTCCGCTGTAAAACGTCACTTTGCAAGTATTTTAAAATGTTTTAAGAGATTTCTTATCTTTACTTTTACCTTAGCAATGATCTACCTCCAATAATGACTCAAAGAAAAGAGAAAAAAAAGAGATGAGGCACCACCACACCACTGAACCCTATATAACTCCACCAAGAGCTAAGAGTAATTGAAGCAAAAAGACCAAAAAGAAAAGTCTAGAACTAAATTCGTGCCGTGACAACCGCAACGTGGTCCGCGACCAACGTATCCCTTGCGTTACCCTGAAACCGCGAACGTTCCCATTTTCGAGACCGAAATCGTATTTTCGAACCATGGGTCCATCAGAGCAGCAGCTTTGACACTATACATGGTCATCATTAGCACCATCAAAGCCAAAACAAGCACAAATTCTGAAGGGGAACAAAAACAAAATGAGAGCCAAAATGACAAAGCCACCAGCTATTAAGCTAATAATTGGGTCTAAGTTGATGAAACCAGGGGCAGTAACAACAACCTAAGTGTTCCTAGTGCTATAATAGAACCTAGCAAGTTCATTCATTCTAATGCCATCTGCATTCCAACAATATCAGTAGCATCTACCTTCCCCTTTGATCCAACAACTATAAATAGTGGCTGAGTCGCTGTGACTAGGGATTGAGTATTGAGGGCGAGTGAGTGAATGTGTACACAACCAACAAAGTAACAACTTATGTTTGAGTAGAAGCTATAAAGACTGCAATTGACAGATCCCAAATTGTGATTAAGTGGTCGTGGTGATGAGTTGACGACGAAAACAAATTTAGTGTACGAATTGTATAAAAGGTGTTAGTAGTGACAATGGAGAAAACAAAATAGATTAGCGCTAACAACAAATTAGAGCGAGAACAAATCAGGCAGCTGCTGTGAACTAACAACAAAAGACAAAAGTTGTAAATGCAAAACGATCTCACTGAAACCCTAACATAGGAACAAAGAAAGGCAATAGTTATTCTATTTCAAGCAAAATTCATAACTAAATGAGAAAAAGAAAACAAAAATTTCAGAAAACCAAACACAATATGACGAAAATAGCGATATCTTGCATGTGCGATTTGGATTCAATGTAGTCGTTGAGGAGAGACACACTAACGAGGATAGTGAAGCTTCATCAATGATGAGAGAGAAGATAGGTTGGAGAGCAAGGGGCTTGAGCAGGGTGAGAGGTGTTGATGAGAGAGAATGGACTTGAGGGGTATGTTTTTGAATTGGAAATGATGTAGTGTAAGTTAGAATTTGCAAATGATAAGTGTTGGGCTATTTGGAAATTGGCTGGAATTTTGGCCAATTCCAATTACAAGCCATTGCCAACAAGTGAATTGGCCGATTCTAGATTTATAAATGAAATCCATGTTACTAAACATAGCATTAGATAATTTTGCCTAAAATATTTTATGGCTTTATGCAAATAATTTAGGACGAATAGTCAAAGTTATCAAGTGTTCAAAGAAAATAAAGTAAAGAAGTAATTTGATTCTTTCACTGAAAGAAAATAAAAATTTTAAAAAGTAAAACTCAACTTTTGGCTCACAAAGAAATAGATACATAGTTGACATTGGGGCTTGATTTGTCCGACATTGGAGTATCATTTTTTAAATCTATATCAATTAACTATTGGCCTTCTACTCTACATTTTTAAGGGAGCCTTGGATTGGTTGTTGTTTTATTCTTTAGCTAATGTAAATAGAAGTTTAAAGTATATATAGAGAGAGTATGAACTACTCTTTATTTTTCATCCACAACCCTCTCTCACCTACAACTTCACCGACCCTTCAGCCCTTACATGAGATTCGCAAAATTTCTCCAAAACCATCGAATCTATGCTAACACTTCCCCAAAAGGAGAGAAAGAGAGACAAGCTGCAAAATTATCTTCATCAAATCTTGGTAGCCGAATCTTCATCCAATTATGATTTTCTCATACACCATTTATTCGAACCCTTAGTAGTCATTTGAGGCGATGGAGAGTTGAATCTTTGAGGGAAAAAAAATCATCCTTCAAATGGGGGTGCTATTTAATCAGTCCTGAACACAATCTTTCCTTTATTTATTCAGTTTGATTACTAAATGTTTTTAAGAGAAACAGAAAAAAAGATATATTAAGAAAGAGAGAAGGATATATCTTTGTTGCGAGAGGAAAATTCAGGTAGATTGCATGGAAAAGTTAAGCGTAGCAGATGTAACAGGAAAAAGACGTTCTAATAAGGCGGTTACCGTTACCTAATGATGCAGCAAGAAGGACGTGTTATAGCGGTATCATGCAGCAGCATTTCTGTCAAGTTCACAATCTGTTATATAACGGCTGTTATGTAACTTAACGGCCGGAGTTCTGATTCCACCCTTTGGCACATATACTATAAACAGAGATACTATAAGCTTGCTATCTATTATTGTAGCTATACCATGACTTTCTATGTTGTTTTGTTGCCAGCACAACTGTATTTTATGGAATGCACTTACAGTGTGTTACTTCAATAGGGCATTTGCGGAATGCAAGGAAGTGAAAGCAGTGATTAGTATAGGTTGTTGCCACAACTTACTATCAGAAAATGGACGTGATAACGATGGTTTCAACTGCGGTTTTCCCGCAAGCGAGGGGATTACACACATGGGTGTTTCCCTTGGTAAAAATGCACGTGATCTTGCTTGTCAGGTATGACTTTGGTTTCTCTCCACTTCATATCTTATGAAACGGGGTGGATCTGGTACATTATAGCATGGACATATCGAAGTTCCGTCCTTCTCCTATGTACTCCTGTTTCTTTTGATATGTGCTTTAGAGAACCCAAAGATTTTGAGATAGGTTTGGGAGATTACTAATAAGCAGTTCTTTCCCGTGCTCCTTACTTATTAATGTAGAAGTCATATGGTCTCTATTAAATAAAATGCAAAAACTAGTATACACCTGGTATTGTACGAGTACACTGGTTCAATAAAAGATATTTAACAATGAAATCCAATTTTCTTCCCTAAGTTTAGCAACGGATTTCAACTCCCTGTTCTAAGTTTAGCAACGGAGTTCAATTTCCAGTGCTATGTTTAGCAATGGATAGCTATCTTATTCTGTCGCTGACTTATAAGCTTATCTTATTTTATCGCTAACTTATCAAAAGGATCTTTCCCTCTGTAATGTGGAGTTCAATTTAAAGGGGCGGCCCTCTTCTTCTTGTATCTCTCATTAAGTGGTTTATGTAGGATTTTCAGTAATACCTTCTCACTTAGGAGTTGTTTCTAAAAATAAGTAATTGGATAATTGACATGTTGTCTAATCTTTCATTTGTGAGTGTAATTTTGTATTTTAACCGCTACCTTTTTACTCCCTCCGTCCCGTAAGATAAGTCCCCTTTCCTTTTTGGGAGTCAAACTCTAAAATCTTTGACCAAATATTCTTATTAATATATATATATATAAAAAACATACTCATGAAAGCAACCCCTTTGTCCCTTCAACTCTTTTACTTCAAATTGATGTGTGTGAACTTCACCCTCAAGCACCTTCTTCTATTTGGTTGATCACCAACCTTTGTCCCTTCAACTCTTTTACTTCAGATTGATGTGTGTGCACTTCACCCTCAAGCAGCTTCTTCTATTTGGTTGATCACCAACCTTTGCCATTCCTCCTGCTCTTTATCAACCCAATTAAAATACTTGCAGCCCCTCTTTTCAGTCTCTGGCTCATAGAATTTGCAAACCACAAACCTTCTTCCTGAATTCCTCTCAGTCCAAGATTGTTGTCGAGCTATCGGGAGCCGACAATGGCACTTTGGTAGAAATCCTTCAAACTCACCCATTCCTTGCAAAGCAAAGATTTTGTTGGTCATTCATAAGTTAACAAATCATTCGGATTTCAATTTGAGAAAAAACAAAAATTGTAAACACTAAACCCTAAAATTCTAAATTGAAAAACCCTAAATATTGAATTTCAATGGTGGTAACGAGAACGACAATTACCTGAAAAAACCGAAGCTTTATAAGCTTTGCTCCTCTTAAAATGGTGGCAGAGGGATGAAGAAAATGACGGGGGGGGGGGGAAATGAGTTTGGAGGGAAATAAACATATATAGGAAAAGGGAAATGAGTAGTTTGGACTTTGGAGGGAAAAACAAAAGAAATAACTGATGTGGGGCCCACAATTAACGGAGTTAGGCAAAATCCGTCAAAAGGTGGAAGTTTATAAAGGGTTTGAAAAGTATAGGTGGAAATTTTCAGAACAAAAAACATAAAGGTGGGAATTTCTAACTAAGGAAAACGTTAAGGTGGTTTTGTGCAAAAAATCCAAATAAAAAAAGAAAAAAGATAAGTTTTACTTCTTTTCTATTTTTTGCAGTTTACTCTAAATATTTTTGATCAATTTTTATGGAAAATTGCATTCTTTTATTTTTTGCAGTTTACTTTAAACATTCTTTTATTTATAGTATTTATATATTAATTGTTTTCGTACCCAATCGTTCCTAATTCACTCTGGGTAACATTCCATGTATCCGTTTTCGTTCCCCGTTTCGAATCATATCCCGTTCCTTGTAACACTGTTCACAGCGGTAGCTAGAAATCTTGCGTCATTAATGCTAACCCCTTATATGTAGATGCAACTTTTTACCACATAAGCTTCAAGCCCTAAAAGAGCATGATTGGAATGCTGTCATGATCTTTATAGCTCAGATCAGATCCTGTAGATAAGAGCAAGTCATCATGAGATATTAGAGGTGGATTCTTTCACATTTAGGGTGAAAATTGAAATCAGGATCCATTTTCAATCTACCAAGGCTCCTACTTAAGTACTCCATACAAATAGAAAAAAGAAAAGGAGATAGGGGATCTCCTAGCTCATTCAACATTGCCTCTAGAAAAGACCATTCTACAGAATCTTCTTAATATCCACCTTGATATATGAGCTCTTCCATACCATCTAATGAGTTCTGTAGCCAAGATAATATTATGAGCAATGTGTCTATCTGGTATAAAACCAGATTGAGATTGGTTCACCACTTCTCCTATCACCCCCTGTAATCTCTGAGTGAAAACCTTAGAGAATGCTTTATATAGGATGGTGGTGCAGCAAGCTATAGGACGAAAATCCTTTGCATATCTAGGATTATCCATTTTGTATAAGAGTGACAGCAGTAACATTGATAGGACTATGCATAATAGAGTTTTGGAAGGGTTCCTTGACTGCAGCATGAATATCTCTTTTGATGAAAGTCCAACACTTCTTGTAAAACACAACATTGATTCCATCTATTCGTGGAGCTTTAGAGTCATCAATAGCAAAAAGAGCATTATCAATCTATTGTTCAGTAATAGGCAGGATCAAACTTTCTCTAGCTGAACTGTTCAGAATGAGGCCGTCTTTAAAGTTGGAAGATCAATCTCAGGACAGCACAGGTACCCATTTCATAGAATCCCACCAATTCCTTCTGAATATCAACTGAATTAATGAGTGGCTCATCATTTGCATTATACACCAAAGCCAATCTATTTCTTGCTTTTCAGACTTGAACAGCAGTAAATAAGAATTTAGTGTTAGAATCACTAAGAGCAAACCAACTTATCCTAGATTTATGTCTCAGGATACTTTTTCCAACTCTTGACCAGAATCTCAGCTTAGCATAAGCTTCTTTTTCATGCTGTTGTAGTTCAACCTCATCTTGTAACCTTGGCAATGCTTGGATTGCAGCAAGCTTCCTTCTAAACTCTTCCACTTTTAGATGAACATGAGCAAAATGCTTTGAATGTAAACCTATGAGAGCATGTTCGACAATCTTGAGCTTTAACCAGACTTTCTTCATCTGAAATCTATCATTAAAATCATCCCATGCTTTTTTAACAGTTTCTTCAAACATCTCATGCTCACAAAGGATATTTCTAAATTTAAAAGGTCTCCCTCCCTCAACTGAACTAGAATCCATATTGAAGATTACGAGAGTGATCAGAAACACCACAGGCAAATAATTGACATCTCCCTGTCATGTTAACTAATAGTTTTGAAAGTTTGTTCAGATTTTGTTCCACGAAGTTGACGCTTTAAGATATCTATATGGGCTTTGGTTTTGTGATGGTTTGAGAATGGCATGATTATTTGTATGATCTACTAGTCGTTGTAGCTCATGAAAATTTAAAATTATTCTACAATCTTTTTCTTATTTCCAGTTGGTTACTCTTATAGATATTATATTTTCGTAAGTATTGAACATCGATTTTCTTTTTTAGTTGTAAAAAGCGTTTTATCTGAAGTATAAAAATATATGTGGCCTCTTATATATTAGCTATGTAAATTATTTCAACAGAATCCTGATTCAAACTTTCTCAATCTTACTCACATTTTAGAGTGCTGAAAGATGGCGAGGCTTGGAGAAGGACGCTGGCATACAAAATTTTGATTTGCATGGATTTCGTGCTGCCTTTCAGATGGTATGTACAATGTTGAGCTTCTTTAGCTTTCTTTCTGTGACTTCTTCTCTGTAATTGTTGCAGCATTTGTGTGCGAACACGTGTGTGTGCGAGCGTGCTTTTTGCTTATCTGGGGCGAATCGATTTCTTTTTTCTTGTACTTGAGGTTCTTATTTTAGGCTGTTGCTTCTTATCCAAACTAGAAATTATGTGTTTTAAGGCCCTGAATTAACCATGGCCTTTCATGGTGACTCAAAAGTCGGCAGTTATGCTTATCTGTAACCACATTTGTTTGTTAAGGATTTCGATACATGGTCATAGAGACAAATGGCCGGTGTAACTCACAGTAGGAGATTTTTGGCCATAGAATTGTGACTTGTGATGTATTTATTTAACATTTTTTCATAATTAGATTGCAATGATAGGGAAGCAATGATAGAGGACAGTGGTAACTGGTAAGTTCTCAATTGACTCACCGACGATTAAACTTAGTTGAAGAGGGGATTGAAGGTAGTGCTTGAATACTTGGACTATGAGTAAACTTAGGTTGGAGAAACCAACACGCTAGAACTCGGAGTGTAGTGTTAAAGATGTACTTGCCACATGAAAGTAGATAGTGCCTTGAAATATGCAGTTAAAATATATTTAATTCTTTCCGCGTTCCTGTCCCTCGAATTGTATCATTTGGCGTTCCAGGTAACATTGTGTTGCCCTTACCTAAACTTAAATGGAATAACGAATTATGTTAACTTGATCCAAACTTAAGTGCCACGAAAATAATCCAATCTGAAATCAACCCAAAACAGAATTTACGTTACCGTAACAAGCTTAATCATTGGTCTAACCTTAAAACTTAAGTATTGAACTTGAACCGCTCATAAGCCGATTCCAAGTTGACCCCACCTAAACTAGACTAGATCTGGACTCAACACGACACAAGGTGACCCGTCTGGATCGCAACCCAATCCGATACTGACCCGACCCAAACTTGAAATTACCCGATATAACCTGTCCCAAAAGACGAACATAAACCGATTCTAATAGGGAAGAATGTTGACCGACCTAAGCGACCTGATCCGGCAGAATGGCTAATTGAATCTGACCCGACGCAAACGTCGCTCAACGTTACAGTACCCGACCCGAGCTCGAACCAAACACTCGAATTAACAGCTCTACTTGTTAGTATTAGTGTTAGTCAATTCGTAACATATAAGTTCAGTTGAGTTAGACAAATTTAGTTCACTACGAATTAAGTGTTTTTTTAGTCAAGTCCAAGAGAACAAGGAATTAATTGCTTTACATAGGATACTAATCTTAAACTTATACCAATACCAATGTAATTACTCTTAAGGTGTAGGTTCTACAAGTTGTGGCTTGTTTTTAAGTCCAATGTTCTTGAAAATGTGCTAGGACCGAGTTCTAGTAATTAAATTCGGTGTACATACTTGTTTAGGGCCTTGTTCACATATTTCGAGCTAAGAGCCTGACTGATAGGTAATTTACTTAGGTGAGCATAGTTTGTTAGGAGTTTGCTAGAAACTTTTCAAATCTGAGTCAGCTAGGAGAAGTGGATGGCAAGGCTAGAAAAGCATGTTTTTTGCTAATTCATTTAATGTTGGGTTTCCTAATCCTTGTAAGAAACAAACTCGTTGTTCATGCTTACTTCTCTATCAGCTCTAAACACTTAGCCTTGTTAATGCTAGTGTCAATTTGTGAGTGTAATTTTCCTTTGTGAAATCCTTGAATTCCTAATTACTCGGTTGATCCATAAACCATTAAAATTACACCGAATGGGATTGTAATTAGTGCTTGAATGCTTAGACTAAGAGTAGTTTAAAGTATAAAGGATTCAAGAAATCAACATGCTTCGGATTAGAGCATAATAAAGGATTCAAGAAACCAACATGCTTCAGATTAGAGCAAGCTTCCAATTAGACTTGTTATCAAATTGGTTAAACCAGTCACTATACACACATGAAACGTTGAAGAAACCATCAAGAACCCATCTTTCAAGGATTCTTGGTTTTTCAAAATCTTCACTAAAAAGGGGTGAGAATTTGAGATTGGCGTCAAGACTTCACGTTCTATGATTCTCTATTCCAAATCTTTATTTTTAAAAGTAAATCTGTTTCATAAATTTTTACTTATCATCCGTTTGTTGGACAAGCACTGCCCCCTTTTTTCCGAGGAAAGCTCGTTGTGCCCGTCGTCCGGCCCATATTACCAAGAGACGTATCACCCAATATATCCAGTGAATCAGCTGAAACATTCTATTAGTATCTTGTATGACAATATCTTTATAACACTGCTTTTACCTATGCAGGTTCTTGATCGATATTATCCAGAGGTTCTTTTGACGAGTCCTTCAATTGGTCGTCAAGGGAAAGCATTGCTGCGCCAGCAGAAAAAATGTTTTTTTAATTCTGCGAAGTTCTCAGAAAGTAATTTTCGGTCGTAACTATTGAATTAAAATTTCAGGAAGCTCTACAATTTGATTTTACTAGGGCTGGGATCTAAGAACAAGCAGGGCCCCTATACCACTCTTTGTATACTTATTTTAAATAGTTCCTGTGTGGTTTCCTTGTTGTCATTGCTTTTCCCTTGTAATTACTGTGCCGACCGCATATCATTTTGGGACTATGGCTTTCTTCGTGTTGTTTACTTAACATGTCCTAATAGGACACTTCTGTACTAAAAATTCTTTTTACGTCAAACTCCCAAGCTTCTCCGTGAGTCCAACTCTCACGATATGAGTCCAAGCATCACAATTCACCTGAGAATGATGGTGAAAGTAAGCCTGCATGTGATTGAACCACTAGTCCATTATAAAGCTGGAAGGATGAATACATGCCCTTTTGAGTTTTTTCAGTTTTAACAAGTAAGCAACGAACTTCTAAATTCCCTAATAATCGTGTGAATGTTTGCGAAGCAACCTAAAAATGCCACTGTTAATTACAAAGTAAAAGACAGGATGCCACAAGGCTTAATATGTGACTATTGATTCTGCAGTGTCTATGATAAAAAAATTATGTTATTTTGTACGAAATAGTGGGCGCAAAGTGCCAACTCCCAAGCATAAATTTTAAGTGTCATTTTCTGGAGAAGTGGCAAAACTCTGTGCCACGTATGACTCTACATTGATATGATATATAATTAATACACTGTAAGAAGGTATATCCAATAATATTAAGCCTCTGTTTAGGAAAGGAGAGGCAGATAGGAAGAACCCAAATTATCAAGTTCTATCTTCTTCATGGAGGCATATGCGCACTTGCTTTCTTATTTTGGCTCTTATTACCTACTTTGTTCTTTTTCATTCCCCCGAACTTTTATTAGTCGTATGGGGTGGGAACAGTTAGCTTGCTTTTTCTTTCTGTGTCTTTCCAACAATGAAAGTGTGGCTTGTTATGAAGGTAAGGAAAATGAATCCTTTCAATTCCCTGCCCCCCCATGTTCTATGCAAGCAAGGGAAAAGGAATCACTCCCTTCCCTTATCTACCAAGGCCACCAAATTCTTCTATCCTGACAAACTATTAAAGTTGAACCTGTTCGGTAGAATCAGAGCTGATGCTGTTTGTGCTTGCTGCAGGTGAGATATCCAAAACAACTTTGGAGATGGACTCTTCAGCTGACAGAAATTGGAGTTTGATTGATAAGTATATGCTTTTTGAGAATTTTAGCCAGTCGGGCCTCTGCCATCTTGGCATTGAGCCTTTGCAGCATATGGATTTGCGTGGAATTTGGAGGGAATGTCAGCCTTCTGCTGTATGTCTCTTGCTGCCCAAATGTGTATTCTCCAAACCCTTTCATCTTCCTTGATGTTTTGAATTCTATTGCTGTTGCGTATGATCCATGTTAACCTGCTGAATATGTGACTGGTCACACATACTAAAATATGGTGAAAGAGAGACTGGTGCTTTTATTATATTACCCTTTCCATTTGGCATATACAAGATCTTCCCTTTTCTCCCTCATTTTCCTTCCTTTTTTCTACTGGTAATGATTCCACATACCTTCTTTTTTGAATGAAGGAAAAGCCACAAGTGAGCCTTTCTGTTGAACGAGGAATTAAAAATAAGTTAGAATGATATAAATTCTCATCACAATAGAGAAAATGGCGGCAAAGGATTTATTCAGAATAGAACATTAAACAGCGAAGGGTTTTTGTATTTTAATTAGACTTGAACATAACTCCCGAGCAAAATGTGGCCTGTAGTTTAGAGATAGAGGACCTATAGTTTTGAGATAAACAGCATCTTCCCTTTAGTCGACCTTCATGCAACGTGGAGACCTTGCTCACTAGCCTCAATCTGTAAAATTATATGAGAGTATGTGGCTGACCATTAGCTTCTTCAAATGAATGATATCCCTTTCCGTGTGATAGATGTCTAAGGCAAAATAACGTATACCCAATTGACCTCGAAAGTTAGGTCATGTGTTTCCTATGCTGAAAGGATCCTCTTCTGTCCTTTGTCCAGCACCAGGTGCGGATGTTGGCTTAGTTGCCAGCAGCTGAGTAGCCTTGGCTGGTAATTATTTTGCTATTAGATCGTACTAATTTAAGAATAAGGAGTTTCATCACTAGCAGAATTCAAGCCTAAAATAGTGGAGTTTTCCTGTTTCTATCTATTTCTTGAAGTAGTGGGTATCTATATTTTAATAATTTTGGAACCATGGAAGACGAAACAAAATTGGGACCTGGCGTGAGTCAATCCCTGTTTTTGTTAAGGTTTTATCAGATAGTACGGATGGTTTGGCTACTATTAAAGATATATTACCTCGATTGGAACTTTTTTTAGTATTAGTATTGACATATTGTGGTTGATTCATACGATGCTATTATTTTTTTTAAAATGGAGCCAGGCTAAGTCTCTTTTTTTGAACGGTGCTATCTGCTTGCATCCATTTTCAATACTTCAAATGCTATCAATTGATTTTAGCTGCCTGTATGTTTGTTAAGCTATGTTACTCGGATTTGGTGTCCGGGTGTTGAACTCCACCATTTTATTGGAAAATATAAGTGATTGGATAAAAAGTCAACACACAATTGTGGTCAATGAAGGTGTCAAAATAATAGAGTTGTTGCGTAACAGAGTATCTCAATGCTAACCTGATTAAGATCCTTGGCATAGTTAATGCTCAATCTGAACTTTTAAATATTTGTTCAATGTTCGGGCTTTGGTGGTTTGTGTAGTAAGGGACAAGAGTGTCAATCATGTTTAAACTTGCATACCATTCTATACTTTTGCAATTTGAATAGCAACCGTTCTAATAGAATTTTTGATCTTTGCTGTTGCACACTTGCACTGTACCATTCTGTACTTCTTCAATGAATATGTACTAATTGCCTCAACAAATAATGAAACTAATATAGAAGTGACTTTTTGCAATTTGTTCCAGGGTCTTATAGGACCATACTGGTCTCTGCGAGCTGCTCTGGGGCCTGTCCTAGAAACTTTGTTACTATTAGATCGATTGTTGTTCCTACAGGAGCAAGACAGGGTCGAAGTTCTTATGCTGCCTATCTTTGATCCTGTTTGTTCACCAAGGAACCTGGCAATTATTGCTCGAAGAGCTTAAACTAATACAAATATGGTGGGATGTATTGATAGAAGAATAACTTTTCAGGGATAATAGAAGAATAACTTTTCAGGGATAATACAAGTAAGTGTGAAAAGTAGATTTGCCACCGCGTTTCTTTGTAATTCTCGCATCCTAATATACTAAAAGGAAAAAATTCTAATGCACGACAATTATGCCTAATTTGTTATGGCACTCTGTCGGGTGGTAAAATAGCGTCACACTCACAAGATGAATGTGGTGGAGATGCATATGTTAAGGCGCATGTATGTCCACAAAAAGGACCGATTAAGAAATGAAGTGATCGGAGAGAAATTTGGAGTTGGACCTAATAAATACAAGATGAGGGAAGATCGATTGAGATGGTTCGATTATGTGGGACAGAAACGAAGTGATGCGTCGGTTAGAACACTAATTGGAGGAGTAATCAAGTTGTAAGGGGTAGGGGAAGATTTAAGATGGCTTGGATAAAGCGTTGGAGAGGCTGAATGGAGGGAGAGGATTTACTTGGAGGAAGGGGTGTGATTACTATTTGTTCATTTTCATTTGTTATATAGAGTTTGCTTCATCTTTAAATTTTTTCACACTTATCGTTGTCATTTTTTCTCCAAATAAGATTTTGTGGTTTTTTAATATAAAACCGTGCCGCTCGCTACTCTCGAGGCCAAGGACGAACCATCATTCCAGGATTTGCAGTTGCGTGCTAGTAAGGTTTTGGTACAACTATACATCCCTCTTTGTAATCCTCCGTAATTTTATGAATTTATAAATATATTTAAAGTATATATAATTATTTTCATATTTATTTCATTAAATTATTTAAGTGTTGACAATTTTGAAAGTCAAACGATTGTTTAAACGTTTTAAATAATTGCTAATATTTATTGAGTTGAACTTTTAAGCATTAAATATTTTAGTTTTGGGTTATGTTTAAATGGAGTTTAATATTGGGTTGATGAGCCCATAGTGAATACTTAGGTTTGGATAATCAACCTAAGCCCAAATCTAAACCTAAACCTAAACCTAATTGCCTTAAGTTTCTAGGCAAACTTATAAATACCCCCAAATTTTAATTTTTTCACACTCTTATTTCTCTTTTCCTGTCCCTCATCCATCCGAATTTGCTCTCCTTCTCACAACCTTGTTTTTCGTGTCCTCCGGCCATTCGATCACAGTACGCCTCAGCACATACCACTTGTTCACCCACTTTTTCTCTTTGTCTCTCGTGTGCGTGCAACAACATCGCAACCACACACACCCTCTCCCTTGCCTTCGCATAGTAGTGATTCAACCACATGCGCCTTCCCTACATGTTTGTCCTCCTTTGTTTTCCGGTTTTTGTGTTTTCTACAGGTTAATTCTTATCCCTTTTTCCTCTATCTATATTATTTATTGTTTTAATAAAATAGCTATGATTTTTATTCTTTTTATGTGTTTTATAAATAAAATTTGAAACTTTATTGTGTTAAGTAAATAAAAATCTGATTTTATTATTTATGAATTTAAGTTATAATTTCAGATTTATTATTTTATATTTAAAGTTGGTTTTAAATTTACAAGTAAAAGCTTTTAAGATTTTTAAAGCCTATTAAAGGTTGCTAAAGGTTGAAACTTTAGTGTTTTTAAAATATTTTAAAACGAGTTTTAAAACATTTTAAAGTAATTTATATTGTTGTGAAGTAATTTGAATATTAATTCATTGTTGTGTTATTATTTTGTTACGCGGAGAATTTGCTATAAGTGACTTATAGTGTTTTAAAGTGGTCTCTCACTTTGTCTACACAAGGTATGTACATGTCCTTATGTGTTAAACTAGTATCATATCCTAAGGATTAGGATTATTTATAGTATCGTGTGTAGGGAACCCTTTTATGGTTCATATGTGGCTATTGAATTGGAATTACGTGTTTTTGAACATGTTAATTGCCTATGATGTTTTATTACATGATTGAATGGATGTTTGATTCAAGCATGTTTGAGAAGGGAAGTTTATTTATAAATTCGTATGAGGGGTTTATACATATGTTTATGGATTTGGGTATTGTTTCCCTTTATGAATATCTCATTACTTCTTAGAGGCCGAGGACCTTGTGAGTAAATTGGATTATTATTGTTATCCTTTTTTTACTACTTTGCAAAGACCAAGGGCTTTGTAGGGTGTGTATATTTATTGTCTTTGGACATTCGATTATTGATTTAAATCAACAAATAAATTGATGATTAATTCTTGGTCAATTGGAATTGTTTCATTACGTTATTTAATCCTAAGATAAAAGAGGAATATTTGTTGTATTCATGTTATGTGTCCGTAACTCGTTTTCTGTATTGAAGACAAGGTTTGGTTGGACAACTCGATCCCTTGACTATTCAATTTATTAAATCAATTGTTGTGTTGTATGTTTTGTATAGTCAAGTCTTGTTTTATGAGTTGAAGCTTTAGTTTATTAAGATGGACCATGTTTTATTGCTTAGTAGTATCATGTTAGGTTTTGTAATTAAAAGGAGGTTGAGTTTTTGCGCAGGTTCGTCTTGGAGAGAGTACCAAGAGCGACAAACAACCAAGCCGATGCATTATCTAAGCTAGCTAGTTCAGCAGCTTGTGGTACCCCAGGATAGAGTATTAGGAGGTGCTCGTCCTAGATGGATCCAATTTTAAAATCCAAAGGCACCAGAGAATAGCCTGATGATCTCGTCGAAGCTAAGTATGACAAAGCTAGAGACAAATGGTTCTGCATGTGGAATGGAGGACTTTACAAAGTTGACTTTAATAAGGCTTGGTTGAAATGTGTGAGCAAGAAAGATAACTGTGAAATTCTACTGGAACTTCATGAAGGGGCATGTGCCTATCACATTGGAGGACAAGCCTTGGGCAAGAAAGCTTTAAGAACCAGATATTTTTGGCCGACTTAAAAGTAAGACATCATGGAGTATGTCCGAAAGTGCGACATCTGGCAAAAACATGCTAATCTCCATTAAATGTCGTCCAATTTTAATACTCCCATCCTTTTCCCATTACCATTTGCAAAATGGGGCATGTATATTCTTGGTCTCTTTCTCGCAGGTGCTGCACCTAAGAAGTTTGTGATTGTTGTTGTGGATTATTTCACCAAATGGGTAGAGGTGGACGCCGTACGGGGAATTACTACCAAATTTGTTAAGTGTGTTATTTGGAAAAATGTAAGTACTCGGTTCGGCAATGACCCAGTCCATACTGTTTGATAATGGTCCTCATTTTGAGACGCCTATGTTGAACTATTGGTTTGCCGAGAGAGCTATCAAGGGGCACTTCGTTGCTGTGGCCTATCCTTTAGCAATGACTAAGTTGAATCTTTCAACAAGATTCTATCCAATGGCATAAAAAAGTAGCTTAAGAACGCCAAAGGACTTTGTGTTGAAGAGATACAACTGATTATATGGTCTATAAGGACAGTGACAAAAAAAATCAACAAGGGAAACCCCATTTATGTTCGTCTACAGGACTGAAGTTGTTTCTCCGATAGAATTCCAAGAGTTGTCCTTAAGGGTTATGCGGTACGATGAAAATGCAAATTGGGCATCCATGAGGACGGTCTTAGACCAACTACTAGGGCTCAGGGCAATGCACTACTCAATATGCAGCCGTACAAGCTTCGCATGGGCAAGAGATTTGGTTAGCACAATAAAATCAATAGGAAGAAAAGGATTGATACCATAGACCACCTCAAATGGAGATTGAGAGGTAGTGGTTGAATGAACTCGATTGTAAGCAAATTCAGCATGTGCTACCTTCATATCCCAATCCTTTTGTGTCTTACTCACCAAACCACGCAATAAAACTCCAAGAGTTCTATTAGTTACTTCAGTTTGGCCATCTGTTTGAGGATGATGACTAGTACTGAAAAGTAACTTAGTTCCCACCATCTTCCATAAGCTCCTCCAAAAGTGACTTAGGAACTTTGAATCTCGATCACTAACAATACTTCTAGGGATGCCATGTAGGCGAATGATCTCCCTAAAGTACAAATCAACAACATGTAAAGCATCATCAGTTTTATGCATAGGAACAAAGTGAGCCATCTTAGAGAAACGATCTACCACAACCATGATAGCATCCTTTCCCCTTTGAGTTCTAGGCAATCCTACAATGAAATCCATACTCACACTATCACAAGGAGCATTAGGGACTGGCAATGGAGTGTATAGGCCCTTATGGAAGGTACTCTTAGCCTTTTGACAACTAGCACACCTACTATTAACCATATGAACATCTTTCACCATGCTAGGCCAATAGAAACTCTCACTCAATGTGTCTAAGGTCTTTTGAATGCCAAAATGACCGGCCACCCCACCACTATGGACTTCTCTCACCAACAACTCCCGCACACCACTTTTAGGAACACATAGCTTGTTCCCTTAAACAAAAATCCTTCTTGCACTACATACATGCCATTTGGGTTTTTAAAAGAACTACTAAAGTCAATATCATTTACATACAATTCTTTCAAATGATCAAACCCTAAAATTCTAGCATCAACCATGGTTAAGAGATAGGAAAGCCTAGAAAGAGCATCAGTAACAACATTACTCTTTCCTTCTTTATACTTAAAAGAAAAAGTAAAAGATTGTAGGAATTCAACCCACTTGGCGTGCCTATAATTGAGCTTTTGTTGCCCATGGATGTGTTTAAGTGCCTCATGATCTGAATGAAGTATGAAAGGCTTGGGCCTTAAGTAATGAGACCAATGATCCAAGGCTCTCACAATGGCATAAAACTCACGACCATAGTTGGAGTAATTGAGCTTGGCGCCACTCAATTTCTCACTAAAGTATGCAATAGGCCTCCTTTTTGAATCAACACTGCACCAACTCCAACTCCACTTGCATCACACTCTACCTCGAACAACTTGTTAAATCTGTCAAGGCACGAATAGGAGCATGGAAAAGCAATCTTTTCACCTCTTCAAGCGATCTTTGAGCATGAGAGTTCCAAGAAAACTCTCCCTTCTTCATCAATTCTGTGATTGGAGCCATAACTGTTGAGAAGTTTCGAATGAACCTCATATAAAAGGAAGCTAGGCCATGAAAACTTCTACATTCATGAGCATTGCTTGGCGCCAACCATGAGGAAATAGCTTTGACTTTCTCTGGATCAACATGGACTCCATCCCTAGATACTATATAGCCAAGAAAAGCAATACTAGGTACAAGAAAATCACACTTTTCCATCTTTCCATACAGTTTTTGTTCTCTCAATTTTTCAAACAAAAGTCTTAAATGAGCTAAATGAGATTCAATACTAGTACTATACACAAGGATATCATCTAGATAGACAACAATAAACTTGTTAAGAAAGGGATGTAGTACCTCATTCATAAGCCTCATGAAAGAACTAGGAACATTGCAAAGACCAAAAGGTATCACCATCCACTCATATAGACCTTACTTGGTCTTAAAAGCTGTTTTCCACTCATCTCCTTCTCTAATTCTCATTTGGTGATATCCACTCCTTAGATCTATCTTTGAAAACACCAAAAAGCTCCATGTAACTCATTAAGCATGTCCTCCAATCTAGGCATAGGAAAACGATACTTGATTGTGATGTTGTTGACGGCCCTACTATTGACAGGGTTTAGTCGTGTCACCTAATCAAAGATAAACCTACAGTCCTCTAATTATGGTAGTCAATGGAAGCAGGGTCGAATCCACAGGGAGACAGAGTTTCTAAATTAATATTCAATCAAATCAGCTACCTCAGATGAAATAAGATAAGAATTAACTGAACTAATGATTAAACTAAAGAAGACGGATTAAATCGAGGATTTAACTATGGAATAAAAGCCTAGGGTATTAGGTCGGTCCACCATGCTTATACCAATCAAATAGGGTCAACTACTATCAAAACCTAAGTCAAGAGTCGGGGGATTAGAGCATGTGTTGAGCTATGGTTAAGACTCAACGCTCATAGTTCAACATACGCCGCATGTTCACTAACGTAATCAGAACTACTGACGTATCCTGGGCCTCTAGTCGTAAGACGGATCTGTGCAAACAACTATTAACCACAAGCAATCAATGAAATTCTACACTGACATTAATTACTCAAAAAGAACAAACCACATCACAATCACCCTAACCAAGCCCTAGAAATTGATAGAAATCTAAATAACAATCATGGTATAAACATGGCTTTCCTATCTAACACCCTAGAAAGAAAACTACTCACTCATAATCGAATTAACAACGACAAAACTAATATGTAACCCTAATAATTGCATCATGAATAATTGAATAAATAAACTAAGCAATTGAGAATAATAAAAGAGACTAGGGTAAGAAAGAATACCAATTGACAGAAAGCAGGAACTTTCATTGAAATCGGAATAGGTTCAATCACCTTTAAACTAATCTAAGTGTTTAAACTAAGCTAAGAACAATGAGGAATAAAACTAGAGTCTAAAGCAGTAAAAAAGATGAATAAAAGATGTCTCTAAAATAATGAGGAAAAGGTATTTATAATACCCCTCAAAGTCTAACTAATTTCGGAATTAAAACACGAAAAAAGGGACATTATGCACAGGACCCGATCGGGCAAAGGGCCACCCGATCGGGCCCATAGTAAAAAATCCAAGACTTTTCCTCCTTGATTTCCAAGCAGCAGCGCCAATGTGGAGTAATTGGGCTCCGCCCGATCTGGGTCGTGCACAACTCGCCCGATCGGGCTAGTAGTAAGATGGGCTACTTGGCAAGCAACAGCAGCGTGCAACTATTAAAGTGAAGATGGGCCCCTAATTGTCTCTTATTGGCAGCAGCATGCAACCTCTAAATGGGCTTGGCTGTAATTCTCGCTGGCGCCACAACATCGATTGGAAGCTGGGCTTCCACCCGATCGGGTGGGCTGACTTCGCCCGATCGGGCCTGGGGTAAAAAGCCCTAAATTTCGAACCTTGTCTTGTTCAACGCAGCATACATCATTTGACTAAAAATTGATTTCGCCCGATCACCCACCCGATTGGGTCATGTTTGCCCGATCGGGTCTGGGCACTTCGTCTCTCGCCCGATCCGATCGGGCAAGCCTTGCCCGATCGGGTCCGCAACTTCTATACCCGATCAATATATCTTCACCCGATCGGGCAATTTTTGCCCGATCATAGTATGGAAAACTCCTTTTTGATTCTTTGGCTCTCAATTCTTCACGTTTAGAGGTTTTGGGACCTCCTAAACTACCCATAAAGCTCGTGAGCCATCCTACGTGCCTCATAACATATCGTAAAGCCATGGTTGCTTCAAAATGGCTCGGGAATAAGGAGAAAACTCCATAAAACCTGCAATTCAATATTAAAACCCAAAACCACAACTATATATGATAGTTAGCAAAAAATAGCTCCGAAGAGCTCCAATGACGCACAAATTAGCTTGTAAATAAGGGAGATAACTCTATATAAATACGCGATATCAAACTCCCCCAAGCTAAACCTTTGCTTGTCCTCAAGAAAACAGAACATGAACATAGAATAGATTGCCTCACCCCATAGATAAATACAAATCAAAGCTCAAAATATTTTCAAGACTAAGAATCGTTTAAGCAGGCAGAATTCAAGTTTAGCTAATCAAATCCATCCAACCACCAATCATCCAAGCAATTTATCAAATTCAAGCATCCACAAGGCATACAAGTCCTGAAAAGGCTCTCACAAGGGAGTCACTCCTCTCTATTTTGTGGCAGGCAAATAATATGCCCGAACACTCACCAACCTGACCATAAATACCCTTCCCACTCACACTCTCATGTGTTTAAGAAGGTTAAATGACGCTCATTCTAGTCAAGTCGACTCAATTAGCAAAAATACTCTTTAACTTTGACAAACTGACTCGAAATCAATCAAATGCACTCTGCAGACACGAGCTCAAGAGGACTTCAGAGGGTTGTAATGGGGCTTAGGTAGGAGGTAGGGGATACTTTTGGGTAATGTGGTGGAAAAACCAAGAAAGGGGGAGCATAAATCATTCAAACAAGGCCTAAGATGGCCTTCACAACTCCCAACAACACCATAAAACCACGCAAAGTAACCCAACTCTCATAAATCGATAACAAACTCATAACAAACCCAATTTTCAAGCAATGAAGCGAATATTTGTTTAAGAACGTACGTGAATGAAGGAACTTCAAATTCTTTTGAACTTTTATTTCATTTTTCTTTCATTTTTCTGAACTTCATTCACGCAACTCCATATTTGCTTTTTCTCTTCTTTTTCTCGCTTTCAAGCCACAACAAATACACTTTTAAAATTCCTCAACAACCAAACTAAACCAAGAAACCAATCTCAAACTCAACCCATATAAAAGCTCCCCCAAGCTAGGCTTGAATAATATCAAGTGAAGGCCTTAGGCTCATAATAGGGGTTTAAGTAGCACGAAACAAGTCATTAGGCTCAGCGGGGCTAAGGAGGATAAAAATATATCAAAAATTCACTCTGAAGCTCAAGAATAAGACAAAAGAACGCCTCTATCACAGCAAATGCTACAAGTCATCGAAAATCAGACAAGTACGAAGTCAAAGTCAAGATCAATCCACTAAAGAGGAACTAACACACAAGAATAGACTGGATAATAATATAAATCCAATAGGCTACAAAGAGGCCTCACAGTCTAACCAATTCAGGTATGCAGCACAAAGTGGTGTAATATAATCAAATTTTGATCGAAATCATAGCAATCAAACATCAAATCATAGCCTCAAGATCAAAGATGCCCAGCTATCCAGAAAACAAAGTCAAATCCTTTTCAAATAGAGCACATCAAGAGGCACAGGGAGGCAACTAAACCAGTCATGGGAGCCATATTTTTTTATTTTTTCAGTACTTTTCGAAAGCAGTAAATCTATTCTAGAAAGCAGTAAAAGAGATAGGGAATACAAACAGAACTCCTCCCCCAAGCTGAACTTGGCAGTGTCCTCAATGCCAAAAGGTAACAAAGGACGATGCTAAGAGGAAAAACAACGTTAGTACCCTCACTCTCGCTCACAAAAAAGGAGAAAAAAAAATATAAAAAAAAAATAAAAAAATAAAAAGAAAAGGAAAAAGGGAAAGAATACGAGTTGCCTTTCGCATAGCGCTCGTTTATAAAGGTCCCGCACGACCATAATCCTTAACCATCAGTCAGAAGAGGAACAGGGTTGTAGGAAGAGTACCCTAACATGCCCATACACGATCTTATCCTATCATCATTGGAAGAGTCCAATGCCTTGAGTAACTTATCAAATGCGCCTGCAAACATGTCATTGAGCACTAGATATGGCTTGATGACAAGAGCATCTATCTTCACATAAAAAATATCAGAGAAAACAAATGATTTGTGAAGATAAGTAAAATCAAAATAAAAGGGAGAAAAGAAGGACAATGAACAACTTCCCTTTGGTGGCGTAGGCTGTGAGGATCTCAAGGAGAGAACAGGAGCAACCGCAATTGTGAGAAAATATGGGGCATGGCGAATAGGGAGAGAAGGGACAAGATCAAGTCTATGTGAAGATGGAATATAGGGACAGGGAATAATAGGCTCAACCTTGACGGTTTTACTTACAATTTGACCATCCTTAATAATGGGCTCGTCAACACAAGGGCTCTCAACCAAGAGTTCCTCTTCTATCAAAACATTCATTACATCCACACTCCCCTCAGTCTGATCATGCTTTTCAATATCAAGAGTCAGAGTCTTATCATTCACCTCTAATATGGCATTCTCGACACAATCATCATCACAATCATGATCATCATAAATCGCCCGTTGACCATCAAGTTGCATAGCAAGCGATTTTTCATAATTTGAGACATGTGTGAGGTAACACATCAAGTCTTGATTAGATTTTTCAATTCGTTCACCACAAGACTCAATCATCTGCTTAAGTAGATCTAGACTCTCTGAAGACTCAGATTGTGAATAATTATGGACTCCATGGGGGTCAGAATAAGTATAATCAGTTGCATAGGACTCGTTAGGGAAATGGTTAATATCATGGGAATTCATGCACAAATTATTTGGATATTGACAATAAGAATATGCATCAGACACATAACTACTGTAATACCCATTATCAAAATTATATTGCTCTTGCAAATTAGAATACCCATTATTATAGTCTTGCCCCTGATAATTGGAGTATCCATTATTATTGTCATAATGCCCTTGAAAATTAGGGTAATGATATCACGTATTTATATAGTCTTTTCTCCTTTATTTACAAGCTAATTTGTGCGTCATTGGAGCTCTTGGGAGCTATTTTGTGCTAACTATCGTATATAGTTGTGGTTTTGTGTTTTAGTGTTGGATTGCAGGTTTTAGGGAGTTTTCTCCCTATTCCCGAGCCATTTGGAAGCAACCACGGCTTCACGAGATGTTACGAGGCACGTAGGATGGCTCACGAGCTTTATGGGTAGTTTAGGAGGTCCCAAGACCCCTAAACGTCAAGATTAGAGAGCCAAAGAGTCAAAAAGGAGGTCTCCGTACACTGATCGGGCAGAAATGGCCCGATCGGGCGAAAATACATTGATCGGGTATAGAAGTTGCGGACCCGATCGGGCTAGTCATGCCCGATCGCATCGGGCAAGCACCAATGCACCAGACCCGATCGGGCATAGTGTGACCGACCCGATCGGGCCGGGTGCTGCTAGGTCTGATTGAGACGCTGCGGATTAGGAGGCCACGCTGGACCATTTTTGTCGCAGGCCCGATCTGGTGGGCCATAAATTCGGTTGTCCTCGGACCCGATCGGGTCTAGCACCATTTTACACGGATTTCGCTTTTTGTTTCCGTTTTTAGTTTACTTGAGGGAGTATTATAAATACCTCTTTCCTCATTATTTAGAGACAGCTTTTATTCATCTTTTTACTGCTTTAGACTCTAGTTTATTTCTCATTGTTCTTAGTCTAGTTTAAACACTTTAGATTAATCTAGAGGTGATCAAACCTAATTCGATTTCAATAAAAGTTCCTGCTTTCCGTCAATTGGTACTCTTTCCTATCCTAATCTCTTTTGTTATTCTTGATTGCTTAATTTATTTATTTAATCGTTCATGATGCAATTGTTAGGGTTTCATATTAGTTTTGTCGTTGTTAATTCGATCATGAGTGAGTAGTCTCTTTCTAGGGTGTTAGATAGGAAAGCCATGTTTATACCATGATTGTGATTTAGACTCTTATTGATTTCTAGGGCTTGATTAGGGTGATTGTGATGTGGTTTGTTCTTTATTGAGTAATTAACGTTATTGCGCAGTTTCGTTGGTTGCTTGCGGTTAATAGTTGTTTGCACAGATCCGTCTTACGACTAGAGACCTAGGACACGTCAGTAGTTCTGATTACGTTGGTGAACATGCAGCGTATGTTGAACTATGAGCGTTGAGTCTTAACCATAGCTCAACATAGGCTCTAATCCCCCGACTCTTGACTTTGGTTTTGGTAGTAGTTGACCCTTTTTGATTGGAATAAGCATGGTGGACCGACCTAATACCCGAGGTTTTTATTCCATAGTTAAATCCTTTGTTTAATTCGTCTTTCTTAGCTTAATCATTAGTTTAATTAATTCCTTCTTGATTTACTCTGGAGTAGCTGAATTAGTTGAATATTGATTTAGAAACTCTGTCTCTGCGGATTCGACCCTGCTACCACTGACTACCTTAGTTAGAGGACCGTAGGTTTATTTTTGATTAGGTGACACGACTAAAACCTATCAGGTAACATTCCCCATACGAATTATATGCCGACCACTCCATATAAACTCATGAGTAAGAAAGAATTTACAAAAATAAGAAAAAAAAAGAAAAAAAACAAAAAAAAAAACAAAAAAAAACGTACCTCAATTAGAACAATGAAGTTCCAATGAGGCACAGAGAAGTAGACCAAATTACCAAACAAAAACTTAGAAAACTAACCGTCTCCCCGGCAACGGCGCCAAAATTTGATAGGCTAAAGTCGTGTCACCTAATCAAAGATAAACCTATAGTCCTCTAACTATGGTAGTCAATGGAAGCAGGGTCGAATCCACAGGGAGACAGACTTTCTAAATTAATATTCAATCAAATCAGCTACCTCAGATGAAATAAGATAAGAATTAACTGAACTAATGATTAAACTAAAGAAGACGGATGAAATCGAGGATTTAACTATGGAATAAAAGCCTAGGGTATTAGGTCCGTCCACCATGCTTATACCAATCAAATAGGGTCAACTACTATCAAAACCTAAGTCAAGAGTCGGGGGATTAGAGCATGTGTTGAGCTATGGTTAAGACTCAACGCTCATAGTTCAACATACGCCGCATGTTCACTAACGTAATCAGAACTACTGACGTATCCTGGGCCTCTAGTCGTAAGACGGATCTGTGCAAACAACTATTAACCACAAGCAATCAATGAAATTCTACACTGACATTAATTACTCAAAAAGAACAAACCACATCACAATCACCCTAACCAAGCCCTAGAAATTGATAGAAATCTAAATAACAATCATGGTATAAACATGGCTTTCCTATCTAACACCCTAGAAAGAAAACTACTCACTCATAATCGAATTAACAACGACAAAACTAATATGTAACCCTAATAATTGCATCATGAATAATTGAATAAATAAACTAAGCAATTGAGAATAATAAAAGAGACTAGGGTAAGAAAGAATACCAATTGACAGAAAGCAGGAACTTTCATTGAAATCGGAATAGGTTCAATCACCTTTAAACTAATCTAAGTGTTTAAACTAAGCTAAGAACAATGAGGAATAAAACTAGAGTCTAAAGCAGTAAAAAAGATGAATAAAAGATGTCTCTAAAATAATGAGGAAAAGGTATTTATAATACCCCTCAAAGTCTAACTAATTTCGGAATTAAAACACGAAAAAAGGGACATTATGCACAGGACCCGATCGGGCAAAGGGCCACCCGATCGGGCCCATAGTAAAAAATCCAAGACTTTTCCTCCTTGATTTCCAAGCAGCAGCGCCAATGTGGAGTAATTGGGCTCCGCCCGATCTGGGTCGTGCACAACTCGCCCGATCGGGCTAGTAGTAAGATGGGCTACTTGGCAAGCAACAGCAGCGTGCAACTATTAAAGTGAAGATGGGCCCCTAATTGTCTCTTATTGGCAGCAGCATGCAACCTCTAAATGGGCTTGGCTGTAATTCTCGCTGGCGCCACAACATCGATTGGAAGTTGGGCTTCCACCCGATCGGGTGGGCTGACTTCGCCCGATTGGGCCTGGGGTAAAAAGCCCTAAATTTCGAACCTTGTCTTGTTCAACGCAGCATACATCATTTGACTAAAAATTGATTTCGCCCGATCACCCACCCGATTGGGTCATGTTTGCCCGATCGGGTCTGGGCACTTCGTCTCTCGCCCAATCCGATCGGGCAAGCCTTGCCCGATCGGGTCCGCAACTTCTATACCCGATCAATATATCTTCGCCCGTTCGGGCCATTTTTGCCCGATCAGAGTACGGAAAACTCCTTTTTGATTCTTTGGCTCTCAATTCTTCACGTTTAGAGGTTTTGGGGCCTCCTAAACTGCCCATAAAGCTCGTGAGCCATCCTACGTGCCTTATAACATCCCGTAAAGCCGTGGTTGCTTCAAAATGGCTCGGGAATAAGGAGAAAACTCCATAAAACCTGCAATTCAATATTAAAACCCAAAACCACAACTATATACGATAGTTAGCACAAAATAGCTCCGAAGAGCTCCAATGACGCACAAATTAGCTTGTAAATAAGGGAGAAAACTCTATATAAATACGCGATATCAGCTATCAATGCACATCCTCCATGTACCATCCTTCTTAGGGACAAGAAGGGCAGGAACGGCGCATGGACTCATGCTTTCTCTCACATAGCCTCGATCAATCAACTCTTCAATCTGTTTTTATAGCTCCTTAGAAGCCATAGGATCACATCTATATGCAGGTTTGTTAGGCAAAGGTGTGCCTGGCACTAGATCAATAGCATGCTCAATTCCTCTCAAAGGTGGCAACCCTTGAGGCAACTCTTTGGGAAAGACATCCCCAAACTCCTCTAACAAAGCTGCAGGGTTAGGATCTTTCATAGAAACATCATTAGTTAAAGTACATTTAACAAATAAAGCATAACCATGACCTTCTATTTCAACCTCCTTTTCGAACTCTTTGGGTGAAAGAAACAAACTTTGCTTGCTTTCAACCTTCTTCTTTGGCGCAATAGTACTAGGAGACAAGGGCATAAGTCGAATCCTCTTAGACCCCATCAAAACAGAATACACATTGGTCTCCCCCTCATGAATAACCTTTCGATCAAATTGCCAAGGTCTACCAAGAAGAATATGACAAGCACTCATAGGAAGAACATCACCCCACAACTCATCTTTGTAGCTACCAATCGAAAAAGAAACAAGGGCTTGTTTCTTAACAGTCAAACCAGTCTTATCATCCAACCAACTCAACTTGTAAGGACAAGGATGATCTCTAACCAACAAATTCAACTTAGAGACCACATTAGACACCACCACATTAGTGCAAGACCCACTATCAATAATAACATTGCAAGAGAAATCACCAACTCTACATCTAGTATGAAACAAGTTCTCACTTTCATCATGATTAGCAGAATGATTAACATGTAAAGTACTCCTAATAACTCCAATCATCCTAGAGTCATCTTCAGCATAGGCATCCTCATCCTCAATCTCATCACTCTCATGGTCACTTTCCACCACATAACCATACACTCTTTCTTCCTCCTCCAAGGTCATGTATTGTTTGATGGTTAGGGATTTTCTAGTGGGACAATTTGCAGCAATATGACCCCTCCCTTGACACTTAAAACACTTCCTACTATCATCAAACTTCTCTATTGAAATCACCATTTTAGGGCGCTCCCCCTTTTGATCTCCCTTGGAAGGAAATTCTTTCTTTTCAAAGGTTTTAGAATAAGAAGGGTAATTAGGGTTAGGGTTAAGGCTTTTGAAAGTGGTGCTTTTCCCCCCATAGGCTTTCTTATCCTCAAGTTCATGTCTTTCAAATTTTAAAGTAAATTGACACACATCATCAAACGTACTATAGTTGGCAATATCAATCTTTCTAGCAATAGATTTATGAATACCTCCAATAAATCTAGAAATCTTTTCTTGCTCAACCTCCTCATTACCACAAAGCAAGCATAATCTATCAAACTCCAAAGTATAATCATTCACACTCATAGAATCTTGAGTTAAATCACGCTTTCCATGTATTGCCTTTGAATAAAATCACTTGGAATAAATCTTTCTTTCAATTTCTTTTTAAGCTTCTCCCGACTTTTAAGCTTAGATTTTCTATGTTTTGCGCTTTTTGATTTTCGACGCTCTAACCAAGTTCCAGCATATTTAGTTAGTCTAATAGTGGCAATTTTAAACTTCTTTTCTTCTTCAAAATCCCTATATTCACACACCTTCTCAAGTTGTCGAATCCACATATTTAGGATTTAGTCGTATCACCTAATCAAAGATAAACCTACAGTCCTCTAACTATGGTAGTCAAGGGAAGCAGGGTCGAATCCATAGGGAGACAGAGTTTCTAAATTAATATTCAATCAATTCAGCTACTCCAGATGAAATCAGATAAGAATTAACTGAACTAATGATTAAACTACAGAAGATGGAATAAATCGAGGAATTAACTATGGACTAAAAACCTAGGGTATTAGGTCGGTCCACCATGCTTATACCAATCAAATAGGGTCAACTACTATCAAAACCTAAGTCAAAAGTCGGGGGATTAGAGCACGTGTTGAGCTATGGTTAAGACTCAACGCTCATAGTTCAACATACGCCGCATGTTCACTAACGTAATCAGAACTACTGACGTGTCCTAGGCCTCTAGTCGTAAGACGGATCTGTGCAAACAGCTATTAACCACAAGCAACCAATGAAATTGTACACTGACATTAATTACTCAATAAGAACAAACCACATCACAATCACCCTAATCAAGCCCTAGAAATTGATAGAAATCTAAATCACAATCATGGTATAAACATGGCTTTCCTATCTAACACCCTAGAAAGAAAACTACTCACTCATAATCGAATTAACAACAACAAAACTAATATGAAACCCTAATAATTGCATCATGAACGATTAAATAAATAAACTAAGCAATCAAGAATAATAAGAGAGATTAGGGCAAAGAAAAAATACCAATTGACAGAAAGCTGGAACTTTTATTAAAATCGAATAGGTTTGATCACCCTTAATCTAATCTAAAGTGTTTAAACTAGACTAAGAACAATGAGAAATAAACTAGAGTCTAAAGCAGTAAAAAGATGAATAAAAGATGTCTCTAAATAATGAGGAAAAAAGGTCTTTATAATACCCCCCAAAGTCTAATTAAAACGGGATAAAAAATAGCAAATACGTGTTTTCGGGCAAGGGACCCGATCGGACAAATGTCCACTCGATCGGGCCCACACTAAAAAATATCAAAACACTTCTTCTCCTGTTTCACGCAACCCCAGCAGCAATTGGGGAATTTGGGCTCCACCTGATCACAGGCCCGATCGGGTGGTGGATCGGGTGTAAAGAAAATGGCCCATTCTCTCTTAAACATGTAACAGCAGCAACATCTTGACCTTGGTTGGCCACCCAGCCTTGTCCCCTTGTCTCTCATCACACGACAGCAACATAACAGAAATCAGTGGGCCCCTTTGTTTGTTTCTTGCAGTTGGCAGCGCTGGTTGGGGAAACAAGGCCCAACTCATCCTTTTCTTTTGGACACGCGTAGCAACATGGCAGCAATATAGATGGATCTCGCCCGATCGGGTCGGGCATAATACACCCGATCGGGTCTGGGCATTAAAAGCCAACACACACTTCGGATTTCTCGCCCGATCGGGTCGGGCAAAGCTTGCCCGATCGGGTCCGCAACTCTCACACCCGATCATTAATTTTTCGCCCGATCGGGCCATTTTTGCCCGATCAGAGTACGAAAAACTCCTTTTTGACTCTTTAGCTCTGAATTCTTCACGTTTAGAGGTCTTGGGACCTCCTAAACTACCCATAAAGCTCGTGAGCCATCCTACGTGCCTCGTAACATCTCGTAAAGCCGTGGTTGTTTCCATATAGCTCGGAAATAAGGAGAAAACTCCCTAAAACCTGCAATTCAACACTAAAACACAAAACCACAACTATATACGATAGTTAGCATAAAATAGCTCCCAAGAGCTCCAATGACGCACAAATTAGCTTGTAAATATGGGAGAAAATTCTATATAAATACGTGATATCAAACTCCCCCAAGCTAAACCTTTGCTTGTCCTCAAGCAAACAGAACATGAACATGGAATAGACTGCCTCACCCCATATATAAAAATCAATCAAAGCTCAAAACATTTTCAAGACTAAGAAACGTTCAAGCAGGCATAATTCAAGTTTGGCTAATCAAATCCATCCAACCACCAATCATCCAAGCAATTTATCCAGTTCAAGCATCCACAAGGCATACAAGTCCTGAAAAGGCTCTCACAAGGGTGTCACTCCTCTCTATTTTGTGGCGGGCAAAGAATATGCCCGAACACTCACCAACCCGACCATAAATACCCGTCCCAGTCACACTCTCATGTGTTTAAGAAGGTTAAATGACGCTCATTCTAGTCAAGTCGACTCAATTAGCAGAAATAATCTTTAACTTTGACAAACTGACTCGAAATCAATCAAATGAACAATGCAGACACGAGCTCAAGAGGACTTTAGAGGGTTGTAATGGGGCTTAGGTAAGAGGTAGGGGATACTTTTAGGAGATGTGGTGGAAAAACCGAGAAAGGGGGAGCATGAATCACTCAAACAAGGCCTAAGATGGCCTTCACAACTCCCAACAACACCATAAAACCACGCAAAGTAACCCAACTCTCATAAATCGATAACAAACTCATAACAAACCCAATTTTCAAGCAATGAAGCGAATATTTGTTTAAGAACGTACATGAATGAAGGACTTTGAACTCTTTTGAATTTTTATTTCATTTTTCTTTCATTTTTCTGAACTTCATTCACACAACTCAAATTTTTTCTTTTCCTTTTTCTCACCCTCAAGCCACAACAAATACACTTTTAAATTCCTCAACAACCAAACCAAACCATGAAACCAATCTCTAACTCAACCCATACAAAAGCTCCCCCAAGCTAGGCTTGGAAAAATATCAAGTGAAGGCCTTGGGCTCATAATAGGGGTTTAAGTAATATGAAACAAGTCATTAGGCTCAGCGGGGCTAAGGAGGATAAAAATATATCAAAAATTCACTCTGAAGCTCAAGAATAAGACAAAAGAACGCCTCTATCACAGCAGATGCTACAAGTCATCGAACATCAGACAAGTACGAAGTCAAAGTCAAGATCAATCCACTAAAGAGGAACTAACACACAAGAATAGACTGGATAATAATAAGAATCCAATAGGCTACAAGGAGGCCTCACAGTCTAACCAATTCAGGTATGCAGCACAAAGTGGTGTAATATAATCAAATTTTGATCGAAATCATAGCAATCAAACATCAAATCATGGCCTCAAGATCACAAATGCCCAGCTATCCAGAAAACATAGTCAAATCATTTTCAAATAGAGCACAACAAGGGGCACAGGGAGGCAACTAAACCAGTCATGGGAACCATATTTTTTGATTTTTTCAGAATTTTCGAAAGCAGTAAATCTATCCTAGAAAGCAGTAAAAGAGATAGAGAATACAAACAGAACTCCTCCCCCAAGCTGAACTTGGCAGTGTCCTCAATGCCAAAAGGTAACAAAGGACGATGCTAAGAGGAAAAACAACGTTAGTACCCTCACTCTCTCACTAAAAAAAATAAAAATAAAAAGAAAAGGAAAAAAGGGAAAATACGAGTTGCCTCTCGCACAGCGCTGGTTTATATAGGTCCCGCACGACCATAGTACCTCAACCATCAGTCAGAAGAGGAACAGGGCTGTAGGCATAGTACCCTAACATGCCCGTACACGATCTTATCCTATCATCATTGGAAGAGTCCAATGCCTTGAGTAACTTATCAAATGCCCCTCCAAACATGTCATTGAGCACTAGATATGGCTTGATGACAAGCGCATCTAACTTCACATAAATAATATCAGAGAAAATAAATGATTTGTGAAGATAAGTAAAATCATAATAAAAGGGAGAAAAGAAGGACAATGAACAACTTCCCTTTGGTGGCGTAGGCTGTGAGGATCTCAAGGAGAGAATAGGAGCAACCGCAACTGTGAGAAAATATGGGGTATGGCGAATAGGGAGAGAAGGGACGAGATCAAGTCTATGTGAAGATGGAATATAGGGACAGGGAATAATAGGCTCAACCTTGACGGTTTTACTTATAATTTCACCATCCTCAATAATGGGCTCGTCAACACAAGGGCTCTCAACTAAGAGTTCCTCCTCTATCAAAACATTCATTACATCCACACTCCCCTCAGTCTGATCATTCTCTTCAATATCAGGAGTCAGATTATTATCATTCACCTCTAATATGGCATTCTCGACACAATCATCATCATAATCATTATCATCATAAATCGCCCGTTGACTATCAAGTTGCATAGCAAGCGATTTTTCATAATTTGAGACATGTGTGATGTAACACATCAAGTCTTGATTAGATTTTTCAATTTGTTCATCAAAAGACTCAATCATTTGCTTAAGTAGATCTAGACTCTCTGAAGATTCAGATTGTGAATAATCAGTTGCATAAGACTCGTTAGGGAAATGGTTGACATCATGGGAATTCATGTACAAATTATTTGGATATTGACAATAAGAATATGCATCAGACACATAACTATTGTAATACCCATTATCAAAATTATATTGCTCTTGCAAATTAGAATACCCATTATTACAGTCTTGCCACTGATAATTGGAATATCCATTATTATTGTCATATGACCCTTGAAAATTAGAATATCCATTATAGTTATTATATTGCCCCTGAGAATTAGGATAACCTTCCCCATACGAATTATAAACCGAACACTCCATATAAACTCATGAGTAAGAGAGAAAGAAAGAATTTACAAAAATAAGAAATAAAAAATGAAAAATAAATAAAAAATAAAAAAAATATTTACACAAGAAAAGTAGTCTGAAAAACCGAACAAAAACTGAGAAAACTAGCCAAAATTTGATAGGATTTAGTCGTATCACCTAATCAAAGATAAACCTACAGTCCTCTAACTATGGTAGTCAAGGGAAGCAGGGTCGAATCCACAGGGAGACAGAGTTTCTAAATTAATATTCAATCAATTCAGCTACTCCAGATGAAATCAGATAAGAATTAACTGAACTAATGATTAAACTACAGAAGACGGAATAAATCGAGGAATTAACTATGGACTAAAAACCTAGGGTATTAGGTCGGTCCACCATGCTTATACCAACCAAATAGGGTCAACTACTATCAAAACCTAAGTCAAAAGTCGGGGGATTAGAGCACGTGTTGAGCTATGGTTAAGACTCAACGCTCATAGTTCAACATACGCCGCATGTTCACTAACGTAATCAGAACTACTGACGTGTCCTAGGCCTCTAGTCGTAAGACGGATCTGTGCAAACAACTATTAACCACAAGCAACCAATGAAATTGTACACTGACATTAATTACTCAATAAGAACAAACCACATCACAATCACCCTAATCAAACCCTAGAAATTGATAGAAATCTAAATCACAATCATGGTATAAACATGGCTTTCCTATCTAACACCCTAGAAAGAAAACTACTCACTCATAATCGAATTAACAACAACAAAACTAATATGAAACCCTAATAATTGAATCATGAACGATTAAATAAATAAACTAAGCAATCAAGAATAATAAGAGAGATTAGGGCAAAGAAAAAATACCAATTGACAGAAAGCTGGAACTTTTATTAAAATCGAATAGGTTTGATCACCCTTAATCTAATCTAAAGTGTTTAAACTAGACTAAGAACAATGAGAAATAAACTAGAGTCTAAAGTAGTAAAAAGATGAATAAAATATGTCTCTAAATAATGAGGAAAAAAGGTATTTATAATACCCCCTCAAGTTAACTAAAAACGGAAATAAAAAGGCGACGTCCGCGAATAGATGCGCCAGACCCGATCGGGCCAAAGCAAAGTACCCGATTGGGTCAAATACAAATTCAGCCAAACTTTGTTCCTGGAACAGCGAATCAACAGCAGCCATTAGGTGCGATGTGTAGGCCCACCCGATCGGGCCTTGGGCAACCACCTGATCGGGCCGAGGCAAAACAGCCCAATACTCCTCTGGGCTTCTGGTAGCAGCAGCGTGGCAGATGTGAAGTGAAGTGAGCTGGCCCGATCCAGCACCCGATCGGGTCTGTGATCGGGTCAGCAGTGAACAAGGCCCAACATTCCTTTTAATATACGCACAGCACAAATACAAGTATGGCGGCCCACCCGATCGGGCCCGAGGCATCCACCCGATCGGGCCTAGTGCAAGTCTTCTCGCCCGATCTGATCGGGCACAGCTTGCCCGATCGGGTCCGTGAATTTCATACCCGATCATAAATACTTCGCCCGATCGGGCCATTTCTGCCCGATCAGTGTACGGGAACCTCCTTTTTGACTCTTTGGCTCTCTAATCTTCACGTTTAGGGGTCTTGGGACCTCCTAAACTACCCATAAAACTCGTGAGCCTTCCTACGTGCCCTGTAACATCTCGTGAAGCCGTAGTTGCTTCCAATTGGCTCAGGAATAGGGAGAAAACTCCCTAAAACCTGCAATTCAATACTAAAACACGAAACTTAACTATATACGATAGTTAGCACAAAATAGCTCCCAAGAGCTTCAATGACGCACAAATTAGCTTGTAAATAAGGGAGAAAACTCTATATAAATACGTGATATCAAACTCCCCCAAGCTGAACCTTTGCTTATCCTCAAGCAAACAAAACATGAACATGGAATAGATTGCCTCACCCCATAGAAAAAAAACAATTCATAGCTCAAAACATTTTCAAGACTAAGAATCGCTCAAGCAGGCATAATTCAATTTTGGCTAATCAAATCCATCCAACCACCAATCATTCAAGCAATTCATCAAACTCAAGCATCCACAAAGCATACAAGTCCTGAAAAGGCTCTCACAAGGGTGTCACTCCTCTCTATTTTGTGGCAGGCAAAGAATATGCCCGAACACTCACCAACCCGGCCATAAGTACCCTTCCTACTCACACTCTCATGTGTTTAAGAAGGTTCAATGACGCTCAACCTAGTCAAGTCGACTCAATTAGCAGAAATACTCTCTAGCTTTGACAAACTGACTCGAAATCAATCAAATGAACGATGCAGACACAAGCTCAAGAGGACTTTATAGGGTTCTAATGGGGCTTAGGTGAGAGGTAGGGGATACTTTTGGGTAATGTGGTGGAAAAACCAAGAAAGGGGGAGCATAAATCATTTAGACAAGGCCTAAGATGGACTACACAACTCCCAACAATCACCATAAAACCATGTAAAGTAACCCAACTCTCATAAATCAATGAAAAGCTCATAACAAACCCAATTTTCTAGCAATGGAGCGAATATTCCTTTATGAACTTACGTGAATGAAAGAACTAGAATTCTTTAGAATTTTCATTTCATTTTTCTTTCATTTTTCTGAACTTCATTCACGCAACTCTAAACTAGCCTTTTCTTTTCTCTTTCTCACTCTCAAACCACAGCAAATACACATTAAATTCCTTAAAAACCAAACTAAACCAACAAACCAATCTCAAACTTAACCCATACAAAAGCTCCCCCATGCTAGGCTTGGAATAATATCAAGGGAAGGCTTTGGGCTCATAATAGGGGTTTAAGTAACACGAAACAAGTCATTAGGCTCAGCGGGGCTAAGGAGGATAAAAGTATATCAAAAATTCACTCTGAAGCTCAAGAATTAGACAAAAGAACGGCTCTATCACAGCACATGCTACAAGTCATCTAAAATCAGACAAGTACGAAGTCAAAGTCAAGATCAATCCACTAAAGAGGAACTAACACACAAGAATAGACTGGATAATAATATGAATCCAATAGGCTACAAAGAGGCCTCACAGTCTAACCAATTCAGGTATGCAGCACAAAGTGGTCTAATATAATCCAAAAATGCTCGAAATCATAGCAATCAAACATCAAATCATAGCCTCAAGATCACAAATGCCCAGCTATCCAGAAAACAAAGTCAAGTCATTTTCAAATAGAGCACAGCAAGGGGCACAGGGAGGCAACTAAACAAGTCATGGGAACCATATTTTTTTTTTTGATTTTTTTTCAGAATTTTTCGAAAGCAGTAAATCTATCATAGAAAGCAGTAAAAGAGATAGAATACAAACAGAACTCCTCCCCCAAGCTGAACTTGGCAGTGTCCTCAATGCCAAAAGGTGATAAGGACTATGCTAAGAGGAAAAACCATGTTAGTGCCCTCACTCTCGCTCAAAAAAAGATGAAAAATAAAAAGAAAAGGAAAAGGGAAAGAAAAATACGAGTTGCCTCTCGCACAACGCTGGTTTATAAAGGTCCCGCACGACCATAATCCTCCATCTCTCAAATAGGAGGGGCTTGGCAGTGAGTGCCACCCTCATTAAACATCTTTCTCCTCCAAATGTTCTTGACAATGCCTCCAGACGGTGAGGCAACCTTAGGTGGAATTGGAACCTTCTCCACACTTACTTCATCCCGAACCTCATCCCTGCAACAAGATTGTTCAAGCATAGGTGCCTTAACAGCATTGGTTAGTTTAAAAATCACTTTATCATCACCAACACTCAGAGTTAAAGACCCAGACTTGACATCAATGACAGCACCAGCAGTACACAAAAACGGCCTACCTAAGATAATAGGAATCTGGGCATCCTCATCCATATCTAACACCACAAAATCCACAGGAATATAGAATTTCCCTACCCTAACAGGAACGTCCTCTAAAACACCTAGAGGGTATTTTATAGAACGATCTGCCATCTGTAAAGTGATTTATGTGCATTTAAGGGCTCCCATGTTCAGTTTCTTATAAACAGACAATGGCATAACAGAAACAGAAGCACCTAAATCACACAAAGCCTTATCAATAAAAATAGGTCCAAGATGGCAGGGTATAGAAAAACTACCAGGATCTTTTAACTTTGGTGGGGTTTTATTTTGAATAAAAGCACTACACTCTTTAGTAAGAGCGACACGTTCTACCCCACCAAAGTCTCTTTTCTTAGTGATCATGTCTTTCAGAAATTTGGCGTAAACAGGCACTTGGGTAATTAAATCTGTGAATGGAATTGTTACCTCAAGGTTCTTGACCATAGCCAAGTTACCAAACTGCTGATCGACCTTGGATTGTTGCATCCTGTGAGGAAAAGGTAGCCTTGGTGTAAAAGGCGTTTCAGAAACCTTCTCCTTTTTCTTCCCTGTCTGTTCAGCTTCTGCAGACAAATCGACTTCAGACGTCGAATTCTTCTTTTTTCCTTCCTCTACCACCCTCTTCTTCCCTGTAGTCGGGGTAACCTCATCAATGGGCACTGGAGGGGCATCATATGCAATGCCACTACGAAGAGTGATGGCATTCACATGTTTTCTCTGAACGGGCTGCCCTGGCAATTGTCCCTGCTGCCTATGTGCATTAGATTCTGCCAATTGAGCAACTTGAGCCTCGAGAAGTTGGATGTGCTTCTCTTGGGCCCTCCGTGCTTCCTCTTGGGCCCTCCCTGTTTCCTCATTTTCCTTTTGCATAGATAATATCAGTTTCATCAGTTCAGAATTGCTAGGCTCTTGTGGGTTGTTGTTTTGTGGAGGTGGGGTGTGGAAATTTTGTGGAATTTGGAATTTATTGGGATGATGGAAGTTTCGTGGTGGTGGTCTTTGGAAATGTTGTGGGGTTTGATGGTATGAGGGTTTAGGATAGTTTCGTGGAGCTGTAGGTTGATAGTTTTGTGGGTTTTGGTAGTTATGTGAAGGGGGGAAGGTTTGTGGTCTTTGTTGGAAGGCATTGGCCTGCTCCATCTGAAATTGACTGAACTGACAGTCATGCCCAAAGTGACCCTGAACACCGCATACCTCGCAGTAAGATGAGGTAATGGGTGCTATGGCAGACATAGCATTGATGCTCATAGGCGGAGGTGTCGAACTAGAAGACTTCATTAGCTGCTGAGTTAGTTGCGCCATCTGAGATGTAAGCAATGAAATAGCGTCAACTTCAAGTACCTTCTTAGTCAAACTCCTAGATGATGAATGTTCATTGGCTGCAAGATTTGATAGGAATTCATAACCCTCATCAACTGCCTTGTCTAGAAACACTCCTCCTGCAGACGAATCAACAATACACTTCGTCTGAGGCTGCAGACCATTGTAGAATGTCTGCGTCAAGAACCATTTGTCCATATTGTGGTGTGGACACTCTCTCTGTAGATCTCTAAGCCTAGCCCACGCTTCCCGTAATGTTTCATCAGGCTCTTAGGAAAACGTGGCTAGTCTATTTCTGATTGCTGTTTTAGTAGGTGGGTAATATTCTCTCAGAAATGCAGCAGAAATCTCACTCCATTCAGTTTCCTTCACATCGTTCAACCACTTCTGGGCTCTATCTCTCAAAGAAAACTCGAACAACATGACTTTTAGTTGATCTGGAATGACCCCGGCATGTTTGACGGTTCGACAAAGTTGTTGAAACCGTTGCAGATGATTTGCCGGATCTTCAGTAGGATGCCCGCCAAACTGATTTTGCTGGACCATGCTGATGAGTCCAAGCTTAATCTCAAAATTGTTAGCGGCGATGGTGGGCATTGGTGGTCCAGTAGAAAGACCATCCGGGTTGGGCACCCCATAAGATTTCAGTGACTTTGACATGACTGAACTCAAGGTGTCTGTTCCAGAGGTGTTCAGCTGAACAGGCTGCCTTTCTTTCTGATTTTTCTTTCGGATCCGCCTGACTGTCCTAGTAAGATCGGGATCCGCTGGAATGGGGGAACCGTTTCTTGGAGACCTGGGCATACAAAAGAAACAAAAAGAAGCAGTAAAACGTACCTCAACTGGAACAATGAAGTTCCAACGAGGTATAGAGAAGTAGACCAAATAATCAAATAAAAACTTAGAAAACTAGCCGTCTCCCCAGCAACGGCGCCAAAACTTGATAGGTTTTAGTCATATCACCTAATCAAAAATAAACCTACGGTCCTCTAACTAAGGTAGTCAGTGGAAGCAGGGTCGAATCCACAGGGAGACAGAGTTTCTAAATCAATATTCAACCAATTCAGCTACTCCAGAGTAAATCAGGAAGGAATTAATTAAACTAATGATTAAGCTAAGAAAGACGAATTAAACAAAGGATTTAACTATGGAATAAAAACCTAGGGTATTAGGTCGGTCCACCATGCTTATACCAATCAAACAAGGTCAACAACTATCAAAACCTAAGTCAAGAGTCGGGGGATTAGAGCCTATGTTGAGCTATGGTTAAGACTCAACGCTCATAGTTCAACATACGCCGCATGTTCACTAACGTAATCAGAACTACTGACGTGTCCTAGGCCTCTAGTTGTAAGACAGATCTGTGCAAACAGCTATTAACCACAAGCAACCAATGAAACTGCGCAATAACGTTAATTACTCAATAAAGAACAAACCACATCACAATCACCCTAATCAAGCCCTAGAAATCAATAAGAGTCTAAATCACAATCATGGTATAAACATGGCTTTCCTATCTAACACCCTAGAAAGAGACTACTCACTCATAATCGAATTAACAACAACAAAACTAATATGAAACCCTAACAATTGTATCATGAACGATTAAATAAATAAACTAAGCAATTGAGAATAATAAAAGAGATTAGGGTAAGAAAGAATACCAATTAACGGAAAGCAGGAACTTTTATTGAAATCGAAATAGGTTTAATCACCTCTAAATTAATCTAAAGTGTTTGAATTGAACTAAGAACAATGAAGAATTAAACTAGTCTAAAGCTAATGGAAGATGAATAAAAGATGTCTCTAAAAAATGAGGGAAAAGGTATTTATAATACCCCCTCAAGTTAACTAAAAACGGAAACAAAAAGCCGACGTCCGCGAATAGATGCGCTAGACCCTATCGGGCCAAAGCAAAGTACCCGATCGGGTCAAATACAAATTCAGCCCAACTTTGTTTCTTGGTCAGCGAATCAATAGCAGCCATTAGGTGCGATGTGTAGGCCCACCCGATCGGGCCTTGGGCAGCCACCTGATCGGGCCGAGGCAAAACAGCCCAATACTCCTCTGGGCTTCTGGTAGCAGCAGCGTGGCAGATGTGAAGTGAAGTGAGCTGGCCCGATCCAGCACCCGATCGGGTCAGCAGCGAACAAGGCCCAACATTCCTTTTAATATACGCACAGCACAAATACAAGTATGGCGTCCCACCCGATCGGGCCTGGTGCAAGTCTTCTCGCCCGATCTGATCGGGCACAGCTTGCCCGATCGGGTCTGTGACTTTCATACCCGATCATAAATACTTCGCCCGATCGGGCCATTTCTGCCCGATCAGTGTACGGGAACCTCCTTTTTGACTCTTTGGCTCTCTAATCTTCACGTTTAGGGGTCTTGGGACCTCCTAAACTACCCATAAAACTCGTGAGCCTTCCTACGTGCCCTGTAACATCTCGTGAAGCCGTGGTTGCTTCCAATTGGCTCAGGAATAGGGAGAAAACTCCCTAAAACCTGCAATTCAATACTTAAACACGAAACCACAACTATATACGATAGTTAGCACAAAATAGCTCCCAAGAGCTTCAATGACGCACAAATTAGCTTGTAAATAAGGGAGAAAACTCTATATAAATACGTGATATCAAGGAACCATCTCAAGGCTAACATATTAACTTAGTTTCTTTGCTGGAAACTAGAGTCAAAAACCACAACAAAGAGAAAGTTATGAGGAAGTTTGGTAATTCTTGGAAGTGGGAATGTAACTATAATCACTCTCATGGGGGGAGAATTTGGATTGGATGGATGCATCTTTTACTAGATATCAAAATTATCTACTCTTCTGAGAAAGTTATGCATTTGGAGCTGCAGCATAAAGGTAGTCTTTTTGCTCTAATTTCTTGTGTGCGTGGTTTGCATACTGTTAGTGACAGGAAATGTCTTTGGTCTGAGTTGAGCTCTCTTGCTCAGCATATCTTTTCTCCTTGGTTGATTGTGGGTGACTTTAATGCTATTATATCTATTCATGATAGATTGAATGATGCTCCTGTTAGTTTGTATGAAACTGAGGACTTTGATGATTTTGTGACACATTGGCATTTAGCTGAACTTAAAAGTTGTGGAGACTTTTACTCTTGGTTTAACAAAGATGTTGGTGATCTAAGAGTTTCTAGTAGAATATATAGATGCTTTGGGAATGATATATGGATGCTTAGATATGGGCATATTGAGTGTTGCTACCTCAATAATTCTATCTCTGACCACTCTCCTTTAGTCATTGACTGTGTCTCTGAGGATTGTGGGGGTGGTAGACCCTTCAAGTTTTTCAATCATTTGGCTGAGCATGAACAGTTTCTCAGTGTGGTTCAAGATAACTGGCATGGTGGTAGGGGACATTTGCTCCTACAAGTTTGGTTTAGGCTTAAGAAGTTCAAGTCATGTTTAAAGCTTCTTCATGCAAAGGAATTTTCTGGGATTACTGACAGAATAGAAGCTGCTAGACAAAAACTTCAGCGTACACAATCTAATCTGCAGTCCTCTCCCTCCAATGATGGCCTTCACATTAGAGAAACTGCAGCTGTTACTAAGCTAAAAAAGTGGCTAGCTGTTGAAGAAAAAGCTCTCAAACAGAAAGCTAGGCTCCATTGGTTGAAGCTTGGAGACTCTTATTCCAAAATTTTCTTCACAGCTATGAAGGAGAGAAGGGTAAGAAATAGGATCTCTATGTTGTTTGATGATAATGGTGAGAGTATTACACACCCTAATAGAAAATTTTGAAAGAGGTTCATGCTTGTTGTAGAACCTTTCTTTGGACAGGTGATGCTAAGAAATCTTCTAAATCTCCTGTAGCTTGGGAAACTCTTTGTCTTCCCAAGGCCTAATGAGGTCTGAATCTTAGGGATTCTTGTGTTTGGAACAGGGTTGCTATAACTAAGCTCTTATGGTCTCTTTCTTTTAAAAAAAGATAAGCTTTGGGTGAGATGGGTTGACAGATACTATGTAAAGAGGGGTTGTCTTGATACTATGACTATCCCTCTTGCTTGTTCTTGGAATCGCAAAAAAAATCCTTCAGTGTAGAGAGATGGTGCAGAGTTTGGGTGGTTGGAGTAAACTACAAACCTCAAAGGGGTTTAGTATCAGCAAGATGTATAAGCTGCTGATTGGTGATCATATAAAGGTTCCTCGGAGGAAGCTAGTTTGTAATACCATGGCTGCTCCAAGGAGTATCTTCATTGTCTGGCTAGCTATTTATGGCAGATTAGCAACCACTGATAGACTTAGCAAGTGGCATATCCCCTGTGATCCTATTTGTAAATTGTGTGACAGTGTTGATGAATCTCATGCCCATCTTTTATTCGACTGTGATGTGATTGCTGAAGTTTAGAGTAGAATTCTGCTTCTGTTGGGTGTCAAGAGACCTATCTTACCATTCGATGCTGAGTTGGAGCAGGCTGTGAAGCTGAGCAGAAGGAAAATGCTAGATGTATGCTGTATTCTGTGGCTTTTGTTAAAACTGTCTATAGCATCTGGTTGTATAGAAATGATAAGGTTTTTAATAGCTCTACTAATTCTAGCAATCAGTTGTATAGGGATATTATGTTTAGAATTGCTACTAGGAGTACTCCTAGCATGAGATCACTTTTGGTTTGATTGTGATAGGCTTACTGAGGGCCCAAACCCTTCCTAGAAGGTGGGGGGCTCCTTAGTTCTTTGCCTATGTATTTCTTGAGTTTGGGGTTTTTAATTCCTCTTGTGCTATATATCTACATATTTGCCAAAAAAAAGTCCATTTGTAACTTAGACGAGGATAAAGGGTGTTGTGAATCCAGCTGTTTCAGTGACTAAGTGAAGTATGGTCGTCTAAATCAAGTATGTGTAACCTTTGAAGTATGGTCTTCTATATTAAGTATGTGTAACCTTTGAAGTTTGGTCATCTATATCAAGTATGCGTCAATTATTGTTAAATTTGACCAAATCATTATTTCGTTTGTCTGGAATATAATTGCTTCCGACGTCCAAATATTAGAAAGGGCAGAGTGTTGTTTGTCCGCTTATTGGTTGCCTTAGACGATCAAGTATGTATCAACTGTTGATATTGGCTAAGTTACTATTACATTCATATGGGATTTGGCTTGATATATAGTATATAACTTGGACGTAGAATAAATTATACTTAGTGTGATCTAAGAATTCAGTTGCACAAAGAAGACATTCACCAGAGAATAAGCCGAAACTAGAAAATATTAAGTACTTTTATGATAAAGCTTAGACTTTTTACAAAAGGTAGCTTCTTGGCCGAGTTATACAGCTACAGTTCAGAGCTCTTACAATGGTGGCTTCAAGGCCAAAGGTAAAGCTCTAACGTTTTGCAAAAGGTGGCTTCTAGGCCAAGGGAGAAGTTTCCTTCCTTTTACAAAAGTTGTCTTCTTGGTCGAGTTACATAGCTATAGTTCATAGCTCTTACAAAGGTGGCTTCAAGGCCGAAGTTAAAGCTCTAACGTTTTGGAAAAGGTGGCTTCTAGGCCGACGGAGAAGTATTCTTCCTTATCTTACATCCAATATCCTTCCTTACCTTGCAACCGAATTGGATAAGATAAGAGGGATACCTAACCGATACCTTTCCATGCGTTACATCCAAATTGGGTAGGCTAAGAGGCTACCTAGTTGCCTATGGAGGTGTGTAAAAAATGGGAAAGAACATCATAATCAGTAGAACTGCAGGAGGCTCGCAAGAGGATTTCCGATCCAAAGCCACATTTGCCGACGACCTCATGATAGTGAAATAACGGTGGAGAGAGGAAGTTTCAGCCGATTGTGTTGTAGATGCTAAACCAATTATTGTCCACAATATCGCAGGCCTTGGTCAAATCATGAAGGTGGATGAAGGCGGCTTAGAAAGGCTTTATGCCATCAAAGTAGCAAACAACGATGAGGGATAACATGTTCATCTAAGAATTGAGCATCAACTGTATTTGCCCAATGTCGTAATGGTGAAGCACTCATTCAATGAACTCGTACAAAGGGAAACAAATCCTCGCGTCCAAAGCCAACTTATATACAGGAAAGTTGCAGTGGGGGGGGGGGCAGTAGCTATTGTGGCATCATTGTCGGGTCCGTCAAATTCTTAGCCCGACATAGGAATGGTGGCATAAAAATGTTCAAAATTATTATTGACTTTATCCAACCATTTTTCAGTTGGCTAAGATAAAGCGAGGATCAGGTAGAGGGCCTATGCGTTCTCTTTTCTAGGTGGACGTTTCCCTAGAGGTCTGTTCTTCTTCTACTTGGGAATCCTCCACTTTATTCCCAAAAGTGTTGTCTTCCGGTTATAATTCCTCTTCATTATTTATCTGTTTAGTACATGTTTAAACTGGAGGAGGGCAGGAGTAGTTGGCGTCTGAGGCACGCAATTTGTTTATCACGAGCTTGATTACTCTGTACAGGAAATATTGGGACGTCAGACCCTCATTGCCAAGCCAACTAAAGATTAGACATGGATGACTTATTCTCTTGTCGTCGAGTTTATTGGATGACTGTGAAGAGTTCATTTTATGAAAAAAAAGAATGAAATGAATTAATAAAGAAAATACTTGACAAGCGAACTCGAACGTACTTTTTGGATCTTTAAGAAATTTGACGATCTCTTTCTAGAATTCACATAAGTCCTCTCTATCTGTCTCGAGAAATCTTACTTTAGCAAAAGTGAAAATGAGAAGAGAGAGGGGGATATTTATAGGGGTTAAAAACCCCCGATGAGGGTGAAAAGGAAGTTTCCACTTATCATGTTCTCACAGGGACACGTGGACCTAACTCCCTTTGTTTAGATCACATTAACAATAAAATATCTGGACTAACGCCAGATCATACTTTCAAAAGGTAATTTGTTAGTGTTGCGGAACAAATAAATCCCCTTCTAGGGGCAAATATAATGAGTAAAAATCAATCCCTTATTTAACGCCACGTGGCCCGATCCATGACTCACGATTTTGCCGCGCCATAGAGAAAACGTACAAAACAGTTTCTACTTAAAACAACTAAATAGACTATGTTATTAATCTAGTATAAACAACATATTTAGGATGATTAATGCTAATCAAGCCCTTTGTTATCTTCTTAAATCTCAAAACTAACCATAACCAATAATTAAATAAACTTATTAAGAACTTTAGATTGATTAGGTTAGAGTAGCTAGATGCGTATGCATCATACTCCCCTCCTTTGAAAAAGATTCGTCCTCGAATCTTGTTGTGGATATTCGTAGATGGAAAGGAAAAACTTTCAGGGCATTTCTCCTCTTATTTTGTTTCCTCGTCTTTCAATGGAGGATGATAAAGAGTATCAAACTGCTTGACAATAACCCTTTTATATATAGCAGGTTTTGCTTCAATCACCACTTGATTTTCTTCTTCTTTTTTTACTTCAATTTTGATCACCTTGGTTGTTTCTTCCTTTGAAATGGTCTCTTTGACATCTTCAACCTCTTCATTAGATAGCCTTAGTTGATGAAGATCTTCCTTCGCTTGATGGAAACCTTCAACTATGGTTTGAAGTTGTTGACTACAAAGTTCAAGCTTCTCCTTGACACATGAATTGCATAGGCAACCCTTTTGATAAGAACTTGACAAAAACTCCTTCTTGAGCTCACTTCTCAACTTACTCCAAGTGCTAATATTTTTCTTTCCATCTCTTCTCCTCTGGGCCTTCAAGTCTTCCCACCATCCTAAAGCATGTTTTCTAAAAGAGTACTTGATTGGTCTAAACAAATCATATTCGGAAAGATCATACCTTTCATAGACTGTATCAATTTTGTGAAGCCATCTTTTAAATTTGAATGGACAAAGTGAACCATTAAATTTAGGAATTTGAAGGCTTTCATGGATATCATATATAGAACCCATTCCTTAAGAATAGGAACAACTCATAAAAAGCTCCTTGTTGGCTTGAAAGATTTCGTCAGTTTTGCACCTCTTACAAAAAACCAACCCAGATTAATATTAAATGAACTCCGATTAATCTCAAATTTTACCACTAGAAAGATCACTTCTTGAAACCCAAAAGGACCTATTAAACACCTAAAAACTCAAAGAAACAAAGGAGATATGGGCAAAAACTTTTGAGTAAAATTCTGACTGTTTTTGCGGTTTTGTGTTTAAGTGTGTTTAAGGCTTAAAACTCTCCCTCCCAAGTCGTGTGAGTGCTAAGAAGTCTCACAATCCCTTTAGCTCTGATACCAAATGATACATATTGATTTAGAATAAGGAGAGCATTAGACTAATAAAGAACAAATTGAAAACTTGATAACAATCCGTGTTCGAATGAACGAACTACCACCACTTGCCACTAACCAAAGAACCACCAATCTAAGGTATTATTAATGCAATTAGCAATTAATAATCAACCTACTTAATCCCTAACACTCAATTGGAATTGACATGCACAGAGAATTAAGATTTTAGGAAAATAACTTAGCTTCACTCACTAAGTCACCAAGAAAACGTTACGGTTTTCTCTTAAGAGTTTCACACTCTAACTTTCATTCATTTGATTGCCTAAATCTCTGTTTTACAAGCTAAGCTAATACTTCTTATATAGTACAATAAAGGGTAGCTTTACCTTACAAAATAAAATAATAAAAATACAAAACAAAGCTTAAAATATTCCAACTATGCTGCTGCCAAATTTCAGTCAGCACACCTTCCACCATTTTTTCCTTTTCTCCCTAATGGTTAATCTTTTGGCTACGAAACCAACTGGAGGGTCTTCTACACTTCAGTAGATTTACAAAAATAGGTCACACGCCCCATTTGGATAAGAAATGGCTGCTGCCCAAAGCAGAAAGAAAAGAAGGCTGCTGAACATGTTGAACCGCGTGTAACATTTTGGTCCAATGAGAGGCTTTCCTACCTAAGTAAACATGCTTATTATTGGACCAAATTAAGAAGGCACCTTAAGCAGCTCAATAGTGAATCTTGGAGCTTAGTTTTGCTTGCTTATCACGTCCAAAACCCTCTCATCTAAGCTTCCTTAAAACATGACAATTCTGAGACCAAAACTTTTGACATTTGTTGCTACTACGACTTCATTTCTCAATGAAATACCACCAAAATTTCTAGGATGAATATTCACGATGTTAGTGAACCACTTCAATTGGAATCACTCAAAAAATCCAAGTAGCTTGCTCGGAATCATCAAAAAGATTTTGCCGCGCCATATAGAAAACGTACAAAACAGTTTCTACTTAAAACAATGAAATAGACTATGTTACTAATCCAGTATAAACAACATATTTAGGATGATTAATGCTAATCAAGCCCTTTGTTATCTTCTTAAATCTCAAAACTAACCATAACCAATAATTAAATAAACTTATTAAGAACTTTAGATTGATTAGGTTAAAGTAGCTAGATGCGTATGCATCACAAAAATAATTTGAAAGGTGTTCAAGCTCCACAAATTGCCTAAAAAACTATGACGGTTTTACCCTTTGATTGGAAATGAGTTTGATCTAAGGGATTCACCTGCTTTAAATATATCTAATATCTATTCTAGGAGTCAAAATATTTGGTAAGTAAGCACAACAAATGATTTGAAAGTTCTTCATACACCATAAATCACCTAAGAGACTATGACGGTTTTACCTTTTGATTTGATTGAGTTGGATCCTAGGGCTTCGTATGCTTTAAATATATCTAATACCTATTCAAGGAGTCCAAAATATTTTGTAATTAAGCAGAAAATAATTTGAAAGGTGTTCATACACCACAAATTACCTAAGAGACTATGACGGTTTTGCTCTTTGATTTGAATTGAGTTTGATCCATGTGCTTTATATGCTTTAAATATATCTAATTCCTATTAAAGGAGTCAAAAATATTTGCACAAAAAATGATTTGGAAGGTGTTCATACACCACAAATCGTCTAAGAGACTATGACGGTTTTACCCTTTGATTAGAATTGAGTTTGATCCGAGGGATTCATATGCTTTAAATATATCTAAACCTATTAATGGAGTAAAAAATGATTGGTAATTAAGCACAACAAATTATTTGAACGGTGTTTATACACCACAAATCGCCTAAAAGACTATGACGGTTTTACAATTTTATTTGAATCGAGTTTAATCAAGGGCTTCATATGCTTTAAATATATCTTATTCCTATTCATGGATTAAAATTTTTTTTAATTATGCACAATAAATGATTTGAAAGGTGTTCATACATCAAAAATCGCCTAAGAGACTATGAAGGTTTACCCTTTGATTAGAATTGAGTTTGATCCAAGGGCTTCATATGCTTTCAATATATTTAATACCTATTCAAGGAGTAAAAAATGTTTCGTAATTAAGAACAACAAAGAATTTGAAAGGTGTTCATATACCACAAATCGTCTTAAGAGGCTATGACGATTTTACCCTTTGATTTGAAATGAGTTTGATTCGAGGGATTCACATGCTTTAAATATATCTAATATATATTCAAGGAGTCCAAATATTTGGTAATTAAGCAGAACAAATGATTTGAAAGGTGTTCATACAACATAAATCGCCTAAGAGACAATGACGGTTTTACCCTTTGATTTGATTGAGTTTGATCCTAGGGCTTCGTATGCTTTAAATATGTCTAATACCTATGCAAGGAGTCCAAAATATTTGGTAATTAAGCACAGAAATAATTTGAAAGGTGTTCATACACCACAAATTGCCTAAGAGACTATGACGGTTTACTCTTTGATTTGAATTGAGTTTGATCCATGGTATTCATATGCTTTAAATATATCTAATTCCTATTAATGGAGTACAAAAAATATTTGGTAATTAAGCACAGCAAATAATTTGAACGGTGTTCATACACCAGAAATCGCCAAAGAGACTATGACGGTTTTACCCTTTTATTTAAATTGAGTTTAATCCAAGGGCTTCATATGCTTTAAATATTTCTTATTCACAATCATGGTGTCAAAAATAATTGGTAATTATGCACAACAAATGATTTGAAAGGTGTTCATACACCAAAAATCGACTAAGAGACTTTGACGGTTTTACCCTTTGATTAGAATTGAGTTTGATCCAGGGGCTTCATATGCTTTAAATATATCTAATACCTATTCAAGGAGTCAAAATTTTTTCGTAATTAAGCACAACAAATAATTTGACAGGTGTTCATACACCACAAATCGCCTAAGAGACTATGACGGTTTTACCCTTTGATTTGGAATGACTTTGATCTTAGGGATTCACATGCTTCAAATATATCTAATTACTATTAATGCAGTAAAAAATATTTGGTAATTATGCAGAACAAATGATTTGAAAAGTGTTCATACACCACAAATCGTCTAAGAGATATGACGGTTTTACCCTTTGATTAGAATTGAGTTTGATCCAAAGGCTTCATATGCTTTAAATATAACTAATACCTATTCAAGGAGTCAAAAATATTTCGTAATTAAGCACAACAAATAATTTCAAAGGTGTTCATACACCACAAATCGCCTAAGAGATTATGATGATTCTACCCTTTGATTTGAAATGAGTTTGATCCGAGGGATTCATAAGCTTTAAATATATTTCATTCCTATTAATGGAGTAAAAACTATTTGGTAATTATGCACAACAAATGATTTGATAGGTGTTCATACACCACAAATCGTCTAAGAGACTAGGTCGGTTTTACCCTTTGATTAGAATTAAGTTTGATTTAAGGGTTTCATATGCTTTAAATATATCTAATACCTATTCAAGGATTCAAAAGTGTTTGGTAATTGAGCACAACAAATAATTTGAAAGGTGTTCATAAACCATAAATCGCCTAAGATACTATGACGGTTTTACCCTTTGATTTGATTGAGTTTGATCCAAGGGCTTCATATGCTTTAAATATATCAAATACCTATTCATTGAGTCAATAAAATTTATGCACAACAAATAATTTGAAAGATGTTCATACACCACAATTTGCCTAAGAGACTATGACGGTTTTACCCCTTGATTTGAATTAATTTTTATCGAAGGGATTTATATGCTATAAATATATATCTAATTCCTATTCAAGGAAACAAAAATATTTGGTAATTAAGCACAACAAATGATTTGAAAGGTGTTCATACACCACAAATCGCCTAAGAGACTATGACGGTTTTACCCTTTGATTTAAATGGAGTTTGATCTGAGGGATTCATATGCTTTAAATATATCTAAACCTATTAATGGAGTAAAAAATATTTATTAACTAAGCACAACAATTTATTTGAACGGTGTTTATACACCACAAATCGCCTAAAAGACTATGAAGGTTTTACCCTTTTATTTGAATCGAGTTTAATCAAGGGCTTCATATGCTTTAAATATATCTTATTACTATTCATGGAGTCAAAAATATTTGGTAATTATGCACAATAAATGATTTAAAGGTGTTCATACACCAAAAATCGCCTAAGAGACTATGACGGTTTACCCTTTGATTAGACTTGAGTTTGATCCAGGGGCTTCATATGCTTTAAATATATTTGATACCTATTCAAGGAGTCAAAAATCTTTCGAAATTCAGAACAACAAATAATTTGAAAGGTGTTCATATACCACAAATCGTCTTAAGACACTAGGACGATTTTACGCTTTTGATTTGAAATAAGTTTGTTCCGAAGGATTGACAGGCTTTAAATATATCTAATATATATTCAAGGAGTAAAAATATTTGGTAATTTTTTTTTGACGTGTAAATATTTGGTTATTAAGCACTAAAATAATTTGAAAGGTGTTCATACACCACAAATTGCCTAAGAGACTATGACGGTTTATTGTTTGATTTGAATTGAGTTTGATCCAAGGGCTTCATATGCTTTAAATATATCAAATTCCTACTAATGGAGTAAAATATATTTGGTAACTAAGCACAGCAAATAATTTGAACGGTGTTCATACACCAGAAATCGCCAAAGAGACTATGACGGTTTTACCATTTTGTTTGAATTGAGTATAATCCAAGGGCTTAATATGCTTTAAATATATTATATTCACAGTCATGGAGTCAAAAATATTTGGTAATTATGCACAAAAAATAATTTCAAAGGTGTTCATACACCAAAAACCTCCTAAGAGACTATAACGTTTTACCCTTTGATTAGAATTGAGTTTGATCCAAGGGCTTCATATACTTTAAATATACCTAATACCTATTCAAGGAGTAAAAAATGTTTCGTAATTCAGCACAACAAATAATTTGACAGGTGTTCATACACCACAAATCGCCTAAGAGACTATGACGGTTTTACCCTTTGATTTGAAATGAGTTTGATCATAGGGATTCACATGCTTTCAATATATCTAATTCCTATTAATGGAGTAAAAAATAATTGGTAATTATGCACAACAAATGATTTGAAAGGTGTTCATACACCACAAATCGTCTAAGAGACTATGACGGTTTTACCCTTTGATTAGAATTGAGTTTGATCTTAGGGCTTCATATGCTTTAAATATATCTTATACCTATTCAAGAAGTCAAAAATGTTTGGTAATTAAGCACAACCAATAATTTGAAAGGTGTTCATAGACAACAAATCGCTTAAGAGACTATGACGGTTTTACCCTTTGATTGGAATTGAGTTTGATCCATGGGCTTGATATGCTTTAAATATATCTAATTCCTATTAATGGAGTAAGTAATATTTGGTAATTAAGCACAAAAAATGATTTGAAAGGTGTTCATACACCATAAATCGCCTAAGAGTCTATGACAGTTTTACCCTTTGATTTGAATTGAGTTTGATCCGAGGGATTCATATGCTTTAAATATATAATTCCTATTAATGGAGTAAAAAATCTTTGGTAATTATGCACAACCAATGATTTGAAAGGTGTTCCCCCATACCAGGGGATCCCGATCTTACTAGGACAATTAGGCGGATTCGAAAGAAAATTCAGAGAGAAAAGCAGTATGTTCAGCTGAACACCTCTGGAACAGACACCTTGAGTTCAGTTATGTCTAAATCACTGAAGTCATATGGGGTTCCCAACCCAGATGGTCTCTCCACTGTACCTACTATGCCCACCATTGCCGCAACATATTTCGAAATTAAGCCAGGACTCATCAGCATGGTTCAGCAAAATCCGTTTGGTGAAGACCCGGCAAATCATCTGCAGCGGTTTCAACAGCTTTGTCGAACCGTCAAACATGCCGGCGTCACTCCAAATCAGCTAAAAGTCATGTTGTTTGAGTTTTCATTGAGAGATAGAGCCCAAAAATGGTTGAACGACGTGAAAGAAACTGAATGGAGTGAGATTTCTGTTGCGTTTCTAAGAGAGTAATATCCACCTACAAAGACAGCAGACTTCAGAAACAAACTAGCCACGTTTTCCCAAGAGCCTGATGAAACAGTACGGGATGCGTGGGCTAGGTTTAGAGATTTACTGAGAGAGTATCCACACCACAACATGGACAAATGGTTCTTGACGCAGACATTCTACAATGGTCTGCAGCCTTAGACGAAGAGTATTGTTGATTCGTCTGCAGGAGGAGTTTTTCTGGATAAGGAAGCGGATGTAGGCTATGAGTATCTATCAAACCTCGCAGCCAATGATTATTCCACTTCCCGCAGCCTCACGAGGAAAGTACTGGAGGTAGATGCCATAGCATTATTGACTTCGCAGATAGAGAAGCTGAGTCAGCAGATTAACACCTTCAGTTCCTCTTCCTCAGCAGCACCTCCTTTGAGTATTAATGCTATATCTACCATAGCACCCATTACCTTATCTTACTGCGAGGTATGTGGTGTTCAAGGTCACTTTGGGCATGACTGTCATTTAGTCAACTTCAGATGGAGCACGCAAACGCCTTTTAACAGAGACAACCAAATTTCCCCCCCTCCACATAACTACCAAAATCCACAAAACCATCACCCTCCACCTCCACAAAACCATCCCAAACCCTCTTACTATCAAAACCCCACAAAATTTTCAGAGACCCCCATCACAAAACTTCCATAACCACAATAACTTCCAAACTCCACAAAATTTTCCCACCCCACCTCCACAAAATAATAACCCACAAGAGCCTCCCATATCTGAAGTGATGAAGCTAATGTTGAGCATGCAAAAGACTAATGAGGAGGCGCAAAGAGCTCAAGAGCGAAAAATGCTAGCTATGCAAAGAACTAATGAGGAGACGCAAAGAGCTCAAGAGCGACAAATGCTAGCTATGCAAAGAGCTAATAAGGAAGCACAAAGAGGCTAAGAGAAGCACATCAAACTTCTCGAGACTAAAATTGCACAATCAGCAAGCACTAATGCTCAGAGGCGTCAAGGGGAATTGCCAGGGCAACCCATTCAGAGAGAACATGTGAATGCCATCACTCTTCGTAATGGAATTGCTTATGATGCTCCTCCATTGCCCGTTGATGAGGTTACCCCAACTGCAGGGAAGAAGAGGGTGGTAGAGGAAGGAAAAGGAAGAATTCGACGTCTGAAGTCGACTTGTCTGCAGAAGCTGAACAGACGGGGAAGAAAAAGGAGAAGGTTTCTGAAATGCCTTTTACACCAAGGCTACCTTTTCCTCACAGGATGCAACAATCAAAGGTCGATCAGCAGTTTGGTAAGTTCTTGGCTATGATCAGCCTAGCTTGGTGGAGCTTTTATATGGGTTGAGTTTGAGATTGGATTCATGGTTTGGTTTGGTTGTTGGGGAATTAAAAGTATATTTGTTGTGGTTTGAGTGTGAGAAAAAGAAAGGAAAAAGCAAAATTAGAGTTGCGTGAATGAAGTTCAGAAAAATGAAAGAAAAATGAAATAAAATTCAAAAGAATTCAAAGTTCTTTCATTCACGTACGTTCACAAAGAAATATTCGCTTCATTACTTGAAAATTGGGTTTTTTGTGAGTTATCATTGATTTATGAGAGTTGGGTTATATTTCGTGGTTATATGGTGTTGTTGGGAGTTGTTTAGGCCATCTTAGGCCTTGTTTGAATGATTCATGCTCCCCCTTTCTCGGTTTTTCCACTACATTACCCAAAAGTATTCCCTACCTCTCACCTAAGCCCCATTACAACCCTATAAAGTCCTCTTGAGCTTGTGTCTGCATTGTTCATTTGATTGATTTCGAGTCAGTTTGTCAAAGTTAAAGAGTATTTCTGCTAATTGAGTAGACTTGACTAGTATGAGCGTCATTTAACCTTCTTCAACACATGAGAGTGTGAGTTGGAAGGACATTTATGGTCGGGTTGGTGAGTGTTCGGGCATATTCTTTACCTGCCACAAAATAGAGAGGAGTGACACCCTTGTGAGGGCCTTTTCAGGACTTGTATGCATGGTGGATGCTTGAATTTCATAAATTGCTTGGATGATTGGTGGTTGGATGAATTTGATTAGCCAAACTTGAATTATGCCTGCTTGAACGATTCTTAGTCTTGAAAATGTTTTGAGCTTTGGTTGATTTTTATCTATGGGGTGAGGCAATCTATTCCATGTTTATGTTCTGTTTGCTTGAGGACAAGCAAAGGTTTAGCTTAGGGGAGTTTGATATCACGTATTTATATAGAGTTTTCTGCCTTATTTACAAGCTAATTTGTGCGTCATTGGAGCTCTTTGGAGCTATTTTGTGCTAACTATCGTATATAGTTGTGGTTTTGTTGTCTTAGTGTTGAATTGTAGGTTTTAGGGAGTTTTCTCCTTATTCCCGAGCTATTTGGAAGCAACCACGGCTTTACGAGATGTTACGAGGCACGTAGGACGGCTCACGAGCTTTATGGGTAGTTCAGGAGGTCCCAAAACCTCTAAACATGAAGAATTGAGAGTCAAAGAGTCAAAAAGAGTCTTCCGTACTCCGATCGGGCAAAAATGGCCCGATAGGGAGAAGATATTATGATTGGGTACAGAAGTTGCGAACCCGATTTGGCAAGCCTTGCCCGATCCGAGCGGGTGAGAAACCATGTGCCCAGACCCGATCGGGCACCCGCTGCCCGACCCGATCGGGTGGGAGACCCGCACATCTCAATGTGCTGCTGCTGCTTGGGTGAGCAATAGTGACGCTGCTGGGCCAGATAACTGGGGACCAGATCCACTACCCGATCGGGTCAGTGATCAGGTGGGCCCAGTTTTGCCCCTAATCGCTGGTGTGATGCGTGGAACAAGAGACAACAAAGTTGGTGATTTTTACTATGGGCCCGATCGGGTGGCCCCGTGCCTGATCGGGTCCCTTGCCCGTAAACGCGATTGTTATCTTTTAATTCCGCTTTTAATTAGACTTTGAAGGGGTAGTATAAATACCTTTTCCTCATTATTTTAGAGACATCTTTTTCTCTAGTTTTATTTCCATAGTTCTTAGCTTAGTTTTATTTTAGTTTAAACACTCTAGATTAGATTAAAGGTGATTGAACCTCAGATTCGATTTTAATAAAAGTTCTTGCTTTCCGTCAATTGGTATTCTTCTCTACTCTTTGTCTCTTTAATTACTTTGATTGCTTAGTTTAATTATTAAATCATTCATGATGCAATTATTAGGGTTTCAAATTAGTTTTGTTATTGTCAATTCAATTATGAGTGAGTAGTTCTCTTTCTAGGGTGTTAGATAGGGAAGCCATGTTTATACCATGATTGTTATTTAGATTCCTATCGATTTCTAGGGCTTGATTAGAGTGATTGTGGTGTGGTTTGTTCTTAATTAGTGATTAATGTTAGTGGCCAATTTCATTGATTGCTTGTGGTTAATAGTTGTTTGCACAGATCCGTCTTACGATTAGAGGCCTAGGACACATCAGTAGTTCTGATTACGTTAGTGAACATGCGGCGTATGTTGAAATATGAGCGTTGAGTCTTAACCATAGCTCAACACATGCTCTAATCACTTGACTCGTGACTTAGGTTTTGATAGTAGTTGACCTTATTTGATTGGTATAAGCATGGTGGACCTACCTAATACCCTAGGCTTTTATTCCATAGTTAAACCCTCAATTTAATTTGTTTTCCTTAGCTTAATTATTAGTTCAGTTAATCTTCCCTGATATCATCTGAAGTAGCTAATTGGTTACATATTAATTTAGAAACTCTGTCTCCCTTTGGATTCGACCCTGCTTCCATTGACTACCATAGTTAGAGGACTGTAGATTTATCTTTGATTAGGTGATACGACTAAATCCTATCAGTTTTACACTATTATTTGAATTGAGTTTAATCCACGGGCTTCATATGCTTTAAATATAACTTATTCACAGCCATGGAGTCAAAAATATTTGGTAATTATGCACAACAAATGATTTGAAAGGTGTTCATAGACCACAAATCGCTTAAGAGACTATGACGGTTTTACCCTTTGATTTGAATTGAGTTTGATCCATGAGCTTGATATGCTTTAAATATATCTAATTCCTATTAATGGAGTATATAACATTTGTTAATTAAGCACAACAAAGGATTTGAAAGGTGTTCATACACCATAAATCGCCTAAGAGACTATGACGGTTTTACCCTTTAATGGAATTGAGTTTGATCCGAGGGATTCATATGGTTTAAATATATCTAATTGCTGTTAATGGAGTTAAAAATATTTGGTAATTATGCACAACCACTGATTTGAAAGGTGTTCATACACCATAAATCGCTTAAGAGACTATGACGGTTTTACACTTTGATTTGAATTGAGTTTGATCCGTGGGATTCATATGCTTTAAATATATCTAATTCCTATTAATGGAGGTAAAAATATTTGGTAATTATGCACAACAAATGATTTGAAAGGTGTTCATACACCAAAAATCGCCTAAGAGACTTTGACGGTTTTACCCTTTGATTAGAATTGAGTTTGATCCAAGGGCTTCAAATGCTTTAAATATATCTAATACCTATTCAAGGAGTCAAAAATGTTTTGTAATTAAGCACAACAAATAATTTGACAACTGTTCATACACCACAAATAGCCTAAGAGACAATGATGGTTTTACCCTTTGACTTGAAATGAGTTTGATCATAGCGATTCACATGCTTTCAATATATCTAAATTCCTATTAATGGAGTAAAAAATATTTACCTTATTATGCACAATAAATGATTTGAAAGGTGTTCATACACCACAAATCGTCTAAGAGACTATGACGGTTTTAACCTTTGATTAGAATTGAGTTTGATCTTAGGGCTTCACATGCTTTAAATATATCTTATACCTATTCAAGGAGTCAAAAATGTTTGGTAATTAAGCACAACCAATAATTTGAAAGGTGTTCATAGACAACAAATCGCTTAAGAGACTATGATGGTTTTACCCTTTGATTTGAATTGAATTTGATCCATGGGCTTGATATGCTTTAAATATATCTAATTCCTATAAATGGAGTAAATAATATTTGGTAGTTAAGCACAACACATGATTTGAAAGGTGTTCATACACCATAAATCGCCTAAGAGACTATTACGGATTTACCCTTTGATTTGAATTGAGTTTGATCCGAGGGATTCATATGCTTTAAATATATCTAATTACTATTAATGGAGTAAAAAATATTTGGTAATTATGCACAACAAATGATTTGAAAGGTGTGTTCATACACCATAAATCGTCTAAGAGACTATGACGGTTTTACCCTTTGATTAGAATTGAGTTTGATCCTAGGGATTCATACGCTTTGAATATATCTAATACCTATTCAAGGAGTCAAAAATGTTTGGTAGTTAAGCACAACCAATAATTTGAAAGGTGTTCATACACCACAAATCGCCTAAGAGACTATGACGGTTTTACCCTTTGATTTGAATTGAGTTTGATCCATGGGCTTCAGGTGCTTTAAATATATCTAATTCCTATTAGTGGAGCAAACAATATTTGGTAATTATGCACAACAAAGGATTTGAAAGGTGTTCATACACCACAAATCGTCTAAGAGACTACGATGGTTTTACCCTTTGATTAGAATTGAGTTTGATCCAAAGGCTTCATATGCTTTAAATATATCTAATACCTATTCAAGGATTCAAAAATGTTTCGTAATTAAGCACAACAAATAATTTGAAAGGTGTTCAGACACCACAAAACGCCTAAGAGATTATGACGATTCTACCCTTTAATTTGAAATGATTTTGATCCGAGGGATTCATATGCTTTAAATATATTTCATTCCTATTAATGGAGTAAAAACTATTTGGTAAATATGCAGAACAAATGATTTGATAGGTGTTCATACACCACAAATCGTCTAAAAGACTAGGATGGTTTTACCCTTTGATTAGAATTAGGTTTGATTTAAGGGTTTCATATGCTTTAAATATATCTAATACCTATTCAATGGTTCAAAAGTGTTTGGTAATTAAGCACAACAAATAATTTGAAATGTGTTCATACACCACAAATCGCCTAAGAGACTATGATGGTTTTACCCTTTGATTTGATTGAGTTTGATCCAAGGGCTTCATATGCTTTTAATCTATTAAATACCTATTCAATGAGTCAATAAAATTTAAGCACAACAAATAATTTGAAAGGTGTTCATACACCACAAATTGCCTAAGAGACTATGCCAGTTTTACCCCTTGATTTGAATTGAGTTTTGTCGAAGGGATTTATATGCTATAAATATATATCTTATTCCTATTCAAGAAGTCAAAAAAATTTGGTAATTAAGCACAACAAATGATTTGAAAGGTGTTCATACACCACAAATCGCCTAAGAGACTATTACCATTTTACCCTTTGATTTGAATTGAGTTTGATCCGAGGGATTCATATGCTTTAAATATATCTAAACCTATTAACGGAGTAAAAAATATTTGGTAATTAAGCACAACAAATTATTTGAACGGTGTTTCTACACCACAAATCGCCTAAAAGACTATGACGGTTTTACCCTTTTATTTGAATCGAGTTTAATCAAGGGCTTCATATGCTTTAAATATATCTTATTCCTATTCATGGAGTCAATATATTTGGTAATTATGCACAGTAAATGATTTGAAAGGTGTTCATACACCAAAAATCGCCTAAGAGATTATGACGGTTTAGCCTTTGATTAGAATTGATTTTGATCCAAGGGCTTCATAAGCTTTAAATATTTCTAATATATATTCAAGGAGTCAAAATGTTTGGTAATTATGCACAACAAATGATTAAAAAGGTGTTCATACACCACAAATCGTCTAAGACACTATGACGATTTTACCCTTTAATCTGAATTGAATTTGATCCAAGGACTTCATATGATTTAAATATATCTAATACATATTCAAGTAGTAAAAAAAATGTTTGGTAATTAATCAAAACAAATTATTTGAAAGGTGTTTGTACAACACAAATCGTCTAAGAGACTATGTCGGTTTTACCCTTTTATTTGAATTGAGTTTTATCCATAGGCTGCATATGCTTTAAATATATCTAATTCCTATTAATGGAGTAAAAAATAGTTGGTAATTATGCAGAACAAATGATTTGAAAGATGTTCATACACCACAAATCGCTTAAGAGACTATGACAATTTTACCCTTTGATTTGAATTAAGTTTGATCCATGGGCTTGATATGCTTTAATTATATTTAATTCCTATTAATGGAGTATATAACATTTGTTAATCAAGCACAACCAATAATTTGAAAGGTGTTCATACACGACAAATCACCTAATAGACTATGATGGTTTTACCCTTTGATTTAAATTGAGTTTGATCCATTGGCTTCATACGCTTTAAATATATCTAATTCCTGTTAGTGGAGTAAACAATGTTTCGTAATTATGCACAACAAAGGATTTGAAAGGTGTTCATACACCACAAATCGTCTAAGAGACTACGATGGCTTCATATGCTTTAAATATATCTAATACCTAGTCAAGGAGTCAAAAATGTTTCGTAATTAAGCACAACAAATAATTTGAAAGGTGTTACTACACCACAAATCGCCTAAGAGATTATGACGATTTTACCCTTTGATTTGAAATGAGTTTGATCCGAGGGATTCATATCCTTTAAATATATTTCATTCTTATTAATGGAGTAAAAACTATTTGGTAATTATGCACAACAAATGATTGATAGGAGTTTATACACCACAAATCGTCTAAGAGACTAGGACGGTTTTACCCTTTCATTAGAATTAAGTTTGATCCAAGGGTTTCATATGCTTTAAATATATCTAATATCTTTTCAAGGATTCAAAAGTGTTTGGTAATTAAGCACAACAAATAATTTGAAAGGTGTTCATACAGCACAAATCGCCTAAGAGACTATGACGGTTATACCCTTTGATTTGAATTGAGTTTGATCCATGGGATTCATATGTTTTAAATATACGCAATTCCTATTAGTGGAGTAAAAAATATTTGGTAATTATGCACAACAAAGGATTTGAAAGGTGTTCATACACCATAAATCGTCTAAGAGACTATGATGGTTTTACCCTTTGATTAGAATTGAGTTTGATCGTAGGGCTTCATATGCTTTAAATATATCTAATACCTATTCGAGGAGTTAAAATATTTGGTAATTAAGCACAACAAATGATTTGAAAGGAGTTCATACACCACAAATTGCCTAGGAGACTATGACGGTTTTACCCTTTGATTTGATTGAGTTTGATCTAAGGGCTTCATATGCTTTAAATATATCGAATACCTATTCAATGAGTAAATAAAATTTAAGCACAACAAATAATTTGAAAGGTGTTCATACACCACAAATTGCCTAAGAGACTATGATGGTTTTACCCTTTGATTTGAATTGAGTTTTATCGAAGGGATTTATATGCTATAAATATATATCTAATTCCTATTCAAGGAGTCAAATATATTTAGTAATAAGCACAACAAATGATTAGAAAGGTGTTCATACAGCACAAATCGCCTAAGAGACTATGACGGTTTTACTCTTTGATTTGGTTGAGTTTGATCCCAGGGCTTCATATGCTTTAATATATCTAATACCTATTCAAGGAGTCAAAAATGTTTGGTAATTAAGCACAAAAATAATTTGAAAGGTGTTCATACACCACAAATTGCCTAAAAGACTATGTCGGTTTTACTCTTTGATTTAAATTGAGTTTGATCCATGGGATTCATATGCTTTAAATATATATAATTCCTATTAATGGAGTAAAAAATATTTGGTAATTATGCACAACCAATGATTTGAAAGGTGTTCATACACCACAAATCGTCTAAGAGATTATGATGGTTTACCCTTTGATTAGCCAAAGGTTTCATATGATTTATATATATCTAATACCTAGTCAAGCAGTCAAAAATGTTTCGTAATTAAGCACAACAAATAATTTGAAAGGTGTTCATACACCACAAATGGAGTAAGAGATTATGACGATTTTACCTTTTGATTTAAAATGAATTTGATCCGAGGGATTCATATGATTTAAATATATTTCATTCCTATTAAGGGAGTAAAAACTATTTGGTAATTATGCACAACAAATGATTGATAGGTGTTTATAAACCATAAATCGTCTAAGAGACTAGGACGGTTTTACCATTTGATTAGAATAAAGTTTGATCCAAGGGTTTCATATGCTTTAAATATATCTAATATCTATTCAAGGATTCAAAAGTGTTTGGTATTTAAGCACAACAAATAATTTGAAAGGTGTTCATACACCACAAATTGCCTAAAAGACTATGTCGGTTTTACTCTTTGATTTAAATTGAGTTTCATCCATGGGATTCATATGCTTTAAATATATAATTCCTATTAATGGAGTAAAAAATATTTGGTAATTATGCACAACCAATGATTTGAAAGGTGTTCATACACCACAAATCGTCTAAGAGACTATGATGGTTTCACCCATTGATTAGCCAAAGGCTTCATATGCTTTAAATATATCCAATACCTAGTCAAGGAGTCAAAAATATTTCGTAATTAAGCACAACAAATAATTTGAAAGGTGTGCATACACCACAAATAGCCTAAGAGATTATGACGATTTTACCCTTTGATTTGAAATGAGTTTGATCCTAGGGCTTCATATGCTTTAAATATATCGAATACCTATTCAATGAGTCTATAAATTTTAAGCGCAATAAATAATTTGAAAGGTGTTCATACACCACAAATTGCCTAAGAGACTATGACAGTTTTACCCATTGATTTGAATTGAGTTTTATCGAAGGGATTTATATGCTATAAATATATATCTAATTCCTATTCAAGGAGTCAAATATATTTAGTAATTAAGCACAACAAATGATTTGAAAGGTGTTCATACACCAAAAATCGCCTAAGAGACTATAACGGTTTTACCCTTTGATTTGATTGAGTTTGATCCTAGGGCTTCATATGCTTTAAATATATCTAATACCTATTCAAGGAGTCAAAAATATTTGGTAATTACGCACAAAAATAATTTGAAAGGTGTTCATACACCACAAATTGCCTAAAAGACTATGTCGGTTTTACTCTTTGATTTAAATTGAGTTTGATCCATGGGATTCTTATGCTTTAAATATATAATTCCTATTTATGGAGTAAAAAATATTTGGTAATTATGCACAACCAATTATTTGAAAGGTGTTCATACACCACAAATCGCCTAAGAGACTATGACGGTTTTACCCTTTGATTTGAATTGAGTTTGATCCAAGGGATTCATATGCTTTAAATATATCGAAAACCTACTCAATGAGTCAATAAAATTTAGGCACAACAAATAATTTGAAAGGTGTTCATACACCACAAATTGCCTAAGAGACTATGACGGTTTTACCCTTTGATTTGAATTGAGTTTTATCGAAGGGATTTATATGCTATAAATATATATCTAATTCCTATTCAAGGAGTCAAATATATTTAGTAATTAAGCACAACAAATGATTTGAAAGGTGTTCATACACCACAAATCGCCTAAGAGACTATGACGGTTTTACGCTTTGATTTTATTGAGTTTGATCCTAGGGCTTCATATGCTTTAAATATATCTAATACCTATTCAAGGAGTCAAAAATATTTGGTAATTACGCAGAAAAATAATTTGAAAGGTGTTCATACACCACAAATTGCCTAAAAGACTATGTCGGTTTTACTGTTTGATTTAATTTTAGTTTGATCCATGGGATTCATATGCTTTAAATATATATTTCCTATTAATGGAGTACAAGATATTTGGTAATTATGCACAACCAATGATTTGAAAGGTGTTCATACACCACAATACGTCTAAGAGACTATGATGGTTTTACCCTTTGATTAGTAAAAGGCTTTATAAGCTTTAAATATATCTAATACCTAGTCAAGGAGTCAAAAATATTTCGTAATTAAGCACAACAAATTATTTTAATGGTGTTCATACACCACAAATCGCCTAAGAGATTATGACGATTTTACCCTTTGATTTGAAATGAGTTTGATCCACGGGATTCATATGCTTTAAATATATTTCATTCCTATTAATGTAGTAAAAACTATTTGGTAATTATGCACAACAAATGATTGATAGGTGTTTATACACCACAAATCGTCTAAGAGACTAGGACGGTTTTACCCTTTGATTAGAATTATGTTTGATCCAAGGGTTTCATATGATTTAAAAATATCTAATATCTATTCAAGGATTCAAAAGTGTTTGGTAATTAAGACCACAACTAATTTGAAAGGTGTTCACACACCACAAATTGCCTAAGAGACTATGACAGTTTTACCCTTTGATTTGAATTGAGTTTGATCCATGGGCTTCATATGTTTTAAATATATGGAATTCCTATTAGTGGAGTAAAAAATATTTGGTAATTATGCACAACAAAGAATTTGAAAGGGGTTCATACACCACAAATTGTCTAAGAGACTATAATGGTTTTAACCTTTGATTAGAATTGAGTTTTATCCTAGGGCTTCATATGCTTTAAATACATCTAATACCTATTCGAGGAGTCAAAATATTTGGTAATTAAGCACAACAAATGATTTGAAAGGTGTTCATACACCACAAATTGCCTAAGAGACTATGATGGTTTTACCCTTTCATTTGGTTGAGTTTGATCCAAGGGCTTCATATGCTTCAAAAATATATCTAATACCTATTCAATGAGTCAATAAAATTTAAGCACAACAAATAATTTGAAAGGTGTTCATACACCACAAATCGCCTAAGAGACTATGACGGTTTTACCCTTTAATTAGATTGAGTTTGATCCTAGGGCTTCATATGCTTTAAATATATCTAATACCTATTTAAGGAGTCAAAAATATTTGGTAATTAAGCACAAAAATAATTTGAAAGGTGTTCATACACCACAAATTGCCTAAAAGACTATGTCGGTTTTACTCTTTGATTTAAATTGAGTTTGATCCATGGGATTCATATGCTTTAAATATATCTAATTCCTATTAATGGAGTAAAAATATTTGGTAATTATGCACAACCAATGATTTGAAAGGTGTTCATACACCACAAATCGTCTAAGAGACTATGATGGTTTACCCTTTGATTAGCCAAAGGTTTCATATGCTTTATATATATCCAATACCTAGTCAAGCAGTCAAAAATGTTTCGTAATTAAGCACAACAAATAATTTGAAAGGTGTTCATACACCACAAATCGCCTAAGAGATTATGACGATTTTACCCTTTGATTTGAAATGAGTTTGATCCTAGGGCTTCATATGCTTTAAATATATCGAATACCTATTCAATGAGTCAATAAAATTTAAGCACAACAAATAATTAGAAACGTGTTCATACACCACAAATTGCCTAAGAGACTACGACAGTTTTACCCATTGATTTGAATTGAGTTTTATGGAAGGGATTTAAATGCTATAAATATATATCTAATTCCTATTCAAGGAGTCAAATATATTTAATAATTAAGCACAACAAATAATTTGAAAGGTGTTCATACACCAAAAATCGCCTAAGAGACTATGACGATTTTACCCTTTGATTTGATTGAGTTTGATCCTAGGGCTTCATATGCTTTAAATATATCTAATACCTATTCAAGGAGTCAAAAATATTTGGTAATTACGCACAAAAATAATTTGAAAGGTGTTCATACACCACTAATTGCCTAAAAGACTATGTTGGTTTTACTCTTTGATTGAAATTGAGTTTGATCCATGGGATTCATATGCTTTAAATATATAATTCCTATTAATGGAGTAAAAAATATTAGGTAATTATGCACAACAAAGGATTTGAAAGATGTTCATACACCACAAATCGTCTAAGAGACTATGATGGTTTTACCCTTTGATTAGCCAAAGGCTTCATAAGCTTTAAATATATCTAATACCTAGTCAAGGAGTCAAAAATATTTCGTATTTAAGCACAACAAATAATTTGAAAGGTGTTCATACACCATAAATCGCCTAAGAGATTATGACCATTTTACCCTTTGATTTTAAATGAGTTTGATCCAAGGGATTCATATGCTTTAAATATATTTCATTCCTATTAATGGAGTAAAAACTATTTGGTAATTATGCACAACAAATGATTGATAGGTGTTTATACACCACAAATCGTCTAAGAGACTAGGACGGTTTTACCCTTTGATTAGAATTAAGTTTGATCCAAGGGTTTCATATGATTTAAATATATCTGATATCTATTCAAGGATTAAAAAGTGTTTGGTAATTAAGCACGATAAATAATTTGAAAGGTGTTCATACACCACAAATCGCCTAAGAGACTATGACAGTTTTACCCTTTGATTTGAATTGAGTTTGATCCATGGGCTTCATATGTTTTACATATATGGAATTCCTATTAGTGGAATAAAAAATATTTGGTAATTATGCACAACAAAGAATTTGAAAGGTGTTCATACAAAACAAATCGTCTAAGAGACAATAATGGTTTTAACCTTTGATTAGAATTGAGTTTGATCCTAGGGCTTTATATGCTTTAAATACATCTAATACCTATTCGAGGAGTCAAAATATTTGGTAATTAAGCACAACAAATGATTTAAAAGTTGTTCATACACCACAAATTGCCTAAGAGACTATGATGGTTTTACCCTTTGATTTGATTGAGTTTGATCCAAGGGCTTCATATGCTTTAAATATATCTAATACCTATTCAATGAGTCAATAAAATTTAAGCACAACAAATAATATGAAAGGTGTTCATACACCACAAATTGCCTAAGAGACTATGACTGTTTTACCCTTTGATTTGAATTGAGTTTGATCCTAGGTCTTCATAGACTAAAAATATATATCTAATTGCTATTCAAGGAGTCAAATATATTTAGTAATTAAGCACAACAAATGATTTGAAAGGTTTTCATACACCACAAATCGCCTAAGAGACTATGACGGTTTTACCCTTTGATTTGATTGAGTTTGATCCTAGGGCTTCATATGCTTTAAATATATCTAATACCTATTCAAGGAGTCAAAAATATTTGGTAATTAAGCACAAAAATAATTTGAAAGGTGTTCATACACCACAAATTGCCTAAAAGACTATGTCGGTTTTACTTTTTGATTTAAATTGAGTTTGATCCATGGGATTCATATGTTTTAAATATATAATTCCTATTAATGGATTAAAAAATATTTCGTAATTATGCACAACCAATGATTTGAAAGGTGTTCATACACCACAAATCGCCAAAGAGACTATGACGGTTTTACCCTATCATTTGATTGAGTTTGATCCAAGGGCTTCATATGCTTTAAATATATCGAATACCTATTCAATGAGTCAATAAAATTTAAGCACAACAAATAATTTGAAAGGTGTTCATACACCACAAATTGCCTAAGAGACTATGACGATTTTACCCTTTGTTTTGAATTGAGTTTGATCGAAGGGATTTATATGCTATAAATATATATATCTAATTCCTATTCAAGGAGTCAAATATATTTAGTAATTAAGCACAACAAATGATTTGAAAGGTTTTCATACACCACAAATCACCTAAGAGACTATGACCGTTTTACCCTTTGATTTGATTGAGTTTGATCCTAGGGCTTCATATGCTTTAAATATATCTAATACCTATTCAAGGAGTCAAAAATATTTGCTAATTAGGCACAAAAATAATTTGAAAGGTGTTCATACACCACAAATTGCCTAAAAGACTATGTCGGTTTTACTCTTTGATTTAAATTCAGTTTGAACCATGGGATTCATATGCTTTAAATATATAATTCCTATTAATGGAGTAAAAAATATTTGGTAATTATGCAAAACCAATGATTTGAAGGTGTTCATACACCACAAATCGTCTAAGAGACTATGATGGTTTTACCCTTTGATTAGCTAAAGGCTTCATATGCTTTAAATATATCTAATACATAGTCAAGGAGTCAAAATGTTTCATAATTAAGCACAACATATAATTTTAAAGGTGTTCATAAACTACAAATCGCCTAAGAGATTATGACGATTTTACCCTTTGATTTGAAATGAATTTGATCCGAGGGATTCATATGCTTTAAATATATTTCATTCCTATTAATGGAGTAAAATCTATTTTGTAATTATGCACAACAAATGATAGATAGGTGTTTATACACCACAAATCGTCTAAGAGACTAGGACGGTTTTACCATTTGATTAGAATAAAGTTTGATCCAAGGATTTCATATGCTTTAAATATATCTAATATCTATTCAAGGATTCAAAAGTGTTTGGTAATTAAGCACAACAAATAATTTGAAAGGTGTTCATACACCACAAATTGCCTAAAAGACTATGTCGGTTTTACTCTTTGATTTAAATTGTGTTTGATCCATGGGATTCATATGCTTTAAATATATAATTCCTATTAATGGAGTAAAAAATATTTGGTAATTATGCAAAACCAATGATTTGAAGGTGTTCATACACCACAAATCGTCTAAGAGACTATGATGGTTTTACCCTTTGATTAGCCAAAGGCTTCATATGCTTTAAATATATCTAATACATAGTTAAGGAGTCAAAAATGTTTCATAATTAAGCACAACATATAATTTTAAAGGTGTTCATAAACCACAAATCGCCTAAGAGATTATGACGATTTTACCCTTTGATTTGAAATGAATTTGATCCGAGGGATTCATATGCTTTAAATATATTTCATTCCTATTAATGGAGTAAAAACTATTCGGTAATTATGCACAACAAATGATTGATAGGTGTTTATACACCACAAATCGTCTAAGAGACTAGTACGGTTTTACCCTTTGATTAGCATTAAGTTTGATCCAAGGGTTTCATATGCTTTAAATATATCTAATATCTATTCAAGGATTTAAAAGTGTTTGGTAATTAAGCACAACAAATAATTTGAAAAGTGTTCATACACCACAAATCGCCTAAGAGACTATGACGGTTTTACCCTTTGATTTGAATTGAGTTTGATCCATGGGCTTCATATGTTTTAAATATATGCAATTCCTATTAGTGGAGTAAAAAATATTTGGTAATTATGCACAACAAAGGATTTGAAAGGTGTTCATACACCACAAATCGTCTAAGAGACTATAATTGTTTTACCCTTTGATTAGAATTGAGTTTGATCCTAGGGCTTCAGATGCTTTAAATAATCTAATACCTATTCGAGGAGTCAAAATATTGGGTAATTAAGCACAACAAATGATTTGAAAGGTGTTCATACACCACAAATTGCCTAAGAGACTATGACGGTTTTACCCTTTGATTTGATTGAGTTTGATCCAAGGGCTTCATATGCTTTAAATAAATCGAATACCTATTCAATGAGTCAATAAAATTTAAGCACAATAAATAATTTGAAAGGTGTTCATACACCACAAATTGCCTAAGAGACTATGACGGTTTTACCCTTTGATTTGAATTGAGTTTTGTCGAAGGGATTGATATGCTATAAATATATATAATTCCTATTCAAGGAGTCAAATATACTTAGTAATTAAGCACAACAAATGATTTGAAAGGTTTTCATACACCACAAATCGCCTATGAGACTATGACGGTTTTACCCTTTGATTTGATTGAGTTTGATCCTAGGGCTTCATATGCTTTAAATATATCTAATACCTATTCAAGGAGTCAAAAATATTTGGTAATTACGCACAAAAATAATTTGAACGCTGTTCATATACAATAAATTGCCTAAAAGACTCTGTCGGTTTTACTCTTTGATTTAAATTGAGTTTGATCCATGGGATTCATATTCTTTAAATATATAATTCCTATTAACGGAGTAAAAAATATTTGGTAATTATGCACAACCAATGATTTGAAAGGTGTTCATACACCACAAATCGCCTAAGAGACTATGACGATTTTACCCTTTGATTTGATTGAGTTTGATCCAAGGGCTTCATATGCTTTAAATATATCGAATACCTATTCAATGAGTCAATAAAATTTAAGCACAACAAATAATTTGAAAGGTGTTTATACACCACAAATTGCCTAAAAGACTATGTCGGTTTTACTCTTTGATTTAAATTGAGTTTGATCCATGGGATTCATATGCTTTAAATATATAATTCCTATTAATGGAGTAAAAAATATTTGGTAATTATGCAAAACCAATGATTTGAAACGTGTTCATACACCACAAATCGTCTAAGAGACTATGATGGTTTTACCCTTTGATTAGCCAAAGGCTTCATATGCTTTAAATATATCTAATACCTAGTCAAGGAGTCAAAAATGTTTCCTAATTAAGCACAACAAATAATTTGAAGGTGTTCATACACCACAAATCGCCTAAGAGATTATGACAATTTTACCCTTTGATTTGAAATGAGTTTGATCCGAGGGATTCATATGCTTTAATTATATTTCATTCCTATTAATGGAGTAAAAACTATTTGGTAATTATGAACAACAAATGATTGATAGGTGTTCATACAGCACAAATCGTCTAAGAGACTAGGACGGTTTTACCCTTTGATTAGAATTAAGTTTGATCCAAGGGTTTCATATGCTTTAAATATATTTAATACCTATTGTTATATTCTGGCTATATGTTTGATTGTGGTTATCAAATGATAGTTAAGCTTCACTTAAATTAACTTAGATACAGATGCACCACTAAGTCAAATTAAGGTTCCTAAGATCACCACTTGATTCAAGCTCAAAATCAAGATGACATAGGTGCCTAGATTAATGAGGAATTTATCAAAGCAAAATAAAACTCAAGGTTTTAAGGTTTAAACGTCCAATGAATGTTTTATTAATAGTGCCCTTTAAATACATGTCCTTGACTCACTAGGAAAATAATTACTGAATAACATAATTAAAAACTAATTAAACTAAAGTCTATCCTAGTTAGGGTTGAGAGTCGATCCCTTGCTTTGCTCTTCCATTTTGGACGGCTCTCTCTACCATTTTCCTTGATGTACTCACTTATCCCTTCAAAGTAGGAAGCCAAACCCTAAAATGATAGAGTTAGACGCCTAAGATAGATTTTGGAGGGAAAAATGATTCCTTTTGCTTGATCTTCTATGCTTGGCCGCCCATTTTGTGGAAAGGATAGAGATTCCTTTCCTAAGTTTGCTCCTAGTTGATCTTCTTGGAAGCTTCCTTGGGTTAGGCGCCACTTTTGCTAGTTTATAGCTCTTCACTCGTCCATATGTATTCATACAACCCTAATGGACTCTCTAACTAACATAAATGAAATTACAACTCAACTAATACTGTCCTAGTTAATCTAATATGACATTAAATTAACTAAGAGTACATTTTATTATCTAGACTCCCTAATAAAGCAATAAAAAATAGTAACTTATTTAATAATTAATAAACTAAGCTAAGGACACTTTCAAAGGACTTAAAGGACTCAATGGACTTAAGGGAATTCGAAACATCCCTTAACACACAAGCAACCATGTTCTTAGTCTTGGGATGAATGGAGCTAGATGGACCTCCATCATCCTCTCCTTCTCTGGAGGAGTTTGACCTCAAACTTGGTAGCTCTTCATCATCATCATATAAACGACTCAAGTCAGCAACATTGAATGTGGCTGAAACTCCATAATCCCGTGGCAACTCGATCTTGTAGGCATTGTTGTTTACCTTCTCAATCACTCTGAATGGACCATCAGCTCTAGGGCTAAGTTTGGACTTTCCTTTAGAAGGGAAACGTTCCTTCCTTAGATGAATCCAAACCATGTCACCCTCTTTGAATTAGACATCTCTCTTTTTCTTGTCAATCCTCTCCTTGGTTCTCTCATTAGCTTTCTCAATATTTCCTCTCACATACTCATGTAGCTTTTGGATCTCCTTCACTCTATTTTCGGCTTCATGGCTGTATTTTGTGGTGGTAGGGAAAGGGGCTAGGTCAATAAGGGTGCAAGGGTTTTAACCATAGACCACAAAGAATGGACTAAGGCCAGTAGTCTTGCTAGGAACTCGATTGTAGGCAAATTCAACATGAGGTAGCATCTCCTGCCATTATTTTGGGCTTTTTGTAGCTAGGGCTCGAATTAGGGTTCATAGGGTCCTATTGGTGACCTCTGTTTGGCCGTCAGTTTGAGGATGGCTAGAGGTACTGAACTTGAGCTTTGTCCCCATCTTCTTCCAAAGTGTAAGCCAGAAGTGACTTAGGAACTTGGGATCTCGATCACTAACCATCGTCTTTGGCATTCCATGCAATCTAACAATGTCCCTGAAATACAAGTTAGCACAAGAAACAACATCATTAGTAGTGTGGCACGCCAGAAAGCGTGCCATCTTGAAAAACCTATCAACCACCACCATGATTGAATCCTTTTGGTGTTGGGTTCTAGGTAATCCTGTAATGAAATCCAAGCTCACATCCTCCCATGGTGCTTGAGGAATAGGAAGAGGCATGAAAAACCCTTGAGGTAGTAGATGACCCTTAGCTTTTTGGCAAATCAAGCACCTCTTAATCAAAAACTCCACATCTCTTGCCAATCTAGGCCAAAAGAAGTACTCACTCATAAGCATAACAGTCTTTTCGATCCCAAAGTGGCCAGCAAGTCCACCTTCATGAAACTCCTTGACTAAGGACACTCTCATACTGTGCCTAAGGATACATAGGCGATTTCCCTTAAAAAGAAATCCCTTTAGGAGGTAGTACTCCCCACTTGGACGATTATGGCACTTCTCAAACAACACACCAAAATCTTTGTCCTCTACATAGCATTCTTTCAACAATTCAAGTCCTATCACCTTAGGACTTAGGGTAGAAAGCAATAAGTACCTCCTAGATAGGGCATATGCACCTTTATTCATGTTCTCTGCCTTATGCTTGATAGTAAAGTTGAATGTTTGAAGGTATTCCACCCACTTAGCATGTCTAGGTTGCAATTTCTGTTGGCTTTGAAGGTACTTAAGAGCCTCATGATCAGAATGGAGAATGAACTCCTTAGCAATGAGGTAATGTCTCTAATGGTCCAAAGCACGAACCAAAGCACATAATTCTTTGTCATAGGTCGAATATTTCCTCTTTGCCTCATTCAACTTCTCACTAAAGTAGGCCAAAGGCCTTCCATTTTGAGATAAAACAGCTCCAATTCCCACGCCAGATGCATCACATTCAACTTCAAAAACTTCATTAAAGTTAGGTAAAGCCAAAATAGGAGCATTAATTAATTGATCTTTTACCTCCTCAAACGCCTTGTTGGCTTGTTCACTCCACTCAAACTTCTTTAACTTTGTGATTTCTGTAATTGGAGTGATAATAGCACTGAAATTTTGAACAAACCTCCTATAAAAGGAAGTGAAACCATGAAAGATTCGAACTTGCTGTACGTAGGAGTAGGCCACTCCTTGATTGCATGGACCTTCTTCTCATCAGCCTTGATTCCTTCTTTAGAGACAATGAAATTTAGAAACACAACTTGACTAGAAAAGAAGTGACATTTTTCCAAATTACCATACAAGCATTCGTCCCTCAACACACTAAACACTTGCTCTAAGTGTTTTGCATGCTCAAATTCGTTCATACTATAGACTAATATATCATCAAAGTAAACAACTACAAATCAGCCAAGAAAAGGCTTCATAGTTTGATTCATTAGGCGCATGAAAGTACTTGGAGCATTGGACAAACCAAAGGGCATAACAAGCCACTCATACAATCCCTCCTTTGTCTTAAAGGCAGTCTTTCATTCATCCCCTTCACAAATTCGAATCTAATGGTACCCACTTCTCAAATCAATCTTGGAAAACACATTGGAACCATTAAGATCATCTAATAAATCATTCAGTCTTCGAATTGGAATCTGTATTTAATAGTGATCTTATTAATAGCTCTACTATCCACACACATGCACCATTCACCATTCTTCTTTGGAACTAGGAGAGTTGGAACTGCACAAGGACTCAAAGACTCTCTAATCATGCCTTTAGACAACAATTCGTTCACTTGCCTCCTTATCTCTCCAGTTTCTTTAGGGTTGGTTCTATAGGCAGGCTTATTAGGCAACATAGCTCCAGGAATTAGGTCAATTTTGTGTTGGATGACTCTTTTAGGGGGTAGGCCGTGAGGTATTTCATGAGGGAAGACATCTTTGTAGGTTTCAAATAATGGGACAAGCAAAGGGTGATCTAGATTACTATCAACTTGTTCCTTTTGATCTATATTTAACAATAAATCACGAAAAGGACTAAGTTCATGATAATCAGATTTTAATAAGGTGGTGAGTGAATGATATTTTTCTTTTGTGGAATGTTGTTTAGAGGTAGGGGTAGACATGATAAGGGTTAGGGTTACTTTCTTGCCATCTTTAGTGAATGAATATGTGTTCTTGTAAGCATCATGAATGACTCTCCTATCAAACAACCATGGACGCCCTAACAACACATGACAAGCATCCATAGGAATAATATCACACCAAATCTCCTCTTTATAGTTACTACCAATACTAAAACACAATAGTAAACGATTAGTAACTTGGATACCTTTACCTTGATTAAGCCATTGAATCACATATGGCTTAGGGTGGGGAGTAGTTGAATGCTTCAACTTGTCCACCATAGTTTGAGACGCCACATTGGTACAACTCCCTCCATCAATAATCAAGGTGCACACCTTGTTCTCCATAGTAGATCTTGATGGAGGTCCATCTAGCTCCATTGATTCCAAGACCAAGAACATGATTGCTTGTGTGTTAAGGGATGTTCTGAATTCCCTTAAGTCTATTGAGTCCATTGAGTCCTTTAAGTCCTTTGAAAGTGTCCTTAGCTTAGTTAATTTATTATTGACTAAGTTACTATCTTTATTGCTTAATTAGGGAGTCTAGTTAATAATATGTACTCTTAGTTAATTTAATCATATTAGATTAATAGGAAAGTATTAGTTGAGTTGTAATTTCATTTCTATTAATTAGAGAATCATTTTAGGGTTGCATGATGAAGGTTGGACGAGTGAAGACTTAAGAAGCAAGGAAAATGGCGCCTAAACTCAAGATAAGATCAACTAAGAGAGAAGATAGGAAGAGCATCTATCTTTTACACAAAATGGGCGGCCAAGCATAAGGAATCAAGCAAAATGGAATCATTTTCCCTCCAAAACCTTTCTTAGGCGCCTAACTCTATCATTTAGGGTTTGGTTTCCTACTTTGAAGGGAAAATGAGTACAACAAGGAAAATGATAAGAGAGGAGCGTCCAAAATGGTGGAGGCTAAGAAAGGATCGACTTCAACCCTAGTTAGGATAGGTTTTTAGCTTAATTAGTTTAATTATTTTAATTTCAGCATTTATCTTTTAGACAATCAAGGACATGTATTTAAAGGGCACATTTTCATTTCAATTAATTCAATTGGACGTTTAAACATTTGAAACTTTCGAGTTTTACCATGCTTTGATTAATTCCTAATTAATGTAGGCGCCTATGCTAGCTTGATTTTGAGCTTGAATCAAGTGGCGTTCTTAGGACCTTAATTTGACTTAGTGGTGAATTTGTATCTAAGTTGATTTAAGTAAAGCTTAAACTATCATTCATATTTCATAATGAAACCTATTCTGCCTATCATATAGCCAGAATATAACATCTTGGTATTAGAGCCAACACATATCCTAGCCTAAATTCGCCCAAACACAAACCCTAAACACAATGTCTGGAACTAGCCAAACCAATGAACAGTTACAAGAAAGGATCATAATGATGGAGGAAGAGAGGCGTGAGAGTGAGGCCAGAATGACCTTACTTCAAGATCAAGTGAGGAGTTTGTCTTTGAGATTGAGAAAACAGAGAGGAGACGAATCCTTTGGGATTTCTGATGGAGACAGTGACGATTCATCTAGGGTTCCATCCATCCAAAATGGTCAAAGAAACTTCAATGACTTTAAGGTGGATCTTCCTGAGTATGATGGAAGGTTACATGCAGATGAATTTGTAGAATGGTTAAGGACTGTGGAAAGAGTCTTTGACTATAAACAAATTCCGGAAGATAGGAAGGTCAAGCTTAGGAAGTATGCATCAACATGGTGGGCTAGTAAGTGCAGCAAGAGAGAAAGAGAAGGGGAAGGAAAAGCTTAGAGATTGGACGAAAATGAAGAAGCTACTCAAGAAGAAATTTCTTCCTACCTACTATGTCCAAGAGAACTTTTCCAACTTCCATCACCTACAACAAGGTTCGAATTCAGTAGAGACCTATGCAAGGGAATTTGACTCATATCTCATGAAGTGCGAGAGGATGAACCTCAACCTCTGGTAAGATTTCTTGGTGGTTTGGAGGTTAAGATTGCTAACATAGTTAAATTTGGCTTCCTTTTTCTAGTTTAGAGGACTTGATCATCTTGGCTCACAAGGTGGAAAAGCAACAAAAGAGCAAAGGAAGGGCTGAAGTAGCTCGTTCTTACCCTAAACCTAACACCTACTCTAAACCAAAAACCTTTTCTAAACCTACCCCCAATTCGATCCAAAAATCCCCAAACACCCCAAATACTTTCACCCCCAATACTTTCACCCAAATAGATCTACTAGGAAGTGTTTTAGGTGCCAAGGAGGAGGACATATTGCTTCTAAATGTCCTAACAAAAGAGTTGTAACCCTAGTAGAGTATGAGGCCCTAGAGGAGGCAGATGATGTAGTTATGGAGGCGTGTGAAGAGGAGGAATATGGAGAAGAGATTGTTGGTCCTGATCAGGGTGAATGCTTGGTTGTTAGGAGAGCCTTGAGTGGCGTGGTAGATGAAGAGAAGTCACAACAAAGAGAGGCCATATTCCATACTAGATGTACTGTTGAGAACAAGGTGTGCACCTTGATTATTGATGGAGGGAGTTGTACCAATGTGGCGTCCCAAACTATGGTGGACAAGTTGAAGCTTTCAACTACTCCTCACCCTAAGCCATATGTGATTCAATGGCTTAATCAAGGTAAAGGTATCCAAGTTACTAATCGCTTACTATTATCTTTTAGCATTGGTAGTAACTATAAAGAGGAGATTTGGTGTGATATTATTCCTATGGATGCTTGTCATGTGCTGTTAGGGCGTCCATGGTTGTTTGATAGGAGAGTCATACATGATGGTTACAAGAACACATATTCATTCACTAAAGATGGAAAGAAAGTAACCCTAACCCCTATAATGTCTATCCCTTCCTCTAAACAACATTCCACAAAAGAAAATTATCATTCGCTCACCACCTTATTAAAATATGATTATCATTAACTTAGTCCTTTTCGTGAGTTATTGTTAAATATAAATCAAAAGGAACAAGTTGATAGTAATCTAGATCACCCTTTGCTTGTCCCATTGTTTGAAACCTACAAAAATGTCTTCCCTCATGAAATACCTCACGGCCTACCCCCTAAAAGAGATATCCAACACAAAATTGACCTAATTCCTGGAGCTATGTTGCCTAATAAGCCTGCCTATAGAACCAACCCTAAAGAAACTGAAGAAATAAGGAGGCAAGTGAATGAATTGTTGTCTAAAGGCATGATTAGAGAGTCTTTGAGTCCTTGTGCAGTTCCAACTCTCCTAGTTCCAAAGAATGGTGAATGGCGCATGTGTATGGATAGTAGGGCTATTACTAAGATCACTATTAAATACAGATTTCCAATTCCAAGATTGAATGATTTATTAGATGATCTTAATGGTTCTAATGTGTTTTCCAAGATTGATTTGAGAAGTGGATACCATCATATTCGAACTTGTGAAGGGGATGAATGGAAGACTGCCTTTAAGACAAAGGAGGGATTGTATGAGTGGCTTGTTATGCCATTTAGATTGTCCAATGCTCCAAGTACTTTCATGCGCCTAATGAATAAAACTATGAAGCCTTTTTTGGGCAGATTTGTAGTAGTTTACTTTGATGATATATTAGTCTATAGTATGAATGAATTTGAGCATGCAAAACACTTAGAGCAAGTGTTTAGTTGTGTTGAGGACCGAATGCTTGTATGGTAATTTAGAGAAATGTCACTTCTTTTCTATTTAGTTGTGTTTCTACGTTTCATTATCTCCAAAGAAGGGATCAAGGCTGATGAGAAGAAGGTCCAAGCAATCAAGGAGTGGCCTACTCCTACCTCAATATAGCAATTTCGAATCTTTCATGGACTAGCTTCCTTTTATAGGAGGTTTGTTCGAAATTTCAGTGCTATTATGACTCTAATTACAGAAACCACAAAGTTAAAGAAGTATGAGTGGAGTGAACAAGCTAACTAGGCGTTTGAGGAGGTAAAAGCTCAATTGATTAGTTCTCCTATTTTAGCTTTACCTAACTTTAATGAAGTTTTTGAAGTTGAATGTGATGCATCTGGCGTGGGAATTGGAGCTGTTTTATCTCAAAATGGAAGGCCTTTGGCCTACTTTAGTGAGAAGTTGAATGAAGCAAAGAGGAAGTATTCGACCTATGACAAAGAATTCTATGCTTTGGTTCGTACTTTGGACCATTGGAGACATTACCTCATTGCTAAGGAGTTCATTCTCCATTCTGATCATGAGGCCCTTAAGTACCTTCAAAGCCAACAGAAATTGCAACCTAGACATGCTAAGTGGGTGGAATACCTTCAAACATTCCACTTTACTATCAAGCATAAAGCAGGGAAGATGAACCAAGGTGCTGATTCTAGGAGGTACCTATTGCTTTCTACCTTAAGTCCTAAGGTGATGGGACTTGAGTTATTGAAAGAATGCTATGTAGAGGACAAGGACTTTGGTGTGTTGTTTGAAAAATACCATAATCGTCCAAGTGGAGAGTATTACCTCTTAAAGGGATTTCTTTTTACGGGAAATCGCCTATGTATTCCAAGGCACAGTATGAGAGTGTCCTTAGTCAAGGAGTTTCATGAAGGTGGACTTGCTAGCCACCTTGGGATCGAAACGACTGTTATGCTTGTGAGTGAGTACTTCGTTTGGCCTAGATTGGCAAGAGATGTGGAGTTTTTGATTAAGAGGTGCTTGATATGCCAAAAGGCTAAGGGTCATCTACTACCTCAAGGGTTGTTTATGCCTCTTCCTATTCCTCAAGCACCATGGGAGGATGTGAGCTTGGATTTCATTACAGGATTACCTAGAACCCAACGCCAAAAGGATTCAATTATGGTGGTGGTTGATAGGTTTTCCAAGATGGCACACTTTGTGGCGTGCCACACTACTAACGATGTTGTTTCTTGTGCTAATTTGTATTTCAGGGACATTGTTAGATTGCATGGAGTGCCAAAGACGATGGTTAGTGATCGAGACCCTAAGTTCCTAAGTCACTTTTGGCTTACACTTTGGAAGAAGATGGGGACAAAGCTCAAGTTCAGTACCTCTCGCCAACCTCAAACTGACGGCCAAACAGAGGTCACCAAAAGACCCTAGGAACCATAATTCGAGCCCTAGCTACAAAAATCCCTAAACAATGGGAGGAGATGCTACCTCATGCTGATTTGCCTACAATCGAGTTCCTAGCAAGACTACTGGCCTTAGTCCATTCTTTGTGGTCTATGGTCAAAACCCTTGCACCCCTATTGACCTAGCCCCTTTCCCTACCACCACAAAATATAGCCATGAAGCCGAGATTAGAGTGAAAGAGATCCAAAAGCTACATAAGTATGTGAGAGGCAAGATTGAGAAAGCTAATGTGAGAACTAAGGAGAGGATTGATAAGAAAAAGAGAGATGTCCAATTCAAAGAGGGGGACATGGTTTGGATTCATCTAAGGAAGGAACGTTTCCCTTATAAACGAAAGTCCAAGCTTAGCCCTCGAGCTGATGGTCCATTTAGAGTGATTGAGAAGGTCAACAACAATTCCTACAAGATCGAGTTGCCAGGAGACTATGGAGTTTCAGCTACATTCAATGTTGCTGATTTGAGTCCTTTCTATGATGATGATCAAGAGCTACCAAGTTTGAGGTCAAACTCCTCCAAAGAAGAAGAGGATGATGGAGGTCCATCTAGCTCCATTGATTCCAAGACCAAGAACATGTTGCTTGTGTGTTAAGGGATGTTCTGAATTCCCTTAAGTCTATTGAGTCCATTGACTCCTTTAAGTCCTTTGAAAGTGTCCTTAGCTTAGTTAATTAATTATTGACTAAGTTACTATCTTTATTGCTTTATTAGGGAGTCTAGTTAATAATATGTACTCTTAGTTAATTTAATGTCATATTAGGTTAACTAGGAAAGTATTAGTTGAGTTGTAATTTCATTTATATTAATTAAAGAATCATTTTAGGGTTGCATGATGAAGGTTGGACGAGTGAAGACTTAAGAAGCTGATGCAGGAGCATCCATGATCAATCCAAGTCCAAGTCTCCTAACAAAGAGTCATCAAGAAGAGATTAAGGTGAAGGAGATTCAGTTCATTAGTTTACTTAATCCAATTTCGAACAAACAAGTACTTCGAATTGTTAATTAAGCTTAACACCTTCTTAATCTATTTTAAGCCTTGTTGATTAATGCTTATGATCATCTTAACATCATAAAGTATTAGTAATAAAGCTTGAATTATGATTAAATAGCTTAATTAGTTAGTTCTAAGTCATTAAAGTAAGCCTAGTGAAACTGTTTTGGAAGATCAGTTTTTGTACGGTTAGTTTAGGGAACGTTTTGAGCATGCTTTTGAGCTTTATTCTTCGCTAAGGCAACCATACATGACTCACCTGTGTGCTTACATACATCACCAACAAGCATGTGAAGAGTTGGAGGCAAGAATCAATAGGAAATGAGAGCTTCATGAAGAAGTATCCAAAACCGCAGCTGGGAGGCGTCATTCTGGGCCCCTTTTCATCAGTTCTGGGCAGCCGCTTTTTTTAGCTTTTGGAGCTGATTTTTTGAGGATATTTTCCTTAGAATGTCTATTTTATTACCTTAGCTTCCTTTTTGCAGTAGGACATTTTCGTTTCTCAGAATCCCCCAATCATTGCACCTAGGTACTGAAAACTGGCCAGATTTTTGTAATAGTTTAAGATGGCTTTTGTTACCTAAGCAAAACATCACCAAATGACGTGAATTTTTGGTATGTTACTGCTTTATATGTTAGGTTTGTAATGCAAGAAGTTTCATTAGACTTTGTTGAATGAATTAAGAGTTATACTCATTTCTTTGAGCTGTGCGCTTAGAGTAAAAACTGGACAGTTTGTCCTAATTCAAGTCTTTGAGTTAATTAGCTAACTAACGTAGATTAGTTACTAATTTAACAAAGCAAGGTTGCACCAAGAGTTCTTCTTTGACATTGGTGGCCTAGTTTGGTGGTTCTAAGGCTAGTGAAAGTGGTGGTTATTGGTACGGTTCCAACGAGGCTTGAAGCAAAACTGATTCTTCGGTTCTTAACCAACGAATGCTCTTGCTTATGAAATGCTTTATGCATCATTTGGTATCAGAGCTTTGGTTAGTTTAAGAGAATTCTTTTAACCCTCTAATCATCCCATAATCATTTCCTAAACTCATACACTTATTCCCCCCAAAACCGAAATCAATTCTAAGCCCAAACACATCTCTTTTCTTCTCTTTTCACCTCTAATCTTTGATACAACTTAGTGGTTGTTAAAATGAGTGGTGGTGAAGATCCAAATCAGTTTAGAAGGGGCATGACATTGAATGAAGCAAGGTTAGTTGGCCTTGAGAATCAAATGGCTACAATTAGTGAGCAAATGGCAAATCTCATGGAAGCTTTTCGAAGTTCTAGTGTTGGAGTTCGAAGAGAAGTTCATGAAAGGAGGCACTTTGAAGATGAGAATGAGGTTGTTTATGACTCTAGTGAAGAAGTACAATCACAAACTTCTAATCAAAGAAGGAGGCCATGAAAACAAGATGATTTTCGAGACATCAAGTTAGATGTTCCAGAATTTGATGGAAACCTTAATCCGGATGCTTATTTGGAATGGGTTTCGAGATGTAATAGGATTTTCGAGCTAAAGGAGTATGATGATTCGAAATCTTTCAAGTTGGCTATCACTAAGCTAAAGGGTTATGCATCCCTTTGGTGGGAAAACGTTGCTCTTGCTAGAGAAAGGAAGCATAAGCCGAAAATCAAGAGCTGGAAGAAACTGAAAAAGAAGATGGAAGCTAAGTTTCTCCCCTCCACTTACACTCTTGATTTATATAACCAACTTTCTGATTTGTTCCAAGGTACCAAGAATGTCGAGACATACATCCATGAATATGAAAAGTTGATGATGAAATTGGATGTTCAAGAAAGGGAAGAGCAGACCATGGCTCGTTTTGTGAAGGGCCTAGATCGTGACATCCAAAAGAAGCTTGAGCTTCAATCTTATTCTACTTTAGATGAACTTTTCAGGTTGGCTCTTAAGGTGGAAAAGCATAAAAAAGACAAGAAGAAGAAGGTATTTAGCAAAGGAACTTCTTATGCTAAAGGAGGTTCTAGTTCGTATGTAAAGCCTACTTCGACATCTCCATTTACACCTAAAAGTGAAGCTGGTTCGAAATTTCTTGATAAAGGGAAGAAAGTTGCTGAAAGTTCTTCCAAGAAGGATGATGTCAAATGTTTTAAGTGTCATGGTTATGGTCATTATCAAGCACAATGCCCAAACAGAAGGGTAATGACCTTACTAGACATTAAAAACATAGAAGATGCCCTTAAAGATCAAGATGAGCACGAAAAAGAATCTGAAAAGGAGGATGAATGCCATGAAGATGTTCTTGTTGATGAAGTGGAAGGAGATGATCATCTTAGCTTGGTTCTAAGGAGGGTCCTTCACTCCAAAGAAGCCGAAGCTATACCATCTCAACGAGACCAGATTTTTCAGACAAAATGCTTAATCAAGGGCAAGATTTGTTCCATGATTATTGATGGTGGGAGTTGCACTAATGTAGCTTCGAGTTCTATGGTGGAGAAGCTCAATTATCCTACCTTCAGTCATCCTAAACCATATAAGCTTCATTGGCTTAATGATGGTAACTGTGTGGAGGTAACAAAACAAGCTTTAATTAGCTTCTCTTTTGGTGATTCGTATAATGATAAGGTTTTATGTGATGTGGTGCCTATGAATGCATGTCATATTCTCTTAGGGAGGCCGTGGCAATCTGATAAGGAAACCTTACATAATGGTAGGACTAATACATACACTTTCATGCATGAAAACAAGAAAATTATACTTAGTCCTAGCAAAAAGGGTCCGAATTTGCCTAAGAAAGAAACCTCTAATTCAAAGGCTAAAAATCAGAAATCCTTAATTCTCCAAAAACATCAAGTTGATAAGGCCATTGAAAAGGGGAAGGAAATGTACTTGTTGTTGTTATTTGCTGCAAATGATGAAAATACTCGTGAATTACATGATTGGGTTAAACCATTAGTGAACGATTTTAGTGATATTTTTCCCGAGGATCTTCCATATGGTTTACCACCTAGTAGGGGTATTGAGCATCAAATTGACTTAGTTCCTGGAGCACCATTACCTAACAAGGCAGCTTATAGATGTAATCCTGAAGAAGCTAAAGAGTTGCAAAAACAGATTACTGAATTGTTAGCTAAGGGGTTTGTACAAGAAAGTCTTAGTCCATGTGCTGTTCCTGTTATTTTGGTTCCAAAGAAGGATGGAACTATGCGTATGTGTGTAGATTGCAGGGCTATAAACAACATTACCATCAAGTATAGGTATCCTATTCCTAGGCTTGATGATTTGCTCGATGAATTACATGGTGCTACTATATTCTCCAAGATAGATTTGCGTAGTGGTTATCATCAGATTCGAATCAAGGAAGGGGATGAATGGAAAACAGCCTTTAAGACTAAGAGTGGGTTATATGAGTGGCGTGTTATGCCATTTGGTTTAACTAATGCTCCTAGTACTTTCATGAGGCTCATGCATGAGGTACTTCGTCCTTTCATTGGTTCATTTGTTGTGGTTTATTTTGATGATATTCTTGTGTATAGCAACAGTGAACAGGATCATCTTATTCATCTGAAGAAGGTTTTCCTTAAGCTAAGGGAAAAGAAGCTACATGCAAAGATGGAGAAGTGTGAATTCTTCACTTCTAGTGTGTCTTTTCTTGGTTTCATTATTTCATCTCAGGGTATTTCTATGGATGAATCCAAGGTGGAGGCAATCAAATCATGGCCAATTCCAAAGTCCATCACAGAAGTTCGAAGTTTTCATGGATTGGCATCTTTTTACAGGAGATTCATCAGAGGTTTTAGTACTATTTTGGCTCCACTGACCGAATGTATCAAAGGGGGTTCTTTCACTTGGACTCCAGCAGCTCAGGAAGCATTTGATCAGTTGAAAAGCAAGCTTTGTGAGGCGCCTGTTCTAGCCTTACCAGATTTCAAGAAAGTGTTTGAAGTGGAATGTGATGCAAGTGGCGTAGGGATTGGAGCTGTTTTACAACAAGGAGGGCGTCCCATAGCCTATTTCAGTGAGAAGCTCAATCATGCCAAGCTCAACTACAGCACCTATGATAAAGAGTTCTATGCTATTGTTCGTGCCTTGACTTATTGGACTCATTATCTTAGGCCAGCTCAGTTTGTGTTGCATTCAGATCATCAAGCTTTGAAGTACATTAATGGACAACATAAGCTCAGTTCACGGCATGCTAAATGGGTGGAGTTCCTTCAATCTTTTGATTTTGTTTTAAAGTACAAAACTGGAGTTTCTAATGTGGTTGCAGATGCGTTATCTAGGAGGCATTCTATGCTTTCTCTAATGGAGGCTCGAGTTCTTGGCTTCACTCATATTAAGGAGCTTTATTATGATGATCCAGATTTTTCACCATTAATAGAAGCGTGCAAGGATGGTTCTCATGGAGCTTATTCGGTTCTAGATGGTTTTCTCTTCCGAAATAATAAGCTTTGTATCCCTAAGTGCTCACTAAGGGATTTGCTCATCAAGGAGGTTCATGGAGGAGGCCTAGCAGGGCATTTTGGTATTAACAAAACTGTGGATGTTTTGCAGGAACACTTTTATTGGCCAAAACTGGCAGGTGATGTTCACTCAGTTCCAGCTCGATGTTCTACATGTCAAAAGGCCAAGAGTTCTTTTCATCAAGGGCTCTATACTCCACTTCCAGTTCCTAATCAACCATGGGAAGATGTTAGTATGGATTTCATTGTAGCTTTGCCTAGGACTCAAAGGCAAAGAGATGCTATTATGGTGGTGGTGGATCGATTCTCAAAGATGGCTCATTTCATTGCTTGCAACAAGACGGATGATGCAATTCATGTAGCTGATTTGTACTTCAAGGAGATCATTAGATTACATGGTGTACCGAAGACTATTGTTTCTGATAAGGATGTTAAGTTCCTCAGTTTCTTTTGGAAGACTTTATGGAAGCTCCTAGGTACTAAGCTCCTCTTTAGTACCACGGCGCATCCACAAACTGATGGTCAAACGGAGGTGACAAACAGGACACTTACTACTCTCCTCAGGACTCTAGTTAACAAGTCACAGAAAGATTGGGATCTAAAGCTAGCACATGCAGAATTTGCTTATAATAGATCACCTACATATGCCACGAAGTGCTCTCCATTCGAAGTGAACTATGGGGTTAATCCTTTAAGTCCCATTGATTTACTACCTATTCCAGTTGAAGTGAGGCAAAGCAAAGATGCAGAGGAGAAGGCAAAGGAGATGAAAAAGCTTCACCAACAGATTAGAGCACGCATTGAGAAGGTTAATGAAGCTTACAAGGTCCGAGCTAACAAGCATCGAAAGGAGGTCATTTACAAGCCCGGGGACTCGGTATGGTTGCACCTAAGGAAGGAACGATTTCCATCCAGAAGGAAGAACAAGCTAATGCCAAGGAGTGATGGTCCATTTAGGGTGCTTGAGAAGATCAATAACAATGCTTACAAGATAGAGCTACCAAGTGAGATGGGCAACATTTCGGCCACCTTCAATGTGGGTGACTTAGCTCCATATTTGGAAGAAGATTCCGAGTTACAAGAAGATTTCTCCAAACCAGGGGAGAATGATGCAGGAGCATCCATGATCAATCCAAGTCCAAGTCTCCTAACAAAGAGTCATCAAGAAGAGATTAAGGTGAAGGAGATTCAGTTCATTAGTTTACTTAATCCAATTTCGAACAAACAAGTACTTCGAATTGTTAATTAAGCTTAACACCTTCTTAATCTATTTTAAGCCTTGTTGATTACTGCTTATGATCATCTTAACATCATAAAGTATTAGTAATAAAGCTTGAATTATGATTAAATAGCTTAATTAGTTAGTTCTAAGTCATTAAAGTAAGCCTAGTGAAACTGTTTTGGAAGATCAGTTTTTGTACGGTTAGTTTAGGGAACGTTTTGAGCATGCTTTTGAGCTTTATTCTTCGCTAAGGAAACCATACATGACTCACCTGTGTGCTTACATACATCACCAACAAGCATGTGAAGAGTTGGAGGCAAGAATCAATAGGAAATGAGAGCTTCATGAAGAAGTATCCAAAACCGCAGCTGGGAGGCGTCATTCTGGGCCCCTTTTCATCAGTTCTGGGCAGCCGCTTTTTTTTAGCTTTTGGAGCTGATTTTTTGAGGATATTTTCCTTAGAATGTCTATTTTATTACCTTTTCTTCCTTTTTGCAGTAGGACATTTTCGTTTCTCAGAATCCCCCAATCATTGCACCTAGGTACTGAAAACTGGCCAGATTTTTGTAATAGTTTAAGATGGCTTTTGTTACCTAAGCAAAACATCACCAAATGACGTGAATTTTTGGTATGTTACTGCTTTATATGTTAGGTTTGTAATGCAAGAAGTTTCATTAGACTTTGTTGAATGAATTAAGAGTTATACTCATTTCTTTGAGCTGTGCGCTTAGAGTAAAAACTGGACAGTTTGTCCTAATTCAAGTCTTTGAGTTAATTAGCTAACTAACGTAGATTAGTTACTAATTTAACAAAGCAAGGTTGCACCAAGAGTTCTTCTTTGACATTGGTGGCCTAGTTTGGTGGTTCTAAGGCTAGTGAAAGTGGTGGTTGTTGGTACGGTTCCAACGAGGCTTGAAGCAAAACTGATTCTTCGGTTCTTAACCAACGAATGCTCTTGCTTATGAAATGCTTTATGCATCAGAAGCAAGGAAAATGGCGCCTAAACTCAATATATGATCAACTAAGAGAAAAGATAGGAAGAGCATCTATCTTTTACACAAAATGGGCGGCCAAGCATAAGGAATCAAGCAAAATGGAATCATTTTCCCTCCAAAACCTTTCTTAGGCGCCTAACTCTATCATTTAGGGTTTGGTTTCCTACTTTGAAGGGAAAATGAGTACAACAAGGAAAATGATAAGAGAGGAGCGTCCAAAATGGTGGAGGCTAAGCAAGGATCGACTTCAACCCTAGTTAGGATAGGTTTTTAGCTTAATTAGTTTAATTATTTTAATTTCAGCATTTATCTTTTAGAGAGTCAAGGACATGTATTTAAAGGGCACATTTTCATTTCAATAAATTCAATTGGACGTTTGAACATTTGAAACTTTCGAGTTGTAATCTAGGCGCCTATGCAAGCTTGATTTTGAGCTTGAATGAAGTGGTGTTCTTAGGACCTTAATTTGACTTAGTGGTGAATTTCTATCTAAGTTGATTTAAGTAAAGCTTAAACTATCATTCATATTTCATAATCAAACCTATTGTGCCTATCATATAGCCAGAATATAACAGAGGCTGCCACCCTAACCAAATTCCGCCTCTATTTGAGAAATCATAGTTGCAATCCCAATTCTAGCAGGAGCCTAATTTCTTCATAATCTTAGCAGAATTATGCTTCTTAACCCTAGTTTATAGAAAAGCAACTAGGTTAATATGCTGCTTCCTCAGACAAGATCTAACCTCAATGATTTTCACAGGGTCAATGAGCCCCCTGATGTTCCAAGAGCGAAACTTAATCATGTTAGGTATAAAATTGCTCCCTCACCAGTCACCACATCATCCTCTTAACAAGTAGGAGAAAGCAAACAATAAGTGTTCTGCATTGGAGTTGGGCACATTGGAGCTTTCCCATTATCTCTTGTCCTCTTAGTAATAATTTTTCATTTTTCAGCCTGAGAAGAGCTTGCTTTAGATGTGTCTGCAGCAGGAGTAAACAATTGTTGATCAACTTGCTTTATAACAGGAGTTTTCAGCTGAATAGCACCAAACTAAAGAGCAGCATCTCCTAATTTCAGAGTTTTAGGAGCTGTAACTGGAGCAGTAACTGAGGCAACAAGCTCAGGGATAGCTTTCTTCACCCATTGTTGAGTAGGCTTTTAGCTTTAACCTGACTCTTATCACAGTTATGTCCTACAAAATTGCATTTCTTACAGTAGGAAGGCCTCCAATCATAAAGCACTCTTTGTTGGAAGAGAACACCATAGGGATCCTCAATATTCACATGCTAAATGAGAGGCTGAGTAACATCAGTTTCAACTAGAATTCTGGCAAAAGAAACCCTAAGCTGATGTATAGTACACTCATCAGCATATAATGGAGTGCCAATCATACTTCCAATCCTACACAGTGCTTGCTCACCCCAAAAATTCAAAGGCAGGTTAGGAAATTTAACCCAAAGAGGAATTACTTTCAGAAACTCCTCATGAAAATTAAACTATGGAGACCAAGCCTTAATAATAATTGGCTTACCATTGAGAAGATGAGGATCAGCATATAAGATCTCATTTTTATCCTCAATAGATTGAAATTGAGCAACAAAATATCCCTCATCATGATAAAACAATTTTGGAGCAGAGACATTATTAATTCCATTCAGTCGAAATAAAGCGTCTAAGAGCAGCTAGAGTGGGATTGAATCCAACAACATACAAAATCAAGGCATTTTCCCACTTCCTAGTTAATGGTTCAATCTCAGATTGTTTAAGTTTAGCAACAGATTTACCTAGATGATCACTAGGAGTGACAAAATGAAGAGACTGACCTTTACGAGCTAGTTTAGCATTATCAAACAAAGTATTCCATCATGGATTAGCTGATTCATCTTCAAGATTCACTCTCCTAGAAGCAGAAGAAGATTAAGACTTACCAGCCTTTCCCAATAACAATGTTCCATTGGATTGAGCTCAGGTGGCCACCTGATATCCGATTGAGATGTACCATTCGGCTGAGCAAGACTCCCGGAACCTTCTCAAGTATTTCCTTGAGCTTGAGACCCCTTCTTTCTAGCCATTGCAAGAGAGGCGCACGATAACAAGCTCACGCTATCATACTTAAGTCGCCATGGTTAGAGAGCACAAGCTTATTTGACTATTTTACTAGCTATAGGGTTTTTCATATATTTCTCTCTCCTCTGACAGTTTTGTTTTTTTTTACAAGGGAAATTTTCCAAGGTATCCTTGGGCTTTGGGGTAATAACCAAAATGCCACCCACATTTTAGCGTAGGCCTAGATACCATTGGGTCAGTTTCAATGGCCAAAAGGCCATTAGTACTAACGGATATTAAGTGTTTATTTAATTATATGCTTAACTATGCTTTAATTTTCGTTGTTTTAATTGAAAAAAATCATTAAAAAATGACATAAAAAAACCCAACCCACCTCAGCCACCCGCCCCTTCCCCTCTACCACCACTCTGTCGGCCCCGCCCCACTAGAAGAAGTTTACTGCTGCCAGTAATTAGCTACCCATTCCACCTGTAACACCCCGCCAATATTCTCTTTTATAAAATACATTTTGCAACTAAACCAAGAGAAATATCGAAATATTATCGCCCGTGTGAAAACGTATCGGCTTACTCAAAATTTTACAGCGGAAAAACATTTAAATAAATATATCAATGATACTTAAACCATAGTTAAACTTTAAAACATTATAAAACCTAAACATAGTTTAAACCAAACATAGACAACATAAAATAAATATCCCAAAGAGTAACTTTAAAACAGAAACATAAAATAAATGTAGCTACGAGTAGGGATGTCAATGGGGCAGGGCGGATGCGGAGAATGGTCCCTCCACACCCATCCCAACCTAAAAATCTCATCCCCATCCCCTATTGTGGGGAAATTTTTGATCCCCATCCCCGCCCCAACGGGTACGCAATGAAAACCATCCCTGCCCCATCACCCACATGGGTCTCTTTACCCGTCTCGCACCCACCATACCCACCCCAACATCCGTCGTACGCGCTTTAATATACGTCACACGTTTATTAAAGTATGTGATAATTTTTTTGAAAAACATGTTAAAACAAAATACATTATTTACTAAGTACCTTGGAGGCGGGGATAAAGCGGGGTGGGCGCAGATGAGGCGGGGCGGGTGGTGATAGTGATGCATCTGGCTACTCTAACCTAATCAATCTAAGGGTTTTAATAAGTCTATTTAATTATTGGTTATGGTTCGTTTTGAGATTTAAGAAGTTAACCAAGGGCATTGATGGAGGTCCATCTAGCTCCATTGATCCTAAGACTAAGAACATGGTTGCTTGTGTTTTAAGGGATGTTCTGAATTCCCTTAAGTCTATTGAGTCTTTGAGAGTGTCCTTAGCTTAGTTTGTTAATTATTAACTAAGTTACTATCTTTAATTGCTTTGTTAGGAGTCTAGAGTAATAAAAGGTACTCTTAGTTAATTTAATGTCATATCAGATTAACTAGGATAGTATTAGTTGAGTTGTAATTTCATTTATGTTAAATAGAGAGTCTATTACGGTTATATACATATATTTGGACGAGTGAACAAGTAAAATGCAGCAAAAGTGGTGCCTAACCCTAGGAAGCTTCCAAGAAGATCAACTAAGAGCAAAGATAGGAAGGAACATCTATCATTTCCTCAAAATAGGCGTCCAAGCATAGAAGAACAAGGAAAATGAATCATTTTCCCTCCAAAAGTCCATCTTAGGCGCCTAACCTTATCATTTTAGGGTTTGGTTTCCTACTTTGAAGGGATAATTGAGGAAAGCAAGGGAAATGAAGGGAGGGGCGTCCAACATGATAAGCAAGCTTCAAGGATTGAGTTTCCAACCCTAATTAGGATAGATTTTAGTTTAATTAGTTTTTAATTATTTTAAATTCAGTAATTATTTTCCTAGTGAGTCAAGGACATGTATTTAAAGGGCACATCTCATGAATAAACAATTGAATTAGACTTTGATTGATTAAAACCTTGTGTTTTTATTTGCTTTTATTAATTACCTAATTAATCTAGGCGCCTATGCTAGCTTGATTTTGAGCTTGAAATAAGTGGTGTTCTTAGGAATTTTATTTTAACTTAGTGGTGAATCTGTATCTAAGTTAACTTAAGTATAGCATAACTATCATTTCATAATCATAATCAAACTTATTCTGCTATCATATAGCTAGAATACAACAAATAGGGTAGGTACATTCTAAACTCCACTCCCGTGACAACTAGGCGATTTATAGCCGTTGAGAACCACCATAGGCCGCCGGAAAAAACCGCAAGTCTCACCGCAATCAGTGAAAGCTAAAGAGGGAGTTCCAGCTAAAGGTAAAGAGGGACTGCAATCTAAACCTAACACACCATCCAATGGAACAGTAACAAGCTCTTTTGAAACACAAAAGAGTGCGATTGAAGAGTTGAATGCGCTTTTTCAAGCTCAACGAGCTTCTCATTTGAGCTCGAGGAATCAGGGGGCTAAGAATGGGGGCCAGCAAAATCAAAATCATGAGCATAATGCTAATGGTATGATTGCGAAGGAACAGAGTGGTGAAACTGAGCAAAATCAAGAAGGTGGAGGTGGTGTTGCTAGACGTTTGAATCTTAATGGCTCTAAATGGGCCTCTATTGATGCTGGGAAGGCTCTCACCTCAAAGGGAGCTTCTCTTTGGTATATTCCTCAATTGGTGAAGGAAGGTAAGCAAATAGCTCAACTCTCTCATTCTAAGGTAGATGCTCTAACTGAAATTTGGTCAACTGCTGCTATCCTCTATGTTGTAGGGCAAACACCTTCTCTAGGTGCCATTACTACATATGTTGAACAAAATCGGAATCATGTTGCTAAGCTTAAAATTTTTCTACATGATCGAGGCTATTTTGTTGTTAAATTTGCTTTTGTGGCTGATAGAAATGAGGTGCTTTATGCTGGTCCACATATGTTTAATAGTAGGCCTATCATTTTGAAAGCTTGGACCTCAGATTTTGATTTTTAAGCAGAGATTCTTAGAGTGATTCCATTATGAGTGAGATTATATAACTTGCCTCTAAACTATTGGGGTACTGAATCATTGAGTAGGATTAGTAGTATGCTTGGTACTCCTCTTTTGCAGATGAATGTACTACACAACAACAGAGGATCACATTTGCTAGGTTTTTTATTGAAGTTGATGTTACTCAGCCCCTCCCTCAGTCTCTCTCTATTGAAGATATTAATGGTAGGATTGTTGAACAGAGAGTTCACTTTGAGTTGGCTCCTTCTTATTGTGTGAAATGTTCGCTTATTGGACATGATTGCTCTAAAACTAAGCCTAGCAAAGGGCCTGTTAAATCTTTCCAAAAATGGATGGTTAAGACTGTTCAAGAGGTTGTTGGCAGTGTGGTGGGAGAGCCTAGAAGGCAGCAGGGGGTTGTTGAGGAGGGGGCTTTACAGCCTGTGCTAGAGGCTGTTGTTGTTATTAGTGTAGCGGATGATGATGATGCTGTTGTTACAGCTGCTGCTGGAGGGTATGCAGGCCTAAAAGATGCTGTTATGCTTTCTGTTGTTCGAATGAGCAAGGATGAGGCGAAGCATCAATTCAACTACATACCAACGAAAAGGGGTTGAAGAAGGTCCCAAGGGTTCTGTTGTTCGCCAAAAGGCAGGTGGAGAAACCTTCCACTGGTAAAAGAGTTGCAAAGTAAGCGTAAGTCTGCCAGCTAAATAAACTGCTGAGTTTTACGGTGGATCCCACCGATCCAACCACGACAACCATTGACGTCTTGTATTCTTTACAGGAAGTGATGATAAGTCTATCCCAATAGGCCTAATCCCGTTGGCAAAGCAAAAATTGGACAGGGAGAGTGGCTGCGTTCAATCACTTTATCTCACGGTCATCGGACAAATGTCATATTTTTGACTTTTCTTGCGAAAAAAGCAAGGTTCTCCCGTCTGATAGTACTATTAGGGGAAGTCTTCTTTGCAGCCTAGCTCATTCTTGGTTGAAGAGCCCCTTTTAGTCTTACTGACATCTGCCTGGTAAAACTGTTGGATGTGCTTCTGTTATGACTACCGCTGAGCCTATTTGGAGTATTGTCACTAGGGGCAGAAAGGCAAAGAAGTTGTTGAGATTGGAGGGCATGGGGTGGTGACTCATATGGTGGATGAGGCTGGGACTAGCTCATTTACTGTCTCTCCAGGTTGATGATAGTGTGTACTTGGAATGTGAGAGGGTTGAACAACCCTTCTAAAGTAGGAGAAATAAAGCACTTTGTGCAAAAACATAAACTCTCTTTGTTTGCTTTGCTTGAGACCAAAGTTAAAGAGCATAATAAAGATAGAATTATGGGTAAATTTGGTAGGCATTGGAGGTGGGGCCACAATTACAATTATTCTGAGAAAGGGAGGATTTGGCTAGCTTGGAATCCCTCTGTGGTTGGTGTTGATATTCATTATGTTTCTGCTCAAATGGTGCATTGCTTGGTGAGTGACAAGTTATATGGCCTTTCTTGGTGGCTTACTGTGATTTATGGGTTGCATTCTGTTGAAGATAGGAAGAGTTTATGGTTGGATCTTAGAGCTAGAGGCAGCTTTATGGTAGATCCTTGGTGTATTATGGGAGATTTTAATGCTGTTTTGTCTTCAGCTGATAGGGTGAATGGTGCACTTGTTTCTCATTATGAAACTCAAGATTTTGCAAGCTTGTTGAGATATATTGATTTGAGTGAGTATAAATCTTGTGGCCATTTTTTCTCTTGGTCTAATAAGGGGTTAGGTGATGCCGGAATCTGTAGTAGAATTGATAGGTGCTTAGTGAATTCTTATTGGCTTACTAAGTATCCTAATTTGGTGGTTGAGTATTTGATCCCTGATGTTTCTGACCATTCTCCTCTTCTGCTTAATAGTCTAGTAACACCTTGATAAGAGGTAGGCCTTTTAAGTTTTTTGGCTACATGGCTGACCATGAGGAGTTCTTGAATGTTATTGCTACTTACTGGCAGGATATTGGTAATGGTGTGGAGCCAATGCATGATCTTTGGCTCTTTCTTAAGAATGTGAAAAGAGATCTTAAGTTGCTCCATAAAAGAGAGTTTGGGAGGCTAGGGGAGCAGATTGCTAATGCTAGGGAGGAGTTACAGCTTGTGCAGTCTCATCTTGCACATGGTCATCCTAGCTCTGAATTACATCAGTCTCAAAAATCTTGTCTTGTGAAACTGAATAAGCTACTACAGGTTGAGGGGTCTATCTTGAAGCAGAAATCAAGAGTGCAGTGGTTCAGCTAGGGGATTCCAAATCCCATTTCTTCTTTCATGCTATGAAAGAAAGATACATGCAGAATAGCATTGAGATTTTGTATAATGAGGATGGGTGTAAACTCATCTATGCTGGTGATATTCCGCAGGAAGTTATGAGGTTTTATACTGGGTTGCTTGGATCTGCTGCTGATCAGTTGCCTTTTGTTGATATTGCTTTACTTAGAGGTGGTGCTCAAGTATCTCCTGCTGATGCTAGGGCTTTGATTCAGAATGTCACTAATCAGGAGATTGATGTTGCTCTTTGGTCTATTGGTGTAGCTTGTTATATGGGTCGTGGGTGGGAACTTAGTTTCCGTCTGGGTATGATGAAGCAAAGGCTCCAGGTATTGATGGGTTTAATAGCCTCTTTTTCAAAAAAGCTTGACCTATTATTAAAAATGTTATGTATGCTGCTATTGAGCTTTTCTTTGCGACTGGTGAGTTGTTTCCTGCTATTAATTACACCCTGATCACTTTGGTCCCTAAAACTGCCAATCCTACTTTTGTTAAGGATTATAGGCCCATTGCTTGTTGTTCTATTTTGTACAAGATCATTGCTCAAATTTTGACAAACAGAATGCAACCTATGATTAGTAGTGTGGTTGACCTTGCTCGGTCTAGTTTCATACCTGGTAGAAACATTTCTGATAATATTCTGTTAGCTACTGAGCTTAATAGAGGTTACACTACCAAACACATTTCACCCAAATGTATGCTTAAGGTTGATCTCAAGAAGGCTTATGATGCAATTGAGTGGTCCTTTCTTGAAACTGTGATGTGTGAGATTGGTTTTCCTTCCAAAATTGTGAATTGGGTGATGGCTTGTGTTACTTATGTATCTTTTTCCATCCTTATTAATGGAGTACCTTGCAAGCCTTTTTCTGCTAAAAAGGGGTTGAGACAAGGTGATCATGTGTCCCTATTTATGTTTGCTTTGGGTATGGAGTACTTCTCCAGATGTTTGATGCAACTTAAGGGAAATTCTGAGTTCTATTTCCACCCAAGATGTGCCAAGCTTAGTATTACTCATCTAATGTTTGCAGATGACTTGTTGATGTTTGCTAGAGCTGATCATAGATCCTTACAACTGTTATTTGATGCATTTACTAAGTTTTCTCTTGCTTCTGGTCTGGAAGCTAACTTAAACAAGAGTAATCTTTATATTACTGGTGTTGATGGGGATCAAAAGGCTGAGTTGCATCAAATTGTGGGAGTTCCCTTAGGGTCCTTTCCCTTCAGATACTTGGGAGTGCCTTTGAATACAAGGAAGTTGCTCTATCATGAATGCAAGCCTTTGATTGATAAAACTGTTGCTAGAGTTCGATTGTGGTTTGTGAAAAAGCTCTCTTATGTTGTTAGGCTTCAGTTGGTCTCCTCTATCCTCCATGGGTTTCAGCTGTATTGGTGCCAGATTTTTATTTTGTCTATAAAGGTCTTTAAGGAAATCCAAAGCATTTGTAGGATTTACTTATGGACCGGCCAAGGTGAAGGCTCCTAGAAAGCTCTTGTGGCTTAGGATACTGTTTGCCTTCCTAAGGTTTGTGGAGGCTGGAATATTAAAGATCTTGCTTCTTGGAATAGAGCTGCCATAGCTAAGCATCTTCGGGTTGTTTCAAAGAAGCAAGATAAGCTTTGGATCAAATGGTTGCATGTCTACTATATCAAGCATCAGGATGTTCTTACTATGCCTATCCCTAATAGACTTTCTTGGTCTATGTAGAAAATTCTTAAAAGTAGGGAGATGGTTGATGGGAATCAAGTCCGTATGAGCTTCCTTGTTGGCCCTTCTTTCTCTATCAAAAATTGTACAAGTCTATTCAAGGAGAGAATCCTAAGGTGGGATGGCAAAGGATTATTTGTAACATTCCAGCTAGTCCTAAGGCTCTCTTCATCATTTGGCTTACTCTACATGGAAGACTAGCTACTGAGGATAAATTGGCTACTTGGGGATTGCTTACTGACACTTCTTGCCTATTTTGTCAAGTTGAGTGTGAAACGGTAAATCATCTGTTTTTTGATTGCAGCATTACTATGAGGACGTGGACTATCTGTCTGCAGCAGTTGGGGATTCAGGTTATTCCAAGGAACTTCCATGATGAAGTCAACCATGTCATTCTTAGAAGCAGAAGCAAAGCTCCTCAATCATAATTGTATTGCTTATTCTTTGTTGAAACTGTATGGAACTAAGAGAGTTAGAACTGCACAAGGACTCAAATACTCTCTAATCATTCTTTAGACAACAATTCATTCACTTGCCTCCTTATCTCTTCAGTTTCTTTAGGGTTGGTTCTATAGGCAGACTTATTAGGCAACATAGCTACAGGAATTAGGTCAATTTTGTGTTGGATGTCTCTTTTAAGGGGTAGGCCGTGAGGTATTTCATGGGGGAAGACATCTTTATAGTTTTCAAGCAATGGGTCAAGCAAAGGGTGATCTAGATTACTATCAACTTGTTCCTTTTGATCTCTATTTAACAATAATTCACGAAAAGGACTAAGTTCATGATAATCAGATTTTAATAAAGTGGCGAGTGAATGATATTTTTCTTTTGTGAAATGTTATTTAGAGGTAGGGATAGACATGATAGGGGTTAGGGTTACTTTCTTTCCATCTTTAGTGAATGAATATGTGTTCTTGTAACCGTCATGTATGACTCTCCTATCAAACAACCATGGACGCCCTAACAACACATGACAAGCATCCATAGGAATAATATCACACTAAATCTCCTCATTATAGTTACTACCAATACTAAAAGAAAGTAGTAAACGATTAGTAACTTGGATAATTTTACCTTGATTAAGCAATTGAATCACATATGGCTTAGAGTGAGGAGTAGTTGAAAGCTTCAACTTATCCACCATAGTTTGGGACGCCACATTGGTACAACTCCCTCCATCAATAATCAAGGTGCACACCTTGTTCTCAACAGTACATCTAGTATGGAATATGGCCTCTCTTTGTTGTGACTTCTCTTCATCTACCACTCCACTCAAGGCTCTCCTAACAACCAAGCATTCACCCCCATCAGGACCAACAATCTCTTCTTCATATTCCTCCTCTCCACACGCCTCCATGACTAAATCATTTGCCTCATCTAGGGCCTCATACTTTACTAGGGTTACAACTCTTTTGTTAGGACACTCAGAAGCAATATGTCCTCCTCCTTGGCACCTAAAACACTTCCTAGTGGATCTATTTGGGGTGAAAGTATTGGGGTGAAAGTATTATGTTTGGGGATTTTTGGATCGAATTTGGGGTAGGTTTAGAAAAGGTTGTGTTAGGTTTAGAGTAGGTGTTAGGTTTAGGGTAAGAACGAGCTACTTCTGCCTTTCCTTTGCTCTTTTGTTGCTTCTCCACCTAGTGAGCCAAGATGATCAAGTCCTCTAAAGTAGAAAAAGGATGCAATTCAACTATGTTAGCAATCTTAATATCCAAACCACCAACAAAATCTTACCAAAGTTTGAGGTTCATCCTCTTGTACTTCACACTTCATGAGATATGACTTGAATTCCCTTGCATAAGCTTCCACTGAATTCGAACCTTGTTGTAAATGATGGAACTTGGAAAAGTTCTCTTGGACATAGTAGGTAGGAAGAAACTTCTTCTTGAGTAGTTTCTTCATTTTCGTCCAATCTCTAAGCTTCTCCTTCCCTTCTTGTTCTCTCTTGCTGCACTTACTAGCCCACCATGTTGATTCATATTTTCTAAGCTTGAGAGCAACAAGCTTGACCTTCTTATCCTCCGAAATTTGTTTGTAGTCAAAGACTCTTTCCACAGTCCTTAACCATTCCACAAACTCATCTGCATCTAATCTACCATCATACTTAGGAAGATCCACCTTAAAGTCATTGAAATTTCGATGACCATTTTGGATGGATGAAACCCTAGATGATTCGTCACTAACTCCTTCTGAATCCCCAAAGGATTCATCTCCTCTTTGTTTTCATAGCCTTAAAGACATTCTCCATACTTGATCTTGAAGCAAGGCCATTCTAGCCTCACTATCACGCTTCTCTTCCTCCATCATAATGATCATTTCTTGTAACTGTTCGTTGGTTTGGCTAGTCTCAGTCATTGTGTTTAGGGTTTTTGTTTGGGCGATTTTAGGCTAGGATATGTGTTGGCTCTAATACCAAGATGTTATATTCTGGCTATATGCTAGGCAGAATAGGTTTGATTATGTTTAAGGAATGATAGTTAAGCTTTACTTAAATTAACTTAGATATAGATGCACCACTAAGTCAAATTAAGGTTCCTAAGATCACCACTTGATTCAAGCTCAAAATCAAGCTAGCATAGGCGCCTAGATTAATTAGGAATTAATCAAAGCAAAATAAAACTCAAAGTTTTAAGTGTGTAAACGTCCAATGCCTTTATTGAAATGAAATGTGCCCTTTAAATACATGTCCTTGACTCTCTAGGAAAAGAAATACTGAAATTAAAATAATTAAGAACTAATTAAACTAAATTCTATCTAACTAGGGTTGAAGTCGATCCTTACTTGCTTGCTTGTCATTTTGGACGCCTCTCCATACCATTTCCCTCGATGTTCTCACTTATCCCTTCAAAGTAGGAAACCAAACCCTAAGATGATAGAGTTAGGCGCCTAAGATAGACTTTGGAGGAAAATGGTTCCTTTTGCTTGATCTTCTATGCTTGGCCGCCCATTTTGTGGAAAAGGATAGAGATTCCTTTCCTATCTTTGAGCTAGGCGCCAATTTTCTGCAGTTTAAGTCTTCACTCGTCCAACATACCCTCAGACAACCCTAATGGACTCTCTAATTAACATAAATGAAATTACAACTCAACTAATACTTTCCTAGTTAATCTAATATGACATTAAATTAACTAAGAGTACATTTCATTATCTAGACTCCCTAATAAAGCAATAAAAGATAGTAACTTAGTCAATAATTAATTAATTAAGCTAAGACACTTTCAAAGGACTTAAGGGAATTCAGAACATCCCTTAACACACAAGCAACCATTTTCTTAGTCTTGGGATCAATGGAGCTAGATAGACCTCCATCAAAGAGTATTAGGTTGAGGAGTATCAAGTCATCTGAGATTAGCTCTTTTATTATTTCTCTACCTAGTGTTGATTGTGATTAGTGCATTTGTTTGCACTTGTGTTATCTTTGCTGTCTTTTGCGTTGTTTTGGTGTAGCTAGGTGTGTCTCTCCCTAGCTTGTACTTAACGTTTGGTTTAATGAAAAAATAAACATTTTACCAAAAAAAAAAGTTAGGTATTTAATTTGGCACGTTCAACGACCGTGTCAAATTTTGGCACCGTTGCCGGGGAAGCAACAGATTACATTGATTTGGATGTCGATTTTTGAGTCTAAGTCACCCCTTATCCTTATTTTCTCTTTTTCTTTTTCCCTCCCCCTCTAATGATGAAATTCTTGTTAATGCTAACCCCTTGCTTAGCTATGGTTTTGTAAGCAATTGCATCTTGGGCGCATTTTCATGAATGGCAAGCTTCTCGATTCCTCAATTCGAGAACGAGTCATTTTGGAGGTATTACACTAGGGTGCAAGATTCTCTTCCAATCAACTATAGTTGTGAGCTATGGGAGATTTGTGAAGTAATCTATGCCAATTTTAATGATTTCACTCGATGCGTGGTTGAGGATATGCATCATGGAGAATTTTAAGCTTCCCTTGAATGAAGCTTGGGATTATTACATTTGGCGAGCTCAAGACACATATGAGTGGGACATGGGAACGAATCTTAGGTTAGTTCAACCAGACTAAGGTATCCCTCCACCTCTTTTTCCTGGTTGTGATGAAATGTATACTATGAATTATGATTCTTATTTATCTAATGATTTTTTAAATCACAATGAAATCTCTTTTGCTAGCAATTCAATTTCTCACATGCCAAGTCATAATACTCCCCCTCCTTCTTCTAGTTGTGATGATATGTATTTTTATGTGCTTAATGTTGGGACTTACAATGATGCTTCTCCCCTTGTTGATAACCAAAGCTCTTCTTTACTTGATCCTAAGCCAAAATTGCATGATTTTATTCTTCAAATTCTTGTCGAATATGATAGTCTTATTGTATCTCGTTTTTAGGAGCTCAAGTATTATGAGAAGGGAGGAGAGCAATGTTGTGAGTTATTTGATCAAATCAAGAAGTTGGTGAGGAAACGTTACTCTTTTGAATCTAGGTGGAAGGAAGATGCCCTAGAACGGTCTCAAGGATGTGAGAATGAGCGTGAAGAGTCCAATAGAGATGAAAAGGAAAAAGAGGGTGAAAATGATGTCTACGAATCTAGGTCTTTGATTGAGGATGATGGTGATTCTTCCTATGCAGAGAACGAAAATGCATCTAGAGACTAGGGAGACTCATGTGCCTTATGTTCATGGATTTGGAGTAGTGATGATGAGGATGAGTCAAACCTCATTTGGTTTAATCCAATTTATGAGGATGAAGGTGAGGATTGTGAAGACATTCGTGAATCCCTTGATTCCCTTTTTACCCCTTTTTTCCCCAATTGACTCCAATTTTCACTTTTTTTACATCCCACCTCAATCATTCGATGACCATGATTCCCTTGTGAGAGAAGAGATTTTGCTTGTGGTTGATAATGTCAATGATGAACAAGGAGAGAAATATGTGGTTGAGGGAGCTTGTGAAAGAGCCAATGCGGAGAAATTATGTGATGTGACTGAGGTTTTAAGTGTGGAAGTTATTCCTATTTGACCCCCTAACACCCCTTTTTCGAAGAGGCTAGATATTATTCCTTCTTTCTCTATTTCTTTTCCTTTTGTTCCTAAGTCACAACCACTCAAGGAGTATCCTATCTCTCTTGGCCCACCGGATGTTCTAGTTGACTCCATGAGAGCAAAGGTGTATAGTAGTGATAGTTTTTATTCATTTTATTTTTCTTATTTTTATTTTTGTTTTGATTCTTCTTATTTTCTTAATTTTTGTTTTCATTCCCGCAACTTTTTGCTTTTCTCCCCATTTAGGCATATAGTAATGTATTATTTTGTGCATGCTTGGCTTCTTACTATTGCCTATTTGGTCTTCTCGGAATTGTGTGCGGTTGCATATGACAAGTCATTGCGATCATTGAGGTTTTATTTACTAGACACGTCAATTCCTATCTGTAAATAGTTATCCCCTTTTTATTTTTCTTCCTATTTCCTTTCTTTTCTTTCTCCCCCCCCCTTTCCTTTCTTATTTTTCTTTCTATTTTCCTTTCTTCCCCCCCCCTTTCCCCTTGCCTTTTTGACTTGTTTGAAGCATTAAGGACAATACTTCATTTAAGCTTGGGGGAGAGGGCATTTTCGTTTGTTTATTTCCTTTTTAGGTTTCATTTAGGTTGCGTATAGGGTAAAAAAATATTCAAAAATAACAAAAAGATTTTGTATCATTTGGTCAAGGAATGACTATATATGGAGACTTTAGAGGTTAGAGGTTTGGAACTTGGCTTTGAGTAGGGGTGAAGTAGATTGAGTGGCTTATGTGCTCGTTAGGAGTATTAGGGGTGCTTTAAGCTTGGATGCCTAGGTCTTGTACGATTGTCCGAGACTCGCCTTTAGCGTGAATAAGTGTCACTATTTCCCTATAAAAAGTCTTTACTCTCTCCTTTGACCTTGGATAAGCCCCTTAGCGACCTTGAGAACCCTTCTAGCTCATCAAAATTAACGTCTAGTAGCCTTTAATAAATAAAAAGAGAAAACAAAACAAAAGAAATAACAAATTTTTTGGTAAAAACGAAAATAAAATGAAAAGAATAAAACAAAATGAGCATGATTTGGTTAAATAAGTGGTGCATGATAGCCACAAGGCTAGTAGCCTACTGATACCATTAGCTCTTGCAATTGGTTCCTAGAGATGCTCCAATGCCTTTGCTATGATCTACCATACCCTCTTATCGCGTCTCACATCGAGTGCTCGGTACCATGCCTCAGAAACATGACTATCGAGTGAGAGATGGACCGCGTGAAGAGGTAGTCTAGGGCTTTGCAACAAAAAAGGGGAGTTTAGCTAACTAATTAATAAAAGGGCTAGCTTGGGGGATCTTGGGAGCTTGTGGGGCGTGATTGGTACAACGTTGAGCGAGTTTTTCCATTTTGTGGGGAAAGGTTTCACTTAGGATTAATGAGGGCTTGTGTGATAGTTGAGAGACCTCTAGAACGATCATTTTCTTTGCACACTAGCTTAGACCACCCCTTCGACCCCTAACTTGTGGATAAGGAAGGACGACTATAAGCTTCGAAACATGGTCGGGATTTCCCTTAGCCTTGACACCTCTTATGAGATGAGGACCTCGACTTTGTGATGATCTTTCTAATTTTAGTGCATGCATTAGTTTCCTTGGGTTTGTTGATTGCTTGAAGACAAGCAATTGGCAAGCTTGAGGGATTTTGATAAGGGGGTTTTAGACTCACTAAGGAGTAGTTGTAGGTCATTTAGTTGCATTTTAGGCCATGTAGTTTCCTTTTCTTTCCCTTTTGCATCCTTTTTCATGATTTCATGTTTTGCTTTAGTTTTAGTGCATTTGCATCTAAGTAGGTTAAATTTATCTCATTGCATAATCATTTGCATCCCCCCTCCCCTTATCTAACCTTCTCTTAAGTGTTGTTTGCTTAGGCGCAAAGAAATGGTACAAGAGCATGGGAGCGATCGCTCCATTTACCAAGGAGCGACCACTTCATAGTCCAAGAATTGAAGCAGAGAAGCAGTGGATATGGAGCGGGGCTGGAGCGACCTTGGAGCGGGCGCACCAAGGCTGGAGTGGTGGCTCCATTGTTATTTCGGTCGTTTCGGTCGGTTTCGGTCAATTTCGATTTTATTTTGGTTTTTTTGGCTGGTTTCGGTTTTGTGTTTTATGGCTTTGCCCTGAGTACTTTGGGGGTATTTAAAGCCAATTTTGTAATAATGGAGACACTTAGCTTATTTTCATAATAATAATTAATTTTAGTTAGAGAGAGTTTTAGAGAGAGAAGTAGAATTAAGTGAGAGAAAGTAGATTTAGAAGTTCAACAATGGAGTTTTGAAGCTATTTTCAATGGAAGTTTATCTTTGAATCGTCAACTAATTGATTATTTCATCTTCCTTTACTCTTTATTTGCTTTAATACTTTGTTTATTTTGATTTAGCATTGATTAGTTGCTTATTAGTTTGTTTTCAAGTTTTCCACCATTGTCAAACCTCCATTAATGTTTCAAGCTATTTATTTTACTTCTTTTCATGGCTAGTGAGTAGTTACTAGCTAGGGAAAGGGGATGACCTTGCTAATCATGAGTTGACCTTGAAATTCAAGCTAAGGGTTAGACCTAGGTAAAATGAGGTTGTTTAGTTTAAATTAATTATTATGTTTGATTGATTAATCACCATTTAAACTAGATTTGGCTATCTTAGGTGAAGGATTGAGAAATGAAGCCTAGATCGACCTTAAGCTAGTCAATTGGTTAATTTCACCATGAGAATATGTGTTGACTTCCTAGGACCTCAATCGAATCACTACGAGTTGTGGAAATAATCGGTTGATTAATTTTATCATGAGAATAGGTAAAATTGGTTGATTAGGTCCTCCTAATTAGATCGAGAGAGTAATTAGGAAACATTTGAGTGACTTATTCCCCTAATCGACTCTAATGAATCCCCTTGGCTTGGCAATTTGGTTAATTAAATGTTAGCTCGTGAATCCCCTGTCCCTAGTGTCCTCTTAATATAGTTTAATTCAAATCATTTAGTCTCTTTGCTAGTTACTTAGTTCCTAATTTCTTAGTTGATCATTAATCTCAAAAACCCCCAAAAAATAGGCTTAGCTCGCTAAATCACATTTAAACCTTGATTAATCATTGCTTCCTCGTGGATTCGACCCTTTCTTACCCTATATTAGGCCAAGTTTGGTATTTAATTTGGCACATGCAACGATCGTGTCAGTTAGCTTGGTTCCTTAGATTGAACAATGGCACCATTATTATCATAGTCCAGAAAAATGACGTCTGAAATGCTAGGTTACTCCTAGCTTAGAAATGAACAACTTCCTTTGTCGCATCTGGCGTAACAATGTACTCATCTTCTGTTGTGAATCTACGACAATGCTTTGCTTTGAACTTTTCCAGCTCACTGCCCCTTCATTTAGACAAAAGATAAAACCAAATGGGGATCAGAAATCATCTTTGTTAGTTTGAAAGCTCGTGACACAATCGTTGCACGTGCCAAATTAGTAACCTAACTCAACCTAATATATGGTAAGAAAGTGTCGAATCCAGAGGAAAGCAAGGACTAAGCAAGGTTTGAATTCGATTAAGAGAGCTAATCTATTTTTGGTGTATTTTCGAAATTAATGATTAACTTAGAGATTATGAACTAAACAACTAGAAACCAACTAAGTGATTGGATTTTTAAACTATATAAAAGGGACATTAGGGAAAGGGGATTCACAAGCTAACCATATATTAATCAATTGGTTGAACGCAACTGCTTACCTAAGTAGGAACAAGGACTATGAGAAAGTAGGACGGTTATGCTCCATCATTTTAGAATTCCAACCAAGTAATGTCAAAGCCTTGTATAGAAGAGCTATGGCAGCAGTTGCAATAGGTAAAGTTGAATGGGCTTTTTGGGACTTGTCGATGGCGGTGGAGATTGATCCCAAAAATCAGGAAGTGCACAAGAAGCTTAAGGAAGTTAAGAACACTCTCCAGGAAATGATGTCAAAAAATCACTCAGTGAATGACGATGCCCCACTTGGTCTAGGAGCAGGACTTTCTCTCCCCAAAAAGAGTTCTGAAGGAAAATTGAAAAAGGGCTACTCAGGTGAGCGCGACAAGGTCAAGGAAGAGAATCACTCCATTATTAAGAAGAGAAACAAGGAGTTTTTGTTGGACATGAGGGAAGAAAATGACAATGTACTACAGGAATGCACAAAAGGTAAAGAGGAGAACAATTTCAGTGAGTCAAGGGAAGAGAAAAAGAAGGGCATAAGCGTTGGAATGAAGGACGCTATTGTAAATGAATCCAAATTCAAGAATCCAAATCCAAATATCTATTTGTAAACTGAAAGAGGCCGGATTCCTCTCTTTATATCTCAAAAAAGATTATCAGTTGTTATTGAAAGGAAAATCCATCAATTACGTTCACTCAAATTTAGGAACGCCTGCATCTATACGGGTTGTGATGAACGCAGGTGATGAATTAAGGAAGAGGAAAGTAGGATGTGATGAGAAGGCATTGAAATGCACCATCAAAGAACAATCAAAGCATAATTTGGGGGGAAAGGATAGAATGGAAACTCCAAAAGATCAAGCCAAGGAAATTATAACAGAGTTCACCCCCGTTGAATCCAAGAAAAGGGAAGGAGAATGTGAAGGCAATGGTAGTGTCATGGTTAGCCCCAAGCAAGATGGGATGTTTGAGTGTAGTGCTAAGAAAAGAAAGAAAATTTATTAACTATATGGGAAGAAAGTCATGCATGATTCCGTAGGTGAACGGACCACCTCTTGTACTTTTTCTCCTAACAATGTTGTGGCTTGCAGGTATAAAGCGGGTATGAAGAGGAAAATGGTTGCATCTCAATCAACACTTATCCAGTATCCAAGGAAGAAGGCGTTATATGTGTCTTATTTTAGTAGTGTTTGTAGCAGTAGTATATGTAATGTAGGCATCTCAAAGGGTGTTGGCTCTACCCATGAAATGGCTATATGCCCAAGTAGTGGGGACTGTGTCGTAAACTCTAATAAGGGGACTCGTGAACTAGCTTGTACGGTAAAATAAATCCATCAAATATTTTCACAACCCACAATGATCAAAATGAGGTCCTAGGAAGTCAATCACCTATCACATGGTAAAGTCAACCTATTGATTAGCCTATGTTCAATTCAAGGCTTCATTTCTCAATCCTTCACCTTGGATTCCCAAGTCAAGTTCAAATGGTGATAATCAATTAAACATGGCAATAAAATAAGCTAGGCAACACAATCTCAGCTAAGTATAACCCCTAAGCTTGACTTTTATGGCCAACACATTATCAACTAGTTCATCCCCTTACCCTAGCTAATAAACTACTCACTAGCTAAGAAAAATCAAAAGAAAAAGAAGAAACACTATCATCACTATACACCTTTTCTCCAATGGAGTCACCAAGAGCCTCTGGAGGGCCAAGAGAGATGGGAGACTCCTTAAGTGGTGGCGGTTTGGGAATGTAGGAAAAAGTTAGGGAAGGAATGAATAAAATCAAGACTCCTCGAAAAAGGGATTTGAGGGGGTGAAATAAGAACAATTTCCGCACTTGAAACCTTACTCACATCACATAATTTCCACATTAGCTTTTTCAAATGCTCTTTTAACCACATGTTTCTCTCCTTATTCACCATTAACATATTCAGCCACAAGCAAAGGATCTTCTCTCGCAAGGGAATCTTGGTCATTTAACGATTGAGGTGGGATAGGAGAAGAGTGAACATTGGAGTCAATCGGGGAAGAGAGGAAAAAAGAGAATCAAGTGATTCACAAATGTCTTCGAAATCTTCTTCTTCCTCCTCATGAAACGGATTCATCCATCCTAGGTTTGCCTCATCTTTCTCATCATTACTCCAAAATCCATGAACATAAGACGCATAATTCTCCCTAGATGCATTTTCGTTCTCTTGATAGGAAGAATCACCATTAACCTCAATCAAAGACCTAGATTCATCAACATCATGTTCACCCTCTTTTTCTTTTTCATCTCTCTGGGGCTCTTCAATCTCGTTCTCACATCCTTGAGACGACTCTAAGGCATCTTCCTTCCACTTAGATTCAAGAGAGTCGCGTCTCCTCACTAATTTCTTCATTTGATCAAATAACTCACAATATTTTTGTCCTCCCTTATCAAAATACTTAATCTATTCAAAACTAGATTCAATAGGATTGTCATATTCGTCAAGAATTTGAGGAATAAAATCATTCGTTTTTGGTTTGGAATCGAATAGAGAAGATATTTGATTATCGACAAAGGAGGAAGAATCATTGTAGGCCCCAACATTAGGAGTATGCAAATCATTGTTGTAATGCATGTAATCAAGCAAAGGATTAACTTTAAGCACATTAGAATGCACATCCTCGCAACTAGAATTAATTTCAGGAGTATCATGATATGCCATGTGAAAATTAAAATTGCAAGCAAGAGAGACATCATTGTGATTCATACAATCATTAGATAAGATGAGATTCATGATGGTTTGAATGCATTTCATCACAACTAGGATAAGGGGGAGGCAGTATACCTTGGGTTGGTTGGATTTGCCTATGATTTGTGCCGATGTCCCGCTCATACGTGTCTTGAGCTAGCTAAATGTAGTAATCCCAAGCATCATTCAAAGAAAGAGCTTGAAATTCTCCATGATGCATATCCTCAATCACGCATCGAGTAAAGTCATTCAACCCGGCATAGATTATTTCACATATATCTTGTAGCTCACACCTATAGTTTATTGGAAAAGAATCTTGCACCCTAGTGAATTACCTCCAAAGTGACTCGTTCTCAAATTGCAAAATCGAGAAACTAGTCGTTCTTGAAAATTTGTCTCTAGATGCACTTGCTTATAAAACCTTAACTAGCATGGGGTTAACAATAATAATAATTTCATCAATAGAGGAAGAGGGGAGAAGGAAAAAGAAAAAAAAGGAGTGACTTAGACTCGAAAATCGCAGTTCAATTCAATGTTATCCATTGCTTCCCCTGCAACAGCTCCAAAATTTGACACGGTCGTTACACGTGCCAAATTAGTAACCTAACTCAACCTAATATAGGGTGAGAAAGGGTCGAATCCACTATTAAGCAAGGTTTGTATGCGATAAAGCGAACTAAATCTATTTTTTGTGTATTTTCACTATTAATGAGTAACTAATAAGTTATGAACTAAATAACTTACAGCCAACTAAGTGATTGAATTTAAACTATATAAAAGGGACACTAGGGATAGGGGATTCACAAGCTAACCATGTATTAATCTATTTGTCAAGTCAAGGGGATTCATTAGGGTCGATTAGGGGACTGGGTCAATCAAATGTTTTCTAATTACTTTCTCAAGCTAATTAGGAGGACCTAATCAGCCAATTTCACCTATTCTCATGGTAAAATAAATCAATCAGATATTTCCACAACCCATAGTGATCAAAATGAGGTCTTAGGAAGTCTAACACCTATTCACATGGTGAAGTCAACCTATTGACTAGCCCATGGTCAATCCAAGGCTTCATTTCTCAATCCTTCAACTTGGATTCCCAAATCAAGTTCAAGTGGTGATCAATCAATTCAACATGGCAATAAAATAAGCTAGGCAACACAATCTCAGCTAAGTATAACCCCCTAAGCTTGACCTTTATGTCAAACACATGATCCACAAGTTCATCCCCTTCTTATAGCTAATAAACTACTCACTAGACATGGAAAAGATCAAACAAAAAGCTTGAAACAACAATGGAAGATCAACAATGGTGAAAATCATTCTAATAAAGCTAATAAACAACTAATCACAACTAATCAAGTCTTAATTAAAATAAAACTAAACATTAAAGTAATTAAGAGAAAGTTGAGAAGTAATACTCAAATATAGATGAGAATCAACCAAAAACCTCCATTGATATAGCTTCGAATCATCAGCATTCAATAACTAGATCTACTTTCTCTCACTAGAAATTTAACTTCTCACTCTAGAATATCCCTAATTAAGCTAATAAAATTCTAAAATTAAAACTTAGTTCTTTTATCATTACAAAAACAAGCTTCAATACCCCCAAAATACTAAGGGCAAAGCCATAAAACACAAAATCGAAAATGTCCGAAAGTAACTGAAGTCTTCAAATAGTGCAGTGGAGCGACCCGGTCCAAGGTCGCTCCCGGTCGCTCCAAACTTCTGCCTCTTTTGCTTCAAATTCTCCTTCACGGAATGCTCGAACCCCTATTCTTACCCTTCTTCGTTGCAAATCTATCAAAAATCACTCAAAGGGGAGATTAGATAGGGGAGGGAGGATGAAAATGCATATGCAATAAACTACATGCAACCTTTCTATATGCAAATGCACTTAAACTAAAGCAAGACATGCAATCAACAAAAGGATGCAAAAGGGAACTAAATGGGAGCTACATGGCCTAATATGCATCTAAATGACCTAAAACTACTCTGAGCCTAAATCCCACTTATCAGCTCGCATCTGTGAAACTCTCAACAATTACCTTAGTTTCACCTCCATACACTTAGAAATTATTCTTAGTCCTTCTTAAGTACTTTAGTATATTCTTAGTTTCATTCCTGTGTGTGTCACCTGGATTTTATTGGAATCTGTCACACATGCTTAAGGCATATGAAACATCTGGGCGAGTACAAATCATGGAATACATAATGGACCCTATAGTTGACGCATAAGGAACATTACACATTCACTTAGTCTCATCAGGTCTAGAAGAGCACTGAGTCTTGCTAAGCGACATGCCATGTGACGATCTTATTAGTGACGATCTTATTAGTGACGATCTTATCTATATAAGTTCGTTGGCTAAGGCCATTCATCCTCTTAGACCTATCCCTATAGATCTTGATCCCCAAAATGTACTCAGCAGTTCCAAGGTCTTTCATAGAGAAATAACTCTTCAACCATTCCTTGACTAACTCAAGCATGGGAATGTCGTTTTCTATAAGAAGTATATCATCTACATACAATACCAAGAAGACTATATTGCTCCCACTTTCCTTCTTCTAAACACAAGACTCTTCTCCTTTTTTGAGAAAACCAAATTGTTGGATTGCCTCATCAAATTGGAGATTCCAACTCTAGGATACTTGCTTCAAACTATAAGTGGGATGTTGAAGCTTACATACCTTCCTAGGATGTTCTAGATCCACAAATCCTTCTAGTCGTGTCATATACACATCATCTTTCAAAAGCCCATATAAGAAAGCGATCTTGACATCCATTTTGCCAAATCTCATAATCATAAAAAAGGCACCCTCCCTAGGAGTATCCGAATGGACTTAAGAATTGCTACTGGTGAAAAGGTTTCGCCATAGTCTATAGAATGAACTCGCCTGAACCCTTTTGCGACTAACCTTGCTATGTAAACCTGAATGTTACCATCTTTGTTTGTTTTCACTTTGAAAACCCATTTGCAACCAATAGGTGTAACCCCATCGGGCAAATCCATGAACTCCCATACTTGATTTTCAGACATGGATGCCATTTCGGACCTCATGGGTTCAAGACATTTTTCGGAATCTTCACTCATCAAAGCTTGCTTGTAAGTAGTAGGTTCCTAAAATTCTAAAATCATTATCTCATAACTTTAGGTTAACAATAAATCAACAAACCTTCTGTTTGGTATCATTGGTCTACTAGACCTGCGTGGGGCTTCAACATGAGAAATTTTCTTCTCAACAATTTGAGAATTTTCGCATGAATTAGATTCGGGTGGGATAATAGAACGTTCATGTATGGAATGCACGTCCTCCACCACTTGGTCAGGTATGGCAGATTCCTCCAAAGGAGGAACTACTTCATGCTCCACAGCAGGCACTTGTGTTTCTCACTCTAACACAGGTTGAAATATGTTCATTTGTTGCTCTTCTCAAAATTCTTTGAGATATACATTACTCCCACTTGCCTTTTGGAAATAAAATCTTTTCCAAGAAGACACCACGACGAGCAACAAACACTTTGCCCTCAGTTCGATTGTAGAAGTAATAGCCCTTGGTTTCTTTGGGATAACCGACAAAGAAACAATTATTTGATTTAGGGGCGATTTTTCCTGAAAGTAAACGTTTTACCCAGACCTTGCAACCCCAAATCCGTAGTAAGGACAAGCTTGAAATTTTTCCATTCCATATCTCATATGGTGTCTTTTCTACTGCCTTTGGTGGAGTTCTATTAAGTGTGAAAGCAGTCGTTTCGAGAGCATATCCCCAGAATAATATTAGAAGATCAGCAAAACTCATCATAGACCGAACCATATCAAGTAGAGTTCGGCTCCTCCTTCCAGATACACCATTCAACTAAGGTGTTCCAGGTGTAGTTAGTTATGAAAGAATTCCACAACTCTTCAAATGATCACTAAACGCTTGGGTCAAATATACACCACAGCAATAGGATCATAGTGGACTTCATTTTTGAATTCTTTGAATTTTTCACTAAACTCTTGGCTCAAATATTCACCATCACGATCCAATTGTAATGGTCTTGCCAAATTGGTTTTGGACTTCATCTATGAATTCTTTGAACTTTTGAAATGATTTCGACTTATGCGACATATCCATATCTACTAAAATCGTCATTAAAAGTGATGAAGTACCCAAACCCTCCTCTAGATTTTGTTCTCATTAGTCCACACACATTAGTATGTATTAGGCCTTATAGATCACTGGCCCTTTCACCTTTTCCAGTAAAAGGTGACTTTGTCATTTTGCCCATCAAACATGATTCACACACATTAAATGGCTCAAAGTCAAAAGGATGTTAGAAGTTCATCTTTATGTAACTTCTGAATGCATTTCGTGTTTATATGTCCTAAACGACAATGCCATAAGTAAGTAGTGTTAGTATCGCTTAATCGATTTTTTTGATGTCTATGTTAAGGACATCTTTGCCGATGTCTAGGAAATATAGACCATTAGACCTTTTAGCGGTGGCATAAAAAGTTGAATTCAAATAAAAAGATAAACAACCTTTCTCAATTGTAAATGAAAACCCTTAATTATCCAAAACAGGAAGAGAAATAATGTTTTTGGTAATAGCAGGAACATAATAACAGTTATTAAGACCTAATATTAATCCAGAAGGAAAAGTTAGATTATAAGTCTTAACTACAATGGCCACAACTCTTGCACCATTTCCAACGTGCAGCTCTACCTCTCCTTTAGCTAAGGTTCTACTCCTTTTTAATCCCTCCATATTCGAAACAATGTCAGAAACACAACCAGTATCAAATACCCAAGAAGTAGATGTTGCTAAATTAATGTAAATGACATGGATACCTGAAGAAGAAGCCCTAGACTTCTTATATTTCAGATAATTCAGGAAATTACGCTTCCAGTGACCTACTTGATCACGATAAGAGCATTTGGCATTTGAGGCAACCTTTGCCTTTGCCTTTGCCTTTGGCTTATCAGATGTCTTAGTGGCAACTTGCTTGCCCTTGTCTTGCCTTTTCTTGCCAGCCCAAACCCTCTTAAAACCCTTTCCCTTCTAAACCATAAGAACTTCCTTTTAGGTGTAGCGGGGATGTTTTGCTCTGCAGTCATGAACTTTCCATGTAACTCAGCAAGGGTCATTGTCACCCCCATTCATATTGAAGTTCAACCTAAACTAATTGAACTCATCATGAAGTGAGTGCAGTATAATGTCGGTAGCCAACTGTTAGCTATAAGGAAAGCCCAACCTTTCCATTGCCTTGAAATAACCAATCATTTATGAGTGGCGACCGACTTGCCTTCAACAAACACACAGTAAAGAATAGCCTTGTGAGTCTCATACCTCTCAGTCCGAGCTTGTCACTGAAACACAGTTTTCAGCTGTTGAATAATATTGTAGGCATCCAAACTTTCAAGCCTCTTTTAAAGGCTTGGTTTTGTAGCCGCAAGCATACGGCAGGTAACAATTACCGTCTTTTCCTCAATGTCTTTATAGGCCTCCATTTCGGCTTTAGTAGAGGCGACAATTAAAACTGGGATCGGGGTGTTCCTTTCCCAATCAAGGAAGTTGTTCCCGTTCAACTTATCCTTCTCAAGGATTGAACGTAAGTTAAAAGGCGAATAATTGTTGTTACCAGACATGATATCTACATAGAAGATGTAAAAGTAATAATTATGTTTATCATAGTAACTTTTAAAATAAAACTCATGCACTTGATTAATTTCAAAGTGTCCCTTTATAATAAAGTGATTCTAAGACCCTATCAAACATGATTTCTAAGTGGACTTTAGCCTCTACTTAAAAGCAAGTTGAAAAGGTAAGTAAACTCTTTTACTAATTATAACAATTGTAATTCTTAGGTTATCGGTGATCGCTAAGGTGATTATAGCTCCTATGCAAGGAAGTTAACCACATCGTTGGGGAGAGCCTTCCTAATCCTAGCCAAAGTTTGTCACCCCAATACAAAACCCAATCATTTGCTTCCAAATCCAAAACCATTTTGATGATTTTGTTGGGACAAACCAAACTAAACATGCAAATTTCGGAAATTTATTCTACTTAGCCCAAGATTGAAAGTAACACTCTGTTTTGGCAGAACGTATTATTAACGATCAAGTTTTAGTAGGTGTTTATTTGAATAGCAAAAACCCAATATACCATTTCAAGGGACCTAAGTTAATTATTATGTTGATTTAATTACTAGTGAACATTGAACATAATTAAATCATAAGCATAATAAACTTAGAAAGCATTTAGAAGAAATTAATTAAATGCAAAATGAAAATGTGATCCTAGTATGGCCCCAAATCCTAAAGATTTAAGGTCTCCATTGTTGAATCACTATGGATCTCCATCCTTGTGCTTCATGGGATAAGACTGAATCCCCATTCTTCATTCTTATTACTACTTGAATAAATGTTTTTGGAATTTTAAACTAAAATATTACAAAAATACCAACGATGCGTAGATCGTATTTAGATTATAAAAATACATTAACGATACGCAAATTGTATTTTTATTCAAGTTTGGGGCATACTAGTCACCGCATGCATCCATAATATCATATATATAAAACATGCATTTTAATAGACTATTAAAATTATCATGCTTTATTCAACTATTAAAACACAATACAACTATCATGATTCAATCAACTATTAACTCATATGGGTGGTACCAAAAATGCCATCTCATAAAATTTAGGAAAAATTGTTTTAGATAAGTCAATCTTTGGTCCATCTTCCAAAACTACATTAACACTTGGATTATACCTAATAAGTTGAGTTTATAATTTTTATTTGTTTTATTTCACTTTATTTTAATCTCACTTATTTTTTCCTGACCTCCCCCATCTCCTCCGGCTCACACACCTTTCGCCCCTTCATAGCTCTATCATCACCAACCATCAGTCCACCACCTAATGACATCACACCCTATCACCATAGCTCATCCCGGAAACCACCACACCCCAATCCTTTCTTCCTCAACCACTTCCATTCATCCCCAAACTGCCCTCAAAAACCTTCACATTCTAAATCCCACCAACAATGAAGTTGAAGGTGTTGGTGGTCTGATGGAGTAGTGCAACATTAGATCAATTTTTGAGTTGATTGGGTGTCGGTGGTTTTGCAGTTGGAGAATGGGGTAGTCGATGGTGTTGTGGAGTTTGATGTGGTGGTTGCCTAACTGAGTGGGTCAGTAGTGTTGAGGAGTAAAAAGGGGAAGGTGGTTAGTAAGGAGGGAGGATAGAGATGGAAGCATAGGATAGGATGAGTTTTTGTAAAAAATTAAATTCTATTAAATTGAAAGTAAATAAAGTAAATTTAATATTAAAATAAAGTCTAACCAATTATGTATCAACACGTGTTACATTGGACCTACTAAAGAGGTTATCAACTGGTCATGACTTAATATTAGAAGATACCCCTGTAAAATTGACTTATTTTAGAATAACCCAAAGGTTAACTTATTTTGGGAAGAGCGACTAAAGGTTGACGTATTAAAAATAATTTTTCCTAAAATTTAATCATATATTAAATTTGAAGAAATTTAATTTCCCGAGGTACCCTTGGGGTTAAAGCTGATTCCTCTGGTACCCCTCTGATTTTCGACCCATCTCAAATGTCATTGAGGTCACTAGTTATGGCTAAAATGCTCTTACTACTAACTGTCGTTAAGTTTCTGTTAAGTTTCTCAATAATGCTTTAGTTTTAATTTTAAAAAACTGAAAAAATGATTAAAAAATAAAAATTTTAAAAAAACATCCCTCCATCTCTCTCCTCAATCCACCCCTCCCACTCTCTCTTCTCCCCCCACCCCATGTCTGTCGTACCTTCGCAACTCCCTCGACTTCATCTCCCATTTCATCCGCAGCAAAGCACGCTTCCCCAACACAAACTAGAGAGTTTGTGTGGTGGTGTGGGTTACGAAGGTCGTGGGAGGGGAAGGGTGGGGAAGGAGAGAGAGTGAGTGGGATGGGTGGGAGGGAGGGAGGGAGGGAGGGAGGGTGTGGCCCGAGTAGGGGAGGGGTGGGTGGAGGAGAGAGAGAGAGTGGGAGGGGTGGGGGAGGGTTTTTTTAATTTTATTTTTGTTAATTTGCTACGATTTTTATTACTAATTTTTTTCAGTTTTTTAAATTAAAATTAAGAAGCCTTAACAGAAACTTAACGATTGTTAGTAGTAAGGGCATTTTAGCCACATATAGTGACTCTAGTGGCATTTGATCTAGGTTGAAAATCAAAGGAGTACACGAGGAATTAGCTCTAACCCCAGGGGTACCTCAGAAAATTTTCCTGAATTTTATGATGTTAAAAAATTGAAGTACCAATTAATTTCCAATAAAATCAGAAATTAAACATGCAATTTAATCATGAGTTTAATTGTAATATGTTATAATCAAGCATTAAACATAAAAATTAAACAACACATTAAACAACATAAAAGTTTAATTGTAACATTCTAATTCAATTGTGAATTTATAATGAAACTTTTTAGCAAAAGACTATTAGCAAGCAATATGACATAGAAAAGTATAAATCGTTTTTAGTGCTTTTAATAAGTATTAAAATAACAATAGTTACTAACTACTTAGTAATCCCTTTAAAGGGGATTGTTAAATGCAACCTCTGTTTACTTAATGCAGCTTCCAATCCCCTTATTTTTATCTTCATTAAAACATTTCTCTCTCTGCCTCCTCCCACCTAGATAGAGAATGTTCTAATAAAGCTAGTATTATTGTCATTGCTATATATACTAATCAGTTGAATTCACTATATTCCTTTTGAGATCAACACGACCTTTAATGAGATTTAATAAGTTCCAAATTTTCTCCGAGAATATCAACAATTGCGTACAATATACATGAAATTTCTTCATACAATTTACATGAAATAGGTGAAGAAATTTCCTACATACTATATGAAATAGTGATGATAGTTTCATATACATTGTGTGAAATTGTTGTAGAAATGCGTGAGCATCGAAAGAAATAGAACGTAAAATTTCATACCACTTGTATATATGAAATAAAGTTCCAGGAAAATGTATGTTAATCAAACGGTTCATAGGTCAATCGAAAATTATAAATCACATCATATACTACCTCCGTTCCATATATATCGCAACCTTTGACATTTTGCACTATTTATACACTACCCTTTGACCTTCTTTTGTGATTTATACACAAGGATATATATAGCCATGTGGATCTTGTTAGATTCGTCTTGATATATGCTTAATTAATATCAACTTTTTATAATTTTTACTTAAATAAAATTAGAGATATTAGATTCTAAAGTAGTGTGTTGGGAGGCGTAAAACTCCCTATGTTGCAATACATATGGAACGGAGGTAGTATATGTTACTAGATCCACTATAGTAATTTAGATATAGGAATAGGGCCTGATTTATTTCAACATACTTGTCAGCTTGCTTCTCTTTTTCATGCGCTCAGCCCGCCACACACAACTGCCAGTCGCGCATGTCCCCCACGCACCACCAAAGCGTCGCCGTTGCCACATGCTCTCCTTCTCTTTGCCGCCAGTTTTTCCAACTATTTTTCGGTTATTTTCCATCTCTTTTCATCAATATTATTTTATTAATTAGTGTTCATGTTTTAAAAAATTGATTTTGGTGATTAGTAAATAAAGTAAATGATGCTCCGGAATTTTTGTGCATTTAATTTAATAACAGATAAAATAATTGATATCATGTAATGTGAAAAATTATATAAAAGAGGAAAAATTGCTTCTAATAATTCAACTTTTTGAACATTCGCAAATAATAAAGCAATCTTTCCATTATTCTGGAATAATACAACCTTTATACCTCATTTATTTTAAATAGGACAAATGACCGGTAACCTGAAGAAATGATAAATTTTTTAATTTAACTCTGTTAATTCTAATTAATAATATTAACTAAACTTTTCAAAAAAAATTAAACAAACCCCACCCATTTCCCACCCACTGCCACAGCCTCACCACCCTAATCCCACCACTACCACTTGAATGAGTTGAATCCACCACAACCCACCCCCACAACCTCCTCCATGTTCTCACCTTCACTCAAATCTCCTCCATTCTTATTAGTATTAATACTAGTAGAATTATCAACTGTTGTTGTTGACTGCTTGGAAGTAATACTTTTACTAGTTGTATGAGATAAATACCCTCTCCCGAATATACGGCCCAAGGCCCAAACGATACAAGTCCCACACTCACTTGTCTATATAAGCCCCTCATAGGGCTAAGGTAAAAGGATCTCAGACTCCATTCTCTCTCCCTACACCCACACTTTCTCTATCTAAAATGAGTACTGACTTGAGCGTCGGAGAGCCCGTCCTCGGGACACCCCCGGGGGTTTGGGTTCCATTTGCAGGTTCTTGGCCGGAGCTCGGACTGGGACCGCTCATATCCGCCGGAAAGAGGTACGACACTTTGGGACAGAAACAATTTGGCGCTAGAAGGAGGGGAAGAGAAAAAGTGCCCAAGGAAACCACCATTTTCCATGACTACATTGCTCAAATAGCTATTCTATGGTCTGAAATACTCCAATTCAGACCAAAATCTACAAGATCTACAAACCAAAAATGGGGACTGAGTGTCCATCGGGTAAGGCTCATCCGGCTCGGACGAAGAGGTAGATACCACACCCTTCCCGCGGGAAGCAGCAGACTGAGAAGTAGACATTCTACACAACACAAGAAACAGACGACAGCACATCAGACTTGCAGTCACAACACAAGACAGTCTGGCACCTCAGACCTACAGACTGAGCTACCAGACTGGGGGGCAAGGATATGTATGGTATGTGAAGATCAGATATAGCCAAGAAATAGAATATTTTCTTGCTTTTCTTACAAAAAGATACATGCAAAAGTAGTCTGGCACCTCAGACCTACAGACTGAGCTACCAGACTGGGGGGCAAGGATATGTATGGTATGTGAAGATCAGAAATAGCCAAGAAATAGGATATTTTCTTGCTTTTCTTACAAAAAGATACATGCAAAAGTAGTCTGGCACCTCAGATCTACAGATTGAGCTACCAGACTGGGGGAAAGGATATGTATGGTATGTGAAGATCAGAGATAGCCAAGAAATAGGATATTTTCTTGCTTTTCTTACAAAAAGATACATGCAAAAGTAGTCTGGCACCTCAGACCTACAGACTGAGCTACCAGACTGGGGGGCAAGGATATGTATGGTATGTGAAGATCAGAGATAGCCAAGAAATAGGATATTTTCTTGCAAATAACGCAAACAAAACAATGAGGGCACATCACAGGCCTACAACCCAGCAAGTAAAGAGGATAACAGGGTAAACAAAGCAAACCCTAAAAATCCCACAAACAACAGTAGAGCAGAGCTCAGCTGAAGAAGCAGAGCAGAGCCTACCAACCAGAGCAGAGCCCTGCTGAAGAAGCAGAGTAGAGCCTATCATCCAGAGCAGCAGAACGGAAATGAAACAACACCCAACATATCCATGAAACAATCACATCTGAAGGCCAAAGGAAAGAAACCCTAACCTCTAAAACACAGGCAAATGAGTACATACAGAAGGAAAAAAGGGGGAAAAAATCCATTAACACAGGGAAGATCACATCCAAACCATCCAAGAAGGAAAAAATCAAAAGTAGATCTGGGAAAAGAGTTTACCTAAACGGAAGACGCCGAGAAAAGAGAAGACGAAAGCCACAAACACAACAGTATCAAATATCAAATCGAGCTCCAAACGCAGAACAAATCCCAGGATAATCGAGAGAAATCACTTGAAAATGGCTAGGACAAAGAGAAATTCTTGAAGAACAACAAGAAAGTTTGAAAGCAAAGAGCTCGAAGAAGAAGAAACTGAAAAGCTTCACAAAAGGTCGATTCAGCCTTTAAATAGGCACAATCCGTCCACTCAGCACCAACTTATCATCATTACATTCCTTGGGAACCCAAAGAGTCACATCAATTTAATTCAATTCAAAATGAATTAATGACCCTCGCTCAATACCCCAACCAAATGGGCGGGAAAAATGGAAGCATTCTGGAGTTTGTGAAGAGCAACTCCCAGACAGCCACGTACCAGTCTGCGAAAAGCAGAACGCCAGACCAAAAACAAATGTACCCAGCATATTGCAGTCTGCAAATACTGGGTCCGGGGGGCAAGTTATATGGGGTCTACCTAGCAGACCTCCAGCTGGCAGCAGACCACTGGTCCTGCCACTCTACGTCAGAGCGCCTGGAGCAGAGCAGACCTCCTCAGGCAGACCGCTCCGGACATAACCTCTAGGCTGGAGTTTAATGAAGGCCTCGTTCCACCTTGGCCCACTTCCAAAGAGGCCCACTCACTTTACTAGGTCAGTTACAAGTCCATGTCTCATATAAATACCCATGCCCATGCATGGGTAAGGTACGTTCATAAAACACTCACAAAATACTTGCACTTGATACTCGTTTTCTCTCTACTAGAGATCTTGTGCTCAACTTGGACTGACTTAGGCATCGGAGAAGCGATCCTCGGAACCACCCCCGAGGTTTCTCCTTGTTTTGCAGGTAACCACCACCACGAAGGACGTTTGGAAGCCACGATTCCACCGAGTACCCACCACCACATACACTGTTGATGTCTTGGACAGAAACACTAGTGTTTGTTGAAGTGAGAGAATCGATCTTGCTAAGATCATCAGATGATCTTCCCTTCTTCTTGTCAGATCTAATTGGGGAGTCAAAACAACGAGGGCTAATGAATCCATCAGGGCTTGCTGAGGAGTCCGCTAACTTTTTTGAGGAGAAAAATCTGCCTTTGGACACCATTTTCGGAGATGAGTGTTAAGATGATTTGGTGGGTACAAGTCCTACATCTCAGCCGAGATTTGGTGAAGTGAAACTAGGAAGACCCCATAGGAAAGAGGAAGTGTCTTCAAAGTTCAAAGATTGTTGTACCTTGGATGCGGTGCCGACGGAAGGTAGTGGTTTTATGAGAGTGTGATGGTTGGAAGTGGATGGGTAATGGAGGAGAGAGAGAGGGGGGAAGGTAGAGAGCTAGGGGAGGGGGTTGGGTTTCTGGTAAACGTGGGGGTGGGGGGGAGATTAAAATTTTGTTTTTTTTGTTATCTTTTTTTGTAAGTTTTTTTTTAAAAATTTGTTCATGATAACCAATTATTATGCGACACATGTCTCATGTTACCTATTCTTTAGGTTATAACCGGTTTTGTCATATTTAAAAAATGGGGTATAAAGGTTGCATTATTTCAGAATAATCGAAAGGTCACTTCCTTATTTGTGAATCATCATAAGGTCGCATTATTAGAAGCAATTTTTCCTATAAAAGAAGACATTTCATTTACAATATGCATTTTAAAAAGTTATAGCTTAACTCTTGGTTTCTGTTCGTACATCATTATTGATTTTGATAGAAGAATCAGTAATGTCGGAGTGGTGGTTGTAACTCCTTATTGCATACTCAATGTCACGGGTTCGAATCTTCACGTTGATAGATTTTTTTATTAATTGAGTGTCATTGAAAGAGGAATGGTGACACGTGGCGGATTGCAATGATGCAGGAGCGAAGAGGCTTATCCAAGATATCACTATCTATGACCTTCGCAATTTTTGGATATGGTTAATTCTTCAAAGCAAGGTCACGGGAGCTACGGGCTTAAGCTCAACACAACCTTTTCGTCCATGATAAGGTGGATTGAAGATGATCCAAGTTTATGAGGAGTATATGGGCGTCCATTTGAGTCCTATTGAGTCATTAGGAGTCTTAGTTAATTTTATCTAGTATTTAATTCAGCGTTTTAATTAATGTTTTATTTTAGATTCGTATGGCCGAAATTATGTTGTATTTTTCGGTTATATTAAGAGTCCTAGTTGAGTTGTAATTCCTTTTAGATAAGAATTGATTTAGCTAAGGGATAAGGAAGGATAGGCATGTGAATAAGATTGAAAGGGCCGATATCCTATCATTCTTATTAGATTATCTTCCTTATGTTTATCTTTATCTTTTCCTAGATTTTAGGGATTAAGATTTATTTTGCTTTCTAGATAGAGTTTATGCTTTCTAGATAGAGTTTTGGGTTTTCTAGTCATACTAGAACATTGTACTAGTATAAATAGGCGCCTAGTAGTCATTAAGACATTAAGTAAGTATTGATTCATTGAGAATTTTCGAGTATTTAATTGTTTGTCAATTAAATTCGCCCATTCATATAATTTTCAGGAATAATTATTATTGAGTGCTAATCTACTTATTCCAGGTAATGGTTTAAGGGAGATTATAGTTAATTAAATCTTTCATTAATGTTTGATTTAATTTCCATATCCTAAAACACATAAACACATAAACACATACAAAGATTGTTTCTTGAAACGTTTCTTGATTTAAAGATTGGATCTTGGATGGTTTCTTGGAGTTCTTGATTGGTTGATTTGATTATTTTCGGACTTAGTGACATTAGTATCCTTAGCTTGGATTCTTTCTTGGATACTTGGAGGTGCATTCATATAATGCAATCCTTACTTACGCTTTTTAATATATATATATATATATATATCTGATATTTATTGATTTAAAGTTATAGTTTCATATTTAATGTTTTAGAATTGAAGTATGTTTTTTGCCATCAAATGTTCATACAAGGAAAACCAACAAAATAAAAGTCTTACCCAATTCCTACGTCCTGTCTGGAGTGAAGAGTGGCAGATTGCTCGATACTATAAAGACGCTGGACACATTGTTTTGCGATTGCATGTGCTTGTTGGACCTCGGTTCTGGGAACCTTCCATGTAGTTCACCACCGTAGTTGCTTTGTAGTTTGTTAGATGTTCTGAATTGTCCAGCAATTGTCGATCATAGTGATTTGATTTTGTGGCAGTGCTTGGACTAAGGCGTTGGAGTCAGTAATAATGGAGACATTGGTTAAACATTTGTCGAATAGCCCATTCAATTGCGGCCTCATAAGCCAAAGCTCTACTTGGAAAGTACTCATGGCCAGGCCACAGTTACCTCCCCCCATTCCCCCAGTTCACCATGGGAGGTTGAACATTATAAGTAACTTCCCATAAAGCACCTTCCACAGAAAGAATTCCACTTCTGCGAAATTGAAAGTTGCCATATAATTCTAATGAATTTGTTAGATCTTAGTGAAATTGGAGAGCCGATGTTATTAGTTTGACAGACTTATGCATACACAATTTTGGTAGTGTACTCCCCGAATTTTATAGCGTTCCAATAGAAAAATCACCTTGTTAGGCCTCGGTTTTTCCATAGAAAGAATAGACTGAGTGGAGGCGAAGGTGAAATAAGACCCAATTAGAGAAAAATCTCGATTACTCGTTGCTGCATGAATCAAGTGAGGAACTTCAATATGGCGAACAAGTGATAGTGGTATTGTATCCTTCATCCCCGGAGTGTTATTGCAGACCCATTTGTGGCCAATGGCTTCGACACAGATGTCGTCCTCTATTTTCCAATACAACCCCGAGTAAGTTTTTGTCACCATAACAAAGATGTCGCATTCCCCACGAGAGTTTTCTAGTGATATTAGCACCATAATTTCCCGTAACACAAGAAAAAGACAACCTTTGTCAATAGATCACTTATAGAGGGGTTTGAGGGTTGTTTTTATTTTCCATATTTGGTTTATAAGGAAGCTTTGGTTAAGGGATGTTACAACCCTTATACCTATACCTCCAAAATTCCTTTAGGAAATATGGTGATTGTAACACCCCGACAATTCTCTTTTATAAAAGCATATCTGATGGAGGTCCATCTAGTTCCATTGACCCTAAGACTAAGAACATGGTTGCTTCAATTTTAAGGGATGTTCTGAATTTCCTTAAGTCCATTGAGTCCTTTGAGAGTGTCCTTAGCTTAGTTAATTAATTATTAACTAAGTTACTATCTTTATTGCTTTATTAGTAGTCTAGAATAATAATATGTACCCTTGGTTAATCTAATGTCATATTAGATTAACTAGGATGGTATTAGTTGAGTTGTAATTTCATTTCTTTTAATTAGAAAATCAATTAGGGTTGTATTTACACATAAGGGACGAGTGAGCAAGATAAAATCAGCGATAAGAGGCGCCTACAATCAAGGAGGTCGACTACTATGAAGGAAACTTCCAAGAAGATCAACCAAAGAGCAAGATAGTAAGGAATATTTATCCTTTCCTAAAAGAGTGGCGTGCAAGCTAGGAAGGAGCAAGGAAATCTGATCTTTTCCCTTTAAAGATCATCTTAGGAGCCTAAATCATATCCTTTTGATTTGATCTCCTACTTTGAAGGGATAAGTGAGTAAATCAAGGAGAAGATAGAAGAGAAGACCGGCCAAGACTACATCAAGCTACAAGATAGACTTCCAACCCTAATTAGGATAGATTTTCGTTTAATTCATTTTAGTTTTAATTAATTAGTTTCATAGTTGATCAAGGACATGTATTTAAAGGACTTCAAGCTCAATAAGATCGACACTTGACTTTGATAAACCGAAAAGCTTTGTGTTTTATTTGCTTAGATTAATTCATTGTTAATTTTGGCGCCTTTGCTAGCTTAGTTCTTTAGCTTGGACTAAGTGGTGTTCTTGGGAACTTTAACTTAACTAAGTGGTGAATCTGTATCTAAGTTATCTTAAGCTAAGCTAATCTATCATACTTAAACATATTCGACTAAACCATAGCCAGAATATAACAATATCTTCCATCTAAACTCAGAGAATTACCAAAGCATCATTGCTCGTGTGAAAATGTATCGGCTAGCTCAAAACATTATCCAAACCTCAATCATAGTTAAAATCGTTTGAAAAAAATTATAATAAACAATCCATAAAGTAACTTCAAAACCATAACATAAATAAACGAAGAAATTGGAAAGAGAAAGCAATTTCTCATCATCGTCACCCCAATCCCCGATGAGTATGGATGCTTCAACTCTTCAAACCTATAGGCAAATACTCAATTGATGACTTATGGTCAAGAACTTTCTATCCAAAATAAATACTCCTCAGAAAAAAGGGAAAGGCAAAGAGAACTAGGTAGCTTTTGCGCTGCCTTTAGTCTTCTAAATATTTAACCCTCATCCGCAATTAATAGAAAACGTTATGAGGATCAACATAAATCAATTAAGCAACCCTCAAATAATGAGCAATAGTACAAAAAACCTTTCAAAAAAACCATGCGCCAACCAAACACTAGTAGAAAATTATCTATTTGAGGCGTCATAAATAGGCCCATTTGAGGCGTTTTTGGCATAGCAGCAAATGGGGGGGCAGCAAATAGTAATTAGATTTGAGGCGGAAAAAACGCATCAAATATAGCCTATTTAAGGCGTTTTTTTGGCAAAACGCATCAAATTCAAGCTCTATTTGAGGCGTTTTTCTGGTTAAAAAGCCTCAAATAGGGGCTTGTAATTGAGGCGTTTTTACCAGAAAAATGCCTCAAATAGGCTTAAATTTTTTAAAAAAAATTGTGCCATTTGCTGCCTTTCTCTTTTAAAACGCCTCAAATAGGATTAGCATTTTAAAAAAAAATACACTAGCTGTGGCAACTACACAGCCACTGCCATGAACAATTTGGCAACACATTTTATTATGAATACCCATCTTACTAATTAAACAAATCAACAATATCCAAAACGGACATTCAATACAATCACAAAGGACCCTTCATTATGACTATCGTAATACCATTTGACTATTTTAGACGATAATACATCTAAAAGAAAAGCATAATACAATGGTTCAACTAACATGACAACTAGTAAAGTATCTTGCACATTTAACCCGTATTTCTTTAATCTCGCATTCAATGTAGGACTCTTTTCTTGGTGTATTCAATGTAGGACTCTTCCTTCGTGCATCCAAAACCTAAGAACAAGTAAAGAGTGACAGAGGTTAATGGAAAAATATCACAAAATATTACAAATTACCCTGCTATAATTTACAAAAGTATAATGCACACATCATAGACGAAAGTTGTCAAAGGTAGGGTGCAAATAGGCTTGAGCGGAGCCATAATAGACGAAAATTAGCACTCGCTCAAATTTGTGTGGTGGGACTCATGGCAGTCACTCGCTGCATGTGGGACTATGATCAGTCCACAGCCAAGACCACTGAAGCAGTATCCAACAAATGCTTGAAGAGGAATCTCATCAAATCACTCCCTAGGCAGACCTTCAAGTATGGTAATCACACAGTTGCTGCTGCAAGTGAGAATTATGCAGCAGAATGGGTAGTATGTTTGGTTGGTTTGTCGATGAAGAGGAGATAAGGAAAAATTCAGGATGTTTTCACGTGTTCTGCGTTGAATGTATCAACAAGTGGTTGATTAGGTCCAGCTCATCCAATTGTCCTTCCTGCCATCAGGCGCTGGTTGTCGATAACCAGTGCCAGACTTGCAGTTTCGTGGTTTATCAGCAGCAGGAAGCTGATTTCTCACCTTAAGGAAGTTAGCACTTTGAGACTCTGGTTTTTTAATTTCGATCTAAACTATTCTAGTACGAGTGTAGCTTAACACCAAGCCGTTTGGTGGCGACTTGTGAAAAGATCCATGTACCCTTAACCCCAAAACAACTAAAGTGAAAAAAAGTAAGGGTTGTCCATTCACAACCTTGTTCACCGTCAAATAGTTTGGTGTTTAGTGATTTTCTTATATGAAATATGTGGTCTTTCGTAGATTTTTCCACGTGGTATCTTTCATTGGGCAAGGACATGGACTATGACATAAATAAAGATGGTAGTTTTTAAGAGATACTAATATTAATAATGTTAATATATCTATAAGAGGGAAAGACATAATAATATTTTTGCTTTCACAAGCTGATCCAAATCACTTCCCCTCTTTTCCGTAATCACCAGTCTACAACAATGCTACCTAAGTATCTAAGCCTTATCTAGCTTGACGATTGTATGCTTATACCTCAATATCATGCTACCCCCTACATCTAGCCTCAACATTCTTCACCACGACCGACAACAACACACTTAAAAATATTATTCTAACAAATTATATTGAGATGTTCTCGGCATCATGCAGGATCAAGAAACAACATTTGTTCAAAACAGGAGAAAAATCTTAAACAATCGCAGGAATGACAAAATCTTATTTAGCACATGCCCGATAATATTAAAGGTACAATGGTTTCTCATAATAGAGCATTAATATTACTATGCAAGTGTTCATAATAGTATTAACTAGGCTTTGTTCGTTAAATTAAACTAATTACCATCAAGCATCAAACATCACATTTTATAGAAGCGTAAAACAAAGAGGAGTGATCACAAAGTATTCCTCTATGATCAACGTATTGCCTTAATATGTGGGCAATACTGTAAGAAGTACACGAAATGCTACTAGTATCCAAGCATTCTTTTTCCTATTCTAAATGTGTCTTATCTACTCATTTTCTATTAACCAAACCTCCAAGCATTATCTTCCTATTCAACTTTACTAGAGTCTTCAAAATACATCAGCAATGTAATCAATCAGGTACAAAATGAAAGTTTGATGGCAGCGACATTAAGAAAATACCACAGAGCTTAGTCTTCAAAATGAAAGTCACTTAGCTTCAATCGTCCATCCAATTCACCTGTTTCTTTTTCTTGCAATGAATAAAATCTAATGAAGGGAAAATATAAGCATATAACACATTGATAACTCAACAGACACTAATCACCAAGATTTACCTCTAAATCAATCACATTTTAAGCGCAACAATATAGTAAAGTAAGGGTATCAACTATCACTTAGCGAAGCAAGAGAATCTAGAAAGTCAAAAATTACCCAAATATGATGAGCAATGGATTCATCAGACCTAGACGAAGCCACCCGAGACAACGAAGTATCAGACATGAATTCTAAGAAATTGAAAGCAGCAAACCTTGGTTTGAAGGAGAAGCAAAATTGATAAGGGCGTCGAATTTCAGCAGAAACCTCCGCATGATTGAATCAACAAAACAACAGCAGCCAAAAAAATTTGTGAGAGAAAAGATATTGTTGATTGAGAGAATTTATCTAGCTTCAAAACCAAACAACAAGATAGGAAGTAAAACACTTTTCTTCACGCTCCTGACATTCATAAATTCATTCTCTTCCCTAATTTAATTACAGAGCTCTACAAAGTCTTAAGATGCTGTCAGACTTTAGTTGTTAGATCAGTCTAACAAAGCATTAAGAGTTCCAGATTACAAAGCAATCTCAAAAGATATGCGACTTATAGGTTTATACTCTAAATTGATCATGAATTCTTGCAACCTTTTAGAAATAACTTCACATCTTTCATCTATAACTTTAAAACTAGTCACATACTCACATACTTAAAATTAAGGCATTGAAAAAACATGAGTTCACAAGATCAAAAAACAAATTGAAGTATGATAGGAAAATCTAGCTACTAACTACATGGTAGAAAAACTAAAGAAAACAGATTGAATTAGGTTCTAGATATTACAATTCAAATCCAAAAATTAGGGGAAATTTAAGGACACTTAATCACAAATAAATCGGGATGGAAAACTTACAGAGCGAGCAAAGGCAACTAGTACTTCATCCACCATTTTTGCTGCTCTTGGGCTAAAACGCCTCAAACAAGAAAAATAAGCTCCAGCTATTAAACCACACCTTAATGAAAAAGGCATACTGCTGCTCTGCAAGACTGCAATAGTACAATTCATCTGTAGGTTCAGTCTTTTACTTATTGTCATATTCTTATTTTTAATTCTGCTCTCTCTAGAAAAAGGATGAATGCTCCTTTTGTGATATTCCAATGTTTATCTCCAGAAATTAAAATGATATAGAGTTCTAATTGTTGATTAATGGCTAGAAAACGAAAGGTTAAATTACGAACAGATCTGCTGAAGTTAAGAGCATTCCACAAAATATATTCCACCCCCTGCCGAAGTTAAAAGCATTCCACAGAACATGGGTGCAAGAGCTCAATTACCTCATTAATGACGAGAACCTGACCATTGCTTCTCTTAACCTTCTTCTACTTCTCAAGTACCTGCACAACACAAATTAAAAAACTCCATCAAACACATAAAAACCAAAAACTATAACATTATTTGTTTTGAATTGAAGAAAAGAAGGCATTACCAGAATTTGGACTTAGCACGGACATCATTGGTGACCCAGAGCTTCATACGGTAGATCTTGGGAGTCTCAACAGATTCAGTAGGGAGAGCCCTCCCAACAACTTGGTATTGGTGAAACTGATTCATCATTTAATTCAGGAAACAAAATCAAATACCAGATATTACAAATACTAGTTTGGATCAAAAACGAAGGAAGACGAGAGAATATTAATGGATTCAGATGAATTGGAGAAATGATGGCTAAATCTTACCCTGTATTGACCCAAATCTGATGAGCTCGATTGATCCCTCTCTCTCTCGCTCACTCTGTAAGTTTTAAGGTGCGGATTTTTTGTCCCTGTTAGAACAGAAATGTTATACACTATCGTCTTTATGCGCTATTTATAAATGCAATGCCTTAACTTTATGCACTATTGTCTATAAATCTACTTCAACATACAAAAAGCATTCGCACATAGACTATAAAAGTATTTAAAACACGATGACCACGGCATGAGTCAACTCATAGTTGTAATTCCACTGATCTAATTGTAAAAGGCAGATGCGAAATATGCCATGTGTAGTAGTAGTATATAACTTGCTTTAGACACATTTGCTTGCATGCTCTGGAAGAAGACACATACATAGAGATTGGTAGGTGATCATCTGTTTTATTATGTACCAACATCTCTCTTTTCATTCTCTTAAATCTAAGTCTGTGAATAATTGAGCTTCTCTAAGTTGATAATTTATGACTTCCATCATAAGGATGAGCTAGCTGATTTAAATAGGGAAGGAATAAGAAGGAAAAGGCAAACAAATTAATGCTTAATCAACAAACAAAGCCATTGAAAAATGAAAATGTTCTCATAACTTAATGCTTATTGTACATCCAATACAAGTTGCCATAAAGTCAAACTCTAATAAAGATTCCACAATAGCAAACACTCAAAGTACTATTAATATCATAATGAAGCAATCAAGCACAAAGACAGTACATCAATCGAACATGTACAAAAGAATTGTGCAATTTCGACTCTCCTAACATACTTAGCCAGGCATAAAATAAGCTGAAAATGCCATTTGCAATTCAAAAATGCTCAACACACATCCAATACAAGTTTCCACAAATTCTCATAGTCATAGCTTTGCATTCTAATGAAGATTCCACAATACTAGACACTCAAAATATTGTAAACATATCCAAGAACCAAAACAAATGGAAGAAATACAATATATGAATCAAACCTCTACAAAAGAATTATGAAGCTTCAACTCTTCCAACACACTCTTTCTCATCTCCGAAATCGTGATTTTAGCTTCTTCATCGTCCGCACATTCTGCCGCTAATTGAAACCTAAAACAAATTCAACCCTAAACCTAACTTCTTTCCAATTCAAAAGCACAGATTTCAAACGTAAAACCTAATTTCCAAATCTTGCGACAAAATAAAAACAAATCAAAGAAACCTAAATCTATCAATTCAAAAGATTGACGACAACGAAGATAAACAAATTGAGTCAAGATCGAGCGAAAAGTACCTCGACGAAACTTCTTCGCTTAAACTTCTTTGAAAAAACTTGATTTTAAAGTTTAGAGAACGCCAATGGAGCCCACGAATGGAAGAGCCGATGAAAGAGGAAAGTAGATTGAAGAACCTTACCTTCTCACCAATGGAGCCGCCGCAAAAGGGGGAGAAAAACAGGAAGGAAGTGTCAATTGGCGGGATGTCTTTTTTGAGAGAAGGAAAGAAACATTTTACCCTAGACGCGCCAACAATTTTGAGGCGTTTGTTAAAAATGATGCCTGAAAAGCAATTTTGAATCTTTTTTTTTTAAATGAGGCCTCAAATTGTTGTGGTTGGTCTTTAAAAAAAATGAGGATAAATTGCTTTTTGCTGCTATTAGTATAAAACGCCTCAAACAGCTATTTTTCTACTAGTGAACGAAAAACACTTATCAAAACGAACAATTTATTATTATACTTGTGGACGGGTAGGTCATAAGTCTAACGAATGTACTATGAAATAAAAATTAATGATGTATAAGGTGATAACACAACTCTTCAACAAAAGTTATTAGTCTTATGTATTTTAGAAAATCCTATAAATCAAAGTATTTCAAGCTCAAATGCAAATGATAAAATTCCCCAAATAAAATCATAAGATAATTCTGATTCATGTTATTCACAAGAATCCTCCCCATTTTGTCAAAAAGAATGTTGCCATAACATTTGAATTATTTTCAAAACCAATAATGAAAAATAATTTTTATTAAATTTTTCACCAAAATTATCATTTTCCAAAAACAAAACTATTTCAAAAGGAATATATGTTACTCATCAAATTTATATCCCTACATATGGATATCTAATCATTGGAATCACTAAGAAGAAAAGAGAAGTAAGAAGACAAGAGAAGTAAGAAGAAAGACAAGCTCTCAATTAAGGAACCCAAGATTTACTAAACAAACTTTCTTCATCTACTAAACAACTATCCCAAGACTTGCTACAAGCCTCAACAACCTTTGATCGGGAAAAGCTCATATATACGACTTATAAGATGGTCTGCAAGTTCCATTTATACGAGCTAATCATCCATATTACTCAACTCCCTTATGACATCCAAACCATCATCACAACCAAAATTCCAAAAGCCGGTATAAAGAATACTTATTCAATGAAGATGTCTATCAAGTGGATATCTTACGAGTTTGGGGAATACCATTAAGTTTCTATGGTTCTCGAGAACTTAGAGGAATTCTGATATCAAACAACAAATATATAACATTACCACATCCAGAAGCGGGTTTTTTTTGAAGAGATTACAAAATTTCAACAATATATCCTCTCAACAGCGTTTAACCTCAAAAGTGAAGAATGGATTTATGAAGACATCATATGAGCCAACATTGAGTTAGATAATGACAAACTTAAACCTGCGCATTATCGAACCACACTCAATATTCCCAATAAATTTAAGTACGTGCATGCAAAGCAATTACTAGATCCAACTACAGCAAGAGTAGTATGATTCTATTGCATATTGGAAAGGATCAAAAGTATTATGGATCAATATCTGGCTATAATCGTTCATTATGGTAACACTACTGTTACCATCCCAACATGGTTATGCGACAAGTTTACTATGGCCATCGATCGATTAGAACCCATTGATAAATACCTATCACAAATCAGATCAGGAAAATTTCTTTCAGACGATGGAAAGATCGAGTTCTCAAAGATTTACGAAAAATGTAAAAATATAAATGTAAAAAAAGAAAAGCCTGTTGTTTCTATCTCGCAAAAATTAGGGCATTATAAATACAAAAATAAATAAAAGATCTCGCCAAGTGATTTTTCACTTAGGCAAAAATTAGGGACAAAATTTACCTAACACCTTTTTCTGCAGGTTGAGATTCCAAAACGGTCAAGCAAAACGGATGTGTCACTATTTAAGCACTGCACCACGTACTCATCAACTAAATAAGCACCAAACAAATGTCAAGCTTACACCGTGACTCATGATTCATGGTGATGAATCACTATGGCTACATGAACACCATACTTCAAAGACAACAAATTACTCAATAGTGAAAACCCTGCAAATTTTCACTATAAATACCAAAGCCTTCAGTGCAACAGAGAGCACAACTATAGCACAACTACAATAACTTCAACAACTCCAAAAATTCCAACAATACAAATAGTATTAGCTTTGTAATACTTTCCAAGTTCTTCCGTAGTATCAAAAATAGTAGAGCAAATATTCTCCCATTTCAGTAAAATAAAATCACAAAAAACCCCTATATAAAGGCTTACACCAAAAATCAAATAGTGGTTTGTTCATTTTTTGTACAAATTATTCCAATCATGTATCAAAGTGAGTTATTCTACTTATATCCCTGTTTTAAAATTTATTTTCTGTCAGATATTTTAGTCGTTTATCTGTTTTAACGACTAAATTATTTCCAAAATTCATTCAAATTTCAAGTTAATTATATAATTAAAAGCTTTCGCTTTTCATAATGAACTAATCAGTTTAAACGGCCTCCTTTCATAATCAATTAATCGGTATAAACAGCCTCTTGTCAAAAGCTTCCGCCTTTCATAATCAATTAATCGGTCCAAACGGCCTCATCTTGTGTGCAATCCTGGTATTAATTAAACATCTATCAATTGTTCATTGGGTTCATTAATTTGATTGTTCATTTTACTCATTCATTCCATTCGATTGTTCATTTTGTTCATTTAGTTCATTCGATTGTTCTTCATTTGTTCATTCATTTGTTCTAACTTAATTAATGCTAGTATTAATTAAACATCTATCCATTGTTCATTGGGTTTATTAATTTGATTGTTCATTTTACTCATTCATTTTATTCGATTGTTCATTTTGTTCATTTATTTCATTCGCTGTTCTTCATTTGTTCATTTATTTGTTCTAACTTATATCTCTAGTTTATAAGTGAAGAGGTGGGTGACACCAAAATCAGTATTTTTATTATTTTTAATTCATAATTATGGACATAACGCTCTCTCTAATTTTACAGTTTTTATTTTGAAACCTTGACAAAACTTTACCTAATCTTATTTCTTTTCTCAATCCTAAAAATTGTTATATTTTAACGCATGACTTTATAGGCTTTTGCATTCATCACATGATTGTGATCACCAAAAAAGGAAAAGAGAAAAAAAGGAAAATAAAAATTATACCAAGTCCTTTACTAATTCGATGACTATTTATTACACTAATTAGAATTTTAACAGCTATTTTGCACGCATCGCATTCATTTAACGCTAGTATTAATTAAATTCACTCAATTGGTCATTTGATCATTTCATTTGAGTCAATTTTCATTCATTAAATTCATTTCTTTATCTCCTAATTTTTATCTCTTGATTATACAGATCTGAAAATCCGAAAGCGCCACTACAACCCAACTTGAAATTTAAAAAAAGCTGTTGCAACAAACAAACAGTATGTTCATTAATTTATTTCTATTGTTCACTGGTTCTTCCCTAATGTTCTCTATTTTTCGAAGTTCAACAGATCCATACTAATGTTCATTTCATCAATATACATTCATGTTATTCAAATGTTCATTTTTTCATATCATGATATGCAATTGTTCATTCATGAGATTCAAATATTCATTTATTCATATCATAATATTCAATTGTTCATTCAAGAGATCAAATATTCATTTATTCATATCATAATCTTCAAATGTTCATTCAATTAATTTAATTATTCATCTAATCAATTTATGTTATTATGTTCATTCATTTAAGGCAATAGTTCATTATTCACTAGCTCTTAACATTGATTTTATGTTCACTAGCTTTTAGCAATGTTTTTATGTTCACTAGCTCTTACCAGTGATTCATTCGTTGTTTACTCTATCTTTCATGTACGTCTATTGTTTATTCATTTTATTCATTATAACAAATTAACAATTGTTCATTCGTTAATTCAATTGTACAAATGATGAGGATAATTCTATTGATCAATAATTTGAATCCTTTGTTCATTTCTCTTGTTCATCGACCTATATATATTATTCATTCATTTAAAGTTATACATTAGTTCTGATCTAATATTCATTCTTTGTCATGTAATGTACAGTTCATTGTCAACTTCATGATGTTTTATCTAATGAATGTGTAGAAGTGATATAATAGATGCACCACATGCTGTTACCGAACCCCACCCACCAATCAAGAAGCCCTTGATGTGAAGGGCAAGCCTACTAATGGAAAGGTTAGTGCACCAGCAGGCTGATGGAAGAAGCAAGGTATTGTTATATTCTTACGGTATATGTTGTATTAATATTAATTAATATTACTTAAAATTTGCATATTCATCTCAGTTATGAAGTTGAGATGGTTGAGAGGGCCACTGCACCCCAAAAAGCAAAAAATGCTGAAGGGAAAAGTTAATTCCCCCCCCCCCCTCCTATTGTTCATATTTCTAAATTTCATGTTCATAGTTTCTATAAATCAGTTCACTGTAGTATATTCTTCTGAATTTAAATTTTAATAATGAGTGCATTGTAGTCTACTATTAGTTATTTATAGCCATTTTTTTCTTAGATCTAATGTATTGTACATTACAATTCTACTGTTGAGAAGCTCATTTTAGCAAAAATAAGGAAAAACTAATAGGAATAATCCGAACTATTGTCCGTCTTCCATAATTAACCCCACCTTTAGTAATTACCAGAATAATCTCAAATTTTTAGGGTATCTTCCTGATGAGTGCTTATTTTTGCATATTTTTACCGTTTAATATGATATTTTTAGTGTCGTCTGCCAAGTTATGTGGTCTAAATACTATACTAATGTAATAGTTCGGGTCTAATCACTTGTTTATTATTTTAGTGCTTAAGATATTTATTAGCATCTATTTTATCTCTAGAGTGATGACCTCTTTATAATAAAGGTTGGAAAATGTTTAATTCGTGTAGTTTGACATGTGCAGGGTTGTTGTCGTATTTTGGTCTTATCTCTCTCATACGGAGTCGAAACGAGACGATTCAAGTGGCTATGGAAATATAAGATCAAGACCCACAATTAAATCAAGAAATCGAGTTCAAATTCTATCATTTGAAGGACTTAAAGTACACATCAACACAGACCAATGAATCTGCCTATTTTAGAATTAACGTTGGTGAAACATTAGTTAACTTGTTAGCTTGAAGCTGGGCCCATAATTTTATAATTGGATTGAATGTAAGCCCTTACTAAATGGTGGGCATCCAACAAGATGCAAAAGATATCAAATCAAAAAAAGAAAAGAAAGAAGGATGGTTGGGCTCTTATGCGCGTAAGAGAAAAGGGAATAGCTAGATTTTGGAGAAGTCAGGATGCATGAGTATAAAAGGAACCACGCAGCAGTAGCAGTAGAGAGGGAGGAGAACAAAGTAGTTTAGGAGTAGAGTAGATATGAAATAGCTTTAGGATAATTTTCATTCAGTCTTCGTTATTTTGATCCGCCAGTGACAGTGGCGAACGTCGACTACAATTTGGTCGGGTTTGATTTTAATTCTTTGTTTTTCATTCAATTGCAATTTTACTGCTTTTATTCTAAATCTTAGTTTGTTCCTTAATTTGGTTACTTTGGCTTTTGCAATCTACTGGTATTGTTGTTCTAATCCTTCAATTAAATTTGGTCATGTTTCTTGTCAATTTTCTTGTTCTCATATAGCCTAATGCCTCTGAATTATTGTGATTACTTTAGTCGTGAGTTGGTATTCTTACGTTTACTCATTGTCTAATTCTCAATACTAAAATCAATCAGTGTTCCAACTTTTTCCTCTTTTAATTTCATTTGTTGCTATTATTGATACTGATTCCTTCTTAGTATTGTGTCTTTGTGTTTACTATTTACTATTAGTCATTCTACTGCATTGAAATTTCTATTTATCTAGTTTTGGAGTTTGTTTCTGTTCCTAGAATTTCATATGTTGTTAGTTAGTTTACTTCAATTAATTTACTTGGTTTAATTCAAGCTATTATTCTCCTGCTAGTGATTTTAAGTGACTTTGATTATTAAACTTCATATAATTAAGCGGGTAATTTGATTTGATATTAACATCTCTGTGGGATCGACCCGTATTTGCCAGTTGTGCTACACTGTACACCACGCACTTGCGGTACTAGTTTTTATTCATACAAGTTTTTGGCACCGTTGCCGGGGATGTTTAGTATTGAGTTAGATTACCGATTAATCTTCTTGGTTTTGTTAGTTCCATAATGTTTTTCCTTCATTACTTTGATTATATTTCTTACTGGTTCAACATTTTTGAGTCATCTTCATTAATTTCTTAAAAAACGTGTCTCGTTATTCTATTTGATTTATGAAAGTTTAAAGTGTCCAGCGTAAGACCTATTGCTTGTTGTGTTATTTGTAATAGGGTCTCCAATAATATTTGTTAGGTAGTCCTTTATATTAAATATTAGTATTACTTGGTTTATTGGATTGCATCCAGTTTTTAGTATGTGAGTTCTGGTTTTATTTTTAGTACGTGTCTCGTTTTTCATGTTGTAGGATAGTTTTACATGTCTGATTTCCATTTTCCTCAATTTGAGTAGGAGGTGTTTTGGAGATACATTGATAGTCTTAAAACTTATCTTTCTCGATGTGGTGATCATGGTTTAGAAATGTAGGAAGTGATTAAAATTATTTATGAGGGTCTAAATCGTGAGACTAGAGCTAATGTGGAGTCTCTTTCTGAAGGGGGGTTATGATCTAAGACTATAGATGAGGGTTGCTGCTTCTTTGAATGGTTCGTACAAGAGACTTATGAATGGGAGTCAACAATGCATCTTAATTTACATTCTAGACCTTTATATGCAAAACCGTCTCTAGAAAAATTCAACTTTTATGAACGCCCGTCTTCCCCTGTTTATTGGTGTTCATGTTGCCACTCCTTGGACCATGATACCTCTTATTGCCCTTATTATTATGCCCAATGGTCACCAAGTAATTTCATTACGAAAGTGGTTAGCCCTATCAGTGTTGAGTCTAATTATACATTATGTTCTACCAGCGAAGGTTTTTTGGGCTCTCATCCTTAATCCGAATCACATATTTCACCTAGTTATGCTAATGATCAGAGTTTCAGTTCTACTTATAAGGAGGACTTGGAAACGAAAGTTGAGGCCTTAGCTAGGGAGGTAAAAGAGATGACCAAACTAGTTAGGAGTGATTTTAACACGCAAAACTCTTTTGGGCATTTCAATGATTTTCTGGCAATTGAATCTGATTCTGCCACTTCAGCTCAATTCTTAAAAGAACAAAAAAAAATATCATCGGTGTTGTGAGTCTCAAATATTACCAACCTTTGAGGAGAATTGTTTAATAAGGAGAATCTGATGGACAATGTTGAGGTTAATGGTGATGAGTTACATCTTGCTAATCATATACCATTTAGTCATAATATAGCCCATAATTTTAATACTAATGAATATGCTCTTGATTTGACTGAAGTTTCTGATGATGATTCTTGTATTAACAGTGATTTTTCTATGGTGCAAGAGTATTCTAAATGTCCCGGGGTTGACCGAAACAGGGGGTGGGTCTTTACCCGAGTTGTGCAAGTCATGAGCATAACCGTGAGGTTTTAGTAAATGTTACAAATTTGGATTCCCTTGTGGATTTTGAGCGTGTAGGCAATGATACTTCAGGAGAGTCACATTTGCAGGAGCATAATGTTTGTCCTATTTTCAAGGTTACTCTAGCAATTACATGTGATGTAGAGTATAATGAAATTATTTAGAATGAGACTAGCCTAGCCTCATCCTCTACCTTACTTGTTGCTCATGTACAAATTGTCCTCTGAAGTTGTGTGCATTGGGTCCTAACACCCCGTCACTCTCATTTGGTGATTTTTCTTTGAACCAAAAGCTCGCAAATTTTTGTAAAATGATATAACAGATTTTGACTTGGTTCCAAGTAGTTTTAGTCTTGATATTACACATTACTCTAATCATTTAGACCACCAACTTGACGCGAACAAGTGGGTCAGTCCATTAGACCCTTCCCATGATTTTTCTTCTGCATTTGATAAGCTAAAAAGAGCCTTAAATGTTAGCTCACACTATGATATTCTGAATTTTAGTAAATTTAAAGGCTTTCCAAAATCATTCTTTTAAGGGAAAAGAGAAACAAACAAAGAGCGATGAAATCGAAGGCTATGTAGGAGTCATAGCTGGAGGCTTCGCTTCTGGAGGCCTAACCGACAACTCGAGGAATAATCACCTTTATCACCTGAAAAATGGTGAGAGAATGAAGAAGTCGGACACCCCCACCATGGTGTTCGGAGAGAGTTTGAAAGAAATATAGACCCCCATGATGATCCTCTGCTCATCGAACTTAAAGTGGCTAATCACAAGGTTGGTCGAGTTTTGATAGACAGCGGGACTTCAGCGAACATCATCGCATGGGAATGTCTGCAGAAGCTCAAGTACGAGAGGAAAGACATTAAGGCCATCGACCAGCCCTTGGTCGGATTCGGAGGCCAATTTGTTCACCCCTTGGAGTCATCAATTTACCTAGCCGGTTTGGTGACAAGGGAAAAGGACGATGCCTTCCGATTAATTTCCTTGTAGTTGGCATCGACCTCCCATACAACATCATCATAGGTCGGCCTACGCTGAACAGAATCAAAGCGGCCATTTCGACCAATCAGCTCCTGCTCCAATTCGAAGCAGATGATGGGACGGTGGGTAGGCTACACGGAGATCAAAAATCTGCTCGGGAATGCTATGTCAACAGCCTAAGAAGGAGCAAGCCAGTCGAGCAAAATTCAGGGAAGAGAAAAAGAGAAGAAAAAGAAACAAACAAAAGTTCACCTCCACCATTGGGTTTGTTCTACAATGAGAACCCAGCCAACCACAATCGACCTCAGCCAGTCGACGAAGATGAAGAAATACAACTCGGACCAGATCCTAACCGGACAGTTCGAATTGGAAGGACCTTAACCAGGTCGTTCGAGGTGAAATAATGGAACTCCTTCGAGAATATCAGGAGGTGTTCGCATTTTTGGCTGATGAAATGCCAGGGATAGATCCCTCGGTCACTAAACATCAGCTGAACATCAAACCGGAATACAAGCCCATCAAACAGAAGTTAAGACACCAGGGCGCTGAAAGAAATAAAGCAGCAGCTGAAGAGGTGAGGAAACTGCTGAGTGCTGGGATGATTAGGGAATGCCAATACACAGAATGGCTATCGAACGTAGTGCTGGTTCGAAAGCCCAATGGATCATGGCGCATGTGCGTCGATTTTACTGATCTAAATAAAGCATGCCCTAAAGATGACTTTCCCCTCCCCAAAATCGACAAATTCGTCGATTCTACAGCATGACATGCCCTATTTAGCTTCATGGATGCAAATGCTGGTTACCACCAGATTCCCCTAGCCGAGGAAGATCAGGTGCATACCATATTTATTACAAGCTCAAGAATTTATTTTTTCATAGTGATGCCGTTCGGACTTAAGAACGCATGGGCTACATACCAAAGATTGGTCAATAAAACGTTCGAGAAACAGCTGGGGCGCAACGTCGAAGTCTACGTAGATGACATGATTGTCAAAAGCAGGCTGGTCGAAGAACATGTCCAAGATTTGCGAGAAACCTTATCCACCCTCCGCAAGTACAACATGAAGCTGAACCCCAAGAAATGTGTCTTCGAAGTTCGAGGAGGAAAATGTCTGGTATTCCTGGTGGACGAGAGGGATATTGAAGCCAACCCTGACAAAATACAAGCTATTATCAACATGAAATCCCCTCGAACTGTCAAGGAGGTTCTGATGCTGACTGGGTGCATGGCTGCATTGGGAAGATTTTTGTCAAGATCAGCTGACAAGAGCTTACATTTCTTCAATACCTTGAAAAAGTCGTGCTTCGAGTGGGATAATGAAGCAGAACATGCATTTCAACAACTGAAAGCACACTTGGCTTCACTGCCGAAGCTTATTTCACCCTTGCCGGGAGAAACATTATTCGTATACCTCGCAGTTTCATAAACTGCGCTAAGTGTTGTCCTCGTCGCCGAAAGAGAAAAACAACAACACCCAATATACTTTATCAGCCATGCCCTTTGAGGTGCTGAAAGTAGATACCCCCCATCGGAAAAAGGATTTATGCCTTAATAATGGCGGGCCGAAACTTGAAGCCTTATTTTCAACCTCACCCAATCAAGGTACTCACTAGCCAGCCGCTCAAAAAGCTCATTGAAAATAGAAATGGCTCTAGTCGAGTTGCCGAATGGGCTAATCAATTATCAGACTTCGTCCTAGAGTTTGAACCCCGAAGAGCAATAAAAGCACAGGCCTTGGCTGATTTTATTGCTGAATGCCCATCGAGATCGAGACTGCCACCCTAACCGGGACATGGAAAATCTTTGTAGATGGCTCTTCTTCGAAGGCAGGGTGTGAAGCAGGGCTATTGATAATAGACCCCCTCGAAAATAAAATGGAATACGCAATAAAGTTTGATTTTGCTGCATCAAACAATGAAGCCAAGTATGAAGCCCTTTTGCTTGGATTGAAACTATGCCTCTCGAATGGGGCTAATGAAATAACCGTCAAAACAGACTCACAACTGGTCGTTGGTCATGGCAAAGGGGAGTTCGAAGCAAAAGAAGACAACATGAGGATGTACTTGGGTAAAGTAAAAGAGCAGCAGCAAAAGTTCACCAAGTTTACAATACAACACATCCCACGGTCCGAAAACCAGCAGGCAGATGTCTTATCTCGAATGGCTAGCTCGCATCTGGACTGGAACCTCGAACTATATCTTTGGAAGTATTGTATAGACCAAGTATAAACAGTCAACTCCTCATCTGCAATATATACCGCTCGAACAATTGGATGGAAATCATCTGCTCATACCTCAAAGAAGAAAAATTGCCAGAAGATGAAAAGGAAGCAGAAAGAATCCGACGTCGTTAGAGTTGGTTCCTTTTACATGACCATCTGCTATATAAGAAGTCATTTACACATCCTCTTCTAAGATGTGTGGCACTCGAGGAAGGCCAACAAATACTTCGAGAAATACATGAGGGCACTTGTGGTAGTCATCAAGGAGCTCGAACCATTGCTGGATAAGCCCTTCGAGCCGGATATTATTGGCCAACAGTGATGCAAGATGCCAAGGGATGGTCAAAAAGTGCCATAACTGCCAAGTATATGCCCATGTGCATCTACAATCAGCCACTCCTCTCACCACTATGCAAGTTGTGCTACCATTCGATCAGTGGGGGATGGACATTCTCGGACCATTCCCAACCGCATCCGGGGGGAGGAAATTCTTGTTGGTGGCCGTCGAATACTTCACCAAATGGGTTGAGGCAGAACCCTTAGCCACCATCACAGATAACCAAGAACAGAACTTCATATGGAAAAACATCATCACGCGGTTCGGGATACCTCGAGCACTTATTTCAGACAACGGTCGACAATTTAACAGTGGACCTACCAAAGCCTATTGCGCTCGATTTGACATACACACAAGGTTCTCTACTGTTAGTCGACCACGGACTAATGGGCAAGCCGAGGCAGCCAACAAAGTCATCCTCAAAGGGCTGAAGAAGATGCTAGACGGAGCAAAGGGATCATGGGTTGAAGACATTCCAAGCATACTATGGTCCGCTTGAACTACTGTTAAAGAGGCGACTGGGCACACGCCTTTTAACTTGGTCTATGGAAGTGAGGCCGTATTGCCGGTTGAAGTGGATATCCCCTCACCGAGGATAACTTTCTATGATTATGGGCAGAAAGAAGAAGAAAAAAGCGTCCAATTCGATCTCTTACCTGAGACCAGGGGGAATGCATTGCTCAAATAAATTGCTCAGAAAATGAGAATGACTAGGCTGTTCAATCGAGGAGTTAAAGAAAGAAAGTTCGAGGTAGGAGACCTTGTACTTCGAAAGATTGAAGGCACAGGAAAAACGCAAGAACTCGGTAAACTAAGCAAAAATATGGAAGGACCATATCGAGTGACTGAGGTAATTCGTTCTGGAACATACAGGCTAAAAAACATGGATGGAGATCCTTTATTTCGTCCATGGAATGTTGATAACTTGAGAAAGTTTTATGTATGAAGCACAACACAGCAAGTTAAGGGGCTAATATGGGAGCAAGATTGCTTATACTACTTCGACCTAACCGGTCTAGATGATGATTAAATTGCTGTGATGTACCTCGAAGTATTATTAGCACTAGCTTCTAAAAATTTGTAAAAGACCTTGCCGGTCCAAACAGGCATGTTTGAAGTTATGAATAAAACACGACCTCACAGGTCCTTCGAATTTGTTGTTATGTGCATTTTATTCGAGTTTCTTTACACCTAACAGGTTTTTAGAAGTTATGAATAAAATACGACCTCACCGGTCTTTCGAACTTGTTTTCGTTACTTAAACAGGTTAACCTAACAAGTCATAAAAATCAAATATCACCACCTCAAAGAAGGATGGTCGAAGTTCTTTATGAACCCGTCTTAAAGATGATGTTTATTTTTTAGCGAACTCCACTTAACGATGATCGAAGTTTTATTGAACCTCTCCTATGAGGGTGTTCGAGTTTCATCATCCATTTATCTGGAAAGAGGTTCGAATTTCGTCATTCAAAAAACAAGGGACCTAGCAGGTCGAAAAACAAGTGCAAAGAGGAATAAATTGAGATACGATAAGCAAATATGTTACTCTCATTTCATTCCATCAAAGATTACAAGCACTGGGATACATGGAACAAAACAAGCAAAAATTAAGCTAAGTTATAAAGTGTTAAGTTCCAAGATGTCATAAAAACAAGCTAAAGGCATCTAGGATTCAATGTCAACGTCCTCCTCTTCAGACGAAGAACTCGCGTCTTCAGGCTCGACAGCTTCAGCTTTCGCCTTCAACAGCCTCGGCCTCGATCTCAGCTGCCTCAACCTCACCTTCTCTAGCAGGCGAAGGGTTTGCAGGGGCTTGCTCTTCCTCTTCAGCTTCTTCGACCTCCTCAGCAACAGGGGTCAAAGCATCACCAGCCCCTGCTTACCCTTCTCCTTCGCAATGAATTCGTAGAGGGTCGTCTACTCGTGCTCACTGTACTTGGTCAAGACTTGTTGAAAATCCAATTCAGGAGCCAAGTCTTTCAAAGCTTTCTCGAAACAACGATGAATGTCATCTCGAGCAGACTGATAGCCCTCAACCACCTTCTGATCAGCGAAGTTGAGGCCAACCTGAGACCTTTTCCAACGGCGGATGTACTTGCTCCTTTTCTGTTTAAGGTCCTTGATGGACTTGTTGTATCTCGACTGCAAGTCATCCCGTTGGGCCAAGGCACGCTCGAGCTGCTCCTTTTGGCTTTTTAGTTGACCCTCGAGGTCAGCAACCTCTTTGCGCGATGCCTCGAGCTTCTTCTCAGCTGCCTTAAGTTGGTTGGATACTTCCTCTTTATTGTTGATAAGGCTAGTCCTCTCGCTATTGAAAGCCTCGAGGTTGTCGGTGTTCAACCTCTTAGCCTTCTCGAGCTCCACCTCTAGAGAACTAACCCTTCGAGAAGCTTCCAACAGCTCCTGTTTGCACTTTGCAAGCTCTTCGGCCAGCTTGCCCGAATCATGACCTTCCTTTTCAATAAGGCAGGCCATTCGAAAGGACATCTGCAAAACCAAGAAAACGCTGAGTTATGGAGTTAAAATATGAGCAAGGAACAAAGACATGAAATCAAAAAGAGATGTACCTGCAACCAGCACTCATTGAGTGCCTCGATCTCCTTCTATACCCCCAGCTTGGAAACGTCCTCTTTGTCCCCAGGCACCAATAGTGCCTCTCGAACCCGTTGATAACTATTCCGGAGAGCCTTTCTGCTGGCGCTCTCGATGCGGGCAACACCAGATGGGCCCTCAAAATCATGTGACTAATGAAAGCTAAGATCTGGTATTAGGGGTTCGACCTGTATTTTTCCAAGGGACCAGAACTCGGACCCTAATGAAAGCTAAGATCTGGGATAAGGGGTTCGAGTATGGGAGAGACGGGAGTCTTTCTTTTAGATCCAACACTGCATGGGACCTCAACCTCTGATAGAAGAGGGTCGGGTAAGGAGGCAGTCGGAGTAGGCAAAGGTTTTGGTGGAGCCGACTTTGCCTTCGACTTGTGTTTTGGATTATGCATGGACAAGAAAAAGGGCAAGTTAGAGAAATTAATAGCCAATAATGAAACATTTAAGCAGGGCGATCGAACTTACTACGGGAGGTTTGGGAACTTTGAGTTCCCCCTTCTGAATCGACGGCCTCGCCATGGCTGTCATACCACTCTTCGCATTATTTTTCTTCATTCCTCGTCAATATGGTTGTGTGCGAGCAATGCAAAAGTGAAACGAATGAGTTAGAAACAAGTTTATACTTAGA